>JAUEDM010000009.1:0-1200000 GCA_033439685.1 Apodospora peruviana
CTTGGTTTTATCCTCGACAGCGCCAGAGGCCGGCTTGGGCAGTGCCTCCGTTTTTGGTCCTGTTTTTGGCCCTGTTTTTGGCTCTCCATCCTTCATAGACGCAGCCTTGGACGAGACCTTACCATGCCCGCCCGCGCCAGCACCCTCGCCCGCAGGACCGTCAACCTTTTCGGGAAGGACCTCCCTCACAACCCTGTCGAACCGCATCCTCCAATGTCTCTGATACCACCATCCCAAATAACAAACGACAACCAAAAGCACAATGGATGCGATTCCGGTCGAGAGCCAGTACTGTCTCGCATACACGATACTCTCGGCCATATTGGACGACAAGATAACATGTACGTCGGTCGGGTTGGACCAGTACTGGATGGGCAGCTTGCACAGACAATTCCTATAGACGCCGAGGATCTGCAAAAAGGTGCCCACCATAGCCGTGAAGCCCGAAACCAGCAAGCCAAACGTGACCAGCAAGGCGAAGGGCGTGGGGAGGTAATATTTGTTGCGAAAGCGAAAGAAAAATGGGGTATGTTTGTCGCGGTGGTAATCCCAGAACCACAGCACGCCCAGCCAGAACTGGGAGAGAAAGTACAATGTAAAGGTAAAGCTCCGACAGGATAGGCCGACAAGGGGCGTATGGTACGACGTCAGAATCGCGAGGACGAAGGGGATCAGGAGTAAGACGATGACGTTCAGGACTAGATAAAGCCAGTCTTCCACGTCAATGTCGGGAATGTCGTCTGGTAGTGCTTTGGCGTCGTCGCTTTCGTGTTCAAGATACTTGCTGTTCAGACGCTTAAGACGTTCCTCTAGCTTCTTTTGCACGAGTGGCCACACGCCTTTCTTCTTGGAGGCCTCGGTGACGCTGGTTTGCGTGGTCAGACCGTTTTTGGCAGGTTCATGCTCGACTGATGATTCGAGGTCCTCGGTAGGCGGGCCGTCACGGAGTTCGTTGTGGTAACCTTGGACCTTCTCAACCCACAGTCGCTTGTTTCGGCCTCGTTCCCACATCCACACGGGCTGGTAGATGGAGTCGTATACCGGACTAAAATACTCGTCTAGTATTCTGAGGAACCCGCTGACCCTTTTTTTCAGCGTACCATGGTCCGGCCGGTCGGAGAGATGCGGGAAGCCCGACATGATGGCCTCGAGGGTGTTGGGGTTGTTCCCCGCGAGCAGACAGCCGGCCACGATGGCGACGTGCGGGATCGTCATCCACCACTCGCCAAACGCGATGGTGTGTGCCACGTCATTATTGCCAATCTCGAGAAGACTGCTAAAGACAGATACAAGGAATGCGCCCAGGTAGAACACGATGGGCGCTCCGACGGTGGCGCCAAAGCTAACCTGGCATTCAAGCATGGTGTGAAGTCGAAGTCGGGTGGCCGAACCAGCGGACTTGTCGATGTGTGCGGCCTTGGGTGATCCCGCTGGTTTTGGAGCAGACGGGTCCGGGTCGAGGGTCTCGACGAGACGCTTGACGTCACTCCACGCCGTTGGTTGGTCCGGAAGAGGCGGTTCGTCCTTGGGCGGTAGGCTGATGTTGCCGACGAGGATGGCATAGAGAAGGTGGACCTCGCGCTTGATGCCGGCGATATCCATGTCTTTCTGCCTACGGATTCGGTTCCACTTGCGATTCTTGAGGATGGCGTCGAGCACGTTCCGGTCGATCATGGCTTCGTACAATCCGCTCAGCATCATTGGGGCGGCCGCGGTGAACACCATGGCTACCCAGAGAATGGTGTTGAGGAAGGCGATGGATGCGGCGATGGCGGCGCGGATGGTCATCTCGACGCCGACAACGAGAGCATAGCCAACCCACCAGACGAGATGTCTAAGTATCTATCAGTATCAGTAAGCTGGTAATTACCAACAAGATTAAGGCCACAGGGTGCATACATGAGAGCAGCAAATCCCAGCTCTGTTTTACTCTGTTTCTCCTTCGTCAACCCTACGTGCTCCTTGTCTTGGACGCCCGTCGTATCCGCCTGCTTCTGTTCCGCGGCTATGCCCAACGCTCTGAGCAAAGTTCTGACAAATTCCACCCAGCGGCCCTCCACTTTGGGAAGGTGGTTCGGGAACAACGAGTCTGGGGTTGTAAAAATGCGACGCCTGGGGACCTAAGAGTAACATTGAAGCAGTCAACAGATTAGCCACGAGCAACATGAAGCGATAAAGGCGGGTAACTCACACTCAGACAAAACACAGCAGCAGGCAGAATAAAACCGACAAAGGGGATGATCCACTGGTTCAGATCGCCATTGACCGACTTCTGCCATCCTCCACAGTTATCCGCGCACCAGTGGTACGGCACCGTGACAAGTGGCGCGCCGTTGTCGTCGCCCGTGTATTTTGCACCACAAGGAAACTCGGCGTTGCTTAGATCCTGGGGGGTTTCGGTCAGAAACCTGTCCTGGTTGTTAGGTGAGACGAAATCCAGCTTCCCATCCACAATGCCGTACGTCGCCTTTACCGCCTGGAGACAACATCGAGTAAAGTTTTGTCCGCCCAAGGCTCGTCCCGTGTACGGCTTGTTCAGATCATACAGGGCAGGAAAGACTTCCTCGATTGTCTTCTCGTTGCCAGTTAGAGCGGCGACCACGGGAATGGCCAGGCCCACGCTGAGCCGAGTGATCAACTGTCGCGGTAACATCTTTCCCGACTTGTAAAACCAAATCGAACAACAGAACACCTCAGTCATTCATTTCCCCCCGACGCCGGCCATCTTTAAGTCTGCCAGCTTTGGCCGCAGAACTGCATTTTCGGGCGTCACATCATATGCCGGAATGACAGCGGGATGTGACGGGCAAATCATAAGGGAATTTCAGACCAAACCCCGCCTCCAAAAGCACAAATGGGGTCATCAGCCAGCCATGCTGTAGGTCGCTGCTGTCGTTGTCCTATCCGAGACAGTGGCATTCTCGACTTGCAGTCAATATTGAGTTTGACCCCGGTCCTTGACGTTCTGGACCCTGCCAAAAGGGGTGCAAAACCCCTGCCAGGGCTTGCAGGAGTGCAAGCTGTGTCACCATGTTATATCGACGAACCAATCAGCCCTCGAAACAAGGTGCCGGGACATCTGCCATGTCACTGCACCCAGATGAGAGTGAGGGCAGACGTGAGGGGAGGCTTTATGTGCATGCATTCGTTGAGCTATGATAACGAAGGTATGGGACTTGGAAATGGTGAATATGGACACAGACCATATGAGCTTATCTTTAACCTTGGGTAACATCAGCAAAATACCAACAAAGCTCTGCATGCAGCATGTACCGCGCATCATTTCCGCCTCCACCAATCTCAGGGACCTGTGTCTCCCAAAAACCTCAGCAGTCCATCAGCGCCTCGAGATGCATTCCCAATGCCTAGGTACGTGTCCGACCTCAGCTATCCAAGCCCAATCCATTTCCCACAAAAGTTCCAATTTTAGCAATCTTATATCCGATAACGCGCATCTTCCTCCAATAACAAAACCCGAAAGCCATGCATAAGGTACCTAGACTCCCTCCCTAGTCCCTAATGTTGCCGCATTTCCTGTTCGCGTAATAGAATCTCGCGTCGATTTCTCGCCAATAGAAGCCTCGCTGTAATGTTCCGTTGCCCGAAGAAGGGCTGTCTCGTAATATTTTCTATTAACAGTCCTGCCGCATTCTCATAGGCGTGCCCCTGGAAACTTGCAGCCATGACACATGCCAACTCTTCCGCATTTGACGCCGAGATTCAGTCGCAAGCCTGAGGCGCTCACAGGGGGCTTGTCTCCCGCTGCCCCAGTTGCGGATGCAAGAAGTTCGGCCGCAGATGACCACGAACTCCCGTCAGTCTTGCCCCTCCTCCTTGCACTTCGGGTGGTTACACAACATCTGCTTCACGCCGCCAAGCTGTTCCGCGTGCACAGCCAGAGAGACAACATCCCACCTCTCAAATGTGGAGCGTCCCATTACTCTCCCATCCCCACCACCCCAGCTCGACACTTCCCTCGCCTGGATCTACGACCTCGTCCGCAACCCCCCCCTTATCTTTGCCACCCGGGGCGAGAACGTCTTCATCCACAAAACCCTCTCATCCCAAACCAACACCCCGCGCCCGCTTCTCATCGCCTTCGCCATCTGCGCAACATACGGCTCGCTCAACCAAGACAACCGCGCCATCTTCTTCCAGGCCCTCCATGCCCACATAGCAGAGCTCCTCCTGACCATAACTAGTGCGAATAACAAGAACAGCACTAGCTCGCACCTTAGGGCGGCAATCTGATGTTCAAAGTCAAGGACCGGTTGGGTCCTCAATGTTGACCCAGCACCTAACCACCGCTGCCCACGTCTCAGCAATCCCACCACTGGCTGCATCACCCTTTCTTCCCCCGTCCCTGGCGTGCCACCAGGGGGCTCCCTCAACGTTGTATGGCCACCAAAAGGGCAGCCTCATAGCGCGCCAGAGCAGCACACACTTAAGCAACGGGTCAAGAGGGCCGGTGGTAAAAGAGCCACCAGGGCAGGAATTAACCAGAGAATCACAATACGCCGACTCGAAGTTCGGATGCTACCATCAAGGACACCACTTCGAGCTCGAAAGCTCGAACAGTGCGAGGTCCAGCCGGCGACCCGTCATACTTTGAACCTGTCCAAAGTCCTTTATGGATTTACATATAGATTGAGCGATGTGATCAGATGTATGTATGTGTCATTATTGGAAGCCATAGTCTTGTTTCCTTTAGTCTGTCGACTGTTGGTGAATTTACCACAGTAAAGACAACTCTCATTCCAAATGTTATCATCTCAGCAGCCTAACCGGTTGACCGCTGCGGATCCTCTGGAAAGCTACGTAGTCCTCGATTCCAGTAATCGATCGCCTGAGCTGGTATATATCGTCCTTCTCCATCGGGAATATCGGGCCCCTTGTATCCAGACCCGAAGTCCTCTCATCGGTGGTACCCGTGCTGCCACGAGCTTGGCGTGTTGAAAGGATAAACATTGCTACGGCATGGTGTCCGCGGTCCAGCGCGAGGTCCAGTGCAGTCTTCCACTTTCGTGTCTTGGCGTCCAGTATATACTGGTATCCATGGCCAAGAACCAACTCCTTGACGGCGTCCAGATGTCCGCCCTAGGCTGCCAAATGCAAAGCAGTCTTATCCTCGTGCGTCGTCCGAGCAGTGTCCTTGACGTTCCGGTGTGCCCGTAGGGTAGGAACATGACCATGCCACCCTCCCGCAAGGAGGGTAAGCTGGGTGAGTCTGTGCCAGTCTTGTATCCCAAACCTTGCTGCGTCGCATAAGTCGGCAAGGATAGAATTCCGATTCCAATTTCTCTCTGAGGAGTATTTGCACCCGCAGATCAGGTTCTGGTCTACTATCGCGTCAGTCAGGCCGGTTATTAAGCCCTTTGACAGCGCCTGGCCGTATAATTGGACAAAGCGCTCGTGTTGGAAATGAGCGCGTAGCTGTGTGCAGAGATCGTGGTATTCGGATTTGCTAACGAACAGTGCTAGACTCCTTTGTGCGGGGTATATTGAGCAAGCGCTGCGGGAGTCCAAATCCCCTAGCAGCAGACAGTGTAGCAGGGCGACGTGGACATGGTCATCCGCCCATGTGATGACGGATTGGTCCCCGCTGTGGAGGTCTGCCGCGGTCCAGGGAGTGGTGGCGAGGTGGTGAGAGCCCGTGATCATGTCGCGCCACGAGCTCCAGCAAGTGTGATGCGTTCTCTTGGATGAGAAGAGAGTCGTGTGTTCTAGCCAGTATGTACCTGCGTAATCTAGGAACGGGCCGATCTCTCGCTCGGTGGTCTGGGGGGCCTCGTTCTCATTACTTCCTTGGTCGGGCCTTCCCCTAGCGCCGCCGGTGGTGACATGGTCTCTGAATTCTTCCAGTCGGGCGAGAGACTCGAGGCGGCTATTAACCGTTGTCGCGGGAACCCGGCCCTGGCTGCTGACGGGAGCCACCAGTGCTCCGAGTTTCTCGGCCGTGTGTCGCTTCCAGCGGGATTTCAGAGCGGTAGTGGCAATCATTCCGGGATCCAGTGGTGGCAGAGGCTTAAGACGCTTCGAAACGGTTGTCTTGAAATCGTTCAACTCGAGATAGGTAACACAAATCTCACCGAGATTGTGGTCTACCTCCTCCAGGTTGAAGTGAAACTGTGCCAGTTCTGTCCCAGCAGTTGATGACGAATGTGATGTCAGAATGAACTTCTTGACAGTGTGATGGATGAACTGAACAAGCTGCAGCTCCTCATCCACGGCGACCAAGTTCTCGCACCACGCCGGGACTGCCGCGGTACCGTTGAACGCTTAGTCCGGTCGCCAGTACTGCTGGCCCACGACGACCGAGGCCGCTTCCCTCAGCTCGCTAAGGCCGAGCACTCGTTTGGTGCCGGACAGAATCTGGAACACCCGTCTCGCCACATCCTTGGTGCGCCTTCCTCGAATCAGGATCCGCTTCAAGGCGCGATCGAAAGTCTCCGTCAGATCACGAGGGAGGTCCTGAAGGACGGCCCGTATGGCTGCGTCGCTGCACTGAAAGCACACGTCCTCGATCTCGAGCGCCACCCACAGAAACATGCCCTGGGCCCCCTTGATGAGCACATCGCTGATCTCGGCGACGAGGGTAGGGTCTGACACGACTAGATCCCCAGTGGCCCTTCTCTCCTCCACCACCTGAGTGATGTAATACTTCAGGTCATCCTTGGCGGCGTCCGAATGTAGCGAGAGATCAATCGATCCTGGAAAACGTTTGCGAAGTTCGCTGGCCTTACTGTCACGGCATGAGAGCAAAAGCTTGACGACTATTCCTGGATGCTTCATGAGACGTCGAAGGGCGGTCGTGGGAGATCTTTCCTGGGAGAGGGTTAGCTCATCGAGCCCATCGATGACGATGTAAGCCGCCTCCGCCTTAGATTCCACGAGCTTTCTCTCCAAGACCTTGTGCAGAGAATCATGACTGAACATTTCTCTTTCCGCCACCACGAGAAAAGTGTGTGGCTCATCGCTCATGGATTCCGGAAAGAGGTTCTGCCGAGCGATGGACCGGAGAATGGTCTCAGCCTGCAACGAGTCTGCGTTGTCGAAACGTATGTGATAAAACAGGGGCATAGATGTAGATTGGCCGCGTTCGTACTGAAATAAGTGGTCGATAATGGCGCCACTGTCCTTGCATTTGTTCGGTCAAAACTTGAATATTGTAACCAACCAGAAAATGAAAATTGACTTACCTCAAGACTGTCTTGCCAGCGCCGACTTTACGGTTGAAGGATTATCCCGTGTTTATTAGCGTCGTGATCGAGCACGAGAGGGCGCCGGAGAAACACTTAATTTTCCCGGATAGAATCAAGCATGCGGAATTCACATCCTCAGACCAGCTCAAGATCGCCGGTGTGGATGTGAACCATAAACCCGTGTTCTGGAAGCGGCGCCGGCGCGCCTGCTTGAAAGGGATCATGTAATCGTGTGTAGAGGGTGCATCGAGAAGCTCCTTGCGGCGTCTCACTTCCCACCAGCATGTTATCAAGCTACCATGATAGTTTGCATGACGGTTCATGGTATAGGCAAATAATACCAAGAGAAAGCACAGCTTACTAGAACGGCGGTAATCAATCTCCCTTCTCCAGTCCTCGGAACTCAACAGCCGATCGTTTGTGAGACTTGAGCTCTTAAACAGGAACAGAGTGAGCTGAAGTCGATGGCCAGATGCTTCCCACCTCTCATGGTCCTGAAGCTGATGCTCATCGTGGTCTGCCTGCGCTTTGGCCAGTGAAATCTCGGCCTTCTCGGCCTTCGCCTTTTGTTCAATTTATTGCACAAAGGGAGCCATGTCGTTTTCGAAGGAGCTAAATAGGATGTGAATAACCTGGTGGTGCCCTGACACCCACTCTGTCGCGTTAGCTGCTTGCATACGGACAGCATGAAATAAGGACACTTAGTTAGTTGGGATCAAACCAACCAAAGACTCACAAGTTCGGCGACTGGTAAGGATCGTCTCGTTGCAGCACCGGATGATAGAGCCTTGGAACTCAATCAGGGCCTTTTTTAGCCGCGCTGAAGTGGGAAATAGCAGGCTGTATTCCTCGAAACGAGGCCTCATGCTGTCGAATCGGATAAACATCTTGGAGAAGGCATCAAAGTATGACACAAAGTTGACTATGATCTGCAGGGTGAGCTTGATCGACGCCCACACTAGCGCGGACACCTCTGGCTTGGCGGCACATAAGTGTCGATGATGTTTGCAAATTGCTGGACGCACTGCACCAAGGAGAAGAGACGGCTTGCTACGCTATGGTCCTTGCGTTTAGTGTTCATCCTGTCGAGGGATGTTGTGAAAGAGAAGATAGCGCTGGAGTCGGGCTGACAGGGCTAGAATACCTAGGAGAACAACAAAAGTGTTCAGAAATACAAGTGATACGCGCCAATAACGAATCCGAACCTCAAATCTTTTACTTGCTACATACAAGTTGAAGCTGATCCATAGTTAGCCTATCCAATCTCTCACTGTCGGGTGTACTAGGTAGTCATATGATTACATAGGGTTCGCATTAGCGGGGTTGGGTTTGGTTGTGGTAAAATCATTGTTGTTTTGTTCTGAGGTGACGCGCGAGAGTCGACGCGTCACACCGGTGAGTAGTGCAAAGCTGGTGGGACTAGCATCCACGTGATGTAACACGTGACTCTCGGTTCTGGTTCACCAGCCAGGCGTGGATATAGATCCACCAACACTGACTGCATGTGGCTAAGAAGAGACATATGTCTTCCGCTATCACCAAGTAAGGCATCTTTGGTCCCAAACAAACAGAGGCTCATTTACGTCAAACCTAATTATAGATAAGTAACCAGAGGAATAGTGGAATATGGCATCTATTCATATTGCTACCTGAGGGAGCGGGATAGATCCTGAGCCAAAGGACTACTTGTTTCGTGGGTGCAGTACAAGTATCTTGGCATTCTAGCAACTGTTCGATGCATAGGTACTTTTGTTTTATCATGTATTGAAATGAAGTGCTTGCGTTTAATGTTGGATTTTCCTCAGCCTTCCTAACCTAAATAAGGTGTCACGTACAAACCAATTGTCATTACCTTCAACCATAGGCTCCAGCACCTCTGCCACAGCATGCCGCGGGATCATCCACGCGGCATATGGTAATAAACGCGTCGACTGCGTTGGTATGGCATCGTGGGCGATCACTTAGATTCTAGCTAACCATTCCCCGCCTCTACGCATAGAAACCCCTGCTGAGGCCGGGGAAAAAAATGACAACAAAGAATTGCTCAGGTGTCCGGGGACTGGTACTCACCGTGAGACATGTCCTCGACGAAATGATGCCTGTCGCTTAGGCCATGCCTCGATCCGTTACGAACGTGTCAATCCCGAGTCCATACGGTCTTCCAAGTGAGCCCAAGTCAGGTTCGTGAAGTATAGACTCAAAATTAATCAAGAGCAACTATGACATAACGTTAGAAGAATTATAGAGGAAAACAGACATTGCACATCAAGTACAGAAAACAGGAATAAGAAAACAAAACAAAAGAAAAACAAACATGAAAAGCCAGTAGTCCTCCTGTTGCCTTATGCTAACCTCAACCGAAAACCTCCATAATATGAAGAGAATCTCGTCCATCCAACCAGTCTTCCTGGAGAAACTGCTATGTTTTGCTCAAAGCGAGCATTGTCTCGCAAAGTTCGTTGAGCATGTTGCCCACGACCTTCTCTCCAAAGACCTGCCGGCTCGCACCAATGCCAATCTTGACGGTGCCGTCGAGATCCGGCATCCCAACAATGTCCAGATCGTGAACAGGAGCTTGATCGCCAGCGGCTGAAACCACGTTGCTACCATTTGAACCGTTGGCATGGGTACCATTTGTACCATTTGTACCATTTGTACCATTTGTACCATTTGTACCATTTGTACCATTTGTACCATTCGTACCATTCGTACCATTCGTACCATTCGTACCATTCGTACCATTCGTACCATTCGTACCATTCGTACCATTCGTACCATTCGTACCATTCGTACCATTCGTACCATTCGTACCATTCGTACCATTCGCGTCATGACCATTGGCCTGGCGTATTTGATCCTTTGCTGGCAAACCCTCCAGGCGAATCTGCTGCCCTTCAATCTCGGCCTCAGGATGCAGGTCGAGATTCTGGAAGGCAATGCAGCAACCGAATTCCTTGGTCGCATCTGTCCAATCCGTGCAGTTCTCCTTCACTTCTTGGAAGCCCAACGTCTCGTGCCGGAAGCTGCTGGTGTACTGGTCTTGAATGGCGCGCAGCAGACCATCCATGTCGTCGCTCTCGTTGATCCGAACGCGCACAGGCACCTCGTTGATGCAAGGTCCCACAATGTCTTGGCAGTCTGTGGATAGATCTTGTCGTCCAGATACGACGCGGCCGAAGACGACGTCACTCGACTTGGTATGCTTGGCGAGCAAGAGAGAAACGGCGGCGGTGAAGAGGGTCGCCTGCGTAATGCCGTTCTTGAGTGCCGAAGGAGGGATCCTGATGGACTTTGACGTCTGCCATGTACCGGCAGACGGCGTCATCGCCTCGGGGGCGCTGACAGAGCCTTTCAGGGATGTCATTGAAGAGCTCTGAAGAAGAGATCGCCAGAATTTATAGCCCTCTGCACGTCGTCTAGCCATGTGATGCATATAGAGACCAAACTTCGGTGCTTGCGGAAGATACTTCTCACTGTACAAGGCATGTAGAGCGTTGACGATATGTTCAAGACTCAAGCCGTCGTACAGGGCATGAGACATTCGGAGAACAAGTCGCACCTTGGCTCCCGGTCTCTTGAGGATGGCGATCCGCAGCATCGCATGTCCCAGACGCAGGGGTTGCTGCTTGTCTGCTTCATGCAGCGCGAGAGCAGCCTCATCCAACTCTTGCTCCGTCCCGATGACCTCGACAGGTACATCGAGGTGAGCAAGAACAACTTGGTAGAAGCGACCACCTCTTGACACGAACACTGTTCTGAATATGTCAAAGTGCTGGACGAGAGCGGCGCAGGCGCTTGCGAGACGACGGCAGTCGGCGTTCTCTGGGAAGTCCAAGGAGAACAGCGGCGGCGTGTGTGGGTGGCCCGTCGCTTTGTCGTGCAGGAAGAAGATCTGTGTCTGCGTGGCTGGATACATGTCCAGGGTTGTGCTGTGACCGTTCTCAATCTGAGGGACAACATCGCGCTGGATGATCTCTCTTGACATTTCCGCGGGGAGGAGTTGGAAGGGGAGAATGCCAACTGTCGAGCTTTCATCTTCTCCCGAGAACCTCTGCTGTTGTTCCAGCTTGCCGGCGAGAGAAACAGGAACAGGATCATCAAACAGATCCTTGACGGATATGCGAAGGTCCATCCGCCGGCTGAGCCGAGCAGCGAGTTTTGTGGCCAGGAGTGAGTGCCCGCCTAGTTCGAAGAAGTTGTCTGTGATTCCCACCTTGACTCCGAGTATAGTCTGGAACTCGTCGCAGATTACTGCCTCAGTCTCGTTGCGAGGAGCCACATGCACGGGGCTCGAGCTGCTTGCTGTCGGAGTGATCTGGGCCCGCCGAGTGAGGTCTTTTCGGTCTACCTTGCCGTTGGCGTTAAGAGGCATTTGTCCGAGTATTATGACCCGGGACGGGACCATGTAGTATGGCAGAAGCGACTGGAGTCGCTTGCGTATATCGCCTGCTGCTTGTGTGGCGTATGGATCCTCCTCTTCATTGATCAAACCTGAGTGATATTCGTGATCAGTAGTCACAAAGGCAACCAGTTCCGGGTCCTGCTCTTCTATGGTGCGGAGTACGACAGCCGCATCAGTGACTGAATTCTGGCTGAGCAGAGCATGTTCGACCTCGCCCAGTTCAACACGGTGGCCACGAATCTTGGCCTGCTGGTCCAGGCGGCCGAAGAACTCTATCTGGAATCCCCTTGGTCGATATCGCACCCGGTCACCCGTGCGGTACGCTCTCTGGCGCTGGCCATCGATAGTGACGGTAACGAAGCGGTCTGTATCGAGACTTGCATCCGTATAGCCGCGAGCTACACCATCTCCTGTGACAACCAGCTCTCCCATCACACCGGGAGGGAGAAGCTGCTGATTCCGATCCATGACGTAGGCCCCTGAATTGCTGACAGCGCTACCGATAGGAACACCGTTCACATAAGGATCGTGCTTATCGATGTTATGTATTGTGCTAAGGATTGCGTTCTCAGTTGGACCATAAGCGTTGTACACACGAGGCCCGGCCAGTGCTTGGGTTGCGTGGGCGTCGCGGGAGTGGAAGCGATCACCGGCAACATAAACAGCCTCTAGCATGCCGATCGCATCGGGCATGTTAACCAAACACTGCTGCAGGAGGGCTGGTGGGAAGATAGCTGCGACAACCTGCTCACGCTCAAAGGTCTCCCGGAGCATGGTACTGTCAAGAAGGGTCAGGTAGTCAATGCAGACTAGCGTTCCGCCGTTGAGGAGCGTTGCGCACATCTCGAACAGTGAAACGTCGAATGCGATATTCGTGAGGTGGGCCATCCGTGTCGCTGGTGGCATATGAGCCATGACGTTACTGTCCTTTACAAGGCGCATGACAGCACGGTGCTCCACCATGACACCCTTTGGCTTGCCTGTTGACCCTGACGTGAAGATGACATATGCGAGACTTGAAGCAATGGGTCGGACAACTGGAGGTTCGGGAGTTCCAATAGCATCAGTCCCGGTAACCGTGTCGCTGATCAGTATCGTCTTTGCGTTCGGTACGTTGACATCAGGATAGCGGACACCCGAGCCGACCAAGATGAGCCTACGCCCTGGGACGGACGATATGATGGCTTCCATGCGAGCAGATGGTGTATTGACGTCGAGAGGCATGTAGGCAAGATTTGCTTTGAGAATAGCCAGGAACGCGATGATGGTCTCGCAGGAACGTGGTGCGAGAACGGCCACCATTGCCTCCGCCGGGAGTTTCTGCCGACGCAGATAGGAAGCAGCTTGATCAGAGAGTTGGTCCAGCTCGGCATATGTCAGCTTGGAGGTCGAGTCAGTGACGGCGATAGTTGACGGGCTGGCAGCAGCCTGCCGCTCGAAGACATCGACGAGGGACGCGTTGCGAGGGTAATCAGACTTTGGCATCTGCAGCGCGTCGGCATCTCGGAGCTGAACAATGCCTTTAGTCAGCGGCATGGTTGCAATGGGGCTCTGCGGCTGTTCCAGGCCACGCTGTAGAACCTCTTCGACAACCGCAACGAAACCTTGGATGGTCTCGGGCTGGAAGAGGTCCGTGGCAAACAAGACACTTCCATTAAGCTGGTCGGCCTCTTGGAAGGCGTGGAATTCGAGATCGAACCGAGTCGAAACGGTCGACGGAACCGGCTCATCGACTAGGCCGTCGAGCTGGATCCTGCCTAGGCCTTGTTGAGAATGCAGCGCAAAGAGAAGCTGTACCAGGGGGTTTCGGGACGTATCCCTGGACCCGGCGCTGAGGGCGGAAACAATTCGTTCAAACGGAACGTCTTGATTCTCGAAGGCAGTCGCGGTGGTGGACCGTACCTGTTGTACCAGTGATTCAAATGTCTCATTGTCGCCGATGGTGATGCGCATGCACTGGGTATTGACGAAGCAGCCGATCAAGCTCTCAAGCTCAGGCCTGTTGCGATTGGCAACTGGCGTGCCAATAGTTGCGTCGTCTGACCCGGTCATTCGATAGTGAGCCGCGCGGAGTGCTGCCAGTAAAGTCGTAAAGGTGGTTACTTGGCGAGACCGGCAGAAGGAGATGAGGTTTTTGTAAACCGAATCGTTAATCACAAAAGATACGCTGCCTGCCTCTCCAGATAGTACGTTCGGCCTGGGGTAGTCAGCCAAGAGCTCAGCCGGGCTGCTGTCCGCAAGCTGCTTCTTCCAGTAGTCGAGCTGCCTTTGACTCTTAGCGACCTGTTCCTCTTGTCTCTGCCAAACAGCAAAATCGCGATACTGAATAGGGAGCGGGGCAACCTGCGACAAGGGGGCTTTCCCGGATTTCGCTGCCAAGTAGAATTGACTGAGTTCCTTTTGCAAGACTTCGGTAGACCACCCGTCAGAGATAATGTGGTGCATGACAATAGAGAGGATATGGTCGTCCTTTCCAAGTTTTAGCAGTGCTACCCTCCAACCTGGCTCTGAAGCAAGGTCGAAAGGAGTCTGCTGTTCTTTCTGCAATGGCTCGAGGTAGGCGTCGTCGTCTCGCATGCCTGACACGTCGATGATCCGGATATCCTTTGGCGTGCGGAGGGGTTGCACCACTTGGATGCCGACTCCGTCTCGTTCCTCGAACGTTGTCCGCAGAGATTCATGACGCTCTTCAAGTGCCACGAGGGCAGCAGCGAGGGCGTCAACTCGCAGCGGCCCACGCATGCGAAGTGCAAGTGGCATAAGATACCACAAGGCGTCAATGTTGAACTGGTCGAGGAACCACAGGCGCCCCTGGGCAAAGGACTGCTCCACGGGTCCTTCGTAGGGTAAGGACGGGATTGACCTGTGGCGAGACGAGCCTTGAAGAATAGAAGCAGCAAGATCAGCAAGTACCGGCTGGTCAAAGACCCGCTTCACGGTGATATCTGCGTCCAGCCTGCGACTTAGACGTGCGCTCAGTTTCGTGGCCAGCAGCGAATGGCCGCCCAACTCGAAGAAGTTGTCTGTAATGCCAACCTTGACGCCTAGTAGATCGGCAAACTCTTCGCAGAGGACGACTTCGATTTCCGTGCGTGGAGCCACAAAGTCCAACGTGCTTGCCACACTTCTTGGAATGACCCGGGCTTGTCGAGCGAGCTTCTTGCGGTCCACCTTGCCGTTGGATGTGAGAGGCATCTGATCGAGCAATATGATCCGAGAGGGAATCATGTACGTTGGAAGCAGTGATTGCAGCCGCTCGCGGACCTTTGCCTCCAGTCGGCGGCTCTGAACCAGGTGTAACGGTCGATTCGTGAGACTGCTCAAAGACCGGCCCTTGTGTTCAGTTGGGAACCTGAACATGACATGACCTGAGTGTTTTGGTGGTTCGAATCGGTGGAAGACAGCATCGAGTCCGCCGCGCTGGGAGTGTTGTCGAGCCCAGCTGGTCTCAACTTCGAAGCCAGTCTCCTTAGCAATCTCAATCAAGTCGGCAACTGAGAGAGCAGGGCACTCTTTCGCCCGTAATTGAGTAGCTGATATCCAGGCCGTTTCGTCTACCTCTGAAGTGCCATCCTCGTCATCATCAAGTGAGTGAGACAGATGGCGCTCCATAATTGTCTTGCCGTATGGGATGTTACTGACGGCAACAACGTCATCGCAATGTTGACGGTCCTGAAGGAGCTGCAAAAGAGCCCGACGGTCCATCCTCGTGCCCGAGAAGTCCACCCAGGCCTTGGAATCGATATCCCTGACAGTCCATTGCTTCTCGTCATCATCCCCATTCGGCATTTCGCGGCCTGCTACATGAATGACAGCGGCATATCGGTACGAGCTGAGTTCGTTGGTTGCGGCCATCCTCTTTGGCAAAATTTCGACATGCTTGATTTCGTCAGGGAACTGGTCGCTCAGGCTGGTGAAGAAGGCAGGGTCAACAAGTAACTCTTCCTCGTCATCTTCAAGCTTGGCCACTTGTTGACGAACCATGGCCTTCGATGCCTTGGACCCTAGGGTATAGACTGCTCGTGCCACCAAGAAGTCCTTATTAGTAGCATAGGTTCTCATGTCACCAAAGAAGATACGCTTAACGCCGGGTAGTCGAATCAAGTTGGTCGTCAGCTCAGCGAGATATTCTCGACTTGGGAAGTATTGGGCGACTGAGTTGATCACAACGAGATCAGCACGCAGTCCATCAATAGAGCTGATATCCTCGGCGGTTCCAACATATACTCGGGCGCTTCCTGCCAAGCTTGGGAAAGTTTCGATTGCCTTGTTAATCCAGGCAGTGACGGAGCGCGAGGGCTCAAGACCGGTATAACTCTGTAGTCCCTCAAGCTTGCCGAGATTGAAAAGCACCATACCAGTACCGGTTCCTATCTCGAGCACTCTTCCGGGTGGTTGATTGTCGAGGAGTGAGTGCATAGTGTCGTTGAGCCACTGCTGCATCTCTTCCCGGGGAATCAATGAGCCGTCGTACATAGATGTCCAGGATAAGAAGTCCTGTCCGAGGGCATCGCGATCAATACCCTCGATGTTGGCATATGCAGTTGAGTCGAAATGAGCCTCCCACTCCTGCACCTTGTTGCTAGCTTCCTCCTTGTCGACGGATTGTGCGGTCTGGGTCGTGATGTAACCAACCATTTCGAGGCCCTCCTTGTCTTGTGCCGACACAACAACGGCATCGCTGATCGATGAGTCGCTGAGAAGAGCCTGCTCCACTTCAGCAGGCTCGATGCGATGACCGCGGATCTTGATCTGCTGATCCAAACGGCCAAAGAACTCGATTTGGTAATCCCTAGGTCGGTATCTGACTCGATCGCCGGTCCGGTACGCCCGAACTTGTTTGCCATCGATCGTGACGTGGATGAACCGGCCCATGTTTAGTGATGGATCGGTATAACCCCGTGCGAGACCATCGCCAGCAACGACAAGCTCTCCCACCACACCTGCTGGAACGAGTTGCTGATCCTGGTCCATGATGTAGGCTTTGGACTTGGGGCCCAAAGATACACCGATGGGAACGCCGTTCGCAAAAGTCTCGTGCTCGATGGCGTAGATCGTGCTCATGACGGAATTCTCGGTGGGACCGTAGGCATTGTAGGCCTTACCTTTGACGAGGTCCTTCACCTTGGTTGCATCAGCTCCATCAAGGCGGTCGCCTCCGATGTATAGAGCCTCGAGGGAGCTCAGGACAGATGGCGCGTCTGCAAGACATTGCTTGAGCAAGGCTGGTGGTAGCAGGGTGATGTTGATGTCATGCCTGGTAAAGGCGGCACAAAGTGCTTTGCTGTCCAAGACAGCAAAGTAGCTGATACAGAAGAGCGTTCCTCCATTGAGCAGCGCGGTGAATATCTCCCACACGGAAGCATCAAATGCGAGATTGGAAATATGTGCCATACGCAGACTCTGTGGTATTCTTGAAGCGTTCTGCTTCACCAAAGAAACAACACCTCGATGCTCGACCATGACACCTTTTGGTCGACCTGTCGAGCCTGATGTGAAGATAACATAGGCAAGGCTTGATGCAGATGGCCGAGTGCTGGGTAAGTAGGACTTGTCCGTCTTCATGGAAACGATATCGCTGATGAGGACCATCCTGACATTAGCTGTCTTGTCATCAGGAATAGGCACTCCTGCTCCAAGCAAAACAAACTTTTCCCCTGGAATTTCCGAAAGAATTGCTTGACGGCGGGCTTCGGGGACGTTGAAATCCAGGGGTAGATATGCGAGGTTCGCTTTGAGAATGCCAATGCATGCTACGATAGTCTCAGAGGATCGTGGCGCAAGAACAACGACCATGCTCTCTGTTGGTAGCTTTTGTTTGGACAGCCAAGCCGCGACATGATCGGACTGTTGATCCAGCTCCGCATATGTAAGCTTTGTGGATATGTCGGTCACAGCCAGGGCATCTGGGTTAGCGACCACTTGTGTCTGGAAGACATCAACCACTGAGGTCTCGGCAGCGAAGTCAGGTTCGATGTCTTCAACTGCGGGTAAGTTACGGCTGTTGAGGGCCGTCATGCCATCGACAAGTGGCATGGTGGAAACTGCGATATCTGGCTGGTCGAGACCACGACGGAGGATCTCGTGGAAGACTTCAATAATGCTGCGGATGGTGGCAGCCTCGAATAAGTCTGCTGCGAAGATAACATTACCAGCGAGGCATTTGTCTTGTTCGAAGAGGTGGAACTCAATATCGAAGCGGGTGGTCGTGGTGATCGGGGTTGGTTCGCCTTCCAAGCCCTCCAGTTGCAGTTTACCGAGATTTCGCTGGGAGTGGACGACAAACATGAGTTGAACGAGGGGATTCCGGGAGGCATCTCTGGAGCCGGGCAGAAGTGCAGCTACAACGCGCTCGAATGGCACATCCTGGTTTTCAAAGGCGCTGGCTGCTGTTGAGCGAACTCTTTCCACCACTGACAGGAAGTTATCGTGTTCTTCGAGCGCGATTCTGATACATTGTGTATTAACAAAGAAACCGATCAAGTCCTCAAGTTCGGGGCGGTTGCGGTTCGCAATTGGTGTACCGATCGTCGCATCCTCTGCCCCAGTTAGGCGATAATGTGCAACGCGGAAAGCAGCCAGAAGTACGACGAAGGTGGTGACCTGATAATTGCGACAGAATAGTGAGAGCTTCTCGTAAGTCTCGTCCTCGATCACGATAGGAACTGTGCCAGCTTCGCCGGACAAGACATTTGGTCGGTTGAAATCAGTTAGGATCTCGGCTGGCGTGCTATCCGCGAGCTGCCTTGTCCAGTACTTAAGTTGGCTTTCGTGAACGGCAACTTGCTTATCTTGTCTCTGCCAGACAGCAAAATCGCGGTAGTGAATGGGGAGTGGTTTAACTTGGGAAAGTGGGTCATGCCCTCGTATAGCTGCCGAGTAAAATTGGGCAAGCTCCTGCTGGAAGATGTCAACTGACCAGCCATCTGAGATGATATGATGCATGACGATGGAGAGGATGTGGTCGTTCTCCCCAGCCTTGAAGAGTGCTACCCTCCAAGCGAATTCAGTGGAGAGATTGAAAGGAGCTTGCTGCTCTTCCTTCAGCTTGGCAAGATGGTCATCGGCACCGGAGACGTCTACGACGCAGATGTCCCTCATTCGGGGCGAGTGAACGATTTGCATGCCAACGCCATCCTGTTCTTCGAATGTGGTGCGTAGCGACTCGTGCCGTTCTTCTAGAGCCCTCAATGCAGTCTGAAGTACATCGACTCGGAGAGGGCCGCGAAGACGAACGCCGAATGGCATGATGTACCAGGCGGCGTTAAGATTGAAACGGTCCAGGAACCAAAGACGGCCTTGAGCAAAGGACTGCTGCACAGGTCCCGAGTGTGATAACGCCTGAATAGCTTCATGAGGCGCCGAGCCTTGCTGGATAGAAGCAGCTAATTGGCCAACCACGGGAGTGTCAAAGACCTCTCTAACAGTCACGCGAGTATCCAGTCGACGGCTGAGGCGGGCGGCTAGCTTGGTGGCCATAAGTGAGTGTCCACCGAGGTCGAAGAAGTTGTCCGTGATTCCGACTAGAACGTTGAGGACATCTGTGAATTCCTCACAGATTATGGTTTCAATCTCGTTGCTTGGGGCCACGTAGGTTGAGACTGAAGTGGTCCTTGGCGTTGTCTGGGCTCGAACGGCCAGCTCATTGCGGTCAATTTTACCGTTGGCGTTGACCGGCAACTGATCGACGTGGATGAACCGCGAGGGGATCATGTAACTGGGCAGCAGCGCCTGTAGGTTGTGACGGATTTTGTTCTCCATCAGCAGAGCATGTTGTTCATCGTCAATCTCCTCTTGATCGCTCACACCGTTGACACCGTTGGTGCAGTTGGCACTACCCTTCAATGAGAAGAAAGCCACCAGTTCGGGCTCCTCTTCATCCGTGAGTTGAGTGATAACAGCCGAATCGCTGATGGCCGGGTCACGGGTGAGCGCCTGCTCCACCTCTGCTGGCTCGATGCGATGACCACGGATCTTGATCTGGTGATCTATTCGCCCGAAGAACTCGATTTGTCCATCCTTAGGTCGGTACCTAACACGATCACCCGTGCGGTAAGCTCTGACGCGGTTCCCATCAAGGTTGATATAGATGAATCGATCCAAATCAAGCTTAGAATCTGTGTATCCGCGGGCAAGGCCATCTCCAGTCACAACAAGCTCTCCGATCACACCAGCGGAGACCAGCTGCTGATTTTGATCCATAACAAAAACACCGGAGTTACTGACAGCGTTACCAATGGGAACGCCATTCGAAAATGATTCATTCTCGCCGATGTTGTGTATGGTACTCAGGACCGTGTTCTCAGTAGGGCCGTAAGCGTTGTAAACGCCCGAACCAACGGCACGTTGCGCCATGATGGCATCTTGGCTGCTCAGCCGATCACCGGCGGCGAAAAGTATCTCTAGAGAACTGATCATTGTAGGGGCAGAGATCAAACACTGTTTGAGAAGTGCTGGTGGAAGCATGGCTCCACAGATGTGGTGCCGGTTGAAGACCGCCTCGAGGGCTTTGATATCGATCGTGGTGTAGTAATCAATGCAGACGACTGTACCACCGTTGAGGAGAGGAGCGTATATCTCCCAGGAAGAGGCGTCGAAGGCAATGTTCGAAAGATGAGCAATAGCAGCTGCTGCCGGTTGCTTTGCGACCACGTTGCTGTTTTTTACGAGACGTGTGATACCTCGGTGCTCCACCATGACACCCTTCGGGACGCCAGTTGAACCTGATGTGAACATGACATAGGCAAGGCTTTGTGCAGTCGGACGTGTGGAAAGTTCTTCGGTAGCAGGGTGGCTTCCGCTCTCGTTAAGGGCGTCGCGGATACGGGTGAATCGAACGCCGTTTGCGTGAAACTTGACTGTCTGAGTATCTGATCCAAGTAAAACAAGCCTCTTTCCTGGAAGAGATGATAGAACTGTCTCAATCCGACCAGCGGGTGCGTTGACGTCAAGTGGCAGGTAAGCGAGGTTCGCTTTCATAATGCCGAGGAAAGCAGTGATGGTCTCACAGGACCGTGAAGCGAGGACACCGACCAGCTCCTCAGGGGCTATATCTTGTCGGCGTAGCCACCTGGCGAGCTGGCTGGATCTCTCGTCAACCTCGATGTAGGTGAGCTGCGACCAAGTATCGATAACGGCGATAGACTTGGGCGTCGATGCTACCTGCTCTCTGAAAACGTCGATCACGGAGGCATCTCGGGGGTAGTCAGGCTGATTGACCTGAAGACACATTCTCCGGAGACTGGGCAATCCATCGGTAAGAGGAAGTGTTGCAAGATTTGCGTGAGGATTGGCTAGGCCACGCCTCAAGGTTTCCTGGAACACGGCCACAACACTGCGGATCGTCTTGGATTCGAACAGATCCTTCGAAAAGACCACGTTGCCGCCGAGCATCCCTTGGTCCTCAAAGAGGTGCATTTCCACGTCAAAGCGTGTGGACGCTGCCATCGAAACGGGCTCTCCCTCAACGCCTTCTAGACGAATATTACCAAGGTCGTGCTGAGAGTGCACAGCAAACATGACCTGAACGAGTGGATTTCGTGAGGTATCTCGCGAGCTAGCAACCATGGAAGAAACGATCCTCTCGAACGGCACATCTTGGTTGTCCTGGGCCTCGGTCGCCGTTTCTCGTGCCTGCTCAACTAGCGTGTCAAATGTGTCCTCACTCTTAACAGGGATTCGGAGACACTGGGTGTTAACAAAGCATCCAATGAGGCCTTCAAGCTCAGGTCGATTTCTGTTGGCGATAGGAGAGCCGATGGTTGCATCTTCGGCCCCAGTTAGGCGGTAGTGAGTAGATCGGAAAGCTGCTAAGAGCGCAACGAAGCTGGTGACCTGCCGAGCGCGGCAAAATGAGCGGAGGTTCCGATATGTTTGGCCGTCAATCATTATCGGTATGACATCAGCATCGCCAGATAACGCCTTCGGACGAGTGAAATCCGCCAGGAGCTCAGCTGGCTTGCTGTTGATCAGTTGTCTCTTCCAGTAGTTCAGCTGCTTTTGGTGCTCAGCGATCTGACTCTCCTGCTTCTGCCAGATGGCGAAATCTCGGTATTGAATCGGGAGAGGAGCGAGCTGCGATGAGGCATTCGAGTAGAGCTGCCCAAGTTCTTGTCGCAGAACGTCAACCGACCATCCGTCAGATATGATGTGGTGCATGACGATAGACAGGACATGATCATCCGGTCCTAAGCGCAACAGTGCTACTCGCCAGCCTGGCTCGGCAGTCAGATTGAATTTGGCGTCTTGCTCCTGCTTCAATGCTGGGAGATAGGCGTCCTCGGTGCCCGAAACGTCGATGATCCTCAGCTGCTTGTTGCGTGCAGCATGTACAATCTGAACGGGAACACCATCTTGCTCCCCGAAAGTGGTGCGCAGGGATTCGTGCCGCGCCTCAATCGTTGCCAGGGCTTCCTGCAGCGCCTCAATCCGAAGCGGGCCTCGCAAGCGACTCGCTAATGGCATGTGGTACCATGATGCATTGAGATTCAGCTGATCCAAGAACCAGAGACGGCCCTGAGAGAAGGATTGCTCCACGGGACCAGAGTAGGGCGTGGATGGAAGAGCTTCATGAGGAACGGAGCCAGTCTGGACCACATTGGCGAGATCTTGAAGGATTGGTTGATTGAAGATATCCTTCACAGAGATGCGCGTGTTGAGGCGGCGACTGAGACGGGCGGCCAGTTTCGTAGCCATTAGGGAGTGTCCGCCCAACTCGAAGAAATTGTCCATGACTCCAACTGTAACACCAAGGACTGCCTGAAACTCGTCGCACAAGATGACTTCAATATTGTTGCGAGGAGCCAAGCGCGTTGCAGAAGGCTTGATGGTTTGTAGGCTCCTCGCCTTCCTTGCCAATTCTTTGCGGTCAACTTTGCTGTTTGCGGTGAGAGGCATCCGCTCCAACACCACGATCCGGGATGGAACCATGTAAGGTGGCAGCAGTGTTTGCAGCTTTTCGCGGATCTGCGACTCGAACCGACGATTCTGGACGCGCTGCAGCGGCTGACTGGTCAGGGAGGTGCTAGAGGATAGATGCTCAAAGTCTGTGGGAAAGTTGATCAAGACTCGGCCGGCTCTGTCATCTTCGAGATGATGGAAGACGACGTCCAGTGCACCATGTTGGGATCTTTGGCGAGCCCAGCTAACCTCAACCCTGAATCCTCCCGCTTGACCGATCTCGACCAGTTCAGTGACGGAAAGGGAAGGACAGCGCGCGGCCATTGCCTTCGTAGCCGATTGCCAGGCGGATCCATCCAGAGAATCTTGGGCTATACCATGTTCCTCAGTGTCTAGGGATGCCGTAAAGTGTCGCTCGTTGATCGTGTTGCTGTGAGGGATGTTGCCGATGGCGACAGTCTTTGCATCTCTACGTTCATCAAGCATCTGAACGAGGGCCTGGCGATCCATGCCAGACGACGCGAAGTCGATCCAGGTGTTCTCTTCCACTGAGTGGACACATCTATCGTATCTGTTCCTACCCTCCCCATCCCTGCGCATGTGCAGCACCGCAGCATAACGGTACGAGCTTAGTTCATTGCTCGTCCTCATCCGCTTCGGCAAGATCTCAACATGCTTGACCTTGTCGGGCCATTGGCTGGCCAAAGCGGTGAAGAATGCTGGGTCAACAAGCAACTCGTCTTCATCCTCCTCCAGTCGGGCAACCTCCTGGCGAACCTGATCCTTTGTAGCTTTGTCACCTAGAGTATAAAGAGCTCGAGACACGAGGAAATCCCTGTTGGTAGCCCAGGATCGCATATCTCCGAAGAAGACCGTCTTGACGCTGGTCATGTGAATCAGTTCGCTCACTACCTGTCTAAGGTAGCTCTGGCTCGGGAAATATTGGGCTACCGAGTTGATGACAGCCACATCAGGATGGAAGTCCTTGACCAGCTTGAGGTCCTCGGCTGTGCCGACAAGGATTTGCGTCTTTCCTTGCAGACCTGGGGAATCTTGGGCTGCTTTGTCGACGAACAGGGCTGCAGTTCGTGAAGGCTCTATACCGACATAGCTCTTGAGGCCATCGTTCTTGGGCAGATTGAACAGAACCATGCCAGTACCCGTTCCGATCTCAAGCACATGACCTGGCTCCTCCTTATCAAGGAGGGAATGCATTGTATCGTCAAGCCACTCCTCCATTTCGACCTTGTCAATCAAATTGCCGTTGTACATCGAGGTCCATGAAGTGAAATCGCGTCCCAGGGTGGCTTGGTCGATGGCCTCAATGCCAGCATAGGCGGTGCTTTCGAAGTGATCTTGCCACTCCTGCACTTGGTTGGTGATCTCCTCCTTGTCTTCGCTGGATCTGCCGCTGGCTATAGAAACAAAGCCGATCATCTCTGTTTCCTGGCCATCCACCGCCTGAACAACAACTGCTGCATCATGGACAGCCTCATTGCCGAGCATGGCTTGCTCGACCTCGGCCGGCTCAACTCGATGACCACGGATTTTGACTTGCTGATCCATACGGCCGAAGAACTCGATGCTACCATCCTTGGGTCGGTAACGAGTGCGATCTCCGGTCCGGTATGCGCGGGCTTTTTGATCGTTGATGACAATATCAACGAAACGATCAGCATTAAAGGTCGAGTTGGTGTAGCCACGGGCGAGGCCATCGCCACTGACAACAAGCTCTCCCATAACACCAGGAGGAACAAGACGCTGCTCTTGGTCCATGATATAAGCGCCAGAATTGCTCACAGCATTGCCGATTGGCACACCGTTTGCATAAGACTCCCCTTCTGTGAGGCTGTAAATGGTGCTCATGACTGTGTTCTCTGTCGGCCCGTACGCGTTGTAAATCGTGCCCTTCATAAAGGCTTGTATTTTGGCTGCGTCGGTGGCATCGAGTCGGTCGCCACCGATATAGAGCACTTTGAGACCCTCAAACAAGGTCGGCGCGTGATTGAGGCATTCTTTGAGCAAGGCCGGCGCGAGTAGGGTAGCATTGATCCT
The DNA here is from genome assembly GCA_033439685.1 of Apodospora peruviana. Taxonomy (NCBI): domain Eukaryota; kingdom Fungi; phylum Ascomycota; class Sordariomycetes; order Sordariales; family Lasiosphaeriaceae; genus Apodospora; species Apodospora peruviana. The sequence goes on from JAUEDM010000009.1 coordinate 24,559, forward strand.
GGCTTCTTCGAATGTCGTCCGGAGGGCTTCAAGTTCCAGCAAAGTCAAGTAATCAATGCAAATAAGGGCGCCGCCATTCAGAATTGCTGTGAATATCTCCCAGATAGACGCGTCAAAGGCCAGGTTGGAGATATGTGCCATGCGCAGATCCTGCGGCAGCTGAGACGTAACATTGGACTGCTTGACAAGGCGCAGAATACTGCGATGCTCAATCATGACGCCCTTGGGACGGCCAGTTGACCCGGATGTGAAGATGACATAGGCAAGGCTAGTTGCCGACGGCCTGCTGATGGGATTAAATCTCTCGACCATCGTGTTCGAAAGGATGTCCTGAATTCGAGCGGTTTCAACAACAACATCCATTCGGTCGCTGTGAGGCATGTTTGTCCCTGATCCTAGCAGTACCAGCCTTCTGCCTTCAACCTCGGACAGGATCGATTGGATTCGAGCTGCAGGGGCATTCACATCCAGAGGCAGGTAGGCGTAGCCAGCCTTCAAGATACCGAATAAGGAGACGATGGTTTCGCAGGAGCGTGGCGCCATCACGCAGATCAATGACTCAGGACTGAGGCCTTGAGCCTGTAACCAGGCAGCAATCTGCTCAGACTTCTGATCTAGCGAGGTGTAGCTCATAGATGTCTCCAAATCCACAACAGCGGCTGCATTTGGATTGGCAGCCACCTGCTGTCGGAAGACGTCGACAACTGAGCAGTCGCGGGGGAAGTTACTCGTCTCAATTTCCAGCAAGCCCAGTTTCTCGAGATCACTCAGGCCATCAGTCAGGGGCATAGTAGAAATGGAGACTTGCGGTTGATCGAGGCCTCGTCGGAGTATCTCTTGGAACACAGTCACGACGCTGTTGATCGTTTCAGGCTGGAAGAGCTCATCGGCAAAGAGTATTGAGCCGCTCAGCTTGTTAGGCTCTTGGAACAGGTGGAACTCCATGTCGAAACGTGTTGCGACGCTTGTTGGCAGGCGCCCATGCTCGAGACCTTCGAGAGTAATGTTCCCGAGATCTGGCTGTGAGTGCAAGGCAAACATAAGCTGGATTAGTGGGCTTCGTGAGGCATCTCTCGAGCCAGGGAGAAGTGCCGAGACGATGCGTTCAAAGGGAACATCCTGATTCGAGTAGGCATCCGTAGCCACGGACCGAACATGCTGGACTAAGGATTCAAACGTGCTGTCGGCATGGAGGAGAAGACGCATGCATTGGGTGTTGACAAAGAATCCAATGATATGCTCAAGTTCTGGCCGGTTGCGATTTGCGATTGGAGTACCAATTGTAGCATCCTCTGCACCAGTGAGACGATAGTGTGTGGCCCGGAACGCTGCTAATAGCACTGAGAACAGGGTTACCTGGCGCTCCTTAGAGAACTTCAGAAGCCTCTCGTAGACGGGCCCCTCAATGGTGACCGGGATGACACCAGCCTTTCCACTCAGGACCTGTGGACGGGGAAAGTCGGTCAGAAGCTCACCGGGAGCAGTGTCAGCTAACTGATTCTCCCAGTACGCGAGCTGCCTCTCATGCTCGGCAACTTGGGCAGCTTCCTTCTGCCAAGCCGCAAAGTCACGATATTGTATTGGGAGGGGCTTGACCAGAGATAACGGATCCCTGCCACGTAAAGCGGCTGAGTAGAATTGACCGAGTTCCTGTCTCAGTATATCAACGGACCAGCCGTCCGAGATGATGTGGTGCATGACGAGAGAGAGGATATGCTCCGTTGGACCAAGGCGAAGCAAGATAACCCTCCAACCTGCTTCCGAAGCAAGGGTAAACGGTCTCATTTGTTCTTTCTCTAGCGCGGCCATGTGCTCCTCCTTGTCGTTCTTGTCTGATAGATCAAGGACCTTGAGACTCTTCATTCCGGCCTCGTGAACGACCTGGACGCCCACGTCCTTTTGAGCCTCAAAGGTTGTGCGGAGCGTCTCGTGTCGCTGCTCCAGCGCCCGCAAGGCCACGTCTAGCGCGTCCATATTAAGCGGCCCGAGAAGCCTCATCGCCAGCGCCATGTGATACCACGTCGCGTTGAGGTTGAACTGATCCAAGAACCACAAGCGGCCTTGGGCGTACGACTGCTCCACCGGCCCGGAATAGACCGATGAGGCAATAGGCAGATGAGGCGTCGAGCCCTGTTGGATCGAAGCAGAGAGGTCAGCCAGGACAGGTTTATCAAACACCTCCTTGACTGTAACCCGGGTATCTAGCCGACGGCTTAGTCGGGCTGCGAGCTTTGTAGCCATGAGCGAGTGCCCTCCCATATCGAAGAAATTGTCCGTGATGCCAACCTCAGTTCCTAGGATATCTGCGTATTCCTCGCAAAGAACCATCTCGGTGTCATTACGAGGCGCAACGCGCGCTGACGCTGCCTTTCTCTTGGCCACAACCTGCGCGCGGCGAGCGAGCTGTTTTCTGTCCACTTTGCCGTTGGCGTTGGTCGGCATCTGTGGGAGGACGATAATCCGCGATGGGATCATGTAGGCCGGCAGTGCTGTCTGCAGTGCCTGGAAGACTTGTGACTCGATACGGCGGCTCTGAGATCGCTGGAGCGGCCGGTTCGTCAGGGTTTGAAGTTGTCGACCTTGATGGTCGGTAGGGAAGTGTAACAGGACACGACTACGCGAGCCATGTGCATCGATTGCAAGACGGTGGAAAACGGCATCGAGGCCGCCGTTTTGAGATCTCTGTCGCGCCCAGCTCAACTCTAACCTGAATCCCTCCTCCTTGGCCAATTGCGTGAGGGTGAGTGCGTCGAATGAAGAGCAGTTTGCAGCAGCTGACCGAGCATCTGAGATCCAGGATGTCTCGTTGAGTGAGTTGACGTGATCTTGGTCCAGAGAGTCCATAATATGCCGCTCCACTATGGTCTTGCTGTACGGGATGTTCCCAATCGCGATCATCACAGCAGCATCTCGTCCTTGTCGCAGAAGGTTTCTCAGACCTTGAGAGTCCGTTTGCGTGGCTGCAAAGTCAACCCATGCTGTGGGATCAATATGTCGTATGAGCAGCTGCTCCTCTTCGTTGTGGCTGATATGTAGAACGGCAGCATATCTGTATGAGCTCAGCTCGTTGGTGGCCTTCATCAGCTTAGGCAGGATCTCAACGTGCTTGATGTTGGGCAGCTGGCTTCCCAAGCTCACGAAAAAGGCTGGGTCCACGAGAAGTTCTTCTTCGCTCTCTTCGAGCTCTGCGATCTTTTCCCGGATCTGCTCTTTACTGGCATTGTCACCCAACGCACGAATGGCACGAGCGGCAAGGAAGTCCCTGTTAAGGGCCTGGGATCTGATGTCGCCAAAGAAAACACGCTTGACGCTGGGCACTTCCACAACAGCCTCGATCACCTTGATCAAGTACTGTGATGTGGGAAAGTACTGGGCCACTGAGTTAATAACCACTAGCTCAGGTTGGATCTCATTCTTGTCCAGAGAGCCGATATCCAGGGCAGTTCCAACAAGTACCCGGGCCTTACCGGCTAGGCTTGGACGAGACTTGACGGCTTCGTTGACAAAGAATGCGGCTGAGGGAGCCGGGTCAAGACCGACATACTTCTGCAGGCCGTCGACGTTGCCCAGATTAGATAGAATCATGCCCGTTCCGGCTCCGATCTCGAGGATATGACCCGGTGGGCGGTTGTCTAGGAGGGAGGTCATAGTTTCATCAAGCCACTCTTTCATCTCGTTGACAGGAATGTCGACTCCGTCATACATAGATGTCCATCCCAAAAAGTCGTGACCGAAGGTAGAAGTGTCGAGATGCTTGATACCAGCATACCTGCTTACGTCGAAATGCTCTCCCCAGCCTTGCACCTGCTTGTTTGACTCATGTTGCTCGATGGTTCCGTCTTCGTGGCTGGTGATGAAAGCAATCATCTCTGGTTCTTGACCTGCTGGCTTTCGAACCACAACAGCTGCATCGTGGACCAAGTCGTGGCCGAGCAGCGCATGCTCCACTTCTGCTGGCTCAATGCGGTGACCACGAATCTTCACCTGTTGATCCATACGGCCGAAGAACTCAATCTCAAAGTCCTTGAGCCGGTAGCGCACTCTATCACCAGTTCGGTATGCTTTGATGTTTTCCTCGCCATTGATCGTGACGCGAACAAACCGGTCCTTGTCTAGGGCTGAGTCTGTATATCCACGGGCAAGGCCATCACCCGTGACGACAAGTTCTCCCATCACACCAGGAGATACGAGCTGTTGATTGCCGTCCATGACGTAAGCCCCAGAGTTGGTGATGGATCGACCGATAGGGACGCCGTTGACGAAAGGCGCATTGACGTCAACCTTGTACATCGTACTCTGCATGCCGTTCTCGGTCGGACCGTAGGCATTGTATACGGCGTCTTGGACCAGGCCTGATGCAGCCACAGCATCGTGAGCATCCAGCCGGTCACCAACGTTGAAGAGAACACTCAGGCAACTGATGATGGCGGGCATGTTTCCAAGACTTTGCTTGAGGAGAACCGGCGTGAACATGGCGGCGTTGACCTGTGCTTCCACAAAAACGCTGTAGAGCTTTTTGCTGTCCAACAGCGTCAAATAGTCCAAGCAGACCAGAGTGCCACCGTTCAGGAGCGCCGTGTAGATTTCTTGCACCGAGATGTCGAATGCAAGGTTTGATACATTCGCCATGCGGATTGGCGTAGGCAGAGTGGCAACAACATCACTATTCTTGACAAGTCGAATGATGCTGCGGTGGTCGATCATGACACCTTTTGGCTTCCCGGTAGACCCAGACGTGAACATGACGTAGGCGAGACTTGTGGCAGAAGGGCCGGACGCAGGGATCTGCTCATGGTCACTGGATGAACTGGATACAAGTGCCTCGTCGATCTGCACCATCTCAGTATCCGCCATCGCCAAGCCAAGCTCGGGTCCATCAGCGCGCACCAGTACCAACTTGTGGCCTGGTACTGCGGACAGGATAGCCTCGATACGAGCAGCGGGCGCATTGACATCTAAGGGTAGGTAGGCCAGATTTGCCTTCAACACACCGAGGAATGCGACGATGGTGAGGCATGAGCGTGGCGTGAATATAGCTACCAAGGTCTCTGGGGCCATATTGCGCTGGCACAGCCAGTGGGCGAGCTTGTTCGATTGCCTATCGAGGTCGGCATAGGTCAATGTTGAGGAGGAATCCCAGACAGCGATGGAATTTGGTACGGCAGCAACCTGCTCTCGGAACAAATCTATGACACTCGATTCGCGAGGGTAGGCTGGTTTCGCCACTGTGAGGAGACCCTGATCTCGTAACTTTGTGATACCATCGGTAAGTGGCATGGTCATCAGTCGCTGGTTGGGTTGCTCAAGGCCGCGGCGCAAGATCTCCAGAAACACATCAGCGATTCCACGAATCGTCTCGACGTCGAAGAGATCTGTGGCGTACAAGAGGCTGCCGCTCAGCTTTCCAACCTCCTGGAAGAGGTGAACCTCAAGGTCGAGCCTTGTCGACAGCGGGGTTTCCATAGCTTCGTCCGTCATTCCTTCCAGCTGGATTCTTCCAAGGTCTTGCTGTGATTGCAGGGCAAACATGACCTGCACAAGAGGGTTCCTTGACGTATCGCGTGATCCAGGAACAAGGGTTGACACAATCTGCTCAAACGGCACATCCTGGTTCGCAAAGGCTTCTGTCGTAGTCAAGCGAACCTGCCGGACTAGTGACTCAAAGGTTTCAGTCTCGCTGACTGTTATTCTCATACACTGCGTGTTGACGAAGAAGCCGATCAGACCTTCCAACTCTGGCCGGTTCCGGTTAGCGATTGGTGTGCCAACTGTCGCATCGAGTGTCCCGGTAAGGCGGTAGTGAGCAGTGCGGAAGGCTGCGAGCAGGACTGAGAATGGTGTGACTTGATGCGTCCGGCAGAAATCACTAAGGCGCTGATAGACGGTGCCATCGATGACGATAGGAACGGCGTCAGCTTTACCAGATAAGATAGAGGGCCGAGGGAGGTCTGTCAGGAACTCGCAGGGGGTGCTATCTGCTAGCTGCTGTGACCAATACTTGAGCTGCTTCGCTTGCTCCTTGAGCTGGTTCTCCTGCTTCTGCCAAGCAGCAAAGTCACGGTATTGAATAGGGAGGGGCTTAGCCTGCGATAAAGGCTCCTGACCCCTGATCGCAGCTGAATAGAACTCGGCAAGTTCTTGTCGTATCACATCAACAGTCCAGCCATCAGAGATGATGTGGTGCATAACGATAGAAAGGATGTAGTCATCGACACCTAGGCGTAAGAGTGACACTCTCCACCCTGGTTCAGCGGTCAGGTCGAAGGCTGTTGTCTGTTCCCTCTCGAGCGCCGCAAGATAGGCAGTATCATCTACAGCGTCTGATAGATCCATGATCCGCAGGTCTTGGCTTGACTTTGGTTGAATGATCTGAACACCAACCCCATCGTGGTCCTCAAACGTGGTCCGCAACGCCTCGTGCCGGTGCACCAAGGCGTTCAGTGCGATAGCCAGCGCCTTTGTCTGGAGGGGCCCACGCATCCGGATCGCGAAGGGCATCAAGTACCAGCTGGCACCTAGGTTCAGTTGTTCCAAGAACCACAGGCGACCCTGAGCAAACGACTGTTCGACAGGGCCCGTGTATGGGGTGGCAGGAATTGGATCGTGGCGCTGGGAACCGCGGCGGATGACATCAGCGAGGTCAGCAAGTATTGGCTGGTCAAAAACGTCCTTGACAGACACGCGAGTATTGAGTTGTCGGCTTAGGCGGGCCGCAAGCCTGGTGGCCAGGAGCGAATGCCCACCCAGGTCGAAGAATCCGTCGGTAATGCCAACCTCAACTTCAAGTAAGTTGCTATACTCTTCGCAAAGTATAGCCTCCACCTCGTCACGAGGTGGTACCCTTTCAGCGGTAGATCTGCTTTTCTGTACTGTCTGTGCTCTGAGTGCAAGATCCTTGCGATCGACCTTGCCGTTGTCGGTGACTGGCATCTGGTCAAGGATGACAAGGTGTGAGGGAATCATGTACGCGGGCAAGATACCCTGGAGATGCTTATAAATGGCCTTGTGAGTTTTCACGTCATCTTCAGCGTCGATGGTGATGAAGGCAATCATCTCCGGATCGCCGTTGGGTGGTCTTCTGACCACCACAGTTGCGGCCAGTACGGACTTGTGGTCGAGCAGGGTGAGCTCGACTTCACCAGGTTCGATTCGAACACCGCGAATCTTGACCATTTGGTCCATGCGGCCAAAGAATTCCAGCTGGCCGTCCCTTGGTCGATAACGTGCCTTGTCGCCTGTGCGATATGACCATGTGCTTTTGCCGTTGATATCGATGTAAACGAATCGATCCTTGTTTAGCGCAGAGTCGGTGTAACCTCGCGCAACACCGTCACCAGTGAGAACAAGCTCTCCCATGACACCTGCGGGTACGAGCTTCTGGTGTCGGTCGATGATGTATGCATGGGAGTTGCTGATGGCGCGACCGACGGGAACACCATTAACGAACGTCTCCTCACCAACCACGGGATAGAAGGTACTATAGGCGGTGTTCTCTGTGTGGCCTAGGACGTTGAAGATACCGCCCTTGGCTGTCTTTCCTGCCAGGTTGGCATCTCCAGGATCGAGGCGATCACCTGCGGTGTGAAGGATCTCCAGGTTGGCGACCAGCTCTGGCGTCTCGGCAAGGCATTGCTTCAGGAAGGCAGGGGTGAAGAAGGCAGCCCGAACGTTCTCTTTCCGGAATGTTGAGTTCAACGCGGTTATGTCCAGCATGGTGTCTCGGTCAATGCACACGACGGTCCCCCCATTGAGCACGGCAGTGTAGATCTCCCAAGTGGCGGCATCCCAGGCGAGGTTGGAGAAGTGAGAGACAGGCAAAGCTGATCCTGATTCCGGGAACACGTTGACGTTGGTATCTCTGACCAGGCGCACGATGCCGCGATGCTCAATCATGACACCCTTGGGCTTGCCAGTAGATCCCGAAGTGAAAATGACGTACGCAAGGCTAGTGGCTGAGGGCTGTGGGATGGAAGTGACATCGACGGCGGTGACATGGTTCAGTGCTTCCGTAATGTATGCTGTTGACAGGCGAGGGATCTGGATGCCGGGCAGAGGGACACCTGCGCCTAACAGAAGCAGTCTTTCGCCTTCGACAGTATCCAGGATAGCCGCCAAACGGGCATCTGGCGCATAAACATCCAACGGCAGGTAAGCCAGGTTTGCCTTCATGATGCCAAAGTACGCGATGATAGTCTCGCACGACCGTGGCGACAGTACACCGACCAAAGACTCCGCAGGAATGTGGCGCTCGTGCAGCCAGGCGGCAACACGGTCAGATTGCTCATCCAGTTGAGAATATGTCAGTTGCGACGATGAGTCTTTGACGGCGATGCTGTCTGGGCAGATTGCTGCTTGCTCTCGGAAGAGATCAACGACGGTCCGATCACGGGGGTAGTCTGTGGTCGGCATCTCCAGGAGATCCAAGCTCTCGAGGTTTGAAATGGCGTTGCTGAAGGGAAGAACGGAGATCGGGGTCAATGGCTGGTCCAGGACGGAGCGAAGACATTGTTGGAAGATGTCGACGAAATTCTGAATAGTCCCTTGCTCAAAAAGATCTGAGGAGTAAAGAACGCTACCCGTAAGCTTCTGATCGCCAGGGACAAGGTGGAATTCCATATCAAAGCGCGTGGACGCTTCTCCAGGCATCATGACACTCTCCAAGCCTTCGAGTCGGACCTGGTCATAATCTTCCACGGACTGAACAGCAAACATGAGCTGAACCAGGGGGTTGCGCGATGTGTTCCTCGACCCTGGAACCAGGGCAGACACGATTCGTTCGAAAGGAACATCTTGGTTCGCGTAAGCTGCCGTTGCAACATTACGCACCTGTCGCACAAGACCTTCAAAGTTATCGTCGTCGGCTATGCTGATACGCATACACTGTGTGTTGACGAAGCAGCCAACCAATGTCTCCAGTTCAGGACGGTTACGGTTTGCGATAGGCGTGCCGATAGTCGCGTCGTCGACGGCAGTGAGGCGGAAATGCGCGATCCGGAACACAGTCAGGAGCACAATGAATGTAGTTACCGAACGCGTGCGGCAGAATGACTGAAGGGCTCCATAAACAGAGCCTTCGATCGTGACATCTACTGACCCGGCACGGCCGGACAAGATAGACGGGCGGGGCAGATCCGTCAAAAGCTCAGCTGGAGTGCTGTCAACGAGCTGTTTCGACCAGTATCTAAGTTGACGTTGATGCTCTTCGACCTGTTTTGGCTCCTTTTGCCATGCCGCGAAATCTCGGTATTGAATAGGGAGGGTGTGGGCGAGTAGCAAGGGGTCCTGGCCGCGCAGAGCAGCGGAATAGAATTGACCCAACTCGCCGCGGAGGATGTCCACGGACCATCCATCGTAAATAATATGGTGCATGACGATGGATAGCACATAATCCTCTTCGCCCGTCTTGATCAGGCAAACTCTCCAGCCAGGCTCTGACGAGAGGTCGAAGGGCACAGTCTGTTCTCTCCTGAGCACCTCGAGGTACTCCCCATGGTCTCCAGAAGAAACGTCATGAACCCGAAGGTCTGAGTTACGAGCCTCTCCGACAATTTGCATGCCAACGCCGTCCCTTTCTTCAAAGGTGGTTCTCAAGGTCTCGTGGCGTCTCTCCATGGCGAAGAGTGCGGCAGACAACGCATCTACCCTCAACTGGCCGCGGATACGGATGGCTAAAGGCATCAAGTACCAGGTCGCGCCAAGGTTAAGCTGGTCAAGGAACCATAGGCGACCTTGGGCAAATGACTGTTCAGCCTGCCCAGTGTAAGGCCTTTGCGGAATCGGCTCATGAGGAGCCGATTCTCTCTGGATGGACGCCGCAAGATCCGCCAGCACCGGCTGATCAAAGACATGTCTGATGGAAATATGGGCATCAAGGCGGCGGCTGAGGCGGGCAGCGAGCTTCGTCGCCATCAGTGAGTGCCCACCGAGATCAAAGAAGTTATCTAGCACGCTGACTTCTGTTCCGAGTACGTCCTCGAATTCGTCTCTCAGAATAGCCTCAATCTCATTGCGGGGGCTTACCCGAGTAGCTGCTGACCTTGGCTTCGGGGCCACGATAGCTCTCCGTACAAGCTCCTTGCGGTCAATCTTGCCGTTGTTGTTGACAGGTATCTGATCAAGAACCATAATACGCGATGGAATCATGTAAGGTGGCAGGAGTGTCTGCAGCTTCTCGCGGATCTGCGTCCCAAGACGGCGGTTTTGGATTCTGTTTAAGGGACGGTTTGTCAAGGTGTTCACATTTCGGCCTTCGTAATCCGTCGGAAACTCAATAAGTGTACGAGCACCATCCTTGGGCGGTTCGAAGTGATGGAAGATTGCATCGAGCGCACCATTCTGGGACCATTGACGCGCCCAACTGACTTCGACCTGGTATCCCGCCTCTTGAGCAATCTCCTTGATATCCATCGCATCGAGTGATGGGCAGCTTTGAGCGGCCTTCCGGACGGCTGCAACCCAAGTTGATCCGTCCAGTGAGTTCTGGCCTTCCTCCATATCATCCTCGCTCAGTGACTTGTTGACAAACCGCTCGACAATGGTCTTGCTGTACGGGATGTTACCGATAGCAACGGTCCCGGCATCCTTGTACTTCTTCAGCAAGTGGATGAGGGACCGCCGGTCGAGACCGTCTGCCGCAAAGTCTATCCAGGCGTTGGGAGAGACTTGGTGTATAGTTGATTGTTCTCTCGAGCCACGGACATGTAGTACTGCGGCATACCGGTACTTGCTGAGCTCGTTGGTAGCCCTCATGGTCTTGGGGAGAATTTCAACGTGCTTGATCTTCTCACCCAAGCGTGTACGCAAGGATGTGAAGAATGCAGGATCCGTCAGAAGTTCCTCTTCATTTGCTTCGAGCTCATAGATCTTCTGGCGGACCAGGCGCTTGTTTGCTTTCTCGCCGAGGGTGTGTAAGGCTCGGCTTGCGACAAAGTCTCTGTTGATAGCGTTGGTCCTCATGTCACCAAAGACGATACGTTCCACGCTTGGGATTTGTACAAGGGCCTCCACGACACTAAAGAGGTACTCTGGCGTGGGGAAATACTGCGCTACCGAGTTGATAACGACGAGGCGAGGTTGAATCGGCCCAGCCTTGTTGATGTCCGTCGCTGTGCCCACATGGACTATTGACCGGCCATCCTTCAGAGCCGGGAATGACTGGGCTGCATCATTGACGAATCGGGCGGCCGACTTGGAAGGCTCGAAACCAACGTAGCCTAGCAGACCAGGGCACTTGGCAAGGTTGAACATGATCATGCCGGTGCCGGTACCGATCTCCAGCACATGGCCCGGCTCTCTAGCGTCGAGTATCATACGCATGGTGTCGTTAAGCCACTCGTGCATATCTGCCTTGTCGATCTCGCTGCCATCATACATAGAAGTCCAGCCCATGAAGTCGTTACCGACTTCTGACTCTCGAATGTCCTTGACTTGTGAATATGCGGCCGTTTCGAAATGTGTCTCCCACCCTTGAACCTGATCGACTTCTTCTTCCTGTTGGGCGTCTTCGTCTTCGGTATTCCTGGAGGTAACGAATGCCACCATTTCCGCGCCTGAGTCTTGATCTGCTGGCGCGCAAATGACGACCGCGGCGTCTTGTACCGAGTTATGGCTGAGCAATGCGCTTTCCACCTCGCCCGGCTCGATTCGATGGCCACGGATCTTGACCTGTTGGTCCATGCGGCCAAAGAATTCAATCTGCAGATCCTTAGGCCGGTATCTCACCCGATCGCCAGTCCGATATGCCCTGATACTCTCTCCATTGATAGTGATGTAAATAAAGCGGTTCTTGTTCAGGGACGGATCAGTGTATCCGCGAGCAAGGCCATCGCCAGTGACCACAAGCTCGCCTATCACGCCACTAGACACCAGCTGCTGATTCCTATCCATAATATATGCCCCGGAGTTGCTTACAGTCTTGCCGATGGGCACACCATTCACAAACATCTCGTCTGCATCAACTTCGTAGATGGTGCTGATGACGGTGTTCTCCGTAGGACCGTAACCGCTGAGCATGCCGATCTTGACCAGCGAGCGAGCCCGCATAGCATCGTGACCACCTACTCGATCTCCACCGGTGTACAGGAGGTCAAGGTTTGCGAGGGTCTCGGGTATTTCGGCCACACACTGCTTGAGGAGCGCCGGCATCAGTGTGGCAACGGTAATGCTTTCCCTTTCGAAGACTTCTTTGAGAGTCCTGCAGTCGACAACTGTGTGATAGTCGAGACAAACAAGTGTGGCTCCATTCAGAAGAGTTGTGGCAATTTCCCAGATCGAGGCATCGAAGGCAATGTTGGCGAGGTGCGCTACCCTGGCTCCTCGTGGTAGCTTGGAGATAACGTTGCTGGGCTTTGCCAATCTTGTAACGCTACGATGTTCGACCATGACGCCCTTGGGCTTGCCGGTTGAACCAGAGGTGAAGATAACATAAGCAAGGCTTGTTGCCGAGGCTCGTCGGGCGTTGCTGCCTTGTGTCTGGCCCAGTTCTTTGCCGGCCAAGATCTCTTGAATACCAACAGCTTCCACTTCGGAGCTATCTTGCTCTGGGGCTGCGACACCACTGCCGAGCAAAACAAGCTTCTTCCCATCTACGGCTGAGAGAATGCTGCGGATTCGAGCAGCAGGCGAGTTGATATCCAAAGGCAAGTAGGCGAGGTTGACCTTCATGATGCCAAACATTGCGATGATGGTCTCGCATGACCGAGGCGCAAGGACACCCACCAGCGTTTCGGGCACCATGTGCCGGCGACTCAACCATATAGCAAGCCGATCAGACTCCTGATCGAGCTGAGCATACGTCAGTATACAAGTAGCGTCCTTGACGGCGATGGCGTCTGGGGTAGCGCGAACGTGCTGTTGGAAGACCTCGACGATATTTTCATCTCGTGGATAGTCTGTCCTGGGCACATCAAGGAGGCCCTTGCTTGCGATCTCCCCGACTCTGTCAGTCAGTGGCAAGACAGCGATGGGAGTCAGTGGCTGGTCGAGAGCTCGCCGGAGAGTCTCGAGGAAAACAGAGACCACTGATTCGATCGTGCGCTGCTCGAACAGTTCCTTTGCGTAAAGCACGCTACCGCTGAGCCTGTCTGCGTGCTCGAAGAGATGGAACTCCACGTCGAAGCGGGTCGAGATAGCCGAGTCAACAGCTTCATCCCTGAGGCCTTCCAAGCTAAGTTTACCCAGATCCTGCTGAGAGTGAACAGCCAAAATGACCTGCACTAAGGGATTGCGTGAAGCGTCCCTGGATCCAGGCAGAAGAGACGAGACAATGGATTCAAATGGAACGTCTTGGTTTGCGAAAGCGGATGTTGCAGTCGATCGTACTCGGCGGACAAGGGACTCGAAGTTATCATTCTCCTCAATTACAATGCGCATACACTGCGTATTAACAAAGAAGCCGATCATGTTCTCAAGTTCAGGCCGGTTGCGGTTAGCAATTGGCGTTCCAAGCGTGGCATCTTCAGCCCCTGTAAGACGGTAATGTGCTGCCCTTAGGGCCGCAAGGAGAATGACAAACGGCGTGGCTTGGTGAACTCGGCAGAAAGCGCGAAGTTTGTTATGAAGACGCCCCTCGATAGTAAGGGGTAGCTCATTAGCACGGCCGGACAAGATAGGAGGTCGAGGGAAGTCAGTTAACAGCTCCGCAGGGGTACTGTCAGCAAGGTGTTGCGTCCAGTAGTCCAGCTGCCGCTGATGCTCGGCAACCTGCTCTTTAGTCTTTTGCCATGCTGCAAAGTCGCGGTACTGGATTGGTAGAGGAAGGATTTGCTCCAGAGGATCCTGTTGCCTAAGCGCACTCGAGTAGAACCGGCGCATCTCATCAAACAGAACCTCTACTGACCAGCCGTCAGATATGATATGGTGCATAACAATGGAAAGTATATGCTCTTCTTCTCCAAGCCTAATCAGAGCGACGCGCCAACCTGGCTCGGTTGCGAGGTTGAAGAGCGTGGTCTGCTCCTGCTTCAATACGGCAAGATAGGCGTCCTTTGGCTGAGCGGACAGGTCGATGATTCTCAAATCCTTGGGCCGGTGATCTTGCACGAGTTGAACACCGACGCCGTCTTCCTCGTAGAATGTCGTACGGAGAGGCTCGTGACGTTGCTCCAAGGCTGATATCGCGGTACGGAGGGCATCAACCTGGAGAGATCCGTGGAGGCGGACACCAAGAGGCATAAGATACCACGCCGCCCCGACGTTGAGTTGATCGAGGAACCAAAGACGGCCCTGTGCGAATGACTGGGGAACGGGGCCTGTGTAGTCTGCTGGCTTGATCGGCTCGTGAGGAGCCGAGTTGCGTTGGATCACAGCGGCGAGATCAGCAACGACTGGTTGATCGAAGACGTCTCTTACTGAGATAGGTGTATTGAGTTGACGGCCTAGACGCGCCGCCAACTTGGTTGCCATCAGTGAATGACCGCCCAGATTGAAGAAATTGTCTGTTATCCCAACTTCAACGCCCAGGACGTCAGTGAAGCCCTTACAGACCGCAGCCTCGACACTGTTACGAGGGGGGACGATGTCCTCAACCGGTTTGCTCTTTTGTGTGATTTTGGCCCGACGAGCGAGTTCTTTCCGGTCGACTTTGCCGTTAGCATTGAGTGGCATCCGGTCGATAAGCGTGATTTGCGAGGGAATCATGTAAGGAGGCAGCAGAGTTTGCAGCCCCTCACGGATCAGGAGCTCGGTTCGGCGACTCTGGGCTGGCTGGAGAGGTCGATTCGTCAAGCTATCAAACGGCCGACCTTGGTGATCTGTAGGGAACTCGATCAAAACGCGACTGTCATCCGTAACGGGCTTTAGGTGATGGAACACAGCATCCAGGGCACCGTGCTGCGAATGTTGACGGGCCCAGCTGACCTCAACACGAAACCCAGCATCTTCGGCAATATCGAACAGGTCACTTGCGGAGAGAGTGTGGCACTGCTGAGCTCTTGTGCGCACGGCCGAGATCCAGTCAGTGCCATCCATTGATTCCTCAGAGGCATTGGCGTCTTCCTGGTCAAGCGACCGCACAATGTGGCGTTCTACAACGGTCTTGCTATAAGGAATGTTGCTGATTGCCACAGTCTCGGCATTTTGATTCTCCTTGAGTGCTTGTGTAAGCATCTCGCGGGTCCATTGAGACCCCTCAAAGTTGATCCAAGCTTCGGGATCAATCTTGTAGATAGGAAGGGGCTCGTCGGAGATGTGCAACACGGCGGCATATCGGTACGAGCTCAGCTCATTTGTAGCCTTCATTCGTTTGGGTAGGATCTCGACGTGTTGGATCCTGTCTTGCAACTGGCTCGCCAAGCCGGTGAAGAAGGCCGGGTCAACGAGTAATTCTTCCTCCTTCTCCTCCAATTCCATCATCTTCTGTCTTAGGCGGTCTTTGCTGATATTGTCGGCGAGTGAATAGACGGCGCGAGCGGCGGCGAAGTCCCTGTTCATGGCCCAGGAACGCATATCGCCGAGGTATATGCGTCTCATGCCCGGGACTTGGACAAGTGATTTAATCGTCTCGATCAGGTACTCTGGCGTTGGGAAGTACTGCGCCACTGAATTGATGACGGCCATATCTGCGGTCAGCTCTTGCAGGGTGCCGACATCCGCGGCGGTGCCGACGTGAACTTCGGCCAAGCCCGCTAGACCCGGGAATGACTTTGCAGCGTTATTGACGAACTCGGCGGCCGACGGTGCAGGTTCGAGGCCAATGTACCTTTCGAGCCCTTGTGACCTGCCAAGATTGAACATGATCATACCGGTACCGGTACCAACCTCAACAACTCGACCAGCCGGCTTTCCATCGAGGAGAGAGCGCATCGTGTCATCCAGCCATTCTTTCATCTCCTCCTTGTCGATCTCAGTGCCATTGTACATGGACGTCCAGCCCAAAAAGTCGTAACCAAGCGCCTCGCTTTCAATCTCCTCGATGTCGGCGTACGCACCACCCTCGAAATGCGCCTCCCAACCCTCGACCTGGGTTGTAGCCTCTTGTTCTCTCGCAGAGTTGTCGCCCTTGGCAGTGACAAAGGCGACCATCTCGGGCTCTTGGTTCTCTGGGGTCCGAATAACGATGGCAACGTCCTCGACGAAGTTATCATTCAAGAAGGCCTGTTCTACCTCGGCCGGCTCGATACGGTGTCCGCGGATCTTGATTTGCTGGTCTATACGACCGAAGAACTCAATCTGGAAGTCCTTTGGTCGGTATCGCACACGGTCGCCGGTGCGATATGCCCTGACTTGCTCGCTGCCGTTCACCGTTAGTTGGATGAAGCGGTCTGCATCTAGCTTTGGATCCATATAGCCGCGTGCGAGACCATCACCAGTAACAACCAGCTCTCCTATGACTCCAGCTGGCACGAGCTGCTGGTTCTTGTCCATGATGTAGGCTCCGGAGTTGCTGACAGCACTGCCTATGGGAACACCGTTGACGAAGGAGTCGTTTTCAGCAACGTTGTAGATGGTGCTTAGAATCGTATTCTCCGTAGGACCATACGCGTTGAAGACGCCCGAGCCAACGAGATGTCGGGCCTGGAGAGCATCCGCGCTATTGAAGCGATCGCCGGCAGCAAACAAGATGTCGAGCCTGCTGATCATGTCTGGGGCCTGAACTAGGCACTGTTTGAGGAGCGAGGGCGGCAGCATAGCACCGCGGATCTTGTGTTCCTGGAAGGCGTCTTGAAGAGCCCGTGGATCAATCGTTGTGAAGTAGTCGACACACACAATTGCACCGCCGTTGAGCAGCGGGGCATAGATCTCCCAAGACGAGGCGTCAAACGCCAAATTGGAGAGGTGCGCTATGTGAGCTGCTGCGGGCTGCTTAGCGACGACGTTACTGTTCTTCACCAAGCGGACAATGTTGCGATGCTGGACCATAACACCCTTCGGTCGTCCTGTAGAACCAGACGTGAACATGGCGTAAGCAAGGCTTTGCGCAGAGGGTCGCTCGATGGTAGGTCCGTCTTGGAGTGTGCCCTCAGTGAGTGTAGCGAACGTATCACAGATGGGTACGAAATCGATGCACGCTTCCTGAAGCTTGGGCGGCTTAACGTTTGCGCCCAACAGAATGAGCTTGTTTCCGGGTAGCGACGATACAATGGCACCAATCCGGGCAGCAGGAGCCTTGACATCCAGAGGTAGATAGGCAAGGTTTGCCTTGAGAATTCCGAGGAATGCGATGATCGTCTCGCAAGACCTTGGCGCTAACACCGCAATCAACGACTCGGAGCTGAAAGAGCGGTGACGGAGCCAGCGAGCGACCCTGTCAGATTCCCTGTCGAGCTGGGCGTAGCTGAGCTTCTCCGAGCCATGTATGACTGCAATGGAATCGGGGTTAATCGAGACCTGCTCGTGGAACACATCAACCACAGAGGAATCACGAGGATATCCCGTCGTCTGGATATCCAGCAGGCCCTGTCTTTGTAGGTCGACGATTCCATCCTGAAGTGGTAGGGTGCTGATGGGCACATCCGGACCGTTCAAACCTCGGCGGAGAATTTCCTGGAATAGAGAAAGAAGACTTTGGATCGAGACTGGTTCGAAAAGATCGGTTGAGTACAAGATGGATCCCGTAAGCTTGTTATCTTGTTGGAATAGGTGGAGTTCCAAATCGAACCGGGTCGTGATCTCCGTGGGAACAGACTCGCTATGAGTGTTTTCCAGCTTCAGCTCACCGAGGTTTTTCTGCGAATGCACCGCGAACATGAGCTGTACAAGTGGGTTTCGGGATAGATCTCGGGAACCGGGCAAAAGAGTAGAGACAATCTTCTCGAACGGGACGTCCTGATGGGCGAATGCAGCCGTCGCCGTTGACCGGACCTGCTGCACCAGTGACTGAAAGGTCTCATCCTCGTTGATAGTAATGCGTATACATTGAGTATTGACGAAGAAGCCGATTATCTGCTCAAGTTCAGGCCGGTTACGGTTGGCGATTGGTGTTCCGATAGTTGCGTCTTCGGAACCTGTGAGGCGATAATGGGCTGCGCGCAGGGCCGCAAGCAGTACCACGAAGGAGGTGACGCGATGGACCCGGCAAAATTCCTCCAAGTTCTTGTATAGTGCTCCCTCGATCGCGACCGTGATCTCCCCAGCCTGACCAGAGAGGATCGAAGGCCGCGGCAGATCCGTGAGTAGCTCAGCTGGGGCACTATCTGCAAGTTGCTCAACCCAGTATTGCAGCTGACGCTCGTGTTCGTTTTCTTGGGTTGGCTTTTTCTGCCACAGAGCAAAATCGCGATAATGAATCGGGAGGGGTGTGGTCTGCGATAGGGGATCGTGACCTTTGACAGCCGCGGAATAAAACTGACCCAACTCTTGGAAGAGAATATCCACAGACCAGCCGTCGGAAATGATATGATGCATGACAATCGATAAGATGTAGTCGCCTGGCCCGAGGCGCAGTAGAGCCACACGCCATCCGGGCTCGGTTTCCAGCTGGAACGGAGCAGTTTGCTCCATCTTCAATGTCGAGAGATAATCGCCGTTGCCGCTGGAGAGATCAGTAATTCTCAGGGACTCGGTGATAACTGGGTTAACCTTCTGCATACCGACACCGTTTTGTTCGTAGAACGTGGTGCGGAGGAGCTCGTGACGTCTCTCGAGGGCCAACAGGGCCGCGGTAAGAGCATGAACGTTCAGGGCACCGCGAAGACGGACCGCAAGGGGCATGAGATACCATGTCGCACCAAAGTTGAGCTGATCGAGGAACCAAAGACGACCTTGGGCAAAAGACTGAGTCACTGGCCCGGTGTATTTAGTCGAAACGATGGGATCATGAGGCGCTGATCCCTGGTGTACTACGAGAACAAGATCACAGACTCGCGGATGGTCAAAGATCTCCTTGACGGAGACGTGAGTCTCTAGTCGGCGGCTGATGCGTGCGGCCAACTTTGTTGCCATGAGCGAGTGGCCACCGAGATCGAAAAAGTTCTCCATTATCCCAATGTCTACCCCTAGGACGTCTGAGAACTCCTGGCAGAGCACCCTTTCGATCTCTGTGCGCGGGGGAACAAGAGCAGATACTTGCTTGGCTTTGGGTACCGTCTTGGCCCGTTGCACCAGCTGCTTCCGGTCGACCTTTCCATTCGCGTTGAGAGGTAGCTTGTCAAGAACCATGATCTGGGCCGGGATCATGTAGGCCGGCAGGAGCGTCTGGAGTCTCTCGCGGATCTGCCTCTCGACGCGTCGAGACTGTACTCGGTGCAGCGGGTGGTTCGTCAGGGTTTTTTCTGGTCGACCTTGGTGGTCGGTCAAGAAGTCGATCAACACACGAGACGACTGTGGGGATGAGTCAAGATGGTGGAATACGGCGTCCAACGCGCCATTCAGAGACCACTGCCGCGCGCAGCTGATCTCGACCCGGAAGCCTGCCTCTTGAGCAATGTCAACGAGATCCATTGCGGAGAGGGAAGCCACTTTCACGGCATTTGATCGAGCAGCCGATAGCCATGAGACCCTGTCGTTAGAGTCTTTGGCGTCTCCGCTAACGTCGTAAACCGATTCGCAGATGGTTCGTTCGACGATTGTCTTGCTGTTGGGAATATTGGCGATGGCAATGTGGCCGGAAGTTTTGGTGCCCTTAAGAAGACAGATCAGGGCATCGCGATCCATCTTCGTCGCGGCAAAATCGACCCAGGCCGCAGGACTGATCTTGTGTACCGGTTTCGCCAGCTCATTGACGTGCAGAACAGCAGCATATCGATATGAGCTCAGCTCGTTCGTAGCTCGCATTCTCTTAGGGAGAATCTCCACGTGCTTGATCTTGTCTACTTGCGTCGCTAGGGAGGTGAAAAAGGCCGGATCAACAAGCAGCTCGTCTTCAGACTCTTCCATTCGGGCAACCTCCCGTTGAATCTCGGTCTTTGTTACCTTATCGCCCAGTGTATAGACTGTGCGAGCGACGAGGAAATCCCTGTTAATAGCGTGCGACCTCATATCACCAAAAAAGATACGCTCCACGCCAGGGACCTTGGTAAGATCTCTGATTAACTGGGCGAGATATTCTTGACTCGGGAAGTATTGAGCGACCGAGTTGATGACGACAAGACCTGCGTCTAGATTGTCTCCAAGCCGGTCGATATCAGTTGCTGTCCCAACTTCAACCCGGATTTTGCCCTCAAGCCCAGGGAATGACTCGGCGGCCTTGTTGACAAACGCGGTTGCGGATGGTGATGGCTCTAGGCCAACATAGCTTTGCAGACCCCCTTCCCTAACGAGGTTGAACAGAACCATGCCAGTTCCTGTACCAACTTCCAGTACGTGACCAGGGGGCTGGGAATCCAGAAGTGACCGCATAGTGTCATCAAGCCACTCCTGCATCTGGCTCTTCTCGATCAGGCTGCCATCATACATGGAGGTCCAGGACATAAAGTCACGTCCAAGACTTTGCTGATCGATGATAGTGATATCTGCGTATGCGATGCTGTCGAAGTGAGTTTGCCATTCTTGGACCTGGTTGCTAGTCTCATCTTCTCCGACATCAGCGACTCGGGCGGCCACGAATCCAACCATCTCCAGGTCTTGATTTTCTTGGGAGTGGGTGACGACTGCCGCATCAGTGACCAGGTCGTGGCTCAGAAGAGCATACTCGACCTCAGCTGGTTCGATGCGATGGCCACGGATCTTAACCTGGTGATCGATACGGCCGAAGAATTCGATCTGGAGGTCCTTTGGTCGGTAGCGCACTCGATCTCCTGTGCGGTATGCCCTGACTTGTTCGCCATCAATATTAACGTTAATAAACCGACTAGCGTTATGAGAGGAAGTAGTGTAGCCTCGAGCAAGGCCGTCTCCAGTCACAATGAGTTCTCCCATTGCACCAGGGGGGATGATTTGTTGATTCTGGTCCATGACAAAAGCTCCCGAGTTGCTGACAGCATGGCCGATGGGCACACCATTAATAAATGGGTCTTTGGTAATAGGATAAATTGTGCTCATGACTGTGTTTTCCGTTGGGCCGTAGGCATTGAAAGCTTGCGTCTGGACGAGCCCCCTTGCTTTGGCAGCATCAGAAGCATCAAGCCTATCACCACCAATGTAGAGAACGTTGAGAGTTCTGATCAGAGCGGGTGAATTGTCAAGGCACTGTTTTAGCAAGGCTGGAGGGAGCAGAGCAACATTGACGCGTTGGTCCAAGAAGACCTTCTCGAGCGCTGTGCTCTCTAAGAGCGTAAAATAATCGATACACACCAGTGTCCCTCCATTGAGAAGCGTGGTGAACACTTCCCACACAGAGGCATCGAAGGCAAGATTCGACAGGTGGGCCATGTGGAAGGACTCTGGCAGCTTTGACGTGATGTTGGTCTGCTTTGTAAGACGTACAATTCCGCGATGCTCGATCATGACACCCTTTGGTCGACCAGTCGATCCAGATGTAAAGATCACATACGCAAGGCTTGTTGCAGTGGGTTGAGTTGCGGCCAGCCCGTTGATGTCGTCGGTCTTTACGTCGGCGAGAATCTCTGTGATTCGAATTGTCTCCGTTTCAGCCATCCCCTCCGGAATCGGGGTCTCTGCGCCCACAAGGACTAACATCGATCCCGATACCTCGGAAAGGATGGCCTCGAGCCGGGACGCGGGAACATTGACATCAAGAGGCAGATATGCAAGGTTGGCCTTCAACACACCGAGGACGGCCACAATTGTCTCGCACGAGCGTGGTGCCAGGATCGCAACGAACGTCTCAGGAGCGATACCTCGCCGAGACAGCCAGCAGGCCACATGATCCGACTTCCGATCCAAGTCGGCATAGCTCAGTTTTCTTGATTCATCTCTCACCGCGATGACATCCGGGTTAATTGCCACCTGCTGTTTGAAGATCTGCACCACTGAGGCATCAGACGGATAATCAGTTTGTTGAGGGTGCAGTAATCCTGTGCTTCGGAGGGCATCTAGACCACCTTCAAGCGACATAGAGGCGACGGGCATGTCGGGTTCGCTGAGGCCTTTCTTTAGGATGCCTTGGAAGATGGTGATGACGCTCTGTATAGTCTCGGGCACGAAGAGGTCAGCTGCATAGACGATACTACCGTTCAGCCTCTCGGTCTCTTGGTACAGATGGAACTCGATATCAAATCTCGTGGTCTCAGCAATGGGGATGATCTCCTCCTCGATACCCTCGAGGCGGACTTTGCCAAGATTCTGCTGCGAGTGTAGGGCAAACATGAGCTGCACTAGCGGATTCCGAGAAGTATCGCTCGATCCGGGCATGATGTTTGAAACAATCTGTTCGAAAGGAACATCTTGGTTGGCATGTGCAGCCAGCGTCGTTTCTCGGACCTGGTGAACCAGCGTTTCGAATGAAACCTCTATATCGACGGTGATGCGCATGCACTGTGTGTTGACGAAGAAGCCGATCAAGCCCTCAAGCTCCGGCCGGTTACGGTTCGCGATAGGTGTTCCAATCGTCGCATCCTCGGTGCCAGTCATACGATAATGCGCTGCGCGGAAAGCGGCCAGCAACACGGTAAAGGGGGTCACCTGACGGATTCGACAGAAGTCCTGAAGCTTCTCGTAGATCACGCCGTCGACGACCACCGGGATCTCGCCCGCGTGGCCAGAGAGCATAGGTGGTCGCTTAAAATCGGTCAGCAGCTCGGCTGGTTTGTTATCAGCGAGCTGCTTAGTCCAGTATGCAAGCTGCCGCTGGTGTTCTGCGACTTGGAATGTCTGCCTCTGCCAGGTCGCAAAATCGCGATACTGGATCGAGAGCGGTGCGATCTGGGTTAAGGGATCGTGTCCGCGAAGGATTGCCGAGTAGAATTGACCGATTTCTTGTTGGAAGATATCGACAGACCAGCCGTCAGAGATTGCATGGTGCATCACTGTCGAGAGGATGTGCTCGTCCTCTCCTGTCTTCAGTAATACCAGTCTGAAACCGGGCTCAGAAGCCAGATTGAAGGGTGTTGTCTGCTCCTTTTCCAGTATCTTCTTGATGGTGCTCTCTTCCTCACCCGAGACATCGATTACCCTAAGCTCCTTGGGGGCAAACGGATGGATGACCTGCATGCCGATGCCTTCCTGTTCGATAAAGGTTGTTCGCAGTGTTTCGTGGCGCTCCTCTAAGGCCAGGAGAGCGGCAGCGAGAGCAGAAACAACCAAAGGCCCTCGCAGCCGGACTGCGAAGGGCATGAGGTACCATGTGGCGCCGACATTCAGTTGGTCGAGGAACCAGAGTCGGCCTTGAGCAAACGATTGTTCGACTGGACCAGTATAAGAGGTTGGTAGGATAGGGTTGTGCTCCGCGGTGCCCTGCTGGATTGTAGCTGCCAGATCGGCGATAACTGGCCGATCGAAGATATCTTTGACTGCAATCTGTGCATTAAGTTGTCGGCTCAGGCGCGCTGCGAGCTTTGTGGCCAAAAGAGAATGTCCTCCGACATTAAAGAAGTTGTCTGTGATACCCACTTCCACGCCGAGAATATCCTTGAATTCCTTGCAGATGATAGCTTCGATAGAATCACGAGGAGCCACGAGTTCGGTTCTCGGCTTAGCCTGTGGCGTGACTTTGGCTCGACGCGTGAGTTCCTTGCGATCCACCTTGCCGTTCGTGTTCAGCGGCATGTTCTGGAGAACCAAAATCCTGGCTGGGATCATATATGCCGGAAGCAGTACTTGGAGCTGCTCACGGACCTGTGCTTCGATCCGACGGCTCTCAACCCGCTGCAGGGGCCGGTTCGTCAGGCTTCTGGCTTGTTGGCCCTTGTAGTCGGTGGGGAAATCAACGAGCACGCGGCTTTCGTTCTCGATAGGCTGGAAGTGATGGAAACAAGCATCGAGAGCGCCGTTCAGGGACCTTTGGCGGGCCCAGCTGACCTCGACGCGGAACCCAGCGTCCTCGGCCAACTGCACAAGGTCGTGCACATCAAGAGATGGGCACTGGTTCGCCTTCTCGCGCGCGGCTGAGATCCAGTCGACCCCATCGAGTGAGCTGTGTGTATCATCGCCGTCGTGGTCGTCCTCGGCCAAAGACTTGCCTATGTGCCGTTCCACGATAGTCTTACTGTAAGGTATGTTTAACACAGCAAGACTTTCGGCATCTTTGTTCCCTTCCAACAGCCGAGCAAGACCCTGTCTATCCATCTGACTTGAGGCGAAGTCGATCCAGGACTCTGCATTGATCTTGTGGATCGACCTGCTTTGATTCTGGTTGTAGTTCCGGATGTGCAGAACCGCGCCGTACCGGTATGAGCTCAGCTCGTTGTTCGCCTTCATGTTCTTGGGCAAGATCTCAACATGCTCTATTTCTTCCGACAGAGATTCCTTGAGTCTTGTGAAGAAGGCAGGGTCGACAAGCAACTCCTCCTCCAGCTCCTCTAACCGGGCCACCTCCTGTTGCACTTGAGATCTCGTCACCTTGCTACCATGTGTGTGGACCGCACGTGCAACAAGGAAATCTTTGTGGGTGGCATAGGTTCTCATGTCTCCAAAGAAGATACGGCGAACACCTGGAAGCCGGACCAGGGCCTCAACCACCTCGGTGAGGTATTCTCGGCTCGGGAAATACTGGGCCACGGAGTTGATGACGATCAGATCCGGACTCAAAGCGCTGAGCCGGCCCATATCCATTGCCGTGCCGATATGTACTTGAGCCTTTCCCTCAAGGCCTGGGAACGTTTGGGCTGCCTTGTTGACGAATTGAACCGCGGATTTGGAAGGTTCCAGTCCAACGTAGCTCTTCAGCCCAGCTTGACCGAGATTAAATAGAACCATACCTGTGCCGGTACCGATTTCAAGCACGTGGCCAGCTGCTTGACCGTCAAGGAAAGTCCGCATAGTATCGTCGAGCCATTCCTGCATCTCGCTCTTGTCGATGGGCATTCCATCATACATCGAGGTCCAGGACGTAAAGTCTCGGCCGAGCGTGTTTTGATCAATCGACGTGATGTCCGCGTAGGCCGTAGTCTCAAAATGGCTCTCCCATTCCTGGAGTTGATTGCTTGAATGTGTTTCCTGGAGAGTCTCGTTCTCTTGGGTGGTGATGAAGGCCACCATCTCGGCTCCCTGATTGTCTTCCTGGAAGTGTGAGACGACAACGGCATCGTGCACACCGGTACTGCTTAATAAAGCGTGTTCTACTTCGGCGAGCTCGATGCGGTGCCCTCGGACCTTGACCTGGTGATCCATGCGACCAAAGAACTCAACTTGGCCATCCTTGGGCCTGTAACGAGCTCGGTCGCCTGTGCGATAAGCCCTGAGAAGTTGGCCTTGAACAGTGACATCAACGAACCGATCGGAATCAAGAGCAGGGTTAGTGTAGCCACGAGCCAAACCATCTCCGGTAACTACCAGCTCTCCCATCACGCCCAACGGCACAAGCTGCTGATTCTGATCCATCACGTAGACCTCAGAGTTGCTAACGGCTCTGCCAATTGGCACACCATTAACAAATTGTTCAGTGTCGGCGATCGAGTATAAAGTGCTCATGACCGTGTTTTCCGTTGGGCCGTAGGCATTGTAGACCTCTGACTTGACCAGGGCTTTAGCCAGAGCTGCGTCCGCTGGGTCTAACCTGTCTCCTCCTACGTATAGGAGGTCAAGAGACTTGATGGTAGCAGCTGCACCCGTGAGGCATTGCTTCAACAGAGCAGGTGGGAAGAGTGCGATGTTGATGTGCTCCCTAAGGAATAGTGCCTCCAACGCTTGAGCATCCAAGATGGTAAACCTGTCGATGCATACAAGAGAGCCTCCGTTGAGAAGGGCTGTGAAGATCTCCCATATCGATGCATCAAACGCAAGGTTAGACATGTGAGCCATTCGGAAGGTCTGCGCTGGCGGTAAACTGGATAGAATATTGGTCTGCTTCACAAGGCGCAAGATTCCGCGGTGCTCGATCATCACACCCTTGGGTTGACCAGTGGATCCGGAAGTGAAGATGACATAGGCGAGGCTGTCTGCAGTTGGCTTGGACTTGCCCTTACGCAAGCTGGCCTGGCCGACAGGGCTCGTGGCATCGGCAATCCTCACTATCGAGACCTCTGGCGACTGGCCTTCCGGTGATGGCTCGCCTGCTCCTAGGAGAACCAGCTTCTCACCCTTCACCCCGGCCAAGATGGCACGAAGGCGTGCTGCTGGCACGTTGGTATCGAGCGGTAGGTAGGCATGATCAGCCTTCAAGATGCCCAATAGAGCGACGACAGCCTCGCATGAGCGTGGTGCGAGCACTGCCACAAAGGTTTCGGCTGGCAGCTGTCGCTGGCGAAGCCACTCTGCCACCTGATCGGACCTTTGGTCCAGTTCGGCGTAACTCATCCGCGAAGATGAGTCGATAATAGCTGTAGCATCGGCGCTGAGACGTACTTGCTGCTGGAAAACGTCTACCACAGACATGTCGCGGGGGTAGTCGGTCTTGACCATGTGCAACAAGCCCATCCTGTCAAGCTCGGAAATGCCGTCGGTGAGGGGCATTGTCATGATCGGGGTCTGTGGCTGTTGCAATCCGCGCCTCAGAACCTCCTGGAAGACGCTGACGACGCCACGAATAGTTTCGGCTTCGAATAAGTCGGCAGCGAATATAACATCACCGCTCAGCTTGCTTGCGCCTTGGTAGAGATGGAACTCGATGTCGAACCTCGTCACTTCTTCTGCTGGGATCACCTCCTCTTTAGTCCCTTCTAGTTGGATCTTGAATAGATCCTGCTGGCTGTGCAGTGCAAACATGAGCTGCACTAGAGGGTTTCGGGATGCATCTCTTGAGCTGCTCGGCATGAGGCGGGAAACGACCTGTTCGAACGGGACATCCTGATTGTCCTGTGCGGCTGTTGTCGTCGACCGGACCTGCCGGACCAATGATTCAAAGTTATCGTTTTCATCAATCGTGATACGTATACATTGTGTATTCACGAAGAAGCCGATTATGTTTTCTAGCTCAGGCCGATTCCGGTTCGCGCTAGGAACACCAATAGTCGCATTATCGGAGCCTGTAAGCCGGAAATGTGCTGCACGGAAAGCTGCGAGTAGGACAGCAAACGTCGTGACTTGATGGGTGCGGCTGAAGACTTGAAGCATGTTGTATAAAGACCCCTCGATGGCAACGGGGACCTTTCCAGCCTTTCCGGATAGAATCGAGGGCCGCGGGAAGTCTGTCAAAAGCTCTGCGGGCGTGCTGTCTGCAAGCTGCTTGGTCCAGTACTCCAATTGCTTCTGGTGCGCTGCTGTCTGCTGGCTGTTTTGCTTCTGCCAGGTCGCAAAGTCGCGGTATTGGATGGGGAGCGGCTCAACGCGCGATAATGGGTCCTGGCCACGTAGAGCTGCCGAGTAGAATTGACCCAGCTCGTGTCGTAGGAGGTCGAGAGACCATCCATCCGATACAATGTGGTGCATGACGATCGACAAGATGTGGTGGTCTACCAACTTCAGCAGCGCCACTCTCCAACCTGGCTCGCGAGTCAGGTCGAAGCGGGTTGACTGCTCCTTCATCAGAGCCTCATTTGTGGCAGTGCCGGATTTGTCTGATACGTCAATTATCCGTAGCTCTCCCATGAGGCTCTTGTGGACTACCTGCATGCCTACCCCGTCTCGTTCCTCAAAGGTAGTCCGAAGAGTCTCGTGCCGTTTCTCCAGGGCGAGCAGGGCCGTTTCCAGCGCGTTCGCGTCGAGATGGCCTCGTAGTCGTACGGTGAGCATCACATTATACCACGAGGCACCGGTATTCAGCTGCTCAAGGAACCACAGACGGCCTTGGGCAAATGATTGCTCCACCGGTTTAGTATATTCTGTCGTAGGAATGACGCTATACAAGGTCGAGCCGCGATGGATTGTGGCGGCGAGATCAGCGAGCATCGGCTGCTCAAAGACAGTTGCTACAGATGCTTGAATGTTGAGCCTCTGGCTGATCCGTGCCGCAAGCTTCATGGCTGTCAAGGAATGACCACCCAGGTCGAAGAAGTTATCGGTGATACCAACCTCTACACCAAGCACACTCCTGAACTCCTCGCAGAGCACGGCCTCCATCTCATTGCGTGGGGCGACGCGCTGTGAGACCAGCTTGCTCTTCTGCACAGTCTTGGCCGACTGACCCAACGCCTTGCGGTCGACTTTGCCGTTGGGGTTGAGAGGAAGATGGTCAAGCACCACGATACGGGCCGGCATCATGTAGGAGGGCAGCAACATTTGCAACCGCCGGCGCAGTTCACTCTCGACGTGAATGGCGAATTGGTCGTTCTTGCTGCCGTCGGGAACGTGGCCGTTGCCGTTGATGTTGAGGAGGTGATCAGGCAGCGTACCCTGCGTGGTAACGAAGGCAATCATCTCAGGCTCTTCCTCCTCATGTCTCCGGACAACCACTGCTGCATCGCGTACTTGGTCGCTGTTGAGTAAAGCTTGCTCTACCTCAGCCGGCTCAATACGATGGCCACGGATCTTGACCTGCTGATCCAACCGGCCAAAGAACTCAATTTGGCCACCCTTGAGACTGTATCGGGCCCGGTCTCCTGTACGATAGCCCCGGATTGACTTGCCGTTAATCTGCATCACGACAAATCGGTTTTTATCCAGAGTCGAATCGGTATATCCTCGAGCTAGACCATCTCCAGAAACCACAAGCTCCCCCATCACTCCGGGAGAGACCAGTTGCTGGTACTGATCCATGACATAGGCGCCCGAGTTGCTGATGGCCCGTCCAACAGGCACGCCCGTGACAAACGGCGAAGCCTCAGAGACGCTGTAGATGGTACTGACGACAGAATTCTCTGTTGGACCGTAGGCGTTATAAACGCTATGCTTCACTAAAGACTTCGCATGGAGGGCGTCACGTCGGTCGAAGCGGTCGCCAATAGCGTACAGGCAATCCAAACCCTCAAAAATCGCCGGTCTGTCGGCGAGACACTGCTTGATCAGAGCAGGAGCAAGGAAGGCCACACGAATACTCTCCTTGGTGAATACAGCTTCTAGTGCCTTGCTATCCAGCGTGACAGAGTGTTCGATACAGACAAGAGTGCCGCCATTAAGGATAGGGGTATAGATCTCCCAAGTTGAGAGGTCGAAAGCGATGTTGGCCAGGTGAGCTGTGGGCACTGCTGCCTGGGCGGGCGAAATAATGTTTGTTCTTTTCACGAGGCGTACGATACCCCGATGCTCGATCATGACACCCTTCGGCTTGCCAGTCGATCCCGAGGTGAAGATGACGTAGGCCAGGTCAGTCGCCGAGGGTTTTGCAGTTACCCGCTTCCCTGCAAGCCCATTCATCTGAGACCCGTTCAGGGCATCGCTGATTCGCAGCATCTCAACATCGGGTATCTCCACCTTGGGTTGGGGCACGTTGCTCCCAAGCAGGACAAGCTTGTGCCCGTCCACGGCCGAGAGGATTGATTCGATGCGTGCCAAGGGAACGTTGATATCAAGAGGCAAATACGCCAGATTAGCCTTGAGGATACCGAGGAAGGAAACCATGGTCTCGCAAGACGGAGGAGATAACACGCCAATCAAGGTCTCAGGCTTGAGCTGCCGTCTGCGCAGCCACGCGGCCAGCTGATCTGACTTGTGATCCAACTCAGAGTAGCTCAATCTCGACGAGGCGTCGGCCACGGCGGTGCCGCTTGGATTCAAGGCCACCTGCTCTTGGAACATATCAATCACGCTCGCCTCGCGGGGGTATTCGGTGGTTGCGATATCCAGCAAGCCCATGTCCCGGATCGCGGCGAGCCCATCGGTGAGCGGCATCGTCCTCACATTCACCGCAGGCGCCGAGATGCCACGGCGCAGGACTTCCTGAAAGATAGAAATCACGCTGCGGATGGCCTCTGCGTCGAAAAGGTCCGTGGAGAACAGGACGTTTGCATCGAACTGGTCATCCCCTTCGAACAGGTGCATCTCCATGTCGAATCGTGTCGGGGCAGCGGTCTGCAGAGTCTCGGCCTCGAGGACCCCCCACCGGGCTCGGCCCGTGTTCTGCGTAGGATGCAAAGCAAACATGAGCTGCACAAGCGGGTGTCGTGATGTGTCTGTCGACCCAGGCAGCAACGCAGATACGATGCGCTCAAAGGGGACATCGCGGTTGGCATGCGCCGCTGTCATGACGGACATGATCTGCCGCAGCACCGACTCAAAGGTGTCGTCCTCATCGAGCACGACTCGCATGCACTGCAGAGTGGCCAAGGGAGCAATCATGTTCTCCAGCTCCGGCCGGTCGCGGTTGGCAATGGGCGCTCCGATGCTTGCATCCTCGGCTCCAGTGAGGCGAAAGTGCGCCACGCGAAACGCTGCCAACAGCACGGCAGAGGCGGTTACTTGCTGGGAGCGGCAGAAGGCCAGGAGTTCTTTGTGTACCGATCCATCGATCGAGAAGGAGATCTTGTCAGTTTTTCCAGATAGGATAGCTGGTCGGGGAAGCTCTGTGAGAAGCTCGGCCGGTGTGTTGTTATCGAGCTGCTCGATCCAGTATCCTAGCTGCCTTTCCTGCTCAGCGACCTGCTCGTCCTGGTTCTGCCATGTCGTTAAGTCACGGTATTGAATGGGAATCGGACCCAAGGCAGAAGTTGAGATCGATTTTCCCTGCGAGGCGACCGCGTAGAGTTCTCCGAGCTCCTGCTGAATAATGTCGAGAGACCGGCTGTCTGAGATAATATGGTGTACAACAATGGAAAGAATATGGTGATCCTCGGCCACCTTAAACAATGCAACTCTCCAAGCTGGCTCAGACTCCAGGTTGAAGCTCATGGTTTGTTCCTTTGCCAGGAGTTGGGCCAAATCGCGGCTGGAGGTATCAATAATTCTCAACCCTCTTCCGAGACCCGAGGCGTGCACAACCTGTACGCCCACACCATCCTGCTCCTTGAACGTCGTTCGGAGCGTCTCGTGGCGCTGCGTCAGAGCGCGCGAGGCAGCGTTCAGCGCATCGATGTCGAGATGGCCCCGGAGTCGGATCGCGGCCGGCGTAATGTTCCAGCTCGAACCGAGCTTCAGCTGGTGCAGGAACCAAAGTCTGCCCTGGGCAAAGGATTGCTCGACAGGTTTGAAGTACCGGTTTGAAGAGACAGAACTCGCCCGAGACGGGTTGGCGATGCGGTCGTACTCCATGTCTTTCCCGATGGTGCCCATATTGACCAGGAAAGCAAAAGGCTTGGTTATCTGGCAACGATTATCTTTCTGTTAGTAAATCTAGTTTAGTCAGTATGTACAGTTCATCTAATGAAGTTCTTGCAGCAGCTGTAATTTGCGATTTCGAATGGCTGGTTGCTGAGTTGCGGCGAGTCCGGGTTTGTGCTGCCACCACAGGTGTAAGTGGCTCGTAGGTCAAGTTTTCCGACAGTATCGTTGCACGACACCGAAATCTGTGTCCAATAAAGAGTGTATCTCTTGATTCTTTGTTGGTTCTTTTTCTTTTTTTTTTTTCTTTTTTTGGCGAATTCGAAGAGATGTTCCAGTAAAGAGTAAGTGACTGAAGGAACAGAGTTCAGTTTGCTGTCAGTAGATGGATGGAATAAAGATTAAGTGACTGAAGGAACAGAGTTCAGTTTGCTGTCAGTAGATGGATGGAGACCTGCAGGGTAATCTGACAGCTCAGGGGACTGCCTCCTTCGGGTTTCCACATATTCCAGGCTATGCTACTCCTTCTACTCCATATTAGCTCGTCGATAATCCCTGAGGTACTCGAAACTTTAGTCAGACTGTGGACCCATATTGCTCATATCTGGAGGCCATCCCAGCCGATTCTCCTACACTCTTCTCGCCAGATTCACATCACCATGAAGACTTGCCCAACACTGAATTCCAAGACAGGTCACTGGGGAGATCCCATGCTCACGGGCTCAGCCTTTGATTTCAGGAGTAAGTTATCAAATCGATTCTTTGTGATTGTCTTATCCTATCCTTACGTAAATGTGACCGGAACTGACAGCTATCTGATATTGCAGGCGATGCTATTACTACACCATCCCATAGGATGCTGGAAGCAATCGCCCGGGCCACGCTCAATGATGATGTCTATGGCGAGGACCAGCTAACACGGTCCTTCGAAGAGCACATGGCGAATATCTGCGGCAAAGAAGCAGCTCTATTTGTGGTATCCGGGACCATGGCCAACCAGATTGCCTTGGGAGCACTCTCACGACGATGCACAGGTGTACTAGCAGATGCTACTTCTCATATCGTACATTTTGAGGCTGGTGGCCTTGCTGGTCTCTCCGGGGCATCCATCCAGCCCGTTCGGCCGGCGAATGGGCAATTTCTCACTCTTGATGATGTGGAACGACACGCAGTGACCACCAACATGATAGAACGGTTACCCACAAGCATCATCAGCCTCGAGAACACAGCTCACGGCAGCGTAATCCCACTACAGGAGCTCCGCAAGATGAAAGCTTGGGCCGACAAGCAGGAGATCGCCATTCACATCGACGGTGCGCGCATATGGCACGCCGTGGCAGGCGGGGGCGGTACTCTTAAGGAGATCGCGGCCTGCTGCGACGTGATGACCCTATCCTTTGGTAAAGCGCTCGCAGCACCAATAGGATCGGTCATCGTGGGCCCGAGGGACCTTATAGCAAGGGCGAGAAGACTGCGTCAGAGCATCGGCGGCGGCGTCCGCAAGTCTGGGGCTATCGTGGCTGCAGCTCGGCAGGCCATGATAGAGAATTTTGGTCCTGGCGATGTCGACACACGGGGCATCATCCAGCGAACACATGACTTGGCGAAAGCGGTGGCCAACATGTGGACCTCCAGGGGTGGTCTGCTTCTTCGCCCGGTGATGACGAACCTTGTCTGGCTCGACTTGAAGAGCGCTGGTCTCAACAAGTCCAGACTGGATACGGCTGCTCAACACCGTGACATACGCATCAGGGCACCACGCATCGTGCTGCATCACCAGATATCAGCCGATGCTATGCGACAACTGGAGGCGGTATTCGAGGAGGTGTTAGAGAAAATGACAAGTCAGAGTCCTTTACGGTCAAGAGTGCAGCGAGCAGTTCTAGAACGCCTTTAGTTGAAGCAGACACCCGGAATTAGGTCATTTCTGTTGGGCCATATTCCATGGATCGAGGAGGTGCTGGTTATCTGGGGTTCGCTGTCAAGGTTTCTAAGTCCTCAAGGGATGGAGAAGGGTAGAGAATAGATAGGCAGTACTTGAGCACATATGGTATTTCATCCATCCTTCAATGGCCTTGCTTATGGGCAAGATCAGCTATAACCCATAAGCATCGAGTCGCACGTGTTGTTTCTATTTTTAGTCACCGTGCTTCTCTCGGCCCCGGAAGCTTAGACCATCGCGCCGCGAGACATTATCCGTGCTTGACAGAATTTGCTAAATCAGCCAAGACTCCCAAGATTGAACCCGCCCCTCTTTACTTGTCTCTTCGGTCGCGTGGGGGGTAGATATGGAGTAAACACAAGGTGCCCTTCCACCTATGCTGACCTATTCTGTGCATTTCAGAGGGCGATGCATGCCTCTCTCAGAGCTTCCAGGAATATTCTTCTTGTGGAACTCATCGCTGATTTGGAATCGACGAGAGTCAACCGTAGGTTCTGCACCGAGTAGACACGATGGTCAACAGAACAGAGCCGCTCCACGGCGGACCTATCCGGACAACCCTTGAAACATGTCGCAGCAGCGACGAGTTTCTATAAGCACAACACCATCAACTAGTTGTATAAATGTTTCTAAGTTTTTGACCACTTATACCTTTCCCGGACTCGAATGATAAGACTAGCGCGACACCTCATCCGTCTCGCCAGACGGAATGTGTAGCCACCTGCACGGGGGGCAAGTGAGCGCTCAGTAATAGGACGATCCGTTAAGCACAAGATGGATCAAACTTATTGTGTTGCGGCGACCCTTTCGTATCCCTTTCCCTTGAAGGTGATAGCAAGCCTCACGCGGGAATAGACTTGGTCCAGAATGGTCAGCCACCGCTTCTCTGGCGGGCTTGGAACTTGCCGGTGCAGGAAGAAATAAAGATGGGAAAAGACTGAAGAAAAGAACAGGGAAAAGAGGGGGGAAAGTTGGGGTATTCTGGTTGTTCGTTGAAGAAGGGTTGGATTGGAATGGTTTGCTGGAGACCGTGCCTGGAACTCCTACACCATTCACTCATCGTGTATACAGATATCGGTAAGAGAAAGTCAGATATAATAAACAGATATAACTCGTAAGCAACAAATGAATGAGTAGACGAGATTTCGGCCAGTAATACCAATATCTGAACGGTATCAGAGTGCCGCCTCCCTCCTTGAGGAGCGGTTGTCTCAGTGCCGTCTCCCTTTTCTTTACCGCGCCACCTTTGCGGCCTCGCTCCCCCACTGGTTAGGGTGTCTGCGTCCTCCGAGTCCTGCCTTGTCATCATCTCCTTTGCTCCAGCCTGGTTTTCCTACCTCTCTACTTATGATACTCAGTCTGTGTAACTGTTCCTACAGTGGCAATTTGGGTACCCATTCTCTGACTCCGGCTCCTTTGTGCCCTTTTACCATGACGAACTTGTACAGTTCGTCCTCGGTGTTGGTTTCGTAGTTTCGTTTTATCTTTCTGGTCATGTCCCGGTTTGTCGGGCAGACTGTGGGGTGGCCGGGCTCGTTGACCGTCCCGCACTGGCACTTTGGTGTGTCCGCGTTTATCATTGCCCTCTCGTAGTACGAGGCGAACCTTCCGTGTCCCGTCCGGTGGGCCACGACCTGTGCCATGTAGCTTTCTTGCAAACTGTCCTCCGATTTTGGCCGCCTCCAAGGTGTCTTATTATCAGAACTAAGCCCACTCCCTACCCCCACCGACATAACCCTGTTGCCACATCAAACTTCTGGATTACCGACCATAGTTTTTATTTTCTAGGAATAAACTCTTGGTTCTTTTCGCCACCGCTACTTATCTCTGGCTTTCTATTGCTATCTTTATACATCCAGAGGGTTATTTTAGCCAAAGTGTTACCGAAAGATCACATGATAGGCAATTGCTTTGTTGCATATCTCTTGTAGGTCGTTGCGTAAAAGTTCTCATGCTGAAATACACTACCGGTGACCCTACTGGTGCCGGAAGATACTGTGTCGCTCGGAAGCAGACATGTTCCTCTCCGTAAGAAATTGGTGTGATAATAAACCTTGCCACTGGATTTGTCAGATTTGCCACGAGTATTGTCACGATGTATAGGTATAACAGATGGATCTCTGGCGAAAAGAGCAACATGAAGTGTTGGGTGAAGGAAATGTATTATGCTTATCCTTGACCTCCTGAGACGCAGAAATGGACGAGCTCTTATAGGACCGAGTCTCAAGAAGACAGCGTGGCTATAGAATCTTTTAGATACAACTGGGGGCTGCTTGACTTGCAGAGAAATGGAGAGATATCTCCAAGTTCCGCGTCTTCCGTCCCTACCACAGGCCAGGTCCCGGTCAAGCATCATCGCCTTGCTATCGGGACAAAATGCGATAACTTCATCCAAGTTAACGACAATCTGTGTCATTTCCTCACCGAGTTCCAGCGCCGCCTGAGCTCCCACACTCTATTCGATGAGCAGCAGAATCAGCTTGGTTTTGTCTGGGTCGACGGCATCTGTATCAACCAAGGCAACGTCGATGAGGTTAGTCAGCAAGTCGGCATGATGCACCGAATCTACTCGCAAGCTTATAAGGCTCTCGTGTGGCTAGGTCGGGACGAACGGCAGGAGATGAAATAGGTACAGGAATTCCTAAGCAAAGCTGAGAATCTTGAAGAGAGGTTGCGCGTTGCCATTAAGGAGATAAGGAAAACTCCCGGCAAGCACATCGAGGTTGGATGAAATAATCTTTACCGCGGTTCTCGCACAAGCCGGCATACCACCTTATCAAGACACAAGGTGGGGTATCTTGCTGGCGTTCTACACAAGATCTTTGTTTCGTCGTCTCTGGGTTGTCCAGGCGCTAGCCAGGGAGCTGGATGTTTGGTGCGGCCCTATTCCTTCAAGTGGAGATCAATTCGGACATTCGCCATGGTGCTATCTAGAACTGGTATGTTAGCCTCTCTGAAAACAATCCATGTATCAAAGGAGAACCGTCTGCATCGGGGAAGCCTCTACTCTCATATGCTCGGGTTTATCCGGGACTGGTGCGTCGGAGGCACCATCTCCGCTTCGGTCCTAAAGACCTACAATCTTGTTACAGGCAGTAAGCACTATGATACTTCTCTGACCTACGCTCTGCTTGTCTACACATCAACCTTCGTTACAACAGGTCCCCTGAACAAGATCTTTGGCACCCTCGGCCTACCGCGGAAGTTGACCGGGGGACCAAGCGCGCCTCCGGATGCGGACTACTGTTTGGATGTACACAGGCTCTTTAGGGAAACGACTAAGAGAATCATATCGGATACGAACTGTCTTGGGATTCTGGCTTTGATGACATGTCCCATAGGTCATTGGAGTCTCCTTTCTTGGGTTCCTGATTCGAGTGGATCGGCGTTTCACCGTATGGCCCTAAAAGAGGACGCCAACTTTAACGCCTCTGGCTGTCTTTATTCAAAGGGACACAGAGGTTCAAGCAAGGTGAAATTCATCGGCTCTATTAAGACAGGCTTCACCGGGCCGTCAAATTGTCGTTGTGCAACATAAGAGCGAGCACCTCCATACATTTGTAGACTGTTAGAATAGCTTTGAAGCTAGTATTAAGCTTGTATTAGGGCTAGAAAGACAAGGGTCATATCCCCTCACCCAGGAGCCCGCTATCGACGCTCCATAGAATACAATGATACTCGGAGAAGACCAGTGGAACGACCCCGACGGATTCACTCTTCGCGAGTTATTCTGTACGTTATGGCTCATAAGACACACAGAACTCGCCCTAGCTCATCTTCGCAAAGAGACGGAGCCTGTCGAGAAATTTTGCACAGACACCATCCCCAACATGGAGACACTCGTGCAGACAAGATGGGCTGGCACAGAATCGTTACCTGGTCACGGAGATATCATACGCGCGCAGTCTTGGACCTGGTGACTCTTGCGGGCGATAGGTTTCGCGAAATTCGCAGACTCATGATTCGAGCAACGCCATATTTTCTCCGGGTGCAAAGGTGGGCCTACCACCGTGTGCTCTTCAGCACAAAAGAAGGAAGTTACCTCGGGTTTGGGCACGAGGCTGTACAGCCAGGTGATGAAGTATACATTACATCATTGGCACCTGTGCCATTCGTTCTTCGCCCGCTAGGGAGAACCGTCGAGACCAACTTACACGAGGCACGTTACTTGTTCATTGGCGAGTTTCATGTACACGGCGTGATACATGGCGACCTATTTGAGCGCGATGCCCAATAATCAACTTGGAAGAGGGTATGGCTGGAATGAAGATGTTGACGGCTAATTTTCTTTTGGTTGTACTCGCCTTTCCTCCATTCAAATTACACAGAAGCTATGGATTGCGGAATTTGGTATTCCCTAGTGTCATTCTCTCAACTATGTATGAAGGAATGAGCTCCGCATGCTTTGAGGAGAGAATATTTTTCTGGCTGAAGCTTATACAAGACCTAGTGTTCTGTCAGTTCCTTGGCCTGTCCGGACCAGATAGCCTGCAAATTCCCCTCGCTATCCACAAAGCGGGCAAAGAAACCCATACTCCCTCCCGAGATGGCCGTTTTAGGGCTGCCACACCACTTATCAGCACATTACATCACATCACATCACTCATCTACTCACAGGTTGTCAACACAAGCGACCATGACACTTACACATGAACCCTCCCACCAGCCGACTCGACCTTCCCCAGCGTCTCATCGATGCTCTCGACCATGTAATACGCCAGCCTGGGCCTCTTGTGGATATTGGCCGGGCCCGCGACACGCGCCAGGCTCGAGTCGTCGGACACCTTGACGAAGGCGCCATTGAGACGCAGACCTTTGCTGAAGAAATGCACCACGTCGATGCCTGGCAGAGGGCCCGGCGTAATAACAGAGGCTGCAGGCTTGGCGTCTTCGGTCTGCCAATCTAGCACGGCGCGGTAAAAGGCCACGGCGCGGCTGATGTCGGTGACGGGGATTTCGACCCAGCAGATCTCGCCGGGGGAGGGGCGCTAAATGATATGACGCGGGAATTGCCAGTTATTTCGGTTAGCGATGAAAGGGGTGCATGGAATTAGTGTGATGAGACTTGCGTTGGAGGACTCGCCGTCTGGTGACATGGTCTGGACGCGTAGCCTTTGGATTGACCTTGGGCTTTTCCCTTGTCCTGGGCTTGGAAGTTGATAGGTTGGGAAATATGAGTTTCTGTTCGGAATATTTGGAGACTATGAGCTAATTGTGTCTGGTAATTTGAGGATGGGACAGCTTTATAGACGACGGGATGAGACTTGGCTGGACTGCGACTCCGCAAAGCTGTGATCATGGAACACTGGCCGCCACTTTTCGCCTATTGCCATCAGGAAGAGGCATGTCGGGTCATCAACCCTCCCTAGCTCCTTGCGATACATAAGGCATGTCTGCAATATCCTTGATGATGCATCAGGAATTCCAGTTTCAAGCATCATTCAGTATTGCTGCCTGATACGTATGTGGCTTGCCTGCCAGCAAATACCATCAAGGGCTGCTTCACTTGGACGTTTGTCGCTCTGCACCTGACTTCGTGTTGGGTTCGTGTCCTCTGTGGCTGCATATGACGCTTTCTGATTGGATGCGTGGAACTCGGCGCGTTGCAAACATTGGGATATTCAACCCTCGGGAATCCCAGCCTTATCAGGCACTGGCACCGTGAACAGATCATTATCAAAGCCAATTTTTACAACATACCTGGTAATCAGGGCAGCTCTTTTAACCGGCTGATCGTTTACAAATTCGTTCAACCGCCATCCAGGTTTTCCTGAGGTGAATAGATTGTGTCATACTATCCAACCTCAGCATCGGCCATCATCTCCTCGGGTCTCTAGTAATCGTGGTCTTTACGTAACAGTTTGGTTTCATTTTCATTTCTCAATTTCCTTGTGTATCCCACCACAGTTTCCCTCTTGGAATTCACATGACGTCAGTTCGGTTTTGCGCCCGTCAAGTGCCCCGTCGGATGGATAGTATTAGGTAGATAAAATGGGTGAGCTTTCCAATCTCTTCGAAGCAGAAGGTTTTCTTGTCGTAAACGAAAAACCTGAACGATGAAAGTACAGGTATCTATCCAGGCTTAGCACTTCCTCCCAACCATAGCCAAAGAAGACCTGAACAGCGAATCACTCATCGAATTACCTACCTTAACCATGAGCCAGAAGTTTGCTTTTTCTTGGGAGGCTTGCTTGCCGCCGCCGTTGGAGCCATCCCGCTTGAAGAAGTGACATCTGACTCCGCCGAAGTAGGAGCGGCCATCCAGGTAGGTCAAGCTTGCGATGCCGCCGATGTAGGTGATTTCTTCAATGGCGTTGACAGAGGTTGTCGCTGCGACGCCGGGTCTGGCCGGGGGCATCTGCTACCGCCTGTTCCCGGTCCTGTTGCAGATTCCAGTTTTCTTCTTTCAACTCTCTTGCGAGTCGGTATTCGTCCAACCATCCCGTGGTGAGAAGCCAGTTGACTATTGCTACAGCGTCTTTATGGTGTCACGAACCAACCACAGTCGGCACTGAGAGGAGGGGGCGGATTGGCTCTCCAAGGGCTGGGTACTCACTTCCAACAAAACCTTGGTGATACTAGGTTTATAGAGCAGATACAGAAAGTGCTTTCAAGAGCGGCTCAAGCTGCAAACGTCGGCCAAGTCGAGGTGATACACCACGAACGCCACTAGTTCATAGGCCAACTTGACCAATGACATTACAACGAGGAGGCGATGGGAAGCAATCACTGCAAACTATCCAGGAAGAGTCGGCGGAAGCCTTGTATGATAGATAGGTGAGCCGAGTATTGGGGAAGAAGCCGGAAACGTGATTGACAATGCGGTCGAGAAGACGGAAGCGATTGCGGGCCGCATCTGCGCGGAATGATTTCGAAATTCACCCGAATGTCTGCGGTCTGCATCCTAGCGACCTTCTCTTCCAGAACATCCGACCGTAGCAGGACCATTTTTGACCAAGTTTTGATCAGATCTTCTTTCATGAACTCAAACCTGATTACATAGCTCCGCTCCATCTTATAGCGGGACCGACCATCAAGAAACTAACTCTGCGATACGTGTCAGAGTACGCACTTGTAATGTAAAGCCAACCACTACTTACAAACCACCGTCTTTGAAACTCTTCTGGACAGGGTGACACCCTGCTTCGAGGAGACCAGACTCTTCTGTTTCCCACAACAAACGCTTTCCCTCCGGAGTAGGAACATCCACCAAATGTGAACCGGGAAAATAGTCGGCTTCTGATCCCTTGGCCCATATGTGCGCTGAAATGCGCATCTATCGGCCTTCAGGCCCCCCGCACATGGAGCTAACAACATGTCCAGAGTGCGCTTTGTATCTCAGCCTGTGGACGAGGACACAAGTCTTCAAAGTGGCTTTGATAAGAGGCCTAATACGCTGGCGGACGGTTAGTAGAGGGTTTAAGTCTCCTCGATTCCTACTTACCTCGTCGTACAGGATCTGCTGGCAAAAGTCCAGTCCGGATTCGGAAGCGAAACCTTTCTGTTCTAAGTCAACTACGTGCTCCCCCAATGTGGAATCTTCGAATTCAAAAAAACCCTCCTCTTCGAGCGCTTTCTCGGCGAGCGCGGACGTCTTCTTGCATCATCGGCTGATTTTCTGCTGATAGGACAAAGGGCCCAAGCTGGCGAGTCGAAGACGAGCCTTATACTGTACGTTGATTCAGCCGTTCTGGTGCAGAATTTCCCTCACGTGTTTGTGTCGTAACGTATTCCGGTGGAGATAACTTACCGAACCTGATACTTACGCCAGCACCGCTAATTGTTTGAATTTGCATAAGAATCAGCTGGACACGATTCCACGAAGGGCGGTCGCTACTCCTGTCGAAGCTACAGTACCCCTCGGTTTCCCTGACTCTAACCCCGACATTAACAAACCGCTATAACTTCTGTCGTACGGCAATAACAATAGAAAAGTGGGGACGATAAGGCAAGGGAGTATAAGCTGGTCGATTACTCCTGACAGGCATCCTCGACTTCTATGACAGCAGGCGACGATATGCTTGTCGAGGTCGTCTTATATGTCAACATGGATACTGTACTTCTCATGGTAATTTGGATGATGCTGCGAAAACTTGGGCTTCTCAAAGCTGCATAGTTCAGAACCGGAAAGTCCTCGTCGGCATCCAGCTAGACGGTGTGACGTTTGCAGCCAGCTCGTTCATCTGCAATGGGACTGACGTGCCTTGGTATTCAACAAGTCCTTCATGACTGGCGTGATCAAAATCTCGATCA
This sequence comes from Apodospora peruviana, assembly GCA_033439685.1. Lineage (NCBI taxonomy): Eukaryota > Fungi > Ascomycota > Sordariomycetes > Sordariales > Lasiosphaeriaceae > Apodospora > Apodospora peruviana. Next base: position 65,756 of record JAUEDM010000009.1, read on the forward strand.
AGTGCAAGCCCAAAAGTACGATCCATCTCATGACGAACAAAGAAGTTGGGAGCCACAAGATGCTCACCACCAATGGCTGAAAACATGAATAGCTCCCAATCAAACCCCACCGCGACTGCTGCAATAAGACAAAATCACCGTCTTGTCTGGTCTAAGATCATACTGGCGCCCTTCCCGATGTATGGATACTCGTTGGCCCTCGTTTGCCAGCGCTCTACAACGAAGACGACTACGGAGACGAAGTGATCTGTCTCACACTGGTATGCTTAGAGTGGGAAGGTGACCTACAGTACTATTACAGCCTAGCCGACCTCCAAGTTACCCTTTTTCCTCACGAGTAGAATGAAAGACACGTCTGAGGCAAGGCTGAGCGACTCAAACATTGTCGTAAATATATGGTTCATGGGCAGGCAAACAAGACGATGCTACGGCAGTATCAAACATTCATTCGACACTACTATCTACGAGCTCAGACTCGATGCGGACTTATCTTCTGCTAAATAACAACGGGTCAATGCAGACTAGGGCGTGGGACCTCTCTACATGGTAGAGTATCAGGAAACATGTACCATGATGACTAAGTAGCAGCACTTCTTCGACGGTATAGCTACATTGGCTGGCCGGCGGAAAGACCGGCTTGATGTGTTAAGCCCTTTAGGAAGAACTTGGTGTTTTTTTTGGATTGGGATGGTCAATGCTCTGTTGATGGTCTTGCCAGATATACAGCTGACTTATCCCTGCGTGGCGGGAGCATGCCGCCCATAGGCGTTAAAAGTATTTTGTCTTGGGAAACGGGATCGAACGGAGTGGAAAGAGGCGGCGCGGCGTGGAGGATCTCTCTCTGTCACTCCTACCAAGCGATCGAAGGAAAGCTATTCAGCGAAGCGATAGAAATCTGAATGAATGAGAACACATAAGAAGCTGGAATACATGCATTTGGCTTCCGACTGCTGGCATGATTCTGCATTGCAGAATATGAGCAAAATTACCGGTCAATTGTTCCGTTCTCAACCTCTGTCGTCCGTTTTCGTACGTTGATATAGTAACCCACTGCCCAGTAAATGCCCATTTGAGGTCGCGACAAAGGATAGGTGCCCCAGGAAACGTAATGTCGCTGATGTTGATCGTAAAACCGCTTTCAACTAGCTTGAACTCACAAGGCGAACTGCACTGCTTATGCTGTCTACAATCTGCGAGGACTAAGTAGAAGTATGGTTGGCTCACAGGATGAATCAGAATAGGAGAATGTCCGCAAGACTTTGCTTCCTTTGCCCAGCTATAGTGCTTGAACAGTGAGTTCCAGCGCTTCAGCTGCTGGATCTGGCTTGCTCCTATCGCATTCCGAGCGCGGCGATGGGAAGACAAGTAGTCTCGCGGTCTAAGTCACTCGGAGGTCTCATACACACCATTATTTGGCAGAGACCGCATTGTAGGTTGTGACTAGATGAGTCCGACACAAGCGTTGACCGTGTTGTGAAATACGATAATTTGCGTATCGTCAATCAGACTTGTATGGAACCACATGGTTGCCATAACTATATTTCTCACCATGCTCTAGAGAAATTTAGCACTAGCTTGGCTTTGATGCCGCTCTTTTTCTCTTGGACTGGGTGGTGGTCCAGCTCAGACGCCAGCGCCGTAGTTGAGCAGCACGGAAATTCAAGAAGTTGGCGGGCGACTGGTCAGAGAACAGCACGCAGACTGCAAGAGTAGTAGCACAACCCTCTTCGCAACATGAGGCGAGGCCATGGGATGCGCTGGAACTAGTACCAACTGACCAGTAGCCCTTTCCTTGCAGGATTTGGAGAATAGTAGCAACATGCAAGCTTGGCGTTAAGCCCAGTCCCTCATCGGTTCGACTTACGTCAGCAAAAGGGAGATCCACAGACCCACGATTGCGCGTCAAGATCGCGACTTTGCCTGTTGGCGGAGATACAGTCAAGTATAGGACCCCCCCACCCCCCCCCCCCCTCATGAGGCTCCTTATTGCTGTGGTACTTATAACACGACAAATCGCGTTCCGTTATCATCGACACACTCCCTTATTCTCTCTGTTTCTTGGAACTTCTCCTCGGAAAGCCCTCACCACGCTGAATTTACATTCACAACACGCCCACGATCTTGACCAACCAATTTCCGTCAAAAGACCTGACTTACATATACCATGTTTCCGCCTCCACCAGCTTCTGATATCGGTAAGAACGCACTGCAGCCACCCCTGAACGGCAATTCAACTCCCCAAGCCAACCACTAACACGGTATCTCCAGACTGGGCAAACGTCGACCTCTCACTTAAGATCCCAGTTAAGGCCCACGTCGAGGCTCGCCACAATGCCTCGACTGGGACTTGGAGTGCGCCCGTCCTCGAGACGAATCCGAACATATCCATAAGCGGCATATCCCCCGCCTTGAACTATGGGCAGCAATGCTTCGAGGGCATGAAGGCCTACCGGCAGACGTCAGGCGACATCGTCATCTTCCGCCCTGAGGTCCACGCCGCACGCATAGCCAAGTCCGCTGCGGCTGTGTGCCTCCCACCGCCCCCCAAAGACCTTTTCATCGAGTGCGTCCGCGCGGCCGTGGCCGCAAACGCCGAGCTGGTCCCGCCCTCATCATCCAACGGCGCTTTGTATATCCGCCCCGTGCTATTCGGCTCTTCAGCGCAACTGGCGTTAGCACCGCCAGAAGAATCCATCTTAGCAGTCTACGTCTACCCTCTTCTACCCTATCACGGCTCGGCCGCCACCGACGCTCTGGTCTTGGAGAATTTTGATCGGACGGCGCCTTTCGGAACTGGGCCCTTCAAAATTGGCGGGAACTACGCGCCCGTGTGGAAACATGCTGCGGCCGCCAAGGAGAAGGGTTACGGGATCACGCTGCACGTGGACAGTGCCACCCGGACCAAAATTGACGAGTTCTCCACGAGCGGCTTCTTGGGATTCAAGTCTGATGGCTCCCAGAAGACTCTTGTCGTCCCACTTGCTGAGAATGCTGTGCAGAGTGTCACGAGCGCATCGCTGACCAGGATAGCGGAGCTGCAGGGCTGGACTATCCAGCGTGATGAGGTGAGTCACTTGTGACGCCCCGACCCCACAAATTAAAAACAGAAGTCTTGATCGAGTATACTGAAATCTCCTTCCACTTAAGGTCCCATTACATACGCTTTCTTCCATCGAAGAGGTGGTGGCGGTTGGTACGGTGGCAGTTGTTGTTCCCATTCGAAGCATCTCTCGCTTGTCCACGAGCGAGAAGTTCACATTCCGCGGTACTTCGGATCCGGAGAATATCGAAAGCCAGCTGCTGGGACTTGCTCGCATACTATCAAACATAGCACGAGGCAACCGGAAGGACACTGAAGGATGGTGCTGGAAGGTCACGGAGCATGGCCCGGACAGCGGAACTCCCAGCCGCCTGTAGTGTTGGAGGATAGAGAAGATACACACGAGAGACATGCACATGGATACTATGTTGTTTTGCCTCTCAAGCCTATCTAACGCCAGTGGTGTTCTTTTTGCTACCATTGAGCCTCATGAACTTCGCTATTTCTTTCTCTACACATAGTATATACTCATGCAAACGGGGCTAAGGGCCCTTTCCAAATCCCATGGCTGGATCATTTCCCGTGTGTAATTTGGAGCAGAGACTTTGAGGCAGGGGACTAACGACGGAGAACATCAAGCCTGGGCCCCGGTTGAGTCATCTATCTGCACTGCATTGGTATCTTGATCGTTGCCTGCGAAAATTTCGAGGTTCGCTGACTCTGGCACCGGCATGTTGTATAATCTCTAGCGTTGTCATCGTCTGGATATTTGCTAGGTAGTCTGTCTGCAATGCCGGTACTAAGGATAACAACGGCGACACGCTATTTGGATCTTTTATTTACTCTTGCCCGTGTCTTCAGAGTGTTCTCATGGTTCCTCGGCTGCCATTAGAATCTCGGGCGGAATCGAAGCATCGGTCCATCTTTCTGCCCCGTCACATGGTCTCTCAGAACATACGGGATCGTTTGCGAGTCCAACATCTCGAGATTCGCCTTACTCCTCGTGGCCTCTTCTGCCCTCTCGAAGTCAAACTCAAACAGAAGCCGAGCGAACGTCAGCATGATCTGCGCAATAGCTAGAGGCTTCCCAACGCAGCTTCTAGGACCGATATTGAAGGGGAAATATGGACGTCGGCCCTCCACCTCGTCGGTCCACCGCTCAGGCATGAACCGATGGGGGTGTTCCCAGTTCGAGGGACTGCGCTGCATTGCGTAGATCCCCGAGCCGACCTCGCATCCGGACGGCACGAACTGCCCGTCGATTACCATGCCTTTGTCGTTGTCGATGACACGCCACGGCGGACCTCCTCCCGGCGGGGACAAGCGTAACGCTTCATCCATGCAGGCTCGTAGGAATACGCAAGAGTTGAGTTTCTTACCCAGATGGATTTCCTCGACCGAATCAAACGTTGCGCGGACCTCTTCCACTGCTTGACGGTAGGCCTTATCCGTGCATGAAAGGTAGTGGCCCATCGCAGCCATCGTCGTGGATGAGGTATCAACACCTACCATGGACTAAAAGTCAGCCAGCCTGAAGCAGATCTCGGGGAAGCGCTCAAATTACCAGCCACGACGAATGTTGCCGTCTCCGTGCTCAGCTCCTTGAGCGTCAGATGCTGCTCCGTGTCCGGGTCTTTGCACCGTTGCAGGAGCGAAAAAATGTCTTTGTTGTCCGCCTTCTCCTCCCCGAGCCGGGCCTTCATCAGTGATCGGAGAAACAGCACAAATCTCTTGGCTGCTTTGTCCGACTCTGGTAGTAGCTTGCGATCCAGGCCCCCGAAGGTCAGATTGGGCATTTGCCACAGCGCAGCGAGCCGGACATTCGACTTCTCGACTGCGTCCATCACGAAGCGGTACTCGTCGTCTTCTATTGTTCGGTAGTCGATGTCGAAGGTGAGGGCAGTCATCGTGTCGAATGCCAAATGTGTGACTGTCGCTGAAAGTCAGAGAAAATAAATCTTGCTGGCAGGAGGCGGCGTGTGTCACCTACATCGATGAGCCATATTCGAAGGCTCTGACCATTGCCCTGCCTGCAGGTCGGCACCACGGACAGCCCGAAGAAGCCTATCAATCCGAGCCTGCATGACGGGCTCGAACTTTCGCAAGCTGCTCTCGGAGAACGCCTGACTGAGAACTCGTCTGCGACGAGAGTGTTGGAGCTTATCTTGCATTGTCAGGCTGTTGGGCGCCCTAGCCGCCAGGACCTTGTAGGAGTGGCCTTTGGTCACAGGTGCGCCGTGGCCATAGATATCTGTTGGTGATTTCATCAACTCTTCAGTTTCCATTGGAAACCACTGGACTCATTTCACATATCCTACCTCGAAGACCGTCCACGGTGTTGATCAAGACGCGGTTCGGTGCATAGCGCACCCATACCCCTACCACGCCAAAGACTCAGCTCCTCGGTCTCTACTCATTCATGGAAACGGCGCTACGAACCATATTTTTCGTGACATTTCAATATGTCTGTGTGTATATCACCTTTCCAGGCATGGTAGGCACTGTACAGGTTGGTGAACTTTGCGAGGACGGGGCCTGGGTATTTGGCCAGAGGGTGGAAGAAGGCATAATGAACCAATGTGTAGACAATCTTTCAATTGATTGTAAGTATATAGCCCACGGGGATCTAAGGATAGAAATTGTTCATGGGATCTCTTACAAAAGATAGAAAGCTTCCAGATAGCGTCACACCAAAAAGTTTTGCCCATTCAAGGAGACTACGCACATCCAAAGTGTTCGAAAATGAATCCTGTAACATTGTGGGCACAGAGATAACGAGAAGTGTGCATCAGAGTATAGGGAACGAGGCTTTCGACAAGTGAACAAATGGGTGTATTTAAAGACGCAGGGGGGTATGACGATGGACCTGGTTGAGAGACATGCCATGGGATGGGCAGTGTTCGCTTGCATCATGATCCCATCGTACATGGGGAAACGGATGTTGCGTCATTTAGCGACGTGCGACGAAAGAGCAAAACCCAAGGATCAGTGAAGGATCTAATTGAAAACCTAACTTGGTTCTATATGCCGGCCTGGGCCTGGGGCCGAAGGCATGCTGATCATTCACATTCGCCGTATACCCGTCGCCCTGGGATGACGGACCGCTTATGGAGCTCCCTATAAATGTCAGGCTTATGCATTGCTAGGGACAACTTCCTCCACGGCCATCCGTCGGCCTGTACTTTGACGTGTCGACACGTTTACCATCACTCTGCCTCTTCCTGTCTTTCTCACGGAACACGCCGAGGGCAATTTTTGATCGGATTCGTTTACGAGCTGAAAAACTTGGCAACTTCGCCATGCTGTTAACCGCAGCCGAACATTTTCTCTCCATCAATCCTGGTGCTCCCGTTCTTCATCCACCGATGCAGCTACGAACAGCTTTCGTGGCGCGAGCTACTGCAAAATTATTCAGTGTCCGCGATCAAAGTGGCATGATCCTACTTCGTCAGAATGCTTCCGAGTGAACAGGGATTGACAGGGCGCGCTTGTAATGTAGCCTCACTAATGCAAGGGGCCCCTGTTCAGAGGCTGAGAAGCAAGCACCCAATTGGAAGACTCTTGCAGGTAATGACCCTAACAGCGGCTATTTGGCTCCACAGACAAACTCAATTGCTTGAGTCTACTCCGTAGACGGTACAAGTAAGCTCGGACCATGTATCACAGCGAGATGGTCAGTGCTGGGCCGCAGCTGATCTACTTCCGTGTGGAGCGCAACCGAACTTGCATTTATGTTTGTACTTACGACTCTCTCTACGCATGGCGAGACAAAGTGGACTCCACACTATTTGTGCGTGCGATTTCTGTTGGCTGCAAGCTGCTCATTATATCGAGGTGATAGTTTAAAACAATATAAAGAGAACAGATACCATTATCATGGCCAAAAATGTATTTGTTGGATCGTGGTAGGACTGTGGTACCGACGGACAGGGTGGTTCCAAAGTCCATGCTTTGCGGAGTAGATCTGACACTATCAAAAGCGCCGGGCACAAATGTCTGTATATTAAGTGATCAAGATTCCCAGGTGTTCTGATGCAACCGTGATAGATACATGTGCGACTTGAACAACCATTCCCTGCACAAGTATTTCGCTGGGTGGAATCTTTTGTCATAACCCTCGGTCAAGTGTGTTCAGGTCTCAGCTCATCTTCAACGTCCATTGAGCTGAGAGCCAGTAGCTTTCATACCAAACTTGTCATTCCAGCGATAAGACCCAATCTAGCCGAGAACAAATCTCCCTAGCACTCCATCCTCTCGTCCATCAAACAGAGAATGACCAGCATCCAGTGCGGCAAAATGCTCAGCGAGCTCCATCCCCTTGCGACGCATGAACTCTGTCCGCTTCCAAGCCTGTATTGGCTCTCCCTCTCCCTCCAATAACTCGACCTTCTCGCTCATATCACCAACCTCGAGCTCACCGCCGCGCCACCCACCACCGGGGCGCTTAGGCAAAAGACCGCTCTCCTCGAGTATGATGGACGGATGAATCGTGAAGCGCCCAAGCTTGAAAACATACTTGGAAACAGCTGTCGCGATGATCCGCTGCGACCAGTCCCGGTCGGTGCCAACGCCTCCCGGTGACGCCGTGTCCTGACCCTTGTCCCGGGCTACAAAGTGGGTCACAAAGTATAACCATTTACGGTCCCAGGTCAGCACGCGACTCCACAGTTCATAGCTCTCCAGCATTCCGACCTCGCGTTTGTAGCTGGAGAAGACAGAACCAAGCACGAGGCTAAACCCACCGCCTATTACCCTGCCGCTCCTGTCGCGGACCACCTGTGTCCTGGCATTGTCCGTGATGACCCGGATCCCTGGGGTCAAGAGGTAGCTGATGAGACGCGTGCGCGAGACGTCGAGATCTGGAAAGTAGGTGCTGTTGCTCTTGTGTAGGTTGTAATCGGTGTCGAGCGGGGAGTTGCGAGTAGTTGTGACGATATGGCCGAATAGCGCGTGCGATGGGAGTTCGCCCCGCTTGAAGAAGTCGTGGTATACAAAACTATAGAAGATGCGAGCCTAGACGAAAAAGGACAAACCACAGTGTTAGTTGTCATGTCATTGCCTCTCTCAGTTCCTCCTGTGTTCCTCGTCGGAGTGCATAGCACCAGGGTGAGGGAGTGTCGTACCGTCCACGCCAGCGGCAGATTCTTCCAATTCAAGGCGGCGAACACCACCAGGCACAGACGAAGCGGCCATCCCGGCGATGTCAAGAAGTGGTAGATGCCTTCCCGTAGTTCCGGTGAAGTGGCCCCGTAGGCAAGGCCGCCAATGGTGACCGGCACAAAAGCCACAACGGCGAATTTGATGAGAATGAGTGGCGTTAACATTGAAAAAAGACTATGTTATTTTCGAAAGTTTTATGTATTTACTTGCTTTTTGTGTAGCTGAAGGAGATTGCGTCGATATCACTGACACCTAGGTCGCGCAAGGCAGAGACAATAGGACGGCTTTTGTTAAATGGATCGCCTATGACCTGCTCCACCACGAATGACTGCGTCACTGGGCCTTCAGTACGGTGCAGGGGGTTTGTCAATCAAATGATAAATAACGATGTATTCGTATCTGGTGTTTTCGACTGTCAACTACATATGGCGAGCGGCCAACTGAATTAAGTCTTGCCTCTGGGTTCTGAGCTAACCAGCATTCGTACGTCACAGATTCAAGGCGTTACCACTTGAGAGCATTGGCCATCTTCCTTCCGCTCATGGTCCCGACTTGCCATCATGTCATTCCAGATTATGAGACGCATACACACTGGGTGAACATCCATGTATAAGAGTTGCAAATAATGACAACAAATTCTGGGCTGGATTTGGTCTACCCATATCTGGATATCTCTATTATCTGGCGTGGATCTCGAAGATCTGTCTAGTTTGAATGGCGCCGACTCAGGGATCGCTTCTGGTCGCCCCAGCTTGGGACTATGCAAACATGAGCGAAGAAGGAAAATCTTCAGGCTTCACGATCAGCAAAGCCAGCAGTAGGGGTGATTTGAGGAACACCACGACCAGGAGATCGATACTGACACGCAATCTGCCTCCCGGGAATCTAGTGGATCAGACGTGTGTCCCAATCCCGGTAACATCACGTATACATATAGTCATGGTGAACCTCCGCATTCAAAGTTAATAGTCCACCAGCGGGGTTAAAAAAGAAAAGAAAACAAGATGGCCAGCATCACGGGTTACGCCGCCCAGTGACACCGTTGAATTTTGGTATTCGTTCAAATTGTGCAACCCTGCCTGACCTCATCCCCCAGCTTACCCTGCATCGCGATTCGTAGATAAGACCGACCAAGCAAGCCAAGTAGATACTAGGGATTTTCATTGACTCATATTTTGTGACCACTGTATCTGGAAACTCGGGTGGCTGTCGCCTTGGGGTAAGATGCCGTTGCTTTGAGTGTCTTTCGTCGAGCTCTGGGCGCCGTAGAGCTGGAACAATAAGATGAGAATGTATCTTTGTATTCTCTTGAGAACAAGATGGAGCTGATCTTTTAACAAAGCCTATCAATGACAACAGCTGGGATTCTTCGCCGAGGTCTCTGTTCTTTGGTTCAACAGGGGGTCGGCTCCACCCCGAAGGCTTAATAGGCAGGTTCATGTGCTCGTGGAGCTTGAGCAGGATTCCACCTGACCCTTGACTAAACCTCGAGCATCAGCTGGCAGCGTCACTAAGCGTCGACTTGCACTCTTTTTGTGCTTTAAAAAAAAAATCTATTTACTAGCCAAGTAAAGGAGTGGTTCCAACAAGATCGAATTTGAAAACCCGAGAGTCCTGAATGTCACTACAACAATAATAGCACCTCGGTAAACAACACCTCGTGAAGCTCAACTTCAACACGACCTCGTCTATCGTGCTTAATCTGTGCTTTTTGAACAGCAGGCTGGGCACATACCCCGAAGAATGGCTCCTCATCAAACATCACCCCCCAATGGGACGGCATCTCCAGAGACTGGGACTCCAAGATATACGTACAGACCAGCTTCATTTACACCAGAATCGGCATGGGCAGACAGCCCGGAAGGGACCGAGTTGGCCAAGCCCATAGCCATCATCGGCATGGCCATGCGCCTTCCGGGAAGCGTACGGTCGGGTGACGACCTCTGGGACTTCCTCTCCACGAAGAAGAGCGGACTCTGCGATATCCCCAAGAACCGGTTCAACGTCGACGGGTTCTACGACCCGAATCGAGGCCCGGGGACGATTCCGGTCAACAAGGGATATTTCCTCCATGACGTGCAGATCGAGGAGTTCGACACCAACGTCTTCCCCATCCCCAAGATGGAACTTGAGCGCCTGGATCCTGCCCAGAGACAGTTACTCCAGGTAGCCTACGAGTGCATAGAGAGCGCAGGCGGGATCTCGTGGCGTGGGAGCAGAACTGGGTGCTACATCGGCGAGTTCGGCGAGGAATATGCCGACAGTTCTGCACGCGAGTCACAGCAAAGGGGCAACTTACGGTACACCGGCTTTGCCGATTTCGCAATAGCCAACAGGCTTTCATATGAGCTTGACCTTCAAGGCCCGAGGTAAGGGGGAACCCTCCAGCCGAAACAAGCTCTTAGAAGCAGCAAAGATTAGGAAACTGACTGCGAGACTTTCAGTATGGTGGTCAAGACCGCTTGCTCGTCTTCCCTCGTGTGCCTCGACCTGGCCTGCAAGGCCATCCAGAGCGGCGAATGCGACAGTGCCCTCGTCGGCGGCATCAGTATGCTCTTCTCGCCCGCCACGTACATCAGCGTAACCGACCTCGGCGTCATCTCGCCCAACGGCCAGTGTCGGAGCTTTGACGCTGGCGCGGACGGCTACGCGCGAGGAGAGGCCGTCAACATGGTCATGATCAAGAGGCTGGATCACGCTCTGAGGGACAAGGACCCCATCCGTTCCGTCATCCGCGGGACCGGTGTCAACACCGACGGCAGAACCAACGGCATGCTGACCCCAAGCTCCGCCATGCAAGCGGATCTCATCCGGCGCACATACGAGATCGCTGGAATAGATGACCTGTCACAGACCGCCGTCGTGGAGTGTCACGGCACCGGAACTCCGGTTGGCGACCCCATCGAGACGGAGGCTGTCGGACGGTGCTTTGGCGACGACGGCGTCATCATCACATCAGTAAGACCTTGGAACGCCTCCCCTATCGATATAGGCACAATCTCTGTCCGCCTGTCCTGATAAACTGACCGCGTGTCCAGGTCAAACCAAATCTTGGACACGCTGAAGCCGCCGCCGGCCTGTCCAGCCTGATCAAGTGTGTCCTAAGCTTGGAGCATCGGCAAGTGCTGCCAAATATCAACTTCAAGACGCCGAATCCAGACAGTAAGTGCAACAACAAGCCGCGGTTTAAATCATGAGAGATGGTACAGCCCAGGAGATTGACGTATGTCCCGCAAGTCCCGTTTGAGAAATACAAACTTCACGTCCCGACCGAGGTCGAATCTTGGCCGCAGGGTCGAGCAGAGAGGATAAGCATCAACAGCTTCGGCATCGGAGGCGTCAACGCGCACGTTTGTCTTGTCTGAATCCACGAGAGAGTGTGCCTCACTTGCTGATACGGTGCAGGTAATCATCGAATCCCCGACGCAGTTTGGAATCAAGAAGCCTGGCAACGGCGTTGTCAGCCGCGGCTTACACACAAGCGGCGATTCTGTTCCCAATGGCGCTCAAAAGCAGCATAAGCATGATCACCTTCAAGACCAAAGCGCCGGCATGAACGGCGATTATACGAACGGCACTGCTGTCAACGGGGCGAACGGCGACGAAAAGTGTGCTGACGATGGACCGAATCTCCTGGTCTTCTCCGCCTACAGCTCTGAGTCTCTCGATCGGCAGATCAGTGCTTACCGTGACTTTGCAGCAACTCACCGAGGCACCTCGCTCAAGGACCTCGCATATACCTTGTCGAGTCGGCGCGATCACAGGCCTTACCGGGCTTATGCCATCGCCGACGACGTATCTGGTGTCCAAGACGCCTCCGCCACCGTTAACGCCGTCATAGATGGAGAAGCTCCGCCGGTGGGCTGGATCTTCACCGGACAGGGTGCGCAGTGGCCCGAGATGGGCGCCAGGCTGATCGATACCAGTGCTGTGTTCAGAAACAGGATCCGTAAGCTGGACAAGTACCTGCAGACTCTGAAGCTGGAGCCACCGGTGAGCATTGAAGGTGAGAAGCTGGCCCGAAGTTCCCTCCCCTGGCCTCAATGTAACGTATATGGGAAAGCCTTTGACCCCAATGCTGACACTGACTCGTAGCCGAGCTGCGCAAGCCCAAGGAACACAGTCGAGTGCACCGTCCCGAGATGGGACATCTCGTATGTGTCGCCATGCAGGTAGCCCTGGTTGACGTCCTGCGCTCCTGGAATATCACCCCAGACTTTGTCCTGGGCCACTCGTCGGGCGAAACATCCGCTGCCTACGCCTGCGGAGCCATCACGGCGGAGGCTGCCGTATACGCCGCAACGAGGCGAGGCATCGGCAACGCATCTTCCCAGAGGAAAGGGTCCATGGCTGCCGTCGGGCTGGGCAGGGATGAGGTACAGCCGTTCCTGCTCGAGGGGGTCAACATCGCATGCGAGAACAGCCAGAGCAACGTCACGCTGTCGGGAGATGCGGAGCAGGTTGAGAGTATCGTAGCGACGGTCAAGGCCGAAAGGCCGGGGGTCTTTGCTCGTTTGCTCCGGGTAGAGAAGGCGTATCACTCGCGTAAGTTCCAACTACTGCCTGCCGTCGTCTCTACCGCCGTTCCCGTCATCATTTCTGGGATGGCGTGCCTGTCTGGAAGGTTGTGCACCCGCTGACCGATGTACTCAAAATAGATCACATGTATGAATACGGGCCGGTGTATGAGGAGCAGCTGAAGCCCGTGGTTCGCAGTGCTGACCCCGAGATCCCATTCTACTCCTCCGTCACCGGTGACCGCCTGACCGGCGAGGGACAGCTCGGGGCATCGTATTGGCGGGCGAATATGGAGAACACGGTTCTCTTCAACCCGGCGCTTCGCTCCGCCCTCCGAGATCGACCCGGAAAACTGGTGCTGATCGAATTGGGACCTCATCCCGCCCTTGAAGGACCAGTCGGCCAGATTCTTCGAGATCTGGGTCGCACAGACGACGTCTACCTTGGGACCTGTGTCAGGGGCAGGGAATGCGATCGCAGCCTGCTACACCTCGCCGGAAAGCTGTACCAGCAGTCGATACCGATGGACCTTGCAACGATCTGCCCACCCGGCGCCGTCCTGACGAACTTACCACGCTATGCCTGGGACCAGGACACGACGTACTGGGAAGAATCCAGGGTTGTGCGCGGCTGGAGGCTCCGGGAACATCCGCCGCACGAGCTTCTCGGGAGCAGAGTCCTGGAGACAGAGGGCGAACCATGTTGGAGAAAGGTGATGGCTCTCGAGGACTCTCCGTGGTTGGATGGCCACGAGGTCAACGGCCAGGTCGTGTTCCCGGCTGCTGGGTACATCTCCATGGTGGGCGAGGCGCTTCGACAGTTGACCGGCGACTCGACATTCACCGTCAGGAACGTACGCATCATGTCGGGCCTGGTGCTGAGCTCAAACAAGCCGGTCGAGCTAGTCACTCTATTGAGGTCGAGCACTTTGGGCACGTCAGATGATTCGGAATGGTTTGAGTTCACCATCACCTCGTTCGACGGCACTGCATGGGTCCGGAACTGCCACGGCGAGGCCATGGCGTCAAGTGACAAGTCGTTTCACCTCGACTCTATCTCTCCTGCAGCGGGATCTTTCCCTCGCAAGCTTGACAGGAGGGACTCTTACGATATCCTGAGACGAGTTGGCTTCAACTACACCGGAGAGTTTGAAGGGATGGCAGATATCTCGGTCTCGCCGTCGTCGCTTCAAGCCCACGGTGTCACTTCCCCGGGTCGCCAAGTGACCGATAGGTTGTCCCGATGCGCTACGTACTCGGTGCACCCAGCGGTGATTGATCAATGCTTCCAGCTCTTCACGGTGGCCCTATGCCGCGGACTGAGGCGCAGCAACAGGCGACTGGCGGTCCCGACTTTCATCGAGGAGTTGGTCGTGTCGCCGAGCGTATCGCCCCTGAGCGTCACCGCCAAGATCAACAGTCTGGATGAGGTGGGATCCTGGACAGGCGATTTCGTTGCCCTGGCGGCCGGGGAACCCGTCGTAAAGCTCAAGGGGATGAAGTCCGTGGTTCTTGCGAGCCCGGCGCAGTCCGAGCTGCCTCTATCCACGGAACTCGAGTGGAAGCCGCACAGCGATTTTGTCGGACTCGAAGTCGGCCTGCACCCGCGTGTACCGAGGAAAAAGGAGTGGGCTCTGCTGGAGGAGCTCATTCTGCTGTGCAATCTTGACCATCTCGACCAGATCAAGACCGATGACAGCACTGCGCCCTATCTTATCAAGCTCCTGGGCTGGATGCGCCTTGTTACGGATCGATATAGGTCCGGCAACAACCTGTTCGTGTCTGTAGGTGCTGGCCTCGAGCATTTAGACCACGATGAGCGAGTCGCCAGGATTGATTCCCTTATGGCCCGACTTGCTGACACGCAGGACGTTGTCTTCGCCAGGGCGATCCATCGCCTCTTTATCGAGGCACCCTCCATATTCGCGGGCCAGGGCCATCCCTTGCACATTCTCATGCCCGACAATGTTCTGAGCGACTTTTACGACGCGACATCCTTCGACATGGCCGATGCCGTCCGCCTGGTGGCCAACACGAACCCTCACATGCGCGTCCTCGAGGTTGGCGCGGGAACTGGCAGCATGACGGCCAGGCTTCTCCGCGCCTTGACGTCCTCCCATGGCGAGCGCCTCTACAGCCAGTACGGGTACACTGATGTGTCGGCCGGCTTCATGGCTGTGGGGAAGCAGCGCTTTGCCGCTGTCGAGAACATCGATTACGATGTGCTGGACATATCGAAGGATCCAAAGGAGCAGGGATTCAAGCCCGGCAGCTACGATCTTGTTATCGCTTCCAACGTAGGTCCAAGCAGCGACTGGGAGCCTCCATGGCCTGCCTGTTGTGGATTGAGAATGTTAATGATGAGGTATTCCAGGTTCTGCATGCTACCCCCAGTCTGAATGAGACACTTCGCAACGTCTATAGTTTATTGAAACCCAGTGGACGCTTGTTCCTGGAGGAACTCACTCCAGGTATGTTTTGGTCTCTCTTTTGCTCAATGCAGTATATGCGAATAAAGTACTGACAGCAACTAGATGCAATGTTCGTAAATTATGTCATGGTGAGTTTGGACCATTTCTTTCACCCTCCTTGTTTCCACAGAATCTGGCATCGCGTGGTCTAAGGTGGTATGTATATGGACGTGCGAGGGGAGTCAACCCACAACGACGCTACATCCACCAACGAAAGGATTGATATTTCCTTTTTCTCTTACCGTGATGGTCTCTTTACGCAACAATAGGACACGAGCTGATTACAGTCTTTCCGAAGGGCTTCTTCTACGGCTGGTGGCTCGGTACCGAGGACAATCGTGTGGAGCAGCCATGGATCGCGCCCGAATGCTGGGCTGAGAAGTTGGTCGCCGCGGGATTCCAGAAGCCCGAAGCCATCGTTCTGGATAGTCCCAAGCCATATCAGATCAGCGCGGGGATCATCGCTTCACGGGGGGTACGATCGACCTTGCCCTCCAATGTGGCGGTTTTGTGCCATACCGCCCATGAGCCCCATGCGGTAGAGATGATATCCCATCTCGGTTCCATGGGCATAGACGTCGAGACATGCCTCTGGGGCCAGCCTCTCCCGTCTTGCGACATCATTTCCGTTCTCGAGCTCGAGAAGCCGTTACTGCACGAAATGTCCGAGGAGACCTTCAAGACCATCATTGCATACTTCCAGAGCCACAAGGCAAAGGTGATCTGGGTGACCGAAGCATGCCAGATAGACTGTGCGAGCCCCGAATTTGCAATGATGCTCGGCCTCGCCAGGACGGTCCGGAACGAGTACTCACTTCAGATGTACACCGTTGAGCTCGACAAAAAGACAACTACGAGCAGGGCCACAGAGGCGATCATTGATATTTGGAGCCGGGTCAGCACTCCGGACATAGATCCCGAGTCTATGGATCACGACTACGAATATGCCTTGATCGACGGCAGGATCCTGATTCCACGATTCCACTGGCAGACGATGTCGGGTGCATTTTCGGGGGCCGCGCGCAAAGAGACAAATGATGCCGAGATCACTCTCAAGCACCTCAACATGGCAACACCAGGTCTTCTACGCACAATGAAGTGGATCGACGGCGGCGTTCCGAGCGCTCCTGCCAAGGGCGAGGTGTTGGTCGACGTGAAGGCCGTTGGTCTCAACTTCAGGGTTCGTGCTCCTCCACCCCAATCCCAGCCTTTACCTTGCATGATACTCGGTCTGACACCATCTCCAGGATGTTATTCTGGCTCTGGGTGTAGTCGAAGGGAATCCCAGCGGAATGGGCCACGAGGGCAGCGGTGTTATCCGTGCAGTGGGGCCAGATGTTCAAGATCTTTCCGTTGGTGACAGGGTGATGTTCATCCACGACGGCTGCTTCACCACGCATATGACGTTGTCCAAGGACATCTGCGTCAAGCTCGACGACTCGACGAGCTTTGTCCAGGGTGCCGCTCTGCCCGCCGTGTATGCAACCGCTCTGGCGGCACTGGTCGATGTTTGCAGGCTTCAAAGAGGACAGGTAAGTGTCGGCCCTTCTTGTCCCTCTGTTCAATGAACAGCACGGTAACCTTTTGAATAGTCCGTGCTCATCCATGCGGCATGTGGTGGCGTCGGTTTGGCCGCGATCCAGATTGCACAGAACATTGGGGCACAGGTAAACAACCCCAAGATACAGAAGGCCTCGTTCCCATCTCCATCTCTATTGGATAACTGACGTGCTGCGTGAAGATATACTGCACAGTAGGAAGCGAGCCGAAGCGGAGGTACCTCGAGGACACCTACAATATCCCGGCGGACCACATTTTCAACTCCCGCGACGTTACGTTCCTTCCAGATGTCATGCGCGCGACCAATGGACGCGGAGTTGACGTCGTCCTCAACTCACTCTCGGGCGACCTCCTCCACGCGACGTGGAAGTGCGTCGCCGAGTTTGGTGTGATGGTAGAGATTGGAAAACGCGACTTCCAGCGCCGGTCAAAGCTCGCCATGGATGTGTTCGAGGCGAACCGGAGCTTCGTGGGCCTGGATATACGCGGGCTTTCCATCTCTCGCCCGGAGAGGGCCGCCGATCTGATGCGTCGATGCGTCGACTTGATCCGGTCGAGGGCCATCCAGGGTCCTGTCGCGTGCACGACTTTCCCAGCTGTCGAGATCCAAGATGCCTACAGGTACATGCAGAGCGCGAAGCATATCGGCAAGATTGTCATCGAGATGCCTGATGTCCCGCAGGACCTTGATGCAGGTGCTCCTTTAGAGGGCGAGTCGACCGAGCTGGAAGTGTCTCGCAGGCCCAATCCCAGCTTCGACCTGGACCGTAGCTATCTCCTCGTGGGTGGTTTGGGAGGGCTGGGACGTGCTGTGGCGACGTGGATGGTGGAACACGGAGCGCGGGTCTTGGTCTTCCTCTCCAGATCGGCCCGGGAGAATGATGATAACCGAGACTTCCTCAACGACCTCCGTTCCGAAGGCTGCACTGTGCTGTTGGTTCCCGGCAGCGTCAGCAACCTTGAGGACGTCCAAAGAGCGGTGGCAATTGCTACGGCTGACCAGCCACTCGGTGGCCTCATCAACCTTTCCATGGTCCTCAGGGATGTCACGCTCAACAAGATGACATACTCGGACTGGACCGCGGCTGTGGAGCCAAAGGTCAGGGGAACGTGGAATCTGCATCATGCCACTGCAAACTGTGCTGCATTGGAGTTCTTCATCCTGTTCTCTTCACAAAACGCTCAGATCGGCCAATGGGGCCAGGGCAACTACGCGGCTGCCAACACTTTCCTCGACGCCTTTGCCCAGTACCGGCACGGGCACAACCTCGTCGCTTCGGTCATTGATGTGGGTCTCATGGGCGAAGTGGGCTTCGCGGCGGAGAACCGCGCGATCCTGAAGAAGCTGGGCAGGATCGGCATGTATATCTTGCAAGAGACAGACCTGCTCGACGCCATCAACCTAGCTCTTCTAAAGTCACAGCCAATCCGCGAGTTGCAAGACAAGACGAGTCGATACGTCACGCCGGGCTACGTCGGTATCGGTCTCAACACCACGACGCCCATGTCTGCCGCTTCGACCCGCGTCCCGTGGAAGCGAGACCTGCGCATGAGTATCTACCACAACATGGATAACTCCAGCGGGAACGTCAGTGGCGAGGGCTCCTCCAAGGGAAGCTCGCTCAAGGTCATCCTGGCCGCCGAGCCATCTGAAGAGAAGAAAACCGAGGTCATCGCCAGGGCCCTCGCCGGCACTCTCGGGAACTTCCTGATCAAGGACGGGAGCAACTTCCCACTCGACAAGCCCCTCAAGATGCTGGGCATGGATTCTTTGATCGCCATGGAGGTGCGGAACTGGATCCGACAGAACATCGGCACCGAGACAAGCACGTTCACTGTGCTGCAGAGCTCGTCCTTCATGCATCTTGCCGGCGAGATCAGGGCGGCGATGAATGCGGCGAACGAGGAGTGATGCAGGCTTGTGTTTGATGGGTTTTTTTAACGGAGATGGATATATATGATGCTGCTTTACGCCAAAAGATGTAGATACACGTTTTGAAAATGCTCCACAGACTTTGACAAAAACCCTGACGAGTTATGTGATGCATCAAGGGATATCATCCCCACGGGATATCATCCCCGGTAAAGTAGAAAATAAGATACTCTACTTCTACTCCGACTCTGCATCATGATTCTGTACTCCCACTTGCTCTGGTTTCCTCCTAGCCGGCGAGAAATGTCAAATATATGCCTTGTCATTTGTTTTCTGCTAATTTGTAATACGTGGAATTGAAGACGACGAGGAAGTGACAGCTGAGTCAGGAGGCCTGGTACACATACATGCATCTTGGTATGGATTCCCAGCTCACATATATCCACAGGGGATCCTAATCCCTGCGTCTTTATCTCCTTTCTCGATTCTGAGATATGTATCTGTTACGGATAGATCCTATAAGTCCTACTCGACTCGGTGGTTGGCCAGCATTGGATCCCAATCACCTCGCGGCAGAATGACAAGGCCAATTTCGCGTGAAGAGCTTGGCCAACACAACAAAGACGGCGATCTCTGGATTTCGCTGAACGGAAAGGTGTATGATTTTTCCAACTTCCCATCTAGCCACCCCGGCGGACCTGAAGGTACGTCAAGATGGCCAACACCAAGCACCAGAGGCAGATTCGTTAACGTGGGCGCGAGTGTCTGCAGTGATTTACCGCTACGCCGGACAAGATGCTTCAGAGGAGTACAACACGTTCCACGCGCCAGAGCTGGTCAAGAGTACCCTTGGAGCTGAGAAGATGGTGGGTGATCTCCTCGACGTCGCGACCGCCGGCTCAGATGTCGTCAAGGCGACCTCAGTCAATGAGCAGAAACCGCATCTCGATGAACTTATCAACCTCTACGACCTCGAGGAAGTGGCCAAGCGAACTCTCACGGCCAAAGCATGGGCGTACATCGACGGCGCCTCCAACGACAATCTGACCTACCGCTTCAACAACCGAGTCCTCAAGCACATATGGTTCCGCCCGGCCGTCATGAGGGGCGTCCGCTACGTCAACATGTCAACGACCCTGTTCGGCTGCAAGCTCGATGCCCCCATCTACATCTCGCCCACGGCCGCCGTCAGCGTCGCTGGACCGGACGGTGAGTTGGCGCAGGCCAGGGGAGCTGCGAGCAGCGGGATCATCGCGACGATCCCGAACATGGCGTCCCATCCTCTCGAGAACATCCTGGACGCGACGCCGGGGAGGGCCTTCTTCCAGCTCTACGTGAGCAACGACAGGCAGCAGTCCGAGGATATCGTCCGCAGGGTGACCGCGTCCGGAAAGATCAAGGCTATATTCGTGACTGTGGACTGTCCCGTCGTGTCAAAGCGCGAAGCGGACGAGCGCGCCAAGGGGAACTTATCCTCAGTCAATCCGTACAAAGACTCGTCACCCGTAGCCACTGCCGCTTCCCGCAAGGGACCGCCGCGCGGTGGTTTCGCCCGGCAGTCAGGCCAACAAGTCGACCCTAGCATCAGCTGGAGCGACCTGGCCTGGCTGCGCAGCATCACTGATCTACCCCTGGTGTTGAAAGGCGTCCAGCGGCACGAGGATGCCGTCAAAGCGATGGAGCTCGGATTCGAAGGAATAGTTCTGAGCAACCACGGAGGGAGGGCAGCTGATAATGCTCCGCCAGCCATCTTGACCCTGCTGGAGCTGCACAGGAACTGTCCGCAGGTTTTCGGCGCCATGGAGATCCTCATCGATGGGGGGTTCCGAAGAGGCTCGGACATTATCAAAGCGATATGCCTCGGCGCGTCAGCTGTAGGACTCGGACGACCCTTCATGTACAGCGTCATGTATGGACAAGAGGGGACTGAGCGTGTGGTTGATAGTAAGTTTTCCGCCGCTTTCTCTCCGGGTTTTGCCTCATTGCTTCTCGACTGCTTGCTGATCCATTCTTCAGTACTCAAAGACGAAATCAAAACCTGCATGCAGCTCATTGGCATATGCGATCTTTTCGCGGATGCAAGTCCCGATTACTTGGTCACTAGTGAGGTTGACCACCTCGTTTGGAGCGGACAACATCCCTATGCGAGGAAGATGAACCGAAAATCCAGGATCTAGACTTATTCATCTAAATACAAATCTTCACCAAGTGCCAAGCTGGTTCCCATTAACCAACGTCACTCACCATGAGCCCTCTGAAGTGCTTGCCATGTGTTCTTTTTACAGCCATTGCCCGTGCCGATCATGTCGATGTAGAGCAGGTTGACAACTCCATGGTCCGACCTTGCCGTTGACCGCCGCCTCTTCTCCACAACCCAACAAATGAACGATTGATAGATAGCTCGACCGATAGCCAGACCAAGGAATCCGCGATCATCCTTGTTTCTGGGAGTTCGTCAAGCTACCTGGAGGCTATCGAGCATGTTGAGACCCGCGTGAATATGCTGCGTCATGGTGTCTGCCTGCAAGGAGGAAGAAGGTTAGCAGCGCGTTGTGGAAGCAGTTCCATGACTTGTTAAGTGGTCAACGAAGAAGACGTGCCAAGTTCGGTAGACCCGAGAGAGTCCTGCCGAGTTCTGAGGGCGAGCTCGGGGCATGGAGAAACAGGCAAAAGGGGAAAAAAGGGCCAAGGGGCAAGACAAAGACTCTGATGGTGGAGATGAAGGCGGCAACAAAGTTGTCCAGCCAACTTACATTGGAAGGATGGAAGACGTTAAAGTGGTGCTTGTCCACATCGATAACGGCCTTGATGAAGCTCTGATGTCTCCCCTCCCACCCCAACAGGAGATCATCCCGATACCGGTCCACCTGGGACGGTTCCTGCGAGGGTGCATTGGATGGTGTGCGTCTCAAGCACCTCACCAGCACTGCAGGTGGCGGCCCAGTGAACTGTTCCATCACCTCCGTCCGACCCTCGTGAGGAGTCCTGGTCAAAGACGCTGTCGTCCAGCCACCGTCCAAGGGCAAGTGTAGAACCTGGTCCGTCCCCACGGTGAACGTCTTTCCACCGGCAGCGAGACGCACTGGCTTGCCCTGACAGGCCGGGGAGTCCCACGTGGGCAGGTTGCACACACTCAGCATGGCGTCGAACTTGTCGAACGACTTGCGTACCAGGTCTGGGAGATCGCTAAAGTCCGGGTCCGGCCCGCAAGGCGGCAGCGTAGACGTGGGAATCTGAATCGGAGAGTCGACCATGAGGATCCCAGTGACGTAAAACCTGCAGTGCTTTACCTGTAGCATGCGTTTGGCAATGGCAAGGGACACATAGGCGCCGAGTGACCATCCTTAAAGAGTTTGCATGAGCGACTAGCGATGTCGTCGTAAAGGAGGGCTTTTTCCTCCTGTCACTTTTCTCATCTACGTACCTCCCAATAGGATCGGGCCTCTAATGCCGGCATTCTCGATCAGCTGCTGGTAGTGCTCGGCCATCTCGTCGAAACCCCCGTCCCATGGCTTCACTGCCTCGAAGTACGGGTCTGAGATGGCCCAGACATCCCGTTTCAGGTCCCCGAGGCGCAGATAACTATAGATCGTCCCACCGGCGTCGTGAATGAGTACGAGGGGAGCGGCACTTGGAAGTCTTGCCGCCCTTGGGCGAAACTGTAGACGCAAGGGGTTTTGGTCCATTGTGTGGGGGTAGTCGTCGTCGTCGTCGTCGTCGTCGTCGTTGGTCGTGGGGATCTCGGTTAACTCTGCGGCGGTAAGAATGTGATCAAGACATGTCCAGATTAATAAATGTCTCCGGGAATTAACCCTTTTTCTTCTATACATTCAACCTTTCAAGTTGACCAAGTTCACGAGTGATGTATGGATGGATGTATGGATGGATGGATGGATGGATGGATGGATGGAATTATTTCGCCCGGAAGCACCAAGCCTAAAGGGCTATGCACGCTAGCTACATTCGATTCCTATGTTCTGGCATTGTCTCGTCAAAGCCCTTTTCTTTTTCCCCTTCAAACCGCCCAATGCCTCTTGTCATGGTTATTGGCAAATCATCTTGGAGCGAATGATATATGTGTAAATATGTTATGTATTTACTAGCGCAACTTCTTTCCCACCTGCCGGGACCGTTTGTTGTCGCTGCTTTGATTCCCAGATACCCGACATTATACACGGTTAGTGTCACTGTCTCGGCATATCATTACTACAAGATGATTCATTGAGCCAGCAACTCAATCAAGGAAATTTTGTGAAGAGGAATGGTGGATCACAGTTGTCGATCAATTCACTCCACTAAAAGCAACACAGCCAGCCAGCACCATGTCCGTAAAAGATGGAGCCAGATACGGAGTGCGGTGCCTTTCTTGTACGTAGGTACGCAGGCGGCATCAATCGGGTGAAAGTTTACGCCCAATTCGCAAGCCAGGGTTCTCGGATCAAAAGGCTAAAGATTTGATTCAAAGTATAGAGTATGTATGACCTTGGATTTCTCATCTAGAATGAGCCATACATATGTATCCTGCTACCGCGGACTGGCGGGCGCTCGCCCCATCCCGGGCAGAGCCATTAGGGCGACCCATTTTTTCTTGCAGCACTCAGTAGTCCTCAGTAGTCTTCGAATTCGAAAACAACTGTCACGGCTGGCACACTTAGCCCGGAAAGCTAGTCAATTCCTGCGCTATGGACGAAGATCCTACTGTAAGGAGGAAAGAAAAAAAAAGTAAAGGAAAAGGGAGTGTGCCTGCCACACATTTGTCTCGCGCGTTGCTGTGGATCTTGGAGCTATTCCTGATCTGAATCACCCCTGCCATTCCTATCATCATTTCAGGGGTTTGATCGTCGGGTCGGAGCTCGGGCCAGAGCTCAGGTCGTCACAGCAACCTCGTTTTTCAGTGTCGATAGTATTTACTACTCCGTATCTCTTAGCGCAGCAACTTGGCCAGGTCTGCACGGACCATCAACCCCGTTTGATGGTTTGAGCTTCCGAGCCAGGAGTCTCACGCACCTCACCCTATCAATTACTCCGTGAGACTTGAGGAGAGAAATTGCTGGCATGATGCGTACTAAATTTAAAACACAAGGTACGTGTCACAGCCAGCGGTTCAATGCGTGGTAGCTGTTCAATTAGCTTCACGAATGAAGATTCTACTCCAAGGAAAATATTACAACCTGCAACCTAAGGTAGGTCTCAGACTGTAAGGCCGGACGCCTAACGGGGGTTGGCAGTGATATAAGGAGGTTGTTGTCTGACAAGTGCGTGCACTGTCACTAGCAGGCTGCTCTAATTAAGAGCTTGTTAGACGAACAAGATTGTAGACAATGAACTTAATTGCTTGCGTGAGGAGTTCAAGAATCCTCGGAGGGAGAATGCGCAGCATTCTCCCACTATATAGGAAACTACCTAGCAGTAAAGACTGTGTACCTATGTACTGGATCCGTGGCCCCAATTCTCGGGTCCTCGGGACGTGGCAAATTTCGGATCAACGAACCTTATGGAACTTGAGCAGTGGATCCAGCCGCGGATATATATGTCAAGTCTTTTCCTTCTTTTTTCTTTTTCTCTTTATCCTAGAGTCTTCGTCGACAGTGCCTAATAAAGATTAGTTCCGCCGTCTTCTGATCCGGCCATGACAGAGAGCTGCAGCCAGCCGCTAGGCGAGTGAGTCAAGAATCCTCGGACGGGGAATGCCTGGCATTCCTCCCACTATATAGAAACCATGGAAGCTGTAGAGACTGTGTACCTTGTACTGAACCCGAACCTTGTCCGCCCCGACCCCATCGACCCCCGAGCTCCGGGTTGGCTCGCTTCAGGTCAGTCATGGCGAGCTGATAAAGCCAAGGGGGACTTTCTGCTGAAGTGGCCAGTGCGCTGTCAGCAGCTGATGGCAGTTGGCCAGCAGATCATTGTATGGGACAATAACCACACCCAACGACAGATACACCCCACCTTCATCCTCCTCCTGAATTTACCCCTGGATTTACCCCCCCCCCCCCTGAATTACCCCTTCCAATCCTCTCGCCACTCCAGATCTTGACCTTTATATGTAATGGCCAACTCCAGCATCTCTGTCTCTCCTTCGCCTGGCACGACCCGCTTCTCTCCCTCTCCCGCTGCTAACTGATGTTAAGTAGCCCTATCTAACTTCTTGTTCTTTTGCCAAGATGGTTATCAGCACGTAAGTGAATCTGCAACCGCCCTGGCTAAAGGGTCAGGCCGGCCCTGCCCTCTTTGCAGTGATGTATGGTGATGGAAAATCTAGGGCTGATTCCTAAACGAATAATAGTTACCTCGACCTCGAATGGGAGGGCCCTGTTATGAAAGATGGCAAGCCCACCGAAACAGTCAAGAGTATGTGTCCCCTACTTCCTATTCCTCTTTTCTCATTCTCTTCCCCGGGAACAACCCATGGTTGCCGTTGCGATTCCATTTTGCACCATCGATGAAAGACGATATTCAACTCCTGCTACCGCTTCCGCTGACGGATGACTTCTCTACAGCGCAGACTGGCCGAATCAACTTGACCTTGAACGATGACGTTACCCCTCTGACGGCCGAGAACTTCCGTGCTCTCTGCACCGGCGAGAAGGGTCTTGGGTACAAGGGCTCCTACTTACACCGCATCATTCCGGGATTTTTACTGCAAGGCGGAGATTTCACCCGTGGCAATGTACGAAAACACCTAATTGATAATACCTGGTCACATACTTTCCCGTTAAGTAGGCTAAAACTCTTTTCTCTCGTTTAGGGCACAGGCGGGAAATCCATCTATGGGCCTAAGTTCAAGGACGAGAACTTTACTCTGAAGCACCACAAGCCTGGCATACTAACCATGGCCAACGCCGGGCCTCACACGTAAGGCTTCCTTCCCTTTCCATCCTAATGCAATCTGCCAGCAAGGCGAGAGGAAAAGGGAGAGATCACCATTCTAATAGATCCCGATTAGAAACGGATCCCAGTTTGTCATCACCACGGCTGAAACCTCTTGGCTCGACGGCCGGCACGTCGTGTTCGGTGAGGTGGCTGATGAGGAGTCAATGGCTGTTGTCATGGCTATTGAGGCTACCGGCTCCGTGAGTGGTGCTGTCCAGTATAGCAAGAGGCCCCTGATTGTCGCGTGCGGTCAGTTGTAAAAAAGAAAGTTGTTTCGTTGCGGTTCAGCGTGATGATATAATGTGTATGCAGCTTTGGGGAGAGAAGCCTTGGAGACAGTTCATAAGACTATTGTGGAGAATTTGTTTCATGAGGTCCCAAACTGGAGACAGGAAGACAGTAGTCCGTATACACACAGCAGCAGCATATCGAAAAAGCTCAATCCAAGTGTATTGGCCTGGTGTGGAAGACGAGAATGCGGAAAATGGGGACGCAGTGTTCGTGTTAGCTCTACTTTCCATTGAAAGGCTCTCTGTCCTACGCTGGTCCAATCCGAGATACTTGTGGTCATATGAGAAATCGAAGCGGAAAATAGCAGATTCAAAATGCTCTATCTCTTGATCGTGTAGACCAGATTAATCTACTATTAGGGAAGTGAGGACCATTATAGAAGTACACCAGGTGCAACTTTATATGAGAAGGAGTTTAAGGCAAGGAAGAAGGTGTTGTGCCAACACCCAAACCAATACACATGTCACCCGAAGGATACCGTATCTAACCAAAGATGGAAACTAATTCCTGATTGTCACCACCAAATGTTCTATCTGTATTGCGCGCGCCTCATTTTCTCTATTGATCCAGGGCTTGACTTTGGCACTAGACTCCCGTGTTAGTATACAAAGACGCAGGAAATGTCTTGGCCGCGAGTGAGAGGCAGAAGCAGAGACTTACCATGCTCCAATACGCGCCCCTCAGCCTGAGCAGCTCGGAATGGCTGCCCTGTTCGAGCACCTTTCCTTCTCCCAGCACGTAGATAACATCAGCGTTCTGAATGGTCGCCAGCCGGTGCGCCACGGCAATCGTCGTCCGACCCTGCGCGACCCGGCTCAAGCTAGCCTGCACCTGTTTCTCGCTCTCCGAGTCTAGCGAGCTCGTCGCCTCGTCGAGCAGCAGTACGCGGGGGTTCCTGATTAGGGCGCGTGCGATCGACATCCTCTGCTTCTGCCCGCCGCTGAGGCTAACGCCCTTGTTGCCGACCTCGGTTTGGAATCCGTCTGGTAGCGAGCAGATGAAGTCGTAGATGTCGGCGTCGCGACAGCACTGTTCGAGCCGGGCGTCGGTCACCTGGTCGGGGTCGACGCCGAGGAGAATGTTCTCGCGCATGGTGCCGGAGAACAGCGCCGGCTCCTGGGATACCAAGGACAGCAGCCGGCGGTGTTCGGGAATGCTCGTGTCACTTATGTCCTGGCCGTTGAAAAGGATGCGGCCCTTGGTGACGTCGTAAAATCGCTCAAGAAGCGACACGATAGACGTCTTGCCGGAGCCGGACGCTCCCACAATAGCGGCGAACTGGCCCTCCTCAATGGTGAGGTTGATTCCTTGAAAGATGGGAACGTCGCGAGTGGGATACTTGAAGTGGACATCCTGAAACTGAATCTTGATGCCGTTCTGGGTCTCAGGGACAACGGGCCTTGACCCGAATGCCATGTCTTGATGTCGAGTATTCCGAAGGTTGAGGATCCTGTTGGCAGCGGCCGTAGCCTGGGCAGCGTTAGGCCCGAATCCGAGCCACTGGCCAGCCGACTCTCCGCCCTGAATGACAGCCATGTAGGTGATGAAGAAAGCAATGATGTTGTATTCTCCCGAAGACACGAGCCCGCCACCGTACCAAAGGATGAGGGCCTGGCAAGCGAGTCCGACACTGTCGGAGAAGGCAAAGATGAATGTAGGCCAGGGGGATTTCCGGTAAGCCGAGGTCAAATGACTTTGGAGCAGTTTCTGATATCGTTCGCAGATGGCGTCCTCGAGAACGAGCGCCGTGACCGTGCGGAACGCGCCGACCGCCTCGGCTCCGAATTTTGAGCTCTCCGAGAACACGGCTTCGTTCATGGCGGCGAATCGCAGCTCGTAGCGAAGCTTGTAAAAGGTACCCAAGCAGGTGAGCGGGAGGATGACGCAAAGAGCAACAAGCGCCAACTTCCAGCCGTAGATGAAGGATATGATGATCGCGCCGAGGAGCGAGAATATACCCACCAAGACCATGCACGTGTTGATCCCCAGAAGCTCCTTGAGGGACGTTGGGTCGCTGGAAAGGCGTGCCGTGAGCTGACCGGTTGAGTTGCCGTCCTGGTCAAAGTACGATGTCTTCTGCATGAGCATGGAGTCAAAGTACTCGCGCCGATATACTGAGGCGATGAAGTGCTCGACGTTAGTGGCCACCATGATGACAACAAAGTAGCAGATGCCCACACCAACCGCGAGGCCGACCCATACAGATGCCCAGAACGACGAATCGTCTCTCAGTTCCTGACCAGTCTCCCCGAAGATGGATATAACATTGCCGAAGAAGTATGCTTGGAGAGGGATGGCGGCTGCCGCACCGATGGAGAAGATGATGGCCATTACGTACAGTGGGAAGCGGCTCCTCTGCTCGTACAGAAGCTTCCCGAATCCATTCAGGATGTTCTTGTCCTTCCACTGCGCATCGTGGTTTGAATCCGAAGGGAGGTCCGCCACCGAGGTTGAAGCGGTCTTAGTATGCTGTTCTTCGATGCTGACCTTCTCCTCTTTCGTCCCGAGCAGGCCCTCGGCTCCGTCATCGTCTCCGAGGGAGAGTTTCTGGGCGTGAACCAAGCGATAGTAGGCTCCCTCGGGATTCGCGAGGAGCGACTCGTGAGTTCCCGCCTCAGCGACCTTGCCTTGTCGGAGCACGATGATCTGATCGGCGTTCTTGATAGTGGAAAGCCGGTGGGCAATGGTAACGGTAGTGCGACCTCTGGAGACCCTCTCGAGAGCCGCCTGGACGATTCGTTCGCTACGGATGTCGATCGCGGACGTAGCTTCGTCGAGGATGAGTATCTTGGGGTTGGCGATGATGCTGCGGGCGATGGCGATCCGTTGGCGCTGGCCTCCGCTGAGCTTGATGCCCGAGTCTCCCACCTGGGTGTTGTACCCCTCGGGGAGGCGGTCGATGAACTCGTCGGCAAAACTCTCCTTGCAAGCTTCCTGGACTAGCTGGCGCTTCTTTGCTTCTGGTTCGTCTGCCCATTGGGTTCCCGTCAACCCAGAGGCGACGTTGTTGTATATGGTGTCGTTGAAGAGGAATGGCTCTTGCTGGACGAGCCCGACCTGCGATCGCCACCATTTCATGTCCAGATCTGTCATGTTTTTTCCGTCGATAGTGATGGAGCCTGAGAGCTCAACAGGGGGGCCGAGATCATCCATCTCAACAGAGGGCTCAGTACCCGCTGCTGCTGACGGCGGTTCTGCAGTGTTTTCTTCGCCGTCCTGCGCTTTCTTCACGGGTGGTTTCTTCTGCACAGTTTTGGCGATGATATGCTGCCTCTGCAGGGTGTACCAGCCTTCAATAAGACCGACAATTGTGCTCTTGCCAGAGCCACTGGGGCCAACGATGGCAGTGTTCTTGTTGGCCACGATACGGAGGTTAAGCCCATCCAAGACCTTCTTGCTGGGGCGGCTAGGGTAGGCGAAGTGAACGTCGTTGAAGACAATATCGGTGCCAGGGTTCACGGAAGGATGTCTGAGCGTGCCAGCCACCGGCCTGGGGGCATCGATGACCGCGAAGAACTCGGATGCTGCAACAATGGCCTTTGAGATGACGATGAGGGGTGTGGACACTTGGGATATGGAGGATCTGTAGGTCACAACGCCAGTCAGCAAGGCCTGTAGATACGCGAAACCTTGTAAGAAAAAGATTCACGGGAGAAGAGAAAGAAAAGGCTACGCACACCATGAGCATGACGCTCATCAATACAATGACAACGGTGCCCACGGTGTCGATACGGCCGTTTGAATACTCCCTGCTGCCAAACCAAAAGGCCAGTGCGAAAGCGACCTGGAAACTGAAAAACACGAGCCCCGTCTGGATAGCGACGAACGGGCTCGTCCACACACCGGCCTGGCGAGCCTGCTCGACCAATCCGGCATACTTCCGGGCGATGCGGTTCTCGGCGCCGCAGGAAGTGATCATGCGGACGGAGCCCAGGGCCTCGGCCGCGACGGCGCCGGCCTTGGTCTCGGCTGCGGTGAGCCTCGCGTGGCCCTTGAGGATGATGGGCAGGAGGATTCCGAGGACGAGGAGGATGAAGATCAGGACGGAGCTGGTGACGAGAGTGACAGACCAGCTATAAACGAAGGCGATGATGATGGCCGAGATGATGGTGGCTGTGTACTCGAGAAAGGTGCCGAGTTTCTCGGACACGCCGATCTGGAGGATGTTGGAGGTCGCCGTGATGGTGGTGGCTGCCGCACCAGGGGGCATGGAGTCGAGCACGTGGATGGTCTGGCCGAGGAGGCACTGCATGTAGTGAAGGCGGATAGCCGCAGATATGCGGATGCCGATGATACGAAAGCAGAACTGGCATCCGTGTTAGTTTCGGTATTTGTGAATGCCCCTAGCACCGTCCCATGGTCAGGCATGAGTTCGTGGGACGTCCCAGACAAGTACGTACCTTATTGATGTAGTTGAGCCCGAGGCGGGCGATGAACAAGCCGGTGATGTACAACGAACCCTTGTTTGTGGTATCGTCAAAGGCACCCTGCGTCTTGCCATCCGGAGCATCAAAGCTGCTGAAGTTCTCGACCAACTGGCCAAAGACGGCGACCA
This sequence comes from Apodospora peruviana, assembly GCA_033439685.1. Taxonomy (NCBI): domain Eukaryota; kingdom Fungi; phylum Ascomycota; class Sordariomycetes; order Sordariales; family Lasiosphaeriaceae; genus Apodospora; species Apodospora peruviana. The sequence goes on from JAUEDM010000009.1 coordinate 96,096, forward strand.
TCAGAGGCATGGTCACACCGGCGGCGATGCTGGACAGCGCGGCGGCGACCAGGAAGATGATATCCTGTCGCTTAGCGTAGGTGAAGACACGAATGTAGTCCTTGAGTCCCGCCTCCCTCTCGCGCGGCGGTTCCTCAATTGTAGGAGAGGCGACATCGTCACTGAGGCGAGCAAAGTTGGGCTCGCTATCCAGTGCTGGGTCTTGAGAGAGGTCTTGCGATGGGTCAGCGAGGGGAGGATCGCCGCGACCAGCCTTGATCCTGTTGAATATTCTCATGCTGGCTGATGGCGCTGACGCTGCTGCTTGTGATTCAGAGATGTTGTGATGGGAGGCAGCGTCAGGAATGTTCCAGGGCAAGGCGGCGATAAGCAGCTTCCACCTTCTTTCGTGGGTGCACTTGGTCTTTCGACCCTGGCGACGAAAAGAAGATAGTGACTAAACTTCTATTGTTGCGACGCCATGCTCGGATCACAAGCGTTGAAATTCGGAATTGGGAATTGGAATTAGGGGGAACCACGAAGGTGGTTGTTGCTGTTCGGAGTTGAAACGCGAAAAAAATGTACGGTGTGGCAAAGGCCGTGGATCGAGGAAATTACGACCCGTCAAAGTTAACCTGAGCGAGGACCCGAGGAAGTTGGGGGCGAGTTGTTTGATGCATGCAGAAACAAGCAGTGGATGGTGCACGCGCGTGTGGATGTTGGTTGTTGATTGTGGGCAAAGAGACGTGTTGGGGTAGAAGAAGGAGGTGATGGACCAGGGGATAAATTTAGGAGGGGTAAATGAAGATTGAGCTCGATCTGGCATGCATGCAATCCTGGCCCCGAGGGTGCAGCGATGAGGCCGCGGAGCATGCTGATAGCGGGTCCGTGCCATGGCATTCACCAAGAATCATACATTTAATAGTCGAGACCATGAGGGAGAGATAAATGGTGCATTAGTATACGGATCTGCTGCTTTGCTTTTTTCACCTTGATCAAGGCTGCAGTTTCCTGATTTTGGCACATGGTCCTGGTTCATCGTGGTTTGGCCCTCTTGAAGTTGTCTGTCTCTTTGCAGAGAAAGACTTGCCCGTGAAAGACCGATGAGGAATCGTGAAAGCCGCATGAGGGTTCCATTTCTTACCGGTTGTATGCACGCCGCGGAACACGAACTGGGCGCGGGCCAAATAAGATCCAATCATCGGTACCTATTGCACGAGAAAATGAGATGCTGCCTCGCTACGAGCAGCAGAACAAACGGTAATACTATCAAGGCTCTTGTTAACATGGAATTTTTGACATATGGCACCTTCGGGTAGAGTCAGTAACTTGATCAGCGAGGCCTCAGCCATCATGAATCGATGATGCTAGAATGCTTGCAAGCGACAGACGACGATGAATTCAATCTCAGTGACTGTTCAATCTGATCCGTTGCATCCAGTAAGATGATCTTTTTTTTTTTTAAAAAAAAAAAAAAAAAAAAAACAAATCCATCCCTATCCTTCTTCAGCAAACGTGACGAAGTTGACGAAGCGTCGATGGGCGTAAAACAATAATGGGAGGTCAGGGTTCGAATACGTGTCCTACTCTGTACCCCTTCTCATTTAAGCCAACACAGATCAACTTCCTCAACGGGGTCGATGGATCAACAATTCGTGACAATACCATACAGGAAGATGCAGCTGTTTGATAAGATCAGCATTGAGTGTAACATTTAGTGCATCTTACGTCAGGTTGCGTGGTCCTTTAGCATCTTGCAAACCCAGAGAGTTCAGATACGGTGAGCAGCGAATGGTGACACATTTCCCGCAGCTCGATGCAAGAGATATGTGAACTGTACGATGGTCAAGATAGTGGTCAGATATTGGTATTACTGGCCGAAATCCCGTCTACTCATTCATTCGTCACTTCCGAGTTAGTTATATCTGTTTATTCTATCTGACTTTCTCCATACAATGATTGAATGGAGTAGAGATGGTGAATGGTCAGCTAGAACGTACGGGACAGCCCACGATGCCATACCAACGCAGTCGACGGGGTTTACTACCATATGCCGCGTGGATGATCCCATGGCATGCTGTGGCAGAGGTGCTGGAGCCTAGGGCTGATGGTAATGACAATTGGTCTGTACGCCAGCATCTGAGCTGACACCTCATTCAGGTAGGGAAGGCCGAGAACAACCCAGCATTACACGCAAGCACATGATTTCAACACATGATGAAAATACAGGTACCTATGCATACTAGCAGTCGCTAGAATGCCAAAGATACTTGTACTGCACCCGTGCAACATCCATGTTGCCCGACTTCGTCACGGAACCTTGGTTGCGTTCTACGCGCCGGCTGGAAGTTATTTTTGTTAAAAAACGTGTAAGCTACGAGACGAATCACTATTCTGCTGGCCTTTTATGGATTCCACATGAGCGGCTCCCAGAGCTCAAATTCGTCATTGGCTGGTACTTGGTGTTCGGCATCGTCGTCGAGACCTTGGATCCACGCCTGTCCACCGAAAACAGGCTTCACAGCTTCCTCACATCTGAAAACATTCCGAGTCGCTTCCATAGAAAAGGGTCCGTAGCGGCTGGAGTTGAAGTACGCGTCGTCCCAGAACTCGGTAACTAGGTTTGTGCATTCGCGAGCGCTTTTATCCTCTCCGACACTGACACTCTCGTTGCTCGGTCTCTCACAGGTCAGATCCCACCGGACGCGAAAGAATAAACCGGGTTTCTGCTGCTGCATGGTCAATGACTGTACTGTATCATAAAGCTGACCCATTGTGACGCCCGTGTCGAGACCACCAGCATCGTTTGGCGGAGGGTTGACATAGTCGACGAGAAAGCGGTGGCCGGCCGCGGTGGTGGTGGTGAAACAATCCAGCCAAGTGAATCCGAGGAAAGGTGGCGGGGGTTGCGAGACAAGCATGCGTCTCCAACTCGCACCATTCCTGGTAAAGCTGCGCTGACGACAGCTTGGGTCGACGTCGACCACGCTGCCGGTACTTGCTTTGAGGTGAAGCAAGGCTCGCGACGACCAGGGTAGCTTCCAGAAGTATTCGGCACGTCGGAAAGGGTACTTGTCTACCTGACAATTACTCAGGTTGAAGAATTGGTCGCCAAAGACCTCCTGAAGAAGAGGGTTGATACAGGGTGGTTCACCAGACTTCGTGTCAAGACTTCGGTCGGCCTGGAAGAAAGACGCTTTTCGGAGCATAGGCGAGTGATTCAGGGTCTCGAACCAGAAGCTGCAGACTCGTGGAGCAGAGGTGATGCGAGACTTCAGGTCGAGATACAGCAAAATGTGCTCAAGGAGCTCGGGGCACCCTAGCACCGACGCCGTCGCCTGCAATTGGGATTGGGATGGGGATAGTGACTTGCTTGAGCGTGGTGTCGAGGCCGAGGTTGATCCCGACCCCGCTGCCTCACTCGAGGAGAGACGACATTCCGTAGTATTGCATGTTTGGGCATGACTCAGCGAGCGCGGAGGGTAAGCAGCCAATATGAGGGAGAGAATCCTTCGGGACGGCAGCTGCTTCCCATGCAGGACCACCATAGGACCATCCTCGGTGATTGCTCTCTCTAGCAGGAGCGAGTAATCCGCAGCGGTGAGCTCAAACACCTCAATAGCTTGCGCCTCCGGCTTCTCTTCTTCTCCCTCGTTCTTTGAGGCGGTTCTCGGGACCGTGGTTGTCCGCACCGACTTGGGCGACTGCTCGAGGCATAGAAGCCCTCGAAGCTGATCGGAGTGGTAGACGGCGCTTTCTGGGTCCGATAAGATTGGGAACGTCTCTCCGTGTAACGCCTCCATCGAAGCCTCCATACCAGCCGTTAGGTCGGACAGACTGTGCGGAGTATAAAGACCATGCTGTTGATCCATGGTGAGTGCCTTTTTCCGATATGAAGGTAAGGGAGATTCTCAGTAGTGTCGGATTAAGTTAGGATTTGGAATAGCAAAAGTGGTTCAAGTCGTGCAGCGAGCGAGCAAACGGTTCCCAAAGCACAAACTCGAAGTTGTTTGGCCCACCCTTCCTCGGCACGGCACGGCACGGACCATGTGCCCCAAACGTGGTCCAAGCTTCGCTCACAATTAGCAGGTTGGTTCAAAGTTTAAAAAGTCATGCCTCAGGCGAGAAAGTGGAGTACGCTGGTACAACAATGAGTATGAAGCAAGGCAAGAGGAGGTATAAACCTCACGCCTCTTGAAGTCCTGCTGATTTGGTCCCTTTAATATAAGAAACTGCCCTGCAGTCAACCGGGCCGACTGGCAATGCTTGGTTTTTTTTGAAGGAGCCTATGAAAAACAGCCTCAGAGGCCACGTGTCATCGGAACACACAACTGCCAATGTGGGGTTGACAGGGATCCGACATAATGATTACAAACGCCTGTATACGGGTACGTACTCCATATGCATTATCCGCCGCTCGCTCAACTACATACCGATAGGTCAACTTGAAAATAATTACATGTTTTGTTTTTGGGTTTGTTTTGGTTCCTTCTGCTGTTGTGTGACGCGACGCGATGCCTTGGCGACCGTTCGTTTCTGAGTATGGGTCCTCTATGAGCATCACCTTCCAAACAGAGCGGGTGGTAGGGCGTATACGCGCGTATGCTTCCTGTAGTCATCATGAGGCTGTTTTCATAGGCTCCTTAAAAAAAAAACCAAGCATTGCGAGTCGGCCCGGCTGACTGCAGGGCAGTTTCTTATATTAAAGGGATCAAATCAGCAGGATTTTAAGAGGCTTAGGTTTATACCTCCTCTTGCCTTGCTTCATATCTCAATGAGGTGAGTCGCAACCTCCTAGGACTGCCGGCGGGGATGTCGGCCGGCGGGGATATCGGAATGTAACAGCCTCTGACAAAGCGGATTACGTGTTCGCCCTGCCTTACCAACCGCTCTGTTTGGAAGGTGATGCTCATAAGACCCATACGCGGAAATAAACAGTCGCCAAGGCATGGCATCGTGTCACCCCATAGCAGAAGGAACAAAACCGAACTCAAAAACAAAACATAATGGAGTCCTAGGAGTTCGCGGACCACCTCGTTGAGGTGGGTGAGTACGATCCAAGAGGTCACTAGCAACCATTGGAATCAATTGGAGAGCCATACATTACAATCGCTAATATTAAAGATATGTTTTTCTCATGAGAGCTCTGAAACGCAGTATATCTAGCCTTGGGCAAATTGAATGCATGGTAGAAGTACCCTCTTAATTTAGATCATATTCTTGTTCGGATCAAAGCCTACAACTGCCGAGATATCCGCTGACACGCATGTGTGATGTCATATTGAGGGGAGCTAGGCCCCATCTGACTAAGACGGATATGAAGGATCGATCCTTAAATCCTTCCCCAACACAAAGAAGAAGCGGATACTACCACCCGTATTCCGTATTCCGAATAAGTAACCAAAAAGAGTCTTCGCTCAGCACGCCGCACCAGGCGTTTCCACCTGCCTATATACCTTCCTTGACCTGTTGGGTGCCCAACACTATGTCCAGCCTGTTGCTCAACGTGACCTGGCGCCATGTCGTCAAAGAGACCTTGCACCGACTCAGACCACGAGTCACCGCTGACTCATCAAAGAGGCAAGAAGACAGAGCAGGGTCGGTTTCCTCAACGAGCCTATCGTACGTACAGAGAGCTTATCTTCCACCTCCCGTTCAAGCCGTTTTCCCTTTTATTTATTATTTTATTTTGATTTTCATTATTCTTGATTAAATTTTTTTTTTTTTTTTACACCATTGACAATGTCATCTTTAGGTCAACGCCTCAAGGCAAAACTTGAAGGCCTTGAAGATGAAGTGCTAAGCCCACAAGAGCTCTTCATTGATGCTGCACCAACACCGAGTTTAGAGATCATCGACCATCCTCTTGACCTCAAGGCGGCTTCAACTACATATCCAGAAGTTCCGACACCAGCAGCTCATCACGATCTCTTGGCCGGCGCTGTTTTCGACCTTGGTGCGTCTGCAGCTTCAGATTTCTACTTTGGGAGGAGGTGTCTGCTGACATGCATCATTGTGGTTGTTAGCAAGTATAGACCCAGCATATCCCTCAGAAGGATGTCTTGGCAGCCATCACATGGACTTTCAGTCCGCCTCAGCCTATCACGACTCGTTGTCTCAAGACGGCACCTCTCTCTCGTTGGACCCGCGATATGTTCCACGGAAACTACAGGACGACTGCTCCTTCATAAACATCCCATCATACTTTGAGCGCAGCAAACCTGGTCCTCTCGGATATATCCATCCTGAGATACCTAGCCATGCCGCTATAAACCCGCGTGGCGGAAGAAGCATTGACCGTGCTGCTCCCGTCCAGGACCGAATACGCCATATCGTGGATTCAGCCACCGAGGCCGGCTTCACGACTTTTGATGAAGCTATAGAGGCTTACTATACGGAAAGCTTTGATGAGACTTCGCCACTAGATCGGGACCAGCGACTGAGCCGCAATCGGCGGTTACCCCGGCTGTTGGGTGCTTTGCGCGATGCTTCTAAGGACTGGAGTCATTGGGAGCGGCGAGGCTTTCAAGAACAGATCACTCAAGGTGCCGAGGATATTCTCCTGGACGAGCTTGATCTCTTTAAGAAGAAATATACAGAAACTGAATTTCTCCGAGATATGACCAATTCGGAGCTGGGAGGAGGCCAGAACGCTGGAACAGGTCGAGGGTCGAGTAACAGGCGAACGTTCCAAGACAATGTGCGTGCTTTTCCCCCCGGTCCTCCCGACTCAGTGTTCCGATGTCTTTTTTCTCCTCGAAGCCTCTTTCCCTGCCCGAGAGCGATCGCACAAAAGGCAACTTTAAGCCAGCCTGATACTGAACAATTTCGCAGCTCCCAAACCTATGGGCTTTGGCTACGACGCTTGTAGCGAGGTCAAATGCATCAAAGCATGATTCCGACTGCGAAGCAGTCCTGCGTATCATGGAGAATTTGTGCGCTCCGCCAAGTAATGGGTCCTGAATAACAGGTACATGATGTGATAACAGGAGACACATTCCCCATACAGAGGGCCTCTGTAGCCAACGGAGCACGCAGTTTGAAGACGGAAGAACCTACAGCCACACTGCTTGATTCCAAAGCGGCCAAAGGATCAAATTGTGAGTCTAAAGCCTCCGAAGCAGGCAGCCACCCCCCAGCAGGAAGAGCATGCTGTGCAAATATCTTGAGAATGGGGTGGTCACTCTCCCAGCGTGTCTCTCGGTGTTGCTTGGCAGCCTCCCGGCAATTGTAACACTCCTACTGCTTGATTCATCCCTCAACATTTAGATCATTGAATCAAAGCAGAAGCGTTGCGTTGCCTTGTACATAAGGTCTTGCCCTCATTGCGAACGTCAGTCGATCTGTCTCGTATGCTTGTAGCATGCTCAGATCGGCCAATGGCATCGGTCTCCTGTTGAAGCAACAAACATGTTGTTTCAAGGCTAGCGCCTTATCGCCAATTGATATCAATCTTCAGGATACGCAATGATGGCCCTTGCTGCAGGGACTTGGTTGATCCAACAGCCCAGGGAAAAGCCATCTAGTCAGTACAGCTTGAAGAAGAACATCTCTTCGACCGTGCAACCTGGCTCTCTCACTAGCTAGAACGAGCCGAGGAAATTGATAAGATACATCACGCCGTTCCCCGATTGCATGTGCATCTATATGTGGCAACACGGCGGACCCCTTGCCATCCCCTCAAGACGTCCATTTACTCTCTATGAGAATGCAATCCATAGCTCTTTACCAAGTCCTCGTCTTTTTTGGACAGTAGTCACAGCTTCATCTTCCTTCAGAATGAGGCGGTGGCCTCATTTCTCCGTCCTTGATCTCTGTGCAGAAGGCTTTCCTTGGCAGGAATCAGTCATAACGCTGCTGGGCACTCTTCCAGACAAGTGAAGGCTTGAGGACACTGACGCACGCATGTCACATCTGCCCCGGACTTGCACCTGAGTTACTTGTGAGACATGTTAAGCAGGCAGATGCATGGTTCTTGGGTATCGTATGCGTTACACAAGTAATATAGCGGTCTGATCAGTCCTCTCTTATAGCCTATTAGGTAGGACTTTGCCACGATAGCATGGGTCCAATCTTCCAAGAGTTGAACCCTGCAGTCTGATGTAGCCCTAAATACGATCAAAATATTGTTGCATTGTTTGAGGTTGCTTCCGTGTGGAACCAGCCAATGCTCGGCACATCAAGAAACCTATATAAGTAAGCAATGCCAGGCTACCCAACCCCTAACCCCCCTCCTCCTTCTTCCCCCAGGGCGTTTTCACTAATACACACACACAGTCCGGCACAAGCACTTATATTTCATACAAGGTGCAACCAGGCCGTAGCGAAGATTCGTACGTTGGAAAAGATTTCCCATTTACCACTCTATTCTCGCTCTCTCAGTCTCAACACGACTTCACTCAGCTGCTGTGGCCGGGCAATGGAGCTTCAAGATGGCCTCTCCACGAGTATGTTGGTCGGTACCGATTCTATGGACCACATCGCATCGCCCGCCACGGTTGCCACCAATATGGCGGCCAACTTTTACCGCGATGTCCAGGCGTGTGCGACCAAGCACGAGCGGCAGCAGTTGCACAGACAATACCGCGATAAGATCCTCACAATAGATCAACTCGGAGCCAACGTAGCGGCGGCTTTCCTGCCCTTCCTCGGCCCCTCGAGCAGCCGTGAAGGTGGCGCGGATGCTGAGCAATGGTCCGACTTTGACCGCCTCGCCCAGCGTGGCAAGAACATGCGAGACCGGCAGAGCCAGCATATCAGACACCAGTCGGGCGTGATCGCTGCTTGGGGAGGCGAGAGATTCCACTACTACGGCTGGGAGGCTCTGCCGCTGCCTCTCCTGCGACAGTTGCATGAGCTTGCGGTGCTGGTCCCGTGCTGGACTGACGTCGTCGACCTGCTGAACTCCAAGATGCTTGCCCGGCATGAGCTTCGTATTTTGCGCGGCAATAACAAGGCACTCCTGATCGGGGAGCACTCGGCGGCCTCCAAGGTACAGAATCGTCACTCCCCTGTTGAACGCTCCGACATCATCTCGGCTCTAGAAGCTGCTCGTCAGAGGGCAACCGTTCTGGAACTTCGGCAGCAGATGGACCTTGCGGCGGAGAAGGTGAAGGGGGCTAGTCTCGGGGCATTCGGCCTCAAGCGAGATGTTTACAGCATGATTGTACCATCAGTCAATGATGATGGCTCTGATGAAACAACCTCACCCTCCTTCTCCTTCTCCTCCACTTCACAAACCCCTAGCGGCAGTGCACAGTTAAAGGGACCTAAGCGAATTAGGTCAGTGCCGAGCTCGGCACAACCCTCGAAACGTTTGGCTGCTTCTTCGGAACGCCGCTCCACGAGAGCCGCCGTTATCGACGGTGATAGGGAGTTCTCTAGTCAAAGAGGCTTGGAATCAAGCGTCCAGGCTGAGGCCCCTTCATACCCCATCGAGTCAGGCCCTACTGAGCAAGCAGACTCGAATTCTTGTCCGGGCGATGCTGTTGAAGTGACGGAGACGCTGGATGAAGCTGCTAGCGACAATGGCGTGGACGAGCGAGACGAAAGGCCGAAAAGGGTACCAGAGCCAAAATCAAGCATTGAGGGCAGGCATGAGAGCGAAATCCGGGAGGATGAGGGGACGACTAGTGGCGTTGGGAGCAATTGGGAAGATGATGAGGCCAACGACAACACAACAGCACAAGGCGAAGAGATGGACATAGAGCCAGCCAATCAGCCGGATCTCGAGGACATGAGACGAGTCGAGCCAGAGGTCCATGATGCTTTACAAGACATTGTCGCGCCTTCAGAGGGGCCATATACTGTGGAAGTGGAGGCGCTTGATGCTCTATTCCAGATGAGCCGAGAGAACAGCCCTGGTCAGATCGGGACACAAGAAAACCTTAACAATGCAAGCCCCGAAATTCCAGCGCTTCACAATACGGGGTCCAGCCCAGACACCTCGGATCGCAGCAGTGTCCAGATGAGGGGTGCTTCTGCCGTCCAAGCCGACGCCGGTGTTTTCGACGAGCCTGAGTCATCGTGGGCTGTTCCCACGCTGCTGCAGACATTACGAGCGCGCTATGATCCTGAAATCAGCCGGTTTATTGGCAAACTACGAGAGCCTCACCTTTCAGAGGATTCGGCACCACACCGTCTCTTGCAGCTCGAATGGATGGAGGCACAACGCTGGGCCAGCATCTACGTCGAGCCAGAGCACACCTTGGGCCGGAGCTGTGTGGCTTCCCGGCAGGAGGCGGATGTTTGGTACCTTGACTGGGGTACCTTCCGCTCCTATGGCGAGAGTGACTGTGCCTTCGAGCGTCCTGTTGTCATCAAACAAAGGTTCCAGGACAGAGGCATGTATAATATCGCAGAGTACATCGACATGCTATGGCAGCGCTTCCCTGAGCAGGAGGTACTCATACAGGACAGCATGATGGGCACGCGCAATCCGATGAGCGTCAAGGACTATTGCATGACCGTTGCTGAGGTTGACCTCAGCTCGCCTGAGTCGGCTGCCCCCGTTAGCAATGTCATCAATCTCGGCCGTATAGCCCAAGCCGACGAACCATTGTTGACCAGGCTGCCTCGATTCGGGCTTCTCTCCATGTTGGCTGATCGTGTGGCAGGCGTCATGGGCCGGAGCAGTCAGCTCAAGCTCAGTGAGGTCAAGGGCAGCCTGAGCTTCAACATGTTGGGCTTCTCAGGGGCCTTCTCTGGGTCCCGCGTGGATCCTCTGGTTGGTAGCTGGGTGCGTTGTCTTGCTGGCTTCAGTATCTGGGCCATCGCCACCGACTTAGACGCTGAGGACTGGCAAAGATTTTCGAGAGATGGCCGTGATTGGTCTCCTCCCGAGGGTAAAAGTCGCCTCGTTGTCCTGGAGCAAGACGATGTTCTGTTGATGCCACCGGGCTTACTCGCTGTCCATGCAAACTTTGTGCCGCGGCGCTGTCTCGCAGAAGGCGGTATGCTCTGGGATGAGTGCAGAATTCTGGAGATCATAGAAGGACTGCTCTATATTGTCAAGAATCAGCAATGTGTCGACATGCCGCCTGGCATCGAGTTGGGAGCTCTTATCGATTCATTGGAGACATGGTTGGATGCTAATGATTACATCTACCCATCATCCCACGGCAGCAACACCAATGAATATAACCAGGCAGTGAGAGCCAGCATCCAGTCACTCAGAGAAATATTGTGAGAGCATTCGAATCCAACACTGTCCTTTTCTTTGCGGGTGTGAGTGGTCCACCAAAGAAGCATGTGAGTGAGCATGCTGTAAAGGAGAACCTGGGGTTGTAATTAACATATGCAACAAGCATGTCAATCTAATTCGACCCAGATATTTTGAGAATACACTGGGCTGGGTCTACTAGGGAGTAAGAAGGCGCATATGATTTCAATGCCGCCGGTCTGCGGAAGGATAAGCTCAAAATCACTGGCATAAAGACAACTGTCTCGGAGTACATCCAAGAGCTGGGAACACTCGTCAATGAGCTGGGAAGCAGCACATCTGTCTTCACCTGGGCCGGTTTGATGAAACAGAATGGATGGATGGATGGAGTTTATTACGCCCGGAGGCACTAGGCCTAAAGGGCCTATTGTCAGAATTTAGCACTTGGTTCTTGAACTGATTTTAATTCAATTGATCTTCCTCTCCCGCTCTCTGGTTCAAAAATCCTCGGACGGAGAATGCGCAGCAGTCTCCCACTAACGTATATAGGAAACTATCTAGCAGTAATGACTGTGTACCTATGTACTGGACCACCCACACCCGCAAAGAAAAAGACAGTGTGTGTCGGTGGCTTAATATTCGACTTCGAGTGCCACGTGGTTAGTTCAAAAGCTGCATTTCTGACGAGTTGCGCCCCGCACACACTCTTCAACTCGATCGTTTCGATGAGTCTCCCATGGAAAAAACTACCGATCAACTTTGCAAGCGTTCACACCTCAAATACTTTGACTGGATGATTTTACTCGGTTCCAGACAGTAATACCATGGAGGCTGTGGGGTCAGCAGCGAGCATCATCGCCGTGATAGAACTGTCCGCGAAAGTCGCATCGCTTTGCGTTGAATACTCCTCCACCATCAAGAATGCCAAATCTGACATCGAGCGACTCCAAAGGGAAGTCGGAAGTCTGGAAACCACCCTTCAAGGCGTGCGGCTGCTTCTTTAGGGCCCAAATGGCGAGAGGCTTAGAGCTTCCCGAGCATTGTGGGATGGGCTTCTGCTCCTCCCAGCTAAAACAGCTGCAGTCGACGCTAGAAAAGAAACTCCATTCTGGATCAGCCCGTACCGCGATGAGAGGGTTCGGGCTTCGCGCTCCTCAGTGGCCCTTCGAGAGCAAGGAGATTGAAAGCATCATCAAAACCTGGAGAAATACCGAGACACGCTAGTTCTGGGCCTCACGATTGACTAAATGTATGATATAGCTTTACTTCACAACTTGATACCAGTGAATTGACATGGGTATAGTAACGAAGTTCTCAATGTCGGCCAGACGCTGGTCCTTTCCAAGCTTCCCGTTGCGAACGATGCAGCCTTCGACTCTCACGCGGACGAGCATGATACGCGATGCCACTAGAATACCCGAGTCGATCTCGTCAAAGATATACGGGAATGGGCGGAAGATCCACAAGGCAAATGCATTTTATGGTTGAATGGCATGGCAGGATCCAGGAAGTCCACCATATCGCGCACCGTTGCGCAATCGTTTGTCGACCAAGGTCTTCATGGTGCAAGCTTCTTCTTCAAGAGGGGCGAGCGAGATTGTGGCACCGCGGCTCTCCTGTTCCCAACCATCGCTGCACAACTTGCCGCCAAGGAGACTGCTCTGACGGTGCACATCAAGGCCGCCCTCGAAGCCGATCCCGCTGTTATCCATAAGGCGCACCCAATTCACCGATATTCGCTGAGACGGGCCATTTAACCCAGGAACATCACGATTCCAGAATTCCCCAAAACATCTATAAATTGACCCATCCTCCGAGGCTCTTCAAGTGTCAAGCTAGAAAAAAGAAATAGAGAAGTCTTGAAATGGATTTGACATCGCACGAGAAGCTAATCATAAAAACTCGTCCCGAGTTACAACCGATAGACACTGTCCGCCCCTTGGACGGCAGAACAGCTTGGGCAATATTCCGGTGGTAACCATATCAATTTCTGGTCGTTGCAAATAATCCAGGTCTGGTCCTCCCCCAGACCATACCCATTCCTCCTAGAATCATCCGATGAGAATGCAACCGAGTGAACCGAATCATAATGCCCTTTGAGCGTTTGGAGGCATTGCCCTGAGGCGGTATCCCAGATCTTGATGGTGTTATCGCGCGAACCCGATACAAGCTGCTAGCCATCTGGTGAGAAGGCCCTGATACTAGCCTCTGTAGAATAGGGGACCAGCTGCTTAGGTGCTTGATTCTCCCTTGCAACCACGGTCAGTCACCTAGCAATTGAGACGTCATTCAATATCACAGTAGAAGATTGACCGGAGTAGACGAGGTTCCTCTTCAAGAATGCTCCTTGGGCAGACATCAGGACTAGGGTGGTATCTAACCTTAAGCACGTCCCCTGGGGCGGCAGTGTCTAACAGCAGGCAGACCAGCTCATGGCAGCGGTAAGTGAGGCAGTCTTTAGCCTAACTTCCAAAGCCAAGCCTTCACCGTACACTAAGAGGTAGTGGACGACAGACCTGACACGACTCCGCCAAATATACACGTTCTGGAGAAACCAGGCAAGAACTCGACGTAGGAAGGGCTAAAAAGCACTAGACCTTGAGCAGAGAGTAAAAAGTGCTGCGAAAGAATATTATAATGCTATCTAAAGGTAGAAGAGTCTGTACTAGAACGACTTCTTAGCTGATGATATGAACATTTAGTAAGCAATAAAATACCTGCAAACTGACAGAAGCGTAATGGGCGATAAAATACCTCCGCTTGTTTCATCCAATGGCACTATCACAGAGGGAAAGACAGAGCAGGTACAGGAGCTACTAGCTACCTTCTTTCCACTGCTGCCGGCTAGAATCGAAAATGAAAGACAGTCATCTCAACGAACACCGGTCTTAATGCCAGATCTAATAATAGAAGAGGTGGAGAGAAAAGTTTTGTCTGCCAAAGCATTGAACGCCCTAGGAGAAGAGGGCTTACTTTCAATGGTGTGGAGACGGCTATGGCCAGTAGTGGAAGAAAGACTCTTCCACCTGTTCCAGACCTCGCTTCGAGATAGTGATATCCATAGCCAATGGAGGAATGCTAAGATCGTCCCACTGAAAAAGCCAGGCAAGGGTGACCACACTCTAGCTAAGTCTTGGAGACCCATTTCCCTACTCTTCACGCTGAGCAAGGTGCTGGAGGCAGTCGTCACAGAACGCATCTCCCATGCTGTCGAAACCTATGGTCTTCTGCCTGCCAACCGCTTTGGAGCTAGAAAGAGACGCTCAACCGAACAGGCTCTCCTCCTATTATAAGAAGAGATCTACAAAGTATGGAGGTATGGGAGAGTACTGAGTCTAATCAGTTTCGACATCAAAAAGGCGTATAATGGGGTCTACAAGGACAGGCTGCTCCAGAGACTTAGAGCCAGAGGTATACTAGAACTGCTAATCAAGTGAATTCATGCCTTCTGTTCCAGGCATAGAGTGATGATCGTTGTGAACGGATTCACAGCTGAGAAGAGAGAGCTGCCTCAAGCCGCAAGGATCCCCGCTGTCGCCAATATTATTCCTCTTCTTCAATACAGATCTAGTTCAACACAAGATTGACGCAAATGGAGGAGCAATAGCCTTTGTTGACAACTACATGGCCTGGGTGACAGGTCTTTCAGCAGAGTCTAACAGTGCAGGCATCCAAGCCATTATAAAAAGGGCGTTGGATCGGGAGAAGCGGAGTGGCGTGTAAGGGGATGGCAGGTACGCCTGATCAAGGTGGTCAACAAGAGACAGCAAAAAGTGAGAACGTGAGCAAGAACTGGTACAAGAACTGGTATTCGTGTAAGACTTCAACCTGGCCTGAGCAAGAGAGGTGGGCGAGGGCCAGGATCTATATACAGGGTCTTTCGGGGGGCTCCGTTGAGGGGATTGCGGAGACCACCGAGTGATGATGTGTAGCGTGGAAGTGATGATGTAAGTGGTGAAAGTGATGACAAAAGTGGTGGAAGTGGTGACAGATCACGTTGGGGAGTGGTTGCTGGTGTGTGGGCTAGCGTGTGCCCGGTGTGGTTTCCCTACATGGCGCCGAGTTTGAAGGCGACAACTCAGCCATCATACATTTTACCGGGACCAAGGCACAATCTTCGGAGACTCCGTTTACCATTAAAGGTAAAACAGTCAAACCCAAAAGAAAGTGCAAAGATCCTAGGTGTCATAATGGACTGTGAACTCCGCTATAAGCAACATATGGCCAGAACAGCTGCTAAGAGTCTTTTAGCGGCCTTGGCCCTGAGGTGACTGAAGATGCTCTCTCCGCGGACAGCAAGACAACTGTTCGTGGCAACGGTTGCCCCTGTCATAGATTATGCCGCTAACGTCTGGTTGCATGCGCTTGGAGAAAAGGCCCTGAGCTGGCTAAATAGAGCACAGAAGATTGGCGTCTTGGCTATTACAAAAGCCTTCCGGACGGTAGCAACGGCCGTGGCAGAAGCTGAGGCCAGCATTCTCTCGATATGAGAATAATACGCCCAGGGGGCAGCCAGATTATGGATCAATGCCCATGCATGCACTGCCCAAGACGCATCCGTTTGCCCTGAAGAAAATCTGCATAACAGTACGATTTGTTTCCCCGCTCCAAAAAATTGCCCGCTTAATAAAAGGTATAGATATATATCAGTCGGATGGAAACTATTAATGAGTATGCCATCCCAACTTGAGAACCTCGCCTACAGATAAAATACGAGCAAGATGGGAAGAAGGCAGTGGAAACAGTCACTAATACTACAAGCGCATTAATAAAGAAAGGTATGGTTGATATGGGTGCCTGTATATGCGAAGGCCTCTTCCGAAAGAGTGGTGGAGCTTTGACAATATATGCTGCAACTAACGTTATTCATAAATTCATGCTCATCAACACCTAGAAAACAGCAATGACTGCACTTGACAAATAATGTGTCAAAATCAACAGATTGAGAGTAAAAATACTATCTCCATCTATTAGTTAAAACACTCATATTTTCTATTGTTTTCATTGCATGTTTTTTTTTTTTTAGTGTTTTGTCTTCGATATGATGCTGACGCCGCTTCAGATAGTAATCTGGCGCCTGCTGAGCACGCTGCTTAGGCTGTTGTATCATTATTTTTTGAAGTTGAGGGTTCAAAAGTAAAATGCAAGTTGATTGAGCGTGTGTAAAAAGGCCTACTTGATATGGCAGAATATTGTCTTTTAAGACATTAAAGTCAGATTCATGATTGCATCGCCCGAATTGCCACTAATTATTGCTAGTTAGCTTAATTTCTAATGATAGCTTGCATTGCCGCCCATTCAGTTAATTTTGATTTTCCGCTATGGTGTTAGGTTGGAGGGGTCGGACTAAATTTTAGTATGGGAGTGTGCCTAGTGGGGGCGGGCCTGGCGGGAAATTTGACTCCAAAATCGGCGACACAGGCGCCTAGATTTGGAGTCGCGACCTCCAGAAACGGAGGTGAATTTGCCGGAAACTCATACGTGAGATGTAAGAATATGATGCCCAACACGTACAAACGAGAACTATACACATGTAATCTCGATCTTATCCTCGTCATGTGCCATCGAGAATAATATTGGCTTTAGTAAGCCTTGATGAAACCGCATTGGGCTTGGGGTGCCTGTAATTCTCCTCACATCTCATGGCTGCGATGTGATCCCTGAGGCTGAGTCTGTGGCTGACGTGAGTTAATCGGCTACACCACGTTTTCAGCGATACGACAGGCCCTTTTCGGAGTTGCAACCTGAAATCGGCTCTCGATGTAACTGCGATTGGAGACTAGGTAGTCCACTGGCTTTCCATCAGGTCAAGGACAAACTCGGACCCGTTTAACGAAAACATATGAAAAAGGATTTGACAAGTCGGTAGCCGACGAGGGGGATTTCAAGACAATGTTATGTCATAACATGTATCCCATTTTGCAGTAAATACACCTTCTATGATTTTATTTCAAGCCTCCGTCAGCAGCTTCACCCCAGGACGTGAAACCGGTCTTCACTGAATTTACGGGTAATAGCCTCAGCAGATCTCCAGTGTACTATGCGTTGCTTTCGCTCAGTCCATTTGCCTCAAACACTATCGCACGATTTCCCATATGCCCGCCCGGGCAAGTCATGGTTCGCAAACAGCAGACCTGGTACTTGGTAGTGGTCGTAAGCCTGGCAACGCGAGGGCCAGAGGCCCTGGCAGCGAAAGTCCAGCACCGCAGACTCCAGCATAAGGCAGACACTAACATCCTGGCCAGGACTCGCAAAAGGCTCTCGTGTATCCTACGCGATGTCCATTCGAGGTCCATGAGTACTCTTTCAATTGCTGCCGGAAGGGACCTTTGTAGAAGGGAAAGCAGAAACGTGGTAGGCGAGTTCTATTGGTGTAACTGGCCGTGAATCAGCTCCGTTGGTGGTCCGATGCGTACCACGCGAATAACGGTTCATCTATTGTAGTATTCGGGCAACCTTCTGAGTCTGATCAGGGTAAGGTGCCAACCCACCTACGACTGTGTACATAGGGATATTGATTAACCATAGAGATCTATCCCCCGAGTAGGATTGATCCCACATCGGTTACCATTTGGAGAGATTTTCGTACTATATGTAAATCACCCGCTGGTCACAGATATTACCCGGACGCCGGTAGCCCTATTTTTAGGACGCTGATAAAGGTACTTTTGTGCACATTGTTACCGCGGTAATATAATCATGCATCGACCAGCTGAAAGTCTCAACCTTGGTCAAAGGGAATGTCTGGCAAAGTTGTTGCTTCAAGTTGTCTAGCTTAGCGGTGGTGGTTAATCTAAGTACCAGGTATATAAGTATATAAGCCCAGTTCTCTCAATGCACAGATTCACGGTGGTTATTCAATCTAAGATATCCTTATCAATCCTCTCGTCAAACAAGAAAAAAAAAAAAAAAAGATGCGCGGCCTCCTCCGCATTTTCGCTCTCCTCTCAGGAGCCGTTGCCCAAACGCAACTTAACACCTCAGAAGTCTCGATCATGGGAGCCTCATACAGTGGGAACGGCTGTCCTCGGGGCACAGTATCCACGAGCTTCTCATCTGATAGAATGGTAAGAGTTGCCAACTATACACCGCGGAAAAGAACACGAAATTAAGATCAGAAATGCTGACATCACGACTACCAGATCATCACGCTTAGCTTCGACGCAGTCCACCCCTTTATAGGCCCCGGAGCAACCAGATCAGACTCAGCCAAGAACTGTGTGGTTCACCTTCAAGTGAAATACCCCTCGGGTTGGCAATTCGTCATTAACGGGACGCGCTGGCACGGGCTATTCACCCTGGCGGACGGTATCCGCGCTCAGCTTTACACCCTGTTTGAGCTGGTCTCCCGCGACACGCAGGTCATTAACGTGCCAACTGTAACACTCAACGGCACGGCCGATGTTTCGGGGCAGCTGTTTAACGCCGACTTGCCGGTCCTGGATGAGCTGAGGTCGGGTTGTGGCAGTGATACAATCTTGGTCCACGACCGCTGGTCTCTCTCCGGAACAAAGGAGAATGTGTACCAAGAGGAGTGGATGGCTGGGGACACGCCCCTGATTCAGCAGCTTGAGCTGAAATGGAAGGAATGCAAACGGTAGTATATTAAATCTAATCAAGTGTTTATAGCCCACCATGGGTGAGCCAGGACTTGGTCTATCGTCATTCTCGCCGCGGGGTCCATCTTGGTCATTTGCGATATCATGTCTTGTGCCTCTGGACCGAGATCCTTTCCCCAAAGCGCGAATGGTAGCATGGAGTTATACTTGGCCTCCTCCTGAGCTGCATCCGACGACGATTTCAGAGCGGCGCGCCAGTTCTCGTCGTTGACATGGTTGAGAAGCCCGTCGGTCACAGGCCCGAAATAAGCGAAATGCCGACAGAGGATGTCTTGTTCTGGCCTTATACCATGTCTTTGCAGTTCCTGGTAATTGTTGATGGTCAAGAGGTCTCCAGCTCCGAGGGCATATAAGCACTGAAAAGAAGACTTTAGTTGAAATCCATGCATCGGAGTGTCAGTTACTCACCACCAATGCAAACGAGAAGACATCGGACGCCCTTGTCACCCCGATTGCGGTCTGTCCCTCTAGGCTTCGCCACATGACATTCCCAATTGCATAAGGGGTCCGAAGCGGTAAGCGGCCATCTTCGGGTCTGAAGGCGATGTCAAAGTCACCCAGGACAGCATTAGTCACGGGTGTCTTGTTGCCATCTTTGTCGCAAGTCCAGTTCATAAAGATGCTATCAGGCTTCACGTCTGCCGAACAGTTGGACCAGTTAGTAGCAACTCTACTGTCTTGCCTGGGAGACCGAGAACATACCGATATGGATCCAATCCTTAGTGTGGAGTTTCCCGTATTGCCTCTCCAACACGTCGCAAGATTCTGCAGCGTTCAACCACGGTAAACTCGTCATCATTCTTTATCAAGGCGAGGAGGGTATCCCGGAAGTATGGATAGATGAGAATGTGGTCCTCTTGATCGTCTTCTTGGGCGCAGTCAATGTGCATTCGAAGTCGGCGGGAGTCTTGGAACTCGACTGCGAGGCCTTGGTTAAGATCATAAATCGATCGAGATACCCGCTTCAAGACAAAAGACTCGTTTCCGCATCTAATTGTAATTGTCAGAGACGTGGCAAGAGTCAGGGTACGCGTGGATTCAGAGACTCACTCGGTTTTGTAAATTCTGCGATCATGATTGTTCCGGCGTCGAGCTTGGAGAACCTCGCCTCGGACGTAGACGCGACCAGAGGTGCCCAGTATGGAGGATACCATCTTGATGCCCCGTCCGGCGGGTAGATAAGATTCAAGGCGGTTGAGAAGCATTGGAAAGGAGACACCTCAAAATGGAGAATTGGATTGAGATAGAAGCGGCCAGTGCATTCAAGTGTTCATCAGGCTCTCTGCCTGTGCTGCTTGTTTCGAGATGCTCGCCGAATTCTCTGCGAGATCTCCCAGGGACTCGAAACTCAAGGGTGGTGCGATCCGATTGGTCAGTCCGGCTTCACGCTACCCGTTGCCCTGGGCATTCATCGGAGCATTCTGTAGCAATCTTAAGGTAGTTTTCTTAAAAGCTGCAATCCCCTGTCATAAACTACAGAGCGGCACAGAAAGCGGGACTTTTATCAGAAGTCAAATGGAATATTGTGTTCTGACTTCTCATAAAGACAGACTACCGGGTACCTTACGCTCAACCAGACATCTCAACAATCAACCTTCCACCTTCCCAACAGCATTTTCAGGCCACTCCTCGACAGCCCATGCCACAGCCCTTCTCACAGCCTCGTTCATGGTGAGCATCGGGGTATAGCCCAGTCTCTCCCTCGCCTTCTGGATACAGTACGTTCTGGTATACAAGATGAACTCGATGCGCTCCTTAATCAGCACCTTGGGTCTGTACTTGCCAAACGAGAAAGTCCAAGTCCACCACTCGGCAACCTCGGCCATGGCCAGCGTCACCCAAGGCGGAATCATCCACACCTTTGAGAGGGGCGTGGTATCACCCATCTCGATCCAGAAGAGCCGGAAGAACGTCCACGGCGGCAGCGGAGCATCGTCGGTGATGTTGAACGCCTCCCCGTCTACCTTTGGAGCTGTCTTGTCTTCGAGACCGGCAAGGATGCCATGCGCTGCGAGCATGTGCGCGCGAGCGACGGAGCCCACGTAGACGCTGTCCATGAGAGCCGTGTTGTCTCCCAGCCATACAGTGTGTTGATTGGTGCGCTTGACCTCCAACAGGTTGGCAATCATCTGCTGGTCGCCCTCTCCATACATGGCTGTGGGCCTGATGGTGACAGTCCGCATGCCGCCCGGTGTGTCCGCATCATTGGCGGCAAGGACGAGGGCGTCGCCCCTTGCCTTGGCCAGATGATATGGGTCATGCACCTTACTGCCAGTCATGGACGCAATGGTCGGGTAGTTCTCATCGGCTTGGGCATATGCGCCCCCGGAGCCGGCGACAATGGGACCCGAAGACGTGTAGATGTACGCCTTGACACATTGGGATTTGCATGCCCGCAAGAGATTTTCGTTACCGCGGACGTTGACCTTCTCGTATTCTGGGGCGTGCACGTGGTCGATGTAGGCCACTGGCGATGCCGTGTTGAAGACGACGTTTGGCTTGGATTCTGAGATGAAGCGGTCGACATCCGCGCGAGCTGTGATGTCGCCTGCTGTATAGGTGACACCGTCGAACCGATTCTTCTGGGGTAAGCGGGACATCACCGAGATGGACGTGACTGTGTCGTCCTCGAGGAGCTGCTTGACGATGTGGTGGCCGAGGAAGCCGCACCCGCCGATAACAGCAACATTCCCCAGGCGAGTGTTTGGTGGAGACATGGGTGTTGTTGTTGTTGTTGTTGTTGTTGTTGTTGTTGTTGTTGTTGTTGTTGTTGTTGTTGTTGTTGCTGCTTGTCGTTTTGATTGAGGATGAAAGAGACAAAACGACCATGTGGGATTGTATGGATGTTGGACAACGAGAATAATATCTGGGACTTTGCGTACTAGGGGAGTAAACCCACGACAAATAAGGTCCAACTTGAAGTTGTTGGGAACCGGTCCGTACCAGGTCAAGCCCCCACCAGCAAAGGAAAGGTCCGGCGAAGAGCAAGTTCAATATGCAGCACTGGCAAGATGTCACGGTGGCACTGGACTCGAGTGGTCTGCACTAAAATGACATTTATTCTTGAACAGATCGCTTTGTTTCTGCAACCCCCTCCCCCCCCCCCCTCCCCCCCCGGGCAAATATTGGACCCTGTCCTGCCGCCTTGCCTGAGGAGCGTTGCCTCATGTGGAGATATCACCCGAAAATGGTGGCCTTGTCAACTTTTACTCTGATTTAGGAAGTCAGATGCCTTGCCTGCCGCGCAAACACTGCATGTAAGTGTAATGCGCGGTATTTTGCGTGTCACCGGCGTCACCGGCGTGGAACTTTCTGGCTGCATGTCGGGAACTACATGTGATAATGGTTCTAGCCTGAGTAAATAGAACGTAGTGCTGTCTCATCCTTCAATGTCTGTCACCTAGTCTTATCAAAACCAATCAAACCAATTATCAGAGACTTGTTGTTACGTAACTACAAGGAGCGTAGGGTTGGGTGTATTGGTATGATGCTATAATTATACGTTAGTTCGAAAGTGAAGCTCAAGACACATTTACATTCGTAAAGACTTTCGGACACGGCACCACTTGCAACGCGATCCCAATCCGAGCTGATAAACCTGAAGGTGGGTAAATTTACCGACCAATTGGGCCCTTGACTTGACCGTTGCATGGTTAAACTCTACATATGGGAACATAAGCTGCAATGTAGTCTTTGTGTGAACGACGGGTGGGCTTGGGGCTAGACTGCAACCCACACTACGTAGCCACCTTAACTGTGAATGGCAGTTGGGGGGGGGGGGGGGGTTAGCTGTGGTAATAATACCCTACTAGAGCTATGTGGTTGTGCGGCGCATCCCACCGGTAGGATGGTATGCATGCAAGTCGGCGGCTAGACGCGTGCCAAGACTGTGCCTTATCGATCCTCCTCCGATCCTCCTCCACCTTGGTCTGAGTCAATGGTGATTGTACCTGCCTCAATAGGAACCTCCATGGAACCATCAGCAACTTGAGAACTTCTTGTTTGCTCGCCAAGCCGCCCTCCGACGATTTGGAATTTCCAACGTCCCCTGCATGCACTAACCAACTCCTCTTGTTAAACTATATTCTTATACGTTTTTTCTAAACGAAGGTGTTTGGTACCCGGATACATCTCGTTTCCGACGAGGCTTCGGTGAGACCAGCGATCTGACAACCAATCAAAGAAGCTTGTTGTCTGTGAAATGCCAACCGGAGTCTCTCTGGCCGGCATAACAGATTCTTCTTGCATTCTCGCCAAGCCGAGAAGCTTTTCCCAATCCGGGGCCTTAGGACGAGACCCTTGGCGGACTGTAGCTTAGATAGGTTCTTGTTGAGTCTACTCGACGTGCTAGAGCCTAGCGGAGCATGGTTGCATCACGCCCGTCACAAGCAACTGGGAGAGAAGAGGAATTGTAACCACCTTAGATACACTAATGAGAATACTGTAAGTACCTGGCTCTTGTGGAGGTTCACCCAAGCAGGCGCTTCTTACGAGAACCTCCTTCCGAAGAGAACCGGACTCTGCGGTGATATCTATGCAATCCCCCCAAGAATCTCCTCGGCTAAACTCCTTTATCTCCCAATTTTGCCTGCAGGCCATCTTGGATCCCCCCCTACTCTTTGCCGGTTACTCTCTTAGGACTCTGATTTCAAAAATGGCCCTCGCATTTGTCCACTTGGTTGGCCTGCTGGCCTTTACCTGGGTCATCTTCATAACTCGCTATGTTTGGTGCAGATTCTTCTCCTACCAAGGCATCCCAACCAGCATCCCATGGATTGGAGCACCAGACGGAAGCCCATTTTCCAGGGCCAAATCAGCCCTCAAGAGTTTCTTCGGGCTGCGAGAGATGCTGCTCAACGGATATCGAGAGGTAATATTGACGCTAACTGTGTTTACACCAGATCAATCTCGCTAACAATGCGGTGGTCTTTCATAGTACTCCAAGCGCGACAAGGTTTTCATCCTGCCAAATATCGTCAACGGGCACGAAGTGATCATTCCCACTCATTACATGAACTGGCTTCTGGAACAACCAGACACGGTGCTCAGTCAATTTGAAACCAATCGTCAATTCATGTGCGGAGACTACACAATGTTGCAGCACGACATGATCAGGAAAGACAAGTGGTCTCGGCTTTCGGACATAGTCAAGCGGGAGATGACGCGCGACATCGACGACTATGTCGATGACATAGTTGACGAGGTGCAAGATTCCCTCAAGAGCCTGTGGGGCAGCAACACAGAGGAATGGCACGAGATCAATGTGTACGACGTCATGTCCGAAGTCGTCGCGCGGGTTGTCAATCGTGTATTTGTCGGTCTTCCCTTGTGCCGGAACCCAGGATACGTGCAGGCTTCCATGGGTTTCTCCAAGTACATCCTGCTCTGGGCCATGGGCATCGAGATGCTTCCACGCTTGCTCAAGCCCCTGGTCGCCCCCATCTTGACAGCGTACGACTACATGGTACATTACAAGCGCATGAGTGGGTTCGTTACCCCCTTGTTCCGGGACCGCGTTTCTCGCCACTTCAAGGAACCCACAGCAGCAGCAAAACAGCCAAATGACTACATCCAATGGGTTGTGCGAGATCTGGTGAAACGTGGTCTGAACCCACAGGATGACGACCCCGACGACATGGTCTCCAAACAGCTTGCCATCACCTCGTTCACTGCCATCCAGTCAAGCGCCATCACCATCACAAATGCCCTCGTCGACATTTCTGCCACTCCCCCGAGCATCGAGGTCCAGGAGAGCTTGCGCGCCGAGTTGTTGAGCATCCCTGCCAAGAACAAAAGCTGGACTCGTGCCTCGCTATCCAAGTTGCCCAAACTGGACAGTGTCTTGACCGAGACTCTGCGCCTTTGGGGAATTCTGACGCATGGCGTCACCAAGGCCGTCGTCGCACCCGAGGGGGTGACCCTGCCATCGGGTGAGCACATTCCTTGCGGCGCGAAAGTGGGCATCGCGAGTTACGGACCCCATCTCGACGAGGAGATATACGGC
The DNA here is from genome assembly GCA_033439685.1 of Apodospora peruviana. Classification (NCBI taxonomy): domain Eukaryota; kingdom Fungi; phylum Ascomycota; class Sordariomycetes; order Sordariales; family Lasiosphaeriaceae; genus Apodospora; species Apodospora peruviana. The sequence goes on from JAUEDM010000009.1 coordinate 120,859, forward strand.
CAGGAGACCAGTCCTTTTGTGTTTGATGCCTTTCGGTTCACTCGCAACTGTCACAAGAAGAAGGGCGCACCTCCGGGACTGAGCTTCATCACGACCGGGGAGTATTACATGGGATTCAGTCATGGACGATTTGCTTGGTATGCTCATGATCTTTCCATTTTACTTGCATCCTTCCTATAAATGACGAGCTGACATAAAACACAAAACAGTCCTGGCCGCTTCTTTGCCAATTCGTTGCTCAAGATTCTCCTGGCGCACATCACTCTGATGTACGACCTGGAGCCGATTGAGGATCGTCCTGCGAATCCCTGGCTGAACAATACCATTGGCCCACCTATCGGGACCAAAATCAGGGTGCGCAGGCGTAAGGTAGATGCTGATACATTTCAGCCTTTGACCCTTTGATGCTAAGATTTCAGGTTGATGAATCAGGACAGGAATTCAGTTCTGTGGATGTCTTAGATTGTGAATGAGGATGACGAGCTCTTCATATCGCGCACCTAACAACGGTGAACTTGAAATTAAAAAATCTCTTGATCTTCTGGCTTCATTAATTACTGATAATATAACCGTGTCGACTGTGATACTGCTGAATTTTCATTTTCGTTGTTATTATTCTTCCTATTTCCAACGTCTCCTGCAGTCCATATATCACCAACACGAAACAAAACATATAAATGGCTGGGAGAACTTGATTACGGATGGAGAAATAAGCTTAAATACTCGGACATCTAAAATAAGCCGGATTCCCCACTACCACCATTTGTGTTCCATCCTATCCAAAGCCATCCCTGCAGAGATCACGATCAAAAGTACAAATAAAAGCAGAACAGTGAGTACGCCGAACGGAGACCGCGTCACCCGCGGATTGGATGCGACGGTTAGACGAGTCTCACCTTCAGGTGTGCTTTCCCCGGCAAATTTGAAGAACTCGGTCTCATGTATCTGGCCATAGAAGTCACTCGGGCAGAACCTCCATGCTCCGGCGTGCCTCCTTGACACAAGGTGGTCGACAAGGGATGGTGCCCAAGAGAACGGAAGCTCTGGGAACTGTATGTGCAAGCCATCGACAGTAAAGCTATGGTCCTGGCAGCCCAAAACGAGCGGGCCAATCCTATTATAAGTCAGAAATGACTCTCACACGTTATTGTGCAATCAAGACTCACTGATATGGATCCGTAGTCCCTTCAGCCTCGTCATGCAACGCCTTATAGCAAACAGTCATTATCCCATCTCCAACCTGCCTCCCGATTCTGCGCAAGCTGGGAATCTCGTCCTTCAAGTGGGCTTCAAGCGGTCCAGAAAGTTCATCGATATGCCCTCTCAGCAACGAGGCATCAAATCGCTCCTCGCCAGACTGGATGTCCTGGATATACTGGCGTAGGGAGAGCGTCTGCGAATCAAACGCCCGGTGCTGGTCCACGTTCTCGGCCATCAGCCCGGGCACTTGTGCCTGAGCCTCCAGCATGGGGAAGAAGACGAGTTCCTCGGATTGATGATGGTTTTCCAGGAATGCTATAGCAAAAGTCGCGAACTGCATGAGATCGGAGACATCTTTTGCGTTGGAAGGGTCGACGTTAGGTGCCTGGGTGTAGATGGCGTTGAAAGCTCGAAAAATGGTATTATGCGTCAAAGCCATCAGCCGGGCCACCCGGAGTGCACCGCCGTCTGTAGAGGTGGCATTGTCAGACTGAGAAGTTGTTGTCGTGATGAGATTGAAGGGCTTCTGAGGCCATCCTGACCTGAAAGACATGGACATCTTGTCGGGATTTGCATCCCAAGTGTTTTCCAATTTCTTGGGAATCAAAATGTGAGATGGGAGATGACACAGGTAGCTTGGCCTTCAGAGCGGACACTTTCTCCCACTCTTACAAACTCGGGCCTCGGTGCAGTGAACCAACCTGTGTGATACAAACCTCGGACACGGCATTCATCTGGTGCGGTAGGGCGGGCGCGGAGTAACCAGACTGTCGAGGGACCATCGTGAAAGCCACAGCTGCTGCACCCGTACCTTCACCGACAATGCAATGCAACCTAAATACCAATAAAACATGCGTGAGTGTTAGGCAAATTCCAAGCTATCGGACCGGAATTCTCATCCAATCAAGCCATCATACTGCCATGTAAGCGCGATGGGAAAAGCCACAGAAAAGTCTGCACAGATCGAGGCAGCTTGGCATGTAATCCGTTAATCCGATGAGTTGCCTGCCAGACGGCCCGAACCATATCAGCAGGTAGCCCGGAGAGGCATACACGTGTCACATGGTCAAGAGCTTCAGCATGCATGGTGGCGGCGGAAGGATCCCCCGCACGCAAGCGAGCCGGTACAAAGACTATCTAAGAGACTAAACGGGCGAGCATCTGTGTTTTAGATGTTTATTAAGGAGATAGGTAGGTAGGATTTCACCACACTTCTCAACGTCGAGTCGGGTTGATTGCTCCTATCATCACGTTGTATTTTATTCCAATGAACTGCATGCTTGCGGCGTTCAGCAACCTCCCACGTTCATATCTAAACATATTGCGGGGTTTGTCGCTTCCAGAAGTTCCAGGATGCAACACTAAGGGTGGCTGATTTTTGGGGATAGTTTCTGAATCGTAGGACCAGCATGTTTGCCGGGCAACATCCCGCGTGCTTACAATCATGGTGGTAGGATCTAATCCTCCCGCACTTTGATGCCAGTTTAGTTAGATACCGAGAATAGTGTCTTGGAGAACTTTTGGTCGCCGACGTTCGCGGCCAGCATATCGTCGGGTATCTGGCTACTCCCCTCTGGTTTCTGGCTCGTCTTCCACTTTCAAGTTCTGCTAACTCTCCTCGCCCTTGACCACACCTTGCTTGCCAGGCTCACCCGGCAGTACCAACAATGATGGACGATGGGGGTCACACTGCTGCTAAGGGGGGATGCGCCACGCGGCCACAGCGTTCTCTCATTGTTGAAGAGCTGTCGGCGAGCAGCTCGGTCGGCGGCGGCGGCGGCGATGGTGAAGAAGATATTGAAGATCCATTTTCTGATACAGTCCGCAACCCTCAGCTCGACCCTCACAATGTATCCAACTTCAGCGTCAGGGCATGGCTTTCAAATTCAGCTCGTTTCATGAAAAGCCGGGGCCAAGGTGATGATCGGAAATTCGGAATCTGCTTCCGAAACCTTTCTGTCTTGGGGTATGCAACACCGACGACCGATTACCAAAAGACTGTGACAAGTGCCGTCTGGGCGGCAACCCTTGGCTCTCTTCGTCGAGTTGTTTCCCGGTCAGAGTCCCGCACGGTACCGATTCTTCACCAATTCAGCGGTATTGTTCGGGCAGGCGAGATGCTGCTTGTCCTCGGTCGCCCTGGGAGCGGATGTTCAACTCTCCTCAAGACAGTTGCCGGCGAGACGCACGGCCTCTTCATCGATGATGACTCTCACTTGAACTACCAAGGACTCTCGCTGCATGATATGCAGCGCCGGTTCAGGGGAGAAGTCATCTACATGGCCGAGCAGGATGTCCATTTTCCTCAGCTGACGGTCGATGAGACGTTGAGCTTTGCAGCACAGGCGCGTCCGCCTCCCCAAGACATCTTCCACGATGTCAATGGGAAGGTTATTTCTGCGCGACTGAGAGATGTCGCGGTAGCTGCCTTTGGTCTGGCCGAAGTCAGGACCACCGCTGTCGGGAGCGACTTGGTCAAGGGTGTGTCTGGTGGTGAGCGCAAACGTGTTAGTATTGCCGAGGTTTTCCTGAGTGGAAGTTCCTTGCAGTGTTGGGATAACAGCACCCGCGGCCTTGACAGTGCCAACGCCATCGAGTTCTGCAACATGTTAAGAGTCCAGAGTACAACCTCCCGGACGACGGCATGTGTGGCGTTGTATCAGGCGCCCCAGGCGGCATATGAGGTGAGCATCCTTTGTGATGAAACTGGGGAGAAAAGTGCTGATTGTCCTGGAAGATGTTTGACAAAGTGACGGTACTTTACGATGGTCGGCAAATCTACTTCGGTTCTTGCAAGTCGGCAGCCGCCTACTTTGAGCATTTGGGGTTTGAGCGAGCACCACGACAAACAACTGCAGACTTCCTGACGAGCCTCACAAGCTCTGAGCGGCGAGTGCAGGCTGGATGTGAGAGATCCGTTCCTCGAACGCCTGACGACTTCGTTGCGCGCTGGAAACGAAGTAGCGCCTATCAGAGTATGGTTGATGATATATCAACTTTTGATCTCACCTTCCCGCTTGGGGGCTCTGTTCAAAGAGAAAAGATGCAGTCAACACAACCGAGACAAGCCACAACACAGTAAGCCATCGTTGAACACAAAGTTGAGTTGCCCTCTTTGATCATGATAAGTAACGAGCATTCAATTCTAGAAGCAACCGTTCTTCGCCATACACTTTATCATTTTCTCAACAAGTCAGCCTCTGCGTAGAACGGGGCTTCCAAAGACTCCGACACGACGCCACCATCACCATCACCGGGGTCATTGTAAACTCAGTAATGGCCCTGGTCGTTGGCAGTGTGTTTTACAACCTCGATGAGTCAACAAACAGCTTCTACAGCCGCAGTGTCTTGATATTCTTTGCCATACTGCTCAACGCGTTTGCCAGTGCGATGGAGGTCGATTTGTCAAATTTTTCCCCAATACCACACCTATGACCGTGCTGACATCCCGTTGTTCAGATCCTCCTCCTCTACGGCCAGCGCCCAATTGTCGAGAAACAAGTCCGCTACGCCTTCTATCGCCCATCAGCCGAAGCCATGGCAGGTCTAATCTGCGACCTCCCCTACAAGATCGGTAACGCCGTCTTCTTCAACCTGGTGCTGTACTTCATGACAAACCTCCGCCGCGAACCCGCTGCGTTCTTCACGTTTTTGATCTTCACGTTTGTCACGACGCTGGTCATGTCCAATATGTACCGGACCTTTGGCGCGCTCAGTCGGACCCTCGCGCAAGCCTTGGTCCCGGCGGCTCTCATCGTCTTGGCACTGATCATGTACACCGGCTTTGTCATACCACCCACAAGCATGGTGCCATGGTTCAGATGGATTAACTATGTAAATCCCATTGCATACGCGTTTGAGAGCTTGATGATCAATGAGTTCTCGGACCGGATGTTTGGATGTGCGAATTTTGTGCCGAGTTGGCCGGGACATGATGGTAAAGAGACCAATCGCGTCTGTGGAGTTGTTGGTGCAAGCCTTGGGTCTGACATAGTCCGCGGAGAGGACTATCTGCGGTTGAGTTTTGGATACGAGACAAGTCATCTCTGGCGGTGAGCAATTCCCTTCTTCAATCACCCACTAGCTGCAGGACCATGAGCAACATGAGTTGACCATATCTAGAAACTTTGGGGTCATCATTGCGTTTACTGTTCTCTACCTTGGGACATATCTGCTTGCGGCCGAGTACATCTCAGCTCAGAAACCCAAGGGTGAGATCTTGGTCTTTCGCCGCGGGCATAGCCGCATCTCCCAAAGAAGCAGCGATGCCGAAACTGGAGGGGATGGGAGTCCGGCATCTTCAACCTTTGCCCAGCTCACAGCAGCATCAGATGACAATAAACAGACGTCAATCCAGAAACATTCTTCCACTTTCTCCTGGCGGGATATCTGCTTGGACATCCAGGTCAACAAGGAGCAGCGGCGCATCTTGGAGAGTGTCGACGGCTGGATCAAGCCCGGGACGCTGACGGCACTGCTTGTATGTCCTGCTCCACGTCCATCATTCTTTCTCCCTCTCTTTGCCTTTCATCACTGACACACAATCCGAAGGGACCTTCTGGCGCCGGGAAGACAAGTCTTCTCGATGTTCTTGCATCGCGAGCAACCATTGGAATCGTTTCTGGCCAAGTTTGCATCGACGGTTCTCCTCGAGATGCCTCGTTTCAGCGCAAGACAGGATACGTCCAGCAGTTTGACCTCCACTTGGCTACCTCCACGGTAAGGGAGTCACTCCGGTTCAGTGCTCTCATGAGACAGCCACAGACCGTAACGAGGAAGGAAAAGCTCGACTATGCGGAGAAAGTCATCAAGCTGCTGGAGATGGAAGACTATGCTGAAGCCGTTGTGGGCGTTCCGGGGGAAGGTACCTTATAAACTGGCCACAAGCAAGCACTCTTATTAAGTTCAGCATGTTAATGAAATTCAGGCCTCAATGTCGAACAGCGAAAACGCCTCTCGATTGGCGTGGAACTTGCTGCCCGCCCACAACTCCTCATCTTTCTCGACGAGCCCACGTCCGGCCTCGACAGCCAGACAGCATGGTCAATCCTGGATCTACTCGAGACGCTTAAGAAACATGGACAAACTGTCCTGTGCACTATCCATCAGCCATCCGCTCCCTTATTTAGTCGCTTTGACCGGCTGCTGTTCCTCGCACCCAACGGACGGCCAGCATATTTCGGCGACATCGGCCCGTCGTGCCAAACAGTCATCCAGTATTTCGAGCTCAATGGTGCAAAGCCATGTCCGAGAGACGGAAACCCGGCAGAGTGGCTTATGGAGATGATCGGATGCACTCCCAGCTCTCACAGCGATGTTGATTGGCCTGCTGTCTGGCAGCACAGCCCTGAACATGCAGAGGTGCATCGCGAGCTGGACAAGCTCCAGACAAGCCTCACCGGTACCATAGAAAGTCCGACCCCCGAGCCATACGAGTATGACGAGTACGCCCTTGGCTGGTCGGGACAGCTATGGGAGTGTTTAAAGCGTGTCAACCTGCATTATTGGCGGTCGCCATCATACATTTACTCCAAGGCAGCGCTTTGCATCCTGAATGTTTGTCCCTCCCCATTCAAGTAATAATGTTCAAGATGCTGGTACTGACACAATGTTATCCAGGCTCTCTTCCTGGGCCTCACCTTCTACAAGGTTGACAACACTCTGCAAGGCCTCCAGTCCCAGACGTTCAGCATCTTCATGCTATTGTAAGTCCTTCTCGTCAGATACTCTTCCCAGTTTCTTCAGACTGACACTTTGCAGGACCATTTTCCCAAATTTCGTGCCACAAATCCTACCCAACTTAGTCACTCAGCGCGACCTGTACGAAGCCAGTGAAGGCCCAGCCAAGGTCTACTCATGGCAAGTATTTCTGGTAGCCAACCTAGCCACAGAACTTGCCTGGAGCACTTTGATGTCCGTGATGCTGTTCATCGTCTGGTACTATCCCATCGGCTTCTACCGCAACGCCGTGTTCACGGAGTCGGTAGCCGAAAGAGGAGGGACAATGTTCCTCCTTCTTTGGGTCTTCCTGATGCTCACGACGACCTTTGCGTTCTTCATCCAGGCAGGGATCGAGTCCGCCGAGGCTGCGGGTAATGCAGCCAACGGAGTATTTACGTTTTGGCTGGTGTTTTGCGGGTAGGCCTACTCATCCCAATCCAGCATTCAAGCCTGTCTGAGCTGACACGGAACAGAATCCTGGTCCGGCCAACCGCCATGCCTGGCTTCTGGATCTTCATGTATCGTCTCTCACCGTTCACGTACCTCATCGACGCCGTGTTATCGGTAGCGGTGTCGCAAAGCGAAGTGAGATGTTCAGATATCGAACTCATCCAGTTTGAAGCACCTAAAGGAATGACTTGCGGCTTGTACATGGGTCCGTATATTGAGTCTCATGGTGGATACTTGGCCAATGGCGCTGCTGCATCCGGAGAACTTTGCAAGTACTGCCCTCTTGCCCAGGCTGATGCGTTTCTCGAGTTGCTGGATATCAGATGGGACGAGCGGTGGCGCAATTTTGGTATTCTTCTTGGATATACTGTCTTCAATGTCCTGGCCGCGGGTGTTCTGTATTGGCTTGTCAGGGTGCCACGCAAGGCTCGGAGAAGAAATGAGGGAACTTGACCAGGAATGGCTCTATCGGCATGACACAACAATAGAATACAGATAAGATATTGTCCGCTTCGGAAGTGAGGATGTGAAACAGCCTCTGGCAGCTGTCAAACCAAGCTTGCCGGCGGCAGTTTTTTTGGTTCAATGTACACGAGATATCGCACTGCCTTACATGCACAAGGCCGCGTTTGGAGAATGCCGCGCGACCTCCCCCGACCACGCTCCTTGCTATGAAGCAAACGCGCAAACGTGCAAATGCATCTTCAAGTTGTCGCTATCAATGGCCATCGCGAGCGGGGTTGTAGGCCTCAATGCATCGCAAGCTCATCCTTATCTGGTCACATGCTGGGCAGCGATTGAACTCGTTCGCTCTGGGCGAGTCAATGTCCCCTTCAACAGCAAAAGGTATAAAGGTTTGAAGCAAAATGGGGTTCGCACGCGTGGCAAACACACTGCTGTGCTATGGTCCATCTCACCCAACCGATCCCATTCATCTACACGATACTACCCAAAGACCCAATCGACGACGACATCGGCCGCGAAGACTCTGTCGGCCAACATGAAAAACCCAGTCCACCCCCAACCCGGGTTCAAGTACTTGCTCTTCATCGGACCACCTACCTTGGCGCCCTTCTCTTCAACGCCGCCGCATTCGCCCTCCCGGCCGTCTATGGAACGCTCTCTAAGATCTGGGTCGCCAACATCGACCCATCACTCATCGTGACGACTGACGTCTACACCTACATCGGTGTTGTCGCCGAAGTCCTCAACGAAGGTCTCCCACGAGCAGCATGGGTTATCACCGGTGACCACGCATCGCGCTCTCTTGCGCAGCGCCTCCAGCTCACACACACCCTCATCCTCTTTCAGAGTATCCTCGGCCTAATAATGAGCATCGACTTCATGGCTGGTGCCCCAACCTTTGCCAAAGGATTTGTCCCAATCGAAGTCCGCGATATCAGCATCACCTACATCCGCATCAGCGCGTTCGGCGCCCTGAGCAGCGCCATCGAGACAGCCGTCTCTTACGCAACTCGAGCGTTGGACAAACCAGATGTACCTTTAATCATCAGTTCCGTCAAGTTCGGAATCAACATCATTCTGGATCTCCTGATCATCTCTAAAGCCCACGTCGGCAGCTATCAGCCCACCGCTAAACATGCAGGCAGGTATCCAACTAGCCTGCAACATGGCATCCGCTATCTTCGGGCTGGCCTACTTCCTTTGGCGAAACACCCTAAAGTTCCAGAAGGACAACAGTCGGGATATCTCAACCGCGCCTCGCCCTCCAAGCTCTGTACATCCTCCTCCGCCCCGGCATCGCAACCTTCATCGAGTCAGCAGTCCGAAACGCTCTCTACCTCTGGCCCATCGCGACGATCGTATCAATGGGCCTCGTCTACGCATCAACATGGAGCGTATTCATGACCATCCGCTGGGGTCTGGCCATGATCCCGGTGCTTGCTCTCGAGCAAACCTCTCTAGCATTCGTGGGACACGACTGGGGCGTATGGCATCGCAGCGTTGGCGTGCAGAATCTGTGTCCAAAACTAGACCGAGCAGCGGCTGTCACCATCATGCGACCTGCGTTCGTGTCTCTTGCCATTACTATTGTCGTCAAAGTCCCTCTCTGTCTCATCTTCACATTTGTAGCCTGCCGCCCGCCCTTACGCGCGGTATATCAGTGACTCAGGCGAGGTGGCCGATATTACGGCTATGATGTGGCGGAACATGGGCTGGTGTTACATATTCTATGCCATGTCAACCCAGCTGGCAACCATCCTGCTGGCGACAAAGACCGAGGTGGTACCTGTGGCAGAGCCTGGCGAGCAATTTTCTGTATGTTCTCCCCTGGGCGATTGCCTGCCAGACAGCGCATTTGAACGAGAACAATGCTTGGACGTACCGTGGCCTTGTCTTTGGGGGCAGCTTGGTCTTTGGATTTGTAGACATTTTGGTGTTTGATGGGTTGTGGTTGTGGACACTCATGACAGGACGCATGAAGTTGGATGTCTTTAGGTCATAGTAGCATGAGCTGGTAGTGTTCAGGGTTTTATGTATTACACAGGGAGACTCTAAAGAACAGTGCATATCATGTGTCTCAACTCTGGTCAACGTCCATAAAACTCCTTGACTCCGTCGATGATCTCTCTCGTCTGAGCCTCCACATCGCCATCCAGATCAACCGACACCATCATCTCAGTATCCAAGTCCCCTGATCTTTTTGTCTTCCTGTCGCCAAATGATAACGGAAAACTCGTCATTGTTCTCGGGTCTAAGGGTTGCAGAACTGGCAAGTCCTCATCATCACCATCCTCATCAAGCGGCACAAAGATCACACCAATTCCATATTCCTTAATCGAGTTTCTAATGGCCAGCCTATGCCACTGCTCAAGGGCAGGATGCGTCAGGACCATAAGCGCAGGGTTCGCACGTCGCAGCCTCTCTTCCTCGGACAGTGCAAAGAGAGTGTTCGTCGCCTTCGGTGCAAACGAAGCAGTGACAGGCTGAGATGCTGGCTTGCTGCTCTGAGATGACTCGGAAGCAACCGAGCTCACAGACCCCCGCCGACTCGTCGATGGAGTCAAACTGGACGAAGCGCCACCAAAGCCAAAGAACCCTTCCGTCGCAGGTCTCGACTCTTCAGGAAACAGAAGCCCCGTCCTTGTCATTTTGGACAGCCACATCCGCTGGTAACGAGCTTGATTCGCTCCTGATGATCCCGACACGTCGCTGTCACCGACTCCAGCCCGAGAGGCGCCCACACTGGCGGCTTTGGCCGACGATTCGTGGAGGCTGCCGCCTTGATAGAGTGGGCAGGACAGCGAGTCGGCTACTGCTCGAGCGATTTGGACCTTGCCTACCACGCCGGTCGAGGCGGTGATGAGCACGATGTATTTGGCCGGTTTGGTTGTCATGATGGATGTCTCAGCTGGCTTGTCTGGCTGGCGATGGAGGAGTGCTTGCGGAGTTGGTGGACGGGGCGGGAAGCCTGAATCGGACATTTTGTTTGGGATGGCTCTTGGGTTGTGGGTTGAGGACTAGGGTTTAAATTGACTTGTTTGGTTTGTTGATGGAGGTTGATGTTGTCGATTTCGTGTTGAGTTTAAAGAGAAGTATGGGTTAACTTTCAAGCTCATCTGAGTCATGTGTGAGAGTACGGAGTACAAACGCGGAATTCCGATGAACAACCCCTCATCGGCAGTTTAGGATCATGTGCCGTTATCCTGCATGTGTAATTGGGTAGGTACTGACACAGAGCTGGCTATGTATTCTCAGTATTCCTTAGGTATCCTTCCCGGTAATAGCTGTTATTCCCTTGTTGATCTTACCGCCTTGCTAAAATTAACCGAGGTCAGTCACAGTCTCTGATGTCACAGTCTCTAAGGGAAGTAGGGATTTGCCATGATGATTTTGGAACAGATCAACAGATGAATTGAGAGTTTCTCCCCTCAATATTCCCTGATGCAGGGGCCAATCTGATAAAGCACAACGTCACGGGGGCGCTCGCTATCTCTCAAGTATATGGGGACACGTCTTTGGGTACAGGTCTGGTGTCTGAACAAAAAAAAAAAAAAAAAAAAAAAGCCTGCATGATATGTTTGGCGGTTAAACCACAGAGCCAGATATTTCCCTAGCTATAGCCCAGAGCCGGAAGAGCTTGGTCAAGCTCGCTCTCGTGAGATTCCAATCCGTCCTTCACCATAGTCTGCTCGTTAAGAAGGATGATGGCACCCTGGGCCCTAACCCCCCGCGCATATGACAGGAGGGCAGCACGCAGGGCATCCAGACCTCTCGACGCTTTGAACTTGTTGAAGGCCATCAGGGCTGGCACGACTCTGTCTTGGAGTGTGTCGGTCTGGCCGCCGAGGCTGTCTTGCAAGATCTCAAAAGCGCGTCAGGTTGGCTATGCTGCCCTACGCCGCCATGTTCTCGTAGTGCGCCGTTGACCATCGCGACCAGTCGCTGGTCACGGTGTGCAAGACGTCGGCGGCGCTATTTGTCGTCTGGACCTTGGCGGCCAGAGCATGCATTGCGGGATCGGTGGAGGGGGCTGCCATGTTGTTGAAGAGCGCTGTCACAGCCTGCATGCCGGCATGGAAGAGGGATTGCTTGGCCGCTTGCGTCGCCGGGTGATGGCGTTGTGTGCTGCAATTGCTCCGGCTGTTGTGCCGCTGTTCGTCATGTCGAGCATGGGCCCTTTCAAAGGGATATGTGTTTCGGTGTCGCCATTGGCTTCGTCAGCTGTATCAGTCCCCTCGGGGACCATGTCGGTAGCCAGTTCGGGAGCAGCATCGCCAATCACCACCATCGTCATCGGCAGCCGGCATCGGTAGTCACTTCAGGGGCGGCATTGGCCACTGCATCGCCCACCCACTGCATCGCCTACTGCATCGGCAGAAATTGGGATGAGGTTGAGAAAGAACGACATGGCGAATATCGGGCGGCAGTGCTGCGGAAGCTGGTGTGCGTCCTAGGTGAGTTTTATAGCAGAGACCGATGCTTTGTTGGGGAATGTCCGGGTCGCAAATGAGAAAACCGTTAGGGTGAGTCAGAGTGGATAAGCTTGTTATCATCATGAATCATCTCGAGAGCTCGCCGGGAGGTTTTTTTTTTTTTTTTTTTTGTGGGGGGGGGGGGGGGGGGGGTACTTATATTATGGCCAGGCGACGGATCGCGACGGTCAGGTTCTCGTCCCAGATGAGGGCTTCACGGAGTAACCAGAAGCTCACATGGCCGGCCTTTTGATCACATTGAAAGGTCCAGATCATGCCAAACTAGCACCATCCTCTTCTTCTCATGCACGCCGCTCCGGCTTTCCGCACGAACGGAGCCCGGAGCCCCAGACCACCGCTGCCGGCGTAGTGGTGCGCCAATGTTCGACGATATCAGCTGAGGAGGCCTAGACCGAAGTGGATATGGAGTGCTTCCAATAGTGTGGATTTAGATCGAGCTGAAAGTTTGTTACGGGCTCTTGACTTCAGCTCCATTATATCATCCTAATGCAAGCCACAGGCACTATCACTTCTTATGGAGCAACTAGAGAAGCATCTGCGTATGTGTCTTCCAAAAGCGAGCAGTCAGGCAACTTCCCAGGTCCTTCGCCAGTCTGCATCGGGAAAGGAGATGAAAGGGGTTTCCCGGGTCATTTCCCCCATGGTGTTGATTGACGGGTAGAGGATATAACTCTCACCAATCCTGCCCAAAATAGGAGAACACGCAACACTCGACCGACCAAATCCCACTCAAAAGTTCCCACTTCGGCAACCTTGCACCTTCGAACTGTTATTCTTTAACTTCGCAATTGTACAAACCGACACCATGAGCTTTTTTCCAGACATAGTCGCGACTATGACAGCGGGTTATTTATCTGCCAGCGCGGTGATGAGTCTCGGCATCGCCAACGGGCAAGACGGAATAGTAGTGGAAGGTGGGGACACCACTGGCATCAGCCCAGAAGCCCGAGAAGGAATTCAGCAAAGCCAGGAGGAGATCAAGGATGTCGTGACGAAGCTGGAGAAAAGCGATCCCTGCGCTGCCGCCGACGCCCAGGAACTCGAGGAGAAGCTTAAGAAAGAGCACAAGCACGTGTGGGACGGGCCCAAGCAATTTGGGCGGTTTGTGGGAGGTGAGCTTGCCAAGGGGCTCCTGCTCACCAATGGCATGCAAGCGGCGCAGAACGTATACCGCAACCTAGCCAAGGCAACCCCCAGCGATGCCTCGGCCGATGAACCTCAGGCCAAGATCATCCAGGCCATCAACCAACGAGGAATGATTATCCAGGGCGCGCTGAACACCTGGCTACAGTGGCAGGCCGCCCACTACGGCGATCGCGAGAACTTGGGTACCATCCCGATACCGGGATTGGAAAATGGCATGCAGCTGTTTGAGATACTCCAGAATCGAATCTCTTCGCTGAGCGACCAGCGGGACAATCTTGCCTCGCTGCTCAACACGGTCGTGCAGACCAAGACGCTCGCCGCCGTCAAGGCGCTGCTGTCGGCCGACATCGCGTACGCCCAGGCTGTCGTCGACGTGAGCAACATGATCAACGAGCAAATGGGGCAGATGACGGATGCTGGCTTGCCGACCATGTTGGCTGAGGCCCAGGGCGCTTTGTCCACTCTTGTTGCGGCTAACGCTTGAAGATATGCTGCTTTGCAGTTCTGGGGACACACTGAGGGATTGTTGGGGGGAAATGGTGTCGTATCTTACAGCCCAGAGTGTAGGGATGGTCTTGATCATGAAGGCTGAGATTGAGAGACGGTTCCATGCTGAAGTTCCTTGCTAGAAAAGAAAAGGGGGGATGCTCAGAACATATTACAAGTCAGCAGCTATCCAAAATTTCACATCATGTTTCTTCCAGTATAGATGGTTCCGAGGGCAAAAAGAATCTGTGACGAGAGTGGGATTCGAACCCACGCCCTTTCGGACCACGGAATCCAGGATGATTGGAGTTATCAAGGTTGAAATACCTTAACGTGGCGCCTTAGACCGCTCGGCCATCTCGCCTGTTGGACATTTGATGAGTTCTTGACTCAGGTTCTCCATACAGGAACGGAGTTTTAGGGAAGACGGGTCCAAGGGGGGTGAAGACCCCGTTTATACTCCACTACTCCTTTGAAGGGAAATTATCAACTTCGAGTTTACCTTGGACGGCAATGGTGCGAGTAGGAGATACTTCAGGCAGTAGTAATGGATGGTGCCGATCATCCAAACGGCCCTCTGCCCAGACTGCTGCTCGGGGGTTTGTCTTTACGACCGAGACATCGCCAGCTCGGTTTCCCAAGCGTTATCGAGCTCTGCCACAGCTTTCCGCACTGCATCCATAGCGTCTCCCCCTTGTGGATCAACTGTGATCACGTCTTCAAGGTACTTGGTCCTCTCAAAGAGGTGTCCCTGCCCACGTGCTTGACAATAGATTGCCTTGATTCCCAATTGTCGGGCAACATCGCGACAAACATCCTCTCTCACATCCTCATCGCCATCACCTTGGATGAAGATTGTGATCGGCCACTCTGACAACTTCAGCTTTTCTGCCTCGTCGCGTGTCCAGTCGAATCCCGGGTCAGCATCTCCAACCAGATGGACAAACTGGTTTTCGTAGAGCCAATAATCGTACAAGATTCCACGGTTGGGGTCTTGTGGGTAATCAGACATGTTGATTTTGGTCTTGGCATCGAAGTCTGGGTTTTTGGTTCCGTCGGGAAGCAAGCGGTCAAGATCAAAGACGGCATCGGAGGAGCCTGGGCTCTGGCCGGTGGATACCGGCTCAGTGAGATATCTGAAGACGTCTGCCTCCGGGATGGGATCGGGCGGAATTAGAACCGAGGAGTTGAAGAAGGGATGGCGGAACGTAGGGATGCCTGTGATGGACAGTAAGGCAACAGGTTTGGGCGTCAGATGATGTGCGATGAGAGTTGCTAAGAAGAAGCCTGGATTCTATTGTTAACATGTCTCGGTATGGATATTGGACGAGATGAGACTTACCAGCACTTGCACCCCCGGCAATGACAGGACGCTCCGATGGTGTTCCTGCTCCAAAGATGCTGGCAAATTGATATGCGGCTCGTGCATCATCAAGGAGGCATTTGCCATCAACCTGGGGGAGGAGACGATAGCTTGCGCTAACCAGTGGCCATTTCCTTTTATAGCAGACCTGAACGAGCCAAGGGGGCACGACACTTCGCGCGCCACCCGCCAGCCCGCCAGAGTGGAAAAAGAGAAAGACGGGACTATCTGCAGGGTAGTCGGAAGTGTCATATATGTCGCATTCAAGAGGTATCTCGTGGATAGCAAACTGTTGTGTCGACTTTCGCAGTGGTGCCGCCATTGTTTCCGACCTGACTGAGATGTTTTGAAAAGTTCAACGGGGTTGGAGACCAGTGCAAGACGGAGGAAACTGCACTAAGGCTCGAGAGTCTGCGGAGAATGTGCGTCTCGCGCTAACAAGGTGAGACGCGCGACGCTCGCTGCCTTGTCCCGTGACTAGGCGTACCTCGGGTGATTGGAACCACGCCAGGCAGCTGTTTTATACGGGTTAATCATCCCGGCACGCCGCCAACAAAAGAATATGCACTTACAAAAGCACCCCTGCTACCAACTTTGACATTACCACGACTTACACCAGAAATTCAACCTTATATCCCAAAGCCACCATATGGCCAAACACATTGAAATTTTAGTTGAAAATATTTTGTGGAAAGATACTTTCCTAATTTTCTGGGAGTTTTAGGAGGGCGGTACGGCTGTTTGGAGGCTGGGCAAAGCTTTACTTTCTTGGTGTGTCTTTATTTTGGGAGCGTGCCCGGCTAATAGGGTGTTACAAGTGGCCAGTTGGTAATATTAAGAAGGAATAACGCGCTTAATTTCGTTGACGTCTCCCATGTCCTTGTTTATCGTAGTCTTTCTCCCCAGCCTCTTGGTAACTGTTATCCTATCCATCCCGCCACTGTATCTCCGAATGTTCTCATTGAACCAAGCCTTAGCTTGCTCATCAGGGCTCGAATCCAATGCATCGTCGCCAAGCATGAGCTGACCATATAGGCACGTAAGGGCCCACGCCTGAAGGATGTCCGTCCACCGCCCTCATCAGCTTCCCCTGTCTTTATGCAGGTCCTGACAAAGCTCTCGAGGAGCAGTTCGCTGTCGGGGTAATGGAAGTTGTCGACGCGGGTGAATCTTGATCGAGGGATGGTCGCGGGACTCAGGTGGACGTAAGAAGATGGCAGAAACACAACCCTCTCCGCATGGACTTCGTCGATTTCCGGTGAAAATGGAAGACGCCTTGAATTTCGGTCGAGGTTGCGGTAACCTAAAGCTGAGAGTCTATGTACTTCTTGTAAACATGTGTCTTGCCAGGATTGTGGGTCAACCGTTGATCCATAAGACCAGGGCGCATCGCGAAAGCAGGCGCGTTGCAATGCACCAGCCGCGGCGTCGAAATCGGCATCTTGGATGACGATCATAAAACTCTTTGAGAAATTAGCTGTAGAACTCGGCTGGAGATGAATGTGGTACTCGCGCTGACGATGATGCCTACCCCCAAGAAAGCCCATAGCTACCTCACCCCATGATATTGCAGGGGTCGGTTTCAGTGCGGACGCGACAACGCGACAACATCCATGAGTGACTGAACATGATGTGATGTCAATCGACAAGCAACAGCGAAGAGGTGCGATGATGCAATGTCTAACCCGTGGCGTGGAATTCTGAGCGACGGGTTAAAGCGAAGCATGGGCCAAAAAGAGAAAGGAACTAGATCAGGTTCGGTTAAGTGCAAGAGATCACCAAAGAAGCCACGAAGGCTAGGATAAGAGATAAACAAATGCAGGCTGCTGGCCACCTTGCCAGTCCACGCCCAACTGCAGCACGGGTTGCTCTCGAAAATGAAGAGCAAATAAAGCATCCATTGGATTTACGAAATTCGAAATAAAGATGATGTACCTGGATTCCTCCCATGTTGGTGTGCCTGGTGGGATATCTGGCTTTGGTGAAAATGACTCGCCGGAGAGCAAAGAGTTCACGTGGCGGGCGGGGTAGCCAAGCATTAACGGCGCTGTCAACGGGGCACCGGAGCCGAGAGCGGGGCATTGGCACCGCCGATTACGTACAGTTGGTCCCCACCAAGCCCACAAATCCGTGCCATCAACGGTCACCAGATCCACAGCTCTTGTTCGAGACTTGGGCGGCACCTGCATCAGCGCCTTCCAAGATTCTTGGCTGCCAAGCGGTTTGTGAATCCAAGTTCAATTCAAATCTTTTCCGTCGACTTCATCGCATCTTCTTTCGCAACTCGCCCGAGACCCCTTCCCGGTACCGGCTACTCAATTGACCACCCTGATAAGCAGTGTCGACTCGGGCACCACAGGGAGTTCAACGATCTCACCATGGACGAGAGATAAAACGGTCCCAATGCTGCATTTCCCTGTCTGAGCCATCGACAGACTCTCGACACCAGACCTCTTCCTTTGCTCTCCTTCATCCGAAGTCCGATTACCATACCTCGAACCATGCCATACACCCGACCGACGAGGCCGCCCATGGCCGGGGGTACGAGCAGCGCCGCCAATTCGAGTGCGACTGCTAGCACCAACGTGAATCGCGATGCGCATGCGCCGGCAAACCCTAGCGGCCTTCGACAAAGCTTCACGGCGGCATCCTACAGTTCTCTCGACGAAGCGGGTAGTCCGCGTCACCGTCACGACAGCAGTCCGCAGCTGTCCCCGATGTCCCCTCCCCTGAATACCGACAATGACGACATCCTGTACGCCAACCTCGACGACGCCGCCGGCCCGAGCCTGCGCCATTCCCATCAGCACTCCGAACCGCCCACCGAATCTACAACTCTTCTGGGACACTCGCTGGACTTCAGGGAACAAGTGCACGAGGGGCCATGCAATCATGGCACATTCTCCCCGCGGCCGACCAGTCCGGCTGGGAGTGGTGGCTTCTTCGAGAGGTCGCCCGCGGACACGGAGTCAGAAGTGTCCGTGAGTACACCGCTGATTGATGGGATACCATCGATGGCTTCTACCGAGTCACGAAAGAGGCGCCCGAATTGGAAGCGCCAATTGACGGCCAGGATGAAGAGCAAGAAGATGAGCACTTCGAGCGCGCTGGCCGAGAGGCACGGCATTAGGGACTCGACTTTGATGTAGGTTACGTCATTTCATCCAATCATCCCACGCTCCCATGTTGACATCTCGTGAAGGTATCTGTCCTACTATCTCCCCGTCCTGGTATGGGCGCGCGAGTACAATTGGTCTTATTTCAAGGGCGACTTTATCGCTGCCCTAACGGTGGCCGGTATGTACGTGCCCATGGCGCTGTCGTTGGCCGATAACTTGGCGCATGTCCCGGCTATCAACGGCCTTTACTCGTTCGTCTTCAATCCGCTTGTCTATGCCATCTTTGGCAGTTGTCCAGCCATGATTGTCGGCCCAGAAGCTGCCGGCTCGCTGCTAGTCGGCACGGTGGTCAAGGCAAGTGTGGACTCCGGCCGTGGCAGTGACAATGATGTGGTCCTGCACGCCAAGATCTGCGGCGTTGTTACCGGCATGGCTGGCGCCATGGTTTTTGCTGCTGGCGTGGCGCGACTGGGATTTCTGGACAGTGTGCTCTCCCGCCCGTTTCTGCGCGGCTTCATCAGCGCTATTGGCGTTGTTATTGCCGTCGACCAGCTGATACCCGAGCTTGGACTGACACACATACCCGGCATCGGACATGGCAGCAGCGTCGACAAGCTGCGCTTTATCTTTGGCAACCTGGACAAGGTCCACACTCTGACCGCTACCATTGCTGGCACCAGCTTTGTCGTGATCATGGTGTGCCGCGAGATCAAGCGCCGCCTGCAGCCCAGGTACCCCGGAGTAGCCTACATGCCGGACCGCTTTCTCGTCGTTGTGCTCTCCGCGTTTTTGGCCTACTGGTTCGAATGGGACAAAGCCGGTGTTGCTGTTCTGGGCAAGGTGGAGGCGGCCAGTGGGCACATGTTCACGTTCCGCTGGCCTTTCCAAGTCTCGCACATCGCGCACATTCAGGAGGCCATGAGCACCTCGTTTCTTATCGCATTGCTCGGCTTCTTTGAGTCGTCAGTCGCGGCCAAGAGCCTTGGCGGCAACGAATCATTTGCAGGGATACAGTTGAGCCCCAACCGTGAACTGGTCGCACTCGGTGCTGCTAACCTGGTCGGGGCATGCTTCATGAGTCTACCTGCTTTTGGAGGTTATGGGAGAAGCAAGGTGAACAAGTCAACGGGTGGGAAGAGTCCGATGAGCTCGATAATACTGAGCTTGTTAACCTTGATTTGCATCTGGGGACTCCTTCCATCCCTTTACTATCTCCCGGTATGGCCCCTCTTCATCTCCTAGGGAAGGACGTTCGTGCTAACCACGTCTCAGAAACCCGTCCTCTCATCATTGATCAGTGTCGTCGCCTGGTCTCTGATTGAAGAATGTCCTCATGACATTTCGTTCTTCGCCCGCATCCACGCCTGGGAGGAGTTGGGGCTGATGATCACCATTCTTCTCTCAACCATTTTCTTCTCGCTTCCTTTGGGCATGGCCATAGGTGTCGGGCTCTCTCTGCTTCAAGTCATTCGCCACGCCACCAGGCCCCGGATCCAGATTCTCGGCCGGATCCCTGAGACTAACCGTTTCGAGAACGCCGAGTCCCACCCCGATCGGATCGAGTTTATCGAGGGTTGCTTGATCGTCAAGATCCCTGAGCCATTGACGTTTGCTAATACCGGTGAGTTGAAGACTCGGTTGAGGAGACTGGAGTTGTATGGAACAAACATGGCGCACCCGGCACTGCCCAGGCTGAGAAGGGAGGATTCGAACAAGAATATCATCTTTGATATCCACGGCGTGACGTCGTTGGACGGAAGCGGAACGCAGGTGCTGGAGGAGATTGTGAGGAGTTACGTCGAAAGAGGTGTCAGGGTGTTCTTCAGTCGTGGCCCTGGACCAGAGTCTGAGGTTTCCATTCTGCTGCGGAGAGCCGGCATTGTTGACCTGGTGGGTGGAGAAGATCACTTTGTCGATGATGTCCATGAAGCGTTGAAGATGACCGAGGTCGAAGAGGGCGGGGAGTTGGGGGTCTCGTATCAACGACCGCTACTGTGAGCATGTGTATAATAGCGCCCATCTATCATGATACCTCAGCATAAGTGACAATCGTCTCACGGTTCACCTTCATCACGACTCCAAACTTCAACATGAGAACTTGAAGTATGTCTGTGCGCCATGCAAAACCCTTATATCTCAATCACGAATCTGCCTTTCTTGCACATGTTTCACTGAACAGGTGGCTGTTCGGATGAGAGCAACTCATCCACAATATCCTCAAACTCTTTCCGGAACTGCAGCTTCTCCCGCCAACGTAGCGGAATTGCGTTGACACCATCCCGCGCACCGAGTAAACCCCCCGCAATGGCAGCATTGGTGTCCGTGTCGTTACCGATCCGCACCACATCGATGAGCACCTCCTCCAACGGCCGCGGATCCAGCAGCGCGGCGACAGCAATGGTCAAAGACTCCGTCACATATCCTTGCCCCTTGAATGGCAGCGCCTCGCGAGCACCAGCTGCCGCGAGTGGTCCGTTCTGTGCGAGGTCATCCACACGTACCAGGACCTTGCCTGCCTCGAGCGCAGCTGAGACCTTCCGACTCGGAGCTGCCCACGTCAAGCTTACCCCATCCTCAGAGGTTAGGGATTTAGTTGCCCGTTTGCCCGCTTCGAGAGCCTCTAGCGGGGTCCTGCCGTCAACGAGAGCGCGCGAGATCGCGTTGTATGCTGTGCAGGATATCGTGCAGAGGGGGTCGTCGTGCGTGATGGCGCTTATGGCCCACGACTCGGACGGCTCCGCCGACGGTGACGCAAACAGAGCAGTCGGGATACATCTCATCAGCGAGCCGTTTCCAGCGCTCCCCTCGCCTGCGCCGGCCTTGCGCGGGTCGCCGCTCGCGCGGTATCTCCGTAGACCGGTGGCGGTTGCGCCGCCCACGTCGCGCGGGGTTTCGCCGGGAACGCGGTCGGGCCAGTTGCGGCCCGCGTACCAGTCTAGCATGTAGTCTGCCGCCAGCTTGACGACGTCCGGAGGACTTGTGTTGGATGATTCCGATGGGTTGCACTGGCGGGCGACGTCGCGGTAGGCGAGGAGGACCGCGCGCGTCAGGTCTGTGTCATCTGTTGCGTGGCCGGCTGGCCAGCCGAAGGGGCCGCCGCCGACGATATCGCGCACGCCTCCGTTGGGGTACTCTTTCTGGATGGTTTCCCATGATGCGAATTCTACTGTTGCGCCGAGGGAGTCGCCTGCGTGGACGCCCAGGAGGGCGCCAAGGATGCGTTCTTGGCGCGTTGGACCGGTTGAGGGGTCTGGCATGATGGATTGTGCTTGAAGATGGGCTCTGATGGAGACAAGCAAGGGGTGGATATCTTCGCAGTAGCTGTCAAGGTCTGGTGGGAATGAAACTGGTGATTTGCTATTTTGGATTATCGATGGGAAGATGTCATGTCATGGCTGAAGGTAAGACATTGGAGCCTTGAGCCGCAGAATCAATATTGCCCTGCTGCCTAGCTGCAGTGGGTGCATTCATGCAGGTTGCTGACGCCCTTTTGTTAGACTATTGCTGCAGTGTTTCCAGGTACCTCACAAGCTCCAATTGGTCAGGAGGTTGCTGCTTCCCCAAGCTTATATCTCAGCCAGCCCTCCATCCAGACTTCCCAACCTTTTTTCTTCCTCCTACCAACAACCAACACACAACCCATTGCTTGCTGCAACCCCGATACAACAGCCACGAGACCACGAGAAATACCGAACGAAATAGGGCAAAAAGGAAAGAGGACAACAAAACAACTACCCCCCAAAATGCTATCTCGCCATCGGTAGGTCAATCTATGAGACAATAGCTGGATATTTTATACAAAAGTCATCTCACCCGTTTTCAGACAGATCCTTGCCATTATCGCGTGCAGTTATTGGATATGTATGGCAAACTCTTGGGAAGGTCCTTCATGTGGATCTACTGTCTGTTACGAACCGGATCCCATGAGGCCTCGGATGAAATCCCGCGGGCTGCAATGGGACGACGTAGACGCCATCCGCGAAAACGTTGCCAAATACCGTTTCAACCATTGGGGCTTCGTCATCTTCCGTTGTAACTACAAGTCGCAATCGAAATGGGACCAGTTCATCGGACTCGCCAAGCAGGAAGCGCAGGAGTACTTTGCGCAACACCGGTGGGGTGACCTGTCCGACAAGTTGACCTGGACGATCATCGAGGACGCTATAACGCTGGAGGGCGCGAGTCTTGCGACGACCGCTCAGCTGTTCGTCGACTGGGTGGAGGGGCCCGGGGGCCAGCAGGACAGGGAGGGCAGTATTTTTGATACGAACGCCTACGACGACTTCAAAGACACTAAGGTCTATAACTATGGGGCGCGATATAATTTTTACCTGCATGCTGATGAGGAGAGCGTCGAGAGCGTGGTGGACGATGCGAAGGCGGGGAGGGCTGATGGGTATTTCTGCACGCTTGTGAGGGCGGATATGGCCTTGTCGGCGGAGCAAGATCGGCTGGAGGGAGTGTGCTACCCGGAAGAGGGACCGGAAGAGGGAGAGGAGGAGGATGAGGAGGAGAGGAAGTTCGAAGAGGAGCGAGAGTTGTTGGACGTGAGGAAGAGGGTCCACATTGACCAGCTTATTTTTATGTATGGGCATGTGCTCGACAGTAACCGGTGGTACAACATCCCTGTCAAGTACGGAGTTGTCGAAATCTGACTCGGCGGCAGGCGGCTGTGGTATCTGCCTGTGCCGGGTGCATTTATACAAGCCTTTAGTTTGGTTGCTATCAGGACTTTTATGTACGTACCTGTATCACAAACTTCACCCGAGACGACGAGTCCGAACCTCGTTAAACACCTTTATGGAAGTGGCCGTGGACGTAGCTTGACCGAAATACATTCTGCCATAGTAAATAGGTATCTAGGTCATTTCACATTCTTTTCCTCTAGTATTACACGAGGTGGAAAACGAAAAAAAAATGCCAGTGCGTTTTGGCCTCATCCCATCTAATTTTTGAACAAAAGAAAACAGAATTACATCCATGGTCTCCCTTGCCACTATCAAAACACGTCAAGCCAGGCATCAAGCGAATAGCGCCTTAACTGCAACAATAACTACAACAGAGAAAGCCACCATCGGTGGTGCAGCCATCAAGTCGTGACGTCTTGCGCCAGCCGAAGTCGGTGCAGCCGCATCAGCCGGCTTGGTTGGGCTGGGGTCCGGATTCCCGCCATCACCGGGCGCGGTGTTGTTGCCCGGAGGAGGAGAAACATCACCAGACTGACCCTTACCAGGATAAAAGATCTCAGTGCCATTCTCCAGCCGGTATCCAAGGAGAATATAGTCCTTGGTAATCGCCGTGCCGTTGGCAATGAACTGCTTCTGCACCCCGTCGCAGGTCTCCAGAACATCCCACAGATAACAGTCACGCACGGCCTCCTGGCCAGCAGGCGGCAGTAGCTCGGGCGCAGCTTTGGTGTCGAGAGCAAAAGCCGTCTTCAACCCGGTCGTCGCGTATTTGTCGTTGACGACCTCCTTGCCGGTGGCGATATCCATGCCGAACATGGACCTCTTGAAGATCTGGTACGCCGTCTCGGGCTGGTAGTACGGCACCGAGTGGCCGGCGTTGAACACGCGCGAGAACGAGAGACGCCCATGTTGGCGCGTGAGACCGCCCGAGTACGACTCGTTGGTCACCATCTTGGTGTAGCCTGCGTCTTTGAGGCTGATCGCCTCCGATTTGATTGCCAAAGAGATCTGTTCCCCTCCCAACCAGTTGCACTGGTAGTCGCTGTCGCCGTACATGAGCGTGACCTTCACTCCGGAATCGAGTAAGCGTCCAATGCTGGCGAGGGCATTGCCGCGCATGAAATCGCCTGTAAAGTTGAATACTTGAGACACAGGATCTGACAGGCCGGTGAAGTTCAGCGGCACACCCAGTGCTTCCTGGATTTCTTTGCGGTTGAGGTAGCCGGCCGCCCATTTTGGGGGAAATGAAGATAAGATGGGAGAGGTGATGTCGAAGACGTTGCGCCCGGACAGCATGTACGGCGCCCAGACGGTGCCGAAGCAGAGGTTGAACGCCTTCTGGCAGGCTGCGTTCACCTCGTCGTTGGTGCCTTTGAAGTCAGGGTCCTTTTCGTCGGCAAGCTTGTGGCAAGCGTTTGTCACTTTTGTGCAGGCGTCGACGTTGGCGAGTGCCGCCTCGTGCATGGTCTCGTTGATCGCCTTGATGTTGTAGGTGTTGTTGAATGCCATCTGCGGGTAGCTGGCCATCTGCACGTTGCTGTCGATGCAGCCGTTGATGATGCCGATCGAGTCGACCGTCAGGGGCTTGGCCTTGTCGTTTGACAGCTTGCCGGCGGCGATCTGCTCGTTTTGACGAGAGAAGAAGTCGGCGAAGATCGGGCCGTAGTGGCCACCGTAGGACTCGGACCAGATGCTGAACTTGTTGTCGTCGGAGGACTTGTACTCGGGGAATCTGTTTGATAGATGGGGTTAGGTACTTGAAGCGTCTGTGCTGCGAAGGGCAGTTGTACATACTCTTGCATCCAAACCTGCATAAAATTCCAGATGGCTTCCGCAGAGTTCATGGTGGTGTTTGTAATAGTGGTATTTCTCTGAGAAGCAAACACTCCGCCGCGGTGGGTGAAATTGCCCTTTGTTGGCTCTTCCACAACCGCAATGTGAAAGGGCGACTTCACTTCGTCGACGATGCCGTTCACCAATGTATCGTAAGAAAAGCCGACCTGGACAGGTTGATCAATGTACAGCATGTTGACGTCGTTGTTCCATGACCACGGGTTGAGCTCTGTTGTCGTCGAGTCGTTGGTGACCACGCAAGGACCGTTCTCGCTGACTGGGCTGGTCACCGAGGGTGCACCTGGGCCACCCTGGAACCATAGAGAGAGCGGTGCGGTCTGGGAATTACGGCGAGCCTGGAAGAACCAGAAGAAGGTGTGGATTTCGTAGTCTTGTCCGGGGACTGTGTTGGGAGGGAGATGGACATATCCGGCATACGACTTGACGCCGGGAGTGGTTTCGCAGATCTCCGTCTGTGGTACAGACGTGTTAGCAGGATTTATTACTGCCAGGGAAACGGAAAGAAGACACCAACCTGCTTGTATGTGAGATATGCCCCAGGAACCGCGGTAGAGTTCACAAGAGTGGTGGAGATATTAGACGCCGCTGCTTCCCCATATGCCAGCACCATGGGCACCAGCGACCCCAAGGCCATGGCGAGTTTAGATGTTAATAACATGATGGTTGTGGTATGCTGGTGTGGATAAGCTATGTCGTCAACACGGGATTAAGGTAAAAAGAAGAGATGGCCCCAAGGAAAAATAAACAGAGAAATAGGAAATATGATGATATGATGGTATTGCTGTTTGAGTATCTATTCTTTCTTTCTGAGCATGAATGGTTCTTCACCTCTATATATGAAGCAGGACCGATTGTTGTCGTCCTTCGTCTGAACTCCATTTTCCCTTGCCATAATTAGAGACTGCTCCGCCATGAAACGATCTGCGAAGGTACGCAGGCCTGTTAGTGATGTTAGCGGACCGAGATTGTGTTAGTGTTCAAGTGGACAAGTTGAGACAGCGCCGTTGGCAATGCCCGTTTGATCCTTGTCGGATGGAAACCTTGTCGAAGTCTAAAGATGCGGCGCAATTGCGACATCCAATAGCATCCTGTACCGAGTCTCGCAAGTGACCCACTTCATTTTTTCCCCTGGGCGCAGTATCCGTAACGTCCTGAATTAAACGTCTAATGCACCCGGTTTGTGGGAGCCTGGAGATCCAGGGCGATCCTTTTCGTTCCTGACGCTTCCGCTAGTTTGGAGCCACCAGAATGCAGTGCTGGCACCCGAGAGTGGAAGTTAGCAAATGATCTGAGGCTCCTCGACACCGAGCTAGGCACGCCAAGCCCAAAAGATCTCGCATTTGTTCGCTTTGTTGTCCTGCCCCCTTTCACCTTGGCAAGCTAGGTAAGGATATCGTTACACGTATTACCACTACAGTGAGCGGGATCGAGCAAGAGAAACTTTGACGCGAAACCAGCGCGTTGCCGTGAACACTACCGAGTGCGTCGATCGGATTGGAAGGCACCAGCCCGATGTTTGTCAACAAATGGGAAAGGGTCTGGTCTGGAATGTGCATCAACACTGGACTGTCCTGAGTTGTCATTGTCTTTCGTGTCATTGTATGTGGTTGAGTAACACGATATGCTCGTCAATGGCAACTCAGAGGTTGATATGCAACATGAAAACACCCCTTGTGATTGTATCCGAACAGGGGAGAAGAATTGGTGCGGCCGACTGGGGTTCAGCAGACCTCTGCACGGCCTAACAAGATCATATAGAACTCTTTACCAAATCTGTTAGTGAGCTCGTTATATCCGAAACTCGGTGCAGAGCCGAAACGAGGAAGATGGACGTTCCGAAGTGCCCGCCGCCCACACCAGCAGCCTATCTCTCTCCATAAGGGGTCGCCGACTTCAGGTTAGTACTGTTGCCGTGGTTGATATTACCATTCGAAGCAAGTCTAGAAGAAGGTTGTCTTATAACATTCAAACTCTGCAAGTTAGTCTGAACCTCGAAGCAACTACCTTAGCTATACACTATCATCACATCTACTTAAACAGTCAATTACATCCTTCATTTTAGATCGCAATGGCAATGTTCGCAGTCTGGACAACTTGCATACCTCTGGGCAGCGCCCGCCATTCCCACCTCAGTGAAATCCACCTCCAAATCCGCAAATACGCGGCGTTTAGAATTATCCCCATGATAACCATCGTCTTGTACTGGCTCTTCCAGTCCCGTAATCACTGCTGAATCGCCGTTCTTTGCCTCCCCCACCGAGCCTTTTCGCGGACTCGCAAACCAAGCTCTTCTTTTCCTCTTCTTATACTTGTTGGCCTTTTGCTCCTCAAATTCAGCCTTGACATATCCCAACCAACCAGAATAGTCAATCTCTTCGCTTGGGTAGTCCATACTTGCCGGATGCACCGTGATAACATCCCAATACGCCATCGCCCGCTCAGCATCGTCCACTCTCCAGTAGGTCACTGCCATGGACAGCACCGCCTCAGATACGCCATACGCGTCCGTGGCATCCTGCAGTCGCGTCGTCATGTGTCCTTCTCGCAGGATATCGTCTTCCTGGACACCATCCGATACAAGCAAGCGACGCCACGCGTCCAGCGCTTGAGGCCATCGGCCGCGCGTGTAGTACGATCGTGCGCGGAGGGTGCGCGCGGCTCTCAGCAGCTTTGGAGACCTCGGCTTGCCTTTCTGCCCCGGTAGCAGCAGGTCCCTCTCCAATGATTTCAGATGTTTGTCGAAAGCATCATACTTGTGCGTCTGGAGCAAGGCTTCGCAGAGAATGAGCCGGAAGTCGGATGTGATGGGCTCGAGACGACGATCCTCGTCGAGGAATCGCTTGACTCGTGGGTTAACAAGCTCGACGGCTGCGTCGTACTGTCTCCGCTTGCAGTATAGTTGGCCCAGGGTGATGGTGGCCCAGTTGAACTCGTCCAGGGCTGCGAGCGGGCCGGCAGGGTCTGCTGGCGCGAGGATTTCTTGGAGTCCGCGCATGGCCTCGTCGTACCTCTCGAGGAAGATCTGGTTCTTGCAGGCCGCCGCTTGTAAGAAGCCGTGCATTCGCGCCTCTAGGCGGGATTCGGGAGAAATGGGATGCCATGATTCGATAACCTGCATGACGCGGTAGTAGCTACGCTGGCTAAACAGGCACTGCGCGCGATGGAGGATGACGTCCCCTATCGCTGCGTTGTTGCGCGCTGTCTTGAGCGTCGGGTCTGCCAGGACTCGGGCCATCTCCTTGTCTTGGGTCTTACCAAGGAGTTCCTCTGCCTTGTCTCGGTTCCCATCATTGAACTCGCTACATCAGCTAGGTGGTTAGCAGTGCTCAACGTGAATTGGGCGCTCACTCTGTAAACATACAAGTAGCCACGCCACTTAGCAGCTCGGCATCTCTGCCACACGTCACTCTGATAGCGCAACAGCGAGTCAATATACCGAAGCAAGCCTCGGTCCTTGTCCGAACGGCCCACGCTGCAAAGAAGCATGAAGACCAGAGGTTCGTGAATATCGCTCAGCTCAGACACCGGGGTGCCCATCGCCAACAGCGTCTGGACGCACTTGAAGATGTGCGTGATGATGACAGACCAGTTAACTTCAAAGTTCTTGTCCTCCAGACAGCTCTCTTCCGGGATCGCATGACTGACGAGGCGGATGACCGTCTTCATCCATCGCAGCTGCTCTTCCTGGCTCAGCTCGCGGATGACGTATTGTTGTACAAGCGGTCGCATCTCGATCCGCGTATTGGAGCCCGTCCGACGCCGGCCAAGAAAGGTGGCATCGAGAAGTGGTTTCAGGGCTTCTTCAAATGCGTCCTTGTTCTTGAACAAGTTGGTGAGATCACAGGGAATTCCGTCGTCGCGCGCAGATCGTGTCTCCCTTTCTCCGTGTTCATTCCACCGAATGCGGTCTGTCCAGAATCGCTGAAGCCTTTTATAAGGGGTTTCGTTAGTACAGTGTTCTCTGGGGTCGTGGGTAGGTAGGAATGAATATCTCCCGCACTCACAACAATGATCGAATGTCGAACCCATGCAGGAATGCAAACAGGTTGAGCAATGTGAACGACGGCTCACGCTGCTTGATGCGTCCGTAGGCTATGGACCATATGACTGATCCATCTCCGGTGACCAGTTGGCTAGACTTGAGGCGCGTGTCTCGCTTTTGCTCGTGGATATGCTCCAACATCTGCAGCAGTCCGCATTCAGTGTCCCGGAGATGTCTTGCGCCAAAGGACAGGTAGAAGGGTGTTCTGTCCAGCTGATCCGTAATCTGATCAATGATTGCCTGGTCCACCTCCAAGATTTCTTCATCGCGAATTCCAGCAAGGCATGTAAACATCCTTGTGGCGTCCGGGCCGGTCATCTGGCCGACTTCCAGATCGAAATTCGACAATTCGCATTTGTGGGCGGCCGGACCTATGATGATTCTGTGTGCCGGACTGTGATGAGGTATGAAGACGCCAAGATCAAAGTCGTTGTTCACGTCGTAGTTGTCGTACACAATGATGCAGTTCTGCTCCTTCTGGAACCATCGCAGCACCGTCTCACACCGATTCTGGTCCGAGTCGTTGACCGGAATCTCCTTGAGGCTTGGATCCTCGCCCTGGCTGAGGAACTCGTAGAACGATTCCATCTGAGTCCGAAGGATGTCCTCGCTGCTGGCATCAAACCATTTCACGGTATCGTACTCATGCCGATGCTTGGATAGATAGCGGAGGACCAGTTCGGACTTGCCCATGCCCCGTTGGCCGTAGACCGAGACGTGTTTCTCTGCGGCCGAGCCTGATAAAAATGCATGGAGCTTTGCTAGTTCCCCTTCGCGCCCCTCAAATCTCTCCGTCATGGGGGGAATCTCAAATATCTGATCTGTCACGGATTATAAGTATAAAGCAGGCAAACATCTGGAGATTTTAGAACCAACCTCGTTGTACGGGAGGATGGTGAGGGACAGATGGAACGGGTTTGTCGATGAATCTCCTTAGATGTGACACAATTCGGAGGAAAAGTGCGTCACTCGGACTCTTGAAACGTGCAATTGTCTGGTGGTTCTTCCCCAAGGCTTGTTCAAAGAGTTCATTGGACAAGCCTAATCTTGCTCTGTCCAGGGGAACAACCTAGATGCTCGCGTTCTCGTCAGGGCATGACTAGGATGGGAAGGCCAATGTGAAGTCTTACCATGCTTTGGAAAATTCCAAGTCTTGTCGTTCGCAACATTTCTCCAAAGCTGACTATCTCGAGATCTTGTTGGCTGCAGTCAGCCAGGCGGGCTAAAGACTTCATATTAGCAGCATACAGGTGAAGGAGACTGGCAGACTTCTTACTGGTGGCATATTCTATGAATCTGGTTGTGATTTTGTTGAGTGACAATGAACCGATCGAGAGCACGTCGAAAAGGGGTTTCGGACTGTCAGCAAAGAAAAGGACCCTCTTGAACACATTGGCAAGTCCGGAGCCGCCATGAGGGGTTCCGAGGAATATGATTCCAACTGTTGATTCCTGGATCAGCCGACGGCCTTGAACTCTGCTATCCAGAGTCAGAGCTCTTTGGATGAGAAGACCGCCGAGACTGTGGCCGATGAAAAGCAACTTCCTGTGCTTTTCCTCCTGTGTCCTCCGAACCTGGTCAATATGCCACAGTAATCCTGAGGCGATGTTCTTGATGTCCGCGTCTGAGTTATAGTGCGTGATGCTCGCATTCCATTTGAAGGTGTAGATGCGGCACAGCGGCATCATGGACGGGAGAAACCCGACATCCGAAGTCCAGTCTCGCTGTCCGTCACCATCTTGGTGAACCCACGTTTTCTTTGGATCACCGTTGATCCCATGGACAAGAATGATACTAGTTAGGATGATTAATTAGATAAGTCTGCTTCATGTTCATTAACGCTCTGGCTTCAAAAGGGGGCCATACTCTGCTTGGATACGCGATGAGAGCACCGACTCGGAGCTCGGAGCCCGTAGTTCGAGCCCGTAATCGCCCGGTAAGGACGCCATGGTTCTCTAGCACCAGGTGCGCTATTTGGACTATCATATTCTCTCGATGAGAAAAGCACACAGGTCTTAGAATAGGTGATGTCTTTGAGATTGAATAACGAGATCGTGTCGAGGAATTCATTGAACCTACCCACCTAGGTAGGCAGCAGCAGCCGACCGGGGTGCATGTTACAACTGAAAAGGGTCAACTTTGGTATTCAGACTCTCGGTAACTGAGTACCAACAAATGTAGGTTCTCGTCCTGTAGTCACCGACATGAAGGACCAATCACTTGATCTTTGCTTGGATATGGTGTGGTGGCTGGTGACGTGTCCTACTGAAAGGCTTGGCACATCGTCTGTCCAGCACTTGGACGGCTGCCTTCACCGGCAACGATGACCGCGGATTGGCCATCATCAGCTGAGCCCCCGGATGTAAGAAGTTCATCACCCCCACGATGCACACTGGTCGGGCGTTTGGCGTCTGGTCTTGTAACACGAACGGCGATGCCAAGAAGGGATTCCGCCTAGCCAGCCCCAAACCGCATATTCCATGAAAAAAAATCTCCTGTTGAAGTAAGTCGGCGACAAGGCGTGACGTCGAATCCCACTCTCGTCATATGCCTTTTTGCCCTCGGAATCATCCATACTGAACAAACACGCCGTGAGGGTTAAATTTTGAATTGCCGACTTGCGCATAATTTTTACAGGTCTAGTCCAATCAAACAATAAAGACAGACAATCTGCTTCCCATCAGCTCGCTCTTGGGCAGCTGCACATCCTTCTTGTCAAAGTCATGCAGCATCAACCAGCATATCATCCTAAACATCAACGCACACCATATCACATGACGCCTGACTTCAGCCTGGGTCGGCGGACTCTTCCGCCAGGTCTCTGACCGGCTCAAGACAGATGACACAGTGGTCCGCCTCTTCAAGCCCCACCCCGACTGAGACTCGTCGACCGGGGTCTTGGGCGTCGACTGAGCCGTCCCGCCTGTGGCAACCGTGTCCGGACTAACCGGCACATGATCGTCCCCATTCCCTTCCTCCTGTAGCGCCTGAAGTCCCAACCCGGTCCTGGAAGTACTACTTCCCTCCTGGCCGTGTATGAACCGCGACGCAGCCGCAGCCTGCGGATCATGATGCTGCGGCGACGTGCTGACTACGCGCAGGCAAATCTCCTCAAAGTACTTCTCCATCAGCGACGACTCGCGCTTCTCGTGTGGCACCTTGAGCAGGTCGTCGAACGAGATCTCGCCTTTGATGATCATCTCTGCCGGCTGTAGCTGCAGCGATCTCGCGAGCGGACTATAGTCGCCGCCAGCATCTGAGTCTTTGGACGTATTAATCGCCAACAAGACCTCTTGCACGTGGCGACGGAGCACATCGAGCACGACGTCTTTAGCGTTCTTGTTTTCCGACAAAACGGAACCGTCGACCTCGTCGATGGCGACGTGGAGGTTGTTTAGTACAAGAGGCGAGTAGTCGCCGTCCTGGTTTTCGGGGATCATCTCGCGGTGGAGTTTCTTTGCGCGGGCGTTGATGCTGATCAGCTCCTCCGGGTGGGTGTATGTCGGTGTTGTGGAAGTGACTTCCTTGTCGAGCCGGCCGCTGAACTCGGCGAGTAGTCGGCGAAGCGAGAATGCTTGCTTGTTTAAGGGGAACACGGCCGGGTTCGGGAGGTAGGTGAAGGGCCGGTTCATGAGGTGCAAAGGACGGGCGAGCATGCCGAGCACTTCGAAGATTACTGCACCTGATATTAGCGAGAAGATGGAAAATGGGCAGGACGAGGCAAACGTACCTGGGAAAAGATGCGTATGTTTCTTGGCCGGGTCCGAGTAACACCGCGTCGTGTACTCATTACAGCGGATCAAGTTCAGCGTCTCGGCGATCTCTGCCCGGCTTCCCAGCTGTAGCGTCTTGAGGTCGCTCTGGTCATTGACCGGCTGCTTCCAATTCTCGTCTTCGTTCCTGGGGCGATAAAACGTCGGCACGTTGCCAAAGCAGAGCTCCTTGACCTCGGTCGTGGGAATCACGCGGTTCTTCAAAAATCGCGGCCAACCGGGCTTCTCAAACGTGAACACCAAGCCGAAATCGCTGACCCGACTTCCCAGGACGCTGTAGCCGTTCCCCTCGGCGCGGTATTTGTTGTTGTCGCGATCAAACTCCCGCCAGTAGATGCCGAGAATAGCGCAGAGCTCGACGATATGACAGATGGCCGTGGTGGCGAACGGCTTTTTCACAGCCGGGTGCTTGTCGAAACTCCGCTTCCACGGCTGGATGTTCACGGCCAGCGATGCATATACACGCCCGTCCGCCGTCTTTGGCAGATCAGGCTGGTTGCCCGGAGCCCCCCATTTGCTCTGCTCCCATGCCCTGGAGTCTCTCTCCATCTTCTGCGCGGCTCCGATGACGAGGATCCAGGTAGCTAGTTCATTCTTGACCGTGTGCACGCGCTCACGCGTCAGACCGGACTCACCAGACCTCGCCAGGGAGGAGTCCTTGGAGCCGCCACCGAGCTCCGGGTCGGGGTTCGGTTCCTCCACCCGCGTCTCCTGGCAGCTCCTTGGCGTGCCATCGACGTACCAGGGAATCTGAGGGAGGGGGCCCTTGGGGTTGTCGTTGGCGGCCAGGAAGATGATGGGCGCTTCGTATTCGACCTCGACGTGAAAGAAGCCCCATCGTATGCGTGTGTAGGGTGCCCATTGGCCCATCACCTCCTTGTCCCGGTTGGGGAGGCCATTTGCAGTGGCGACGATGGTCTGGATGTACTGCACAACTACCCCAAGCAATGCCAGGGTCGATATGACTAAAGCCGCGATGGCAACATAGTAGTCGTTGTTGCTCTTATCATCGGCCATTGCGGCAGTAAGGCGGCGTCTTATTGCATCGGGAAATCGACAGAGTAACGTAGGTACCTAGGTAGGTGGGTCGTCCAGACTTGATGACGGCAGTTTGTGCATACTCCGTCGTTGATGATTTCGTTCGTGAGACTGATATCCCCGCCAACGACGCGGGCGCGTACATTTCGTCGCGGGTTTTCATGCAGTGACAGGGGTTGGCATCCAGTGGGTAAAGAGCCACAGTTACACTTGAATATGGTAGCACGGAACTACCCGAGCCTCGTCTGTGGTTGGCAACTTTCGATGTTGAAGGCTCCCAACTTGGTGAAGGCAACTCAAACCGTCAAGCGATGTGGTTAACCTTGGATGGAAACCCCGAATACTTCTTCGACATGTCCATAACTTTTGTCTATAGTATAATTTCCCCAGTGATACTTTTATTTAGCATCATATCTAAGCACACGAGACATCTGGCACAATCCGTGCGACAGCAATATCCCATCAAGACGCCTACTCGCATGGTATCTCATCCCGAACCATCATGAACACCACAGTTATGGAACCCTTTACGTAAATAGAATTCCTCAAACACCAAACAACTCACCAACCCCCTCACCCTCATCCGGGGTCACCGCTAATTCAAGCAACTCATGCGCCAACTCCACCGTTTCCGCATCGATGCCCTTCTCCAGGACCAAGTCCTCTTCGGCAAAATTCAGTCGAGCCAAGGTCAACAAGTATCGTTGCGATCCACCCTGAGAGGCCGCCAACTTGGCCGTCATATTTACCACGTTGGCGGTCCGGGGATCGGTTACTAGGGTATGGATAAGGAACATAGCGAGCGCGATGAGGCGGCAGAGAAGCTTCGACACATCAATCTCTTCGTCCACCTCTTCACCAATGTCACCTGGGTCCTGATGAATACCGCCTGCCGCATCTGCGTCTGTGATGGGCCAAGAAGCTTCATCGACCTGCATCTTGTCTAGATCCATCCCATCTGCCAGATTGTCTCCCGGCTCCGTCGTTGACTCGTGAAGCACACTGTCATGGTGTTGTTCTTGCGACTTTCTGGTTGTGGAAGGGGTGAAGGTGATGTCCACATCATAGAGCCGATCTATACCCCAGCACAAGACAGTAACAAGCCTGGGGATGGCGACATCGCTATTGGCAAGATGAAACGCACCAAAGTTGCTCGACGCAAATATGATCAGCGTCTTCAGAACAGACAGGCGAACATTCACCTCCTTGGCAGACCCTCGTAAAGCCCACGGCGGTGACTCGGCAAGGAATGAGGACACGCGATCGATAATGCCGTTGGCAACGAAGTCGGACGTCTCCGTCTCAGCCCGGCCGTTGGCAAAATACTTTGCTGAGGTCGTCGGGTTGGGTATCGGCCCAATGCTGAAAGGAAGGACCGAAGTCGCCAGCAGGGCAAGCATACCGAACCAGTCTGGCTCGCACTGTTTTGGGGAGAGCATCACCATGACGAATTCCAGCTCCATGGCCTTCCAGAACTCGCTCTGGGGAGAGTACTCCAAAGGGAGAGGTAGCGCGGAGTCGTCACCTGGTGGTGAGACACAAGCCATTGCGCTGATATACAAAAGCGCGAGAGATTGGGTGACGTCGATCTCGAGAAGCAGCTGCCGCACAACATTGTCCGGGTGGTCGGATATGTTTCCATCGACGCTGTTGAACCGTGGCAGCGCCACCAAGCGACATGTCGTTGCGCACACCGGCACCAGGGATGAGATGATGTGAGGCGCTACCGTGGTGGCGTTGAGCTGCAGAGTGTAAGACACAAGGGCAGCGAGATAGTATATAGGAGCGTGATAACGCTCGGATAGACATTGCTGCCACATGTCTATCATCAGCTCGGCAAAGTCAACAAGTAGACGCAGCGGCTCGTGTGCGTTGCCCATCCGTGGCAACTTCTGGAAGATAATGGAGGCGAAAGTCTGAGATGGCTGTGAAGGAAAGGCAAAGCGCGAGAAGAGGTCGAAGGTGAGCGGTTGCCCATGAAGCTGTGAATGGTCCAACACAAGCCTCAAGAACTATCACACTTCTGTTAGCAGGTTGACTCAACAAAGGGACTTGCGGAAACTCACATCAAACGGCAAAGTGTCGGATACGACCTTGGTAGCAACGGGTTCCCTATCCTCGTCCACACCTTCAAACGACACGTTCTCTGAATGTGTCTCCAGAGCAAAGGAAGGGCTGTCAACCGCCGGACGTTTACGCTTCCCTTTACTTGGAGTTCGCTCCCCAGCAGCAGCGGCGGCAGCTGAAGCCGAACCCGTCGGCCCACCACTGTCTTTTCTCTTTTGCGCCTGCTGACCTTTGGAGGGACTCGTCATGACCTCCACGCCGTCGAACCCGTCAGGCACAAATGAGAAAGACTTGGACTTTTTGGGAGTTGTAGCCCCATCTTTCTTCCTGGCTTTCACCCGCCCCAGCTCCTCCTTAAGGTCCTGGCGGGCGAATTGTAGCTCAGTCGCGGCCGTCCGCTCCGCCGCCATGGCCGCTTCGACCATGCGCTCGTGCTTTGCCGCCTGCTCGGCACTCTGCTTCTTGAGCCGCGCGACCTCGGCATCGTGCGTGAGGCTTGCCTTGTCATATTTAGACCGCAGAATGGACGCCTCCCCCTTGGCTGCTGTGAGCTCTGCTTCCAGAGCAGACAAGCGAGCCTGGAGCGCAGAGACGACATCGTTTGGCTTGCCTTGTCCAGCACCATGTAGAGCTTGTGTGGTGGGAGGACCGGGGTATGGCCGTGCGAGTGGAATCGGTGGGCGCACGAATTGCGATTGCGATGGGACTTGTGATTGTCGATGAGGAAGCGCACGTGTCGACGGAGGGATGAGCCGAGGAGGGTATCGCTGGGAGGAAAGGGGAGGAGGAGCAGGTCGCGACTGAGCAGGGTATTGTGGCCGCGGGGGGAAAACGGCCCTTGGAGCTTGGGTCTGTTGATGCCATCGTTGCTGGCCGGCAAAACTGGGGATGAGGCGGGAGTTTTGGGAGGGGAGCCCCGGGCCAAAACTCTGGAGCGTCGGCTCGATGGCGGCGGGCCTATGTTGCGGGGCGAGCTCGTCGATCACGACGGTATCGTCGAGGTCGTCATCGTCGAGATCAAAGTAGTTTTGTTGCTGGTTTTGTTGTTGCTGCTGATTGTATTGTTGGTGATGGTGTTGAACGGGCGGCGATGCCTGCGACTGGAAGGGTTTCTGGGCCTGGGTGAACTGGAGCGCATTGTTTTCGAGCTCTTGCAGGACATTGCCGTCCAGGTCGTCGAACCCATCGTCGGAAAAGTCATCCATATCCATGACAGTCACCTCTTGCGTCCGATAGCGGGCACGACCATGCCATCATCTGGTGTATTTAGTTCGTTGTTTAATTTGTTCGCGACATCCCGACTTGTTTCGGAAGAGATTCCGGTGGGCAGGGCGGGCCCGGGAGCACTTCGTTCGGCCGATTGACAACCTGCAGTGACAGCAACCCGGATGCGGTTGAGCCCCACTAGTTAAAGTACGCGTCGTGAAGTGGTGCCGAACTTGATTGAATGGTGGGATGCCACAAACGCGTCTGGCGGAGCAGCACGCGCTCCGTCGGGGTGTCGGTGGGAAGGGTCCCCGCCGTCCCGGTGGTTGTGGGGTCCTAGTGGGGAATGTTGGAGAAGATGCCGACATGTGATTCGTGCTGACTGTCCCTGCCCTGCCAACAAGAACCCCGAAATGACGGAAGCAGCGATGCGGCTTGGCCCTGCCCCAACAAATGGATCAACCAGTCCTGCCTGGCCGAAGTGGCCGAAGTGGCCGAAGTGGCTGGAAGGTCAGGGAGCTGCGGATACACCGTCATCAGCCACTTTAACGCACCTTGACAGCTTCCAGCTTGCCGGGCTTCCGTATGTACTCCGTATCAATGCAAGTGCTATTGACTTTTCCGTTTGTGACTGTTTGACATGCAATGCCTTGCTGTCCTCACTCTCCACTTCAGCACAGCATCGTGAAATTAGAAATAGTAAAAGCAAAGCACATTTTTCAGCAGCTTGCCCGAACTTCCGAAGGAGCTGTCCTGTCCCACTTCTTCATGGTCACTGCCAAGCCCCAAATTGACGTAGGACTTGGCCAAAACAACGAAATTTCAAAATCCCCCGAAACCCGGTCCACTTCCCGTCTTCTGCATCCAAACCACCAACTTCAGATCTCATTCATTTTTTCTCCAGCAGCACTTGTGAATAGTATCCGCCCGCATCGCCTAGCCGCTTTGCTGCCGCCGACCCCCGCGACACCATCTATCGTCGTCCACACTCTCTGCCACCGCAGAATGAGTTGCTGATCGTTTGACTCGCCCGCTACCCCATCTTCATCCCTCCGCGACCTCCCCCGCCAAACCGATCGAGAGAGCAGCGCATCCCCAACCAACACCGCGCGAACTTAGATCCATATCCACCGCGTCATTGTCGCTCATACTTTCCCGCCACCATGTCAGGACGGTCGCGCCGCGTTAAGTTCGCCCACAGGCATGGGAATAGCCAGGGGGCCGCCGAGGGCCGTCGCTCGAGCGTCAGCGATGTCGTTAGTGAAGATGGCTCCGTGACAGCGGCAAGGAATACCGGCACAATGGATGGAACAAATGAGGTGCGTCTTGTTCGCTCTATCACGGCGGGTAACCATCTTCCGCTACCTTTGGAATACCGGCCATCGTGTTTCGCATCCTCGCTGACTCCCGTCCTCATCTCCTTTAGAAACCACCGACGCAAGAAGAGAAACAAGTCGAGTACGGAAAGAAAAAAGCCAACTTCCTTACGCGCACGCTCTGGACCTTTGTCATGATCGCTTTCTTTTTCGGTGGCCTGTTTGCCGGGCATATCTACATCATCTGCATCATTACCTATGTACAGATTGTGTCTTTCAAAGAAGTCATCGCCATTTCTGCATTGCCGAGCCGGGAGCGTGACTTGCGATCGACCAAAAGTCTCAACTGGTACTGGCTCGCCTCGACCATGTACTTCCTCTACGGCGAGAGTGTCATCTACTACTTTAAGCATATTGTCTTGGTGGATAAGGTGCTTCTGCCGCTGGCTACTCACCACAGATTCATCAGTTTTCTTCTCTACTTAATGGGTATGTGACCGCTGACATTCACCTGCTGCGACACGTATCTAACCCGCGACACCTCTAGGTTTCGTATTCTTCGTTGGCTCGCTCAAGAGCGGACATCTCAGGTTCCAATTTTCCAACTTCGGATGGACACACATGGCTCTCTACCTCATTGTCGTCCAGTCTCACTTTATTATGAACAACGTGTTCGAAGGCATGTTCTGGTTCTTCATGCCGGCGGCTTTGGTCATTACCAATGACATATTCGCCTACATTTGTGGAATCACGTTTGGTCGCACTCAGCTCATCAAGCTGTCCCCGAAAAAGACGGTCGAGGGCTTTGTCGGAGCATGGGTCATGACCGTTCTCTTCGGCATCGTCCTGACCAACATCCTGGCGAGGTCCAAGTACTTCATCTGCCCGGTCAACGACCTTGGAGCCAACATCTTTAGCGGTCTGAGTTGCGACCCCAACCCTGTCTTCATCCCCAAGACATACACGACCCCCGAGCTCTTCTTCCTACCGCCGAACAGGAGGTTGAGCGTGACCGTTCTCCCAATGCAAATCCATACCTTCTTCTGGGCAACCTTTGCGTCCCTGATTGCCCCCTTTGGCGGCTTTTTCGCGTCCGGGCTCAAGAGGACCTTCAAGATCAAGGACTTTGGCCACTCGATACCTGGCCATGGAGGCATGACTGACCGTATGGATTGTCAGTTCATCATGGGCTTCTTTGCGTACATGTACTATCACAGCTTCATCGCCGTGAACAAGACCACGGTAGGCGACGTGTTACAGGCCGCTATCATGGGGTTGACGGTTGAGGAGCAAATCGAACTTTTGAGGAAAATGTCCGAGTACATGATCAACCAGGGGGCTATTAAGCCGGCGGTGAGTGTTCCTGCGCTGCGCAATCGTGCCTTTCTTTCATGCTAACGGCTCCTGCAGGTCCTCAAAGCTATTGAAGGAAGTTAGTTTCCTGTTGCTCCGGCCGCTGTTGCCCCGATCACTCTGTGGAAAGCCAGCCCGGGGGCTGTTGCCCAGCTCACTGTTGCCCCGATCACGGGAACTGTGATTGGTGCCTAGATCTTCCCAGGACTGTTGTCAGATCGAAAATCCGGGAACTGGTGCCGAGTTCAACCCGAGGAGTTACCTAGCAACTGCGTATTGCCCCCTTTTTGAGCAATGCTGCGCATTGTTGCCCACAGACTCCCACCCTCTTTTGGAAAGGCAATCTTCACTTGTACATAGATGTCTCTTTTACGTCCACTACTGCGTGGGCTAGCGCTGTAATGCTAGCGGTGTATCAGATAGCCGCATACTTTAATTAATCTGAAGCGAAAAGTTCTACTCTCCTTTGAGGCCG
Source organism: Apodospora peruviana (assembly GCA_033439685.1). NCBI lineage: Eukaryota > Fungi > Ascomycota > Sordariomycetes > Sordariales > Lasiosphaeriaceae > Apodospora > Apodospora peruviana. The sequence continues at coordinate 161,114 of JAUEDM010000009.1, forward strand.
TGTGGGACATGCAGCTCTTATCTCAGGTATCTACCCAGGTGCTGCCAATACCGGTCACCCAATGGCATTATCCATACGCGGGCTGTTACATTCTGCCGCCGGTCACTCTCAGGTGCGTCATTGTCATGGGAATTGCTATCAGACAGGGGAGCTATTTAAGTTGCCGGAGCTGATGCCCCTCCTTTCATGCAGCTCTGAGAGAAGTAGAACCCCTCCGCATTTTGGTTCAATTTTTCTGCTTACTTAAATCTGTTGGCACTGCCTCCCAGATTCCAGTCTTGGATTATCGAGTCAGAAAAATTTTTACAATGGTGAGATAACAAAACCGTCTTCCTTTCCCCAACAAAAAAGGCTTTGACCATCACAAAATCTCTTTATCAAGGGTGAACTGGTACTGATAGACGAGATAGGTTTCAGAAGAGGACATTAAAAAGGCGTTCAAGGGGGGCGACGATGATGGCGACGGAACCCTTAGCGTGTCGGAGGCCGTCAAGGCTGTTGAGAAATTGGGCGGCCGATCGCTGGACGAGTCGGCGATTGAGTCGGCTTGCAAGAGCTGCGGTGTGGACACGAGCAGGGAGATGGATTGTAAGTGATGTTGATATCTGTTATTCTTTCTGTGGATTTGAGAGCTGCGAGGGCTGATAAAAAATAGTCGATGAGTTTGTGAAAGTTATTCGACATCTGGAGGAGAAGAATGATCTTTGAGCTGTGGCATCAAATGTTCGGACCTGGTTATCTGTTGGGTTTGCAAATACGGGTCAGGATCTATCAAAGGAGCCGTCCAAGTTTGGTTCCCCTCAAAAACCCCAAGCTCGTAGATCTATACTTATGTCATACATACCTATCCATATTAGCATCATGAAGTCGGGTATATTACATGCTGGAAATAGCAAATACCATACCCCCAACAGAAATAGATTGCCAGCCCTCCATTAACTTATACCCGAATCACAATAGACACGGCACTTTAACACACACTCGGATCATCATCCGGTACTATGGCTCCTCCGGTTTGCAACTATGTTATCTAAGGCAACTGCTTGCCGGTTTCCGTTTCCTCTTCACCCCTCTCTCGTTCAGTCCATCCGTTGTTGTTTCCAACCGGGCTTTCGAGACTCTTGACGTATCGTTTCTGTGGCTCGGAGGCTAGCAAGTTCTCGATATGATCCTCTTATCCTCTCTCATTACTCTCGGAACAGCATTCGTCGAGGCCGCGCCGCAGACAGTTCCACCCAGGCCTACCAATGGACTTGCTCTGTTGCGGTTCAGTTGCTCCCAGGTCGTGATCGACCGAATTGACCCGTACGTCTCACTTCTAAGCACCCCCTGGATGAACAATTGTGATCGTGGCAAGTCATTCTGATGAGAGACTACAGTCTGGTCAATCCAGGGATCAATCCCTCGCCGCATGTCCACCAAGTGGTGGGCGGAGTAAGTTCCTCATCCTTTCCCCAGAGCTCATCCTTTTGGTCCAAGACTACTAACCAGTCCTGCATCAAAGAATGCATTTAACGTCTCGATCCCCTCAACCGACGTGTCCAGCATCGCCTCCTGCACAACATGCACCTTCAGCGATGATTTGTCCAACTACTGGACCGCCAACATTTACTTCAAAGCCAGAAACGGCACCTACAAACGAGTCCCGCAGGTCCCCAACCGTTTCTTTGAGGGCGCGAACGGTGGAGTGACTGTCTATTACGTCTCGCCGGGCATCAACAAAGTTACGGCTTTCAAACCTGTAAGATCAGAGCCTCATACAAAACTCTGGTCAGACACTTACACGATATGTTATGTTCAGGGCTTCCGCATGCTCTACGGCGACTCGATGCGCCGTGCCAAAGTCGGAAAAGGCTTCAAGTCCCAGTCATGTTTCCGGTGCTTTTCCGGTCCGGACTTCAAAGGCGACGATTACTCGCCCTGCGCCGATCCCAAACTCGACACGGAAACGTTTCCCGCGGGCCCATGTCTGGGCGGTATTCGGTCTAACATCCATTTTCCTACCTGCTGGGACGGGAAGAATCTCGATAGTCCTAACCACCAGGACCATGTCGCTTATCCTGTGACTGGGCCATCCACGTTCGCCACGACGGGTACTTGTCCGGCTAGTCATCCTGTCAAGATACCGCAGCTAATGCTGGAGATTGTCTGGGATACGACTGCTTTCAATAATAAGGATGATTGGCCGGAGGATGGGAGCCAGCCGCTTGTGCTGAGTACGGGTGATAGGTGAGTTTCCTTTAACGCTTTGGAAATGTGGTTGAGAGCTGACTTTGGTGGACAAACAGTACTGGATACGGCCAGCATGGTGACTATGTCTTTGGCTGGAAGGGAGATGCGCTGCAGAAGGCGATGGATGGGTCGTGTTTTGGGGATGTTTGCGACGGAGTCAAATCGCAGGCTTACAGCATGGCGAACGAGTGTTCTGTGCCAAAGAGGGTGGACGAAAATACGGAAGGATGTAAGTGCTGATGTGATGTGCGCTGGCGTTCAAATTCGACGAGCTGCTGACATGTAATTCGGGATTGTTGATAGGGATCGACAAGCTTCCTGGTGATCGAACCGGTGCATGATGGGAAACTGAATTACCTGAGAGGTAAGGGGGGACAGATGGGGTTAAGGCTGGGCTAGGCGGTACAGAGATATGAAAAGTATGGCTTGCTCTGGAGATACAGACCAAAATAGTGTGAGTTAATATCCCAAGGATAGACCATAGCAATTGCCGTCCATAATCGGGTGAATCTCTTGGTGAGCCCTCGTGGTTTGAGGTATGCACATCAATATGCATGGGCTTTGTGGCTAATTTAATCATCTCCTAAGTTAACGATAAGGTCATAGGGACTTTTCAGGTTGGGGCCCGTAATATGGATGTGCTGCTTTTGCATAGCCCACGACCGGATCATGATACGGTACTCTTCTGGGGCGAGCTCATCGGAAAGTCATCAGGAGAAGGGTGTCCCGAAGTCTGCCTCGCTTCATATAACCGGCAATCGCTAGACGGCAAGGACCTCTCTCTGCCTCGGAGATAAATGTTACCTTAGGCAGCCGCAGCAGTGGCTGTCACTGCCATCCAAGCGTTGAGAATTCCTCAACCGTTGACAATTCCCACAAGTAGCCCCACTTAGTTGCATGCTTCCATGGCTTGGCATGTTGAAGGCATTCGCAACTGGAAAGAGCCCCCTTTCTTCCTGCCTTCCTAACATAGTAGCCGCGGTACCGCCCACCAAAGGATTTCGCCAATTCCAATCGTCGTCACCAAAATTTACCACGACTTTCTTCCCATTTCATCGTCCACTTCATCAACAATCCATCCACCAACCGTCATTCCATCCATCAACCGTCGAACATATTGAACAACTTGACCAACTCTCTTTGTACAGTACCTAGTCAATTACAATTCAACGACGACGAGGGCCGTGGATCATACCACACACACACACACACACACACGCGCGCGCGACAAGTTCAATCCACCACAACGAAGTCGTCGGCCACACGCACACACGCACACATATAGACCCCCCATTGATGCTCCTCACGCCCAGTATCACAGTCACTTCGGTCGGTCGGCTCTATTAGTTGGAGGAGTCAGGTCTGACCAGCCGACATGCAAGCCACACCTCTAGCATCCTCAGATCTACCAGCTCAGGAGCGTCCTGACACCAATTCCGGGTCGGCCCAGCATGAATCCAATCTGGAACCCCTGCCACTGCCACCATCTCCGATCACTGGAAGTTCGGTGTCTCTTGTCGACGCCGAAGTGGTATCCGAATCGGCATTTGAGCCTCATACTCAGCCGACCCAGACTGGGTCGACTCTGCAAGTGCCACCATCGTCCAGCTTCGGGTCTGCATCTGTTGCGGAGCCCAAAGACGTATCCAAATCCGCACCTCATCCTACTCCTCCATTGGTCCAGACTAGACTGGCTGCGGAAGCGCTATCATCTCCTATCTCCGCAAGCTCTCATCACTCCGATCATGAGCTTGTCGCTGTCTCCGAGCCGGTGTCTGAGTCGAGCTCGACTGGGACCGTCGACCTAACATGGCGTCCGTTCTATCTCAGACGGTCTGTGCTCTCAGCCTTCGTCATCCTCTTCGTCGCCATTCTCGTTGTCCTAGAGACCCTGCCCGCCGTCTCGAACAACAATATCGGACTCGGCATGGTACAAGCTGACCAGAAGCATACCCTCTGGCCGTATGCACCAACTGCATTCTTCACCTTAGTCGCGGCCTTTTGGGGTCGGGTCGAGTACCAGAGCAAGCTGATTGCCCCATGGGTCTGGCTTTCGCAAGGTCCCGTCCATGCCAGTCGCACGGTTCTTTTGGATTATCTGTCCGACTTCCAGCCATATTGCGTCTACAAAGCGCTGCGCAATAAGGATTTTACTGTTTCGATAACCGCCATAGTTTCCATCTTAACCAAACTCTTAGTCGTCTTTTCAACCAGTTTGTTTCGTGTTTCGCAGACCATTCATCCGCAGTCTTACCCAATGGTTGCCCAGGATCGATTTGGAGAAAGCATCAGGAATTCCAAGCAGCACCAATTTAATGCTCGGTTCACGTATTCCGTTCTTCGAGGATTCATGGATTACAACCTCCCCTACCCAGACGGGATGTCCAAAGACTACTATACATACCAGTCGGTCGTGGCTGATGTGCCAAACAAGACAGAGATTCGAGTGACGGTTGAAGCACTGGAGAACTCGCTCAAATGTCTGCCTGTGAACGTCAGCTTGGACGGGGCTTTTACTGGAATTTTCCTGGACAGTCGGCTTGGGGACCTCAGCACCAACACGATGAATGCCACATTCAGTTCTCCTGTTTGTGGCGAACGAACCGTCTCCATGGAAGGCCCTCGATGGCTCTGTAAGGAAAACGAGACCAAATCACCCGGAACCAACAGTTGTACCGTGACATTTGCAGGGATGGGTTGGGTCGAGTGTGGTGGAGAGCTGAATATCTTGGTCATGTTCGGAAACCTGACCTTGATGCGCAGTGATGAGGGTATTGAAGCCCAGTCTTACGTCGCAGAACTGCAAAGTTCGACGCAGATACTCTGTGTTCCGTCCTCGAAGATATTCATGGTCGATGTGGTCAGAAACGGAACTGAGACCAAGAGTGTGACCCCCTCGGTGAACGGAAGCCATATTACATCTAGAACGAACCTGAGTCCTCAAAGTTCTGCACAGATAATGGTCGCATGCTTTGATGCGCATCAAAACCAGACAAGCCTGACTGATGACATCGGAGTCGGTTATGACGATACTACCATTGCGACAAACCTTTTTATGGGAAGCGCCATGAGAATGTGGAGCAGTCGTGTTATGGATAATAACATGTCCACCACGTGGTTTTACGACGTCAACAACCTCCAACAGGCATTCACGGAATACTGCCTCCTGTGTGCCATGGTGGTTACCAAGCTACTCATGATGGACCCGACGCCAACCGATATAGACGGCGTCGCTGTTCTCAACGTCAACCGACTATTGGTGCAAGGGCACACTGTTCAGTTACTGGCCGGCTTGACAACCGCTTGTATACTCTTGGTAGTAACGGCACTGATACTTGTTCCCGAAGGTGGCATCTTACCAAACGACCCGACAACGCTGCTTGGAATGGCCTTTCTCATCTTGCACAGCCACGACCTGGTAGCACAGCTCCGTTTCGCCGGAGCAAGTGGCAAAAAGGCACTTCATCATCTCTTACGAAACTCAACATATAAAACAGAAATTATACGAGTACCTCGTTCGGGACAGAAACTTTTCGTTATCAGCCTCAATCAACAGGACGTGGACGGAGGGAATGCGGAAGAGTCGCGAGACGTTGGAGACACCGTGACTCGTGATGGCCGGATGCTCAAATCAGACCTACGGCACCCGTTAATACTACGGTATAATCTCCGGTTTCTAATGGCTATGATCTTACTAGGAATGATTATAAGTCTCCCCATGTTATCACTTGTAGGGGAGTTCAGAAAAGGCAACCCCATTCTTTTAGATGATCGCGATCACACATACAGCTACTACGCATGGAAAGCCATCCCTGCCTTAGTGTTCGGACTTTTAAGTATGGCTTTCTCTTCCATGGATTTCGAGACGAGATCAATCGCGCCATACACGGCCATCCGGAAGTCGGTTCGCAACAAATCATTCCTGACGGTCAACTTCCTGGATTTATCCATCCCACGAGCAATATATACTGAGTTCAGGTTCCGCAATATTGGGACTCTCTCAATGACCGTGGCATTTCTGATTGGCTCTCTCTTTACCACGCTCTCAGCACGTCTCCTTTGGATAGAGGAGAACTATTCATCGAGCCAACCTGAAGAGGTCGTCCGCCTCAGACCCCGCCAGATGTTCAATACTAAACCGGATTACCTTGATGGAGAAGCTGGATTGATGGCGTCATTGATCTTACAGAGTAACCTCTCTTTTCCAAGCTTCGCAGATGACACACTGGTCTTCCCAGAATATGACTTGGACCCGGCCACATTGAAGGACTTGGACCTGGCCACATTGGAGGACTTGGATATCAGCGCTTGGGGAGCCGCTTGGCGCCCCAGGATGGAGTGCCGTGGGTACACGTCGTCCAATATTCAGACCAGGATAATGATGGGCGAGGCGGCGGCCGACACTCCCCGGCGAGCATCATCTTTGCAATTGTCAGTCAAGATCGAAGGCGAGAGACGCAGGCACTGGTCGACCAAACCGGATAACGCCCAGGTCACCGTCTGGTATTCCCCTTTGGAGGAGTATGCTTACTTCGGAAAGGCTGGACTGACAGGCGGGATGGAGGACATGGACGGTTGCAGTGACCTCCTATACCTCTGGGGCGCGGTCAAGCTACCAAGCACGCCTACCAATCCTCCCGACCCAAATGACCTGCAGAATATCGCGTCCATGGGTTGCAATATGACATACGAGGCCGTGGACACGGGGGCTCAAGTCCTGGGCTCCCGCATCCACTTGTACCAGAATTGGCCCAGTGATGATCTACATACTCCTGACCCGGTCCCGGTCATTCTGCAGCCGTATGCACCGGCATTTGCTTCCAGCCCGAACTCTACCCGCTCGCAGCGATTGGGGGTTTATTCGAAACTCGAGTCGAAAGGCGATGCGAACAACCTCGCGGACAAGTTCTTCTCCATCCTGACAACATCACGATGGGCCATACCCGCGTCGTACCTTGGGGACTCCTCGGCCAACGACATCGTCGCGGACGCCATTAAGCACCAGCACGGAATCCTCGCGGCTCAGGTGCTCCGAAGCCAGATGTTCTCCGTTACGGCTGAATTCGCTTCTAATTACTCCTGTCAAGGCCACATTGTGAGGTATGCGTTTCAGGTCCAGCAAGACACCACGTCGACCAGGATTCTGCAAGCCATGCTGGGCGTCTCGCTCGTGCTTCTCTTCGTCAGTTGGAGTTTCACCGATATCAAGGCTGAGAGAGGAAGCAGCATGACCGCGATCGCTCCCGTCGCAGCGCTTCTCGCGGGTGGCAACATGCTCGAAAAGCTCCGGCCGCTGGACATGGACGCAGCAGCAACAGGGCGGAGCCGGAGAAGCCCGGAGGATATTTCCAAGGAGGCATTTCCATACGGGACGCGTTTCCGGATAGGCTGGACAAGGGAAACTGCTCCTCACGTTGCTGCTGCTGCTGCTATTTCTGCTGCTGTTGCTGCCGACAATTTGGGGGTTGAGGGTGCATCTGGTGATGGCAACGATGGCGGCGGTGATAATACAGTGGAGCAGCGTTTTGGCATTTTCGCGGAGGAGCGTCTCGATTCCATAATAAACTCGACGAACTTGGTTTCCTATGAGTACTACGCCTAATAACGTAGGCGATGTGGTAATTAACATGAAGCCGGACACCAAACACAGCTCAGTTTTTCCGCCTTTTGGGGGAACAGGGCCAGTATAGTAGGAAACCAAGTTCATCGAGTTTATGCGGTAGAATCGAGTTGTGTCGGAATTCATCTAGTGTTTTTCTTATTATCTCATCATTTTTACTGAATTCTGGACAGAGAATGGGTCGATTCAGGTCCAACAAGGTAACGATACGCTGTTTTTCTATGTGGGTTGTGTAGTTTCATGTGATGAAGGAGACCATTTCCTTGTGCCACTAAGTATACCAGGTAATTATTATGAGCGTTGATGAGGGACTCGGAGACAACTAATTTCTGTTTTGGCCCCCATATTCAGGAATAGTATTGATTCCCAATAATCATTCATGCCCGGTTCTTCCGTACCTTCGTCAGACTTCTAATGCTATCGTACGATTTCAGAGCACTACAGCCTGCCCTACGTCCATTGTTGCTGTCACACAGGTAGTTGTTACCTTACCTACCAGATAGATAGGTACGGACCGGATGCAGACAAGGAAAGGGGGCTATAGTAACAATAGAGCGGCCGGCCATGTCTGGATCGGGCCGGGTTGGTGGTAACACGACAGCCGCCGATTGCAAACGGGGGGGTAGACTCGGAGTCCGAGTTCGTCCCCCTGTGACCGACTCGTGGCACAGCAGAGGACACACAAGTTATCGGTGAGTGAAGCTTGACCAGGACCAGGACCAGGCCAGATGTGAAGGTGGCGCGGACACGGGATGAACAAAAAAAAACCTTTTCAACCATGTTTATTGAAAATTCTGAAAGCAGAAGGTGATATTTTTTCGTCTCGTCTACCCTGGTTCTCTTTAAGTAGGGTAGATTTGTCTCTTTATGACATGTAAATCACCCAGGTACATGCACTCCTCTGAGCTCCAAAGAAATCTTGATGGACCCAGCCACACGACAGGTTCCCAGCAATGTCCTCCCAATGTGTTTTACAGACAAAAGTGAAAAGATAGAAGATGTAAATAGGTACATGAAGAAAAGAAGTTCTCTTTCTAAACATCATGAAACTTCCTCACCGCGCGTGCGGCGGCGTCCCATCATTCCAGCAGTTAGCATTATTCGTAGCATGTAAAAAGTCTCCCCCGAGTCTCTGTGACGGCGACAGCGGTGGCCGTTCACTAGTCGACTGGCTATGCGCTCGCAAACTCCTGTTCTCCACATCCACCTCCCTGCTAACATTAATAACCATCCTGCCTGGGTTCTGCTGCTGCATCTGCTGCAACTCTATATGTTGCTGCTCGTTCACAGACAACTCCGGTTCGCTGTGATACTCCTCATGCTGCTGCTCCATGTCGCCTCGTTCAATATCCGCAGCATTTGTTCTTGCTGCAGCAGTCTCGGAGTACGTTGACGAGGTCGAAGAGTCTCTTTTTAAATGTGTGACGGAAGACGTCTGCGAAATCTGCTTCTCGGGCTCGTCGTTGTCTTGGACTGTGGCCAAGGCGGCTGTGAGACTGAACGGGTCTTTCGGTTTGCCAAAGACGCGTCGGCTATGTCCACTGATCATCTGTCCGCTGTTCTGGTCCGGCGAGCCGACTCGTTTCGAGCTAGAAGATGTGGTCCCAGAAGCAAAGTCGCGACTCCAAAACTTTTTGGTGAATAGCGGACGAATAAGGATGGCTTGGCCGACGAGGATGGCGACGGCGTCTTCGCGGCAGGACCAGATAGCTGCCGCCGGGCCGGATTTGAGCTGTGCGCAGTTTTCATTAGTTTATTGTTGGTAAACCCATTTCCAGATAGAAACATACCACAAGTACAAAAATCACCCGCAAGATAGCAGCCAACATGATGAAGAACCCCGCAAAGAAGAGAATGAACAAGCCGATTTTACGAGCGATGGTCGTCCTGACGGGAAGGATCACGGGGACAGGAATCGCCATGATCAGTGAGTCCGTGACGAGGTTCATGACCAAGGGGGGCACCATGTTGAGCATCGACTGCGGCTTGCAGAGTTCCCCTTGATCCGGGAAAACGATCCACATGCGGTTGTAAGGCCGGCACGGAAGGAAGATGATCATCATGATGGAGATGTAGGTTGCGATGACCAGCCCCATGGTCGGGATGATGAACTTGGCTACCCACAGCCCTTTCACGACGCGCTGGTAGAGGAACAGCATGTTCATCTTGAGCAGCCAGATGAAGGTGATGTAGGTCGCCACGCCGGCGCAGAACCACTTGGTCCCCAGGATGAGGGGCTCGGTTTGCTCTGGCGGAAAGTCTTTGCGTTGTTCGGCCGTGTAGATGTGCAGGTCGCCGTTTGAGCCGACGATGTGGGCTGCTACTGTCATGACGGTGTAGGTTATCTGTGTAGTGACAAATGTTGTTAGATGCCGTTTGGTGTGTCTGTGAAGCCCGGAAGGGGCAGATCAGGTTGACGTTTGACGTACCCATGCCAAAACGATGAGGTAGTCATCAGGCTTAAAGTTGTATATGCCAATCATGCGCCAGCGACATACTATGCGCGCGAAAATGACCAGCGTCCCGAAGGCGTAGAGAGTCCATGTCTCGATGAGAGCAGCTTCTAGTGGGCTTATTGCCATTGTGTGTGAAGGATGTGTGTGCTGAACAACCGACTTGCAACAAATGTGATGAAGATGTGAAGTTCAAGACCCAAATGGTAAAACGGTGAGCTGTTCTTGAGCAGAGAAAGAGTTGCTGGCAGACATCGCTCTCACGGCATCTTACTGTCTTTTGGTCTTCCTCAATGGTTAAATAATTCTGACCATCTCACCAGGGCTGGCCCAGGCACAACCAACAAGAGTAAGAGTGATGAGCCACCTCCACAGACGCAAGCAATTAAGGTTCGAATCCTTCGGACGAGAAAATAGAACGAAGACTGTTTGTTTTCGACAACACGCAGAACCAAAAAGCTACAGCTTACGGCCAGTCAACTGGTCACCACCTTTTTTTTTTTTTTCCCAGACCGCAATGTTTCTTGGTAAAAACGTGGCCGGTAAACAAGCTGTGTGGTGACACAACATGGCTTCTTTGGCGAAGCTCGCAAGGTTGAAATGAACAATATGGGCAGTTGTTTATGAGGAGAGACGGGATGAATACCACCCCCCCTCATAAAAAAAAAAGTGCCGAAACATTATCATCATGATAATTAAGTCAGGCCCAAAATGGGTTACGCCGAGCCGCAGAGACGCAGTGCACATTCTGACCGGCCGGCCGCCGCGTCTCGTCCAGATCCCAAGACCCCCGGGCTCGGTCTTGCTCAAGAGTTGTACATAGGTATGTAATTCGTACTTAATTGTGCTGCTAAAAGAAGGCCTTGGCGTCTGACACCTTGCATACAGCCTGCTCTCTGGTACCAATCATGATTACAGGCTCTCTCTCGCTTCTGACTTGGATGTAGACCAATCACCCACTCCAAATGCCGGCAGAGCTTCCACTAATGGCGGCGGCCACACACACTCACAGGTCTAGAAAGCAAGCTGGTGGCCCAATGGAGGGGAAATAGCAACTTGAGACGTAGACTGGGTTGGGTCGGGTTGCGTTGTTCCAAGCCTTGGGCAATTTGAGGGAGCGTGGTGCCAAATGGGATAATTAAGTCCGATTGATTCCAAGGTTGATCTTGTTCAGATAGAGTGAGTGCAGAACCGAAGATAATATAAAACTTGGGAGGTTGGTGTTGAATGTGAAAAGGGGTGCTTGAGGTACCCCTGGCTGAGCGGCGATCGGGTCTGTGCTGCAATGTACCGAGATCTCTTGCCGTCATCGTCTTGCTTCTAACCCGTAATGAGGAGCGCACTGATGCCAAGATACCAGACTTCTAGACCTAGGATCATTGCGCTGCGGTAGAGTTAGATAGTACGTTAGGAACAGTATCTTGGAGTTTTGGCATTTGTGAACCATTCTTGTTCCTAAATACTTCAGATGCATCTCACTCAAATCGTCTCATGGTCCATTATGAAGATCACCGCAGAACTTGAAGCCAAGCAAAAAACCGTTGTGTCTTCCTGGCAAAGATGGATGGCGGGTCCCTTCCCCGAACTGTTATGGTGTTGGTTCGCAGGACGTGGGAACAAAAGGTCTGGCTGGACCCCGACCGTTGCATGCGCAGATCAAGCGGCACAGGGCTGAGCCCACTTTACTCTCGCGATCTGCCTAAGAGCTCTACAGGTCGGACGGTCTCAGTTCCATCAATGCAACGCTCTGGAATCGTTTATGCCGGGTTCTATGGAATCACGACCATATCCAGTACCTGGGAACCAAAAGACGTACACACACGCGCGCTTGGTAAGGCAGAGTTTCCTGTCCATTATTTATAAAATATAAAATAGGTAGCCAGTTCTCCCCTCTGTTGCTATTTCGGGTTTGGCGACGATGAGACCTTTATTATGTCGCAACTGCAATCTGCCGGGACGCTGTGCAACCACTGGAACCAATCATGTTGCTCTCTGGCCGTTCTTACCATGCAGCTGGGAGGTGCCAATGCGGCACACGCTACAGGTGCGGCCCCTGAGGAACAAACCGTGTTGGCACGAGCCATTGGAGATCAGGGGCGGCCAGAGTATTTGCGACGATGCGGACTTGTGATACGGTGGAAGCGATGCAGTCGAATATTGGAATTGGAGATGCGGGGATCTTTTTTCTTTCAACAAACGTGCAGATATAATATATTTGCTCACCGCGAGCAACATTGTGTGCAGAACGCAAACGGATCCTTCCAGCCTGTCGTCTTCTCTCCTGCTGTTTTCTTGTCCGCCGGTCGTTCATTTTCTTGTCGAAATTAGCTGCTGCTGCTGCTGCTGCTGCTGCTGCTGTACCACTTTATCCACACTTCCAAAGATTCCAAAGTTTGTCTTATCAGGCAATCTTCGGCAACTGACATACCTGAAGATGGGTTCCAGCGCGGCTGACAACTTGAAGCTTGACTTCACGGTATGCATGCACACCTTTCACTCTTCAGAGCACAAATCATTTTATGTTGGGGGATAAGTACTGATTGTCTCGCCAAGACATTCTACAATGTCATTGATAACAGCCTGACCCCAACAAAGCACACCCGTCATGCCATCAACCCCAGCACGGAGGAACCGCTGCCGGAGGTGCCCGTCTCGACGCAGGAGGACGTCGACGATGCCGTCCGCGCCGGGCAGGAAGCCTTCACCGCGTGGAAGGAGCTGTCGTATGAGGAGCGTGCCGGGTACATCACCAAGTTTACCGATGCCATCGAGGCCAACCTTGAGGGTCTGACCGAGATGCTCGGCAAGGAGGCCGGCAAGCCCATCCCGTCGGCCGGCATGGAATTTGCGCTGGTCATGGGCCATCTCCGTGAGACGGTCAAGCTGCGAATTCCAGACGAGGTGGTGGAGGACTCTGAGGAGGTAAGACGGTCATTTCCGTCCCATTTCTCCTTATAGAACCGATTATTGACAACAACATCCCCGTGGATGTAGCGCACAGCAACAATCCGATACACCCCGCTGGGCGTGGGCGTCGGCATCATCCCCTGGAACTTCCCCATCCTGTTGGCGATCGGCAAGCTCGACGCCGCTCTATTGACAGGAAACACATTCATCTGGAAGCCCTCCCCATACACCCCTTACACTTCCCTGAAGATCGGCGAGCTCGGCGCAAAGATCTTTCCGCCAGGGGTCCTGCAAGTCCTCAGCGGAAACGAAGACCTCGGCCCCAAACTGACCGCCCACCCGGGCGTGGCAAAGATAAGCTTCACCGGCTCGACGGCCACGGGGAAAAAAGTGATGCAAAGCTGCGCAGCGACCCTGAAGCGCGTGACCCTAGAAATGGGCGGCAACGACGCCGCCATCGTGTGCGAAGACGTCGACATCGCCGCAGTAATCCCAAAAGTCAGCATGCTGTCCTTTATTCACTCAGGCCAGATCTGCATGGTCATCAAGCGCGTCTACGTGCACGAGAAGATCTACGACGAGTTTTTGGAGAAGATGGCCGCCTTCGTCAAGAATCTGAAAGTTGCGCCGGCCGGTGATCCAGAGGCTATGTTAGGACCGATCCAGAACGCGATGCAATTCGGTAAAGTCAAGGACCTGTACAACGAGATCGGACGACAAGGGTGGCAGACTGTGCTCGGTGGTCTGCCGGACCAGCAGAACAGACCTGCAGAGAAAGGGTTCTTCATGCCGCCGACCATCATCGCCAACCCGCCTGACGATTCCAGGATCGTGGTCGAGGAGCCGTTTGGCCCGATCATCCCCGTGCTCAAGTGGAGTGACGAGAAGGATGTGATTCGACGGGCGAACGATACCATGATGGGGCTAGGTGCGTCGGTCTGGAGCTCTGATATCGAGCGGGCGTCGAGGATGGCTAAGAAGTTGGAGGCTGGTAGTATTTGGGTGAACACGCACTTTGAGCTGTCACCGCATATGCAGTTTGGCGGGCACAAGTGGAGCGGGATGGGTGTCGATTGGGGTGTGCTGGGCATGAAAGGGTGGTGCAACCCGCAGGCGTTCTGGGTGAGGAAGGTCATTGTCTAGGTGCCGATATCCGATGTACTGGTACTTTCTATAGGATATGTAAGAGATAGTCAGCCTCTCTTCCGCCTTTGGCAGGCTAAACAATAGTTGTTGTGGGGACTTGCTTCCTTGGTCGTTGCATGTGGAATGCGAAGATGGATACCACCGTACCTTGGGTAAGAAAGAAGGGGCTTTGGATTTATCATGATCACTAACTTTGTTTAAGCAACAACAGTATCCGTATTATCGCGGTATGTTCTGTATGTTTGCCGACATTGCATAGACTCCGTTTCGCATCTCGCAGGGCACCAAAAAGGGGAAAAAAGAATAATCGATCTTGGCGCTTCGGCCCGCCTCCGTCCAAAACCCGGGCGTTAGTTAGTTAGCTCCCGGTCGGCCCCACTCGGCGGTGACGGGAGCGGAACGGGCCATCGGCACCCAGTGCCCTATTTCCTTGTCCGATTTCTTATCCCCATTCGTGTCATCTTGTTCGATTACTGAACATACGGCGATTCACGGCACACATTTGACCAAACTCGGAAAATTGTGACATTCGGATCCGGCATGCTTAACACCGTGCTCGGTAGGCCTGAACGTCAGCGCGGGGGAACCTGACTCCGGCGCCAAGTCCATTTCGGGCAAGTGATGCGGGTATGAGAAAAGGGTAACAACATACCCTGAATCGTGCGCAAGATGGGCAGCGAAGGCCAAACAAATAGAAGAAAGAAAATCGAGCCGATGAGAAAACTGCCAGACTTAAAAGATACCGTTAGGTTGACATGCTGCTCAAGGACCGGATGGCTCAAGCCCGCAAGCCGTTGCCGGCTTTTCAACACGGATTCGTCGATTTTCGGGTCGGACAGAAACGCCAAGCGCCAAGCTGGCACCAAAGCTTTCTGGATTCTTTCAGCCCAGTGGGTCCAAGATGTCTCAATCAACCAATCGGCGTGTTGTCTGCTCCCCCTTTTCTTCGGTTCTCCTCTCAGGGGTTTCAACGAATTCCGACAACTTGCATGCACCCTGAAATTCGCCAACTGACACTTCTTTCACTTCTTTGCGTCCGCCACCACAAGCCAAAGGTTACAACAGTATCCTCCAAAACGGTCTTGCAGAGGGTGTCTCACCGTGTTTCTTTACGTGATAGGTCGGCCCGAGGGTTGTTGTCCGGGGGAAAGCAATGTCCACAGGGGTCCGAACAACAACACCCTCTTGTTCCCACGTGTGACCCCAAAGGGCTTTCCCTCTTGGACGTCGTTTTTGCGGCTGTGGCCCTCCATGACCGATGATGCGGTTGCAGCGCAGGGGGGGAGTGGTTCGCGTCTCCTGACCCTTGCTATGCCGCAACGCACCCCGTCCCCAGCTCAGAACACGCGCCAAGCGTTAAATTCTCCTCTTAGGACGTCTTCTTGTTTGTTTGCTGTCTTCCGTCGTCATTTTCTTCTTTCGAGTTGCAGCGCCATGATCGATAGCCGTATGCAAGGCGTCTAGTCTTCTCCTATTTTAATGTAATTCTTCAACTGCAAGTCGTGTCCTTGTACCATCGCCATGGCACCACCACAGCTCGCTTCAACATGTCTCAGCGACAAGCCGCACGACCATCGTGTCTCAGACGTCACCATCCACTTCAACGGCTGTCTACGAGGATCCAAACGGAAGAAGTTCTACGAAGGCCTGCCAGTTGAATCGCAACGGCGCATCCTGCGCGACAATGAAGGCGTTTCTGAACTCCGTCACCGGCTCGAGACCGCACAATGCGACTCAACCGCCGCCGCACGATTGCGGACCTTCAAGTCGGCCATGAGACAATGGTGTCTTGCCACCAACCGTCCGTCCGACTCCTATGCCCGCGGTCCGGCGTTCGATTCCTCGAGGCGGCCGTCGGGCATGAGCGGTTACTTTGGTTCCGAAGACTTGGTGAACAGCCACATCAAGGCCCCGGTAATGTACTTCAAGAACGGCCAACCCATCGATGTACCGGGTATCGCAAACAGCTTCCCGAATCAAAAGGTCATGATGAGTGACCTGCTGTCTGCAGACGAGACGACGAACCTCCTCATGCAGCCATGCGACGACGATGTGGTCCGGTACTTTCACCTGCCAGCCAATAACATGGTCTGGGTGGAAGAGGTCATTGCCCGGTACTATCACGAGACGCGCCCAGATTCGGAGGGCATGTTCCTCAAGTCGGAAGTGATGAGGCCAAAGACCAAGACAGAGATGCTTCTCCGTCCGGAGTACTGGCATGGCCAACAAAACTTCGACGTCGACTCCGAGGTCCACGCCCGGCACATGCGGCCGTTCTGCGACGGCATTTCCGTCGACCCCGTCACCACCGAGCGACACCCCAAGAACCTCGCCCTCTTCATGCCGTATCTGCATTGGGAGACCGACCGTGGCAGACTGAAATCCGCACAAATTGCCAAGGAAGCGAGCAAGCAGAACCTCAGTTCCATCGCAGAGGTCGCCAACCAAGCAGCCCAGAACCAGCTCTCGCAGATGCACACCCAGGACACCGCGTCGCCGGTGCTGGAACCGCCTCTGACGAGCGGTTCGATGTCGACATATGTGGGCGGAGACCGAAGGAAGGCTCTGGGCCAGGTTCTTCGAACAGCAGCTGCCCTGCTCGAGGCCATGGACCTGCACACCGAAGAGCAGCTCATGATCAAGTACCTACACGCCCAGCCGCCGCTGCACCCACGACGAACACTCGATCAGTCGTATTACGGGGCTTTGAAGAATACAGGTACACGAGACCGCGACCAAGTCGTCTATCGAGGGACCACGCCCGAGCCGCATGATTGCATTGGCATGGAGAGTTGTGAGCAATGCAACGAGGACATTCGCAAGCTTCCGCGGATTGTGATGGTCGACCAGCTATGGTTGTGGATTCTCGACGAGAGTAAGTACCTCACCCTCATCACCCCTTTTCCTTTTCAACTGATCCTCACCATCTCGACACAGAAACGGTAATCACAAGCTTCCCCCGCCGCTGGGGAAAAAACAGACCAGATCCCTCCGCAATCCACAAGAGTCTACGAATGCGCTTCAAATTCGCGCACCACCAGGGAGAAATCTCCTCAGCCTACGATTTGGCTTTAATGATCGTAGACGAGTGCTCGCGCGTCTTTTTCGACCGCACAAAAACCAACAACCGCCAGCCGAACCTGGTGGAACTCTTCACGGGCGCGATCCGCGATCTGACGTACAAGCAGACGGCCGCGTTCGACCAGTTCCTCATCTACACGCACCTCGCGTCGCGCGATTACAAGAGAGAGCGGTACATCAACTCGGACAACTCGACGCAGAACACGTTGTTGAACATCAATCCCGAGGGAAACCTGCTGAAGGAAGTCAAGGATATCATGGACGAGATACACATAATGATGAGAATCAAAGAGCAGCAGCATACCGTAATGGAAGGACTGGTCAAGCATATACGGCGAGCATTAGTTCCGCTTGTGCGACCGAAGCGACACTCCCCTTCAGCTATGTCATGGGACGTAGGCGAAGATGAGCTCTATCCCGGCGAAATTACCCGCCAGCAAAAGGCCGAGAATGAGCGCCAGAAAGCCAACATGAAGCGCACGCTCGATAGGACAGATCACTTACTATTGGATCTAGAAGACCGCATGTCTGAACTTCGCACACTCCTCGAAAATGCGCAAAACACATCTGCTGCTGTACGTCCCATCCATCCCCCCCCCCCCCCCCCACCCCCTTCCCATCCCTCTTCTCTCATTTACTAACATCATGTATGTGTAGCTCAAAGACCTCCTTACCCTGAAACAGCAACAAGCAGGCGTGATCGAAGCGCGGGAAGCAGTGAAACAAGCCCAGTTGACTCTAAAACAGGGGCAATCCATCATGATTTTCACGATAGTGACAATCATCTTCCTGCCCCTATCCTTTTGTGTCGGTTTCTTCGGGATGAACGCCATCGAGCTCAACGATGGACTCCTACCGCTCACCACTGAGTTCAAGTACATGTTTCCCATTTCTGCGGGAATTATATTGGTCTCGTTCGTGTTTGCGTTCTCGCAGACTGTGCTGAGCAACAGTATCGTCATGCTTGCGCGGAGCGCAGTCAGTTTTGGATATAATACCGCCTTGACTTGGGTTCTCGTCAAAACGGGGATGTATGTGGCTGGTCGCCAGATGTTGGTGCAGGCTAATAGACTCAGAGATATGGAGGGGACGATTACGGGGGGTATGAAAGCTGAGGTTTTGAGGAAGGAGAAAAATTTGGAAAGGATGAGGGCTGCGGGACATGTTAAGAAATTGACTGCTCGACATAGGGTGGGGGATGATAATGGCAGTCAAAGTGGACGAGCGACGCCGTTTAGTCCGTATAGTGTGGGAACTCCGGGGAGTCCGTTTGTTGTTGCTAGTGGATCAGGGTTTCAGAATCAGGGGAAGGGTTTGGGTGTGAGTATGGATGATATTGATGTCGAGTTGGGAGAGAGGGCGAGGCAGCATTCGGATCATGGGTTGGCGCCGAGGAAGATGAGTTCCCGGCAGCTGGTATAGTCCCTTGGGCTGGTAGACGGATCGATCTGTGGTGGTAAAGGTGTGCTTTTGTTTCCGTGTCGAGATGTTGGGCCAGGAATTGAGGTGAAAGATGACGGCCCGAGCAGCCGCTGGCCGCCGTGGGCTGGGGTTAAAGTGTTAAACAGCCAGTGTCAAGTGTCTCGAGTGCTGGTCTGCGGCTGACATAAGAGGCATGGCGACTGAACGTGAGACAGCGATGTGAAAGACGACCGAAACAGTGAATGAGATGACCATTTTGTACCATGACCATGAGCTGAGTCTATCTATACCAGCGAGACAATCCGAAAATAACTGTTGCAGAAAACAGGAGTAGAATCTTTTCCACATAGTTATCGGTTGGTTCCATGAGTCTGGAGGAGAAAGCACATATATACCGTTTTCATCCGAAAGACCAACCTTTCCTCAAATTTTCACAATTCTCAAGACACCACAGCCCATCATGTGTATCATCATCCTGCATCTGCCACGAGAAATACAAAGGCACCGTTCGAGAACCAACCGCTCGTTGGTCACGTAAGGTACGTTTCCACAGCCATCTACGGCAAGACAGCTGTAAGCCTTTGCCACAATGCTACAGACTGACATCGGATGTAATCTCCAAGAGCCAGGCCCGGCGCATGTGGCGACTTCATCATCACAAATGGAGGCAGCGCTACGAAAACCACCGCCAAAGCACCCGATCGCAAATCCACCAAGCCCCCCTCCCCATCCTCTTGATGCAAACGCTTCGTCAGTCGGGCGAGTCCTCGGCGAAGCCAAAGAATGTCCAGAAGAACATGAACAAGCCGTAAATGACTGCGATCCCAATAGCTTGTGCCGATAGCGCCTTTGATGACCCCAAGAATGAGCTCCGTGACAGATACGGTGCCAAGAACAACTAAACTACAGGTCGTAAAGAAAGAGAAGGCGAGATGCGCCCAGAGATCAAGCCGCTGTGCCATCGCTTTGCCATAGCGACCCTTGACATCCATCGTCAGCGGGAGGGCCGAGACCGCCACGCCTATGCCACGCGCAATCATGAGACCTCCGGACGGATAGTGTCAGTTCTTGATGAGCCATAGGATCTGCGTCGTTGGTGAGTAGCACGTCGACCAAAGCCAACCCAGCCAGCCGAAAACGGTCACCTGGCCGTCCTCGGACTTGTTGACCCGCCCTGCATCTCGTTTGAAGGAGGGACGCTGGAATCTTCTCGCGTTGGAGAAGAACCACTTGAGGACGGCCACCCTTTCCCAGAAGTCGAAGAACTGATCCCCGCCCACAACGAGCTGCAGGCGGATCACCTCACACACCTGCCAGAAGGCAACAACGAGGATACGCAGCGATGCGAACCAGGCTGTCCAAGCTATGAAGAAGGGGATCCAAGCCATGAAGAAGGGGACATAAGTCCCCGCCCGTCACGCCGGCGATGATGGAGCCAATGAAGGCGTCGAGGACAGTGCTGAAGTGGGCGTCAAAGGGCGAGAGCTGGCAAGTCCCGTCGGGTTTGAGGTCTGACATCGTCCCGTTTGCGTTCGTAGAGGTCGTGTTCCCACCTATGGGAGCCGTGTAGCAGAAGGGCCCAACGCAAACGCTGAATGACGATCCCATGGTTGCAAGTAATAAAAGCTGTGCGTGTCACTAAACGGAAGGGTTATGCAGTATTGTGTGCTTGTAATATGACAGACGACGTACAAATAAGGCCCATTCCGTCCAAGTAACGACACGAAAAATCAAGGCGGTTATCAATTCTAGGTGTTAAGTAACGGCGGCCTCACCTCAGCTTGGTCTCGGAACAGGGAGGTTGGAACATGGCTGGCTGTGACTGAGCCTATTATGCCCTCCCTGATCGGTTCACTGGTACGGAAATTCCTGGTCCCGTCGGCTTGCCACAGCCCGGCGACTTTTTGTGCTACCATTAAATACTAGACCTAGTGGCCAGCTGCCACAAGTAGCCCGTGAGTACGCCTTGGAGCATGAGTTTTGCCTAAGCCTGGGACAAAAAGTCGGAATTCTATCTTACTGGCTATAAGTAGTACGTGAGTATGTAGCTTCCACCTCTTGTTAGATCTCACGCTATCGGATTCCTCTCTCCAGCTTCATCTACTTTGTCACCTAAGTATTCCATATTACACTCAGAGCAGTCCCCCTCTTAACTCTCATCAACAAGGTCAAAGCATTGAGCGTCATCTCAGAGGTGCTCGGCTTCACGATTTTCCATCGGGCTTGTTCTTGTTACCAATGGCATCGCGGCCGAGAAGGGGTTTGGCAATGTCCTTAAGTGGACTCATTATGGTCTAACCCCTTTTACGTGGTATTCACTGGCTTGAAAGGAGGAGAGATGCTTTCTAATTGTTTGTAGAATGTTGATTGTAAGTGCCATTGTTTTCTTGAACAATACACGGCTTTTAGATCCAGATAGGTAGGATAGTTGTAGAATTTAGACGCTATTAGTAATATGGGAGCCTGGCAGACTCAATCCAAATCGCAGGATGTTACGACGCACTGCCTCCTTCGATTCTCATAGCCTTGTCGGGCAAGAAGAGTCCTTGCATGCGAAAGTTCGCGTGTGTTCTAGGAAAGCAATCTGCATTGCTAACTCGGGGATGTAGGTCATGTAAAAAATGCTCGAGTGGCCTTGATCAAACAAGTAATTCTGGTCCAGTTGTCAAGCTCATCAACAACCTTCCTTTGTGCACATGCAGTCATTATCCAGCGTGCGGTGGTCTGCGACTAAGGTAAGCAGTGGGTGCAACGAAGGATTGTCAGGGGCCGTGTCCAGGGCACTCAGAAAGACCCGTAGTAATTAAGGCAGTGAACCAATTGCTTCATGGTAATCCGTACTAGTATAAAATTGTGGTCACATCACAGCGCCGGCGGCTCGCATTCGATGTTTGACTATATTAGTACATCTCGGATCCTTACACAACCCCGGACTCAGAGATGACTACGGCAGAGATTGAGGGTAACGTGACCATGTAAGTGGAGCGATATAGCCAAGATAGAACGCTTGTCATCCATCTTGCGTTGTTATACATATTACTATCTTACTTGTATTCCGTGAGAAAGAAAAGAATGCAGCAAAGTTGGGGGGAGACAAGGGGCAATGAATGCAAAGCCAAAACGGGTTAGCAGCTGCATAGATATGCACCAAATTACTCGAGCTTTATCAAACCATCGACATGAAGGATATTAATCGACTCACGTGGTACCGGCAGACTCGCTTCCACAGTCGTGATGCTCCCGCCAAGAGACGCAAGGAGCTGCCAGGGTCGCACTAGCCTGTGACATCGTCCAGGGAGGACGGGGGGACGGTGAAGTCTACACAATTCCTGATAAGGACGCGGCATATGATGGGACGGAGCCAAGAGACTGCATAACACCAGTGGCTTGAACTACCCTTACTAGTGTCACAACGTACATTTCATGACCACGGTGTGTGCCACAAGGACTGGACATATAAACACATGGTGCCCCCACGACCCGGATTTCAAGAAGAAAATAGCTTCGCTCACTGCGTTCGAGAAGACTGACCGCCAGCAGCATCATGAAAGACGACAACGCGACCAAGTACGCCGCCGAGTCGGCCGATGGTGACGACTTCGCCGTGGTGGTCGACAGCGATATTGCCGGCAACGAAGCCGGCACCAACCTGGATAAGAAGGACATGTGGCGGATGGGCAAGAAACAGCAGCTGCGTCGCAATTTTCGCTTCTTTTCCATCTTTGGGTTCACCATGGTCTTGATGGCGACTTGGGAAGCGACCTTGACGTATGATGTTCAGTAACTGCAGGAGAAAGAGTACAAGGGAAGCTGACTAGCTTTTTTTTTTTTTTTTTTTTTTTTGGACAGCGCCAATGTACTGGGTCTCATCAACGGCGGCACGGGAGGTCTGATATGGATGTACATCGTTACCTTCTTTGGGATGTTTATCGCCATTCTTTCCATGGCCGAGATGGCATCCATGTGAGTTCTCCCCAGCTAACCAGTTGACGTGCAACCAATCTTTAACTATGTGATCAGGGCACCAACAACCGGAGGTCAATACCACTGGGTCAGCGAATTCGCGCCAGCATCAGCCCAGAAATTCCTCAGCTACCTCGTCGGCTGGCTGTGCGTTCTGGGCTGGCAAGTCGGCAACGTCGCCATCTCCTTCCTCGTCGCCGGTCAGCTTCAAGGACTGATCATCCTCAACCATGCCTCCTATATTCCCGAGCGCTGGCACCTCACACCCATCATCATCGCCATCATAACCTTCTGCATGGCGTTCAACACCTTCCTCTACCGCCAACTGCCTCTGGTCGAGAACCTCGCGTTGGTGCTCCACGTCCTCGGCTTCTTTGTCGTGCTGATACCCCTCTGGGCCATGGGTTCCCCTACAGCCAGCGCAAGCGACGTGTTCTTCACCTTCACTGACGGCGGCGGCTGGGGCAACACGGGACTGTCCTGTCTTGTCGGTATGCTTGGGCCACTGTTCGGTTTCATCGGGCCTGACAGCGCCACGCACATGTCCGAGGAGCTGCGGAACGCGTCCAAGTCGTTGCCACGAGCCATGATCGCAACCATGGTTGCCAACGGCGCCTTGGGTTTCGTGATGCTAGTTTCGTACTGCATGCTGCTGGGCAACGTGGACGAGATATTGGCTTCCGAGACGGGGCAGCCGTTCATCCAGGTGTTTTACAATATCACTAAAAGCAAAGCTGGCACGAGCGTGATGACGGTCATCATGATCGTCATTGTTGGCTGTGGTGTTATCAACAACATTGCCACGAGTTCACGGCAGCTCTGGGCGTTTGCTCGTGATAAAGGGGTACCCTTTTCTGGGTGGTTTTCGACTATTAACCACAAAGTGGATCTGCCCATTAACGCGTTGGTCTTTTCTTACGTATTTGCTGTGTTGTTGTCGCTTATCAACATTGGAAGTCTGGTTGTGAGTACACGATCTAGGAGTTCGGTTTCTCGATAGGCTGCTGACATATGGTATGCAAGGCTTTCAACATCGTCACGAGTTTGGGCATCGGAGCTCTAATCTCCTCGTACACGCTCTCCATCGGTTGCATGACCGTCAAACGCCTACGAGGCCAGACGCTCCTCCCATCCAACTTTAAGCTGGGCAAGGCCGGGTTGGCGATCAACATCTTCAGTGTCCTGTTTCTGTTCTTCACTTTTATCATGGTGAGTTTGTCCTGTCCTCAGCGTCGATCGAGACTCGGATTACTAAACATATTGTCTATCAGATCTTCTTCCCGCCTGTCCCTCAGCCTGACCTCGAGACTATGAACTGGAGCGTTCTCGTCTATGGAGGTGTGGTGGTGTTCAGCTTGGTGTACTATGTCATCAGAGGACGGCATACCTACCTTGGGCCGGTGGCATATGTTCGTAAATCCGCCTAGAATAAGTAGCTGGGGTGTTGAAAAAGGGAGAAAAAAATGTCCTCTCTCGAGCAGAACAGCGATTACATACCTTGGTGGAGGTTGAAAGCGATGCTCTTGTTGTTACAATGAGCTCCTGATTATTGCACCCACGGAGGGCCCCTTTATCCTTGCCTGTCATGAGCATCCGCCCCGATGCACGGCGCCTGCAACTACTAGTGATCCTGGTCTCTTGCCCAACGTGTCACCTTTAGGCTTTGTTCCACAACAACAAATTAAAGAACCCCTGGTATAGAAGATGTCGTCATAGCAATGCTGGATTGGGGTTGGTGTTCTACAGAGTCAGTGTGCTTGCGTGGCACCCGACACAGTTGGTAAGACGTCAATCCATGTATAACACGTGTATAAGGACAGGAGCATCACACTAACCAACAACTTCAACGGCAAATCCTTCCCGATCACAAACACCTCACCTTACCCACCGTAATGTCTGTGTTACTTGAACATGACGCCATCCGATATCTCACAGTCCACCTCGAACGACAGAGTAGGATGGATGATTTTGCGTCTTATTAGATTATGCCAAAAAGGTTACCTACATAGTAAACCAAAACATATAAAACGGCTTATATACACCGCAAACCTCCACTTTTTTATCCAAGAACACCCCCCCCCCCCCCCCCTTCCCCTCCCTCCACACCAAACAAGCTTAATAGTCATATCTATAACACCCCAACTTGGTATTCAAAGTATTCATGACATCTCCAATCTTGACATTTGGTCGAATCCCGTTGACAGAGATATCCGTGTTAAAGGTAAGCAGATTCCCGCTGACGTCGCGCCCATCGATAACGTTGACGCGGTTGGAGTCCTTGTTCTGCCAGATGCGGAAGTTGCGGTCGATGAAAGCGTGATGCAGCCAGAAGACGGGGTCGCCCGGAGACGCGTAGGGGTCCTGCATGACACTCCCGATACCGTTATGGCCCCACGCGTGCGCGCCGCCCTCGGAGCAGGCGCCCATGTCGGCGTACGAGGTGCGCGAGTTGCAGGCGTCGACGAAGGCCTTTCCGGTGTTGGCCGTCTTTGCGCCGTCGCCGTTTCGGGAAAGGCAGTGCTCGCCTATCGCTGTGCCGGGGCCGATGTTCAGGACCAGGTTTGCGAATTTCTGTTTTTTTTTTCCCCGTGTTAGTTCTTCCCCTTCTAAAGGGGGTGAGGAAGGGGGACTTACCCCGTTGGTAACGCAGCGTCCGCCGAGCGCAATCGCGCCAAAATAGTTGGCCGAAAACACAGAACTCTGCGAGAACCGGCCAGCATATTTTTGTTCGTCGAACCACGGGATCGGCACATCCAGCCCGCACTCCGTTCGCAATACATCCTCAAACACCCAGAGGAAATAGCGGTGCCAGACAAGAAACTTGGGGTTGCCGTGGATGTTGGGCGTGTAGCCCTGGTGGACAGCCACCAGATCTTCGTAGCGGTTCTTTGCGGCCCGGAATTTTCCGGAAGCAGGTTTCTTGATCAGGCAGTTGATCGCGTTGATGAACTTGAGCTTGTTGGTCGTCGAGTAGGAATCCCATTCCTGGCGCACGCGCGGGTTCGAGCATGTCGCTTGGGTGGTAAAGCCGCCGCCCGTCGCAGCGGTCGTGAAGCCTGCCTCTGAGTCGACGAGGTGCTTGTTCTTGGCTTCGTCGAGGGAAAGCGGTTTCACGAGGGAAGAGGTGTTGAAGGCGGCTACCGGTAACGCTGGGGCGGGTTTGCCTCTCGGTAGGACGGTGCCCGAGACTACTGTGGCCGCTGCCGCTGCTAGGGAAATAAACGAGAGACAACGCATCGTGGATTAGTTATTGGGGGGTAGAAACGAGTGACTCCCAATAACTGAACGATTTTCAACGATGGGAAGAAAGAAAAGAAAAGTCGGGTTCAGGGTCCGACCGACAAGTGCACCTCTCTTCTTTTTGACTGGAGACGACCGGCCCGAGCAAGCAGTGGAGGTGGACATCACATTTCTTGCTAGGATCGCTGGCGTGGTGCTGTGGAAAATGAGAGAGGCTTTGTCAGGCGTCATTTCCAAGTCGGTCCTAGGGGCTCCCCTGTGTTGGCCCCTGACTGGTGTGCAGGTGTGTGGACGCCTCCTTTTTAAAATTGACCTTACCGCTCCACTCCTCCACTCCTGAGGAACCCCCCTGTCTTTGTTTACGTACCAATCCGAGCTGCAGTGGTGGGCTGATGAACTTCAGGGTTTCCCTGGGTGAATACGAGGAGGACCCACCTCTCCAAATCGTTAGCGATCCAATCGCAAGAGATTCTGGACTGTCGGTTTTCCTGGGGTTTCTTCCCCAAACCGGGTTCGCACAGCGGGTGAGCAAAAGCTCGGCGCCAAGGGGGAATTTGCTCAACTGTCTGGTCGAGACACGAAACATGGGTCGCGGACCTGTCAGAACGATAATCTCCGAATAAACGGCACGGTTCAATGTTGACATAAGGCTGACTTTTGTCTTTGATGATGGCATCATGCAATCCGCAAGTCGACGGGTCTTGAGCGACATGATCAGCAACCAGTAATGCTTGGCGATCGACCACTAAGAATCTGACAATGGGCCCCCCTCTCGAGTTTGATCACCAGCAAACCGGTGGACACTGTTCAGCAGCGCAAAGGAATGCCTTGAAAAGCTGTGCCGTTATTCCGTGGCAGTGTGCTATTTCGTGTCAACTGGCAGTTAGTCCGAGCTTTTTAGTGCAATGCACAACCACCACGCGACCAGTGCGTGCATGGCACTTGAGCCGAATTGGTAAACTCATGCTTGCCACGTGCTTTGCTACACGAGAATAGTACCCCCAACGTCGTATGTTCACAGCTATAACGGGTTCATATCCACTGATGACGACGAAGCGAGATCAAGGTATATCTTGTGTGTCCTGATAAGGTTTAAGTTGATGCAATATGTTGATATATCACGGCCTGAGACGAATAAACGTTCATGGTGTGCACTGGAACAAACTTCACTCTTGTTGGTTAGTACTTGGATCCTGCCAAAACTTGATGAATCCAATAGTGTCAACGGTGTAGCTCCGTGGCAAAAAGGCCCGACGGATCTAAACTGTATTCCACCTGGCTTCCGACTTACAGACTGCAGTGCAGTCCGAGTGTGCATGTGAACGTGATCAAGGTGCCGCTTGCCGTGAACCTGGCGGAGTGACAAAAAAAAAATGTTGAACATCCAAGACAGCTTTCCCGACAGAAGATAGTATGTGTCATTGCAGTAAACGCTGAGAATACGACGCCAGTAAGAAAATTACTCACAGGGCGGCTACATCGATCTCTTACCTGCCGTATCAGGCCACACCAAAATCCCTCTGGACGCTGATGATATCCAATCCGCTAGGTATCCGTGAAAGGAGATTCTATCTTGCGGTAAAAATCGATGATTATACCAGAGGTTGGCCCGTGGCCGGCGGGGGCGGTCTCTCTTGTTGCGTACGGAACTGATTGTATAACACAGGCGGTGTTATGGAAGGATTTAGAGTTAGATTTGATGGATTCAGACGACCAGACTTGGTCTCAGCTCGTGTTGACCCGTACAGTGTTTATGATTAGACGGGAGAATAGGTGCTGCTATCCCTAGGAGTCGTGGGTGCGGAGAAGACCATCTGCACAGGCCGAGTTGCATCCACGCCAATCTCCAAGACTCCCACATATTACCCATACGCAGGCGAATTTGTGTTTATGTAGCACTGGGGCTGGCTAGCAACTCCCCCTCCTTCTTCAACGAGACAATGAAGAATATGAGGCGTTGTAGTGGTCCGCGCCCGGAAACTGCATCCTAATGTTGACGACTCCGGTCAATACCGCCATTTGGCACCCGACAAGGCCTCGGAGATGGAGTTGTCCCGACTCCATAAATGACGAGCTTCTATTCTCGAGTGCCTAAGGAAGAACCTCTAGCATACGACGGATATTACACCAGGATGCAGGAAAGGTTTTCATGTTCTGCCCTTTGTTCCTCGTCTCCCGCTTTCTCCGTTCTCTCGTTAAAATATTGGAAGACAAAGAACAAAGAAGGACACTAACCGACCCGGAACGCCCTAATGTCTTTCTTTATCTCAAATTCTCAATGGCAAACAATAATAACACAAGGGCTTTATAATCAATACGTCTTGCCAGCTATAAGCTTGCTTCATCTATCTTCGGAGCATAGTAGGAACTCGATAATAAGCTAAGTATAGGTTCTATAACAGCACCAATTTGAAGCAACATGGTACTTCAGCCAGGCTCTGACTTCAGTACCCTTTAAGAATGATATGTCTCTTAGTCAGGCAAAAAATGATACTAAATCGTCCTGCTGCTTTGGAAGTTCCTTCCATACCCTTTTCTCTAGATCATTAAAGGTATGTTTAGAATGAACAAGACTGTCATCTACTTCCAGCTCCCTTTATTATTTACCTAGAAGGTAATTAATTCCGTTACCTCCCTCCTTGCCTAGCCTATAACTTTCCCTTCTCTCCCTCTCACTCTTCCCTTTTGCTCTTACCCTTATTACTGCCGCGAGCGGTAATCCAGCTCGATGCGGTCTGAGATGCGCTTGACGGTTAACCTGGGTTCGGAGAGATGGCAAGTCGCCTTCCTCATATATTCTCTGTTTTCTATCTGGCACTGTAAGGTGTGCAACCACAGCTCCATGTCTATCTGTGATGGCGCATGCGCGCCTGGCTTTCCTTCACCACCTTCCACCACCACCACAGAGCACGTGCAGTCAAATGACCACGTGGACCCCGCGACTAGCCAAAAGACGAAGGCATTTGAGCACGAGCGGCTGGTATCTGCGTCCAAGATAGATGATACGAGACAGCTTTAATCGTCCAGAAGTCCGCGGCCAGGCTTTCCATTGCATCTAGGGTCTCCACCCTCTTGTGAATAGGGGGAATCCTCGTCTCTGTCGCTTGGACCGACCGGGAGTCTCAGGGGAGGACGTCCGGCGACGCGGAGCCCGGGGCGCGGGCGGGAATGATGGTGTATCTAGATCCGGGACAGCTTGACTAGGGGGGTTATCTGTGATGTACAGCGGTCTGTCGTCCGAATCGTCCAGGTCTTGGACACCTTGGTTTCGCTGAGTATTCACCTGATAGCGACCCAAGTTCCTGGAAGTTATAAAGCTGTTTTGAACCGAAATCCTAGAATTCTTCTTTATCTTCGGCTCTTATCTCCTTTATATTAAGCTCTAATGCGGTAATCCGGTCTTGAAGGCCCTGCTTACTTGTTGGAAAAGGGCAGTTGGGCATCGTATTTATAATCATCGGAATAAAAGCCGATATTCAGCACGGGCATACGGTCTTATCCGTACAACTATCCTATTACCTTCTTGGCCCTAAATGATGTACGGATCGTCATTAACATCGCCTCATTAAAGGGCTTCCGTGATATCGAAGGCCAGCCCTTTAAGATCGCGTTATTGAGGGAGTGGTCATCATTTTGCGTGGCTTTGGGCTTGTGGGAGGGGTACGTAAGGTTGATGTAGGATTCCAGTTAATATGAAGAAAGTATCACAAGCTAAGTTTCCTCCATTATACGTGCGATCTCATTTCCGATCACAATAATCCCTGAAACCAAGGTGATGGCTACCTGTGTCCCAAGTACCTAATTTGAATGAAACCACAGTTCTTTTTCCTGGATCCGCAGATCGGATACTCAGTCCAGTGCTCTGCATTGCTTGCCGCGCTTCATTCTCTGTCGATTTGGTTGGTTCAGGGAGGGGGAAGGGGGGCTTGTTCGGATCTTTGGCGCCTAGCCATGTTGCCGTCCTTCGCCCCTTAAGACTGGTGGCACACACAGGCAGTCCAGGAAAGGCCATCTCTTCGACCGCGACTCGTCGACGCTGGACGTCGGCGCAAAAGGCTTGCGCCCGCGCAGCTTGGCAAATTCTGTGACATTGAGACAACTTTTACCAGAGATAGTATGGATGATACGTACGATTACAATATGTCGGGTATGCACAAGTTGGCGCAGGTTCTAATCAGGAAAACCCTTAAAATCCGAGGTGGCTCGATGTCCAACATCAAGGGTTCTGCCAAATAATATCATTCTCTATCGTTGGTGACCAATTCTTACTAGATTGATAAGACTGTCCTTCCGAAAACATCCCGCAAAAAGAACTGAGTAATTGTTGAGAAAATGCGTTTCCGTATCTCGGTAGAAAACTCCGGTATTTGGATTCGAACAGCCCGTATTCTCTGCAGATCTCTGGTTCCGTGTAGCTGTTCGAGACTGCCCTGGGCTCCTTTCGGGCCGGCACCGCCGCCTACGAGAACTTCACGGAAGTCGTTACGGCCATCGCCACCAGCCTGAACACCACAGTCGAGAATTTGTCGGAGATTGCCACGAGTGTTAAGGCCACGGCTGCGACGTGGCTCCCGTTGGGAACCTTCATCCTGGGATTGTTAACCTTGGCTTTAGCCATACTTAACTTCCTCGTCGGAAATGCCGCCAAGAATAAGATCATGACCGAGTCATGGAAGGACACCTAGGCCGTAAAAAAGAAGGATGCTATCAAGGCGATCATCCTCACCGACCTTGCGGATCCTACAAGCGACATCCGTAGGATAATCCAGGAGATCGGTCACTAGTGCCAAAGAAAAGGAGCTGATCCCACAGATGACGGCATGGTTGAGGTCTAAAATAGCACTTTTAATAAGTTGATAAACAGGATTACACGAAGGCTTTGTGGATGTAGCAGACCCGAGAGCGACCTAGATTTCCACCCGTAACTAGTTTCTATCATCATTAAGTCCCTTATTCCCTCCACAAGGTAAACAGTCTATAAGCAACCCACCCAACAGCCGGGAAGAACTGTGTCCAGGCCATGTCCAACTGGGCAGTACCATTAAGACAGAAGATATATATAGCCAAATACTAATAGACATTAAAAGAGCTCAAGGTGAATAACCTACCGTTTCACGTTTCCTTCTCCACCCTCTTACAAGCCCATTAGCACATTAACCGTAAAAGCAGCACCTAACAACACCCTACTGATCTGCGAAATACCCACCGTCTACATCCTAGCCTTATTCTCCCCATCCTCGACCCTTGCCGCTGCCCCCCGTCGGCGACCTACTGGCATAACCACATATCATTCCAAGCTGACTCATTGTGGAATAAGCTATAACTCTCTCTGCAACTTCTGTGCATCGGCGTGAATGAGATCAAGCAACGTGAGTTGATCTGTTGCTTGATCTGGTTGTCGAGACGAGTAGACAGAGTTATCACCTCGATGAAGGTGCTACCAAGAAGCAACACTAAGACTCCAAGAATCTAGTCCTAGTAGTTAGAAACGAAAGTTCAAGATAGACGAAGACAGACTTACTGTAAACACAGTTCGCCGGTAGAGTTGTAAAAGCAGTTTATGCAGTTCTGAAAACCCTTTCTGCATTTCGGCGCATCCTTCTGTGTTTGTTATTTTAATTTCTGCAAGTATCCTATCAATGGTAAACTCGAGCTCTTGAAAGCAATGGAGCTGTTTTGAACGGAGATCTGTAAACCTCCTATTAATTATAGACTGGAGCTGTTCCCTTTTTATCTCCTTAATTTATCTTCTTAAGATTAAACTCCAGAGCTGTAACATGATTGGGAAGGTTGTTCTTGCTTGTTGGAAGGAGACGGTCGCGTCGAAACCGGTTTGCTTATTGGAATAAAAGCCTAATATAGCTATTAACGTTCAAGTTCAAGTAGAAATTATCAAAAGCATTACTTACGTTTCCATGTGCCGACGCCACTACGCATCATCCCGGGGATACAACTCGAGCAAGCATTATTAGTATATTTCCTGACCGCCCAAATAATGAACTCTTAGAAGAAGTCCCTTCCTGCTAGATATTATGAAAAGCAAAACTAAGTTGACCTAAGTTTATAAGAGTAAGAACTGCTTTCTTCCTTTTTATCTTGCCATCTAGCGAGTAGATTTGAAGAAATATGTAAGATAGAAAGAAAGAACACCTTATTCGCAGACCTTCGGACTCCCCCACGGCCGCCGCTAGCCGCAAGTCTGTTGTCACGTAAGTCTTAACTAACCAGCAAGTCATGTCGTCACATAGTCTCAACTTGCCCTCTAGAGGTTCAACTAGTCAAGGATAGCTTCCACACCGTACATTCCCGTTGGCGCACCGAACGTAAACTAAAAACTTAGGAGCATGATGTCACGGCCGTCATCAAGGATCGATGGACGAACTCATCAATTGGGCGCTATCAACGAAGATTCTAAACTGGAGAGGAAAGAAGCTTCATCGTGGGGTGGGACCCCTTGACCTTCGTTGCTCCTGATTGGTCCTAGTGGCTGAGTCTCCACACCGTTCCCAACGATAGCTCTGCGGGGCGGCTGGGAGGCATGAAACAAGGGTCTGGGAGGGCTTGGTCCTCACACATGACACATTTTTCGACAAGTTGATAAACACGATTACATAAGCATCGTTCGTTTCAAAACTATGGACTGGACCTAGCGGACAACCAGAGCGACATCCGACGTCATTACAACAGCAACTCTCCAACCGCCTATCCAATACCTGTTTCCATCATCGTCGAGCCCTGGGCCGTCCATAGAATAGTCTGTCTATAAGTAACCTGCCAAGTCCAGGCAATATCCAACTAGGCTGTAGCAAACAGATATAGAAAATATGTACAGCGCAAATAAACATTAAAAGATCTCATGTATATTAGGTACCCAACTCTCAAGCATACTTCGCTCCTTGTTGTCCACCCTTACAATCCCATCATCACACCAACCGCGAAACCGGCACCCAACAACACCCCACCGATCTGCGGAACACCGACCGCCCGGAGACCAGCCGACTTGCTGTCCCCATTGACCCCCTTTCCACTCTGCGGGTCGACGCCGGTCCCAGGACGGCCCAGGTACCACGCGCCGATATCAGTGAGCTCACCATCCTTGTTGAGCATGGCGGCGTTGGCGCCCACGTTCGACACATCGCTGCGGAACGCGCCAAAGAGGGAATACCTCTCCACGAAATCCAGACGATCAAAGTACTCGGCCGACATGTTGTAGAAATCCTGCGTCGTGCTGAGCGCCTGGTCGTTGAAGTTGTACTCGGTGATCCAGATGCTCTTGTTGGGGAAGCTAGCATGACACGTTAGCCACATTTAGCGCAGATTTGGATGAAAGTCGGGGACATACGTAGCAGAATACTCCCCCATGTGACTGGCGAGCCCACCAAAATCGCCGTACCAATGAATCGGCACAAAGTCATAGCTGCAATTCTTCTTATTTCCCCCGTCGCTGACGATAGTCGAGCACGAGTCAAGGAAAGTCTTCAGCCATGCGAGACCGTCAGGACTACCAGTGCAAGCAGGCAGGCCGACCTTGACGCCCATCTTGCGCAGCGGGATGATATTGTCGACCCACGCCTGCGCGGCAGCGCTCGGGTCGGCGTTGGCGCCGCCGTACTCGGCCGGCCCGTCGGGTTCGTTGAAGCTCATAATATGAGTAATGTTCCTCCCGTCCTTGATCAGGCCCTTGACCGTGTCGAGAAAGGCGGTGTCGCCGGGCGTTGGCGGCACGCCCCATAGCATGGGTACGAACTCGAATTCCTCCTGAGAGACCTTGGCGAAGACGTCTGACGGAGTCGGGTCGTAGTTGTAGTACCATGTGAGGTCGGTCGGCTTCTGGACCCAGATGGTGTCGTCTTCGGGGGTTGTTGTGTTCGGTACGAAGCAGAGGCCACGCTTGGATGAAGCGAGCGGGCCGGCGAGAGCGAAAGGGAGCGCTGCGCCGAGGACGACGGCGCCCAGGGGTATTTGGGAGAACATCGTGTTGTTTGTCTGGGGATGGGATGGAAGAACACAATCGAATGTTTCTCTCCGGAATTTAAGTGAACGATCGGAGAGTGACAATTCAATGACCGGACGAATATCGATGACCCGCCTATGGAACGAGCGGAGCGCCGGACGGGCCGGAGGGGACTGCGGGCGGCAAAGGGCTAATCGGGACCGTGGGCAACTGAACTTCAAGCGTGCGCCTCCGGATGTTTGGTGCCGCCAACCGAGTTCCAAAAGACAAACGGGCTAAAAGAGCGAAGACGAAGATAATCTAAGCGAATGGCGGGTTACCGGTATGGAACGATGTTGAAGAGGAAAGGAAAACGAAGAGCAACGACTCGGACATGACATGTCTCCGGCGATAAAGTTCCAAGGATATCAGTGGCGCGTGGGTGCGCGCGAGCTGAAGACGCCCTGCACGCCAAAAAGGAGACCCAGCTTGGCGGGCTTCGATGAACCAGGGATCCGAGAGCCTGCAACTCCGAAAGTGGTCTAGCAGTCGATAAAGCCCAGCGATGTCATTGGGCTTGTCTATTTGTGGGAAGGTGCCCGAATGGAATCCTCAATTCCGATCTTCAAGGCCCGTAATTTTGTTCGATTTAGTACCTCGATGTCCGGCACTTGTAAGACTGATGATCCTGAGACTTCTTCACACTTGTGAAAGAACGGACGGATTGAGGACAATTGAGTTTGCCGACTTCTAAAGCTTCATGGAACTCGTATCGCGACACGACTCCCCTGATCCTTTGCATGTCAAAACCGGGAAGGGCCTGTCATCAAATCCACTGATGGGTGCAAGGTTGCAGCGGCCCGTGTGGCTGCGCCTCCACAAGGCGCTCGGCATCAAAAGGAGAGCGCCACGAAATTTGACTGTTTGCCAGTTTGGAGCTGGAATCTTGGAAGGCGAGGATGGAGCTCGAAAAGGATATAAAACGTGACGCGCCCATCATCATCACGTCCGCTTGGCTGCATTATCTTTGACCCGTCTCAGCAGCATTCCCCTGACTTCAGTCGAAAGGCTGCAAAGGAGGAAGTCGGAGTGCGATGCAGTGCGGGAATATCCGTGGGGCGCAATCCGACACTGCCAAGTGCGTCAAGGTCGAGGCGCCTGGATTCCTCGAAAGGCTGGCTCATACGGTGCGGTCTTTTGGTTAATCCGATAGCTGGAAGCTGACAAACACAAACCTGACCTTCTAAGTTCAGCTCCGTGACGCGCCGAGTCCTGGACTGCCAGTTGCGATGTGGGGAATCCCAGTGTAGGTGAAGGTTTGAAGCTTGGCTCCAAGTATCCGAGGTATCCACGGCATGTTAAGTAATCGTGGGGTTCGGCGATGAGGTGGCAAGACGGTTGAACAATTTATTTGTTCAA
The DNA here is from genome assembly GCA_033439685.1 of Apodospora peruviana. Lineage (NCBI taxonomy): Eukaryota > Fungi > Ascomycota > Sordariomycetes > Sordariales > Lasiosphaeriaceae > Apodospora > Apodospora peruviana. The sequence goes on from JAUEDM010000009.1 coordinate 196,530, forward strand.
TTGACAGATGCGAAAAGGGAATTGAACTGTGGCCGAGAACGGGACAACGGCGGACACGTTTTGGGAACTGCCGAAGGTGGAACCGAGGTGTCTTGCCGACGCTTTCCCGTTCCTGTTAAGGGATCTGGCCTGCACTTGTCAATCCCCCGCAAAAATTGCCCCAGAAACTGACCCGGATCACTTTACCCCATCGCCGGCGCTAACAGCGCTCTGCCTCGGCAAACCGGACCCCGCCAGCCCGCCACCACTGTACTTCAGAAAGTTGATTGCGCCGATGCACCTCGTCGGTTTGTCATCTTCAACTCTTTAACCTTTTTCCTTCACTGGTTTGCGCTTTTTCCATTCAACCCTTCAACTTCTTTTCAGCAAAAAGTCAATCACAATGGCGGTAGAAAGACTCGGATCCATCCTCAAGCACCTGTCACCGGGCAGCGCCCTCTCGACAATGTAAGTTTCCACCTCTGACCGGCATGTGAACGACTCGATTGCAAGTACTGCTTGCTAACCGCTGCACCCTTCGCGACAGCACATCCAAAAATGCCGACGACATCGTCATCACCCTCGCGATCCGGACGCCGCTCGCAAAGGCCAAGAAGGGCGGCTTCAAGGACACATCCCTCGAGTACCTCGCCTACGCGATCCTGAAAGAAGTCAAGGAGCGCGCCAACATCGACCCAGCCCTGGTCGAAGACATTGCCATGGGAAATGTGCGTGGATCTGTGTGGCCCCCAAGCCGCTCCCTTTCCCCTTCACGCCTCGCTAACCTCTGGTCTACAGGTCTCCGACGGAAAAGCCGCATACAAGCTGCGCGCCGCCGCGCTGGCCGCCGGATTTCCCAACACAACCTCTGCCTACTCCCTCAACAGATTCTGCTCTTCCGGCCTCAAAGCGACGGCCGACATCGCCCACTCCATCTCCCAAGGATCGATCGAGATCGGCATCGCCATGGGCGCCGAGAGCATGACCATCGGCGGCGACGCTCTCGAGAAGCCGTTCGACGAAGCTGTGACGAGCCAGTCCCAGGAATCGGCCGACTGCATGCAGCCCATGGGCTGGACCTCTGAGAACGTCAGCGCCGACTTCGGGATTTCTCGGCAAGAAATGGACAAGTACGCCGCCGAGTCTTTCCAGCGCGCCGAGAAGGCGCAGAAGGCCGGTCTGTTTGACGACGAGATCGTGCCCATCAAGACGAGAGTCAAGGATGCGGACGGTAACTGGAAGGATGTCACGCTCACACGGGACGAGGGTATCCGGCCAGGTACTACCGCCGAGGGGTTGGGTAAGATCAGGGCTGCGTTCCCTCAGTGGGGACCGACCACTACGGGCGGAAATGCCAGCCAGGTTACCGACGGCGCTGCTGCGGTTCTGCTGATGAAGCGGTCGACGGCCATCAAACTCGGCCAGCCCATCTTGGCCAAGTATGTCGGGTCGACTGTCGCCGGTCTCGCGCCCCGGATCATGGGCATCGGCCCGTCGGTCGCGATCCCCAAGCTGTTGGGGCAGTACAACCTGACGCTGTCGGACGTTGATGTCGTCGAGATCAACGAGGCGTTCGCCAGCATGGCGGTCTACTGCCGCGACAAGCTCGGGCTCGACTGGGCCAAGATGAACCCCCGCGGCGGCGCCATCGCGCTGGGCCACCCGCTCGGCGCGACGGGCACGCGCCAGATCGTTACGGGACTCAGCGAGTGCAGGAAGAGCGGGAAGAAGATCCTTCTGACGAGTATGTGTATTGGTACCGGCATGGGCATGGCGGGCCTGTTTGTCAACGAGCAATAACTACCACCATTACCCAGGAAATGGTTGGAAAAAAAAAAAAAAATTAGATATGTGTGTGCGGCTTTTGTGTAATTTAGCATGCATCTCATTGGACATTCAACATAGGACAGTCTATCTACCTACATAGTATATCTCATCCTGTCTATCTAATAAACATAAACAAACTCATCGTTTTCTCGGTCTGTCAGATCCTCAAACGCTTTCTGTCCAAGCATCTCACTCTCTTCACCCGCCTGATACCTGTGTTCCATCGAATAGTCCCTAATATCCCTCGGCTTGCGGTTCCTCACCCTCCTCCTTCCCTGCATCTTGTTTAATATCATCAAATTCCCGACCTGCAGGCCTACCACCCCAATCATAGCACAGTAGACTCCTAACGTACTCCTCAAGCCAGGAAGATACGCCGGCTTGTCACTTTCCTTGAACAGCAACGGCCCGACAATATTCCCTGCCGAGGAAGCAGCGTTGTACAAGCTCATCATCACACTCCTTTTCGTCTCGCCAGCAGTATTGGCCAATATCCACGACACGATGAGGGTATTGCACCCGAAAATAAAAGCAAGGAAATAATACCCTACCAACAACGCCGGCGTTTCCGACTTATCCCGCGGGAGCAGGTAGAGCATCACCAGCCCTGTAAGGATCGGCACCAATATGATCACCAGTGCTAACGCCTTATGTCTGAAACGGATGGCTGCCCATGCAACCAATAAAATAATGGTATATTGAATGAACCCGAAGGGCATGTTCAGTAAAGTGGTGGTATATTTATCGAACCCGAGCCCTGAGAGGATTAATGGTCCGAAAGTGTTGGTCACCTGCGCGCCGAGGTTATTCGCGAAACTCATTGCCAGGAACAGATATGTCTTGATATCGAGGAAGGTCTCAGTGATTTGTGGCCATTTTATATGGCCTGGGTTGGAGGAGCCGGCTTGGTTTGCCCTCAGGCGCTCCGTGCATTGCTCCCTCTCCAAAGGGGAAAGGAAGCGAGCTGACTTCACATCGTTGTCGAGGTAGATGTATATAAATGGCACTGTGGCTACCGTTAAGAGGCCAGTGAACAGAAAGATTCTATATCCCCTAATTAGCATAAGCTTGTGAGAGGGGTGTGGGTGAGACAAACATCTGCCACGGCGCCAACACAGGAGAGTTAATCATCCCCAGCCCATACGATAATATCGCCGCAACGATCGTCGCGAGACCGTTTGTCCCATACCACGCCGCTACCCGCAACGGCTGCTCACTCCGACGATACCACTGCGCCGTGATGATGGAGAATAGCGGTAGACAGCCGGCCTCGAACAGACCGAGGAAGAACCGGTCCGCCAGTAACCCGCCGAAACTGTGGCACAAGGGTGTGCACGCCTGCGCGATGCCCCACCCCAGCACGAGGCAGGTCACCAGGATGCGGTGGGGGATTTTGACGATCAGGATGGAGGAGAAGGGCTGCCATGCTAGTTGGGCGATGGGGGCGATGGAGCCGACCAGGGAGTACTGGTTGCCTGTCAGGTTGGTGTCTTCCTGCAGGCCGAAGATGGCGCTGTAGCCCAGGATGGTTTTGTCGAGGATCTGGAGGAAGTAGACCCATACTAGGATTACTAGTATGACTTTGTCGGTTTTGCGGCGGATGCGTTTGTTCTATCATGAGATGCTTAGTGAGACTGTTATCTAGATATTTTTATGATTCATACATCTGCTTCAGTAAGAACCACCCTCCGGTTTCCGGCGTCGTCTGAGTTAGCGTCATGATTGCTTCGGAGAGCATCTTCTGTTTGTTCCTCGGTTGGTACTCCTTCCCGCAAAGCATCGTCTTTGCTGTCGTCGTCGTCAGCCATATCGGGAATAGGTTCGTACCCAGTAGCGGGTCGCTGCCTCGAGTTATGTGAGGAGAACATCGTGACGGCCAGAGCGAGGTCGACCCCTCAAATACTGTCCCGTCCCACGTGAGACTAGATCACGTCTGAGGTAGATCTTGCGGCTCGCCCGGATTCGCATACCATCTGTTGTACCATGGAAGTTGGTTTGTGCATGTGGTACTTCAGATGGATGTTGCAGGTTGGAGAAACGGTTTCGCGCCCGCGGCAGTCATCCGAACGGGATGGCGTAATGCGGAGAGACCTGCGGGAGCAGACGTGGGGGTCACATTCTCGGAGTTTGAACGGTGTTACCTGTTACCTGAGCCCTCCGTGGGGGCTAAAATTGCAGTGTCTTACCACTCGTAAAAGAGTTCTGTTGGCGTTTGCCGAAGAAAAACCCTGGAACCAACCAAACAAAGTGACCAGTATACTTCTGATTATCTGATATCACAGATAACTTAAACTGACTGTTTTTAGATAACCTGAAGGCTCCAGGTTTAGTAGACCCTGTATGTAAACGGTAAGCCCAGTGCTTTACCCTCCCACAAGAAACTCGCGTGCACATCCCCGCTCTCTTCCAAGACCCTAGGATGGGGTTGTTTTCCAGGTGCAAAAAGGCACGAATGGACAATATCGTCAGGCTGGTTATCCTTCGGCAACTCTTCGCGCGGAGGAGGCTCGTCGCGCGTCCTTCTCCTATCGCCAAAATCCGATACCCGAGACTCGCAGAGGTCGAGAAATCTTGCAACCGTGCACAAGTACGTTCGAGACACGGCTTCTTTTGCTCCCGGAAACCTCGGTCTCTCGTCCCTATTACTCAAGCTTGACGATGATCTCTCACTGTCTGCATCATCAGTGTTGTCCCCAACCTCGGCGTCGAACTCGAGTCCCTCATCGTCTCTTTCCACCGGTAGCGTATTCTTGCTACGGGTACCTGCTGCCGCGCCTTCAATGAGTGCGGTTATTCTATCGGTGCGGTCTGTGCCCCTCTCCCGGACAAGAAACTCCAATTCCTGCACAGTTACCACGAGATTTGCGTTCGCCCCAAAACCAATCCATTCTCTGAGCGCGTGGACTGCCGATCTTGTCTTCGGCCCCTTCATGAAGCCGCTTGCCAGCGCCTGTATCAGCTGCCACACACAGTTTCCTACGGCCAGCAACCAAACCGGGGCCCTTGACCTGCTGTGCGTTTTATCCCGCATGGCGACGCAGTCATGAAGCGACGATCCGCTGCGATGCGCAACCAACTCCCGCACCAGCCGCGCACCATCCTCCCCCGCCGAGGAGGCCGATAGCAGCAGGCTCAGCTCTCCACCCTCGTCGACGAGAGCTATTTCAGGCTGCCGACCAACTAAATCCAGTACGTGTTGCGTCTGGGCGTATGCCGCTGCGAAATGTGGCCAAGATCCATGGGCATCGCTATCATAAACCCTGGCGCCGTCGACATTCCCGTGCGTGGCGAAGAAGACGGGCACGCTGTATCTGAGCCGCCCCGTCTTTGAAGTGGTCGACCTAGGCGATGGTGGTGGTGTCAAAAGGCGGCGGGTGACGGCGACACGGAATCCTTCCGCCACGGGCACCGGCAGCTCGCCCTCGATGTGGTGCAATGTCTCAACGAGGAAATCGTGCGGGAACCGTGATGCGCCCGCGCTGCTCCACCCATCCATTTTATGATCTATGCCGCACATGTATTCGGCCAGCCGCAGCCAGGCAAAGGCATGGCTGAGACTGACGCGCGCATGGTACCGGGTCCGGAGCATCTCAAACCGGTCCGGATCGCCGAGGTAGTCCATTGCGGTGCGGTGGAAGAACTGCACGCCGAGTCCAAAGAAGCCGCTGCCGGAGTTGTAGACCGGGTACACCTCCAGCAGGCCCTTTGTCAGGCTGTGCAGTTGGCGCCGGACGTAGTCATGTGCATCCTTGATGTTGGCGTCGGAGAATGGCTGCAGGCGGCTAATTCTTATGGAGAAGCCTCCAGGATGGGAGCAGTCCAGCTCGTCGAGCCACGTATATGCCATGGCGTTGAGCGCCTCGGGGAACGGGTTGCTGACGGCCAGCAGCAGCGCTAGATCAGACCGCCGCCGGTCTGCGCCTAGCACGGTGCCCAGCAGTCGCTCGTACAAGTCGTCGAGGCCCTCGGGCACGCCTTCCAGCCGCTGGAAGAGGATCTCGGGCTTGTCGCGCCGCCCGAGCGAGTCGAGGAGCAGCCGTACCGTGAACCATGCCCACAAGAAGACGCCCTCGGCCTTGTCGACAATTTTGTTGGCCAGGTGCGCGCGTGCTTCCGTCGACAGCTCAGTGGCGTTTGGGTCCTTGTCGAACATCTGGACGCTGAAGTTGTAGATGTCCTGGCGCGTGAGCTCATGCAAGTGGATCGTGGTGTTAGGTGGGCCTCTGAAGGTGACGAGGAATTCGGTGTGCGGGCGCGCGCTGATGCACATCTTGATGTCGGTTTGCCGCGTCCACGCCTGCAGGTGCCGCGCCAGTTCCCAGTGCGCGACGCTATCGCCGTGGTACTCGTCCAGCCCATCGATGAACAGACAGAATCGGTGCGTCGGGTTGGACGCCTTGGAGACAAGGACCTCGAAGGCACGCTTAACGGCGCTCGCGGCCATGTGGTGGCCAGGTTGGATATCGCTCTGGTTCGTCATGGCATCCCACTGCTGCGAGAACACGGCTGGTATCAGGTTAGGGCACTGGCACAGCACTTCGAACAGGATCGATCTGTACAGCCCGTCGAGCGACATCTGGAGCTCGTCCTGTGCCGACCGCCAAAAATAGAAATGCGCTGTGACGAGCTTCTTGGGGCCTGCCCACTGCTGGAGCGCCCGCTTGGTGCGTTCATCGTTGTACGCAAACTTCATCAGCGTCGATTTGCCCGACCCGGCCTTCCCCGAGATGTGGAAGATGTGGCTACCGGTGCGGAGCCATGACATGAAGGCAGATTGTTGTCGCCGTCTAGGGGCCTCGCCGGGGTCGAACACGATCTCAGGGACAGGTGGTGGGGTTTCCTCAGCCGCTGTTTCGACGAACCCGACAGTTTTCACAGCTGCTGCGAGATTGGCCCTCACGGGGTCGTCCGGTCGTGCAAGAAACTCCCGACCAGTTTGAGAAGCAGGAGATTCCGTCATGACCGGTTGCTGTGAAGCTCCCAAGGAGTGATGATCTTCGGAATCTACCGAGCAACTCTCATCATCACTTGAAGAGTAATAATTTGGGGAGCTAGGGGATGTTAGCAAGTCGTCGACGCCGTAGCTGACCCACGCCGGGTCCAAGACAAAATCGGTGCCTGGTAGTCGGTCCACGGGCCCAGAACGGGCCCCTTCCGAATTAGAGCTGTCGTCATCGACGCCATCCCAAAGCATCCACTCAAACGTGTCCTTTTCCGCATCCTGGATGGTGTCTTCACGGGCGTACCTGGACTTGAAGTCGAGCTGTCGTAGGATATCATGTTGGATGTTAATACCCTTAGCTTGAGAGACAAGTTCCATCAAAAGGCTGTGAACGTCTTGTAGACTATGTTTCCCAGCTTGTGGGTCTGAGGCTCTTGCAGTCGGGGCTTCGCCTGCCTCAGAGGGCTGATTGAGCGTTTCGGAATCCGAGTCATATTCATCTTCCCGCTCTCGCATGGCCCTTACCGCTGCTAAAATGTCGCTTCGGAGCGTGTCAAGCTCTGCAGCAGTGGCGGTGTTGAGCTCAGTTGCCTCGTTTCGAATCTGCTTGAGCTGAACTGCGATGGACGATTGCTGGTCGCTGCCATAGCCAGGATATGAAATTAGCATTCGCACACGTAGCCGCCGACGTGTGGCGCGAACAGGAATAACATATCACATATACCTCAGCATCAGGTTCAGGCGCAGCATGATCTCGCTTCGGTAATCATGAAGTCTTTCCAGCATAGACGCGACATCGCTCGACTTGCGCATGCTCGCCCACTTGGCTCGCAAGCTGCTCCACACCATGCTCTTCTTCTCACTGCGCTTCAGCTTCTTGAGGAGAATCATCAGATCGGTAGAAAGCTCCGAACACTCGGCCGCGAGCCTTCGGAGCGCCTTTTCGTGCTTCGAGTCGCCCGTTGGAGTCCCGTCCAGGTCTTCCGAGACACTGCGCAGGTCGCTGATAACATCGTTGATGTGCGCATTTTCAACGGTTTCGCCCGTCACCGATTGGTACACCTCGTAGCTGCCCTTTATCAGATTCCACGAGAAGTCCACAAATGTGAGGATAGTTCCGGCGAAGGCAACCGCACTGAATGGATCCATAACTCATTAAGCATGGCCAAAGTGAACGGGTCAACCCGGACTTCGGGGTGCTCGGCGCAACCTTTGGCAGGTGCGGGGTCAGCAGGGGGCAACCTGAAAGGTGTGGGCGAAGTCATCCCGGGAGAAGATGGGCCGGATTCTTTTGGCCGATTGGTTCAACTTTGCCTGGCTGCCTCGAAGCTGAGGGTGTGTATAGAGAGCTCAACCAAAAAAGATCAATTATGGTGTGTGAGGATGATGCCCAGTCTAGAACCTCTGCCCCTCCAAAAGTCCATAAATACAGTGGTAATGTGGTCTGGGCACCAGTGGTGACGACAACGCTCATTTCAGTGTTATACACAGAAAGTGCAAACGAGTCCTCAAGATCCTATATTTGAACCAATCTGTGTGCGAGCCCACCTGGAAACGCCCTCACAGGAATCATAAACTTATCTTATATAAGGTAGGTGCGACGCCGACACCAAGAGAACCAACTATACAACTGACCGGTATATTTCTGACATTATAGATAACGTTAGTTTGAATTTAAAATGAGCGTATATGTAATTGAAATGCAAAAACAAATGCAGCTGTTACAATCCTTGCTTCTTTCCGAAACCACCAATCACCACTTATTCAACATGTCCATATGTACCCAGAAGTAAAGTATACCAAACATTAACCCCCCCAACTCTCAACCCACAATCGTTTCACCATCGTGTAATGCCAAATTCCCCCAAACCTCCATATCCTCGTCCAGAACTAAGGCCGATAAGGACAAGTGACCTTATACGCCGCAATCCCACCTGGAGGCGTCCAGCAGTTAGGGCCGGTGATGATGCCCGAGTCGGAGCAGTCGAGCTTCTCGTAGAGAGTAAGGATGCACTGCGGGTCCCAGTAGTAGACCTTGATGGCGCTGAACGTGGCGTTTTGGTAGAAAGTTCGGCAGGCCGGGCTGTCCTGCCCGATGGCGAACTCGTGGATCTCTTGGTCGTAGGCGCCGATCGGGCACGAGGCCGTGTGCGAGACGCCGAAGCCGCCGAGGCGGAGGATGCGCTTGTCAACGACTGATGCGTTGGCGCCGAGGGCCAGGGCTGAGATGGTTGCCAGGATGGTGAAGTGCATTTTGAGTCTGGTCTGGGACTTTGAGTGAAGTTGGAGATTGGAGGCGTGGGTTGGAGTTGAGGGTCTGACGGAGATGCTACTTCAGAAAAATTTGATGCGGTTGGGAGAGTGCCTTATATGTCTAAAAGCCAGCGTGGGATACTCTCCTGAGAGTCACGATGTCGGAAGTCGTCAGCATCGCCGTCAAGGCGGAGGAATTCTCGTCAATCGTATCCAACCAGCAGTCCTCCGAGGTGACTACTTTTGGATCACATTGGTCTTGCCGCATTCCAGGACCTCGAATAGACCTCGAATAAACCTCTTGCCACCACGAGATGCTGATGGGGCTGAGCAGAGTAGCGGTGATCGTCTCGTGAGGCGCGCGCTCAGCTTGCCTAATTTGGACGGAAGGTATCGTGACACAACGTTTTCAGCTCTACTCCCGATTTACCCACACGGCACAAACACGAGCACAATAATCCGTGGCTTGCGTCACACGCTAAGTGAGTTACTATAATCCAACATCACGTAGGGACATAACCGCAGGGCAACGTTGCATGGAGCCGTAATTTGTTCCAGCTTCCTGTTCTTGATCGTGGCTGATATTTCCTGAACTCACAAGAGCATCAGTCTTCGGTTGCATGGCTCCCTAAAAGTCTGATACCAAATCAAGTTGCATGCCGTCTGGGTTCTAATTATCTGAACGGGCCATTCATCTCTCCTGCTCTCATCATCGTGGGTGGCTTGAAGATGCAGTCAATACTACTTGCAACTCAAAAAGACCAAAAACCTTGTTCCCAAAGAAAATTGAGTTGCTAGTCTGAGCTTCAATGCCATTGGCTGGGGGAAAGTCTGGGGTCGGTGCAACCAGTCTACCTACAGTAACTTTGGCTCTTTGTGATTGTCCTTGAACAACCCCATTGTCAGCCTGAACTATTTGACTTTCGTCCAATAGGTTAAGACTTACCATTGGTATCCATCTCCTGTCGTCATTGATCTCTCCTTAAACCTTGAACGAATAACTGTTCTCGGAATCCACCAAGACAACGAGTCAGTTTACATAGTGCCAGATAAGACGGAATAAGTCATGTGTTCCCACACATACACCTGTTATCGATACTAGGAGCGCTTGCTCACGAGCCACAATGGCATTGTGTTCGCCTAGTGTCTGACACACGAAAGCTAATTCCTTCGTCCCACAGTAACATTGACTTTGTTGACGATAGTTATGAGGACTTTGAACTTCAAATTCTGAATACTGTTTGATGGGGACCGAAAGTTTATTCACCCCGTGCCATAGTATTTAAAAAAGACATGCCAGCACACCGCACACAACCTTCAGAATTCCTCAGCCAAACCCAAACCTCTCGTGGTCCTCTGGGAGTTGCCAGCGACTCTCAACACCCTAACCCATTGTTACCAGCACTCAGCACCCGCGATAAACACAACCTCCCACAAAATGTGTCCACCAAGCAAACTGCGGCAAGAAGTCCGCCCTGAGGACGTGGCTGACCGACCCAAGAAGACCAAAGTACAGGTCTTGCTGCAGAATAGGAAGCTGAAAGGCAAGAAAAGAGACGACAACAGCCCTCTTCTCAAGAAAATGTTCACCAAGATGCAGGTCCGGAAAGAAAACGAGTGGGATAGTGCCTACGACGAAGCGATGGAAGAGATCTCTTCATCACACGAGGTCCCAAAATACAATACGCCGTATGAGGACGAGGGATGTCTTGGCTGGTTCTGATCATTATTAGCGCCGGATTTAGGAAGAGAACGTGGCGATGTACAAATAGGAGGGGATGCCCTCCCACAACCAATCATATACATACTCAATATTGTTTATTCTTATTAGGACCGATGTGAGTAACTCCTTTGTGAATCTGTTGTTTCCTTTCTTTTCAGTCTAACAAGTATTCAGACCCCAACACGGTTACCATGCAACCTCATATCCAAGCTCTGCGCGGAGGCTAGGATCAACACCCATATTTCGATACACACCCACCACCACAATCCATCATTGATAACCATACCAAATATTATTGCGTCTTCTTGTCAACTTCCATGTGAATAACCCCTTCTGTGAACGTCAACGTCTTTCCTCCTTCCTTAAGTCCAACGGTTAGGTAGACCCCAACACGGTTACCATGCAATCTTAGACGCCATCCCTCCTCCTCCTTCTCATAAACCAGGATCACAACCGATGTCTCGTTACACATACACACCTCCAAAGAGAACAATATCTAGCAAGACACGTGCCAGCCAGCCGTCCCCAGGTTTTAGCATAAAATCCCCTTCCCCACGGGGGAACGAAGCAATTCAGCCAAAATTGGTTCCCTCTCCACAAAACTTCCGTCTTCTCTCTAAAAATCGGCATTCAACCGCCACTTATTACGACCTGCATCCGGTATTGCCTCCATGTATGCGGCGATAATATGACGAAGGTAACGCCAAGCATCAACATGAAACCACATTCCGATTCGCTCACCATGCCATTCTCCAAGAAACTCAATCTTGGGTTCTTTATAAACGAGAGGCTCAATATATGCAAGCCACATAGAAATCGCGGGGAACATGATCATTTCCCCAGGTTTTTTTTTTCGGATCTACGGCCATGCGTCTTCTCCAATATCTCTCAGAGAACTCTCAGACCGCCACCCATCCCACAATGATCAATGCAACTGTCCACGCATCACTGTCTATATGGACCGCAACTGGGTCCTCCGTTCCCGCATTCCGGGAAGACACGGCTCTTGGCAAGGTACTCGAGTGACGGGTTCATGGGTGACGAGGATGTGTCCCAAAGGGGGCAATTTCTCATTACCCAATACCATCAGCAATAACAGAGAAATGAAGACTCCAGTTCGGAAAAATGGATGATCTCTCAAACCTCGTGGCCTGCCTCTCAAGAGCCCCGTCTGCCCGGACCCGGTTAACGTAACGTTCAATATCCCCGCGGAGAGAGCAAGATCCGGAAGTATATATTGGATCTACCTACCTCACCAACTTGAAGCCTCAGCGTCCCGGTCTGTCTGCACAGCTCTCACTCAACCATCATCCATCCCAGGAAAAAGACATCATGAAGGTCTCAGCAGTCACCCTCCCCCTCCTGGCAGGCCTAGCCAGCGCGTCGCCAATCGAGGAGCGCCAGTCCTGCCCCAAGGTGCACGTCTTCGGCGCCCGCGAGACCACAGTCCCCCAAGGCTACGGCACCTCGCAAGGCCTAGTCAACATGGTAACATCCGCCTACCCGGGTTCAACAAAGGAGGCGATCGTCTACCCAGCCTGCGGCGGCCAGTCCAACTGCGGCGGCGTGAGCTACGAGAACTCGGCATCGCAGGGCACCGCGGCGGTCGTTAAGGCCGTCAACGCTCTGAACCAACGGTGCCCGGACACCAAGATTGTTCTCATCGGGTACTCCCAGGTATATCTTCCCCCCCCCCCCCCCCCCCCCCCACACACACACACACACCTTCACACACCTTCGACACGAACTAACAGTTTAGGGCGGCCAAATCATGGACAACGCCCTCTGCGGCGGCGCCGGCGCGACTCTGACAGGTGCAGCCCTGAAAGCCGTCAAGGCGGCCATCTTCATGGGCGACCCGCACAACGTCGCCGGCCTGCCGTATAACGTCGGCACCTGCAAGAACAAGGGGTTCGCTGCCCGACAGAGCGGATTCAAGTGCTCGCCGGCCGACCCGTCCATCATCCAGTCGTACTGCGACTCGACGGATCCGTACTGCTGCAACGGCAACGACGCCAACTCGCACCAGCAGTATGTCAATAAGTATGGGCAGCAGGCGCTGACGTTTATCAAGAAGTTGTTGGATGCTTCGCCATAAAATTACCAGAGGGATGGTCTCTGTTTGGTAGGACGGGGTGGATGAACTTGTAAATAGTGTACCTTTCTTGTTGATCAAAATGTATTTATCTTATCGCTTATCTCAATCTTGATAAAAAAACCTGGAAGCGATGATCTGGCCGTTGGTGAAACGCGGACCGCAGCGAACCGATTGATTCCATGTCAAATGTGGCACGCACCGACAACGGTACGCCGCCATGCCACGCCACAGCTCAGGCTGACTGGCACGCACTGACGTTGACTTGCTTTGAAAGTGGCAGTGTTTTGAGTTCAGAAGTCAGAATCTTAGGCGATTTACGCCGTCTTCCTTCGCTGCCACAAAATCCTATCAATATCATCGTGCAGCTAGCCTAAAATCCGTGCCAGTGCAGCCAGTCAGTGAACGCGTCAGCAGCCACCTGCACACTTCGCGGTTAACGCCGTGGCGGAACGGAACATGCAATTTAGGGCTGAAATAACCGCCGCGCAGACCGCCACCACCTGAAAGTCAATTCTCGTGTCCACGAAACCGCGGTCTGCTGTCAGGCCATGCAGTCATCCAACCTAGACATTTCTTGGAAAAATTGGTCTCTTTTTTAAAAAGTTTTAAAGACCGACGAGTTGACCGGCTTGGGTCTTTCCGGGGTCTCATTCTCCTGACAAGAATGAGATGGGGAATCATTGGATCGTCCCCAGAAGCTCCACTCTGTCAGTGGAGGCCCGATCCTTCGGGTCGAACGGAAAGCTGACAGTTCAGCCCTCCGGGGAACGGCAGCTCCAGTTCCATCCCACGGACCAACTGCTTGATTTCGCAAAACGAGACCAAAACCGGAAGGCAGATCGTTCGGACGAATCCCTAGCTCTCGTATGAGTGAGGAGTGGAAAGAGGAGGTGATTATCAACCTCGCCGCACGACGACTTTGATCGCAATCTTGACAGCTCGTCGAGTGAGAATTGATGATTGTCGGTTTCGCGTGCTGAGCGGCCACCCGAGATATTTGACTCCTGTGATGCGACTGGTGCATTTCTCTCTCCATTGCATCCCCGCCATCGCTGGTGGGAGTTTCAGCGTCGAGCTGAAGGTGTGCGGGTGTGCGGGTGGGTGACCTTCAGTGGAGGCCTGTGCTGTTGGCGCTAAGTTACAGAATTAGAGGATCCCTGTTCAGATCTTCCCAGTCTGGTGCGGTGGACGACCACCCGGGCAGCCACTCCCGACTGATGACGGTGGACTTTCTTTGTTCTCTTCAACAAAACACAGTTGTTCTTCATAATATCTGATTTTCACCAAGATCAACAATAATAGAATATTCCGGATTACGAATAACTTCACAAGTTCAGTCGAGAATGCTGAGATGCCTCGCTGGCCGCCCGCTAAGCATGGCTTAGTTAGACGGCATTCCGCTTCGCCCCGCCAACTAATCATCAGTGGTCCACCTCGGACTCTGGAATGCGAGGATTGCGGCCCCCGGACCCTGCAGCCGGCCACTCACGGTCCAGCTGTCCCTTGCAGACCAATGCTAACCGTCGACGATGGCCTGTTACACCAAGGCTTTCTTGGTCTTTGATGATCCATCATGGGGGGCTGAATCCTTCAGAATTTCTGGAGTGCTGGCCACGGCAGCGGAATTTGAAATGCACACCCACCCATCCTCTGTACAGGCCTGACTTTTCGGGACCCGGGCTGGCTTCTGTGTCTCCATTCTCTCCTCCTTCCGTCGTCCGTCTTCCCCACTGCAACTGTAGATCGCATCTTTTGTTCATTCCTGTTTTCCGTCGTACGAGACGAAAAGAAAAGTTTGTTTGCATTTTGTTTGCTTCCTCGACTGACTGGGTTTGCTTCCAACTTCGAACCGGCCGGGGTGCTGGCAACTCATAACCACATCTACTGGGGGACGACGACTGGAAGAAGACGTTACACAGAGACCAAAAACACCATGAGACCATTATTACGATGTGGCGGCGCGCTGCTGCCACAGCTCGCCGTGTTACTAGGACTGGTTCTGGGTCCAGCGACAGCAGCATCGAGAGTAGACAACCCGTCGCCATCCTCCTTTCTGCGTCGAGCATACGCGCAAGGTAAACCACGTTTCCCCCCATACTCGAATACACCCACTGACATGACCACCTTAGTAACGGTACTGGGCGACTACGTCTACATCACCGGCGGCGAGGTATGCCAGCTAGTAGACGGCAAACCGCCGCCCCAAAACGCGCGCGAATCCGACCCCATGAACAGCACGCTCTCCATCAAACTCACGCAGTCATGGTTCGCCTCAAACGTGGGTATCCGATCGACCCCCCGCCCAACCGACGACGAAGATGACCTGCCGATGCCGATGGACAACGCAGGCATCTGGAAATCACCCGACAGCAAGTCGTTTTATCAGTACGGCGGCATCACGCCGTACAACAACAACTACAAGAAAATCACCAAGCGCGGGATATGGAAGTTTACCTCCGACGGCGAGGGGTCCGGCAGCTGGTCTCTCGAGCGCGCATCGAATCCCCAAACGCTATCCAGCTTATCTCTGACAACACTGGGCGGTTATGTGGCCACCAACACGACCGGGTTCTGGATAGGCGGCCATGCAGAAGGGGTGACGGATCCAGATAGGTTTGGAAAAGACGGCTGGGTTTCTGGATTAGTCTCGTACGACATGACGACCAAGACGTGGAAGAACGATACCGCCAACGATCTGACGCCCGACGGGAATTCCGGTGGCTCGAAAGGCGTGTGGGTGACCAAGTTTGGGCAGAATGGGCTGATTACTTTCCTTGGCGGGAAAACGCTCACCGATGTGAGCGAGTCGGCGCAGGATTTCAGTAATATTACGTTTTTCGATCCGGTCACACGGAAATCATTCTACCAAACGACGACCGGGATGGCGCCGACTGCGCGGAAGGATTTTTGTGCGGTCACTGTTGAGACGGAACGTGGGCAGGATATGTTCGTACCCAGATCCTTTGAATTTGGGAATGAACGGTAGAAGCTAATGTTGGAACAGATTTGTCTACGGCGGCGCGCATCCCAAGGAAGACGAAGCCTACGATGACGTCTACGTCCTCTCCCTTCCAGCCTTCAACTGGTTCAAGGCCGACGACGCGTACGGCGGGGGACGGGCGAGCCACTCGTGCGTGGTGGTTGGCAAGCGCCAGATGCTGAGCGTCGGCGGGACCAACAACGCCGGCTTCTCGGGCTTCAAGACCCAGTGGGCCGAGCCGGACCCCTTCTACCAGGGGCTGGGCATCTTCGACATGACCATGATGACGTGGAGCCGGGAGGGCAAGTACAACGCCTACGCCGAAGAGTACCAGTCGCCGGATGTGGTCAAGGCGTGGTACGACAATCATGGGTGAGTTGACCAAGTCTTTGTCTGGTAATGTAAAACACCATCATACTGATATGTGAGGTATTCAGCTCCGACAGCGTGGCGTGGACCTCGGAAGAAGTCAAATCCCTCTTTGCGGTTGTGAACGATAGTAACTCAACCAGTAAGTCCGACTCCCACTCCCAATTCACCAGCCTGCCTGAACTAACTGTGTGTTCAGCACCGGGCTCCTCCACCCAAGACCAAGACCCCAGCAAGAAAACCTCCTCCTCCAGCTCCTCCTCCTCGACAGGCGCCATCGCAGGCGGCGTAGTAGGCGGCGTCGGCGCGGTCGCGATAGTAGCAGCAATCATCTTCTTCGTCATGCGCAAAAAGAAGAGATCCAAGACAAACGTGGCAGGGGAATTGCCAGCATCGGAGTATACCGGCACACCCGGCACGCTGCACGCAAGTCCGCACAGCGGTATGCAGCAGATTTACGGTCACCAGCAAGGACAGTCTCCGTATCAGCAGTATGCCGTCCCGCCCGACCAGGCGGCGCACCAGGACCCCAACAAGTACTACGTCGGCACCCAGTCGCATGAGCTGCCGAACTCGGGGTACACGAACGAGCTGCCGACCCAGAGCAATAATGTCCAGAGGTGGGAGTTGGATAGTACGCCTACTACGGCGGGGGCTGGAACGAGTCCTGGGAGGATATGAGGGCTGAATTAAAGGGGGTTATGGTTGGGAGCAGTAGAGGATTCATGGCTGTGTGGTAAAAGCGATATATACCTATGTGAAGGGAGGAGTGGCATTGTTAAAGCGAGTTCAGCATCTTATTTAATTTGTATAGTTTTCTCTGTGATATATAATTCACCACGTTTAGAACCAGATACAATTTCAGGACTTGATATCTATTATTAAATTCTTACAGCTGTAAACAGCGGTAAAATGTCATATACAAGCCTGTAAGCAAGCAAGATAGGTCTCTCTCCCTTTAATAACAACTTGACTGGTTTGCTAGGTTTCAAAAATACCTTACTTTCACTATGTCCTATCCCCCTATAAATTTCATCTCATCGTCGCGTCGTTTCAGGTCCCGGTGCATATTTTGTTTGTCGAAAACCTAAATACTATAGGATGATAATATTTAGGAAAACGAAAAGTTCGCTCGTTTTTCATTATTAGTCTTTTGCCTAGAAAACGATACCCTTTGCTTGCGTAGAGCCGAAGGATCTAGCTCTTCCGTTTTATGTACGGGTGCTTACCTACTAACCTTGATATCAAAGTTCGAAGACCTTGTCCTCGAAGTGCCGGAAAAGAGATACAAGTCATCTCGATACACTGGAAACGAACGAAAACGTAATTCGTTTTCAACCGCGTACCTTGATACCAGAGAAAAGATGGACAACCTTCTTCACGATATTACCCTGCAAAAGGTGGTAAACGACAGGATGCTGTAAGAGCAGATCGTCTTTCACGCGCTCACCATCGCTTCAGAATGCCCGATTGGATTGCCCTGCGCATCGAGAAATTTCAGGTGCACGCGGTCGCTTGGATCCCGAGAGTGAACTGGAGGTTCTGCGGCTCTCTGGCAATCCACGAAACCCTCCACTTACCGCGAGCCAGAGTTTCCGCATCTTCTAGCCGCGTTGAGGCAGCATCATCTCAAAAGCAAGATTATCTCCAAGCAGTTTCGATCAAACCCCCAGCAGCTCTCTGATTAACGGCGACCCCTGCCGCCTGCTACCGATTCGCCTCAGGCCTGTTCGATGCTCAGAGAGCTAGATTTTTACTATGATGGACAGTGATCCAAGAAAGCCTCGACCAAGCCCCGCTAACCCCGGGCAGCAGGAGAAAACTTGCCATTATCCCAGCCCTGCATTATCCCAGCCCTGCATTATCCCAGCCCTGCATTATCCCAGCCCTGCATTATCCCAGCCCTGCATTATCCCAGCCCTGCATTATCCCAGCCCTGCATTATCCCAGCCCTGCATTATCCCAGCCCTGCATTATCCCAGCCCTGCATTATCCCGGGCCATCATCCTCTCTGGGACAAGGGAAACACACTGGCACTAGCCCTGATGCTTCAATTTTGCCAGAAAGGCCAGCAAAGCCAGAAAAGCCAGAAGGAGTCGTCGTCCAGTGGCACTGGCTAAAGAGAAGCATCATAACCCAAGCACGATTACAGCATCCTTCACCAGGCTGGGGTGATGGATCAGACGGAGCTGGTGTGACAATTTGTGGATATGTCCCAAATATTGGAATTATCCACAAGCTTGAGCAAAGTCCACAACCTCAAGCCCATTCCCTCTGCCGCCTGGATTACTCGTCGCCTCTAAGGCGCTTTTTTCATATTGATTTCGTACATCAATCCCACCATCTTATCTGGCCGCGCCGACAAGGGCAAGCAATTGGCCTGCCGGTCGCAATCACGCCTCGAGGTTCAGCTACCTCAATCTCTCGCCTGGAAGAGCGTCTGAAGGCTCGGTCTACGCCTCAGTTTCCTGATGACGCTCTGGTCGGTCTCAAAGGGTACTTGCTGGCAAACGAGGTCGGCACAGGCAAGAATTTCAACTACTTTGGCTCCATTGAACTAGAGCGAACCTTTCTCCAGCGCAAAAAGGATAACGGAGAAGACATCAAGGCGTACCCGACGCTACTTGTTGCTCCTGCGAATCTTCTCGCAGTCGCACAGACTTGGCTGGAAGGATATACCAACTTCAACAACATGAATCTCACCGTCCACTCCCTATACAATATCAAGTTTCTAGGACCAACATCGCGTCTGGCGACCCATGGTACAATTTCACACTATTCCCGTCAATCAGAGTTCGATGCCAAACTAAAACAGGCCGTCAACAAACGTGGACAAACCCGAAACAAGACGACATGTTTCAACAAACTCATTTCGCGAAATGGGAAGAATCCTCAAGACGCGGATGGTTTACTGGTTGGGTATTTGTCACGGCCTACAGCACGATGGCACGTCGCTACCTAGGTAAAGACACTCCCCGGCTAAGTGGGACGGCAGCAAAAAGTGCAAAGTATTGGTCGACTCCTTGATACCTAGCTGGCAGCTCCGCACCGCCGGCGCGCCTACCGAAGAGGAAGAGGAATACGATGGTGTGGAACTTGAATTCGACGCTGATTCCCAGGCTGGATCGCTGGGACTACATGACATGTGGGCTTTGAAATGGTGGGATGCATCGCAGCCGAGTAGACGATCAAGACGAATGAGACCAGTATGAATTATGAAAATAAGGTGCAGAACGTTGAAAAGCTCTTGAATGCTTGAGAAGTTTAGGTCTAAGTCTGCCCCTTACGGATACTCTTCCGACAAATACGCCGATGCCAGACCTCCTCCGAAAGCTGGTAACCCTTGCCAACGACCGCACCTACAAGGAAACCTGGGAATGTATGAAGTTATATGCCCACCGCAACGAAGTAGCGCATGCAGACCCAGCAGGTCATCGGCTTGACCTGTCGGAATTTCTCCCACTCGTCGTCCATGGACATCGGATTAAACAAGAAGAATATGGTACAAAGCTGGACAGTTCAGCTGGAGGGACAAGCTGAAATTTGTCAATAAGTAAGCTTGCTACAGGCATGGTCAGCGACAAATGCGCTGACCGATCTGCTGAAGTACTCGTCGGTTTCGAGGACTTTGACTTTAAGTGGCATAAAGACTCGGACGTGGGAAGTCTGCTCCGTCGCTTCTGTGAGAATCGCAGCCGGGACAAAGTCCGGATACGGGACTCCAGATCAAGTTCCAGTCTGAGAGAGGTTTTACAATTTCGGGCCGACGTGGGATAAGCACAGGGAATAGAGAGGTAGAACGAAGTTGGCGGGCGGTACTGGTGGCAGACGAGGCTACACTGACACAGGTCTATCAACGAGTGCAGCAACATCATCACAGACCAGCTTGCCGTGCCCTTCGTGCAACGCAGATACTCTCTACCTTCAAACCTGAAAGTACAAGCTTCCCTTGGCTTCCACAATGTCGCGGTAACACGAGGGTTCAGCCCAGGCAGCGCATATATGTTGGCAGCAGAGCGTCGGAGATCGCGATGTCTCAACCAGTCATCCTTCCAATCGTCCAATCCATGAGTGCCACTGGGAGATGTGAGCATTTGTCACTGCAGGGCTTTGTGCTCTGCGATGTGCACGGCCGTTGCAATGAGAATGAGCATTATCGCCAGGCCGATCATGTTGGTAGTATTTGGCCGGCAACGATTTGGGCTGTACACCTTGGCATGCTGCATTGTCTCACTCTGTGGTATCCAACGTCCTGCATTTCGAGTCAGGACGGGTTGACCTGTGTCGTCGCGATTTTTGGGAGAAGGGAAGTTGACCGATCCAAATTCCGCTTGAAGTAAATCGCACCGTATGTGCAGATCTGCCTCGATCGCTGTGAACATCTGGCCGATCTGCGCCTCGACGGATGCCAATTCTGCCTCGACGGATGCCATTTTTGCGTCGAGGTATATCATTGTTGCGAGGACTTGGTCAAGTTTGGCGAGTATGACTTGAGGCCGGTTGCTGTTTCTCTTGAGAGCTTCTGCTGGGTGGGTAGGTATGTGACGTGATTGTTGTGAGAAGTGGCTGCAAGAGAGAAATGATTATTGTTGCGGGGGTGAGGCCGCGTGTTATACCATGGAAAAGATTTCGATTGCACGTGCAAGTCGAAATGGAGCTTCGGAAGGTTCAAAAGGAAAGTCAAAATGTAAGGGTTAATGCCAGTAAAGTTTGTCTCTTTCATAGTGAGAACATGCTTTTCCTCTGCTTTTATCTCAGACTCGGAACCCCGGTTCTCCAAGGGTATATCTACGGCGGCCAATTGGTGGCTGAATCAGCGGCTGAGCGCCTCTTCGCAGCCAAAAAGGGGCCGTGCCCTCAGCGACCGTAAATATCCCAAGGATGTCTACGTCTGCGCAGGGTTAGGGTTATATATGCAATTTTTTAGCCCCTGAAGCCCCTAAACACAAGCAATTGGGCGCAATCTACGTAGTAAAACAGCGTTTCCAGGCCCAAACTGTATTGCAACAACGGCTCAATTACTAAATCTATCTACGGAAGGCTTGTTACCGCCGGCGCCGTGCCGTTATCGCGCCGCCGGCCTCCCTCGTCTTCCTGTTGGCGCGGAGCCGCTTGCAATACAAATCCAGAGAACAGTTAGATTGCCGTTGTTCGGCCGCAACAAAGAACATCGCCGATTCTTCGCTCAACCGCCGTAAGCCGGCAACTCGCCGGATCTCTCGGATGACTTCCAGCCGTAAAGAATACCACTGAACTTCGGCCTGACGGCCGGCACGCCACCGGCTCCCCCACCGATTATCCAAAGCCGTGATCGAAGGGCTACCCCGCAAGCCGGTAGTCCACTCGCGCCAAAGGTCATTTACGGTCTTGACGGCCCGGCTCATGCGGTGTTTCGGCGGCTCCGTAGTCTCCGGCTCCGCAGCCTCCGGCTCTGGGCTTGGCTGGCTGGAGCAGCTTAGCCGGCTGGAGCTGCTTGAACAGCTTTCTGATGGCGATGCTAGTGCCGGAGCCGGAGCCGGTGCCGATGCTAGTGCTGGTGCCGGTGGTGGTTGCAGCTGGAAAACGCTTCCGGCAAGGAGGTCGCGCAAGGAAGACTGATAGGTTAGGGCTAGCCGTGCTTCTGCCGTACGAATCTCGGCCGTTAGGGCCGTTGAAAGCTCCAATATTTTGACCTCACTCCGGGCTTCGGCCGTCTTTAGGTAGTCGGTAAGGACCGGCAAAGCCTGCGTCAGAACGGCCAACTGGCTCGGCCGCTCGCCTTCTTCTATTATTACCGCTACGCGGTGCGCATACGGCCGGTAATCTTTGTGCTGGAATACCGGATGGTTCCACACGGCGGAGTCCGGAAACTGGCGCATCAACGGCACCGAGTCTTCCAGAATCACCTCTCGGAGGTAGAATAACAAGCTTGTGAAGCCGGCCGCCGCAAGGTCGTGTATTTGCTCCGGGCCGGGGCCGAACTTATCTGCCCACTGGCTTAACTCCGGCCAGATCAACGCTAACAGGGAGTCCGGAGGCGGCGTTCGGCTTCGGCGTATCTCAAAGCCCCCCATCTGCGCCGGATGGCCAGCCATGGTCCGCATGAACTTCCGGGGTAGTGAATTTAGGTAACAGCCGATCATTTGCTCTTGGTTCCACCGGCCGGCACGGCGAATCTGCGCCTCGCTTACGCCCTTCAACTCCGCCGTCTTCGCTCCAGAGCTCCGGCCAACGTGGGTCTTCTTGTTCGACCGGATACCGGCGTACGCAAACGCCTTAATAACCCAATCCCGCTGGCTATTATACGCTAACGCGGAGGCGGGGCCGGCCTCGGTGCTCTTCAACAGCCGGATGTCGTACCATTGCGCTCGGCTTTTAAAGCAGGGAAACGGCTCATCGGTAAGGTCCCACCGGTACAGGAGGTAAAAGGCTACCGCGCCAAGAACGCAAATAAGCGGGTCTCGGCTCCGAAGGGCGCCGGCGGTTTCCAAGCGGCCGTGTTGGTTCTGCTTTCCGGCTCGCGTAGTGGTAATAAGCGGCATACACCGAGTGGGCCCCTCGCCGGCGAATTCGAACGTAAAAAGGTCCGAGATCTCAAGGCTCCGTCGGTCGCCGCCGCGGGTAAGCATATAATGGCCGAGAAGCATATCGGCCAGAGTCCGGAAGTGGCATTCGGCTGACTGGCCGGTATGGCCCCATAACTCCTGGGCAACCCGCTTGAGGTCATCCTCCGAATAGCCGTCAAGAACGGTATCTCGGCCCTTGTCGGCGTAGTTGGCTTTCTGCCGCTCCGTATCCCGGCGTTGGAGAGATTTAATATACTCCCGGGCGTTATCCTCTCGGGGCGAGGGGTGGGTGTTCATGCCGAGGGCTCGTTGCGATCGGTAAAGGTCGGTAATAGCCGTAACGTAGGTCCGGACCGACCGCCAGGCAAGCCGAGTCTCCGAGAGCGGCACATCGCCGTCAGACTTCCGGCTCCGCGACCGTAACGGCCGATTCACAACCTCCTCAACAAGGAAAAGAAGGAGCTTATCCTCCGTTACCGTCTCGCCGTCTTGGTACTGTTTCCGCCGGCAGAACCGCCGGAATTCTTCCTGCTTCGGCTCGTACGCCGACGACGTGTTCTCCGGCCGCGTCGCTTTAATCATAGTGAGGATGTTCTGCGCGTTGGCCCGGAGCTCGGCGTTGTTGACGATAGCGCGTTCCGGCCGCGCTGCTGGAATCCTTACTTGCGCTAGCCTCTTTTGGCCGGTTAGGGGTTGTTCCGTGCCGGCCGATCCAGCTACCGTGATCGATAGCCTGGCCGGCGCCGGCGTTGAAGCCGGCGCTCGTCGCTTCCGGAGAGCCATAGCGTAAAGGAAGCCCGGCCTACGGTACCGGAAAGAAGAGAAGGTTGGGGACGGAGAGTTGGAGCGGAGCGGGGGGGCGCAGACTCCCTGAAAGGCGCGACTAGCGGTTGCTTACGGCGCCGGCCCCGCTGTAGTGGTGTGGCCACGGCGCATTAGCGCCCTGTATTATAGTGGAGGCTCCGGGGGCCGCGGCGAATCAGCGGCCGAATCAGCCGGCGACGTAGATATACAGAAATAAGCACGGCGGCCACACCAGAACCACCGTAGATATTCGCGGATTTCGCCGGCGGCGAGTTTACAGGTTAGGGTTTAATGCGGGGCTCCGATCAGCGAGCGGCTGATTTCGGCTCAGCGGCGCCGTGTATACCATCAACTAACTCTAACATTCCGAGAATGGGCTTACTTACGTTACCATATACAATACCCGGGCCTGTGTAACTTAGAGACCAAGTTACAACCAAATCCTTTCAAAACGCTCCATCAACGTCAAGCCTGGGGACTCACCGGACCTCCAAAAGACCGATCCACCAGGGATAACATGTACTATGGACAATGCGGTATCTCCAAGACAAGGATAACTTGAGCTCTCAGCCCGCTCCTCGTCGTAAAAATGAGGACAGCGGCGGTCGGGGCTGTTGATATCTAATGTCGAGTGGAAATCGAGACAGGTTGGGTACATGTAGGTAGTGAAAAGCTGGAAGGTTAGGCGTGAAGATAAGAATCTCCTTGAGTTGCTGGGACTACCAAGGTAGTTCAGATACCATCAGGTAGACTGATGCTTTGGTGATCCTGTCTCCAAAAGTCCAACATGATACATATAACTGGAGGCAACTTGAAATCCCCGCAGTCTTGGTAGTCTGCATCTGAAACTCCACCCGGCTTTTCTCTCCTCAGACTCACCACAATCTGGCGGCTAAATGCGAATTGGGGTCGTCCCGCATCGTGCTATTATTCTACTCCGAGCATCATGACGCCTCCGCTTTTCCCCTCCTCCACCTCTCCTCCAGCTCGAGCTATCTCGATATAAACACCAACTGCAACACTAACTTTCCACCTTTGTGTTACATCCAAGCATCAACACCTGAAGACTTCAGTCAACATGCCTCAAGTCCGCAACCCGATCCTCCCAGGCTTCAACGCCGACCCGTCCATCCTCCGCGTGGGGGAGGATTACTACATCGCCACCTCGACATTCGAATGGTACCCCGGCGTACAAATCCACCACTCGCGCGACCTAGCGAACTGGGAACTCATCATCCGCCCTCTGAACCGCAAAGCGCAGCTCGACATGCGCGGCGACCCAGACAGCTGCGGCATCTGGGCGCCCTGTCTCACTCACGACGGCTCCAACTTCTATCTCGTCTACACCGACGTGAAGCGAAAAGACGGCAGCTTCAAAGACACACACAACTACATCGTTTCCGCCCCCACAATCACAGGCCCCTGGTCGGATCCGATCTACACCAATTCCTCAGGTTTCGATCCCTCCCTGTTCCACGACCCCGACACCGGCAAAAAGTGGTTCGTGAACATGCTCTGGGACCACCGTCGACGACCACTCCTCTTCGAAGGTATCGCGTTGCAGGAATTTGATCCCGTCGCCGGAAAACTCGTCGGCCCGCGCAAGAACATCTACCAAGGCACCGATCTCGCGTTGGTGGAAGGCCCCCATCTTTACAAAAGAAACGGGTACTACTACCTGCTTACAGCCGAGGGCGGGACCGGGTATGACCATGCCGCGACCTTGGCAAGAGCAAAGGATATCTGGGGCCCGTACGAGACGCATCCGGACAAACACGTCATCACGTCCAAGGACCACCCGCATGCTGCGCTCCAGCGCGCAGGACACGCCGATATAGTCGATACACCGGACGGCAGGACCTACATGGTCCACCTGACCGGCCGACCGACCACGCAAATGAGGCGGTGCGTCTTGGGCAGAGAGACAGCCATCCAGGAAGTCATCTGGAAAGAAGACGGCTGGCTGTACCTCAAGAATAATGCGCCCGTTCCGTCGCTGTGGGTCGATCTCCCCGCCGAACGCGACGACAAGCCTTACTGGTCCACAAAGCACTACACCTTTGAGGGCGGTGAACTACCGATCGATTTCCAATGGCTGCGCACCCCGGAACCGGAACGCATTTTTCGCGTTGCGGATAACGGACTGACGCTCATTGGGAGGGAGGCCATTGGTAGCTGGTTCGAACAGGCATTGGTTGCGCGGCGCCAAACGCATTTTAGCTATGACGCCGAGACGGTGATTGACTTCTCACCAGAAGACGAACGGCAGTTTGCTGGCCTCACGGCATATTATTGCCGGTACAACTTTTTCTATCTGACGGTCACTGCGCATAGTGATGGGCAACGCGAATTGTTGATCATGGCGAGCGAGGCGTCATGGCCTGTTGGGAGCCTTAGGGCCGATATGCTCGCCGAGGCGCAGAGTGTCAAGATTCCAAACGAGGGCAAGGTCAAGCTCAGAGTGAGTGTGAGGGGCAAGGAATTGCAGTTTTGGTATGCGGTTGTTGGAGAGGACGGTAAAGGGGAGGAGCTGAAGAAGGTTGGTCCGGTGTTTGACGCGAGTATTGTCAGCGATGAGTGCGGTGGACACCAGGCCCATGGGAGTTTTACTGGTGCTTTTGTGGGTGTTGCTGCTTCGGATCTGAATGGGACTGCGAAGAAGGCCGTGTTTGATTACTTTGAGTATAAGCCTGTTGAGCATAAGAGTGATCGATATGAGATATAAATTTGTCTAGGTAGTGGAGTGAGGGTGGTAGAAAGGGGCAGTGGTGCAGTGTAACGTACGTACGCACCAGCGTGAAGAGGTGGAGCAAGCAGCATATACAGAACACGATCTAAATCTGAGCCCTCATTCAGCCACAGCCGTAGAGAGTTTATAGAGTGGAGTGGTTCCATTCTCACCGATGAAGAAGTGAAAGTTACTCTTCTGAAGTACTTTCTCGGATGTCCCGTTCAGAGTTACCGGTTTGGCAGGTTGAAATTTTGGGTTGAACCTAAAATACCAGGTACGTTTACCAAGTGAGCATGGGTTGAGGTCCTGACTCGGCGTCGTAAATAAACTTGGACCAAACAGTCCACCTTGGTCATGCCGGTAATGATTCATAGAACGTAATGTGACTTTCTAGCGTCTGGTGGTATGAGGTCAGGCTGAACCCAAAGGAAAGTTTGGCCTGCGCCCACGAAACTACAGTATTTATTTCTTTTCCTCCCTCTTCATTTCTCTTTTTTCTCTTCTTCATCCTTCCATCCTTGACCGGCAGACCTATGATCCGGCGGAATAACCTCGAATTGATCGCACAGACGCCTCGACACCGCACCAAGCAGCCTGGTCCATTACTTCTTCTCTACCATGTCGTACAACACCGACCCCGATACGTCCTCAGAAGGGAGCATCAATACACCCTCAGAAGGGAGCAGTGACGATACGGTTTCCGAGCAACGAAGCCATGAAACCCACCCACTTATCCGGGAGGTACCCCTGACGCCCGAGGTGCAAGACAGGTCAGTAATACGTGCTTAAACTAATTCCACTTCCCTGGGTGCTAACAGCCTGTTGTCCATTTTAGTCCCCAAAGCCGGCGCCATGGCGCTCACTCTTCTCTAGAGCGACCTCACCCAGTGAATGACGGTGACGATTTTTTATGTGGGTTGATAAGCCTCGCGATGATATTTATAATACTAAGAGTTCTTTTCGGTGGCGTGTTTAACCATGATGGCGCTACGGAACTGCCGATTGTTGCGAATACTACCGATATGCTGCACAACAATGAAACTACGTGCAGGTGCGAGGACACCGTTGTGACAACATATCAAGAAGAAATCACCTGCAGCAGCAGGGGCGGCGGTGCTGCGCGAATATATCACAACCGGCCCTTGGCAGGACCGGCCACTTGCAGGTGCGAGGGCGCCAATGTTGTGCGAATCGATCAAAAAGGAACAACTTACCGGTGCGAGGGCAAGGGAAGAAGTGCGCAATTCGTATTTCAACAAGAGCCCTATACAGTATCGGCGGTCACCGCTGCAGAACCGCCGGCCAACGCTCCAGAATCGCCGGTGGTCATCAACACCGACACCGACATCTGTCCCCCGGGCATCCGACAACACCTCGGCGATCCGGAAAAGCTCTTTGCCAATTCCACCGATCACAAGTCCCTCTATGCTGGCTATCGTTTTGATCGGCAGATTGGCAGTTCCCAATATTTGGATGGGGCAACAACATTCAACGACGCAGTTACTCTCGGCCCAACAGCAACACTACCGCCAGCTTACCCATGGCCTCGTCGCTTCGAGTTCCATATGCGCAGGTATTTGCACCAGGTGCGAACCTTCTACGACCACACATCCCTTTCCCACGGATCCAACGGGGCCTGGACGGACAAACTCGTCGTCGAACTCGCCGCTGGGGAAGTGATAAACCGGCTGCGACTCGGACAGAGACGTAATGGAGGCTACGAAAGCGTGACGTTTGTCGAGGTGTACACATCTGCTGGCCAGGTCAAACACGTGGGAAACGCGCCATATGACGATGCGGTAATCGATTATTATCCATATGGCGGCGCGACCGGACTGAAGGGCTTTTGGGGGTATGAAGGGGTGCTGGTGGACAAGCTTGGGCCGATTTGGGGGCTGTGATGCCTAGGTACCTGAAGAGACCTCTCCTTTTCTTGTCAAGTACCGCCCGCACCGCTAGTCATTTCCAGTTTGTTTGTACCTGTTCAGAACAAAACGATACAAAGACATTTTGCCTTTGCCATAAAGGCCATCGAGGGCCGGTATGAAACCTAATCTAGACCCAATGTTGACGTGATGTAAGATCATCCGCAATGGAACACAAATATCAGCGTGTCAAAAAACAGACGCTCGGCAAAATCTCATCTTCAGCGTCTGGTTGCAATGTGCGGCGGTGATGAGTGGCCGCAACCCACGCCCTCTCTGTAACGCCGCGCACCCAAATCACAAAGCAAAATTCTGCTCGGCCTCAGTGTGACCGACATTTACGGCCCACCACCACGACCATCACACAGCCGAGACCATGGCCGCCTGCATCAAGGCCGAGATCGTCGGCACTTGGCGAAGCAGAAATATCACTTTCCAAGTCAGTTATGCCGACTAGAAGGCTTAAAATCATCACTGCAGTCTCAACCCGCTGATGCAAAGCAGAAAATGAACCGGTGGTGACGTAGACACTCAGAAGCGAGGAGGTATAAGACTGGCGGCGCCCTGATTTGGGACAGGTTAAGTCCGAGTTATACTTCACTCTGGAAACCTTTCAAATCGACAAAACAACCCGCAATTTTCCATGCCCCCTGGTTTGAATGCTGCGCATTTGAACCTCGTGCAACTTCTCAACAACAACAACTGTCAATTACATCCAAGATTCCACAATGAAGGTATGATGTCTCAAGACACTCGCCCCTATTCATGACATTAGGGAGGAGTGCTGACCAGTACAATGATAGGTCATTGCAATTATCGTCCTTGCCGCAGTGGCGGTCTTCGCGAGCCCGATTGTGCTTGAGGATCGCGCGTGTCCCGATACTTTGGAGGATTGCATCTCTACGTTTACGAAGGAATGAGTTGGTTTCGTCAAGACTCTCCCCATTGGTGGCGTGTGATAGCTGGAAGACGCAACATACTTCTTAGGTATTTCTTATTCTCTGTTTTCTTTTTCTGGTACTTATATTTTCGGCAAGGGATTTGGAGGAGCAACAAGAGGGGATTGCAGTAAAAAAAAAAAAAAAAAAAAAAAAAAGAGGAGGGAAGGAATGAGGATTTGAGCAGATGCAGCTGAGATATCGTGAAGCACCGGTGTTATAGGGACAACGGCATCCTCTGGTTGGATCATATCAACATTCTTTTGTTCCGGGGGCGTTAGGCACATAGTTAAATATTCACAAAACTCCTTTGCGGCCGCTCTTGCATAAATGGCCCCGAGGACTACGGGTTAGCTTCCAATCATGATGGCGATCTGATGAGTGCGGCTGAAAGCCAAGACCTTGATGTCGGTCGATGCCCGGATGACTGAGCATATTCGTAAGCCTGTCTGGCTGCAGCGGTGAGCACTAATGCAACACATCCCGGGAATCCATGGCGACGTTTTTCGTGATGCCTGACGGTGAACAAGCCCTGACCCCCTGAGTGAGTGTCCCCCGGCACTCGGCAATATCGCTGAGTGCCCACACTCCAAAGCTTCTTTCAACCTCACCATCTCGATTACAGCATGCTCTTCCCACAAAAAGTGGCCACCACCTCTCCAAGATGACTATCGTCGCAGCGAGGGCCACCACCCTAGCCATACTCATCGCTCTAACTAGTATCCCAAATGGAGTCTCCAACACCGCGGCGGCCTCCCCCGGCCCAAACGAAGTCTTCCAAATCCCATTCACAACCGACCTGTATTTCGGCAGCGACGAAGGACTCGTCGGCCCCGACGGCCCGTGGCACGCAGCGCTCATAATGACAGGCACCCACCAGCGCGCCTCGCTCCTCGATCCCATCGACGGCGGCCCACTCATACCAATGTGGCCGACGGGCTCGACAGTCGCGCAAATCCTAACCACCAAAGGAGGGGGGAAATACAATCTCTCGGGAAGCGAAACTGCCTCAGCGCCATGGGGCGAGTGGGGCAACGACGGCAACAACATCATGCGGCTTTCCGATTCCTTCGCGAACGAGTTCTCCGAGGGCGTAGGCGTGCTCGATGGTCTGACGTTCATCAACTTGAGATTCGAGGCGCCGGGGTACGCGAACGTCAACGCCTCCATATACGCGATGAATACCTCCAAGATCGTGATGCCGGATGGGCGGAGCTACAGACCTGAAGTCGGGAACTTGGGGTTAGGGCGGCCCACCGACACGGATTTTGTGGGTGAGAGCATGATCCAGCAGATGAAGACTGCTCGCCTAGTTGCGTCGAACTCGTTTGCGCTGCACATGGGGAGTGCTGCGCTCGGCCAAAAAGGGTCGCTGATCTTGGGCGGGTATGAAGAAAACAGAATCATCGCACCGGTGGCGGCCATCGAGATGCAGCTGGGCGTTCCCATCATTTTCCTGACCGACGTGTTTCTCGGTGTGGAAGTTGGGCAGTGGCCCATTGGTGATCACAGCACACCTGACGAAGTCATATGGGAGGGCACCGGCTCCGACCAGCTCGGCGCCTCGATCGCAAAACAGTTCGGCGGCAGCGTCGGTTCGGCCCTCGTCACGCCCAACCCGGCCGTGCCTGGAATCTACCTCCCACCCCCAACATGCGCCAACATCGCCAAGCGCCTGCCCGTCACTTTTGATGCAAAGCTGGGCTACTACCTCTGGAACGCCAACGGCACCGCCGGAGACGCGGCGGTCATGATCAACTCGGACGTTTACATCGCGTTCGTTCTCGCCGACACGCAAGCGCAGAACTTGACGATCAAGGTTCCGCTCAAGTTGCTCAACCTGACGCTGCAGGCGCCCATTGTCGAGACGCCCGTCGCGTATTTCCCGTGTCATGACGTCCATACCCAGATGGAGGCAGGCTACTGGGAGCTGGGACGCGCGTTCTTGCAGGCCACGTTCTTCGCCGTGTCGTATGACCAGAACCTGACGTTTTTGGCGCAGGGTCCTGGTCCTGACTACGGCCAGAGCGTTCTGCAGACCCTGAAGCCCGAGGACAGGACTCTGGTGCCGAGCAATAAGACCCTTGCGGACACGTGGCGCGCGCATTGGAAGACCACTACCACCGCGGATATACTTGCCGATAATAACAAGGATGAGAGCAGCGGGTTGAGCCAGGGGGCGATCGCTGGTATCGCCGTTGGGGCGGTATTTGGTCTTGTCTTGGGTTGTGCTGTAGGCTGGTGGTTCTGGCGGCGGAGACGTGGACAGCATATCAAGAAGTCACAGCCTGCCGAGCTGGATAGAGGCAGCAGCCAAGAGCTGGACGGATCCAATAACGAAATCCAGGAGATGGGAGAGAACATGGTCTCCGAGCTGGGCAGTCCGATCAAACTGCATGAGGCGCCTGCTTCGCCAGAAGTTTACGAGATGTCTGCTGAGCCCTTAGAACCGGAGAAGGAATCCAAAGCGGAGAGCGAAGGACACAACGATAGCCCTGGAGAGCTTTCATAATAATGGAATACTTCAAAGTTACAGGCATCAAGAATGTCGAAATCCCTCCTCCGGTAGCTGAATGATGAAACCGCGCAGTGCATTAAAGTACCTTAGGTGAAGGGGGGAGGGGGGGGGGGGGGGGGGGGGTCCATAACCGTAAGGCGTCTTGTAGCGGTCCTCATTACCGACCTCTGAGCCACACCTCTCTTGCGGACTTACAAGACCTTGGACAATACTCACCGTTAAAGTTTACAGCTTTTCCGCCTCCCGTCGCTCTGACCGTTAAGCCGGTGTTGTGAGCCCTTCGAATGTTCTGGCCACTGGTAAACGTTCTCGCCCGGAAGCCTGACGGAAAAGATATCAGTGCAGGATGGTGGTCTAGACTGAACCCATGGTTTCATATTGGGCTTGCCGTGTCACACATCCATGAGTTCAGCTTGCCGTATAAGGAAACTCAAATTTGGGGTCTCGCCGCCAGTCCATGGCATCAAGGAGGTGCGCCATGCAGATCGCAGCGTGAGGAACTGTTGGGTTTTTCCGACGCCGTATTGGTTGCCTGGTCGCCGAATGCGCCAGATATCTGCAATATTGCGCCCGCGTGATCCCAGTTGATTGAGTCTTTGCCATGTTTTTTTTTTTTTTTTTTTTTTTTTCTGGGAGTAAAGTGTCACATATGTGTATATAAATGCATGTCTTGGCAGATCTACTCCTGCTTTCCGCAGTCTCCTTTTCCATATCCCCCTTTTTTTTGTCTTTACTCTTTTCCTCACGTGAAGGTCCCTGCACATCTACGTACTCCACTTTGTGTCCAGTGGGGGACCTTCATTCTCCCAACATGCCGGGAAATAGAATCCGCCTCCTCGCTCTCGATGGCGGTGGCGTGCGCGGGGCTGTCGTCGCTGATGATCCTCGAGCATCTCATGGAAAACCATCGATCCCCAGTCACCACCAAAGCCCTGCGACTACTTTGACATGATCGGAGGGACCAGCACCGGAGGGTACGTTCCCATCAATACTTATTGAAGTTGGGCCGCCATTCACCCAAAATGACTGACGAAAACACAATGAAAGCCTTATCGCAATCATGCTAGGTCGCCTGCAAATGACCGTCGACGAGTGCATCAAGGCATACACGACCATATCCGACGAAGTCTTCCAAAAAAGAAACACTGGCCGGTCACCATCAAGGGCAAGATCCAAGGCCGTTTCGACGGCGATGCGCTTGTCGATGCTGTCGAGCGGATCCTTGTTGACCGCAAACTTGCCCAAGACACATTGCTCAAGGACTCTCCTGACGCAGCCTGCAAAGTGTACGTCTTTCGCCCCTGACCTGCTTCCGAGAAGACTAGAGGCTGAGGTGCCCAGGTTCGTCTGCGCAACCAGCAAACAGACCCGTGACACCGTCTGCCTGAAAAGCTACCAGTCGCCTCGAGGCGGCACCCATCTCCTCAAGTCGACCACCATCTGGCAAGCCTGCCGCGCGACTTCGGCAGCAACCACCTTCTTCAACCCCATCGCCATCGGCCCCTACGGCGAAGAGTTTGTCGACGGCGCCCTCGGGCAGGATGAAAGCCTGCGCGAGCATGCTGGTCGCTGGAAGAGAAAGTCAGTCTTCCCTGGTTTCTATATCCTACTAGTCATATATTCTCTATCCAGTTTACAATACCAGCAAAAACATCTTGAATCTAACGAGTATCATAGCTGTAACAGACCCTCCTCGATCATCGACTACCGCACCTGTTGCTCGTGACGAGGATGCTGACTTGATTCCGAAGTCCACTCTGAAGCCTAGCTGCGCTTCTGGAACCGGAACACGCAGCAAATCCGTCATATTCGACGGCTTGCAATTTTGTAAGATCGAGCTACCAGCAGAAAAATGCGACCGATGCGGACAATCCGATCCTCTGTCAGCAATCTTCTTCTGTCAGGACTGCAACAAGTCAACCCGAAGCCCAAGGGCTCTTCACGAAAGCTGCGCTCGGAACTTTGATGACAGCGAGTTCGACCGCCACGAAGCCGATCACTGGCTGCTTCAGCAACAGCCGGTGTACTACATGGATTTCGCAGAGTTCTTCAATCCGGGTCAGTTCTCTCACGCGTCACTATGCGCCTTCCGAGAGGTTCTTGGGGACGAGTTCATCCTCAGTCGTCGATTCAAGTTGGATGAAGAATTCGCCAGCACCGTTCTCATCGTTCTTCGACTCACTCCAGGCACATACCGCATGGGTGTGGGCTATTCGTTCTACCCCTGTGATGACGTGGAAGAACTCGAGAAAGGTCTCGGCTTCCGACAGTCCATCAAATGGGAATTGTCCCAGCATAAACTCGGATCCCTCTCGTTCAACTATACGGAGGTAGACGAGAGCATGTTGCACAAGGCCGACGTTGACGCCTTGATGGACAGCCACAAGCCTGTCAAGGACCGGCTGTAATTGGAAAACGACCGTCAGGGAAATATCGACAACGAAATAACAGTTTCCAAGGGCCATGTTGCTCTGTTAAGGCTGAGCGTCGCATACGATGAGAAGATGTTCATACACACAAAACCTTTGGAGTGGGAGTTGGATGACATCACGTAAGTGCACATGTCCAAATCCTTATATGCTCAACGACAACGGCTGAAGCTGATGGCTCCAAGAATCACTCCCATTCCAGAAAGATGCCAGCTGGCAACCCCAGCACAGCTATTGTCCGCAAGAGTCCGAAAAGACCAGATAAAAGAGCTTGAGCACCGCGAGCAAATGCGACGGCTGGAGCTCCGCCAGGCATACTACTCCCAAACAACGTCCATCAACCAGTCACGTATCAATGCAATCAGGACACGCTCGAGCTCCTATTCTCGGCCCACCCCCCATCGCCAGACAATATCTTCTGTACCAGTTACTGCATCAGCAACAAGCAATTCGCTTGCCGTGCCGGAGACGCGGCGGCCCCGGGCCCGTTCAGCTTCACTGCAGACTTCTAGTCAGGATTTATTCACCCCGGTTGCTACCACACGGGGACTATCGGCAGGAATAGATCAGCTGGGGTTTGGTACTAGCATTCGGAACGAGGATATGAGAAGGCAACTTGAGTCGTTAAATGGCGGATGGTCCAAAGACTTGCCGCCGCTGCATCTCTCGAGCGTGTTCCCGGCGACCCCGAGGCGGCGCCCCTCGTGCTCTTGTCGCGGAGCGACGAGGTGCGGCGATACAATTGACCCCAGTGCTGCGGACTCGGCTCCTTCAGCGAACGGTGATGACTCCGGCAGCAGCGCTGGATGATCGCAATCTGTCAAAGCCACATCCGGAAACATACGTCTACCTCGCCATTCTGCTCAACAACCCTCGGCTTATGAGTGCGCTCCTTCGAGTGCATGGCTCAAGGATCGATGCCGCGATTGATGAAGTCATACCCCTCGAGTCCGAGAGACCCGTCGTGAAGATTCCTCGCTGCCTTGGGCCGCAAACTCCCATTAGTCTACCCGTGGAATTTGGGAGTGTCCGAGTGTCTGCGACTGCTCACCAAAGAACTTCACCTGCCGCCCCAACCAACTGGTAGACATCATCCAGCCGGCTCATAGAACGGCGGAAGCGTATGCCAAACGCAAACACCCACCACGTACGGCGCTCTCTGGAAGAATTTGGCCCTGCCAGCCAGGGAGTACGACCATCCCAGAAGAGAGGGATATCGAGACCCGAGACATCTTGCGTGATGTGCTCGGTGCAAGATGCAGAACCCGCCACATCCGAGAACCGGAACAAGAAACTTTGGATTATTCCATCAGCCAGCAGCCCCCGGTGGCGAAACCCCATCTGGGGCATCACGTCAAGCCAGACCCTTCGAAAAATCCGTTAGGGTTGCTCAGGATCTACGTTGCCTTAGCTTTACCGAGGCGTTTCTTATCTCTTCCCCTGTGGTGCTTCTCTTCCCGTCCCATCTCAGATGTGGCATGGCTTTGAGTTCCATATCCCAATATTGCATGTTCGGAGTAGGCCAGAAGGTCCGGAGCTGCAGGAGGCGCACAGCAGACAGCAGTCACCCAGCTGCGATATTAACCTCGTCCGTATATCAGACCAACTCAGCACGCAGCCCATGAACCTGAAATGAATAACTAGTCACGGAGCATCCGAGACAACAACGCACAGTCACGCCGGTCGTTGAGCTTTTGCACCATCAGGCCAGACCCGATTGCCACAGGTGGCGTATACCCCAGAGACTAGGGGGCGGACTATGATCCGATAGATCGTCCACGTGCATCTGGCGGTCAGTACGATAAGTCGACAACGAAGAGCCGCTTGGGTCTAGATCGGGCCTCAGCTGCCCCACAACAGCTCTGGCTTTTCACTATTGCTGAGCTGGCGTGGATTGTTGATATCCAAAATGGCCTAGCCTCCGGTATGGTGTCCGGCATATTGAAGCTGAAACGAAACAAAAGCTCCGGGCTGTTGGACATGCAAACCACGGTGGCCGAGACTTGTCCTGCATATCGTGAGACTAGCTTCGGCTATTGAGGTCCATAATGAGGTGCGCTTCTTGGTGGCTAGCTGATCGTGAGTGCCTCGCCACTCAAGCAGTCTGTCTGCCGCTTTTAGAGTCAGCTCGGAAGGGACTAGATCTACTTAATAGCATCGCCATGCCCTCTTGTCTGGTCGCTCAGAAACTTCCATCATCATTCCCGCCAACTCAACACCTCCCATCTCTCTCCCGAAACCGAAAACCAAACAACGCAGTAAAAAAAAAAAAAATGGGCGACAAATTGACCAGCTCCGTCAACGGCTGGATGTGGTCAAACCTCGCCGTCCAGAACACCGACGCGGCGCGGAGCATCGACATCCTGCTGATCAACAACACGGACCAGACCCTGATCTGGGACGATTCGGGCCTCGAACACGGGAAGCGCAGGATCACGGCGCCCGACTTCATCGAGCCTGGCAAGAAAGGGCGGTGGATGCTCGAGTCGAGCGGCATCGCGACCGGCTGCGAGGGCTGGATGCACTGGAAGGTCGGCGAGGACGGCCCCATGCTCAAGGTCAACTATGACAACCCGTACTACGGGTCCAACGAGTATAACTGCTGGGTGCATCCCAAGGAGGATACTCGCTACGAAGTGTCCAAGTCGGGCGGGGATGGGAATACTGCGAGGATTGTGTTTACTGCTAAGAATAGTAAGCTCCTAATTAATTCCTCCTCCGCATTCAGGCATCATGTCTAACAAAAGACCTAAAGGGTAAACACGTAGGTAACTGAAACGCCAAGCTCCACGGACGGGGCACCGATTACGATTGGTTACGGACGGTGGGATCGGATTTGATACACGCAGGGGGTTGATTTGCCTTTCTCTGGTTCTAGCAATGGGTGTCTATGTGTTTTGTCTTTTTCGATAGTTGACGCCGTTGCGTGCGTACAATAAAGTCTAAAATTATGCAAAGTATCTACTTGTTCTATCAATGTGATGCTATATACGGGGATGGATGAGATTGTACATAGGGAAAAATACCAGGAACAGTTTTATAATGCCAGCCCAAAAACAGACAAAGCCAAGCACGCAACCGCCACGGCCGCCGAAGAACCCGCCAACACCGCGTTGCCGGTCGCTTCAGGTGGCCCAGTAGGGGACACGGTCGACCCGGATGTCGCGCTGGTCGCGGGTGCTGTTGTCGTGGTTGTCGTCGTCGCCGCGGCCGCCGAGCTCACAGCCGAAGAAACAGTCGAGCTGCTTGCCGGCGCGCTTGAGCTAGACGTGGCAGCACTTTCGACCGCCTTGCTGTAATTCTCGATAATAAAGTCCGCCGCGTCGTCGGTGTACTTGAGGAAGTAACTGCTGTGAACCAGTCTGTCCTCGCCAGTGTCGCAGTAGACATCGCCGGTGTCGCACCAGCCCCGGATGACGTCCGAGTACGGCTCGCATGCGGTGATGTTGGTTCGGGGGAAGAACTGCACACCAGCGTATGTTAGTCAAGGATGAAAGGAGAAGCGTTGGTAAAAAAACATACCCCGTCGTTCTCACTCGTGCCACGGTTCCACGGCGCACCAACCACATGAGTCGGGTCTCCAAACGTTATCGCCGCGACGACATGTTTCTCGAAAGCATCCGACAGATCCGGGGACACATCAAACCCGACCTCACTCGTGCCACAAATCGCGTCCATCAGCGCCTGCGCGCCCTGCGAATATCCCAGCAACGCGATGGGTGTGTCGGGACACAACTTCGTGTACTCCTCGATCATGGTCGTGAACGCCTCCACGCCCGCCGCTTCCGATCCCGTGTAGTCGCTGAATGTAGCCGGGTAGTTGACGGCCTCGTAATCGGAACCGGGTAGTCGGAGGGTGACGTTGCGCACCACGATGCCCATCAGACCCAAACCGGCGGCCTCGGTCGTCCCCCGCGCCGCGATCATGTGAAGGCCCGTCGCGCATGTCGGTGCCGGCGTGACTGCGCGTCGTACGGACGCGCTGGCCGCGAGCGCGAGCTCGAGGATTCCGCGCATGGTCTAATTGTTGCCCGTCAGTGTTTGCGGTAACCGAGAAGGAGAGTTGACGTCGAGTCGGGAGAAACCGAAACTCTTTAAAAAGACTGGCAATCCCAGTGGGAAGATCCGGATGCTACGTCAGTTTTAATGTGTGCTGCAGCATGCCATGGAATTTAGCCTGTCATCCGCAAGAAAATCCCGTATTTAGTCAAGACCGATCCCGAAGATGTGCGATCTTGCAGCCCCAGCGGATCCCCAGGATCGCTGTCATTCTAAATAGCGCGACTTCGCCTGTCTCGGCGTGTTATCGTCGACTCCATCCCGGGCTAGCTCCGCGTGCTACCCCATTGCGTCGGGATTGATTTGCTTGGAAACCGGCGTCAAATTCTTTGCATTGATGTGGTTGGCAGGGGTGGAGAATTCGTTTCTGGAAGGTGTGAAAACACGCGGCCCCATTTGCGGGGTATTTATTAACAGCTTTCTTGGGGGGGTCTGCCTCGGCTGATGAGCTCGGGTCAGCTGCTTGAGGATTGACGGTCGGGGTTTAGAGGAAGGCCCGGAGTTGAGAGCGTTGTGAAAAGCCGAACTCCTTTCTAAAGGTGTAATATCCCGTAGTTAGAATAATTGGCAGAAGTCTTCTATGTACAAGTTCACGTATTTATCTTGGCTCAACCTCTCTTCCCATGCATCTTGAAGCCTGCCTTATGCCATGACGGTGGTAGTGCAGCAGCGTGTGCATTACCTTAGTCACAGCGGACTGTTTACAGTATATACCTCACTTGTGTGCAGGGGGTACGAGACATCCATCAGTAGTGTCACATCGCTTTGCATCATATCTTGTGGAACACACACCGTGCTTAATAAGAAATCGGGCCTTTCTTGTTATTCTCATCCCCTTCTAGAACTGCCTATGTATGTCTCCACCGATCTCGTCTCGTCCTCGACAGAGTATAGCTCAACATCATTGTGACCTTAGCAGGTAGCACAATCATCGCAACGCTTGAACCCGTATCCCAGATCATTGCACGCCTTCACGAAGTTGTTGTGCTGAGTTCCCTTGTTGACGCAACAGCCGGTGAAACCGCATCCATAGACGCCATACTTGGCACCGATTCTATTGCACGCCGTCTTGGAGTGGTCGGTGCCGCCGTTGCAGGCGCACTTCTCCGCCTGGACGCTGCCGATGGTGGCGAGGCCAAGCACGAGAGATGATAGGGCGGATGAGAGACGCATCTGCCGCTGTGGTTAGCGTTGTAACGGTCGCCGGTGAGAATATAGGGGAGAGGCATACTGTAGTGCAGGTACCGGTAGATGATGGTTGCTGTCGTCTGATATTGTGAGTGTAGTGTTGAGGTTGTTGCTCTTGCTCGTTCAGGAGGTTTGGAAATACTTGAGGGGAGAAGGGCTTAAATACCTGTGTCTGGCTCTTCGCCGTGGTGGATTTTGCTTGCCGTTGCCATTGATCCACGATCATCTTGTCCTGGCTTTGTATCATGTCTTCTTCGGTCGCCACTCTCCGATCTTTCTGGTGTCAGACTTGTTCTCGCTTGCTGGTTTTGGCTTGCTTCCTGTGAAGTAGCATCGACGTGAGCGTAAGCAATATCTACAGCGCTACATTTTCAAATGAGGCCCTCGCCGATTCTGATTAAGTGTTGCATCAGATCATCAGATATAAAAGGGGCTTCATATCTTCCCCACGCGCATTCACTCTTCCATTAAATGTGGAGTAGTATTGCACGGTCCAACGTTCCAGTACGCGTTTGCGTGTAAATAACTCGCTCTTTGCTCCAGGTGGCCAAGACGGTGATGATTGACCCGGATTACGGACTGATTCATATGATTGTATAACACTAACGGACAGCTATGTAGTGCCAGAAATGAAACACCCAGGAAATTTGATTGAAAGCCCAGAATTATTGATTGAAGAAAGGGGAGTGCCAACTCCTTGCAACTTCCAATCATTCCTTGCGAGTTCCTAATTCACTTCCAGAAGTTCATGATCGATGTCGCATCGCCGGAATGACTTTGAGTCGCCTGGTCAGACTTGCAGCAATAGACTGGGGCAACTCATATATCAGGCATTGGCCATTTATCGCAGCTACGATAAGAGTTAATGAACAACTCGGTTATGCGTTTAAAGTGAGGAGCTGTTACGACGTTGTCCTGATCGTCAGGTCGTTGTGTAAGTAGGTGTATTCAACGGGAGTTGACCATGTTTACGCCATGATGGATGACAACATAGCAAGGGTTCCACGAATAATAATCGATAGCCCTGACTTCGTAACCTCGGTCAAGATACACGGCATGAAGCGAAGCGATATCTTGGCCACCGGTGGTCCTAAGAACTCGGAAAACCCAACCATCAGTCCACCTACCTACCTAGCCATACACGAGAGCTTCCCTGAACAAGCAGACTTAAAACAGACAAAAGCGAGCAATTCCTCAGTTTGCATCACATTAACTTATCATGGACAGCCATCTCCTGCAGTGCGAGAGAAGAGAGTTGAGCGTTCGTTGACCCGACTGACCGAACTACGAACTCCAATTATTAAAAGAAACAAACACAACAAAAAAGATAAATCTTCTCCTCCGGTAAGGGTCGAACTTACAGCCTCCAGATTAACAGTCTGACGCGCTAGCCAATTGCGCCACAGAGGATTTATTTTATGTCATGGAATTTCCGGTGGATATGACTTCTTTTGTTTCATCTCCCCACTCAACAGCGTTGATCCTCGTCCGGTCCACTCCGCCCACGCGATTTAACTATGTACTTGAACCACATCCCCCTTATTCCCATCATGAAAAAGAACTAACGGACTACCAATTACCATTATGATTTGTGTATTGATGGGGGGAGGTGTTCAGCATTTCTATTTATTAACTAAGGAGGGCGGCTTCACGCTGGGGTCAATGCCATGCCGCGTCTCTTGAATCCATATGTCTTTAAGCATCTCTAACACCTCCAACTCACCAGTCGATGTTCTCTGGCATCTAGTGGCAACATGGGCTGTGAAATAGATATCATGGATATCTTACTTGGAACTCGGCCAGAGTAGATGCACGTGTTTGTAGACGGCCCGGGGCCGAGCCGTCGTCTTGTATGCACGAGTTGACATTGAATTGCCACTCATCTACTCCAAAAAATTTGCAGGGGGGAGGGGGTTGCTTCACGGGTGCTAAAGCTGAACGATCAGCGTGCGGTCGGTGATTGGATTTTAAACTGACTGAATGAGCACTTGGAACTGTCCACCTAAGGTATCCACCTAAGGTACACCTACTCATGACTTGTCTGGCATTCGTCTCAAGCTCAGCTCCAGAACAGGGGATGGAAGAGACTCAGCTTCTGTCTGTCAGCTCATTCTCGGTTTTCTGATGCTAGGTGATTCACTCCAACCAAAAGCTTGCGTTAAGATATCAATGAACTAGGACAGCCGGCGGGGGCCGAGGTGGCCTCAAGGCCGTCGATATCTGGGTGGCTCTGCTGTAACACACAGACTTTGACGGCGGTGGTCGAGGTATATGGTAATATTATAATGTCATTCCAGTGCAATGAGACCCAGGCTGAAATAGACTGTTACATCTGCTGCTTGTCCTTTCTGCGGATGGACACAGCTGTGCGGACTGACTCCTGTTCCCTGTCTGCGCTCTTGTCCCAGTGATTGCCCAGTACTATCGCTATGTACAATAATTGATCTGGCGCAATGCTATGTTATTGGGGGCATGCAGGAAAGTACGCCGAGACATGATCTGCTCCCAACTTTCTCGTTTTCCTCAGACGTAATACAGTTGATTCCGTGGTGATAATTAGTGGGTTTCGCCGTGCTGTCTGTGCAAGACTTGTTGGTGAAATAGGAAATGAACATCATTCCTTTGAATGCGCGGAGAAACTTGAAGTCAGGAGGCCATGCGATGCATCAGTCGAGTGTCGCGCAAGCGCGTGGCGCGTGTTTCTTGGTTCTGACAAAACCGAGCTTGGTACCCAATGGGTGTTTTGCTCTGTACACCCTCTGAGCCCCAGGAAATTGGGGGCTGACGGTCTGGATTGATGTGACAGTGACACACTCATACTACCTACCTGCTTTCC
Source organism: Apodospora peruviana (assembly GCA_033439685.1). Taxonomy (NCBI): domain Eukaryota; kingdom Fungi; phylum Ascomycota; class Sordariomycetes; order Sordariales; family Lasiosphaeriaceae; genus Apodospora; species Apodospora peruviana. Next base: position 238,674 of record JAUEDM010000009.1, read on the forward strand.
AACGTCCGGATAGCAGAGCAACAGAATACGCAGAATACGGATAACCAAGTGAAAGACTGCGAGCTTCACGCGGATATCTGCACGCTCTTCTGGCACTCCAACATTATCAGGTACTTGAGATGCAGTAATGTCGCAACAAGAGATTCTTGTTCTTGGAGGGATGGCACCTGCTTATCAGCTTGCTCAAGATCCTCTGTATTCTGTGGGTTGCTGGTTAGCTGCAAGCAACGAAAGGGACAGGGTACTGTGAGCCCATGGTTGGCCAGGTCTCAGTGCAGTGAACGCTTTGGATGATGAGCCAGTCCAGCTCGAGGTCCGAACTCAAATAATATGAGGTAAACCACTGGAACAGTAGCCTTTAATTCTAGAACAGTGGTAACATTGGCGCAGGTGTGAGGCGTAAAATTCCGAGTTAGCATCACGGACCTTCACGTTCAACTATCTCGCTGCAAGAGACGTCGCATTCCCGCCACCCCCTGGAGCCAGAACCAATCGTTCATGGGAAGGAACTGGTTGGTTTGCGAGAGTATTGCCGTAGTTAATCCGCTCGAACATTACTAGCTGAGGATTTCAAGATTCTCTGGCAGCCACAGAGAGCCAGGGGGTTTTCCCTCGTTATAATCAGTTCACCTCCTTATATCAGACAGCCGGTTCTCCCTTTATGTGTTCATTATGGGATTTAAATTCATCTTCTCCACCTTTACAGGTCCAGCCCTTAACCCAAGACGTCTGGCCCTTGACACTTCTCCAGATCTCCAGATGAAAAGCGGAGGCGGGAGCCTCGGGACATGGGTGCCACGCAGGCTTTCCGAGCTTGAATCCTGCCAAGCCACGTTTTCATCGAGGCTAGATCAAACCCCCACGGGCCAATGAGTGATCTTGTGCTGTTCCACGCTACTGCATAATCATGGCGTCGTGTCGTGCACCAACACATTCCTTCAACCAGGTAAATGCTTGTTCATGATGCAAACTCGGGCAACCGTGTACTACTGACTGACCTCTGAGAGAGTGATGAGGCCTTACGGTTGTCCGCTTTGACCTCAAACTTGAACCACCCCCCCCCCCCCCCCCCCTGGACCAAATAGACCGAATACCTGGGTAAGACATGACTTCCATCTTCTAACTGTGTGTGTGTGCGGCAACGACGGACTGCTTTGCTGCATTTGGTCTCGCACCTGCAGACTTCCATCTTTCCTCAGAAGCTTCTATTTCTCCCCTCATTCAAGAGTCAAACCCCGCTGCGCGAAACAGCGTGCGCCTCCCGATGGCATCCGTCTGCCAATGTGGGCAGGGGTTGAACCTCCACATCTGGCTTGGTGTTTTGCTTTGACTTGCCCTACGTATTCGTACACTACCGGGAACGCATTTATTTCAGGTTCCTTGATTGGCCAGACCGGAAACATGGTGCATTGGTGTCAGTTGGGGAGCACACCCTCCCGCAAACACGACCCATTATTTCCTGAGTGGCCTTGTGATAGCGCCGGCATTGTGTTGTTCTAGAACTACTACCACACTCATCAACGTACGTGTAGTGTATTTCTCCGCTCGCTACCTACTCTCCCGCTCTCCCCACACGCTGTGGGCGAACCGTCCCCCCCCCCCCCCCCCCCCTCTCTTAAAACCGCCAACCGGGTTCACAACTCAGACTCACACCCACAAACTGTTTGTTGTGCCGTGTTCTGAGGCAAGGTACCTATCGGGAGTTTTCCGGTGCATATTGACACGGCTCGTCCTTACCTTTGGGAGACGAACCGTTCGCAGCCTTATGTTGCTGATGGTGGCAGTCATCATTTCTGAGCCATCCGTCCGTTGAGGCTCGTCGTGATTGATCAGATACAGCATTCCGAGGCAAACAGTCCATATCTATTCCGTACTTCGTATCTTGCTTGTGCATGCATGCTCAAATCTCAGCATGGATTTATCTACAACCCCAGCTTCTTTCAAAGATTAGCGACAGCCAGCCCAGACGCCTCTGCCGGCCGGGAATCGAACACAGTCTCTGGGGTAGTTGGAGAAGAAAAGAAAGGTAGTGATCCGCGTATCCACGTGCAGTGGGGGGCTGCAAGCTGCGCTGCTGCATGGCATTTTTCGACCTGACCTACCCGTAGGGATATCAGGTACATAGCGCAGCGAGCTAACGAAAATCTGAACCAGACCTAAAAGCGTGACAACCAGGTAGTTTGCAAGTTTGGGTTATGTGTTTGGATGTGCGACCAGATGGGCATGCACATGCACCCCTGGGGCCCTGTCGCTCTGGCCTCCCAAACACCCGACCAGTACCGCACCAGCCAGCAGCCACAGTCCATTCCATACCATACCGGGGTGACAACTCGCTGACTTCCTGCTGACCTTATTCTCATCACAAGCTAGCGTTCATATCAGACCGATGAGAGTGCGAGGGCCAGTCTGGCGCGGAAAAGAGATATCAACATGGACTCCCCATCGGCTTGTGCTCTTGCTCTGGAAACATCATCCTCACGGCGCCGGTCAGCCAGTGTTCTCTCTCCTTCTTCTGCTTGATAATCAACCGTTTTTCTTGTTTAATTCCATCCATACTCAACAACACAGCACAACAACGCAACTGCTCATCATGTCCGGAGAGCAACCAGCGCCCCACCACTCGGCCGAGTACCTGGCCGAGGATCGCGGCCCCTTGGCCAGCCAAGTCATCTGCTCGGTCGGCGCGGTGATGACCGTTTTCGTCCTCGCCCGCCTCTACGTCCGCGGCGTGATCATGAGGAAGCTCTTCGCCGACGACTGGTTCATCATCGCAGCCACTGTAAGTCTTTTTACCACCACCCACCACCGAAAAAAAGCCTCGGCACTAACCCATATAGGTCTGCTCCTGGATCGCAATCGGCATGAGCGTGGAGGGTGCCCGCTGGGGCAACGGACGCCACTTCGACGCGCTGACCCTCGAGGAAAAGTCCCAGTCCATCCTGCTGGTGTCGGCCTCCTTCGTGCCATCGCTGCTATCCTTTGGTCTGCCCAAGTTCGCCATCGTGGCGCTGCTCTGCCGCCTCCTCAACCCAGCCCGGTGGCACCGCATCTTCCTCTGGTGTTGGACTTCGTTCGTCCTCGCCTGCGTGCTCGTCGGACCCTTGCTGCACTTCACCACGTGCAGCCCCTCGCGTGCGCTGTGGGACTTCTCCGTCAAGAACCCCGTGTGCCGCGCGCCCGATCTCATCGTGAAGTGGTCGTACTTCTCGGCTACCGTCTCGGCCTTGACGGATTTGTATCTTGCCGTCTACCCGAGTGTTGTCCTCTGGAATCTGCAGATCAATGCCAGGAAGAAGCTTGCGCTTTGTGTGGCGTTGGGTTTTGGTGCTGTGTATGTATCTTACTGGTCGGTCAAAGATGGTCTTGCTCTGACAGTATGTGAACAGGTCAACCGGAATCGCCATATACAAAGTCACGCGTCTGTACTCCCTCGCCAGCCCGGACGTGACCTATGACACGGCCGACCTCGTCATTTGGACAATGTACGTCCCTTTCCTCCACCCCCCCCCCCCCCCCCTTCCCATTGAACTCCCACTAACCACCCCTCCCCCATAGTACCGAAGGCTCCTCCATCATCATCGCGAGTTGCATCCCCCTCCTGCAGCCACTAGTCGACATCCTCTCCGGCAAGAAGATCAAATACGACCAATCGCAAGGCTACAAGCGCTACGGATCCTCAGACGGCAAGAACTCCAACGCCAAATCGGCATACCAGCACGAGCTGAGCAACAACTCGGCCAACCACTCCTCCCACGGTCGCAGCCGTCTCAAGCGAGTTGATCCTGACGAGGAGCTCCTCCATACCGTGCAAGATAAGCTTGAGTCACAAGAAAGCATCGTCAGCATGTCGTCGCCGACCAGCGAGAAGACAATGAGTCACAGTCACAGTGTGCCGGCCGCTACGTATAATACTATTACCAGGACTCAGGAGGTGAATGTTGAGTACAGCAATGATACCACCGGAGTGCCGAAGAAGGGGCAGTGGGGTGGTTTTCCGGGTCAGACTACTGGGAATCGGGGGTCGATCGTTTGAGGGTTGGCTGATGCGTTGGGTGCTCAAGGGGCCCCCGGCGCAGGATAGAGGGGGTGTGGTTTGAGACTGCAGTAAGTGTGTGAGGTTGATGTGCCAATGTAGGCATGGATTATGGGAGTGTACGAAATGGTATTCTGGTGTTTGGGGGGTTGGAGCAGGAGTAATATTTGTTATTATACAATGACCCGGGATGGATGGATGATGGACTGTTACGATAGGGACTGAGATGGATTTTTTTTTCCTGTATATTTCACGACTTGACTCTATGACTAGGACGATGGAATTGGGGAGGAAGGATCTCTTTAATGATAGTTGCTCAGAAGTTGCCGAATAATGTGAGGCATTTCCTACTTCAAGTTCTATCATCAGTAAGAAAAGCACAGGGAAGTCGGCAGTTATATCGCAAGCGCACATAATCAAAGAATGCAGCAGCCTCAAAAGAACGGTCTGAGGCACCACCCCATCTTTCTCCTACATGGGAGCAGAAACGCACTGAGCTCGGCAGTCTTGATCACAGACGGGAGGAGGCACCAAGGTTTCAGAAAACAGTCGCGACTTGTTTTGTATTTTCAGTTCCTTCCCCCCAAAGACTAGACTAATACCCAAAAAGAAATGGTGTATCTCCCGAAAGAAGGTAGATACTCCAGTATGAAGAAAGAATCAACACGCTACCTATCCCATTGATCATGCACCAACCAATTTTTCCTACCCTCTCCATCATTCCAACTCAGTCCTTGCCACAGTATCCGTCAATGCCCTGACTCTGGCTCGCATCCGAGCTGGAAGGAAATGTGATGTAGGTGGCATCTAGCACTGGCGGTAGTTGGCCGTGAAGAGAACGTGGACGCTTCCATCAAAAGAGTCGACCTATTTGTATTTGTCGAAAAAGTCTCAGCCATTTTTGTCTCTCTTTCGTCTATTTTCTTTTCTGTCTTTCCGTTTACCAGAAAACCGAGGCGCCAGAAGGGGAAGGGAAACCGTAAAAAGCCAAAGGTAAAAGGGGGTTGGGCAGGAAATAGACGATCTAATTGTCGCAGGACTGCCACTCGACTCTGACCCTCCAGGGAGCACGCACCGTCATGGCGCCCTTCTTGGGGCTGGTGATGGGCGTGATGCGGACTTCGGAGTTGACGTTGAGGATGGCGCTGGTGGCGCCGCACTTGGACCACGACTGCACGCCCACGCCCGCGAGCATGCTGTAGTTATCCTCGTAAGGTGCGACGAGGTTCTTCTGGAACACAACCTCCTGCGAGCTGTCGCCCGAGAAGGTGTAGCCCGCGCGGCAGGTGCCGGTCTGGCCTTCGGACAGCGAGGCGTAGCCCATGAAACGGGTGTCGATGATGGACATCCTAGGTTTCTGTGTTAAATCTTGTTATTTTCGTGAAGAATTCAGAAGCTTACGAGAGACCCTCGGGGAACTTGAGGTTGATGCTGATGCGGCAGTTCTTGCGGCTGTTCGAGGCAGAGCTGCCGGGGCCGACGTTGACGTCGTACTGGTCGAAGGCGACGTCGAAGACGGTGCCGGTGGAGTCGACGTTGACGAAGGCGTGGCCGATGGGGCAGCCGGAACCGATGGCGGTCACGTTGAGGATCTTGATGTCCTTGGCCGAGACCTGGGGAACATCGAGGCCTCCAGCCGGGGCAGCAACCGCAGCGCCGATGAGGGGCAGGGCAGAGAGGATCTGAGCGAAATGCATCTTGATTTGAGTTTGAAGGGTTGAAGTTGGGAAACTTGAAGATGGTGATAGTCTGCTGTGAGGACTGTTGAAGAAGGGACTGAAGGCTGTGATGATGATGTGAGAGGTGAGGAGAAAAAGAAGTTTGAACTCGGGAAAGTGGTCTTCCTTTATACTTGTCGGGTTGCCATCATCTTGCCTCTGTTGGAGACCTCATGATACCTTCAACAAGGTCGACGGACCGGAGGACCCGACGCCAAAATCAGTCCATACCAGTTTCGGCATTTCGGAGACGGTGCTGTTGACGGAGTTTGGCACCAGAACGACCGATAAGCGCAGCTGCAACAGTCCGGGTCGGTTCTGGACTGGGACATCGGCCCACTGGTCTGCTGGTAGATGTTACCTTCTCATCACCCTGAGGTCCTACACTGGCACAGAAAACACACTAAGGGAGATAGCATCGCGAGACGGTGTGTATCACGACTTGATGGGCAATACTGAGACATGAGATTGGAAGGCCTTAAGCGCCATAACAACCTCCAAACACCAGGTGACTTCAAAATAAGCTTCAGATGGAACGAGACGTCCGGAAGGTAGGGTAGCTGTCCCTGGCGGTCACTGCAGGTGCAATATATTTCTACGGGAATCAAATTGCTCTTCAAACCCCCTTTCCTGGTTCTCCTTTCGTTTGTAATATCGCCAAAGCAGCATAACCCTGGGGTAAATAAACGACCTGCTATCTTTAGGATGGTGACTGGGCTGGTCCCCTGGTCTCTCGCCATCTTGATGCTCATGCACCTATCTCTACCACTCGACGAAGCAGCATCGGCGCCAACTAGCTCCAATATTTCATAACTTTAATATATTATGACCAAAACACCAGGCTCTGTTGCTACATTCAATATATCACGACCAAAATACCAGGTTACCGGCTACTCTTAGACCTAAATCAGGGTATACAGATACCACGGTCTCCTCGGAGCCTCCATCAGTCCCTTTACCTCACTTGACGAATCCACGGTCTACAAGTAAATATTACCAACTCTAGAAGGTCTTTCGCCTCCGAAATGAGCCTGTAGTTTGCTGATGCGGATGGTTCCATCCGCCGCCGGAACACAGGCCGGATCAGCACTCCCACACTCCCAAATCAGCTATAGGTGGTTCTCTGGAAAACCCGGGATGCAGTACAGATGCACGCTAAGAGAGCGGCTCCAAATTGCCCAGCCATCTGCTCACCGTACCAACCGTTGCCCTGGGCCAAGTTGGGAAGGTTTCATCGCCAAGACTTTGGGTCAGATGCGCTCTTCAAGTTCTCATCAGATCTAGACTACGTGAGGTAAGTTTGCATGCAACACCACAACACATTGACCAATGGATCGCGGTACCGAGACTGCCACAATATAACGTTCTTCGGAGGTTTTGAGGGGGGCTGAAGTGGTGTGTTGATCACTCCCTGGCTGCAGCTGCCAAATACCAGCCCTTGCACTTCACCACACCAGGTCGGAAATGGCAGGTTGTTTTGTTTAGTTTGAGGCAAATACTGGCACAGGAAGCTACCCAGTCGACAGCTCTGCCTGCGTTGTTTTGTTCAAGATAGTGGCGATATCTCATTGGATACGGGAGCTTGTCGAGCAAAGTGAGTGAGCTTGGGGTTTGTCCCGAGGTAGGATCGCTTGCGGCTTCTGCAGGGTCCAGCAATGGCTGCCATCATATGGATAAATGTGCCAGTGCAAGGTCTTGGCAACGATTGTTTGGGTGATGCTCCGTTATTTTCTTTTAAGCTCCGTCAAGTGGCCTGACAAGATGCCCTTGGTGCCATTTCCCTGGACTGTCAAATATACTGAATTCTATCTTGAGAAATGCGGAGGTGACATTGTTCTTGTGAAGTTAAGCAATGGACCCTTAACTATTGCACACCGGTTGCTAGTATCCAGACTTTGGATGACAAAGGGACTCTTCCGCGTCCTGTTTGGGAATAACGTCATGTTTGCTATACATGGTTATGTGGGAGTCGGTTCCTGCAGCAATGATCGTGGGCTCGTGGAGCTTCTCAACCCTGCAGACAGACGGGCATGCTGCGACCAGGAGAATGCATCGTGATAGGCTTCAATTTTACAGAGTCTAAAAATATCTCTTCATCAAACAAGCTTGTGCGAGAGATGGCACAGGTTCCACCGCGCTTGCCGCCAGGTCCTCCACTGATTTCTCCTTATCATTGATCTCGCTCCGGCCCAATGCCCATCAGTCACACCAACAACGTCCCATCTCAAACCTATTCCCTCATCTTGTTTCCACACTTGCGACAAAACATGTCATCCATCAAACATGCGTTACCGCAAGATGTGCAGTGCTGGACATTACTTGACACCCCCCTGGCTGAGTACCTTGGGCGTCGGACTGTCCGAAGCAGGTTGAGGTTGGGCAAGAGCAGCTCTGGCCGGGTACGCGAGTTTGACGGGTGGGCTGTTTTGCGGAGCATTGTCGTACGGGTACTCGGCAGCACGAAGGGTGTTGTTGACACTGTCAAGTGTCGTCGGCGGCTGCTGTTGAGTTGATGGCCAGAGCTGGTGGCCAATCGAGTTTCTGCGACCTCAAGACCAACACCAACGCCTGCGGCCCTCAAGGCTTCTTCAACTGCGCGCTTGGTCCTCTCTTCCTGCTCGGCTTCTTCACGTTTCTGCCTGTCGGCTTCTTTCTCGACGTCGTCCTCGTATTTTGCCTGTCCGGCTTGCTGTCGATTGACTTCGTGTCTGGCTGCGCCGCGAGAGGCGACCACGACGACGGCGGTTTATAGAATTGGGTGACCTCGTCTTCGGAACATGAGGGCTGAATTGTGTCAGGTACTATTCAATATGGTTGAGTATATAACACTGCACCCCAAGGATTCTTTGCAGGTAAGTAAATATTGGAAAGGTCTGCCAGTCTGGTCAAGTGTGGGCCTTGACCGTGATGAGAGACTGTACCAGTCAGTCAGGTTCAGTCCTGGCATTTTTTGCCATTCTGTTCGCGCCAGTTATCTTGGTCCTTATACGGCCGCAGGCGGCTGCCTTTACAAAGAGACTGACTCCGATCTGGGCAGACTCGGCGTTCTTGGCATGGACGGTTGCAGAACGCAGATCCTTGATAGAGCCCGGGTTGCAGCGGTTTTGTCCTTGCCGATTTTATTGTCAGCCCATAGCTACACGTACATGTACCTTAAGCATATATCGGATATATCGGCAAATTTCTTTGTTCTGGTTGATATCGAGGTACTGCAACCGGAGTCGCTCCTACATTCCAGTCTTCCGCGCGCGTGTGAGACATCAACGTGTACGCGTCCAACAGAGAAGATTGGACGATAAAAAAAGCCCAAAAGTGGTTTGATTGCATCTAATTGCATTAAACATTACTAACATGTCCTCCGTCCGATTCTAACCGCAAGATCCAGTCCCCAGCAGAGGTCATTACACCAGCCATCAAGCTCACCGTGCCTCACCAAGTCCCGACCTACAACCCGCTCCAGCGCCTACCCTCAACCAGTTTTATCTTCTAATGAGTAGGAGCCGCAGGACTGGTCGTGGTCAAAACGGGGCCTGCGGCCGGGGCAGCCGCCGGCATGCTTGTCTGCGCGGAAACCGGAGCCGGCGCCTGATGCGTCTCGACCACTCCGCCACCAGCACCATACCCGTTCTCTGCACCATTGACTCCGTCATTGGGAGCTCCCTTTCTGCTATAGGTTCTATATTGTTGAAAGATTAGTATATCAGGTTAGGTGACAGAACAGGGGAAAACATACCGAGTCAGTTTGTTGCCCCTTTGCTTCACCCGCCCACGCCTGATCACCCACTGTAAGCCGTGATAGCACAGGAATGGAAGCCATTCGTCAACCTCAGCATCCCTGAAAATGGAAAAACTCACCAAAATAAAACTCAGCAGGCAAGTAAACATGGCAACGAAACTAAAAGCCAGCACGGTCCGCCAAGCGGAACATTCAGACCAGTCGACATCGACCCCGACCGGCGCGGTCCGGTACCACCGACCCCAGTAGTAGCCCCTGTAGTTGTTGTATCACCACGAGTTACATGCGTTGCAGTTCCCAGACAGCTGTTGCTCTATCATTAGCACACATACTTCAAGATGTGAATGGAGGCATTTGCTTACCGTTTCGAGCAAACAGAACACTGTCAGTCACGCCGCAAACATGATGAAGTCAATCGGAAAGGCTCAGAGCAAGTACTCCTTGGGCAGAATGAAGAAGAGCGAGAAGATGATGGTCAAGCTGGCGATCACGACGGTGAACACCAGGCGGACGTTTGGCTGGCTGCCGGCATCGTCGATCAGGTCGAGCGCTCGGCCGATGGTGCCCAGCACGATGGCGCCGTAGGTTAACTCGCCTAGTTGGAGGAAGACGTTGAAGCCCCGAGAGGCTTTCGATTTGTGCCTTCCGGGTTGTTCATCAGTACTAGTCGGAGGACCCATGGCTAAACGAGAAGACGTCAGGAGATTTGGGGGGTTGTGGTTGAAGCAAGTTTGGTGAGCTCGGGCTCAGGATGTGCTGCGTTTGAGGTAAAGATGGTTGAGAGAAAATGCCATGGTCGTGGGTCTCTTGGCTTGAGATGGGAGTTCTAACTCTTTAAACACATACATGCAGAAAGTCCAAGTCCGTCCTCATCCTGTAGATCTCGAAATCTGGTAGCGGGAGAACAAAGAATCATAAAGCCACGGCGGATATGATCGGCCGTTTCTTTTTTCGGAATGGGAATCAGCATCTACAAAAAGCACGGAAGCGGTTTGATATGACGTATAAGGGGTCAGACCACCGCAGATGTCAACTAATCTCGGTCAATTACATACAGTTGTTACTTACCTATCTTGTCTCGACTTTGGACTGTTCTAAATCCGAAGGATACTGAATGCTTGATCGGGCAAATATGCGCAAGTATCAAAACCATGACCCATTGAAAAAAGGGCCAGCTGTCAGTGCAAAAGCTGTATCAACACCTAGGTACATATACCTATGTTGAGTATCACCAGGCTGGGGTTTTACATATACATGGTATCAATCTCCATCAATTCAGTATGTCTGAGCTACAACTTCTCTTCTAAACCTACAAGACAAGACCTCAGCCCCATTCTCCATCATTAGGGCTTACAGCGTGTCATCCAATGGAAGTTTTTGTTGCTCCGACCGTTGATTAAGCGTCGGCAGCTCTTATTCAACATGAAGGGGCGAATTATATATCAGCACACAGGTATTTTAATGTCCAAACCCAGGCCTGGCCAGTAACTGTACTGAGGTCGGAGTCTTGTCGGATGTCTATTGCCTCCAGTTCCCAAGCCATTAACGAACCTCCAAGTTTACACACGAAGATGAACATACTAACCGGATAAAACATGACCCAAAGCTGAACTCCAATACTTATCTTCTATTCGTACGGAGTATATAGACCCAATTTCGAGCATTTAACAAGTACATACGGCCATAGATAGTGGAGAACTCGGGATCCCGTCCGCTCTCCCATAGATAAGCCACTAATCGCCAGACTAGTAGTTGGGTCGGTGACGACCAGCGAATCCCTGGTGCTGTATGTTTTTGCTTTTGGCCGATACCTTCCTTTTGGGCCTCAAGCATTTTGTTCACGAATCGCAGAGGGCCAATCCGCTAGCACACAACCTTGCATCAGAGTTGGTACTGATAGACGATAAATCTTTGAGAACGGCAGTTCCTGAACCACGGAGCCTACATCTAACTACGACATCACCTCAAATGATCCAGTCGCATAAACTCTGCCTTGCGAGCCTTGGCGATGCACCTCCTCCAGCCAAGAATTGTCAACTTAGGAAAATCACTTATCTGCCACTGCACCATTGGCCATCCGTCTGCTTTCCATCATTGGCCAGCAAGACCGGAGAGCACCCCTTCGCGCGTGGACGCCGGCACAAACTTATTTCATGATTTCTATCCAAGTTCTAGTGTACACCTTCGACATCTGCATCCTATCATTCCAGTCGCCCTCACATGCATTTAGCACCCTACATGCATCGATCGCCGGCACGACTAATTCCATCCCTCCCACATCATCCTAAGTACCTCCGCAATGGGGCATATCGGAGTGTGGAATCTGGTCACACAACATCGCACATGCAATATTTGATGCAAAGGTCCTCGCCCTTTGTCACACCTGTAACTCGCATTGGTCGACAACCTCACCCCAGACGCAAGGCTCTTCTTCTCCACAACCGAACCCCGCTCCAAGGTCGGCCGCAGCCGGTTCGTGGTACCCTCCCGGGATGTCGGCAGTCAGTATTGACATCCGCTTGGGCAATGAATCAGCAAGCCTGTTAGCAAATCTTTCGGTTTGCTTTGGCACGAGAGCTTGGGTGAAGGTTAACGTCGAGTGTTGATGCCGAACCGGTAGACTAATGCAATCAGTTGCAGGACATGATGCACACCTACCTACCCGTCCCGTACCGCAATTGCATGTCTCTACTTGATAGGTATCACCTTATCGCAAGCATAAAGTCCTGTTCATCCTCACCCATGTCTCTTCACTCTCGACGACTCCATGTCGACTCGGTCCAGCTGTGAGACCGAGAGCTCAACATCAACGCCACAACTAATCTTACCTCGGTCACCAACAAACCTCGAGGAACTGATACAGCCAACATGAAAGTCTCTCTGTCACTCTACCTGGCATTCGCCAACATCGTTTCAGCAGGCCAAGGCCTCGTAGGCTTCGGCCTGGACCCGGTAGGCGCCTACTGCGGATGGGCATGCTATATGCCTGTGGCCTTCATATCCCTCTCATGCTCCTCCCTGAGCCCGGAAACCGGTTTCCCCGTAACATCGGTCAGCTGCCGCGCCAACGACACGGCGTGGCTGACCACGCTGGCCTGGTGCATGCACACGCGATGCACTCCCTCAAACATGCGACCATCAGATTTCGAAGAAGCCTGGGAGAACCGCGCCACATTATCAGACATCGCCGCCGCGGACCCTCCGTACGTGCCCGCCAAGTGGACGTACAGCGAAGCCCTTCACTATGTCCTGGATAATGGGCCGCCAACAAGGGAACTCGCGGCCACAGATTTGGTACTCAATTTCACTGCCGTGATTTCCGATTTCATGTGGCTCAGTCAGTGGAATGATGGAATGGGCATCCAGAGGGAGCAGATTGTTGGTGCTACTTATGGGTAAGCTTCACCTACCTGCCCCAGTGCACACAAGGTAAACTAACAAAAAGTTAGCATCATAATCCTCGTAATCGGCTTCTCGATACCAATCATCATGACCTGGCTAGGCTACCTCCCATTCATGTCCCGCCTCACTCATAAACTCAACCCGCGGCTGATCTACCCTTCCCTGATCGGGCGCTACAATGTCCAACCGCTGCCCCATCAGCTCGGCAACGCTCTAACCCGCGGCCAAGGCCTCGCCATCGTCATCTTCTTCCTCCTCAATTTATTCCTAACGTCCGTCAACTACCGTTCCTTCCAACCGCACGCCCTGCGCCCGCAAGTCCCCTTCGAAATATCCAGCTACATCGTCTACCGAACAGGAATCATCGCCTTCGCTCTCCTCCCATTATTGCTCCTCTTCTCCTCGCGGAACAACGTCCTCCTCTGGTTCAGCAACTGGTCCCACGCCACCTACCTCTTACTCCACCGCTGGGTGGCACGTCTTTTCTTCCTGCAGGCGCTCGTGCACACCCTCGTCGCACTACCCTTCTTCTACGGCGACGCAAAGCGCGGCTACTGGATCTGGGGGTCCGTCGCGATCGTCGCCATGGCCTTATTGCTGCTCACCAGCGTATTGTGGGTGCGTCGCAAGGCGTACGAGTTCTTCCTAGCGTCCCATATCATTCTGTCCGTCATCACGTTGGTCGGGTGCTGGTACCACGTCACGCTGTGGGTGGGCATCGGGACCTGGGGCTACGAGACCTGGCTGTATGCCGCGTGCGCGGTCTGGTTCGTCGATCGGCTTGCGCGGGGCGCGCGGGTGCTCAAGAATGGCCTTCGTCGCGCAAAGGTGGTTGAGCTGGGTGGCGAGTATGTCCGCGTGGATGTGCCGGGCGTGCGATGGGGCACCGGCGACCCGGGCGCGCACATGTATGCGTACTTTCCGACGCTCGGCGGTCCGGCCGCGTGGCGCCGCCAGCCGTGGGAGAATCATCCGTTTTCGATTGTGCCGACGGCTGTTTTGGTTGGCGACGGGCAGAAAAATAAGACGGGTGATGAAGGAGCTGGATCGCGGTCGTCGTCGGCTTCGACGGGACGGAATGTGGTTGTTGTTGTTGAAGTCGATGTGGAAAAGGGAGATGCGCGGGCAGCAGGAAAGGCGAGGCCGCGAGTCAAGACTGCTGGTGCCACTGGCAGCAACTCGGTTGATGATGATCGTGATGATCACCGTCTCACTGTTGCTGCTGCTGCTGTCGGTGCCGATGGTATTACCCTCCTGATCAAAAAATCAGCCGGCATCACTAAGCACCTTTGCTCGACCGAGGGCGGCCTGCTGACGCTTCTCGACGGGCCGTATTCCAATGCTCCGACCACCGAGATCCGGCGCTGTGACCGGCTCCTGCTCATCGGTGGCGGTATCGGTATCACGAGTTTGCTGTCGTGGACCGTGAACCATCTGAACGTCAAGCTGTGTTGGAGCGTCAAGGAATCGGCCAGGTGCTTGGTTGCCGAGGTCGAGGGTGCGCTTGGCAGGGTGCAGGAAACGGATGTGCGGGTCGGTAGCAGACTGGACTTTGACGACTTGCTGGCCCGAGAGGTGGAGTGTGGCTGGAGGAGTGTCGGCGTTGTTGTCTCTGGACCTGGAGGGTTGTGCGATGATGTCAGAGCGGCGGTGGTGGCTGCCGGGGAGAAAGGGAAGACGGCATTCGTGCTCGAGGTGGATGCTTATACCTGGTAATGGCTTGATGATTCCTGCTTGCCTTTATTCATGATGAATAATGAACTTTCAATTTTCGCTCTTTCCCGGAAGGTCTGTTCTGTTTGGTAGCTAAGGTGGGTAGGTACGGTGCTCACTTGCCGAGGAAAGACGGGACGGGCAAGAGCAACAGCTATCAACAGACAAGACTTTAGGTTGCTCTTTCTACCTCGCACTTTCCATTCGGCACTGGCTGCTTCCTCTTAATGCTGTGGAAGCCAGCGACTTCCTCCGGGGCTCCCCGGTGCCGAGGATGCACCAGCTCCCGAGTCCCGTCGTCCGGGGTCCCTTCCCTTTTCCACATGTTGTTATGCCTCAGGTTTCTTCCGGGAGCGTTCTCTTCCAAAAAATCCATTAACATCTATCATCTTTTCTCTCCGCACCCACCACCAACACAAAGGTGTTCGACTTCACCATGGACGGCCCAGGGAACTCATTCCAGTTTGAGTTTTGCCGGATACCTGGCTGCAGAGAGCGGACATGGCAGCGGCCCAACATCCGGGACACCTACTGTTATGCTCATACTATCGGATTAGTGAGTCGCACTCTAAATACTTATTCTGCTTCGACTGGCCATATGTTCACATGGCTGGGACCTGCCTCGAAAGCTGGGTGTGTGGATAGGTCAGCCCGATGGAACGTTCCGGAAATTTGCCTCACTAGCGGGGCGCCACCAACCGATCGTACGGGAGAGTCAGGCAACAATGCCTACAGCTGAGGCGGCAGGACATCCTGGAGCGAGAGATGAAGCGGCAGGACATCCTGAAGCGAGAGATTAGCAGCCGCGCCCGACTTGCCCGACACAAGCATCAACACCTGCCCCTGTACCAGCTTTGACGCAGTCTCGTCAGTCGAATCTCTCACAGCAAGCATACCCATATGTAACTGGAACAACTTTGCCGCAGTATCCTCGGCCGAATCTCCCACAGCAAGCATACCTGGACTCATATGCAACTGGACCAACTTTACCGCAGTCTTTCCAGCCGAATCTCACACAACCTATACCAGCTTGGCCGCAGTCTTGCCAGTCGAAAGTCCCACAGCAAGCATACCCATATGCAACTAGACCCACATTGCCGCAGTTTTCGCCGCAGCACCTGTCTCCCCTTGCTCCGATCTCTGCGCCGTCATGGATGCCAAACTCCGTCGATACGCCAACGATGGGGGGCTCCAGCGAGATGAAACTTTGCCCTTGCTGCGGCCAAAAAAAGGCTCACAATGAGTTTATCGAGGGAGGAAGCGTTGTGTCGAGCTGTATTCCCTGTTTTGATAGATATGCAGCTCAGGATTACCTTGCTGGCATGGCTGTATGGCATGTTCCCCCTAAAAGGACAAATAATCTATGCTAACTCCTGACCAGAGTTCGTCCAGAAGAAGTGAGGATACCTCGGTCTCAACAACAACGCATACGAGTGACGCAATCACGTCGCCGCAGGACGAGCAAGGTTTGGGGACGACAATAGGGCCCATGCCTATCACTTCCATGCTGAATTCCATCCCAGACAACCGGCTTAGCTTCATAGACCCTGCCCTGCGACCGCCTATTGAGCCCGTGGATACCCAGGAGCCTGTTGAGCCCGTGGATAACCCAGCCCGAGTCGATGACGATGCTTTGGATGGCGAAATGGTCAGTGGCTTGATGTTTTTAGCGGCGCAGAGAGACGGATGATGCATGTCCGTTGGTCTTGAAGGCCACGGCGTGCTGCTCAATTTCTTTGCCTCGTTGGAGGCGATGATTTCTTATGTTGCATGCACGTAATAGTCAGGGATTAGATTACAACGATAGACAAAATATGAGCGTTCAATTGATATCTAAGGTATCTCATGCAGCTCCGTAAGTGCCTCGGGACACTTGTAAGACTTCATGAGAGTGGTTGCTAAATACCATCGGTTTGGGTGAACGAGTCACTTCCTCAAAACGACCAAAGTAATTAAACAAACATTATACCCGGTAACGTTAGCATGTCCTCTTTCAACACTAACTGGATTGATACCTTACACTATTTCAGGGTAAAAAGTACAATTGTCATGGCGTGGCGCTATGCAGCACATAATCCACAGTATTCTAAGCCTTGTCAGCTTGGAATTCGACATTCTTTTGTAATGGGAAGGTTAGCTCAGTGGTGTGGGTCATTGTGCAACGCCGTCACAACAATTCTATGGTAAATATTCAACTCTAGTGCCTGTAAAAATCCCTTTGTAACCTTTTAATAATTAACTTATAAAATCTAAACCGCCTTTTACCTATTCTCCCAGCCTTTTTTTTTGTCGCCACCATGGCCCTAGTAGGTAGATACTAGAGGTTGATTATTTACTGTAGAATGGTATAAGGATCCGGCAAAATCCTGTAGATTCCTTATCTGTGACATCTGTCAAGGCCGGCATCAGGGATCGATGGACAAACTCATCAATTGGGCACTATCAACGAAGATTCTAAACTGGAGAGGAAAGAAAAGAAAAGAAAAGAACAATCCTTGGAGCGCGAAGCGCGACAAGCTTCTTCGTGGGGTGAGACCCCTTGCCCTTCGTTGCTCCTGATTGGTCCTAGTGACCGAGTCTCCATACCGGTAGCTCTGCGGGGGCTTGGTCCTCACAACATCCAATGTTTTACGGTCAGCTGCTACTTAGGGCCTTAGATGGTATTTACAATGAATTTCTGCAGCTTAAATAGGTAGGTATTTCTAGGATAGTTACTAAGGGCCTTAAAAAGTCACGAGCTGAGGCCCTTGTAAGTAGGTACTCGATGGCTACCTAACCTAGGTACTACACCTTTGCTATTAGGGGTTTGTTTTATTTAAATTTGCTACAGTTAAGCCTGCTTGCTGCCAGCATACATAGGAAGGGGGGGGGGGAGGGGGGGGGGGATATGAACATTAAAACACAGAAATATTGTCACGAGATCGGTAGTTCTAAGAGGCAATGCTTCGATTGATTGTACTGAATTCATGGAATTCTCAGCTAGAGAGTAAAAGAAGGAAAGAAACGAAATGCGTGCGAGAGAGCGATAGCTTTTATGGCCAGCCAACAATCGTGCTAGTCGCGGGGTCCACGTGATCATTTGACTGCACGTGACCTGTGGTGGTGGAAGGGGGTGGTGGAAGGTGGTGAAGGGAAAGCCAGGCGCGCATGCGCCGTCACAAATATCGTCCATCTTTAGCAGTATTTTGTAATTAGCCCCAAGGCACACACCCGACTTAAAAATCACAACACTTGTTGTAGGCGTAAATGGGCCGTGCGCTGGAAGAAAACTCCCTTGCTAACAACACCCCCCGTCACCCTGATAGGTAACTGAATCTAGCAAAACAAAACAAACCCTAGTAGAGGAGGTGTATTTACCGCCGTGGGATGGTGTACACAAGACACACTGCCAAGACGGGATCAATGACCATCTCATCTCGGCTTGCCGCGGGTTTGATCGGGATTTTTGTTTTTGGTGAGGGGGCTAAGTGGTCCCGGGAGAGCGCGCCCTGTCCGGGACAGGCTGCGTCCACGGCAATCAACTCTATCCAATGGATCACAGGTCGGGTCGGTTTGCGGGGTTTTTCTGTGTGGAATTGTCTAACACCAACACTTAACAGTGGCTGTGGACGTGGTGATATCAAGCTCCTGTATTACCATTTGATGTCTAGCGTACATTGCCCAGATACATGTACCCGTGGGAAGGACCGGATCTGTATGTGACTCCCTTTCATGAGTGAGTCACCGTGGTCAATATCAAAGAACTATAACAGTGGGCAACGTCCCCCGAATCTTTTGGGAATCTTTGAAGTTTGGTTTCTTTTCATGTCTTGTTCCCATCTTCACTCAATCAAGGAGCAGTATCAAACAACCATGGGGGATACCATCACCACCGCCTTGCCCGTCAGGGCAAACACCGTCGACAGCCAAGATGGACAACACCACACCCCAGTGAAATTTGGTACTGCTCTGCGAGACCAGTTCCTCTTCGACCCAACCTACCGCAACCTGAACCAAGGCAAGTTTCTCACCTACCTACCTTACCCACTACAGTGCCATCATACTGATTGATTGGGTGGGTGATAGGTTCCTTCGGAACAATCCCTGCCTTCGTCCAAACCAAACAACGGAGCTACCAAGCCATGGCCGAAGCCAAACCCGATCCGTTTATACTGTACACTTATTTTCCTCTGCTGGACGAGTCGCGTGCGGCGGTAGCCAAGCTCCTCAGCGCGCCTGTTGAGACGGTAGTATTCGTATCCAACGCCTCGAT
Organism: Apodospora peruviana; assembly: GCA_033439685.1. NCBI lineage: Eukaryota > Fungi > Ascomycota > Sordariomycetes > Sordariales > Lasiosphaeriaceae > Apodospora > Apodospora peruviana. The sequence goes on from JAUEDM010000009.1 coordinate 257,528, forward strand.
AGGCGTCAACACGGTGCTCCGCAACCTAGTCTGGTCAAACGACCGCGCCGACGAGATTCTGTATTTCAGTACCATTTACGGCGGGTGTGGTCGCACGGTCGACTATATCGTCGAATCTACTTACGGATATGTGTCCAGTCGATGTATTGAGCTCCAATACCCATGCAGCAACGCGAGCATCATCGTCAGTTTCCATAGCGCGGTGCAGCAGTCCAGAAAGGAGGGGAAGAGACCGAGACTGTGTATCTTTGACGTTGTTTCCTCCCAGCCGGGGGTGCGGTTCCCGTTTGCAGAAATGGCGGATGCGTGCAGAGAGGAAGGGATAATGTCGTTGGTTGACGGGGCGCAGGGGATCGGGATGGTCGATATTGATTTGTCGAAACTCGACCCCGATTTCTTTGTCTCGAATTGTCATAAATGGTTGCATGTTCCCAGGGGATGCGCAGTCTTTTACGTGCCTGAGCGGAATCAGGGCCTCATGAGGTCGACCTTGCCGACGTCGCATGGTTTTGTGGGGACGCCGGCTTCTGGTGAGAAGGGGAGAGCCGTCCCGTTGGGGAAGCATATGCGAGATATGTCGCCTTTTGTGCTGAATTTTGGGTTTTTGGGGACATTGGATAATTCGCCTTATCTTTGTGTTAGGGATGCCATTACCTGGCGCGAGGAGGTGTTGGGCGGGGAGGAGAGGATTCGACAATATCAGATTGATTTGGCGAGGAAAGGAGGAAAGAGGGTTGCCGAGATCTTGGGGACGAGTGTTTTGGAGAATGAAGAGGGGACGTTGACGGAGTGTGCTATGGTTAATGTTGCCTTGCCGTTGGGGGTGGAAGGGTTTGAGGAGACTGGGGAGGAGGGAGCGAAGGTGCTTGTGGTTGGGGATGCGGACGAGGCATTTGCGTTGACACATTGGATGAAGGAGCGGTATATGGAGGATTATAATACGTATCTGTTTACGTTTGTGTACCGGGGCCGGATTTGGGTTCGGTTGAGTGCGCAGGTTTTTCTGGATGAGGAGGATTTTGAGTGGACGGGGCAGATGTTGAAGACATTGTGTGAGAAGGTGGTAAAGGGGGAGCATAAGGCTTGAGAAGTGCAAGCTGGAGGGGGTGTTTCCTTGGGTCTGCCGCCATTTCTGAGAGATTGGTCCATTCATCGATAAAAGCGTTCAAACTGAGAAGAGCGGCAGGAGGATGTGAGAGATGAGTGGCACACGGCTCCACCTTGACAAAGAAATGCCCCCGTTGAAGAGTCATGATGCCAACCTATATCCACAACAAAACTCATCAGGCCCGCTGGCCAAATGGTAAGGCGCCAGATTTCGGTTATTGAAACCACTCTGGAGATTGTGCGTTCGAGCCGCACGTGGGTCGTCAGCTTTATTTTTGTCCTATATTCTCTTATATAATCATCATTACCATCTCAGATACCGCTGCCTGGATGGATCCTGCCTTTTTATCTGGAAGAAAGAAAGAACACACCAACGTTATTGCTGTCCAAAACCACTCACTCCTCCATTCCATCAGTCCTTGTCGCCTCTTCCATCCCTTCAATCCTCTTTCCCAACCAAGCATGAAAGCCAGCAAACATGCCCACCTCCAACCTTGACGAACAAAACTCTCTCAGAGCCTTATACCTGTTGACCTGAAACTCCGCCTCATCCACATCCCTCTCAACATCCCTTATCGCCTTCGTTATTTTGGAAAGACACACCGGACAAAGATAAGGCGGCTGCCTCACATCCTCGGCCATGCCCGCCGTGCTCTGCATAACACAAGCATAATACACGCAGTGCGCAATCCCAAAACAGTGCCCCAGCTCATGCGCGACCGTCCTCGTCAACCTAGAAAACCACTGCCCGGTGATATGTTTCTCCACATCTGGTGCTTTCCTCGCAGCCTGGACAGCTGCTCCCAACGGTGTCGCTGCAACCTTGGCACTCATAACACCATCGATCTTACGGTTTGCTGGCCCAAACTCAACCTTTGTCCTGCCCTTCTTACCCTTCTTCTTCTTCTTCTTCGCGCCTTCCTCCTCCTCTATAATCTTCTCATGCGCGTGTATACGTATGTCTAGAAAGTTCTGACAGTGAGACATAGGCCACATGTGCTCCCTCTCCACAACCCCGACAAAGTTCTCGCCGTAAGGCTCGTAATCCAGCGCAGGGTTGTACCTCGCTGAAGACACGACTGCGACACGGCTGCCTCCAAACGCGCGCCCGCAGCAGAAATCGTCGTCCTCGTCTTCGTACATGTCCTGATCTATGAGCAGAACGAATGCGTACGCGTCTGCTGGCAGCGCGTCGATCATTGCGTCTGTTAGATCGTTGAGGTTCAGCTGGCGCTTGAACGCGCCGTCCGGGCAGGGACGGGTGCAGATGCGCGTTGTGCTGGCGTTGGGTCCGAGTTGCAGACCGACGTATCTTTCTGGATCACGGTCTGGGTCGTCGGCCTTGGTGGTCTTGACGCGTTTTTTTGGTCGGCTGGTGGTGGAGGCGGTCGTTTCTCCATCCCAGGGAGCGAAGGCAACTGGGCCGGGAAGGAGTTTGACGGGGAGGGGATGGTAGAATGCTTCCAGATAATGGATGATATCGTCGACCCCCTTTTGTGTTGTGGGCGGAGGCGTGTTCTTGGCAGGCCAAGGTTCGGATACGCATTCAGGTGTTTTCCACGCGTTCATGAATTTGACGCCGGGGGAGATGGTGGGCACACGGCCGACGTAGAGGGTCTTGCGTCGACGGGTGAGGTGGTTGCGGGTTTTTGCCTGGCTGAAGGAGCGCAGGCTTTGAGGTGGGTCCTCTGGGTCGATGGCCAGGGCGTCTTCTGGGAGAACGAGAGGGCCGGGGAAGGTGTATTCTATTGATGGATCGGAACCAGACTCGGGGACAACACTGCCGGAGAGGGTTGCTGCTGCCATCCTTTTGGACGGGGTTGGTCGGATGAAGCCCGCTTTTGGGGCGTGGGACGACACGTCCACTTGGAGGGTGGAATGGGTGCATCGGACGAAGCTGACCATTGTTTCTGGATATGAGTTTGATGATGGAAATGTTGGAAGTGATGATGAAGGTAAGTGAGATGAAGGTAAGTGATTATGGGAAAGTGATGAAGTGGTTGAGCCTGTTGATGTTCGTGTCTCTGCCTGCATGTCAACAACACCCCTGTTCATCGGGTTAGGCAACAGCGGGCGCCAAGTCGAGCGTCACACTTGGCACCACGGCCAAAAGCTCATGTAGGGTTAGGGCTAACGCGGAGAGTCCATCTCGACTGTCTTCCGAGTCATTCGTAGTCATCACACAGTGCTGAAGTGAACGTGATCGAATAAAGCTCTATCATGTCATTCATAGCCTCATCACTTCCACAGGCTCATCTGTAACGACACTCTGAACACTGAACCGGAGCTGCAAATCGACCCAAGGGGCGGGCCAGCCTCAGTCTTCAAGCTAACCCTGCTGATAAAGACTCCGAGAGTTGGATCGAAGCAACTCATAGAGCATTGGAGAGAACCGGCAGGAACCACTCGTATCCACGGGTGATGTCGCTACCGCCGCAGTGCTGCTGTCTCCATCAACCGCTGTAGCCTGGCTGCAGACCACCTGTCTGCCGTCCTGTCTGCCGTCCTCCATGCTGTCACAAGATGTGTGAACATTTACCGAGGCATGGGCGTCATAACTGCACAAAAGTTGTTTGTTAGAGACTGCTATCACATTCAATGAAGAACCAGGTCTCAGGAAAAACATACCAGTCATCATCGGCTGCCGCCACCAAAGGAACCACCTTCAGATCCACCGTCACGTCTTCTTCCATCCCACCAGTCTCCTGTCCATCAACCTCGAACCGTATGGCAAGCCCAAAAGGATACATATACGCCCTCCTGTGTATTCCCTCGCATTGCTCCCAGAGATCAATCCACCGCCACCAGCCTTCAACAGTCCCCTGGGCGTGGCAAATGGTAGAATAAGAATCCGGGCTCGAGCCGAGGATGATGTCAAAAGACACCTCATTAGTCATACGCGTCTTGATGAGAACCAAGTGCGAAATGAAGATGATCTCGCGCTCCTCGCCGGATGCATCTCCTCTCCTCCGCAGTTCTCCGGGCTTTTCCACCACCTTCGCCCGCGCGCCGCTGTCAGTTCCCTTGGTTTTGACAACGACCACGCTGCAGCTCTTATCGTCCTTTTCTTCCGGCTCCCTTTCTGGAAACGAGCCTACGCGTTTGAATCCCTTTGTGATTGTCGTGTGCCTGGTTTCCTGTTTCCTGACTACCATCTCGCGGAATCTTTCGCGGCTGTTTCGGGCCAAAAGACCGCCGCAGCGGGTGCTGTCCCCTTGTTCTTCATTTTGTCTGGTGGTCGCCAAGACGAAGTCACTCGTTGGATCGTTGGAGTTCGCGTTTGTCGGACTGGCGCTGGTCAGCAGGGCGAGGAGACTGACGAATGCCGCCCAGACGAGTCCATGGCGCAACATCGTTCTGCGCGGAGAGGTTGAAGGCGGGCGCGCGAAAAAAGATGGCTCTTGGTTATCGTCAGTCCGGGACCATTCGACCTACTGTAAAATTGTTGCGAATTAGTTGTGTAGAAAAGGTGAATGATGACGATGGAGGTCCGCGTTGTTGAAGTGCGGAGATTCGGCTTGACACAGCCACCCCTTGTTTCATGTTAGGTTCAAGCGCAGTTTTTTGGCCCCCAACACGACATTGACGTGTCTGCCTGCCTATGGAGGATGTTAGCATAATAAACAGAGCTGAGGGGCAGTGGCGTAGCGGGTTGCTAAAAATGGCCGCCCAGCTGGTGGAGTCCGAGACTGCTGTAAGCCTCAGTCCGAGGCTAACTCAGCCAACTCGTGTTCCACAAGATCTTTAGGGACACTCCATACAGCATTCAGTCGTCGCTCTCATCCGAGAAGATGCACAGATAATCCGTAAGCAACTTCACACAGTCTTTGTGCAACTCATGGGCGGCCAACAGAATTCAACACTGGGGCTCCAAGACTTTCCACTGGGCTGGAAGTCTAGTGCATTCAGTTTTCGTCCTCGCCGAGGAGATTGAATAAAGCCTAGGAAAGTTGGGCACTCACAGTGGGTAACTGCTATCTAACTTGAGTACTGGCCTTTCAGCCCGGCGCATCTGCTGCTTAGGGGCAGAAACTCTAGGTATATTCAGTCTTCCTTCTCGCGGAACACGAGCAACAGTATCGGGGTCACACAGCGTTGAATGCACGTGATCGGCTGCGCCGGCCAATGGCATCAGACATCCGCCCTCAACCTGCCCTCCCATCTGCCTGCTCCTCGGGGACTAAATTTGCAGTGCTTTTCAAACTGCCAATCTGATCTTGTTCTGACCATATTTTATTATATAAGCCACTTGCTGAACTGGGTTTGATAGGACATTCAACCCAGCAAGTCATATCAACCCTTGCCACCACACACGAGGACACTTGGGCTGGCGTGGATAGTATTATCGACGGAAATTTGACTGCACCTTCTCGGATACTACTGGGGTGCGAGGAGTTCGGGCCCCGGGGAGATGTCCACGAAAGAGATTCCTTAGAGTTGGGTTATCCTGAGTTCCTAACTGTGACGTAGCTACGAAATATGAACTCTGCGATCTACTCCACTTGTTCATTTTCCCTCCACAGCCTGGATCTCAATACACTTTTCCCCATGACTGCTTTTGATCCCGACCCTTCTGGGCTATGTTCAGGCAAGATGAAGCAAATCAGGTACCTGACCTAGTATCGACGGCTACATACGCAATGACTAATTAAAACATGTTACGAGAATAGTTAGATGCAACGCTCCCAACAATTCAAACAATTCAAATCTGAGGCCGCGTTTGGATTGATTTGAACCAAAATTTGCCGATTTGATTCGTTTAATCCGGACCGGACGATACGCTAGTTCCGGCCCCGGCGGCAACACCAGCCCAGGGCCGGGCCTCCGGGCCAAAAATTTCAGAGTCGAAGCCTAGAAAAGTGGAAATTTCAGGGGTAAAAACGGCTCTGGTCAGGTACTAAAATTGAATCGAACGAACAATCAAATATTTGGAAATCCAAATTTGGTTTGAATTGGCTTATTTTTGGCCTAATTTGGGTTGAATTGAATTGATTTGAATTGTTAGGAGCGTTGGTTAGATGTGAAAGTGGTTGTAGTCCAATATTAGGGTAATCGTAGGTCTAATTAATATAAAGGGTCAAGATGTCTCAAGATGATGACTAGTAGAGTGAAAGAAACAAAAACAAACGCACGAACACTCCAGACTTTAAGAACTCAATCCCCAGTAGCATCAAATCACCACTTAGCCGACCTCGGCGGGCTCCGACTTCTGTCACTGTCATCCCAATCCCTATACCTCCGCCGCGTCGTCGTCCTCCTCCGCTCCCGCGGCTCCTCCCTCTCCCTCTCAATGACATCCCAGAACACCTTCTGCCTGAACTCGGAAATCTCATCAGTTTCATCAGTCCAAAATATCGGCTCCTCAGCCCAGTCACTTGCACTCGGCATCAGCACAACAACATGCACATTGTGGCCGGCATGCCGCCTCCCGAGCGGCGGCCGATCCGTCAGCGTCACCGCCCTGAGACAGACCTCTGCCCTCCCATCAGTGACCTCCACCACCTCATCTCCATCCTCAGCCGACGAAATAACCTCAACAATCGACCTGTTGGCATGCAAGAGCGCCAGAAACTGCGGAATCGTAGCAACAACACCCGTCTCAGCATCCTTTTCCGCCCTCCTCTTCTCTCTCCTGCTCCTCGATCCACCACCACTACTATAACTTCTCGTCCGTCTCGATGACCTAGTCGCAGCGTAATCAACCCGCAACAGACTACTGGGTCTCGGCCGCCTCCTCGTGCTGCGTCTTGGCCTTCCCCCACCACCTTCACCACCTTCAAATCCCCCGTCCTCATACTCCCGCCGATCCTTCCGCCCACGAACAGTTTTCTCCCTCCGCTCACTCATATCCTCATCCTCATCCTCATCATCACCAGAGTCAGTAAACACGGCATTTGAGTTCCCCGACTTCGGTATCACCCTCGCATAGCACGGCCCAGGCCGCACCTGCGCACGCCACCTAAATCGATTATCATTATACTCCAACACCACCTTCCTCACACTCTGATCAACACGCATATTTACGAGAATCCCCTTGGGCACATCCTCCATAGCAGCAACCGGCCTAATGCTCACCCCCCTGCCCCCTCTCCCTTCCAACCCCACCTGAAACAGCGTAATACTCCCCCAGTGACTATCAGAAGACCAAGTCAACACAGTCAAGTGATCGGTATTCCCAAGATACTTGGCCGTATCGAACAGCTCACTCTCAAGGCGTTTCAACTCCCGCATTGCGGTAGTCGGCGTAGATGCCTCATCCTGCCCGTGGGGTGGGAGCGGTCTCAGAATGGCGCGCTCATAAGCCTGGAACTCGCTAATATGCGTGTTGGCATGAAATTTGTGAATGATTGGCTTCGCGAGCCGGCCTAAACCTTTGACGGGGCCAGCTTCCACTTCTGTGAACGCGTCTATGACCTCGTCGTGGGAGGTTTGGATGGGCGTTTTGTGTCGGGGTATCACGTCCTCGCGGAATTCGGCCCATTTCAACACTGCATTATCTTTGGCCACTGACGCGCGACGGTGATGAGTGCGCGGACTGCGTTGTGGAGAGGATGATGACTCGTCGACGACGTCTTCGGCGGGCCGGGTGATGGTGATATTGTTGTTGTTTATTGTTTGGGTAGCGAAGTAGAACGTCAATCCCGTATGATTGGGCAGCTGGAGTTTCGGTGGTGGTTGTGGGATGTAAGGGTTTGGTTTTGGGGTTTTGTGGTGGAGGGGGTGGTCTTCTGAGAGTTGTGAGGAAGAGTCGGAATACCGGCGTCCCCAGAGGCGGGAGGCGACTAGTGCTTGGGCGTCGGCGGCTTCATTTTTGCCCGTTGTTGGGACGAGTGCCCATGAGTCGTTTTGCGAGCGGTGCTCGTCCGATTCTTGGCTTGTGAGTGTGAAGTCTGGCATTTTTGCAATCTTAATAGTTGGTTCGTCAGTGGATGACGTTTGTGCCGGACCAATGACGGGAACTAGAAGGACCACCAAAAGGGGGTTGCGTTCTGTATATATCTTCCTGCCAAGCTCAAGAATTTGGTCTGTTGGCAAGAACGCGGTTTGTGGCTCGCATTATGGGAAGAAATAGGATTTAAGCGTGATGGTGCATGGAGGAGGCCGCGAGGACGTATGCCCTACCGTGGCGTAGTGATGTGTTGGTACGGATTCGGGGCGCTTTGGTGCATAAGAAGCCCCGGACTGTCTCATGCAAGCCGAGTTCATATTATTTGGACGACTACTGATGCGTTGTTGAAGAGGCTGAGTTTGTGAAAATGTTAATGGTTGCGCTGCAAATTCGCGTCAGACGGCGTAGTGGCCGTTGTAAGCGACCTTGGCGCTTAGCTTTCCGAGTCTTTTTCGGTCCAGTTTTGGTACCAACGGTCACAACGGCCTGGAGTCTGACCTCATACCAAACCGAGGCGCAGCGCTTCGAATGGCCCGACCCGGGTCGGACCCCGGTTGATGGTTTGGGCTTCAGCTTGATAATCCGTATTGAAGAGATAAAAATTCGGAAATCGGGGTCACGTGGGATAACTACACCTGCGTATCTCTTTCATTCAGTGGAGCTTTCCCTGATCCAGCTGACAAAAGGATATTTGGCATGATGATATCTTGGCAATGCATCGAGACAAATGGTATGAGCATCCGTTCTTGAAGATACAAGATATGAAATCTATTCTGCTTGACGAAAATAAATAACTGACACGGGCGGGACTCGAACCCGCGCCGGGGGCACTTGCTACTATATCCGGCTTTTTAAGACCGTCACAGACTTGCGTAGTCCATGTGCTGCCAACTACACCATCGAACCAAATTATTTTTCGTGTTTACTGACAAAGTCAGTCCTAAATGCGGAGGTTGACACGATATGAAATGACAAAGGAAATAAATAATTGACATGGACTTGACTCGAACCGCGCCTAGGTGAACATCTATGAACAACCTGGTAATATTGGGTTTGGACGATGCTTGCCAGTAACCACCACCCTTTAAATACCAGGCTGCAGACTTGCAGTGCGGGATGACAAGCTCGTAGCACTGTACAATGGTACAATCACCGTTTTGACTGAAACCCCAGTGTGATATCATATGGCAAAATTTCGTTCCCTAATTATCCCAAATGTACCTAGTTTGCAAGATGTCCTGCACATTTCGATAGATAACTCCACCGGCTTGAACTCGGCTCGGACACGGGGGATATCTCCCCGACCAGCCGACTCATGTTCTCAAGTCTGTGTGCGCCTATCCACGCCATATCACACTGGTGGAACCGAGGTTGCCCAGTAGCTATCAGTTGGCGCCCACGCAAACAACGCCTTGCGGCGTCCAAATGCAGTGTGTTACCCTTTGAACCCCAATCTCCAAACTTATTCTGTGTGTGGTGATTTGGAGTCGTCAGACCCTTGCAGACAACAGCGCTGACCTCATTGGCCACCTCATTCGCTGAGATGTACGTGGCCGTGGTTGATGCATCGAAGATTCGGCTGCATAACATCTACATGGTAAATGAGCGGCCGCCCGTACTTGCGATCATGTCCAGGCTTTCCGTCTGCGATGGCCGCGGCTCTCGGATGTCGTACCAATATCCCTCGACCGAGCTACACGCGGTTCAAACTCAGATGCCTGTGAAATCCGGTCCGTGGTCATACTCGTATAAGTAAGTATCACTCGGCCTTCGTAGTTAAATTCGCCATTGCCTGAGGTCAGACTACTTTCATCTGCACATCTGCTCCACAGCGGAAACCAAGCCCTCATATTCTCGGAACTTCCAGGCTCCCGCTACATCACTTATTTTCATCGGACTGAACTCACATCATCTTGAACTCCCTCTTAAAAGGTACAAGTGCAAAGCTACTTCCATCTTCCCATCTCTGAATCCTTCACTACAAACCGAAGTAATCCATCAAGTTCCCAGGATGCCACATTCCACACTCACTACGCCTCATACCCCGGAGATTGCCATCATCAGCGCCGGTATCTGTGGCCTGCTTCTTGCCCAAGGCCTCCAAAAGGTACCTGCCCTTTTACAATCCAACCCCTGAAGCCGATGACCATCTCTAACACATCATTCATCAGAATGGCTTCAAAGTGACCGTCTACGAGAAGGAGCCCAGCCTCGAGACCAAGTTTCGCGAATGGACGATGCTCATCCACTGGGCGCTGCCCGTGCTCAAGAACATGCTTCCCGACGAACTCCTCGACCAGATCCACCTCGCCTATCCCGACTTGTCCTACCCATTTGGTACCAAAAAGAAGGAATCGATCCCTTGCTCCAATGGGGTCACCGGAGGTGTGGTATTTGAGGTCTCGATGGCCGCACGACGCGTCTCTCGCGCCAAGTTCAGACGGCTTTTGACCAAGGGGTTGGACATCCAGTGGGGAAAGGCTATCCTCGATCTGGATTGCCCTGATATTGGGCCAGTCGCCGTTCCCTTTGCGGACGGCGATACAACCAAGGATGACCTGGTCATTGGGACGGATGGGATGAACTCGCAAGTCAAGAAGTGGCTTGTTGGTAAGGAAGCTGCCAGACCTTTGAGCTCGGAGCATGCCATCGGCAATGGGATAGTCAGGTACGAGACTGCTGAACAGGCCAAGGCTGTTCAGGGTGGTAATCCGCTCGGGTCTATTAAGGTGCATCCTGACAGCTTTATATTCTCGGCGCGTGAGCTTCTCCTCCCTTTGCTCCCCCAAGACAATTCACTGACAGGACTTCGTTGAGGATAGTTCAGAATGTTCCCGACCCGCAAGACCCTTCGAATTGGTTCTTCCATGTGGTCCGCATCTGGAAAGAACCTGATATCAAGAGCTACGAAGGCGATGAGGCGATCGCGAAAGTCAAATCCATCACCACCGACAAGTCGATCCACGAGCCGTTCCGATCCGCGATTTAAGCCATCCCGAAAGGATCTCAGTTCTTTGTCAGCCAGCTCCGCCACTGGGTGACCGTGCCGTGGGATAGTCGGTCTGGCAGGGTGACGCTGGCCGGTGACGCTGCTCATGTAATGCATCCCAGTGAGTCTTTTTCCTTGAACTTGATTTGGCCTGATGCTGATAAACGACGAACAGATCGCAGCCAAGGACGCAATCAAGCCCTCAACGATGTTGGAATTCTCATCAACGAACTGCTGAGGGTCAAGAACGGAGATATCTCAACTCAAAAGGCGATTCAAGCGTACGAGAAGGATCTGTCTGTCCGTGGCCAGAAGGCTGTGCTCGAGTCGCTGGAAGACACCAAGCACCTGACGAATTTGGATGATTTGGAGAAGTCACGACATGCTGCGAAGGGGTTTCGGAAGTGAAGACCTACGGATGAACTGAGCATGGTGGTCTTGTCTGCGCTGGCTGTGCCTTCTTATCCGTCATGTCGCGGTTGGTGGCTGGCTCGTCTCGGATATGAGCAGTGGTTTACTGGGTCTGAGGGGAAAATGGAAAGGATGTTCAATATTCGATGCTTCTCAACTGTGGACTTGAAAATCTTAGGAACAAGGACGAGAACGAGGGGTTCTACTACTACTTGATTTATAAAGGACGAGAAAATGTGATCGGTTACTTATTGTAAGCACATGAGGCTTGTCAATAACAACACCTGGTTATATGCGACGAATCTGGGCACAACAAATTTCCTTTTTCGTACAACCTCACGCACGTGACGTGGCTTACCGTGGTCATCAAGGTCGTGCCCGTCATAGTCAGGGTCGTCCGCATCGTCGTCGACGCCGTCGTAGTAGTCAGGGGTAAACTCCGGAGCTGGAAGAAGGTACAAATCAGACTGGGGAAACGAATCAAGCCGAGCTATAACCTGGTCGACCAGCTCCCTTACGAGCGCTTCGCTAATCGGAGCGGAGCCGTAGACGTAGTTAAACCCGACATACGGAGCCGGATCAAGGTCCGGGCTGTCCTCGACAGGGCCGACAAGGCCGTTGTCGGGGGCTAGGGCAAGGTCTGGACCGTCCTCGTCGACAGGGCTGTCCTGATGAAAGTGCTGACCATCTTCAGGACCGTTCGGATCGTTGCAACCTCCGTCGAGGTCGACAGGGGTTGTCCGGGGGCAAATCGAAGTGCTGGTCGTCATCAGGACCGTCCGGATAGCCCTCGAAGTCCGAGTCAGGACTAGCCAAGTACCTAGGGCCGTCATCGTAGTCCGAATAGGGGGTAGGCGGCCGGTCAGACTAGTCGTCCTTGGATTCGTATTCGGCTGGTTATGCCGAGGTCGTGAGGGGGGTAATAGCTCTAAAACCCTGGACATGCGCTGACCCCAAATCGTGCGCCCTACTCGCATCGGCAGATAGCGGGAAGTCATGTGGTGAAAGGGACTAGACCCTCCGCTCAGTAAGTACACCTCCTCTAAAATAGGAAGTGCTAGTCATCTTCCGCATTACACTATCTCCTGTAGAACGTCAGCCGGCCACACAATCACCCCCTCACCTGCGATATCCTCTTTAGAACGTCGCGCAGATTATGTTTCAGCTAACCGGTCTCAGCTGACAATTAGGTTCAACAGTTACTAGTGGCTTGGTTTAGAAGGATCTTGCATAGCTGGTCTCCATGGTGAGCATGTGGGCAGGTAGGTATGCACAAGACATCAACAGCTCAATGTGATACTGCAACTAAGAATCATTAGTTGCTACGATTATCGTTTCTTGCGTCAACACTCCCACGGGCCTAGAAACAAGACAAGACAAGAATAACCTTGTCCTCTTGGAGTTCAGCTGGAGTCGAATCAACCATCTAGCCAAAAACAAGCTTCTTGACGCTCTCTGCGGTGCAGCTCTAGTCTTTCAACGGCAACACCTTTATTGTCCTCGTGCAGGCACTAATGATATTACTAACCTATTGATGACCAGCCAGCCACACCTCAGGTGTCTGTAATCACCGGTAACAGCCCTCGCAATCCTAGAACTGCAATGTTGTTTGGGGTATAAATGTGGGTAACGGAAGCATTCACCCGTCGAAAGAAAATCAGATACCTCCCCATCAGAAGCTTTGAGTTCCTCATCTGCCACTTCACGTATCCCTCACTCACACCCAACGTCCAACCGAAACCATGGCGTCTTCCGATCAGCAGTAGGTAGCACACCCTTTCGAGATTTGGTGGCAGCATGAACTCATTTGCTAACCTGAGAAAACCGCAAGAGAGCCCGAGATCCTGGGAGTCAGTCCCGACAAACTCGTGAGCAAGGAGCAATTCGACGCTACAATGGCCAAGATCCTCAAAGACGATGACGATCATGTCTTGCTCTCCGAGACTCCGGCCCCGGATATTGATATCCTGGCTGGCCTCCTTGGGGTCGAAACGGCCGAGTCTATACCCAAGTTCACCTGCCGCTTCGTCAAGGGAGATGAAGCCTGCGCCAGCTGCGGCCGTCACTTCAGCATCCTCGACATGGCCAGGACCGGACTTGAATTCCACGGCAAGGATTTCATCAACGCCACCATCTTCGGGAAGCATGGTGGCCACGTTTTCAACAATGTAACCCAGCTCCATCAGTGTTACGATTGTGGTGAGAAGGCTAAGTGGGGCATGGATTATGGCTGCGCCATGTATGGTTGTGGCAGTCCCTGAGGCTGTGTGGCGGTTGCGTATGGCATTACCCTAGCCTAGCTCAGGGAAGAATCAGGGGAAGCTTAGCACAAATCAGCCACGGCTCATCCCAGCTCACCCCGGCTCAGGACGACGAACGAAAGAGGAATTTGTGTGCCCAGATTCGTTGCCGACAACCAGGCTGTTAGGAGACCAATTTCCTTCACTTTCATAGTAATTTCATAGCTTATTGGTCCTCTGGCAAATATATAACGAGCAGCGTCCATCCGTCGCTGCTTGACGCACACATGCAATGGCGTGACATGATCTCATATTGCAGCAGGTACAACACTGGGAGTGGAGTTGACTCGGCCGATTCTTGCCGGCGGTGTGCTTTATGAAGAAGGCGCGGCGAAGTCAGATGATGACAACAGGAAGGTATGGTCTCACCTCAAAGGTCGATTCACGTGCAAGCAGTTGTCGGCCGCCCCTGCCGTCTTGCCTGCAGAGTGACGGATGACTGCAGATGCTGATCTGCACCTTGTGGAGACTGGAGCCTTATGCCTTCCTAGAAAAGAATGCATGCCCATTTCGTGGTTCGTTACACAGCGTGGCCGGTGGCGCACTGTGGTTCCACACACCGAGACATCCTCACGGCAGTTGGCAGATTGCAGGGGGAAGGAGGTTACCACGTAGCGAAGACCGGAGTTCATTGCTATTCACCGAAAAATAACTTTACATTGTATCCTCCAGGCTCAAGATAACCCATTTCCAACCTCCGTTGAGCACGTGAACCAATTCACGATCCTCCATCCGGCCAACCACAGACTGGTACTTATAGAATTCTATACACTATTCCACCATCAGTAGTAGCCATCGAGTACTTTACAAGGAACCTAGCTCGTGACTTCTCATAGCTCCTGGTAGGCATCCTGGAAATATTATTATTCATACACCGCTGTGCCCTTGGGCGCGTCGGACCTTCAAACTATTTACTGTACAGGAAAACCGTGCCCTTACGGGTCGGGTGAAAAACCGGTACCAACAATTGAGAAAACACATCAGTGACTGAGCCTGTAAATACAAAAGAAGAAGACCTCCTGGCCTTCGATGGAGGGGGTTTCAACCTGCCGACTCCAGTTTGAGCTTCCTTACTAGATTGTACATTGGTAATCTTCCCGCATCCATCAGCCAGCTCAGGATCCTTCTCGTTAGCCGTGCAGTTGGGGGATCAATGCCCTGTAAGACAGAGTAAAAATCCCAGCGAGTCCGAATATGTGTTCTCTCCCATCTTCGAGTCAATGGTGGACCCAAACACCATACGACTAAGTGTTCGACAGTTTCACGGCCTTCACCACACTCACAAAAAGGTGTTAGAATCGTTGGGACACCCCGTTTGAATAGGAAATCCCGGAGCCCGATAGCACCAGTTCGAATCTGGACAAGCAGTGAGCTTTTCGCCTTGTTGAGGCCTTCATGTCTCTTGAGTGTTTTATCTCTGAAGATGGTCTCTTTCTGGTGGTCGAGATCGTCCGCTGGCCTCATCGTTGCCCGACCGTTCCGTTCTCTTAACCACCTCACTCTGCAGTGGTGTTGCGTGTGACCCCAATTCCAGCATTTGAAACACTGCACCGGGCTCAGCGCGGCTCAACATGGCTCACAGTCTAGTAGCTGGGCCTTCCAGATCACTCCTTCGTTACAAGCTTTGCGGGCTTTTTCCTGGGAAGTCAGTGCTACCAGCACTGTTGGCCGAGTTGCATGCTGATGTTTCGGTACTCGGAATTTGACCTTATCGATGGTCCGGAGGTCAGTCTCCTTCCCAAATGCTTCCTCGGTCATCCCCTGAAGGTCTCTCGCTTCCATACTTCCTTCAGCAGGACTGCGAAAGTTCTTTTGCTTTCCTCAGCCTGTTGTCCAAATGCCTCTTTGATCCACACGCTATTAGTAGAGTACCAGTCCCTCGTCGTCATCCCTTGGAAGGTGATAACGGTGTCTCCGCTTGGGAGCTTGCGCGCCGCGACAGCTCCCTTCTTTGTCGACGCCTGGTTGACAGCCTGGATAATCTCTTGCGGTGTCCGTTTGGCCAGATCGGTTGGCATCCCTTTGCCTCTAACTAAAATATCCTTGTTTATTCGGGTTGGTACTATCTTTATTGCCGTGGTGGGTTGCGCCTGAGAGTGGGTAGGTCCCTGGGAGGCCACTGCAGCCCAGGATCTTTTCTCCTGGGTTCCGTTTACTGCTGCCTTTACCTCCTCGGCCACCACCTTGCGGAGGTTGGCCAATGATATGTTTCCAGTTTGGGCTTGAGACGCATTGTAGATCTTCTGGACCAATGCCAGGAGGTCCTGTCCTATACCTCTGGCTGCTCCTTTCATGTCTGGGTTTGCCATACCACTAGCCCATCTACCTTCTTCCTGATAGCTTCGATATCGGTGAATGGTGGGGAGCGGGATGGGGGAAAGGGAGCGCCCGAGTGCAGGGACCGGGCAAGGCCTCCTCCTCCCTCCTGTCTAGTCGGAGCCAAAGGGGGGGCCATCTTGTCCCCTTCCACTGTTTAAGCGGGTTGCTAGGGGTGATGGCTTGAATTTGCGTGATTGGTCGAGACTGAAGAGGAAAGCGGGTCCTCAAAAGAAGAAAATTCTGGCGCGTTGACCGCGATTTTGCCAACTTTGGGGACCGTCGCAGCGGTGCGCAGCGGCCTCCGTGCTGGAATTATTGTAGTCGATGTGTAGTGCTTTCGTAGAGCATTTGAATAAGGTTACAATGGAGGGTTTTATCGGTTGAGATGCCCTCCCGATCTTGCCCATCCTGGAAATACCTACCTATTCAAACTGAAAAACATGCCTTGTAAACACCGTCTCAGGCCCTAGCAGCCGATCGCAGAAGATGTTACGGATAAGGATTTTACAGGGTTTCGTAAAAGTCCTCGATAGCTACTATTCACTGTGAAAATGGTAATAACCGTTGACCCGACAGCCTGGTACGACGGCAAGATCGGCTGGGATCTGACAGTTTCATGCATTAACGTTCCTGCCATCAAAGTGACGATGGCCGCAACAATGCAGGGCAACAGTGAGCACTAACAGTCTGACACAGTGCCACGTTCCAGCATCTTGATATTTATCCACTTCGTCTCAGGTCCACGCCGTACGCCGCCCCGTGCGATATGGAAGTGGCGCCGATTCTCCACGTTGATTGGCTCTCTTGTCTCACCAAATCCACCGTGGAGCCGATTTTGGCGCCTCCTTCATAACGGCGCGGCAACACACTGTGCAACTGTCCCTTGAATTTCTTCTCTCATCTCGATCACTGCTTTCCAGCATGTCACGCTCTCTCAGCAATATCCTCACTTTTTTGCCGCCTAACATTGTTGAGAAGCCGGTCTCGCGATCTCCAGAGATGGGCGCCATTCTGCCGTCCCGACGGTTCCCCGCCGTCGTCCACGGTTTTCGCAGAATAATGGCTGTTCTACGCGCCAACCGGAACTTCCTTTCTGTACTCGTGCTCCTCTCTGTCATCTTCTTGCTTCTCAAGCTACCATCGTCGCAGTACCCGGGTGGGCGGTCTCCCCATCGAAAAGGGCCGGTGGTCCGTTTCCGGTCCAGCAGCTTCAATTGGACCTCAGCGCCCCAATTTCACCCAGTGCCCATCATCCACCACCTGCCCACAGGACGGCCAGAGCAGCTACCTCGCGTTCAGCATCCATTCCCCGGATATGTGCACGACTCGGCGACCAGAAAACGACAAAAGGCCGTTCGAGCAGCATTTGTGCGGAGTTGGAAGAGCTACAGGGCGCACGCGTGGTTGCGCGACGAACTGACACCAGTGAGCGGGGAGGGGAAGACGACGTTCGGCGGCTGGGCGGCGACGCTGGTCGATGCGCTCGACACGCTGTGGATAATGGACCTCAAGCATGACTTCTACATCGCCGCGGCCGCCGCGGCCCAGCTGGACTGGGCGAATACGACTGAAACTAGCGTTAACCTCTTCGAGACCACGATCCGCCATCTCGGCGGCTTGCTCAGCGCATACGACCTCAGCGGCGAACCGGCGTTGCTGGAGAAGGCCACGGAGCTCGGAAACATGCTCTACATGGCCTTTGACACTCCGAACCGGCTGCCCGGATTTTGGCTCAACTTTGAGAATGCGCAAAAGGGGTTCCAGGTGGCTGGCATGAACGATCCCGCCGCGTCTCCTTGTTCGCTATCGCTGGAATTCACCCGGCTTGCGCAGCTCATTGGGAACGACAAGTTCTTTGATGCCATCAGCCGCGTGACCGACTTTCTTGAGCGGACGCAGAATGAGTCCAAGTTGCCCGGCATGTGGCCGAAACTGATTAACTTCCGGGATGAGCGGGTTGGCGCCGAGATTGGATTCACGCTAGGCGCCTTGTCGGATTCCTTGTACGAGTACCTGCCGAAGATGGCCGCCTTGCTGGGAGGCCAGGAGCCCAGGTACGAAAAGATGCATCGCGCAGCCATGGGTGTTGTTGAGGAACATCTGATTATACGGCCGATGCTGCCGGAGGAGGAGACGCACCACGATATCCTCTTCGTGGGCGACGCATACGCCCACGAAGATCACGTTGACCATAACCCTGAAGGCCAGCATCTCTCCTGTTTTACCGGGGGCATGTTTGGGCTCGGCGGGAAGTTATTCGACATCCCGGAGCATGTCGCTGTCGGAGAAAGTCTGGCTCGTGGCTGCGCATGGGCGTACGACACATTCCCCACAGGGTTGATGCCCGAAATCTTTGGCATTGTTCCATGCGCAAACTGGAAAGACGGACCTTGTGCCTGGGACGAGGAGCAGTGGAAGAGGGATGGCAATCAGGATCTCAAGAAGGGCTTTGCCAATGCCAGAGATCCGCGCTACATCTTGCGGCCGGAGGCCATCGAGAGTGTCTTCCTCTTGTATCGGATGACGGGCAAGGAAGAGCTTCGTGACATTGCCTGGAGGATGTTTGAGTCCGTCATGAAGGCCACCGAGACGCCGCTGGCCAACTCGGCTATTGCTGATGTGACAGTCGAGGGCGAGACCGCGAAGTTGGACTCGATGGAGGTGAGATAACTCCACTCCTGTTGGATATGACTACCGTCGCTGACTTGGTGATTGACTTGCAGAGTTTCTGGCTTTCCGAGACCCTCAAGTACTTTTACCTGATATTTTCGCCGCCCAGTCTGATCAGCCTCGATGATTTCGTCTTCAACACTGAAGCGCACCCCTTCCGCCGTCCGAAATGATCACTTCATCGCTATTGAATGCCGCACACGAGGTTTCAATAGACACAGAATGAAGGTGGCGTCAAGCCTGCTATCAACAATGCGATCAACGTCAGCCAATGACCATTCAGCGAGTGAGATGGCGAGCCGGTTAGTTGAAAGCGTGTCATGGCGGAATGAGGGCAAGTCTGCCCCAACTTGCAGCAGCGTCACGTTCGCTATAAGGCGGAGGGCCTGATGCCAGACCAAGATGGTGCTCAATGGTTGTGGTTCTGTCCCGCACACTCACCGGACCGGGATATCATCGGTGTTCGGTTGCTCGTTGTGCAAACACCGTCGAGTTTGTGGCACTTTATTCTTTAACCAGGAACAACACACCACCGACGGTGAATCACTCTCGAAATTGACAGGCGTGTATACCTCACCGACACATGGCGTCATTTACAGGCTTGGAAGGGCTCAGAGTGCTCTTTGATTTGTATATATCCAGCTACAGGTCGCCCAAATCCGGTCTCTCCCAATGCCTTTTTCTCAAGTCATCGATACCAAACACTTTTCTACACAAGCGATCAATACAAAACACGATTCCAAAACCAATCGATACACCCAACACAAGCTCTTGCCTTTATTCTCCAAGGGCAACATGCGAAACTCCCCCAGAAATCTCCTCGCCGTGTCGGTGGCCTCTTTCCTGCCGCTCACCACGATGGCCAGCAGCATGCAAGACCTTGTTCCGGGCAACGGCCCCCCATGTCTGTCATTCGATGCCTTGGGTACACAGCTCCTACAAAGTGCCCATCGACTTTCAAGGAAACTGCACCAATCCCAACAACCCCCCCCCCCGCGGCATCGGTCTCCTCAACTTGTGCGGCACTCTCGACTGCCGCCATTTGGATCCGGATCGCCTGTGCGTGACGATGCAGGATTTTGAGCAGCATATCCCGGTGAGTTCTGATCTTCCTCACTACTGCCTTATCAGCAGTGCAATTTCACAAGACACTGACGTTGTTGGCTTGCATAAAGTGCGGTGTGATCAACAACCCACGCGCCGAATGCCCCATTCCTCGCAAGAACCACACCCAGCGTGAGCGACCACGGTATAACACTTCTCCGGCGTCCAATTCTCTGGCGTCAATATCCACACCAACGCCCACGGTCGGCGGCTCTGGCAACAGCGGACCCAAACTTGTCGCTACCGAGCCCAGGCCGCCTTCGCCTGATATAACCTACATCGGCTTCTGCTGTGACGCTAGCTGTGCTTTGGAAAACTGCACGAGATTGGTAATGCTTCATAATGGAGGATTGTTTGGGGATGGAGCCCCACGTAGGTTTTGGCTTCCCTATAACCTTATCGACAATGCAAGTTGTTCAAGAGCCTGAGTTTGTTTTGTTTGGATATCTGGCAGAGGAGATGCTGTCCATTTCTTTACGATCTTGTTGACCCTCCTGCGCCGCCGCCTAAAAGCGCTAAGGGACAACACGAAAGACCCAAGAAACAACACCGCGCCGCGGCTAGCGTCTAAACACTTTACGGAGCGTAGTGATTGGTGGTGGACGGCGGGGTTTGTTTATTTGTTGCCCCTTGACGTCTGGTGGCTATGTCGCGCAATGGTGATTGTACCAAGCAAGAACATACGCCTTTGGCATGGACAGACGTGGAGGGCATGGACAGCGCTGAACGAGGCCATTGAGGACAGTAGTTTCTTTTGGGGAGTTATGCTTTGGTTTTGAGTTTTGGTTCGGAACACTCCAAGCATGTACACACTTGGCGTGTTATGACGCGGACAGCGAGGTCATGTCTTGGTATTTACTGTTTGGAGCAATCCGGGTAGCTGGTATGTAGTAATGCAAAGCCAGTACTAGGAATCTGTCCTCGGCTGCAGAAATAACAGGATTTCTTGATCATCATTGACCTCAGCGATACACACTAAGCCACGCACAACGCCCCCTACATGCAACCTAACTGGACAAAATCCCACTTTCGTCACTCTCAGGGTTATTACACACCTCTGCACGCCCAATCAAGTGCACACAGTAAATATTACATTGTAGTAAAGAGGGGTTAAGTAACGCTGCTAGGGGCACATATAGAACCCTTAAAACCCCTCTCTGGCTCGACCTCTAGATCAATACAGCAGACCCTGTTCCTTCTTGCAGCACACTCTACGCCTACAATTTGTTATCACTGATATAGTATTTCAATCCAAAAAATGCATTAGCAAAATTATACCATACACCCATAACACCATCAAGTATTATACCTCGTGTGACGGCCGTCATGGTCGCACACAGTATATTGCCTGAAGTACTGCACACTGGATTCTGTGGAGTTGATGGGAGTTGCAACTGTGTGATTGTCTTCCTTCTTCCCAGGATCTAGGGAGGCTAGATTCCTAGTTCATATACTCGTTTATAGTGGCAAATCTACTCGTAGGTTTTGATAGTTCAACCTGGTTGAGCTGGCTGCACCAGCTCCTTTGGGCCTTTTCCTAGTCCCTTGGGTTTTCCCTAATTCCTTTGCCTAGATCCGTTTGACTAGATCCTTTGCCTAGATCTTTTGACCCCTAGGTGACCACACTCAGCATTCCTTTCTGACAGGCACCCTTTCCATCTGACAATAACCACTGTGCAGCCCTCGCACCCTCTTTAGATTCGACACACTTCTCACTACCAAACCACACCATACATACTATTGCATTGTATGAATGTTGTGACCGTGAATCCGCCGTCATTAATATATAGGCTTTAGTTAAGTAGATAAGGTTATGCAGTAGATAGAAAGGAACCTTCCCGTTCAAACCAGGGCCTGACAAGTAACTGCAGTACTTAGCGTTGTTACTTCCAACGGAGGCTCGTGTAGCCTGATAAGGCTAACTCCTCTCGTCATTCTCATCAAGGACCTCTGACTGTTCAGTGGTCCACAATAACGGATAGTAGTTTGTTCTACATGCATAAACGGCGCTCAATAGTCACCGCCACTCTCCTGACCTTATGAGGTACCCCCTGGCGTTTTGTTCAAGTAGCCCAGCGTCGACGGCTGCGTTCTAATGGGCGGTAGTGAAGTTAGCAGTTGATGTGAGAGGGTGGCGTCCTGGTAAGATGTTGTGGCCTGAGAGGACAATGCAGATGCCAGAGCCCCCAGCTGCAAAAGGGGTAATGGGGGATGGGAAAGGCTCCTGCTCTCAATAAATTGGCGAACTCGCCATACTTTTCTCGTTGGTCGACGAAGACGGGTTGAGACATCCTAGTGCATTAACGGGGTTCCAAAGTTGCCAGTGTGGCCGATGTGCCGTGGCGTAAAAAGACCGCTGCTGGCGTGGGGAAGTCATGATGGCCTCCCCTGAACTGGAACTGCTGAATACATACGATGACTGTTGGCAGTTGTGACCAAGTTCACGCAACGTAGTGATTAACCCATTTACTAGGAGGCACTGCCAAAATTCGATTCCCCAGAACACGCTCAACACCACGCTAACCTAGCTAGGAGGCTCTGGCCACTTATCCAAAACCTCCTCCCTACCCTCCAACACAAACGTCACATTCACCTTGGTTGGCTGATCCAACAGAAGCGTATACGTGCCCGGATACAGCACCGTATTCCCTTTCTCATCAACTCTCGCTAGGCTCCCGAGATTCCAGTCCAGCTTCGCCGTCCCTGGTTGAGAAGCAGTAACATTGAACAACCGTTTATACGTCGCGAGCGTCTTGATCGGGTATGGAGCAGGCCCGTACATGCCCGTCAAAAAGCCCAGCACCACAAAATCCGACGTGCGGGAACCGGTGTTCGTGACGGTTATCGGTATAGAAGGGAACGGACACAGATCCATGTAATACGTTCTCCCCGTGACCTTGGTGCAGTCCGCCAACACGTCCTGGATGGAGAATTTTGCTGGGTAAGCAGTGTCAGGGGATATGGAGAAGGTGGTGTAATGCAGCCCGTGCCCAAAAGGGAAGACGGGGTCTTTGTACCACCTGTAGGTCCTTCCTGGATAGGTGCCTGATGGTCGTAGAGCCATGTTGGTCTGCGGAGCTTGGCTGGTGTAGGAGGATGGGTACATGGTGATGGGCAGACGGCCTGCTGGCGCTGCGAGACCGGCGATGATGTTCATTACTGCCGTGCCGCCGTCTTGGCCTGGATATCCCACCCACAGGATGGACTTGACGTTGGGGAGAGACAGGATGGGTGTGTCGTCGACATGTGTGCCCATCTTTATGACCACCACAGGTTTTCCGACTGCAGCGAGTTTCTGGATCATGGAAAGTTGTCCCGCTGGCCAGGAGATGGACGTGCGGTCCTGGCTTTCCTTTTCGACAGTGTTATCGATCCCACCGAAGAACAGTATAACATTGGATTTCTGCGCGGCGCTCACGGCAGCAGAGCTGTCCGCACTCGACTGCGTCAGCGGTCCATTGACGTAGGTGACCGTGATGCCCATGGCCTTGGCCGCCGTAACCGGATCGTGCTTGAACGGCGGGCTGCCGCTGTAGCCACCTAACATTTTATCTGCAGCGTTCGCCCAGAACCCAATCATCGCAACCGAGAGACTCGAATTCTGCGCGATTGGCAGAAACCCATCATCATTCTTGAGCAGCACAATCCCCTCCTGAGCCGCACGGAGTGCTGTCTCCCTCGCAAAAGGTGTATTCACGTCCGCGGCCCCAAGGCTACGATACAAACTGTCCGGCCCATCAAAGTAACCCGCCCTAATCAGGCCCTGATACTGCCGTAACATCGCCTTGTCGAGCGTCGCCTGACTGAAAGCCTTGGAATTGAACGCCGAAGCGGCGTTGGGCTGCGTGCCGTCCGTCGCCCAGCACATATTATCACACCCAGCCTCGAGCGCGGCCCCAATAGCGGCCGAGTAGCTGCTCTTGTATCGGTGGCCGCCGTTCGCGTTGCCGAGATAGTAGACTGCATCGCAGTCGGAGACAACATACTGATTATCGTCGGTCCAGTTCCAGTGTTTGCGGAGGATCGTGTCCATGAGATACTCGTTCGCGCAGGCGGGCACCCCGTTCACGGCGTTATAGCTGCACATTATAGACCCAACCTTGGAGTCTCTTGCGCACTGCCGGAACGGCGGCAGATAATACTCCACGAGGTCTTGAGTGGACACCTTCGCGTTGAAGTTGAACCGCGTCGTGGAGCCGGCGTTCTCCAGATCATAGGCAGCGAAATGCTTACATGTTGCAACCACGCGATGTGTAGGACCGGTTCCCTGCATCCCGCGGACGAAGGCCTCAGCCCATTTTGAGTTGCGGAACGGATCCTCGCCCGGCGTCTCGTGGCCTCGCCCCCATCGCGGGTCGCGGAACGGGTTGACGTCCGGGGTCCAGAAGTCGAGGTGCGCGCGGCCGGCGTTGGCGAAGGCACGAGCTTCGGTGCTGATTATGATTCCCATCTGGCCGACGAGGTCGTCGTCGAAGGAGGCGCCTGTTGTGATGGCTTGCGGGAACTGTGTTGCTGCGCTGAATTGGCCGCCCCAGCTTATGCCGCGGTTGTGGGCTACCCCGTGCAGGGCTTCGTTCCACCATTGGTAGGCGGACATGCCTAGTTTTGAGAAGCCGGGCGAGTTGCTGAGACAACATTGTTAGTTGAGAGGGTGGTAAGGGGGTTGAAGGGGCAGATACTTGACGAGGTTCGCGAGCTTGTCGCTGTTGCTCATGGCCGCTACGAGAGCGGAGGCTCTCGCCTCCGGCGAAGCCTTGGTGTCGCAGACTACATTTGATTTGAGGGGTCCGCTCTTGCACTCTGGGTATTTAACGCCGGCGTTGGCGGAGGGGGGAAGCGCGAGGACGGCTATTAGCAAACCAGCAAACGAAAGCGCCATGTTGGTTAGTGGTTATGATTGTTGTCAAGTCATTGAAGGCATCAAGGCGAATTCTCTCGCTAGATAAGTCTTCTTTTGGAGAATCTGTCCAGGCCCTTGGGGTCCTTTGTGGCGTTGAGCAATGCGACCCCGGTTATGACGGCGTCCCTGTTTGCAAGGTGGCAACCCGCGACAATTACCCATATGAATACCACCCATATGAATACCCACGATGATGATGTCCATTATACGTGGCTGGCAACGGATTCCCCCTTACCCCAACCTACCTCGTATGGAGTTCTTAGGCTTTGCGATATACAATGTGTATTATAGTAGTCAAATAGATGCAGTTCGGACATCTCGCACGTGAGTCCTCTGACAATCCCTTGGACTACAGTGGTGGTTCGTGAAGCTACGAGGTGCCCGGTGGGGAAGCCACTGAGATGTGGTTAGTGTATGAAGGTGAATTCCGAATCAGCTTGAGATATCAGGGTCGAGACAACATCCGAGGAATTGGCTAAGGTAGCGGAAGGGGCCATCATCGTTCTCTTGGCTCAAGTCTGGGATGGCGGTTATGAGGCCATTGGAGATAGTGTTGGTTATCCAGCTCTTTTGTTTTCTGGGTGCTTGATAATAATTGCTAGACCTGGGTCAAACATACTAGAAAAGTGATGCTTGAAAATGTGAAGCCCAGATGTCAATCATGTCATGGCTGTTGGATACACATTGACCGCGCTGGATGAATTGTCCCCGCGGTCGTCTACCCAGAATTTATATTTCTCTGTCCGGCATTGCATCCGTGCTGTGCTGCGGGAGTGAGATTGGTTGCTTTCGGGGATTATTTTGCGGGGAGAGTCTGGGGAACCTTGATCAGCCGGATATTAAATCTGGACGCCTTTGCCGCTTTTGCATGTGAGGGATTCCGCCCGTCCGACCTTACTTCCACGTCATTTCTTGGCTGTACGTCCATTCGGCACAACTGGTGCCGAGATGGTTGTGATGGGAATCGGACATCAATGGCAAAGTTCAACTCCACAATCCCATCTAGTCTTGGCGTTGGGGAGTCCATTTCTTCTTCGTCCCCCCTTTGTTGGCTGTCCCCTTTTGGAAGTGGGTGACTCAGGCCGGCGAGTATCAGGTGACTCCACCTGTCTAGAGGATTTACTCCGTACGAACCCCATCACGCCAACAAACTTCCGAGGCTCTATGAGTCAGTCTCCGAGGCACGACTTTCATCAAAGGCTCAGTGGTCTAGTCGTATGATTCGCGCTTCGGGAAAATCTCCCTTACCTGTCTGAACAACAGGTGAAACTGTGCGAGGTCCCGGGTTCAAATCCCGGCTGAGCCCTTTGTTTTTGTCCATTTGGACACCTTGCTTGTCCTTTTTGGTTTTCTTTTTCCAGCCGGGATGCTGGCAGCGTTTATCACTGCAAGGCTGGTTGTCGTTGATGTTTTTTATTCATATGTGGGCTCTCCGTCCGGGCGTGTGGATGACCTCAGCTGAGTGATACCTCGAACATAAAATAAGCATCATATTCTCCAAAAATTCTGCTTGTCATGGTTTTATTAGGTGGCGGTTTGCATAAGCGCGAGAAGAACTGCCGACGGGATATATTGGGCATCATTTTTCAGAGATGTGTGGTCGTGTAAGGCTCTGGATACTATTTGATGATAGGGTGGCGACATCAATCTGATATTGTCAGTGGCAAATGGCGAGTGCAGAGGGCACAGGGTGGATGCAGCGCTTCTCGGTCATGTGGAGCCTGAGGTTGATATAAACTGGCGCCTCACGCGGCTATCGCGCTTTAGGCCATGTGCATCGTTATCTATCAATCACGGCCATCATCCCTTGTCCAACAATCCCTGGGGTTCTTCGGTATGATGAACTCTCCGGCAAATGGTATTGGTGTAACAAGCGATGCGGAGCAAAGTCCGGCATCTGCTGCTTTATCTTTTTAGGTCATGAAGAAATCTGGAGTAACTTATCACAACGTGTCCTGCTCAATGACGTAAATGTCGGTGAGTAAGTCTTCATAATCCTTTCCTTTTATGGCATTCCCGAACGTGTCGTGAAACCAGCTTGTCGACGATGTGTTCTGTTTCAGCCCAAAGACAGATGAATTGGGCGTCAATGGCCTTGCCGATTGTAGCCACCGATACGCGGAAAGAGGTTGAGTCTCTACCTACCGAGCAGACGGCTCGCTTAAGGATATCGCCGTCTTGTCTAGATCCGGCCTGGTGTATGGTGTGACTCGATCATGGACACTTCCCTCGACTGATGTCATCAGACTTCAAGTTGCAACTCTAGGGTAGGTAGTTGTATTCTCAGTCCACCACTCAAGGTATATTCGGGGTTCATTTGTTGCTTATTTACCAACAAAAGATTGCAGATCATGAAACGCACGAGCAGATATATAATTCTAATTTCTAGATGGGCTAGGCGATATTTGAACGACGGTCCAGACCGGAGAAGCCAGCGTCGATAGCAGCAAGCCCGATAAATGGGATCGTTCCCTAGGACTACCGCATTCTGCCACGTATGTCATACGACGCCCCGGACGCTTTGGGTCTAGACCGCGTGGACGGCGTGATTTATGGGCTCGTGCCTCAGGCAGGCTACACGGCGTGTTATTGGTCCTGCTCTTTGCTGAACTCTCAGTGTGACACTACTGGTTTCCATTGATAAGGGAAGAACGGGCCGTTTTGGGCGGGCCAACAGCGTGGCCGCAACGTCGGAAGGATACGGCACAGGTGGAATGGAAGCGAGCCGCCATTTTGTCCCCGGTGTTATCTTAGGGTTCTAACATGGTGCTGGATATTGCAGGCCCTTTGACCTGTTACTATATCGGTGCTTAATAATTTAGGCGCGTGTCAAGCAGCAGTCCGGTGGTCCAAATCAGCTTCTAACTGGAAGTAATCAAGTGCCGTCGAGGTGTTCTTGGGGGAGCAGGTGGTAAGTCCCAGGTCTAGAAACGCTCTGTTTCAGCCTCCAACCCGATTTACTCCTGTGACTCACACTACGTTGGATAAAGGATTTGGAGTCTTCGGCAGTAGTCTACTAGAAAATGCCGCCGTGAGCCTTGGTGTAACCGGTGAGGACAAAATACCGACCCAGAAAGCCATGGGCTTCCCTGAATCCTATCCTCTTGACAGGAAGTCTGTCGGGTAGGGACGCATGGACACGGACCGCATAACGGAGCACTTTTGTAAGGTGGTGTATGTGCGTGCTCACGAGACCGGGGAGATCAGCAGCATGGTGCTGCTCGGCATCTTATGGCATGCAGGCCCCATGCCGCCTGGCGAATGTCTATTGGGCACATCGAGAGCCGTGGCAGATATTTGATATGTGCATGCACTGCGATACTCATGAAGGAGCAGCCAGAAATGGCACCTTGGGAGTTGGTACCACCGTGGTACAGGGCTGCAGGTCGGCAGCCACTGGCCTATGAGGTTCCGCAGAAAGAACAGACCAGCAGCCTATTGGCCGTGTATCTGTTATCACCAGATTTCTATAGGTAGGGTTCCGCAGCATTCTTGACCCAATGCAGTTGGCCCTTTCATGCAATCCCCAGACATGCACGCCAGTCTCCCGTCTGACCAGGATGAGGAGCCGGATCTTGGCAAGAAGACCGTCGGGTCGAGATGGCTTGCTTGTAAGGATTCGTGAATAAAAACCAGGCCCTTTGTCACGGAATGATGCCAACTCTGCTCCGCGGATCACCATTTTACGAGCAAGCAGACGACAAGGTTTCGAGACAACCACTGACACTCAACACCCGGGTTCTAAAGAAGATTTTCTGATCGGTTACATGGCGGTGAGTTATACCGAGTCTTCCACCAGCCCTGCCGATACCTGAGCGACTGATGACCCTTTTCCACCAGTTCGCAGTGGGCGACACAGTTCGCATCTACGGCGATACAATCATATACAAAGTCTTGGCCGTGACAAACACATTGGTCACAATCCTCATAATGAACCCCCAGCCCGACGGCACACAGCACTACTTCAGTTCCACGTCGCTCCAGAGCATTGATGCGTCGAGACTCGAGAAGGTTCAAGTCGGATGAGGTCGAAGTACGGAGTGAAGACAGTGCGAGGCTGGGAAGCGAGGTATCTTGAGGGGATTAGATGTAATGGGTACTAGCCTATTGTTTGTAATTAATACATCGGACATGTGGTCAAACAGTCTCAGTTTCAATAATACCCCTGGCCGCCAGGAATCCTTCACCCCTAACCCTCTTGAAGCCGCAGAGAAATGTACCAAAACAAACCCCTTTCCCATGCCCCACCCCTGAACCTAGCTACCAATTGGACGGCTTGGCAGCAGGATCAATAAATCCGACCAGCCGGATGGCTTATTCCTTGTGACCACTATCCGAGTCTGGTTCTAAAGCAGGGGACCAAAAAGCTACCTACCTAGCAGTGTTCTCTCGTCTTGCACAAGAGACTCAAAGTTTCCCTCCTATCTCCGTCTTCGCTAAGATAGAGACGTGAACCAGAAATGAGCAGCTTCCGAACCTTGCATCAGCCCTGCATAACTCCCTACCTCTGCTTCATCCAAGATACCCTCCAGGTTCCAGCAATTTTGGGATTGGTCCGTCCACCACACTTGGATTCACAAGTACCAGCACGACTGATATGGTCGGCGATTCCCTCCATCATCGGAGTGGGTTACGACGCAACCATCCATTATAGGAGCGAAGAACCATAATAGGAGGGATGTGAGGACCCCACACATAACGTTGAGCTGGAAACCTCGAAGAGGTTCCCAACTACCAGTACCCATAAGCGTGCCCGGAGCACGAAAGGTCCGAAACGCTACCACATCCATCGTCCAAAACGCCCTCAATTACGCAGTGCGTGCACGTCCTGAGGCCAATTCTCAAGGGAAGTGCAAAGTTAAGCCTTGCACAACAGCACCCAGACATCGAAGGGCCGTCGCTAGACGAGCTGCAAGCAGAGGATCTATACAGGAAACAGTGACGTGAACATGCCTCGTCGGCCAGGTAATGACACACCCGTCATCAAAGACTCCAGCAAGATATTTTGGGCACCATTCACCAGCTGGGAAAGACGAACGTTTCCCGAGCCAATCACTGACTTCAAGCACGACGCTATTGCACTCGTTGAGTTCACGCGCGCATGGGATTCTCTGAACAAAGTTTCGCAATCGGGAACAGATAACCCACAGCGAATAACCCTCATCAAAGAAGACCTGGAGAAGATGCCGCGAGAGAACGAAAGCGACGGCAAAGCTGACAACAAATGGGTCAGCCAGGGCAAAAAGTACATCTGCGAGTTGACGGGCCTGATTAACCTCAGCGGAGTTCGCTGATACGGGAGGAACGCGCACCTACCAGTCGCTCCTCCAATGCGCAACTCTCGGCCTCTTCGTGTCGGCGTTGCCCTTCTCTTAGCAACCGTCGCAGTTCGTCGATGTCCTCCATTTGTGATTGTAGCGTAGACAAGCCTGGACGTTCGGGTGAGGCTTGTGGCAGTATAGGGAAGGGTGGAAGCCGCGGGTTTCAATGCGGAGAGGCTAGGATTGCAGATTGCAGATGATTTCGGGAGTGCGTGAGGGTGTGGTCTGGGGGGTGGTAATTTGTGTTTGTTCTTGTTAGGTGGCCAGTCGCACTGGAGCGTGAATGGGGACCCGGAGGGCTGCAATGGACATTAACCTTGCTTGGCATGCCTTCGGAGTCCCGAACGTGCTGGCGGTAAGGGCCAACAACGACCTGCAGTCTTCAAGCCACCCATCACGGGTAATGCAGCTTGCTCGCTGCGTCAAAAACCAGAAGTACCCCAATCTTCAAGCGTGCTATCCGGAGGAAAGCTACACAAGTCTGATCAACCGTAACGGACAGACTCACTTCAGAACCTCCTCACTTCCTCTCTTCTGAAAACATGTTTTTAGACAGCTTCGCTCTTCGAAATTGCGATAAAGGCGTCAACCGGAGAAAGTCGACGGGCAAGAGCGCTCTAGCGAAAGGAGATGGGTTCTGAGACCTATCGGTACGATGGGTTTCAGCGAAACGAGCATCGGCCCAGATCAACAGGCTAGGATCCAAGCTACCGCACGTCGGCTTCCATCATACCGTTATGTCCCCTCTAAACGGAGGAGCAGTTTGACCAGCGTCTTCAATCCTTACCATGGTCAATCGTAGATGCTCCCTTCTATTTACAATACCATAATGGGCCTTTGCCCAACACATCCGAGAAAAAGCCATCAAACAGACGCCGGCGCACAGTTGATGATAGCGATTACGTGGCCCGGGACGGACGATCAAGATCACACCCGCGTTAACGCGCGATCTTCCGTCGGTATCCTGGATAAACACCTTCTCCCTAACGGGGGCGACGTCCGTCCTCTGTGATAGAGCACGACTTCACCAGTGTCATGAGACCAGCCCCTCTTCATGGCCACGTATTACGTGTACTTCCCGTTTATGGCTGCGCTGCCGCGGCGCTCGATACTGCCGGCCGGCAGAACACTCACAGTATGACACTTGCAGTGTGGTCGAGCTCCTCCGTGATGTTAAACGCGCGCATAAGGGTCAACCGGCGGATTCTCGCCTTCTCCATCTCACATGACAATTCCAATGTGAGGATCTATGGTTACTACACGGGTGATTGTAGTCCTAAGCCGCGACCTCCTTGACTCGGCCATCACCGTAGTTACACTCGTAGAACCTGCTAAGATAATCAACAGATTTCTCAGCGAGGTTAATAAAGCATCTCTCCGGATCAAGAATAGTGGTTATCCGCTTCTTCTCATGGTACGTCTCTTCCCATGCGCATTAACCTTAACCCTGTTGTCACATTTGATCTTGTCTTCTTCGGTGGCGATAACCACAAGGGGTTGGCAAAAGTCTCGGGTCCAGTCATAGTAAAGGTCCCATCGTGGTGCGTCTGGTACACTGGCGGGTTTCTGTCTGGTCTCTGCGAAGGTTTCTTTTTGTCACGGCATCGAAGGTCACTCACTACCTCTGTCTCAATAATGGCACTCGATATAAGGGCATCAGTATCGTACAGCTTAAAGCAGCCCTGGAGCCGGGCGTATCGGTCACCCTGTTCACGACAGCCTGTTTCTCTGAAGGCTGGGCAAGACCCGGTATTACCGCCATACAATCCACACAATGGATGAACGTTGAGCAGCTGAAGCCACTCCAGACACCTTATTTACAAGACAAGACCATATATTGGGCTGCACCAAATAATCAGCATTTACAAGACAAGATCTGTCTGCATATATGACAAACCCCGTGTCCGAGTCTTGTGCATATTAGGAATATGCTTAACCGTGGCTTCCGATATTTTTAACGGTATTAATAGTCGAGCTTGGGTGGAATTTATCGATCCGGGTATAACTTCAAGTTATAGCGCCGAAAAAAAAAAGCATCCAAACTCCCTAAGCTGAGAGCCGGATTAGAGCTTCCCACTTTTTGCCTGGGGGGAATTGGCCGAGTAATACAAAGTCTAGATGTGCACAGTTTGCGCGTATCCATCTGTGCCCGTTTTCAGCCTTCTTTTATGGGCCAAGATTAAATGGTACCCCTTTCTAACCGCCGTGCCAGCCTTAGACGTCTGACTGAATTCTTCTTTCTTCAGGAAAATTCACCTACGCGAAAGAATCACCTGCGAAAAAAATCACCTAGCCGAAAATTGGCCTAGCAAGCTTCTCTCCTAGACCTGCATTAACAGCAATGCGTCCGAGGCGTACTGGGTGAGTAAGAGTCTTGCTAGTTAATCATGTGGTAAAGTCCTACCTAACCCTGCCGACATTAGTAAGTTACTTTTCAAAGCTTTGGACTGGACAAGAAAATACCTCTTATGTTTCACTTATAGTTCCGTATTCCTTCTCCGAGACGGATTTACCAGACATTTGAAGCTCATGACTGTCCAGCTAGCATGCATAACAGCGAGATCGAGACATACGTCTACGTAAAATGAATATCAAGACGTATATTAGACGCCAAAAAATCCTTCTTGTCCAGATTGTGGTCAGTCAAAGTACTTAGATGTTCCGGCACGGTAGCTCTTCCTGTATCGGCCGGATCTTTCCCTATAGATCCTCGTGCGTGTTGACTTTCTCTGGGCTGATATTCTGTAAGTTGATGATGGTGATATCAATCCGCACTGCAGGCGAGTGAGGCTCTCTGCCATTTCAACCGTTGAAATTGCACGAACTAGCCGATTTGATCAAGTGCGCTTGTCATCATGTCACAGCGCCGCGAGGATACAAGACTCTCGTTGCCATCTCTTGCGGCGAAATCCATTGCCTCGCCAGCAGCCTGAACAGCTTAGCTGCCAGGCCGCCAGCAAGGAGGCGGCGATCCGACAATTGACGAACCACATGTGCCGGCAACTCGTCCTTGTCCCGGCAGTCCTTGTCCACATTGCTGTCGCCCGGGGCATCCAATGAGTTGAACTCGGACCAACCGTGTTGCAGCAGCAGCAGCAGCTGCTGCAGTTCTTCCGGGTTGGCCGGCGGTGCAGCGGGAGTGGTGAGCGCGGCCGGGCGAGGGGACGATTCATCGGCTCTGCTCGACCTGGAGGATGCCCAGACACTTGAAGCCAAAGTTGGTAGGTTTTCCCCTACCTCAGCTGATGTCGCCGCACAGCAAGTGCACGTAGGGGGAGCTGCATGAAACCCGAGGGCCCCATCGTGTTCGTCAGAGTCTGAGTCGTCTTTGTGGCCGTACAAGAGCAGATAGAACTTGTGGTTGTAATCGGTGTAATGATACGCGAAAAATAGAGCAGACCTCGCTGCGCGATATGGTTTCGGTCGACTTCTTTGTGTTGGCTTCTCGTACTTGACGAGGTTGGGGTCCATTATCCTTTTGCTGCCCATCCGGCATATACCAGATTACTCTCCGGCAAAGCTTGCCATTCGGAAGTGAGGTCGTCCGCATAATGAAACATCCCAAACACGTCTCCGCGAGCCAAGATCTCGGCCGGCCTCGCCGTCCTCCCCTCAACCCAGCAGCACGGCACCACAGGCCCTATCCCGGTTGAATGGCTGGCTCGTGAGGGTTGGGTCCCCTGGTCCGCACACACCCTGCGAGGCGGTAATATACGGTAGATTTCAGCGACGGGAGTCGCGAGTCGTCACCGTCGGGTGCGATCAGGTCGAGACCAGGTCTTCCGGGGCCTCTTCCGATTTCACGGCCGGATGACGTGGTTGATTCTCCTTGTTCTTGTCACTGATGACGGCCTTCTATTCTCGAGTCTTGTCCCGCGTGCCACCAACCAGGACTAAAG
Organism: Apodospora peruviana; assembly: GCA_033439685.1. Lineage (NCBI taxonomy): Eukaryota > Fungi > Ascomycota > Sordariomycetes > Sordariales > Lasiosphaeriaceae > Apodospora > Apodospora peruviana. Next base: position 291,437 of record JAUEDM010000009.1, read on the forward strand.
TGTACGGTAGACTGGCAACATGATGGTCATCTTGCTCGGACGCGACGCCGGCTCCGGCTTATGGCCGGCAGCTCACTTCAAGCGGTCGCCCTATACCTATACTACCGCCAAGGTCTACGACCATATCACAACTATGGACTGTCGAGAGATCGAAGCTGATACTGCCAAGCGCAGGACCCAAAGGTTTTCGGCACTGCAAGAGGTGGTTGAGCCGAACCACCCATTCAATGATGGTGGCAATGCCTACTATATGACGCCAGCGGAGTACAAAATCAGTATGGATACCACCAAGAGTGTGGTGTTCATTCTCCAGGTGATCAAGTCCATTGCAATTAATGGCAGATTTGAAGATATGGATTCGGAGACGAAGACGCCTGATCAGGGTGACTGCAAGGGCCATGGCATAATTACATCGCCACCTCGGTCCAGTCGGACGTCGCCAGGACACTTTGACAGGACCGCCTGTTAAATCGGTTCCATCTCCTCTCTAGGTGGCTTCCTCGTCGCTATTGCGCGCACGCGGGACGAGTCCGCGGTGGTTAACTAGGCAGGAAGCCTTCAAGTTGGCTTTGGCGAGGTTGGCGAGGAGGCTTCAAGGTTCGAGGTTCCTAGGGATCATTGCCTCTGTGATACCAGCATTTTCGGCAGGTTCCGGTGTATCAAAATGTGATTTGATCTCTTTCGGGCACTTCAATGACGTGGTGTTCGAACTTTGGCTCCTCCGTTATCGTCATCATCCTCGAAAGTGTACGGGTCCTCGCTTTCGATATTGATGTTCTGAGAACAAAACTCGGCTTCTAGTTCATCCAGTTCTTTGGTTGTCAATCCACATCCTAAGATGTGTGTTCCCGCTCAAGGTCGCGGGTGGCGCCTAGGGAAAGCTGCTCGGACAGCTGGATCGTGGGCAAAACGGCAATGTGCAGCCTTGCACGTACCGCCATATAACGCGTAGTATTTGTAATGGCGTGAGATGTCCGTTATGGTCGCTGCTTAATGTTTGTCTATATCGCGGCGTATCTGTCCGTCTAAGAATAGACCGGGAGGGAGGACAGGTAAATAGGTCAAGTAGAAGTGAAATATTGCTGAGTGCAGACCGGACGCTTCAAGAAACGCGTCAAGAAACGCGTCTTTCGACACGCGTCTGAGAGTGGATCGCGGGGTAGAGCAAACCGCTGGGGTCCGCAGGCTGTTGAGAAAACTCGAGAGTCGAGGTATAGGTGTACGTACGTGCCAGGCACGGTACCAGCCTACAGCCTTCAGATGAGCCTCCCTGGTTTGGCAGCCGTAAGCCAGGTCTGGTCCGCAACGGAGCCGTTCAGCAGGTGGTTGAAGGCGTAGAAATCGGACAGGAACCATCCATCCTTAGTCTGGTCACCAGTTTGGATTGAAGGGTGGGTCGCTGCGACGATGATGGTGTTCTCGTGGATGGCCGGGGGTCGGCGTCGGAGACGTCCACATATACAATCTTGTTATTGCCATTCTCGTCAGCGTCGCCAAGATGGAAGTGGTGATCTTCGTCGTCGTCGTCTTCTTCGCTTATATCAGGGGAATACTCTTCATCATGCATGGACAACTAAGTACAACTTTGTCCTTGTTTGACAACGTTCCAAGAATGCACATCTCTAACTGCGATGCTTTTGTGCAATAGTTACATAGGCGGACGGATAGAGAACTTCCCCCAAGTCATATTTAGGAGCTTTATGGCCTAGATGCTATTGAGATCGATCGGCTAATGGAAGCAGCCGAGGGTAATGTTTCAGACTCTATGGTCTTGGAGCAGGAAGACAATTCCTTGGGAGAGCGCCAAGAGAACCTAAGGCGGATCATCCTGCACAATTAGTTTCTGGCAATATCTAGGAAGAGGGCTGCCTGCCCCATTGCATTCTTTAATTTGCGGTGAATAAAGGAGTAAGTCGTGGGCACGCGTCGGGCTGCGAATCAACTAAGCACACACGCGTGACACGCGCCTAACAAAAAACGGGCACACCAAAAACCAGCAAGGTCAGGCTCGATCAGCCACCGGCAGCAGGAATTCTGAGAAGATTTCAAGGGATATATCCACCATGATAGAATGATAGGATCTTGCTTCAAGATCTGGGCCCATCTCAGTTTGGAAGTGTGGTAAATAAAGGGGTCAATATTGAACTTGGTGCGAGTCGGCTGAGAGTCAAAGCGGTGGCCTTTTGGTGTGCCTTTTTTTTATTGGTCACGTGCCATGGCAGGGCTGTACGGAGTATAAGTGGAAAGAGCTCGAAGAGAAGGGAGACTGGAGGGCCAAGCTAGGGGTTGAGCCGGAATTGGGAGCTAAAGAAGAGCAACCAAGGCTGCTGGATCGGCACATGGGACGACATCTAGAAGAGCGGGACCATTGCCAAGATCGAGAAACAGCTTGGTATAAGCTACGACGAGGCAGTGAAAAAAGTACGATGAGGTGTGGGAGTCGAACAGTCCAAACAGACTGCACGTGGCCGCCCTCGAGAAGGCAAGGACAACGTTGAAGGCGTGTCAAGCGGAAGAAGATTGTCAAATGGATGGATGCATTGGTGGTTGAGAATATGTGCATGTATGTGATTGTATGCAAACTTGAAGGCGGTATGCTTGATCGACCTCGATTCTCTGCTTGCTTGGGTGACTGTCGATAGAACTCACACGAGCACGAGAGGACAAGCTGGAAGTGATTCGAATTTGTAATCATATTCGCGTTTGGCGTTTGGTGAGAGTGAATGCAGTCACCGTGGAGTCATGAAATTCTTGGTATAAACCCAAAAGCAGCGACCGTATAGATTACTGTAAGCAAGCACATCAAACGGTAATTTTCTTGGATGGAGGGGAGTTGGTCGAAAATGCGTAGACCCACAATTCGAGCAGCCTGTCCCCCCCCCCCCTTATGTCGAAGATTGTCTAGTCCCCACCGACCACATGGTGTGCAGGGCAAGCTGGAACATTCCCTGGAAATCAAACCGTGACCCTTCGCGTGAACCAGCAACCACAGCAGACGAGAACCACGAACAGCGACCAGCCAGTAGCAACAGCAGCAGCAATATGCCAACAGCGCGACCAGGTATGTTGTTCATTAATCAAACCCTCGATTATGACCAATCCGAATAATTTTCACTGATCTCTTCGCATTCGTCTATGACCATCCTCAGCCTCTCCTCAAAAAAAGTGGAATAACGTCGAGGAGTTTGTTGCTTCTCTTCACCGGACGGACGAGAATTTTTCGGTAGGCGACTCATCTTTGCCCGACGCTTCTTCTCTTACACACTCGGTCGTCAATTCTCAGGGTCGTATGAATACTGAATCGTCGCGGGTGGGCGAGGACGAGGCAATGCCTGATGTGAGTACTTGACACGTATTATGTTCCCGCTCCCACCAGCTATACTCTCTCTCCTCCATTCATTTTGGTCTTTCCATGGTCCTCGTATTTCCGACCGGGAGACACTTGTCATGGCACCAAGTTGTCCCTGCCACAGCACCAGGTCACCCCATTCTTGTCACTGCCGGGGCGACAGATGAATACCAGCACCTCGCTGTGTGCCTCTGCCGACCTCACAACCCGGCAACCGAGCCAGGAAGCAGTGGAGATCCTCTCCGTCCCAAACCTCCTCTTCACACCTGTCGTCTCCGCCCGCGATGCCAAACTATAATTCGGGACCCCAAACTCATGCCCCTCAAACACCCCAAGAAGCGCCTAAACTACAAGGACAATGCCTCATCTCAAGCATCTTCCCAGTTCATAGGCCTTCTCCGTTTCTTCGCACCACTACAAGTCCGCACCACTACAAGTCCGCACCACTACAAGTCTTCTTACACAGTTGCTGGTCGGCACCTGTTGACAACACGCCATCTGATTTGGTGCTAACCTTGTATTCTGAAATGGCAGTTCACCCCAGCTGAAGCGACTCGGCCTATGGGCCTCTTGAGCATGGACGAGATGCCTCCATCTGTAACCACAAATGAGCCATGGAACAACGTACGTGCCTTGACATTATTCCGTTCTTCCAGCCCCTCCATGGCCTTGCTGTTTGGCGGGGTTCTTCGCCCACCACGGCTGGTGATAATGTGCTCCAGCCGCCTATATATATATATATATATATATATATATATATACATATATATATATACCTTATCTACCTCTGGTTTCCCTTTCCCCTCTTTCCTTCCATAGAACTACATGGAATTCCTACTCACAGTATGCACGATATCTGCAATCTCGTATTTTCAACCGATCAATTCTGACTGGTATCTGATTCTCGCTAACCTCTTCACTCGAAACAACAGCCCACCTCCGCCGTAGCCACCAAGCCGGCCGCCCTCTTAGCCCCAGCCGAAGTTGCAACAGTCACAGTCACGAACACAGACGTCGAGGCTCCAACAGCCACACCCACGGTGGCAGACTCAGCAGCCAACTGGAAGGAGCTCGACCACCTCATGAAGGACAGCGAGAAGCTCCTCGCCAAGATAGAGCGTGACCGAGCCAAGCTGCGCAAGATGAACGATGCCATGGGCGAGGTGATCGCCAGGATAGAGGAGACCGAGCCAGACACCGTGGCCGCCGCACGTGCCCAAGACGCGGACGATGAAATGGCGCTTGGCTCAACTGTTTCTGGTCCGGCAGTTTCCGCGACAGCGCAGTCGCCTGTTATCGAAGACCAGATGATGTCGGACCGGGCTGGTTTGGTGGAATCCACGACCGCACAATCGCCTGTCATCGAAGACCAGGTAGAGCGGGACCAGGTTGGTTTGGGAGATGCTTCCGCGACAGCACACCCAGCTGTGCAGGGAACGACCGGAACTACTCCCACGACGGCTCCAGCACCAGCTTTGCTGGAATCCGACTCGGCTGTTTCGGTAGCATTTTCTTCTGCAGCTAATACCACCCAGCCAGCTCAGGCTATACCCCCTTTCCAGGGAGGCCAGAAGAGGAGCGGCGATGAGGATGGAGAGGGAAAGGAGAAGTCGTCGAAGAAAGTCAGATTTACGGTCGCCAGCGATGACAGCGTTCTAGGCCCGGCAGCTGGTGGCGACGCTATACCGGCTCGCCTTAATTATCTGTTAAAGCAGATAGTAGCGAACAGACCTCCCACGGGTACTACACAGGCAACGTTCACCGAAACCCAGACGATGACCGAAGACGTCATCCCAGCATCTACACGCCCACATGTGTATTTCGGTACCACGCCGATGACCACCTCTGGTGTTCTCCCAGCTACCACGGCTGCCACGCTAGCTGCAGCGGGAGCCCGAGCCCGCGCCCAGGCGATGACTACGGGCGCAGCTCCTCCGGGGCAGCTTCCGCTTCCGGCAGCTACCACAGCTTCATCGCCAGCTTCAGTTGGAGGCCCAGCTATTCCGAGCACCCAGTGGCAACCTGACTTTGCGCTCCCGGCAGCACCCACAGCTTCTCAACTATCTTCACTGGGAGGCCACTTATCGGCCGGCCGGCCTATTCCGGGCTCCAATGTGGTGGTACCGATAATCACGCTCCCGCCCTTATGGACACTGGCTCCCCACGCGACACCCGGCAGCGCGGGTTACGTTCCCCTCGCTGCTCCGGCAGCTGCAGTACTCCCAGACTTCCCGGCAACACGCAGCACAGGTTATGTTCCGATCGCTCCGGCACCTGCACGACAGGGTGTGGAGCAAGCCGCCCAGACTCCGGATCATGTCCATAGTCGTCGTCATCAGCCGGTCAGAAGGACCTGCGACATGTGCCGGAGCCGAAGGCGCAGGTGTGTGCGATCGGTTCCTGGCGGGCCCTGCCAGCGGTGTAGCGAGCTGGGGCTGTATTGTTCGCTTGTTGGGCTGGATACTCCTCCTCCGGCTGCTGGAGGTTCTGGACGTGGATGTTTTAGCGGCAACACCTCGCATAACTCGGTCATATCGTTCAACTAACTGAATTTTGTTTGATTGGTCTCTGGCTGTTGGTCATGTTTGGTATGGCTACTCCTGCTGTTTTGAGTGGAGACTGGAGATATTTTGGGTACATACCGAAGAGTACCATGGGCGGGATTGACGCATAATAATGCCATTGTATATGGCTTACTCGGAAGAAAGAAAGTGTTGGACAAAGGTGGGGGGGAGGGGGGGTGCGGATCTGTAACAAAAGGATGTTATTGTATGTGGCGCACGTGCATGGGAAGTAAATAAGGGGTGGCTAGGTCCAGGGGAGGCTAGGAGGCTATCTGGGCTGCTCGTCTTCGCTTTCAGTATATCTCGAGGACGAGAGTTGTGTTTAGCATGGCGTTGCTGGGCTCGGGCGTCGGCTAGTGTTGTTGTCTTTTTTCCCTGTATTTAGTACTGCCTGCCTACAAATCCACTCCGCGTTTCTGATGCTACTTTTTCCTCTGTTTATCTCGTATACCTGCCTGAGAATTAGAAAGGGCGAGATCCAAGTACGGTAGGGGATACAGCATGATGGATCCATAAGCTCTAAGAAAAGGTTGTATATAAGGCAAGGAGCGAGCAGGCAGGCGGTCACAGACAGGGCAACAATAGCGACTCCTACCGAAAGGGCAACTGTAGGATAACTGGTGACTGAATTTCTGTGTGTTTTATGTTTAACTCGATGACGAATTTTGATGTGTGGCATGGCTGTTCTGTCTTCGGCTAAAGCTTTTGTCTCTTCAAGTAGTATTGCCATCGCAAGAGGTTCGTGATTTTTCCTGGTCTATTTTGATCGTCAACTCGTCTTTAACCCAAGCACCTGTGTCAGTGCCGTTGACATGGTGTGATACAGGAAAGGAAGGCTGGATGGATGGAGCTCAATTGCTTCAATTGTGGTGGATTAGAATAGCCTATCAGAGCACTCGATTCCGAGCGCTCGTCAAGAATGGCACTAGGCCAAAAGTAGACTAGCTTAATGTGGCCCGTGCTCGCATGCACCCTCAAAGGTCGTGCGAGCCAGCCACACAACCTAATTCATCATCCTTCTCTACAACAAAATACTGCATCAATTGCTTGGATCAGCCCCTACGCCATCACATGGCCTCTAGAGAGCACGTTCCAGTTGCTAACATATCTCCTTCGTTGCGTGAGCATAGTCCAAAGCCGTGGCCCACCTTTAGATGTCCAATCGCAGTCTTCCGAGGTGATGGACAGAAATAAGCTCGTCCATGAATGGATAGCTTCTAATTTTCTGTTACACCCTACTCCTGCTTGACCAATATGACTTTTGTGCCGTCCCCTGGGTACTGTCATGTTTTCAATGCGCTAAGTAGACGAGATCGAGCGTGCTCGAAAACAAAGCCAAGTGATACGCGGCGCGCTCAAGGACTTTTGGATACCCAGGTCGGCCGCGTAGTAAGGCGCCTTGGCGAGACACACGTCGGCCCCAGCTGGTTCCAGCTGGATGTGAATCGGGTATTTATAGGCGTATCTACGGGGTATTTGGCTAATTCCGTCCTTCGGTCAACTCTGAGAATCAAGACTCTTGAATGCCGAAATATCCTGCGAGGTCTCTTGCGACGATTGCTGGGGAGCCTCTCGGTCCTGCGAACACTGCGAAAGGGCGATGGACTAGTATTCCTGCAGGTTGAGATTGGGGTCAACTTCATTTCGACCTCATTATCCACCTTGCGCTTAGCTACCAGCCTAGTCTCCTCAGGTGTAAAGCTTTACTACCGCTTTGATCTTTGACTCGAGGCTAGCACTAATTCGCGTTCTCTTTCGCTTGCTGTAGATGGGTTGTGACTCGGGCGCCGGGCACGCTGCTTCCGGCCCTGGTGCTTCTGCTTCTGCTTGCGCGTCTCCTTTATTTCTAACGCAGTATCGCTCATAGCGAATCCATCGTGTATCCGACACCTTCCTGATCGATGTGTTCCCGACAGGGATCCAGACCTGGGCCGGGCAGCCAGATATAATCCCTCTAAGCAGAAGTTGGTTTGCCGCAGCAATCAGTGTCTGGCGCCCGGCTCGTCTGATTATGGTATAATCCGTCTCTTACTCCCAAATTCTCATTTTGTTCTTCGATGTAAATGACCTTTCCGCCATTGACACTCTCAGACGCATTGGTACAGCCTCCATCTCTAAAGAGGCATAACTAGAGTTGACCTCCTCCCTGAAAGTTGTACCGTGTACAACCGCGAGGATCAATCCCTAGTCTTTATCTTGGTTGTCCTCGTCAGCCGGCTTCCCTTCTGCGAACATGTGCCTTGATGGCTTTTGTCTCGCATTGAGTCTCGATCCTCCATGTATTACCACGGCGCGCTCTTTCTACCAGCCCAACAGGTTCCTCTGTCGTGGGATTGAACCGCACTTTGCGTTCAAGATGAGTGCGGGCGGCTTGAGGACTTGCTCTCAGTTAAGCTCGTCGAATGGTTCCTTGAACAATGAAGGTGATGTAAGGACTTGGATGTCGGCAAGAGGCAGGTATGATGTGGTAACTGGTGTCGTCGGTCCGGCTCTCGACTCGCAATCGTCCGGCCCGGGAAGATCTTACCTCAGATACCGCCCAATTGATGAGCTCTAATATAAGGAGGACTTTCGATAGCGCGGTCGGCAACGGTCGTGAATGTCGGGACGTAAGTGTAGGTCAATCAAGTAGTGGACGAGTCAATGTTATCGTTCACGCCCGGTCCGTACGTTGTGGTGGTGTGATTGAGTTGGGACCAGATTAGGCGTATCAAGAACAGCCGCACTGTCCTGAGGGCCATGAATGTCTGCAAGAGGTGAATATAAATCAATCAGTAGAACAGTCGCATTATTCTTGTTGTTTAAGCCCAAGACTTGTGGTGGTGAGGCTGACTCGGGACCGAATAAGGGGCACAAAGAAACAGCAGTACTGTCCTGAGCACCCATGTCGCCAGTCCGACAGACAAGTGAATTGCTTCAATATGGTAGGTACCCACCCGGTCCGTACCTATACTTGACTGCCCACTCTTTCGGTTTACTGGACCGCTCCGCAGCGGAAGTTGGCCCCACTCTCGCCGTGCTGCTGCCAGTATATAAAACTGCTTCCGGCGCGCGTCTCCCACCAACTTCCCAAATTCTTGCAACCTACAACCTGCTTTCCTGCTTTCGCAAAGTCTTCGTTCTGTTCTTGCTGCTTCGCAAAGTCGTCGCTGTTTTGCCCACCTGCACGTAAGCTTACTTCTCTCTGCCCTTTCCTTGCATTGCGATACCCATCCTCTTCCTCAAAATCCGCACTGCATTTCTCTCCACCTCACCTCGCCTCTGCTTTTTCATTTAAGCAGTGAGCACTCCCAGTTCTCGTCGCAATTTACTTCGTTCATTATACTTTCCTGACGCATCCTCGCAGCAAAAATCATATTTCGCCGTTGCCGTTGCCGTTGCCGTTGCCGTTGCTTGGCCTCCCCGCTTCGCCTCCGTAAGTATTTTATTTGAGCCTCGTCGCATCCACGTCCGCCATCCATTCACACCTTCATCTAACGCATGGTCCCAGCAGAAACTCACCTTGTCGATTGTCGAGCAGTTGCCGTCGTTGCCGTCGTCGTCGTTGTTTTGGTTGTCTTTTCGCGGTCTCTGTAAGTATTTCACTCCAACTGCATTTGAGCGCCGTCCGCATTCTCGTCGTCATCCATTTCCACCATCATTCTGACGCATCGTACACAACAGAAATACACCATGTCGAGCCACTGTCGGTGCCCACCGACCGTCGAGTGCCCTCTGGCTAACATAACGGCGACAACGGGTAAGACTCCTACCAAGAAGACTCGCAAAATGTGGAAGAACTCGTCCAAGGTTTGGGCTGCTTCTCGCCGTGACACCACCGCTAATCTTTCCGCCCCAGACCCGGAGTTCTTGTACGACGTTTACAGGGTAAGTTTTACTGGCATATCCTCCCTCGCGCACGAGTCTTGCCCTATCAACTCCTTCTCGAACTTCCTCACTTCAAGTTTACTATCCCCCTGATTGCCCTGATTCCGTTCACGTTTCTGCACGATATGGTCTCGTCAAATCAAGCCTCGAAACACACACATATCTCATACTCTATCTATCACGTTCTACCCCTTCCAGCTTTTACAATACTTCACAGGCAACGCACTTCATAAAATTTATTCCTCATCACTAACCATGTCCCTTGCTCAGATGCCCGATATTCTCGCTGTCCGGCATAGCCATACCAAGGCTATGCAACTCATTCGGAAAGCCGAGACGGAGTTGAACGACCCAGATAGGTTTGGACACAACGTCCACGCGGTGGTGGCAGCTCGCCGCCACAAGACTTATTGCCGGGCTGCTCGATTTGCGGATCTAATTAGAGAGCCCGAGTCTCCGGATCGTTTTGCCCTCGTATGTTGCTCTGTTTATTTCTTTCCCTTTCGCATTATAGTCGGAAACGCGCAGATAGCTAATATTTCATTTTACTGCTAGGCTTGCGAGGAGGTTGATCGTCTTCGTGCTGCGGCTGACGCTGTGGCCAGAGACGAGGCCCAGAAAGAGGGTAATCGGAACCGCAATGCCCAGGCGCGTGACCAGGCTCTACTTGCCATCGGCCCCACGCCTGGCAGCAACACAAGTGCAACCGGCACCAAGAGGAAGGCTGCCGCTCTGGATGGGGCAGGCCAATGTACGTTTCACACATCTAGCCCGGCTCGTGGGTTTTGTCTTTCGGGATTTTGGCTGACCTGATGATTAATAGCTCCTTCCGTTGTCGTTGCTGGACGGTCCGCCGTTGCTGGTCCCTCTTCCGTCGCTTGTCCCTCCGTCGTCGCTGCTACTCCGACAGCAGTTGATGACGCGACCCCGACTCTTCGCCGCTCGAAGCGGGTGAAGTCGTCGCCCCTTGCTGATGGTCAGGCTGAAGCTGGCACGTCGACTTCACGTGCTGCTGGCATTGCGCAGTTCACTGGTATGACGGTCTACGACTTTGCTCCCCGGAAGACGACCCGGGCTGCCAGCAGGCCTAACACCACAGTTGCGAGGACATCGTTTTATTATAACCTGAACGTACGTGTTTGATATTTTCTCTCCCCTTATCATGATTATTCGAGCAGTCTTCCATTCCCATTTACCATCCAATGTTATACATTCCCTCTCTCTGTTTATATTTATAGAGTCTCATGCTAACACTGATCTTTCATAATGTCAGGCAACCAATCAAGCTGAAAATGTTCTGCATTCGTCCATCGAGGGCTACGGAACCCAAGCTGGCCCGTCGGCTCCTCGGCCGACATATAACTACACTCCGATCCAGAACCAGCGGATTGGAAATAACGTCAGGGGCTATGGCCAACAGCCCGACACACCGCGGATGATGCCCGCCGGCCCGATGACTTTGTCGAGGCCATATTCCCAACCGTCCGCCTATTCTACGAATTCGGATTGGAGTTCGGGTTATGCTGATCCCGTCAACCAGGCTTATATGCAGGAAGTCGCCTTCGGCCAGAGATTTGACAGAAATCTCATGCAGCAGGAGGACATCTCTGTTAGGGACTTAGCATACTCGGCACCCCATCTGCGCGCCACTCTCCCCCCGACAACAGGCCAACTTCGAATCCCTGGCAAGAAGACGCCAGTTGCGGTCCCGTCTGTCGAAGGCGGAAGCCCGATGTTCCCTGGTCTGGTGAAGCAGCGGACTCTTCTCCCGGCTTCACAACCTCCGCTGCCCGCCCATATGCAGTTGGAGGCAGGTCCATCAAGCGGGCCCAAGAAGCGGACTCCACTGCCGACTTCTCGACCTCCTCTGCGGGCACAGTCAGTGTCTGGGGCAAGCTCCCCCAAGCGTCCGGCACTGATGGCCAAGGCAGTCTCAGGCGGGACGTTCATGACCTCGATCCCCGGTACGATTTCCGAGCGGACGGGCCGTGTTCTGGTAGGCAGGAAGATCGCCTGCACCAACTGCCGCACTCGTAAGTACAAATGTCAGCAGGATGGTTCTCCGGATGGATGTGTGGAGTGTCGCAACCGCGGCGAGCCGTGCCAGCTTGCTGCTGTTGCCGCAACTTTGGCTGCCGCATCCACTGCAGTGAAGCAAGAGGAGGGTGTGTCTGCTGCAGGCGAACAGGAGGATGCGGTCATGGAGGAAACTGGCGTTCAGCAGGGGTCGGAGGGTGCTGTCAACCAGGAGAACACCGCAATCGACGAGGTCTCGGAGAATGTGGTTGGACAAGAGGGCACTGTCATGCAGGAGAATGCTGTTGAACAGGACACTGCAATTGAGCGAGAGGATGTCATCATGCACTAGACTGCTACCAACAACGAGACTGCGGTTATTGGGGACGATGCAACTATCCAGGAAGAACTGGTTATCTAGGGGACTGCTGTCGAGCAGGATACTGCAGTCGACAACGTGACCCCCGCCCAGCACGATGCTGCAGTCACCAACGATACTGCAGTTCGGCAGGGGAGTCCTGCTGCCGTGGGTGGTCATATGTTTGCTGGTCAGCGCACCTGGTTCTGCCATAACACGACCCAGTACAAGTCAGTGGGACTTGACTTGTGAACAGCAAGCAGGACTTGGATGAGAAGGAGTGTGGATAGCTTCTCGGGGCTGTCTGGCAGTGTTATCAGGCACTTGCTGTACCGATTTCAACGGGCAGAGACTATGGTTCAACCAAAAGGAAGGAGTGTGCAGCCAAGGAGGGTTATTTTCGCAATGTTTATCGGGCATTTTCTTTTCATGTCGACATGATGTATGATTCACGACGGAGGAAGAAGGATACGGATTTCTTTTTGCGAGGCGTTTGACGAAGACGGATGATACCCCGGCGTTTTTGACTTGGTGGATTATGCATAATACCCCGGCGTTTGGTTGGAGGTATGATACCCCTGTGCTGTGACTTGGAGGTGGACGGAAATAACTCGGAAGGAGGCTGTTTGGCGGTTTGCGAACGACGCATGTACCCCGGCGCTTAACTTGGGGGCCGGATGCGAGAATTTGCTGTTTGGTAGCTGATATCTACCCATAGAACTACCAGGTGTAGCTGTTGTTGACTTTGACAGAGAAAGTTTCTCAAATATGATCCTTTGCTTTTATCTTTGGCCTTCCGCATGATATTTGATGTCCTTGGAAGTACAGGTGAGCGTGTAATAATAATACCTAACACATATATAGGATGTGATTGCGGGACGGGATCAGTTATGAGAGGTATTCTATGGAGACGTGGAGAAGAGGCTTGGCTAGTAGGTACCTACCTACCAAGTACACGAGTACCACCTTAGGCATGATTGTGAGCTCGGTGTGAGATGTACTGGTTGCATTAGCTACCCTAGACTAGGTAGGTACTGGATGGCAGCACGTATTTATATGCATGGGCTGGCCTTGCATAGAATTCTGTATGCTCAATTTGCTATTGGGGTACGTAGTTGATTCACATTCAGGCTATCTAGTACATGTTCTCAGATGTGTTATTCCGAGGTATGATGGCGAGCGTGCCGGCGTTGGTGATGACCAGGTTGTCGGTGGACGTGTTGTAGACTTCTATCTCGCCTGTGCCCCAATTCGGCGAGCCGCCGGGGTACATGGTGCCCGTGTCGAAGGTCCATTTCTGCTCGGACGGCTGAGTGCCGGGGCAGTAGTTGGCGAAATTGTCGTAGAAGAGGAGCTCGGGGAAGTCTTCGGGGCAAGCGGGGTGGTTCTTGTCCATGTTTAGGTCGTTTTTCCAGTTGACGTTGGTCTCGTCAACGGCAGTGGAGGGGTGGGCATCGTGATGGTTGCCACTGTTGGCGCTGACGTCGCCCTGACCCTGTTGCTGGGTGGGCTTGGTGTTGCCGCCATCGTGCTGGTTTCCTTGGTTGGGATGGCCGCCGTGGCCGCCACCTTGATGGCCACCTGCGTATGGTGGTCGGTCGTGGACGGTTTGACCCAAGAGGGCGAGGACGGCGACGGCTGCGGTGGGGACGAAGGAACGCATTTTGGATATTTGGTTTGGCTGGACGGTGCAACTGTTGACAGCATTGGGACGATGAACTGCTCGACTGAGGATCTCATAATTCAAAATGGACTTGGGATGGTATCCCTTATAGACAGGCGCGAAGACGCGTTGATCGAGCGATCAGAGTAGTTTGCGCCGCGATGTGGAATGGGCTGCACCGCGTTTTGGCGCGGTGAGACACGACATGATCTCCAGCCTGCCTCATTGACATGTCACACCCTCGTGTCTGCAATGGTACCGGTGGCACAGTGTTAAAGAATGGAGACCGATTGGAAGTACTGACGGGCTGAAAAGTCAGATCTTGAAGACAAAATGACGTGAAGAAGGTTGGCCAACGAGAGACACGAAAGGCTGTCTGGAATGTGTTGTCGCAGTGGGTGATTCGGAACGTGTCGCATCGGGCCTTGGCGGATATAGATATCCTGTCCTTGTTTTGGAGTCATTATTACATGTAAAATGAAGACTTTAGCAAACTTCTTGTCAATTCAGGGGTTGGTCAGTCCGGCACTTGAAGTTCGCATGATGGTGGAATATAAAGCAATACAACAGCTGTCGATTCTCGTAATTCGAGACTTCCCAGGCCTAGTTGAGGTCAAGGAACAGGCGGCCATAGAGCATCCTCAAGCCATCAATCAATGGCCTTGAACACAGGGGATTTATCCAAAACAGAACATGTATATCAGTGACACGCAAGTTCACTAGCCTAATGAGCGTTTAACTCGTAAATAAACCTGACGTAGAATCTCACTAACTCGAACAGCATTTGATTCAGCCCTCAAGGCTAAATTGCCTGTTCAGTAGGAATAGAAAACCACAACTAGCCATCTTGGGGATTCCGAGCTGCAGGGTGCCATATGAGAACGTCACTAACTAGAATCTAAGAATATAGCTCACCTTCCCAAGCCAGAGAGGCGATACAATCTGATATTCTTCATCGTCCTCCACACCAATGACCAGTTTCAAGCCAGCTTGATGAAAATCTTCTCGAGCGAGGGATTTGTGCAGGACTGGCTAACCGGAACGCAAATACCATCCTTACGATCGTTGCAGCAGTGGTTGATCAGGCAGAAATATTCCGCATCACAGGTCTCCCCGGTACAGACGTCATACTGTGGGCATTCGTCTGAACCGAAATTGTCGAAGCAGTACGTATCGCCGCCCGAGCTCTGGCCGCAGAGACAGTCTTGATTTCCGCTGCTACCGCAATCTCCATACGCACCTGAGCAACCGAGTGGCGTGCATGTCGTGGTGCACATGGCGTTGGAGCATTTACCAGACGGGCACTGGCGGTCCTGTTAGTCATCCCTTGGGGGCAAGGCACATATTGAAAACTCACATGGTTACCGCAGCCGCCACAGTTATCAGCATCCGAATAAGGATCAACACACTTGCCGCCGCACTCGATCTGGCCGGAAGAGCATTCACATTCGCTGCTTAAGCAGATATGCGTCTCCTCGCACTGCATGACGACGAGTCAGCTCCTAATAAGCCATTTCACGTCTCAAAAAGGATACTTACAGCGTTGCCGCAACTGCCACAGTTATAGTCATCCGTTTGGAAGCTTACGCAGCCGTTCCTCCCGCAAAAATTAGGTGTTGACACAGAGCAGCATTGGTTGCCATTGCAGTCGATTCCCTTGGGGCATTCGTAGCCACAACTGCCGCAGAACCCGGTGGGATTGATGCATTTTCCGTCGCAGTAGACCGAGTCGGAGCCAATGGGGCACATGCAGGTGCCGTCGATGCACCTCGAGATATCCTCGCATTCGGGCACGCATGCGGCAGACCCGGAGCACATGCCGTTCGAGCAAGTTTCATCCCCTTCACACTACAGATAGTCAGTTTACCTGTTCAACAAAGGGGGATGTGTCAAGGGAGGTATACCGCGTTGCCGCAAGAACCGCAGTTCTCTGGATCAGAATCCCAGTTGGTGCACACGCCGCCACAGGAATCCGGGTCTGATTCCGGGCAGCAGGCTCCGTCGTTGCAGTCGACTGCGCCCTCACACTAGATTTCACACATGTTAGTTAGATCTTGGTCGGCAACGAGTGAGGACGCTAGCTAACCTCGTCATAGCACGATCCGCAGTTCTCCCAGTCTGTTAGCAGGTCGACGCAGTCGTCCTTGCCGCACTTCGTGAGACCTGTGGGACAGTGTCTCCTCCACGACGGATACACGTGGAGGAACGTATGATTACCGGCGTGGTGGCTGTGGTGCTGCCTACCCTTCGTACCACCTTCCGCGTCGGCCTGGACAAAGCCGGCCCAGAAAACGGCTAGCGAGAGCAGGGTGGCTCCAGTGAAGGCCTTCATTATTCATGAAGACTGAGATTCGATGGAAAGGGGTTGGGGGATAGCACGCGACTGTACACAACGATCAGACTGGGCCATGATAAAAAAGGTGCTGGGAAAGATTAGAGTATATAATCACAATTCTCCGGACAACTTTGGGGTAATGACGTCCGGGAAGTCAATTAGCAAGGGCCGATGTTGTCAATCCCCAACCATCTGTTGTCATGTCCTCTGGCCGCTTTGAAACCACGCTATTCCAAGTCAAATTCAAATATAATTAAGCCTTGGTTGACTTTTAGTACTTTTTCATACTCAATTCAGCAAATCAGCAAAGACCCAGGCCGAGGAAATCGACAACCCGCATGTCCGAAGGAAATATTCTGCAATAACTAAACCATCCTCTTTATTATACTTGAAGCTTAAATATGCCTCCGGTGCCCATCTAAGTAATATATACTGAACACACAGACGCTCAACAAACATGGGATTCAGGTGCACGCGAGGGACTGTTGTCGTCGCAGTAGCGTTTATCTAATTCTTGTATAGATCTTCAACGGCCACCCGATCAGATAAGACAAACACGCAAACCCCCCACACTGGGGTACTGGAAGAAATAATCAGCCACAGCAGCTCCCATTGAGCGTGACTGGGCGATTTTGATAATTAGATAACTTACCTTGCGTCACAGCTCGTCATGATCGTGATCAATGTTGGTATTGGCGGATACCGCTGGGAAGAGTGCGTTCATAAGCTCCTGGCCGAGCGTCATCGTCATCCTAACTGTCTTTCCGTGGGTGATTGGCGTCTTAGTGGTGGTGGTCGCAACTGTGGTGGTCTGGTTATCAAGGGATTAACATGAACAACTTGCTCCGAATGGCAGAATATGACGTACTGAAGCAGAGCCCCCTCAGCAGAGCAAAGCGGCGGACAAGAGGTAAACTCTGGTACCCAGCTTCATAGTTGCCGGTCTACTTACCTCAACTGATTGAATGTAGCTGTAATATCTCGGCTGGGTGACAGAGAAAGAAATTGTCTGCTCACATTTAACGGCCAGCCATTTTACATAATTCGGCCGGCTCCATGTCTTCATATGGAAGGACACGGCTTGACTGAGACTTACTGCAAGTTGGGAATTTAAGTTTAAGTGCGTCCCTTAGAGTTCGCGTTGGAAAATTGCGTTGGAATGTCAAGTGTCAGAATCTCGGGGGCAAGAATGCTCCCCTGGCTGTTGCTCGAGCAACCACAAAGCCCCACCACCAACCCCTTTTCCACTGTAAACAAATCACCAGTAACGCATATACAGCCTGCATATCTATCAACCTCTCTCGCTGGCAGACGCTTTTAATTAAGGGTACTCCCTAGTTCTTAAATGAGTACGACAAAAATTCTTTTAAAAAACATCATTGATTCTAATAGCAAGCAGCCGTCATTGCCGGGCGCCACAGGCATTGTAACCGTCATGATCACAAATTATAGGGGATCACATACATAGCTACTGGGTGCAGGGAAACCATCCAATTGGCAGCGTGTGACAGAGCCTAAGATCACAAACCCAAAGATTTATAAGAAAAATTATGCAGTAAGTTATGTGCTCTTTCCTCCACCTTCATGATTTTTCTTCCCACGGAGCAAGTATGTACATCTGAATCCACCCCTACCATACCACTTCACCAATTTGCTTCATCTTCCTTGTTACAGTCTACGCAACAGTAAAAGTCCCCGTAAGCCTAATATCCCTCGAGCTAGCCCCAAGACTAACCCCAAAGCTACCGGTCGGCACAATCCAGTTCTGCGTGCGCACATCCCAGTAGCTGAGGTCCCTGCGCCGGAGCGTAAACGTCGCGGTGCCGCTCGCGCCGGGAGCGAGCTTCAGCTTCGCGAATCCGCGCAGCTGTTTGGGCGGGACGGATGGCGCCGACGCTGGCAGAGTGAGGTAGAGCTGCGGTACTTCCGCTCCTTGCACGCTTCCGCTGTTGGTGACGGTGGCAGTCACGGTCGCGACCGTTTCCCACAGATCTGCGCGTCCGCCGGAGAGGATGGTGCCGATTGCTGGGCCAGACTTGGCAGTGGAGGTGACCGCGATGTCGGCATAGGTGAAGTTGGTGTATGCTGATCAAGCACGGTCTGTCAGTAATTATTGGAGATTAGGTTGGAGAGATGCACTTACAAAGACCGAATCCAAACTCGAACCGGGGCGCAATGTTCGTCTTGTCGAAGTGGCGGTAGTCGATGAACAGCCCCTCACTAAAGTTATCGTCGCCGTTGACTACCTTTGTGCCGTAGTCATTGGCGCTCTTCGCAATAGTGTAAGGCAGCTTTCCAGATGGCGAGGTAAGTCCGTACAACACATCAACGAGCGCATTACCGCTTTCTTGGCTGGGAAGACCGGCCCAGACGACGGCCTGAACACCAGGAAGTGCCAGAATCGTTTCCAGAATGATCGGTCCGACGCTGTGAACGACCACAATTGTGTTCTTGTTCGCGTTCGCCACGGCCTGCACCAGTTGGTTGCCGTTGTGCCAGGGGTCAAGGTCATTGCGGTCGCCAGCTACGCCTTCGACCTTGATGTAGCCCTCGCCGGAGTTGGCCGTGATGAAGACAATGGCTGCGTCCGCGCCAGATGCCGCGCTGGACACGCTACCAGTGCTGTCGCTGCTGACGACATTGACAGTCGTCCCGTCGCTCTGGGCTCTCGTCTTGAGCGCGTCTGCCGGCGCAACAAAGTAGGGGTAGTTGACCGAGCCAGAACCCCATCCCATGCCGAGCGCACCGTCGTTGCAGCCCTTGTCGACGCACGAGTTGATACCCTTCGGGTTGTTGACAGCCGCGGAGCCAATGACGGCAATCTTGCCCGGCTTCTTAAGCGGGAGAATACCGTTGTTCTTAAGCAGCACGATTCCGTCGCGAGCAACGGCGCGGACGTTCTCCTTGTGGTTGCCCTGGACGTTGGCCTTGATGTTGATGCCGGGGTATCCCTTGTTCTGGCCAAGAAAGTACCAAGCCGCGAGGATGCGCTTTGCCATGTCGTCCAGCCTTGACTTGGACACCTGGTTGTTGTTGACAGCACTATTGAGCTGAGGACCCCACAGGATCGTCTTGCCGTTGTAGTCGCTGCCGGGCATGGTCATGTCCATGCCACCGTTGGCAGCGCCAGTCGTCGTGTGCTGGGCATTCCAATCGCTCACGACATATCCCTGGAAGCCGAGTTCCGTCTTGAGCAGCTGGTTTTGGGCGCGGTCGTTCTCGCACGCCCATGTGCTGTTGAGCTTGTTGTAGCTGCACATGACACTTGCGACTTCGGAGTGGACCGCATCGGCGAACGGCCAGAGGTAGAGCTCGTGCATCGTCCGGTCGTCGATGTTGCTGCTCATCGTCTCGCGGTTGAGCTCCTGCTCGTTCCCGATGTAGTGCTTGGCCACGGCCTGGACACCGGACGACTGCATCCCTTCGATCGTCTCCGCCATGGCGATGCCGGTGAGATAGGGATCTGGGCCGAATCCTTCCCAGTTCCTTCCGCCAGCTGCGTTCTTGCCAAGCGGTCCAGCAACGGGACCGAGCAGGACATGCACGCCGCAGCCCTTGGCCTCTGCACCCATATATTGTCCACGCTGTCTCATCAGCTCGGTATCCCACGTGGATGCGGCCTGGATACCAGGCGTGAAAGCCGTGACGCCCGTTCCGAAGCGCACACCGAGCGGTCCATCTTGCAGACAGAGCTGGGGGTACTGGATGGAGCCGATGGAGGGTGTGTTGCCGACGCAAGGGCCCTTATCCCAGCCTACACCAGTGACGATGTTGACCTTGTCGTTCTGTGACATCTTGGCCAGCGCTGCGCTCGCGGAAGAGTAGGCGGCAGCCCATGCGCCGGTCCCAGTAGCCACCGGGGCAGCCGCATGAGCGACCGATGCTGCCGAGAGCAGCGCGAGAGTGGGGAGAATCATGGCGGGCGGCGTGGGTGCGGTAGATGAGGTCGACGGTAGCTCGTGGCGCGACCAAGCTCAAGTCTGGTGTCGTCGTTCCTCTTTTCCTAATCCAGATCGATCTCGGGTCCCGGCGGTGGTGGCTTACATGTATACCTGTACCTGACCTCGGCATCAGGGGAAAAAGTGTTCGGCAGCCGGATGACGCATGGCCCCCTTATACCGACCATTGCCTCATAACCACTACCAGTGAGTAAAGTTGCCCAGAAGCCGCCCAGTCGGAACGTCGGCGAGGGGATGGAATAATCATCGAGTCAGCTGGCTGCCCCTCTGTAGGTCCCCACATGTTCATATAAGGCCCGATCTGGACAATATACGCATTTCTCAATTGGGATCAAAAAGACGTCGGCGGCGGCGTACCGTGAAAGATTTGGGTTGGACGGGTCGGGTGTCGTGTGGGATAGATTAGCAAAAAACTGGGGTGCATGAGCAGCTTCGGCACTGGAGGGGAAATATGGAATCACCGCAACGCACGTCACTCGACAAGCAAACAAACCAAGAAACGCATGAAAAATGGCGGCAGGGGTGTGAGAGAGGTGGAATGGTTCCGAGCGGGTGTGGCGACGCGGGCTGCCTTGAGAGGGCACCACAGAAGCCGGGCCGCGTTGCCAGATATTAATTAGGCAATTCGGTCGCATGCGGTGGACGACACCCCGCGAAAATCGTGGGCCGCGAGCGCGTTCTTGCGCGTGATGATGATTTGCTCTGTTGTAACGGTGGGGCAGGCAGACTTGGAGACTTGTAGGATGGCATGGCCCGTGTTGTATAAATGATGGTTTTTTCCGCCATAGCGACAGCTTGGCGGGCATTTTGGAGGGTTGATCAGATGACCATTCCCGTGCTGGTGTTGATCATCTTGGTCGGCGTTGGAGAGAGGAGGAAAATCGATAAGGACAAGCCCCAATCCACCAATCATTATTCGCCGGCCGGCCAGTTGCGGAAGGAGTGCTGTGGAGGAAGGAGGGATCGCCTGGATGACCGCCCCGACTGAGCCTTCAGCTGCCGGCAGTACCTTAGGACCGAAACTCGGAACCGTCCGGTCGATCTTTAGGGTCTCGGCGCTGTCATCGCGGCTCCGTTCTCGTCACCAAACAACTTGAACCAGACGGGACGACTTGTTGAAAAAATTCTGATTTTGCATCTAGATAGAGCCATTTTCTCTATATCTCTAAGGTAACCTGGACCGTAATGCTATGATGTACAGAAGAAAAATAAAAATGTGTAAAATATATCCAAGCAGAAAACATGCTCAACTTCCTTCTGATCCATCCCCTGCATACCTGATCTAAACATGCAATGCCATACCAAGCGTATTATTCCCGGCATTAAACGCAACAAACTGCGACTTGAAAAAGATATCCCCCCAGATCTGCAGTTCCGAGGTGGTCGGCTGCACACCGCCAAAGCAAATATTTCCCTGCACTCTCGCAAAGTTGATGTCCTCTCCTTTAATCCGCGCAGTATAAACGCCCCCAACATCAACAAATAGGTCCGGCAGCGCGGCGTCGCACGGGATCGTGATCCCGCCGACCTGTGCATTGTTCTCGGCGCCGTCAACCTGGCTGTAGTACCCATCGGCAACGTCCTGCGAGACAAGCATGAGCGTGGTACCGGTGTCGGCGATGGCTGCCGCAGTCTGCGTCTGCTGGAGGTTTGTACCATCGCCGCCGACAGCAAATCCGGCAGTGGGGAACTGCCAGAACCCGTTGGCCGTGTCAACCGGAATCCAAGTCATGTCGCCCGTGAACTTTGTTGCGTCGATGCGGCCGAACTCGTAGGCACCGGCTGTGCCCTTGCGGAGATCAGCCGTGAAGAGCGGTTCCGCCAGAGACGGGAGGACGTTATCGAAGAACGTCTTTTGCTGCTGCGGCTGGACGGTGTTTAGCTGAGAGAACGCCAAACCGAGAAGTCCGTTGTTCGCCGCATCATCGATGAACGACTGCGTTACGTCCGTGGCGAGCTCGACGGCCTGGTTTTTGACGACAACGCCGCCCACATCAACGGTATCGGTCCCCACATTCCCAGCTGCACCTGAACCGTCGCCGTATTTGATCTCGAACGTCGCGCCCGGGAGCATCTTGAACGTGGACGACCGCATCGGGTTGTAGAGCGTGTGTCCGGAGGTAGCAGCAGCGCCCAGCTGCGTGTTGAACACCCACAGATCCGCTGACCCAGAATCAAAATCGACATTTACGGTCTGACCGCCAATGGTGATCGGGGACAGGTACTCGACGTCTCCCTTCTCGGGGGTCGCCGAGACGAGACCGACACCGGTTATGTTTGCCGCATCACTGCCCGTCCCATTTCCCTTGGAGCCGAAGCCGGTCGGACGCGGCCTTCCATTAGGTCGGTTACCCTTGGCTTTGGTGATAACGTCTTCCGCCGTGACCTCCTCGTCAGGCTGGTTCTTTATCGCGTCCAGCAACGCTGGCGGGAGTGGCATCCTGTACTTCCGGTATGCCTTGAGCAGCTGCCTTGGGCCGTTGTGGCCCTTGAAGGCGACATTCCTGACTCGGCCGACCTTGAACGAACGTTTTTGGATGTGTGCAGTGGGTGCGGCCAATGCCAGCGGGCCAAATAGGCCGAGAAGAAGAAATAGGTTGAAGAGTGTGGGCTGCATCGTGACGAAGTGAAGGAACAAAAAATCCCACACCAGGTGGTCTGCAAAAAGCAAAAGAAGAGAAGATGGGAAGGAGTCGAGAGAGTGGTGGTGATCACCCTGACTGTCCTGTCCCGAGTCGCCTGAACAAAGCAACAATGGATGCAACGAAAATGAAGGCAAGAATAGACAAGTGAGTGAACAAAAAAGAAAGGCAAAAGGAGAAGAGCCTCACCTTTATTAAACACAACAAAGCTGAATCACCAAGGAGGCCGCGCACCTTGGACACAGACAGGGCATGATCAAAACCAGGGACGCCAGCACACACAAACCGGGTCCAGTATCCAGGATCCCCATCGTGCGAGGCCGTTTCGCGCTGGCTGCATTGTAACCATGAACATTGGACAGCCACCAGTCACCGGTGATCTGAGTGAAAAGCCTCCCTAATGCTGCGTCGAACCAGCGCAACAGGTTGATGGGTCTGGTGGCGTTGAGCCAAGGACCCAAGTCCGGGGGAGGGCGGGTGCAGGGGTCTCAATAGGGGATGGGCCCACCAAAATAGGCCCTGGAAGAGAAAAGCTTGTGGAAGCTTGTCGCCGCCCTGCCGCGCTGCAGTGCAGGGGCCAGGGGGTCTTGAGGGGAATTGGGCGGCTCTGGACCAACGCCTCCAGCGACGTCCTCCACATCCCGAATGTCGTCGAGACGCTGCCAGGGCCAAATGTGTTTGAGAAAGCAGCGCGTGTCTCTATTCGTCCGGTGCGACTCGGATGTGGAAGATGAAGAGGGCCGTTGTTGCACGAATACGCCGCTGCAAGTCAACTGGCTACCAACGAGCAGCAAGTGTGACGGACGCAGAGCTCAGGGGATTTATTTTCTCCAACGGTGTAACTGCATGCTGTGGCACTGTAGCAGACAATGAGCTTTGGAATTGAGGTCCTGTGCAAGATCTCGTCAATGCAGGTCTCAAAATGGGTATGACAGATCTTATCGGGGACAGCGACTGAATGCATGATCTCGCAGGTTGATATTTGCTATACGTGTATGTTGCCTTGCTGCGCCGTGAGCATCTTCATCAATTTCATCATGCCATCGAGAGCCGAATTTTGAGCAAACAGCTCGTCAACGGGTTGAACCGAACCAGCCTGTAAGAGGCGATGTTTCTTCGTTTCAGAACTGACAAGGTGATGATCAATCGGCGCCACCGCGCAGATCTTCCTAATGCCGCGTTGGCAATCTTGGCATTGGGATCACATCGCATCGACCGGGGAAGCTAAGTATCGAAGAGCTCGTCGAGTAAGAGTGTATTTGTTGATGCCGAGTTGAAAGCGTTTTCGGTCAAGACGGCGTCGTTGTTGTCTGATCAAGACTATTTGTGATGGCCACAGGCTGGCGGCCACGGGGAAGAATTAGGGGCGGGGCCCACGAAGACTGGAGAATGCCCACCAACGCCGCACCTCGCCGCATCAGCTGCTTGCAATCCCATAAAGCCGAAGGGCAGAACCTCTCGAGGTTTGAGCGTATCGACCTGGTCAATCACATGATTTCCAGGTTAGGATTACTGCTGAGATCTGCACTCGATCGATGCATCATGTGAGGAGACGCGAGTGTCGAAACGGGGCACTGGGGGAATCTGAAACGTTGAGCCCCAGGGGTGCGCCACCAATCATTCAGTGGGGTTCGGGGGGGTGGTGAAACTTGCCGAATTCGGCTTTTGGCAGGAAATTCCGTGTACGTAATCCGTAGTGACAAGGTGTACGGACCATGTGGAATCTTGACTGTCTCGTGGATGCATTGAACAAACATTTGCAATGGAGGTTCGAAGTGAGGGTGGAAAGCTGTGAGCAATCGAGGTTGCGGGTGTTCAGTGTGTGGATGCAGCCCTACCAATATGCCAAGAGATCTAGAGTTGCCAGCTGCACAGTGCGCTGTGGGGCGTGGAAGTGCCGATGCCCGCCAAGCTTCTCTCAATTGGCAACGCTTGAGAGTTTGAGACCGAACATCGTGAACGCGTATTCTCGGTAAGATCGGAAGCCGCAAAATGCCACAATCAACGTCGGCAGGATCCCAACCATCTGCACCCTAGCCATGAATGGCCGATTCAAATTTTCGGACGACTGCCTTCCCCGCCCGCTGATATCATCGATTCAACATCGAGGCCCGGCAATGCCCTGCGCAAGGGGTGATTCACCTCTAAACTGTTGGGCCGGGACTAACTCGCCTGTTCGGACAGTAAGGTGAAAGGCCTTGAACATCTTAACCAGTGGTATTGGTTGGTTGCCAATATGTACTCTCCTAGTTCCACTGATCTTGGGATTGGTCCGTTGGACCTTGGGCGAATACCCAGATTTATCTGTTGGTTGGCGTGTACTCTCTTTGTTCCAGCGATCTCAGAGTTGGTGCATTGGACCTTGGGGTTACGGATATTGGCCAAGGAGATAATGATAGGCGTCTCGGTGACACATCGTCCAATATCCTCCGTCTCCGGTCTTAATATTTTCCTCTTGGATTGATCAATGAAGAATCCCCAGAAATTTGCCGTGAAACCCAAGCCTAGTCACGCCAGGTATCCTCGTGCACAGCGAGCGTAATCGGGTAGATCTTGGTCTGACATATGATGTGAGTGCCCTGAACTGTGAATCCCGGCAATAGATGTTACGCCGCCGGTGAGCTACTCCCAGGGTCCAGATCACCAGATTTGTCGTCTACTTAAACCTAAAATTTGAGGACTCTCTGCTTTTAAAAAATCGCAGCGTAGTGGCAGCTCATTAGTTGAAGATCGACCACCACCGTTAACATCACTTCACGCGGCGGATCAATACGCACCTTGATCACCAAAGGTATGTGACCATACCTGCTTCGCCACACAAGAACTTCCTACCTAACCAACGACAACAGAGATATCGAGACATCATGGCGGAACACGATAGGTCCCAGGACACATCTCCAATGCCCGGAACAAGGGTATTCGAGTTACCCGAGGGCCAAAAGACAGTAAGCAAGGCTCTACTTCCTTCCGAAAATATGGCCCATCCCATAGCATCTTATATTGCTGTTGTGTGAACTAACATCAGCCATTCAGTGCACCAAGAAATTCTTTTTGGCCAAATTCCAACGTTTCTTGAGGAAGGCTTCACATACATCAAGCAGTGTGTCCTCGAGCTCGCGGATGACGAAGACACCAAGAGTGCAATGAAAGAAGACATGGATTCATTCTTTGGTGAAGCATGGAAGACGATGGACAGCGCCCTCAAGAGCTTTCCTGATAAGATTGAGCTTGAGACAGAAAACCTACCCGATGAGTTCTACAAAGCAGGGGATGAGATGCTTAAGAACCTGGAGTAGCATATGCTCGCTTTCGATGAATGCTACGGGCTTGGGGACGTTGAGACTGCCGACAAAAACTCAGCCATGGAAACCAATGCCAAGTAGCAACGAAGTCCTGGGACCTGTGGAGGGGAGAGACGAGTTGATATGATCCCGTAGCTGTCCGAGCAAGGTGTTGCTCAATGACACATCAACTAATTTTTGTCTTCTCTGCCTTTGATAGTTCGACTTGAAATCTACCGTGTAATCCAACCTTCGTCCCATCAGGTTTCGGCATGCACAACAATCGAAATGGGCAGATATTGGTTCGGTATGTTTAATGCCTTGAACAATAAGTAGGTCCCGGCAAATGGGTGAGATGACACCGCCGGTAAGCAACTCTGCGAATCCAAAGTCAGAGGGTTCTCGTCGACTTAAAGACAAAGGGGGATGCACTCCCTCTTTCCTTTTGAAAAGTGGTAGCACAGCCAGAACTCATCAGTTCGAGAACCACATCCAGAATCAACCTCCATTTGCACTCTCGAACACCGTGACACAGTACACATCTTCATTACCAAGGTCTGCCATCACCAGCCATCCTTCACAACACAAGAACACCCTAGCTAACCTATGGCAACAGCAAATCCCAACGGCGCTATGTCCGAGAGCATGGACTTGGACTCGGAGCCTCAGCCCTGTTGGGGGTACCCATTCAGACTGCCTCAGGGCGCAGAGACGGTAAGCAAGCCCGCCAGCAGCTTCCAAGAATAACAGTCATACTATGAGCTACAATAGTACTGTTCTGGGCTGACTTTAGCAATCCAGTGCGATAAGACACACTTCAAGACCGAATGGAACCGCCGCCTCGATGATTACCTCAAGTACCTCAGGGATCACATCAAGGACACCGTCGCTACCGAAAACATGAAGAAAAAAATGCACCTCGAGCTGGAAGCGATCATCAAACTCGCAAAATCCAGAATGGGGACCGCGATCTCGTTCCTTCCAGAGGACGGCATTAATCCCTATCACTTGTCCGAGAATTATTGCTGGAGTGAGAAGGATGCCATGTACCACCTGGACGTGGAGTTGGCCAGGTTCCTGGACAGGTTCAATGTGGCACGCAAACTTAAGAAGTGGGAACTTCTGTATCGACTGCATCAACATCAGAAGAAGCAGTAACGCGCAGCAACCTGCGGAGAGGGAGACGAGTTGAAATAATTCCGTATTAGCTCTCCGAGAAAGATCTTGCGCAATGAACTTATGACGCATCGTCCAATTCCGTCCATATCTGTTGTCTCCTGATAAGAATATCAGAAGAAGACATTGTGACGCAACGCTGGTTTGACTAAGGTGTTTCATACACAACAGTAAGATTAGTGGCATCGGGCAAAATTTGGTCTGGTTAGTGGTATCTAACTGCCTTGCGGTCGTTGCCTCGAGATAATCACGACAACAGATAATAATGATGCCATCGACGAGCGACCCCGAGGTCTAATTTCGGAGATGGGTAGAACTTGGTCTGGTCAGTGGTATGTGACTGCCTTGCGGCCGTTGACTCGAAATGATCACGACAACAGATGATAAGGACGCCATCAACGAGAGATTCCGAAGGTCCAACTTTACAGATGTCTCGTCTACTTAAACCAAAAGGGGGCCGCACTTCCTGTCTCCTTTCTAAACCACGCAGCACATCGGAAGCTCATCAGCTGGACATCGACAGCCAGCAGCATCACATCATTCGCGCGGTAGAATCACTACACCTTAGACATTCTTCATCACCCAAGGTCCATTTCACTGCATTCCTCGCCAACCAAAGCCCCTATGGCTAACTACCTTAAGCAAAACAGAAATCCCTATCGACACAATGTCATCGCGACCACCATCGCGGGCGGCGCTGCAGCCGCAACAGCAGCCGCCAATGCGCAAAGCGAAACTGCCAGTACGCAGTTTCAAGAAGCCCGATCACATCGTAAGCAAGACTCCCAGCTGTATTCCCGGGATAACATCCTATACAATGGCACGTGATATCGCTGCGAACTTCGCTCTCGACCATATTACCAATATACCTTCCTGGGCATTGATCTCGATCACTTTCCGACTCTTACCCGTTATATTGTCTGTCTGAGAGGTAACCAATGAAGGAGCTGGACAATGAACTAGACATGTTCGAGACCAAGTACGGCGTTGGCCCCAAAAAGTGGTACCCCGTGTATCAGTTGTATAAAGTGAATTAGGAGGCATGAAGCACAGCGAGCTGTGGAGAGGGAGGACGAGTTTGATGGAGAGTTCAGGACATCCCTGCCTACCCTGCCTTCCTAGGTCGGTACCTAGGTAAGGTGGGCACGGTACATAGTTTGGAGCATTACGTTGCTTTTTTCTCTTGATATGTTCAGGTACCTCTGAATGAATTTCTTTTTCTTTTTGGGCAAGACAAGGAGCCAACGAATGCAGTGTGCGTGAACAGTTACCTACCTTCGACCCCGGAAAGCAAGTCAAATAATGGCAACAAGTGTTAGCAACTTCAACTCAACCACTCCGCAGTAAATGGTTCACAGGACAGAGATGATCCTGCTTCTTGTCTCTCCCCTTGGAAACCCAAAACACTGAGCAGCAAACAAGCATATTAGCAACAGATCAAACATCAAGTTACAGAACAAAAACCTGCAGAGTCCACGGCAAACTCACCAAAACCCACTTTGAATCTTGTTGATCACCATGTCCGATGGCGAGCTCTGATTGGATGCACACGAAAAGAAGTGGTTGCGCTGATGAGGAGGGCGATGCAGTTTTGGCACCAACGTTTGATATTTCTTTGGTTATAATTGCAGCACTAACGGGATGCATTTTTGGTGTTTTTTCTCTCTCTTTTCTTGGTGATGCCGGATACCGGTGACCAACAAATGCAAAGCATGCGTCACGCCTTTTCGGCACCGGTAGTCTGATCTACCGAGCCAAGACTTCTGATCCAATTATTGCACGAGAATCTCCTTAACTGCGGCTGAATACGTGAGGTGATTGGTCTAAAATTAGTCAGCTCGCGGTGTCAACTTCCCGACCGGCGTTGAGGTGGTACCTGAAGGGGCTGACAAGGGCAAGTGGGTGCCAAAAGCAAGAGGAACATCATGTGACTATCTGTTCTGGTAAGAAAACCTGCCCTTCCGTTTCGCGGTGGGGACTTGACACCCCCCCCCCCCCCCGCTTCACCGTCTCTCGCCAGCCACTTTGCAGCTGCCAGCTTTTTGGTTTCCCCAACCTCCCCGTCCTTTCCAGTTCCGTCCCCCCAGTCGCTGCCTGGTTTTGGATCCGCTCTGTCCAAGCGTCGCGCCTGCGTCTCCAGTGCGTCTGCGTCTGCGCCAACATTCCACCCTTCACCCACGGTTCCCCGACCGGTATCACAAAACGGTGACGCACGATCAATTCAGTCCAGATATCCGCAACATTTTTTCAGCAAGAGAAGCATGTGGATATATCGCCGGCGACGGATAGCCTGAGCGGACCCAAATCTGGCACCTGACAGGCTGAACTGTCGCCCGTTCTGCCCGCCCGTCCGCCAGCCGTCCCTCCGCTGTTCGCCCCGACCCACCATCGCATCCCATCCATCTCCCTCCGTTTCGAGCCTCGGCCGCCGGACCAAGCACCTGTTACTGTTACTTGGGACCGGGCACTGACGCCGGCGCTTTACGTCGGTCGGTCGGTAACTCTAGCTCGAGCTCGACGGTCACCGGTACCTCTCGTCGGTCGGCCAAAGCCACCGGTCGCTGGCGGACCCACGCCTTCGACGACACCGTTGCTCGACGGACCCACGGCCGAACCGACGCCATGTCCGACGAGGACTTTTCTGGCGCCGGCGCTGGCGTCGACACGTCGAACCTTGCCCCGGGGAAGCACCGCGGTCCGCGCTTTAGCTGGAATCCCGCCTACGAGGCCACCTTCTTCCGCTCTCTCTGCGAGTCTGTCCAGCTCGGTCTGCGCGAGGGCAGCACCTTCAAACCCGAGGCATGGGACCGCGCCATGGCCGCCCTCATCCAACAACACAGCGCCTACGCGAACAAGAGCCACCTGATCAACAAGAGCGATAACGCCCGGAAGAAGTTTCGTCTTTGGCGTGGCTTGCGCGAGGATCCGGACTTCCAGTATAACCGGGTAACGCGGACCGTGACGGCGTCGGATGAGACCTGGAAGAGGCACATCGAGGTCAGTTTGTTCCCATGCCATGGAAACGCCCCTTCCTTTTTTAACAGACATTTTAAACTTGCAGCAAGAGCCACTTTCCCGTTCCCTCAAGGGCCGTCCGTTCGAACACGAAGAATACTACGAGATCCTGTTCCCCGACGTCATCGGGTCGCGTGGCGTGCCGAAACGTCTGACGAAGCCGCGCAGGAAGGGTGACAACGGTATCAACGGTTCCGAGGAGCAAGACGCTCCTGGGACTGGCATCATGGATCTACTGGGCGATACCAGCTATTCCAATCCTTCACAGGGACACATGCCCCCGCCGCTACAGCCGACACCGACACCTGCGCCAGCTTCCATTGCCGTGCCGCCTTTGCCTTCTTCTCATCAACAGCAACAGCACCAATCTCAGCAACAGCAACAACAACACTCCCGCCCACCATCCAATATCATGCCTCCCCGAAACTCGGTCGCGTCGACGTCCGCTCTTACCCCGCCTGAAGACCAGACCACACATACGAGGAAACGGTTCCACCAGCCAGATAGCAGCAGCAACGGCAACCCGCCGACTCAGGCAGAAAAGCGCCGGCGCACCGCCGCTAATGCCGCACCGCCGCCTTCATCTACACCCAACTACCTCGACCTAACACAACAACAATCACTGCAACAGCCACAGCAACTTCAACACCAGACACAACCACAACCTCCTCAAACAACCCCAAGCGCCAACACCACCCTCCCATCTACGTCTGGTCCAGTAAACGGTGTCACATCCTCAACTTCATCGGTAATAACGACCGATAGCGCAGCCGCGCAAGCTCTTCTCGCTGAAGCCCTCCGCTTGGGGGCAGGCAAACTGCGCCCAACGTGGCAGGAACAGGCGATGGACATCTTCTTTCGGGATTTTGGCGCCGAAGACTTCGACCTGCAGGTCAAGATTGCGGAGAAAGCGCTTACCGACGAGAATAAAGCGATGGCTTTTGTCAAGATGCCCGTCGCGCTGCGGCGACACTGGGTCAAAAGGCTGCGCGAGGTGCACAATCGGATTGTTTAGCGCTTTGATCATGTTGTTGCGCCTTCTGTGAGTGGATCATGTTCTTGCGCCTTTTGTGAGTGGTACTGGGATTGACCCGTTGATTAAGGTTCACGAAAGCGGATATGACGCCGATGATGAGGATGATGGGGATGATGGGTTATTGTTGCCAATTACCCCGAGTTCCCCCAGGACAGCGCGGTAGGGTCACCTGACTTGGGGTTTGTTTGTAGGACTGGACGTCGGATTTTCTATCTGGATCTTAGTTTTCTTTTTCGTCATTTCCGTGCATACCGGCGTTCTATGGGATCGTACGGTCGGTTGGTTGTCTGGTCGGTGGTAAGGAAGGGAGGGTGTTGTTGCCATGGAATTGCTATCGTGGGGACTTGGTTGTTTTTCTTTTTTTTTTTTTTTTTGCTTTTTCTTTGGTTTGGGATACCAGCACCCTCGGCTTCTGAGACATGGAGGGGGCTCAGAAACTCAGGGTCGAGCAGCGGTTCAGTGGTTTGTGTTTTCTCTTTTGATACCGGCTTTTCTTCAGTTTTTTTTCGATTATGACCCTTTTTTTATTGTCATCGACGCTGTGCTTTTGGCTCTTCTTGTATTTCGCAGCACCAGGCACCGCACCAAGAAGCGTTCTGTATTTATATAGTTTTCTGTAGGGTTTTCAGGGTTATGTTTCATGATTTCTTATTAGTCTACAATAGGATTCATCATGGTTGATGCCAACAATTTGATTTGGACATCAGCTTTCAACGGTATATGTTTGGAGATGTGTGAGGTGGATGGGTATATGTCTCCCGCTCCATCTTCTGTTGTCTCGCTTTAATGAGCGCTGTTGACCTCGGGTGAATCAAAGACCTCTCCGAGTCTTGGGTCTGCGTCGATGCAGCTGGGGATCCCGTGTGGGTGCCTGTTGGCAACCTACCACAAGCCTGGAATGAGAACACACACCACCGAGATTGGTCAGTTAGGCTGCCGAGTTTCCGATCCCGTCCCCCAGGAGTCTCTGCCTTCCCGTTGCTTCTTTCAAGCTGTCCGTTCCTCGCTTGGCATTGCCAGAGAGCTTGACGAAGTGCCGGCTGCTCTTGGACAACATCAGGGGCCGCATGACTGTCCCAAGAAATATTTAACGTAACCTTAAACTAAGCCCAGCTTTATAAGGTACTAACAGTTACATCATCCCCCATATTTTTTAGCTCGTAGGCTAGAAATCTGATATTGGCATCAAGAGAAAACGTGGGCGTTGCAATTCAAATCGGATCAGTCGGCTTGGCGTTCCCACTCACCACCCCCTTTCCCCCCATCTTCCCAAGCATCAAACCACCTTCACCAACAGGTGACCATATCCCATCTGCACCACATCTCATCCAAGGAACTGGCATAAACACAGGCCGAAGTATGCAGTTGACCAGCAGAAAATCATCCCACCCATTATTACCTAAGGTGGCCATCTGCCAAGGGAATTGACGTATTATCGCAAAGTCCGTGCCGTTCCCCTCCTCAGACTTCAAGTGATTGGCCATACACACGCAGCGCCCCATCCCCACCGCTGCACAAAGCGAGTCAGACCAGAGCCGGGGGGCGCTTTGAGCACATTTCGTGGGCGCCGTTGGCTCGCCGATGCTCGACGGAGATATATTAACTACCTGACCAAAAGCATCTGGAGTGCCACCTTCCCAACGGAACGCCGAGGACTGTCCAGAAAAGGGGGTGTGCGGGCACCGTTGTTGATTTGCCGTTGGCCCCTCGTTTAGTGGATAGTTACAGTCTTCTCCACTACTGGCAGTCCACAGTTCGGTCCCTCGCGATGCAAAGTGTGGTCTTGTGTTGTGTGGGTAAGACGCCATTCCCGATAGCGGGCGTTCGTGGTTGGACCTCTGCAGTCCATTCAAGCATGATAATATGATTCTCCCCACATGTGGCACTAGGTAGTTGAAAGTGGCACTAGGTAGTTGAAAGTGGCACTCGTAGTGGATGGATGGATGGTGGGTGGGTTGAGGAACATGAATGAGAATAAATATCTCGGTTGGACCCCTCTTCTCCTCCCCGGAATCTCCTCTTCTAGTCTTCCAAAGAACTGCCAAGAGACTTATCATCAAGACATTCTCAAAACACTAACACACTTCGTCAACACCAAGACAACAACAACAACACCAACACCATCAAAATGTGCGGCGACTCTTGCTCCTGCGGCTCCAGCTGCTCTTGCGCTGGGTGCACTACCCACCCCAAATAGGTTGACTATCTAGGATAGCTCCTCGACGCTGTATGTGTCCTCCTTCCATGAATAGTCAGAGGTCAGACCTAACAAACTGTCCGCTCAGTTTCACTGCTATCAATATCGGTTGTTCAAAAGAAATCGTCAGAAAACAGTTACATTCCTATGGCATAAATCGACATTCCTTCTCCGGTTCGGCTCAGTGTTTTATGGCGAGAGTGGAATAGGAGGCGGTGGGTGGCGGATTGCTGTTGGTGTCAAGAGAGAGGACGGAGGCAATTTGATCTTTTGCGAGAATTGCGGTGTTGTTTGAGATATCAGTCGTTATCAACATATATATATATATATATATATATATATATTCATCATGAACACTGAGATATACCATATCCGTCGCACCTGTTGACGCTCAAATTTAATGAAACAAAGCTGAAATCTAAACCCCATGGGACACTGATATGATACACACAGCTAGCATGACGAGCCTGCAGCAACTGAATCAGAGATTCCCCGAAATACCCGGATGTATCTTCTCCAACTTGGCCATCAACTCCCTCCAAAGCTGCTTCTGCGTCTTATCTCCTTCCTCACTAAGCACAAACTCAGACGGTCTACATGTACACATCCAGTTAGTTCATCTCATACTTTCTCGACACAAAAAGAGCGAAACGTAAACCTCACTTGGCAACCTTGCAATCATCCAGATACTGCCCGTGCGTTTCTTCTCTTCCCTCAGCGCCGTGAACCAACGTCCGTCCGCCTTCTTCGGGTGTGCGCGACAACAGGGCCTTGAGAACCACCATCCCGATCTGAAACAGCTTCCCGCGGTGGCGCATGATGGTCGTCGCCACGAAACCCGGGTTGATTGCGGAAGTAATAACCTTGCCCGGTTTCGTTGCCTCGGATTTTGTGAGTTGGTTGGCGAACTCGCGCATGATCAACAATTGTATCATCTTTGATACATAATATCTATACCACACACATTAGCTTTTCTTCCAATAATCCCACACAAACAGTCATGGTAGAGTAAGGTACCTATCATCCCTCCGATATTTCGTCTGATCAGCTAAATCCCGAAAAATAGCATCTGACTTCCGTTCCGGAAACTCCGTCATGAAGTGCGTAAAACTCCCCGTAAATGTAAACACCGCCGGCTTTCCGCTCTCAACAGCCGTCTGCCTCATTTTGGGTAGCAATAACATCGCAAGCAGCATGTGACTGACGACATTGACAGTGATATCGGTCTCGTTGTCCTCGGCCATCTTCCACTCCCAGATGAACACACCAGCATTGGCAATCACCACGTCTAATCTTGGTAGCTCCGCAATCACGCGGCGGGCAAACGCTTCCACGGACGCGTATTTCGCTAGATCAAGTTCCCAGACCTCTGCGACGCCTTTGCGGGAGGTAGACGCCTCGATGGACTGGACTGCTGCTTGGCCCTTGGCGGTGTCTCTGACGGCAAGGATTACCTTGGACGCGTCGAGCGACACAAGATAGCGGGCTGCTTCGAGGCCCATGCCTGTGTTGGAGCCCGTCACGATGATGGTTTGTTGCGAAAATTTCTTGGTTGGGATCGGCAGTTTGACCACCACTTGGGATTTGATGTATTCTTTCGCGTTGAGAGGCATTTTGGCGAAGTGCAACTAATGAAGTAGTTGATAGGTTATGTAAACCTGTGTGTCTGGTGATCGTGGTACGGAATGAGTTGCCGAATGACCTCAACTGATGACAGGGGGCAAGACTCTTAAATATTTGGACGACATCGTGGGATATTTTCTTGCCGTAGATTAAAAGTCGTGATACGCGTGAATCGGAAATTTACCTAGTGCAGCCGGGCACGTTTTGTACCGACTTGAGACGGTTGAGCTCGTCGGCGCCATTGGTAAAGTTGGTAAGTCAAGTGCCGGCGAGTTGTTGCGCCGTTGGCGTGGACGCCCTCCGGGTTAAAACGGTTGTCCGCGGAACCCGTCGGAGACATTAAACATCACGGCCCCACAATTTCGAATTGTGGATTGCTCCGACGCCGGTTCCGGGAGTTGACGCGGCGATTGAGGCGCGGAAGATGACGTAGTCGGCATGCAGTCGAACACTGAATTCTACCGCTTTGTGAAGACTGCAATTTGTACAGTATAGTACTTCATAGTGTCGAGTAAATTGTGAAATCATGACAACAATAGCATTACAACAGAAAGTCTTTGTTTAAATAAATCCCTTTGTTTCCAACTTCACTACCGCCTTTCATTGATGGTATCGATGAGGTGGAACAACGTCTTTGTATCAAGATACAAGAAGCTGAGATGGACCCGGAAACAATAGCTCTGTCTTACGTCCTTTGTCCGACGCCGATGATATAAGAACCCTCAATTATAGCTTCAAAGTCTATCCCATACTCCAGTCACTCGCAACTTTATTCTCAACAAACCCTCACAAGACAACCAAAGTAAGTCTTTCCCACCCCCCTCCCCCACACTAATAAACAAAACACATCTAGCACACAACCGTACATTTTCAAACAAAATGTGCATAATCCACACAAAAGACACCCGCTGCGCAGCCTGCGGCGACCTCACACGCTCAGAGGTGACCTACATCGTCTGCCCGATAGTAAAACAGCGCAACGCCGTCCGTCAGACTCTGGAGAAGCAGTGGCCGACCAACCGCTTTGGGGTTCGCAGCGGCACCCAAGCCGATGCGCAGCGAAATTATGAATTCGGTGACTGCGGTAACGAGGCCAAAAAGTGTCATACTCTCGACCACGACGGCAAGTGCGTGTTCTCTTGTGACCATCACGGGCTGCCGAATGATATGTTTGTTAGGAGACTCCGGAGTGCGCGGGCCGGGAAACGGTTCGACAGGTTGGTGGGCGCTGGCCGCGAGTCAAGCACCAGGTCGGATTGTGAGGGCCAGCATTTGTAAGTTCTAAACTTGAAGTTGGTACTAGTAGGGGGTGGTGCGGCATGGATGAGGAGAAGGATGACTTCACTGGGTGAGGTTTATAATCTTTTTCTTTCTTGTCTTTGGTTACTAGACTTAATTGTTGAGTAATTAGTAGGTTGGTAGACGGAGCTCAAGTATGTCTTGGCTGTGCCTTGACGGCCGTGTGTGCCCTACGAGTGATTGATCATCTAGAATACCTAGTATGGGATAGTCGTCCGGACAGACAATTATTAATACATAAAATGGTTTAATGCCAGTTATCGTTTTCCGAGCAACAGGGTGACTGAAATTCCAAACAGAAGGGGCAACTTAGTGATAATTGATCTATGCGACATCTACATGATAATACTTGAGTAGCTATCTACAACTACCTCAACAAGATATCCGAAGCAGTCCGCTCAAGACGTCTCAGACTGTTTATATAGTGTTGGCCATCGAGCACAACCACTACCCAAACGCCTCTTAACCGTCCAGCGTGTAACCTCGTCCCTACCCGAGTATGTACAGTCAATCCTCCCCATCTCAGCCTTATACATCCCCCTTAACAACTTCTTTTTCCTCTTATGATCCGGATCCCTCATCTTCTCAAGCCAGCTCCTCCTCCGACGCCTCTGCTTCGCGATCTGCGCAACCTCGCCCAACTCCCCAAGTCTCCGTCCAGCCTTCGCGCAGAGCGCCTCCTTCTGCGCTTCGACCTCGTCGATCTTGACCCGCCGATCATGGCGGTATAACTCATCCGCAAACTTCTTCCTGTCAGAAAACTTGAATCGCAGCCTCTCCCATTTCGACTTGCATGCAACAAAGTGCGAGTGCGTCAGCCGCACGTGCCAGTCGATGAGCGTCATTTGGTTATCGTTCCACTCCGTGAAATGTCGTTCGTCTGACTCAAGCTTTGCATCGAGGGCGGAGAGTTGGGCGCGCAGGTCTTGGATGATTTGGACGCATTCCTCGTACGCGAAGTTGGTGAGCGGGCCAGGAATGATGAAGTCGTCTACCTCTTCGCTGAGGGCGGATTTTGCATCATCTTCATTTTCGAGTTCGTTGATGTTGGCTTCGATGGATAACTTGAGTTGTTCTTCGCTGCTGCTGCTGTGCTGCTGGATGATGGGTGTCTTGTTTTTGAGGCGTGGCGAGTACATGTATGGAATGTCGCAGGTCTTGATGTCTGGACCTAGGTCCTTGATGCGCTTTCTGAGTAGCATTTTGCTGAGCGACATGGTTGAATCGCAGTTCTGAGACGAACGCGTCGGAGTGAAGAGAGACTTGTTTGTTGCACGATGAAGGACGATTGGAGCTGGAAGAGGAACTGGATTTTAATATATATGCAGTAGATATCTAAGTTCGAGGCCTCCTAAGTTAAGGTTTACTTTGTGGCCCATAGAGTTTCGAACTCTTACCATATTCTTCGTGTCATGTGAATGTGGCAGCGACGGTTGTGCGCCACCGGCTTCAACGATCTAAATTCGAGGTCGTGACGCATCATACCTGAACCCTATTCCAGTCTCTCATTTTCCACACCAAACCTTATAGTCGCCATAGCTTGTGAGAAACATACTTGGTAGTCACCTGCCGTTTAGCAAAGTTTGATCCCAGAGTGGCGGTTTTGTCGTTATCACGTGTGCCATGGCTCCTTTTAATACCTGCTCCGGTGTTTATCTACCCAGGTCCGGAAGCTTAGTAAGTGATGATAATCCGCGGAGTTATCTCAACACGATCCTGTGTTACTCGACCAAGGGATGTCGAGCAGCGGGATGAGCCGCATTGGTAACCGTCCAAAGGGCGTGCCATCGGATCCTTGACCACATGCAACAGCCAAACAACATCAGGCGGATGATTCAGCAACCAACCCGCCCTGCACTGCAAGGCTATGACAAACCACATGCTCGCGCCTTTTCAAGTACACAGATTACTGTAGAAATGGATGACAGTTTTTTTTTTGGGGCCGAGATAGGTCCTGGGTCCTGGCTGGTAATGGAGAGACGACGGCATTTTGAATGTTTCCTGGCCAACTCTTGGTCTGCCATGACCACCTCGTTTTGCATCTTCCCTGAGCCATACGTCCAAGGTGTAGCGTAGTCCACAGCGAGGGTTGGCTGGCAAGAATGAAACGGTATCGGGTTAACTATCGACACATGGGCAGATAGATGAGCTTGGAGCAGCAGCCGCCGCCATCCTCGGCATTCGAACCGAATAACATACAGCCATATCGATGATTCGCTCCATGCCAACAGCCCGCATCCAACAACAAGTCACCTCACTGGCCCGACCTTGACATCCGGGACTCACCCAAGCAGCCATCCAACGCCATAGCAAAGTACTCAAGTATCGCCAAACCTCAGTGACCATGGCCCACGATGGTGCTCCGGCAGTTCTGTGCATATCCAACGGGCGTCTCCAGGCCTATCTTGTTGCCTATTTCACCAGTGCCCGGAACATCGACACCGCCGACCGAAACTAATTACCAAGCGGGCGACCGGTCCCTGGCTGCCAAGCCAAAACAGTATGTCCCAGGCTTCATACACCCGGGAACGAGCGGCCCATATGGCTTGCTCTCGTCGATCGAGGGCATGGTCCCGAGGAGGATGCGGGCGATGGATTTCGAGATTTCGATATCGCGGTTTGGCAAGTTGGTCAACAGCCCCTGGACCAAGTACATTGGATGAGTGGCTGAGCTCAACAACTCTCTGAATGTCTAGCAGGCAACGTCAGCAAAAGTCGTTGCTTTTCAATATGGGGTGAAAGGGTAACTAAATACTTTTACTTGGATATCATCATGTGGGAAAGCATCGTGCCATGATTCGGGACCCCAGGCCACTGATCCCTCATCGTTCCGAGGCTGGCTACCTGTGATAATGGCAGTATTACCGAGATGTTCAAGCCCAAGATATGCTTTGAGCAGGTTTCCATATCTCAAAATCCCCCTCATTCTGCATGCGCTCGACCTCACGCCCAAATCCCCTCACTAAGTGAGCATTGGCGTCCGCATCGGGGTCTTTAGGACACTCGAGAATGTATAGAAGCAATGCCATGGCTGCAGACAGTGGGTAACACAAGTTCCGCCTGTCATGTAGGAATTAGTTGTTGCCTTTCCTTAATCCAATGTGGCTAATAAGGTACTCATACCAGAACTGCGCAAACTGTTCGAGAAGGCGACTGCCGCAGCAAACGACGTGTGTGTGCTGCAGCTCTGACCTTGAGTCTTGACAGATTTATCAGCGATAAGGATTGTTCTTCCCTTTGGCTGCTTCCTGTACTAGCAACATCCCGGCGCTGTGCCGTCGCGCCGCCCAATGGATCATGGAGGGGAGGTTGTGGAAAGCGAGGTGCAAGATGATGCAGTGAGGCTCCAGGGTTGTCCCCTTGACGTGGCCTGGCTGTGCCTCTGGTGGGAGATCTTGTCTCCAGTCCTCGAGCGCTTGGTTTAGAGTGACGATGGAGCCGAGAAGCTGACTCTTGCGCAATGTTGAATGCATCGCGCGAGTAGAGACGCGTCCGGACTGCCGAGTGGAATCAAGGCGAGCTCGGCCCGCCGTCCTGAAGATGCTCCTCGCGCAGGCCTCTCCAACTCTATCGTCGGGATACTCGTCGTTTGAAAGATCAATATCGGCACGGCCGGCGCCAAGTCTGGAACCTAATCCACAGCAGAGAGACAGTT
Organism: Apodospora peruviana; assembly: GCA_033439685.1. Lineage (NCBI taxonomy): Eukaryota > Fungi > Ascomycota > Sordariomycetes > Sordariales > Lasiosphaeriaceae > Apodospora > Apodospora peruviana. The sequence continues at coordinate 331,472 of JAUEDM010000009.1, forward strand.
CCGCATCCAAGATAAATGTCGCCCACAAGGTCACCCGTGCGTCTTTTGACTCGACAGCGTTGCGGCTGTCGCCATGACCAACTCTAAACAAGCTCGATTCCAGAGTCTGTGATAGCCTGAGGGCAGTCGATAGGAGAAGCAAAGTGATTCGCGCGTCGGCAGAATTCCGCCCAAACAAAGCCATAAGGACCAGTGCTTTTACCGTCTCTACGTCGTTCCCGTGTAGTATCAGCTCGGAAAGACTGCAAAAGCGTTTTTGAAGTAAGTCCAAGCAAAGGGAACCAGCTCCTCGAACGTACTGCTGGTCGTTTTGACGTGGACCGACAGGGCGATGGCGGAATTTTCACAGGCCCACCGCGAGGCGATGCCGCAGGTCTCCATGCTAGCAGCACCTTCTTGGCTCCTTACCCGCCGCTTTCTGGACAGACATCGTAAGCAGGCCTTATTACCAAGCTGTTATTAGTGAGACGGTTCTTGGAGCACCCGCGGGTGGGTTAACTAAGTTCATGTTGTGAAGACTTACAGTACTGGTCTTGTGCCGTTCCACGCCGTCGCTGCTTTGCAGCGCTTGCCGCTCATTATTACCCATGACGGCTTCGACTTGCAGTTTATCCGACGCCAAATCGGCATCTTAAGCCAAGTTTGCAGCCGTTAGTTCTCGGTGTTGAATGAGAAGCGTGACCGGAATCTCGACATGGCACTCCCTTCTTGCAAGGTTGCCACAACAGTTGAAGGGCGAAGGGAGAGAACTTACAAGTCAAAAATAAAGACCGCATTGCCAACTTTAGAGTGAGAGTAATACTATTGGCGCAAGCGATACTAGCGATAACGACGATAATAAATAGAATGGCCAAAACGGAAAATTTAAGTTAATTATTATCGCCGCTATTAACGTGACACGGGTTTTTAACGAACGTTGCCCGATAAACTTTGTAAACATATATCAATCCTCTCGGCTCTCCTTGTAGAGAAACTTCGTCGAACGAAAGCAAGAACCGCTAAGCGCTTATCGGTAAATGATCAACATATTTGTCCGCTCTAGCTACGACATTATCGCACTAGCTATCTGCAACGACAAGCACAACCTCGATAACCGCCGGTAGTCCTATGCGAGAATGTCTAGGACTAGCGGCGCTAAACATCGCCTCGTATACGTCGAGCTTAGGATCCTATGGGATGGCTACCTCACAACTAAAGGCACGAACGCATAGCTAGCAGCCACAGCCACAGTACATGCACATGGACCAACCTTCGTCGCCGATGCAAGCAGATCCATTAGGCCACCGGGTTTTCCAGCTTTGCAGCCGCAATGCCCCCAGATGATCCAGCGAATATATCTTGGTTATTTTCTAGCTCTTGTAGTCACAGTTGTTCCTCGTTCATTCCATTTCTAGGTATCTAGCATCCATCCGGGAACTGGTTACACACAGTACTACTCCAACTGCAAGCATTCTCCCCAAACTAGATAGTATTCTAGTAACCTATGTACAGTACGTGTCCCCTTGTCCGCTTTAAAAACGCCCTCACTAACAAACAAACCTGCTCCTGCAAGTACCTTGGCGTTTTTTTTTTTGCCTTCATTTAAACCGAGCAGCCAGAAATGTCCTCCAGCTTCGTCGGGCAGGTGATCTGCTTGTAGTCGATGTTCCACCCGTTGACGTCGCCGCGGGCCCAGTTCCACCTCCAGTAGCAGCCGGCCTGCAGGTTCTGAGGGAGCCCTGCGCATTCCTCCCGGCTCGAGACGCCCCCGGTCGTTCGGCCCCTGGTGAGTTTCCTTTGGGTTAGCCTTTTTTCTTTTTCTTTTTTGGTTACAAGTTCCGCTCAGAAAAGACTAAGATGGAAGAAAAAAAATATGTCTTGGGTGAAAGATAGTAATCAGGTCAGGTACGTACCAAGACTTGCCATACTGCTGACGGCAGCCGTCGTAGACCGGTCCGACACCTCCGCCGGGGGTGTAGATGATGAGGTCGTTTGAGCCGTCGGTGGTTTTGTCGCCCTGTTTTTCTTTGCGTTAGAAACGATAAGGTAGGTAGATCAGTGTAAAAGATAGAAAGAAAAGAAAGAAAGAAAGAAAGAAAGAAAGAAAGAAAGCCTCTCTAATCCAATAATGAATGAGAATAGAAAACTTTGCGAAAGAAGAATATAATAAACAAAAATGCATACCCCGATGTTAATAACCTGCACTTGCATCTTCTTGCCCGCCGCGGGACTACCCGACTTCCACGTGATCTCAAAGCACCTGCAGCAGCTCGTCTTATTGCGCGCGATGGCGAAGCCGTACGAGAGCGAGTCGCTCACGGGGATGGGGCTGTAGGTGTCGCAGAGGTAGGCGTTGCCTGATGGGAAAAGGTTATTTAATTAGTACATTTGGTAAGTAACTTTGGAAGCCGGAGTGAAACGCGTCATTACCTGGCATAGATATTGGGCATAAGGTGAGGTGGGACGTTAAATGGACGAAAAGACATACCAGATTGGCCGCATCCGGGGGCGGCGCTGAGACCGGCCGAGATGGAGAAGGGCTCATTGTTGATGTTGCAGATCCGGGGGGCACCGCTGCATGTCTTATGTGTTAGTAAGCCCCTCTTTCTTGGCCGGGGAAGGGGAAAACTCAGAACTGACATCATGGTCTGACGGTTATAGGCGCCCGCAGCGCTGTTGTCGCCGCACGCTGGTTTGCAGCTGGTGGATTGTTCGATAGATTAGTGTCTGGCGCACATCTATATTTATGAATGGAGAGCAGACTTACCAGTCCCAGGCCGTGTAGGACTTGCCGGAGATGGCGTGGACGACGAGGGGTGCCGCAAGGGTTAGGAGAAGGTTTAAGGACACCATCGTGGTTCTTCTTGTTGTGATTGTTGCCAAGCTCTCGTTGTTGTTGTTGTTGTTGTTGTTGTCTTAGTTGTTATCAAAGTCTCCGAGTCGGCGGTATGCCGAACAGTTTGACACTAGTCTGTCGAGTTGGGGTGACTTAAAAGACAAGCACAGTAGGCCGATAAAAAGGAATCGAGAAGACAGCAGAAGAGACGACAGCTTATATATCTCACGTCCTCCCATCACCGCGCGAATTCGATCCGGATTGGGATGCCAAAGGGTGCTATACAATGTACACTTCCACAAGACCGCGCACGCCGGCGTTCATCTGAACGCCCACGTCACGTCTCCAGGAATAGATCGTGTTGACGCTCCCTACTACCAGGTCCCCGGTTATGGCTGCATCATTTCGGAACCGGGCCACTGGCTTGTATGGGATCGGTGATTTTACCCAGCCCTGCTCTTTCATTGGTGCGCTAGTTCGCGTGGCTTGCTCGCCTCGTCGGCCCGTCCATTGGCCTCGTCTCGTGGGTCTCGCTAAAGTTCCTCTGGGACCATCTTGTCATGACACGCGAGCAGTCAGAATCAGGCTCCATTCTCCCGAAGCTTGAGCAGACTGCTTTTGCGAAGAGACGTGGAGTGATGTTGCGACGGTGTTGGACATAGTTGTTGTTAATTTACTGTCCGTGGGGGGCAATTTGCTCAGATGGACCTTCGCGGGACATAGACATATCAGTGACACAACATGAAAGACGTCGTTTCGTTCCGGATCTCCGTATATGAGAAGTTCTCTTAGCTTGCAGAAACAATAAACGACCCTCCAGGTCTGACAGATCGCCGGCAAGCGAACTCGGGACTTGAGAGCCGCAACTTGGTGGAGGGCTGGACCTGGTACTCAATTAGCCAAAAGGTCCACCCCGAAGCGAACCTTTCCAGCGGGAGAGCAGGAGAGCTTGACCTTAATCACGGCAATATATTACATATGGTCGACCCACACAAGGTCTTCATTTGTTTACAAAAGGAGGGAGCATCCTCGTACACTCGGTCGTGGTGGGTCGTACGACCATAAATGTCGTTGAGCTCAGAGGAGCAGTTTATCTTTGGATCTGCATGGCGCTAGGCGAGCCAGACCTCTCGACGGTCGGATGATACCTAACCGTCTTTTGATCCATACCCGGACTGGTTTGTCTCTGGTATCTCGAGAATGAACGATTGCCAAACCGCTGGAATGAGACGTTGTTACTGCTATTCAATGATGAGAGCCGCAGTATGAACTCCCATGTTGTCGTTCATGCTCTCCGCAATCATTTAATTGAGGAAAGAAGCTTAACCAGGCGGGAAGAAGGAGATCCGCTGCGAAGAAATATAACTTTGTCTGGGCTGGTCTTGGTTATGGCTTCTGGAAACTGACCCACTCTGAAAAGATCTAGATAAAAGGGTCGACGCAGAGGACTTTGCGTCCAGGAATCGTAAGAGTATGGCGTTAAGCGAAGTAGGGGATGAACATTCTAGATCGTCATGCCTGACCGGTCCGGCCTGGATAGAACGCTGTCTCGACAAAAATATCTTTGAGCTGACCCGCTGCCATATTAGCACACCCACAGTCCGGAGATTTGCGGCGGAGACCGAGGGCTTAAGATCTGCCCTGCTTGGCCGATAGCATTAGTGATATCTCAGGTTTCACAGGCCGCATCGGGGAAAGATGGTTTCCTTCTCTGATCTGACCTATCTCGGAAAAGAGGGAAGTGAGAAATTCCTCACCAAGTAAACCAGCCCAAGATGGTAACGTTTTCTCGCCTTTAGGAAATGACCACAAGCCATGGGCCTCCTACCCGATTATTCTACTGCACTGACGTCTATACAAGTCCAAAAGGGAGGGAAGCCCGAAGAATCTGCTTTTCACAGAGGTCTTGTTTGTTAGGGAACACAGCAGGAAAGAAGCAGTCCAGAAGGAATAGCAGAGACCAGGTCATCCCTGCAAAGGTTAGTGCCCTCCAAGAAGAGCGAGCTTCTAGCGGACTGGGAGTCTTCTTGCCTGATGAGAGCCCGTTCACAGGAGTCGTACTGGGCAAGCAGCGACGGGATTGTGTCTTCCCATTTTCACTAGCTCCTGCCATTTCTGGCAGACAAGTACTGCAGGTACTCCCCCCGCTGGATGAGAGTGACCTAGAGCTGAACAGTTGCCAATCGCACGGTTCGCAGCTCACACCTTCTGGCGTCGAAAGATGTTGGTAACCACGACCCCATGGCTCCATCCGTTCCAGCAGAGTTGGTTTCCACAGAAATTCCAGACACCTGGAAAGCAGTTATCAGTGCAGAGTCAATTAGAAAACTTTGCTCAGTCATCGAGAGGTCTTGGCCAATACACGTAATATGTGCAAACACTTTTTTCACATGATCCTGGAAGTGTCGTTGCTCCCAGCTCTGGTCCTCGTCCAAAAGTCAGGCCAAAATCTTTCAGCTACTTCATTTGGAACAAAAAGTTTCCAGCCAGGAATTTCAAATCACGGTCGAGCACTGAGGGGATTCCAATGCAGTCGTACCAGTGGGGGAACAAATAGCCTAACAAAACTGGGCGTCATGCAAGGAACCAATAGCCCCTGTGAAGAGTTGCCCAAGTCGGCTTGCAAAGTGTCTGGACAAGCTTGAACCCCGCCGTGAGTTAATCGGCAACCTCACTTGCGACAGTCTTGGTCGAAAGTCTCGTTTTTCAGCACGCTCACAACTCACCATGTCACAGGACCCGCCCGAAAAACACATCTTTACAACCCCAGAGAATGAAATCATTCTATCACGACCGGAAATACAAACCCCTGACCCAGAAAAGTGTGAGATACGACTCCTCCGCGTTCATCCTGACCGACTGACGGTGGCCCAGCTGGCCTCTGCTTTCCCTGCGTGGCTTGAGGGGCCATAGTCATGCGGCAAAGCTCATTCGAGACGGCAAAAATACACCTACAGAGTCCGTCATCTGCTTTTCAGCTTCTGGAGAAAGTAGAGATCAAGGTTATTGCAAATAAGTACGCAGCGCTGTCTTACTGTGCCGGTAGCGCCACCGACACACGACGAATCATGATAGATGGTTACTGGTTCAACGCGCTCGCCAGTCTAGAACACTCCCTCGAATGGCTTCAGGATACACCACGATAAAGATTTTGTTTGCGGAAACCTAATCTGGACAGACCAGGCGTGTACCAACCAGGTCGATTACCATGAAAAGCCTCACCAGGTCGGTTTCATGCGCGACATCTACCGACATGCTGAGAGAACGTAGGTTGCGATCTCAACCCCAACAGCACCCATCCGAAATGCCGAAGCTGGAGCTGCCGCCGTTCGACTAAACACTTGATTCTCTCAACGTGCCCTTGTGTTTCAGTCTCCACGGTCGCTCATCAAACTATCAGTATCGTAGTGAGACCTAAGTTTCCGTATCCTACAGAAATGGCAAGATTTGCATCCTAACCGAAAGTGGCCGTGTTGATTCCCATGGCAGAAATTCTATCCTCATTGTCACCGGTATCACAAGCCGACCCCTCTTCCAAGTGTTGGTGAAACTCATGCCCATGATCTCTGCCGCCGCCCAGCAAAGGCAACTTGATACGGCCCACGCCAAGATCCTTCCTGACCTCGCAAGTAGCCAGCACCGCTAACAATTCCGTGGCGTGATAATTAATGGGAGGACTCAGTCAGTCTAAACTCACCAATCAATCAGCCCCGTCGTGACCATGCGTAGACGCCGACGTTGCCGCAGATTGTCCAGGTGTCGCGGACGTTGGTGATGGAGGCCAGCATGCCCAGGCCGATGGTGAGCAGGACGAGGGTGGCCCAGGTGCAGCAGAGGTCGGTTATGGGGTCGGCGGATCGTCGGGATCGGGATTTGCCGCCGCCCTGGGAGGAGGAGAGACGGATGAGAATGGACGAGGTGGAGTAATATGAATTCGAGGCATTGGAGGACGCACTGGGATAAATGGCACAAGAAAGGGGGCGGTTGTTGTTAGTTTAGTTTGGGGAATGAGGAGGGAGAAGAGAGGTGAGGTGGGACCGGGCTTTTTGTGGAGGAGGGGAAAGCAGCTTACGCATATGATAAAGATGCGGCTTTCTGATCCAATAGATTATGTGCCTCTTGTACAGTAAGTGACCCTCCAAGCCGTACACGTGTTTCTTTAGCTCTCCGTCGCTTACTAAGGCCCTCATTGGCCTTTCGTAGTGCTGAGACTTCGGTACGTAGAGGAGCTACCTCGTGCATCACAGCCATCGTACCTTTAGCTAATCGATCCACAGCAGTTAGCATGGAGGTTGGAGAGCTACCCTGATGGCTGGATATTCGAGTTTTAATAAATGCTGACTGTGAGGTGGCCTCTCGAGGGTTGGGTGGCGTTTGGGAGACCCAAGGTAGTGCGGTGGTTGGGTTTGAGGCAGTGCGTGTTGGGGTCCGAAAGCGCACATCCAACTTAGATATCACCCTTTCTAGGTCGTACGGCACAAGGCCGGCTCCGGCAAAACCCCTCTGGATGTTCTTTTCTGTGATCGAAGCAAAAAACACCTCCCTGAATGCACAAAAGAAACTCCAACATGCTGATGTGTGTGATGTTCATCCGCATGAACTGCTCAATTTGGCGGCTATACGCCTTCTTCAACGGCCCAAAACAACCAACATCTAAGGGCTGGAGTATGTGTGAAGAGTGTGGAGGCATACAAAGTGCAAAAATGTTATGCTTTTTGCAATAGTTGTCGAGTTCTTCAGAGTGGTGGCTTTCGTGTCCATCAAGGATTAATAACCGGTGTGTATCCTTTGTACGAGATGCTGTGTGCAAATCAAAGTGCCGAATCCAATCCATGCCTTTCTCATTCGTAGTCCAGCCATTGTCGGTCGTTGCAATACACCAGTCGGCCGGTCGTTGCAATACGCCAGTCGGCCGGGAGGTTGCACTCTTCATACCAGTTGGCAAGGTGATATTGCCCAGCCAAGATGATAAATGGTGGATGGCCCTGCCGCGGCCTTCTGAGGTAGTAACTACCATTAGTGGCCATGATAATACCCATCATAAAGCCAGTCTCGTCGAAATTGTAAACATCGTCGTCAAGGATACCGTATTTGGCCTTGACATTGTGCACAAGGGCAAACCACTCGTGGATAATTTTTTGGATCTTCGCATTTCGCCCTCTGGTAGTCGTATTTACGCCTTAAACGCGTCTGAAGTTCTGGCTGTCGCTTAACGAAGTTGTGAGCCCATCGTATGCCAACAGGGGGCGCGTCACGTTCGCGGAGCAGTCGGTTGGCCATATCTTCCACGTAACAAAGCCGAGGATAAAATGCGCGTCCACATAGCTCAATTATACATTGAACAATTGTGTTCTCTTCTAAATTTGTAAGTTTGCGTGAATTGGCTGGAATATCGCGTCGAGCAGGTGTACCGACGCGTCGAGCGGGTGTACCAACGCGTCGAGCGGGTGTACCAACGCGTCAGCGTGCAAGGGTTTTAAAAGCAACATTATACATGTTGGCTGCTGCTCGTAAACTTGGAGCTTTATCTTTTTCGAGAGCTTGAAGGGTCATAATAACCCTGCTTTCTTTTGATGGTGAGGGCATGTTATATTGTGGAAAAAAGTTGTGTTGAAGGTGAACGTGTTCTGTCATGGGGAGGAGTGTGTCACTCGCTTATCTGTGTCACTCGCTTATCACGGCCAAGATTCTGCTTCACATCTGCATCATCAATCAAATACCAAGGCGCCAACGGCGCAACAGGCGGTGAGATGCGCTCGTGTTTCCTTGAGCTGCCGGCTAGGGTCGTGCATCTGCCCGAAGACCAGCAGGCGAGCTTAGGTGTCGAGGCCTTCTATCTCCCATACAGCTTTGAGAAATGTCAAATGTCACGCAGGTGTGCAGATCCTAACCCTGAGGGGATAAGTGGTGGGAACTTGAAGCAACTGGGGGGTGCGGCCAGAAATGCTCTTCTTTTTTCTCCCCACAAACGCTACATCAGTACCTCACTGTGTAAGGTGCTTACTCCCAAAAAGCAATACTCCGACACTCAATACTCTCCCCAACATTCGCCTCCCCCCCAAAACTCTCATCCCAGAACGCAGAATGCGGTACCCGCCACCCCAGACCCTCTACTCGGCACTCACTATCATGAAACTTGAACAACAACGCCTCATTCTTTTCCATCCTCGAGAAATACCACCACCGATGCCCCTCACTGTGACGAAAGATAGCAGTAGCAAGCTGTGCCTCTTCCATAGGCGCCAGCCTCTCCTCTTCAGTCTCGGGAATCTTGTCCACAATCCGTAACTCATTAGGGACGCCCTCATCATCTCTTACACTGCGCGCATCACACACCGCAAAGCGGACATTCTTGGGGAGGTGGAGAAAACGTCCGCCAGAAACTCGAAATCACGAATCTCTTAAAACCCGGGCCACCATCTGGACGAGCTTTCGCGTACAGACGTTCAGCGTACGCGAGTTGTCGAGACAGCTCGGTGTCAACGTGCACCTCGCCGGCTGCGGGCTGCAAGCCGCCGTAGTGACGGTACGGTTTCTTTTTCTCAGCTGGAGTAGGAGTAGGGGTCGGTTTGGTGATGTCGCCGCTTGTGCGTAGCATCCACCCCATTGCGATGACTACGGCGGCGCCGTAGGCTGTTTTTACGTGCGCGCAGACTTCGTCTTGGTACTTGGCTTCTATCTCGGTGCTGTCGTGGAAGTTCTTGATTGTGGTAGGGGCGTCAATTAGGCGAAAGCCGTGCTTATTGAAGGTGAAGTGGTTGCGGATTGTGCGACCGTCGCGGATTGTGGTTGGGTAGGGGCCGTATTTGCCTGTGTTTGATATTCTACGCCGGCGGAGACGAAGCGCCTGTTGATCAAAGGGGCGCCGGGGAGGAGTAGTTTCAGGTTGGCGGTTGTGGTCCGGACTGTGTCTTCGATGCTGTCATCGTCCAGTGCTGGTGGTGTCATCTTTAAGATGGTGTTGATATTGACGGTTGTTGTTTCTGACAGTTTGGCTGGGTCGGTGGTTGTTGGGTCGATAATGGTAATGATGGTGATTTGTTTTGTTAAAGGTTGTGATCAGGTCTGTCGTTTAAATGATGAAGAACTCGAGGTAATTTAGGCTGTTGTTGTTGTAAGTGCCGAGCAGTGCGGACCGCACCGTGAGGGGATGCTCTGCGTCCAGACACGGATGCCGATATAAGTAGCTCCCGATGTTCGCGGAACATGGATAACCTGACCCGTCAGACTTGCGGCCATATCCCGGCTCGGGCGGAAGAATTATACCAGGAGATTGACTTGGAGACTGGGTGGGTTAGGGATAGATACTGATAAGGAACTCAAAGACTCTGACCGAAGCGCAGGGTCGAGACGAAGATGAGTAATGCATGAACACCTACATCCTAGGTAATTACTAGTTAAGGAGACCAACCGATGCATTCAAGTTACCGTCCTATAGTTTCTTCCCAAAGGCTGTTGCACCGCAGGCACCATGAAGACAATATTTGCTTACAACCAGCGCCAAGAATGGTTCACACTGCAGCCACTCGGGATGATGCACCCTTTGATCCAGGTTAGGATTCTGAACCACCCAGTCACCTCCAGCTGTGCAGACGTTTCTCCGGGGACTGCAGTCCAGAGTGGTGGCTGAGTGTATCACCCACCCAGGCACCCATCATCTCATTGGCCATAATTGGCACACAGCCCGACTTGGGTTCCCAGTCGGAACAGTGCCAGACGGACGGAGAGGGAGTATGTCACGGAACATCGGAAGACGGGAAACGAAAATTCGATTTTTTATTTACTGCCAATGTGTTAATCTCATCATCAAATAAGCCTCAGAGGCATCAAACCCTGGTATGTATCAAACCTGCTCTCTCTCAGTCATATACCTAGGTATCTATTGGTACTAGACTCTTAGTAGTGCTTGTGTCTAAGCACCGACCGCCTCCGCCCGTTTCTTCAACCGAGAGGCAATGGCACGCTTCCTAGCAGCCGGGCTCTGCGTAAAGGCAACAGAGCCACCAAACGGACCTGCCGCTGCCCCATTACGCACACGGACGACATACACTAAACCTAGTAAAAGACCATCTCAATTGACCCCTCATCCACACAAGTTGGCAGACCGGCGCTGGCGCCCTTTTTCCTACCACAACCATACTGCATTAATAGCTATATTCGTTGTGCTGGGAAATACGCCATCACTTACACTCCGCCAGCCAGTAATAACCATTATGCGACACGACCAATTTGTTGCTGTAGGTGTTTGTAAAACGGGTTCATATAGCCCAGGTACCAGAGGCACCCGACCGATCTTGCAAACTTATTTAACACGCCTATCCCCACTCCATCACATCACCTCCTTTCAGGCTCTCACAAGTCCATCGCAATACACTTTTTAAACCAAACCTGCCCGTCTTAAAACCATTTCAAAACACCTTACAAATCATACACACACAACCGAAATGAAAAGCCAAAAAACAATGCGCGCAATCCTCATCTCCTCCTTCGGCCCCCCGGAAGTCCTCACCATCTCCTATGCGCACCCAACACCCTCCCCCCCTCTCCCCGGTTTCGCGTCAATCCGCATCCGCGCCTTCGGCCTCAACCACGCAGAAATGCACATGCGGCGAGGGGAATGGGCCGAAAGTGTTCCCATTTCCGGGATTGAGTGCGTCGGAACCGTCGAATCCTGCCCCGGCGGCGAGTTTGCTGTCAATCAACCCGTCGCGGCGCTGATGGGCGGCCTTGGCCGCACCATCCCTGGTAGTTATGCAGAGTATACCGTTGCCAGATGCAACAATATCGTTGCGCTCGCGAACCCTGGCGAACAACTGCCGATGGGGTGGGCTCAGTTGGCGGCCGTCCCCGAGACGTATGCCACTGCTTGGACGTGTTTGTTTCGCAATCTAGGGTTGGAGAGGGGGCAGAGCCTGTTGATAAGGGGTGCTGGGTCGGCGTTTGGAAGGGCGGCGGTGAATTTGGCTGTTGAGGCTGGTGCGATCGTTACCGCTACGACAAGAAGTGAGAATAAAGTTGCGCAGATCAAGGGGTTGGGTGTTGCCGAGGTGATTGTTGAGAGTGGGCTTGGTCTACCACAGATACTGAAGACGGGCGGTAAGATGGAGAAATTTGATAGAGTGCTGGAGCTGGTTGGGAATTCTGTGGTGGTGGAATCGTTGACCTTGGTTAGAAGGGGAGGGAGATTGTGTCTGGCCGGCTGGCTGGGCGGGCTTGACCCGATTCCTGGGCCCGAGGGGGAGGACAAGGGCAAGGGGTTCAATCCGCTGCTGCAGATGGCCAGCGGGGTGCAGATGAGTTTCTTTGGGAGCTTCGTGTTCGGCGAGGATGAGTTTCCGCTGGATGATGTTCCCTTGAGGGAAATCGTCAGGAGCGCGGCGGAAGGAGCCTTTGATGCGCGCCCGTCTAGGGTCTTCAGGTTTGATGAGATTGTGGAGGCGCACAGGGTTATGGAAGAGGGAAAGGCGAATGGGAAGATGGTTGTTGTTGTTGATAATGATGATCACTGAGTATATCCAAAAAGACTCCAGGTTGTGGGATCGGTCGCTGTTCTCTCGGAGGATATTTAAAATCGAATTAAGTGATGTTATGGTTGTTACTTGAAATAAGTAGGTATAATCATCCTCAGAGTCCTTGCATGAGGATAATTTTATTCGGAATAGCTTGCCCAAATGCTGACTGTTTCTGTGCTTTGGCGTTGCGTGATCGCTTAGTCCTGAAGAGTCTGCGGAGGAAGCAATCCCTGTGGCCTTCGTCAGCAAGACTCATAAGCTCCTCAATCTCCTCATCTGACGCATGTCTCGTCAAGAGCGGTCTCATGGACGCAAGCAGCCGGTCCATCCTCTCCTGGTCAATGCCATTCGATTCCCAAGGCTTTGGGTCATTTTCCCTGAGACGACGCATCTCATGATTCTTCAAGTTGTTTCTGATGCAATTTCGTGTGTTTCCTTGCTTTGCTGTTTCTGGTCGGAAACGAAAGATATGGTGCAGAGCTGGGCAAAACAGCTGATGCAAGTACTAATTACTCGGCGAGTCAGACACTACGATTGTGGTGCCTGCCCCAGGGATCCGGTTCTTTGTTCGGCTAGATACCGAGTCACTTTCTATTTGCGGCGCTTATAATTCTCTCCCTTTGTTTTAACTTCTGAACGAGCAAACTTTTAACAAAGGCCGATGACTCGAGGTCGGCGATCGGAGTGGAATTTGACAAAGAACTCGGGGACTACTGGGCCGAGTACGTCAGAGTTGTTTGCCTCGTAAACTTTGAAGCCCAGCTACGGATTTTTTAGCGGAAATGGAGAGTACGAAAGAGTGTTCATTTGCGCTTTTATGGGCTAATCTCAACGATGATGAAAATATGTTGAGAAAATGAAAGGCAAGTAACTCACTCCGCAAATCTTGAACCAGAGCTACTCCGCACAATATGATTCAAAAGCACAGGTCTATTGCTTAGCTCCAATAAAAACACAAACCCACAACATCTACCCCAGATCAGATCCAATCTTCATTCCCATGATGACTGATCATAAGCCCAGACTGCTCCTCACTCAAACCGTCAACAACCTCCAGAACCATCCTAACACTCTCCTCCGGTACAATCTGTCCCTTGAGGTCCGGCCAGATCTTCCGGAAACTGTTCAGAAGATACTCGACGAAACCCTCATATTCGGCCGGCTTCGGCCCCTCAAAAGTATCCACCCACCCGGGAGAAAGGGCAACAACCTTGATGCCCTTGGGTGCCAGCTCGGCGGCGTACTTGGCAACAAGAACATTCATCGCACCTTTAGCGACAGCGTAGTCCACCGTCAGTGAAATACCGGTATTCTTGATGAGATGCTGGTCGGCCATGGCGGTGGAGATGTGGACGATCTTTTTGTCCTTGCCCGCTTCGATTAGGGGCAGGAAGGCGTTGGTCGTCCAGATGGCCCCAAACAGCGAGGATTCGTAGGCCACTCTGAAGAATTCCGTGGTGGCGGTGACGTCGAGAGGAATTTGGGAGGGCGGGACGGGCGCCGCGGCCTGGTTGGTGGAGACGGCGTTGTTAATCAGCACGTCCAGGGTGCCGTTTGTGATCTTTGAGATCGAAGCGGCGGCGGAGCTGAGGGATTGCGGGTCGGTGATGTCCGCTTTGATAACATGGAGGTTGGGCCGTTGTGAGGCGAGGTCTTGGAGCTTGGTTGCGGAGTCGGGGTTGCGGGCGATGGCGAAGACCGTGTTGTTGGGACTTTGCGAGAGTTGTCTTACAAACTCGAGGCCCAAGCCCCGCGAGGTACCAGTGATGGCGTATGAAGACATGGTTGATTGAGAGCTGAAAAGGTAAACTGTGATGCAGATGTGAGTTTTGTGCAAGGTACAACGTGCTGATATGGACTGATGATCTAGAGGACTCTTTCTTCAACTCTCCAGGGGGAGCTTTATGTTTTCTTTTATACATAATCTGGGATCGGAACGTGAAAATGATTCTGACAAAATCCAAGAATTGCTTGGAAATTACCGGTGTGTATTACATTAGAAATGGGTACGAAGACAATAAGTAAGAAGATGGATGCATCAATCGTGATAGTCGGACTACTTCGTGTCGATCGTGAAAGCTGATTGGCCGAGAGAAAAAGGATGACGGAGTTCCAGCGCCAAGCCTCCATTTGTCAGCACCAAATCACTCAGAAGAGCGGCCGACGGATCACCCGTCGGCCGGTCCGTTTTCCGTTCCCCATTCCCGTCGGTCCACTTCCTTCCCAACTCGAGATCATATCCAAGCATCAGCCTGATGGATCCAAGTTCCGCCGCCTCTCCGCTGAAACGACGCGCATGCGTTGCCTGCACCACAGCCAAGGCAAAATGCTCGCCACACCACACCTCGCATACAATCTGCGAGCGATGCCACCGCCTGGGGAAGCAATGCGTCTTCCTCGATCTCCCCGAGAGGCGACGACGCCCGCAAAGTGCTCGGGTGGCGTTCCCGACCGGCCGAGTCAGCCAGGTCAAGGCCTTGGAAGACAAACTCGATGCTCTTTCCGCCGAAATCGCCGCCCTGAAGCAGCAGAATAACGGCTCGGGCTCGGTGTTCACACCGCAATCAGGTGTCTCGATCACACCAGAAAGCAATTTGGACTCGAGCCCTCGACACCCGCCCGACCATGGACGATCAGACATCATCGATCGTAGCTGGATAACAATGTCCGAAGCAGAACATTTGATCGCCATCTTCAAAGCTAACTTCATCCCGCGCTTCCCCTTCGTCACGCTCAGCCCAAACGAGACTGCCTCCTACTTGCGAAAACACTCCCCGTTCTTATTCCTCTGCGTCGTCGCCGTCCCGCTGTACACCAACCCGCCCCTCCAACACAAAATAGGCGAAGAGATCCGCCGCCAGCTCAGTCTACGGCTGCTGTTCAACGCAGAGAGGTCTATGGACCTTTTGCGCGGTCTGCTTGTCCATTCCGCCTGGTATCAGTACTTTGCGCACCAGGGCCACGGCCAGCTGTTTATGCTTTCGCAGCTATGCGTCACGCTGGCGTATGATTTGGGCTTGCCGGAGGGCTACCTCGAGAAAGCCAGAAGTGATGATAATGGCAAGCGGGCTGTTCTTGGGGTGTTTTGGCTTTCTGTCACTACGTCACGCATCTTGCAAAAGCCCGTCGGAATGAAACACACCAGATCTCTAGACGATTGGAGCTTGGGGTTTGCCGTCGGGCCCGAGGATGCTTCCGACACAGCCATCCAGCCGATGATCATGCTACAAGCTTTTGCCTTTCGGTTCATCGAGGCGTTCCCAAACAGTTTTCTGAAGGAGGAGGAGCAGCAGTCTGAGGTACCGCTGCACGCGACATATCCTTTTCTTCTTGAGCTCGAGAATATCAAGGACAAGATCAGGAAGGATGGTGTCAGTTCAGAAATTGGTATGCCCACGTGCACCTGCCTTGCGTTTGGCCGAACCTTCGTCGCTGACACTACTAAATGTGAAGTAAACTACATCGAGTTGGAGATCCTTCACCTGGAAATCTGGGTGTCGCAAGTTGCCTTTGTACCACAACAGAAGCAACAGATTACCTTCACTGTCGTCCCTGGGGCAGTCCCTGACGAAACGCAGTTCCTATGGCAGAAAATCAGAAAAATCCAAGAATCCCTCGAGCGTCTGCTTCAGATGCCGGCCGACGAGATGTACTGCATGCCTCTCCTCCTGCAGCTGTGGCTCTGCGGATCCCTCACCTGGCTTGGGCGGGCCCTGGGACGACTACTGCGTGCGATCATGGCGAACGGAACAGCTGCCCCCGACGAGGCATGGAAGATATCGGAAGCACAGCGCGTCGTTGACGAGGTGAGATATCTGACCAGTGCCGACGCGATCTCTCAGAAATTTGAAGCGACGTATGGGAGCCTGTTAAAGAACAATGAAGTGGACGGCAGTTCCGAGCTGGGACGGCTGCTGCATCATATCAGGATGATTAAGCGGTCGTATTATTTCCACGTGCAGAGGATCACGGGTAAGAGTCTGGTGGAGAGAAATGTTTTGGACGAGACTGGGCAGGAGGTCTGGGGAGGCGGCGACTCAGAGTTGTCGGCCATGAACTTTGGGGACCTTGGAGGGGGCGAGGACTTTGATGTTGGGATGTGGACATCTATCAACGACTTTTTGTTTTTTGATGATGGATTTAGAGGGGAGCAGCTGTATGAGTAATTTCCTCTTGAATTTGACGTCAGGACTACAGGTGTGAGTCTTTCGCAGAAAAAGTTGTTCACGTCGACAACACGCAGACAATCCTTTCAAACCTGTTGGGGAATCTGGGAATGCTGGGTGATGTGTTGTCCAGGCTATCTACCAAAAATAAATGTCCCGAGACAAAGAAGGGCTAAAAGAAGGGAAACCCCAAAGAAAGGAAAACAACGATGCCAAAAACCCTGGCTCACCAAGCTGATCCCTCGTCCTTCCAGGTCCTTCTTGAAAGGGCCAGGGATTCCTTCGAGAGTCAAACCGAGATGATGAATAAAAGACATGGAACGAGTGGAAAAGAAAAAGAAAAAATAGCAGTCGCGCCCAGGCACTTCCCAATTCTTTCCCTCGGCAAACCTGGGATTTCCTCCGAGGGACAATCCAAGAAGGACCAAAACAGAAAAGAAAAGAAAAGAAAACAACACGTCTAAAAAGCCCTGGCTCACCCAGCCAATGTCTCCTCCCTCTCAAAAGGGATCTCACAGTGATTCCTCCGAATCCCCAGTCGATTTTTTAAAGGAGGTAAACCAGTTCTGGACTACCCGAAATTTCAAATCTTCTCGGCTCGTTCGTATTTTGAGGGAAAGTCGGTTCGACCGAGCTCGCAATGGCCCCGCGTACGTATTCGTCCCAGTAGTCAAAGGCAGTCTTAGTTCTCGGCGAGCAAGCATTCTTCCACGCAGTTACTTGGTCTTTATTATCGGTCCCGTAACGAATCAACTCGTTCTTACCCTGACTCCGTGCTAACAGGTCGTTGACGTTGCCACGAAATATCATGACGTCCAGTGGTATTCTGGATGGACGCGGTCCCAGGAACAGCTTCAACTCATTGTCCGGCTGGTCCGTAGAACAGATGCGCTGAAAAACACCCCGATCGTATTCCGGAATCCAGAGTTGATCGAAGACGCTCATGAAAAGCTCGACGTGCTCACCCAGGAGCGGTACACCATTCTTCTCTACCATCCGGTCGACGGTCCTTTCCAGGCCCGTGAGGAGGAGGATTGTAGGGCCCTGAACTTGTCCTCATTTTCCCATTTAAGTTGGAAGCTCTTAACACGAAGCCCGCCGCCCTTAAAACGCGATATGATCTGGATGCAGACAACTCTTGCTACCCCGGGGCCACCTCGGACGTGAATTGCTGGCCCCCCATGTTGAACGACTCCGGCGCCCCCGCCACCGGAAGAACCGCTGACTGACTGGTCATAGAGATAGTCATGGAAACCGCCACTGGATGACAGCCCGGGTGGAGCACTGTTGGATAGCACAGGGTTGAATGCTGTGCTGGGTGAAGCAGGGTCGAATGCTCTGCTGGGTGAAGAACGACGACCTTCACCCTGAGCACCGGCACCGTAACCTCCACCATGAGCATAGTAGCCTCCACCCTGAGTACTGGTATCGTAACTTCCAACATGAGTACTGGCATCAAAACCTCCACTTTGAGCACTATCACCGAAGGCTTCACTCAGGGCATCGTAGTTTACATTGGAAGGCTTGGTTTGCTGAATAATGCAAGTGACAAAGCCAAGGATCTCCTCCGTCAGCAGTCCGCAGACGTCCTCTACAACGCGATGCCCTTCCTCATCGAAGAACATCGCGGCTTCCACGACGTCTTCCCTTTTCTCCTCCTCGTCCTGGGCGCTAACCTTGTTAGCCCTGACCCCTCTTCTTCACTACTCCATCTGGCTGCCTCGCGGGGAGCAGCCGACACGGTTAGCTTCCTTCTCGGTGTTACTGGTAGTTCTTCCTCAAAGGGGGATTCTTGGGTGAAACAGGCGCGAGATATCATCACTAACCCCGAGCACTACAGATTCAAGTACACGGTCCTGAACGTGGCGATGATGAACGTCTTTGACGACAAATCATTGCCCGACATCATTCTGCATCTGTCCACTTCCGTTGAGTGCTCCAAGGGTAAGAAGCAGGCCCAAGCCCTTCTTAACGAACCAATCCATGTTTTCGATGAGAATACCGTCAATCGGTGGGTGTTACCCCTTCAATGGGCGCTGATGCCAGCACAATAGCCCATCAAACAGTGCCCCTCAGAGCTCACGAGACTCTCCAACCTTCGACCATGGACTATCCATTGTCTCATCCGCCTCGGCGCGGACGCCAGCCAGAAGGGCGTCATGTGGGGGGGCAGTTCTCTATTCACCCTCTTTGACTTCGCCTTTCTTGGTCCGGCCGTTACCAACTTGAGCAGAGATGAGCATAAGCGCATTTTGAACTTGTCGTGGTCTGCGGATCTGGAGCATTTCCTCGGCAAGCCTGGGCAGCAACCCAACAAAAAGTTCATCAAGCGATAGCAGGACGCGTTTAGTCATGCCGTGCGTGCCCACATCGATCTCTCGGGCTGGCCTCAGGGTATGACGCTCGAGGTCTTTCGGGAGCGGTTTAATACGGATTCGGGGTTTTTGGCTGACCAATGCGATGACTTCAAGCCTGATAAGTCCGCTGTTAGCCTCTTGGAGAGGGTCGGGATCCATTTTTGGAGCTTGTGATCCGGAAGTGATAGGAGGGTGGCTTGTATGAGGAGGGGATGGTTTTTGATGTTGAGTGAATTGGTAATATACATTTCTTCACACACATGTGTTTAACTTTTATTCCTCATCTGATGAGTTTTTCGATAGTAGGAGGGACAATTATTTTGACTTTATGAATAAAACGTGTGATTAGGTACCTCCTGTGATCATGCCCACAACGTTGGATAAAGCCCCTATTCTGGATCGTGAGAACATGTGCGTCACCCCTCAAAGTAACTGCGTTCTCTCACACAAATTTGCTCCCAACTAACCTTAGTTTTATGCCGGTTGTCAGCCTCTCTGTGACACACGTTGCAGCTGTATTTAAGCTTCTTTTTGGAAGGCCGATGGACTCGGAACTTGATCCTCCTTATACCACAGAAATCCAGCATTTTTGGTCTCGCTTTCCTTGCTTGCTTTGTCCCAGTACACCCAGCCAAGACTGCGACCTGTCGACCATCTTCGTCCCAATAACGAACCCTCCATTTCTGCCTCATCGAGAACCGTTGAACCCGCACGCCTGTTTCATGATGGCGAATGAACTCGATGTCCAAAAGGGCTCACTCCCGACGCCCGAACTTCTCCTGGAGGTGCGTTCAGCCGTCCTCGAAAACGACGCCCAAAAGACATGGAAATTGGTGAAGGGCGCCCACCGCGATGTCCAATACCGTGCTCTTAACCTCGCGGTGCAGCGCGATGGCATCGAAATCGTCAAACATTTGTTGACCAATGGCGTCCGCATGGCGAAGAGGCATCATTCGTAGTCGGAGTCCACGATGAAGGACGACATTTCACAGTTGTTGAAGGTAGCACGAGAGAGAGACGGCTGCCACACTATGCCAGTGCCCTGGAGCGCGCTTCACACCGCCATCAAATGGACAAGAATAGATATAGTCCGGCTCATGTTGGGCATGCCTGCGGATGGTGAGGATATGGAGGACTCCCTCGACACAGCTGCCGCCTGGAGCGACGAGACCAGGGCTATTCTGAGTCTTTGGACGTTCGACGCACTTCTGCCCAGAACAAATAGCATTCTCGGTTTCGCCGCCCTGAGCCTTCACAACGATTCACAGCTGGCTCCCATCCTAAGGCTTCTCACCAAAGCGAACAAGAAGCTATCACTGGACCACAAGCATTCCCGAGGGAATGATAGTACCCTCATCGCCCGACGGGAGGATAGTCTATGCTGGATCTCCCATCCAGTGGGCAGTCCGGCCACCTCTTGTGCCTGGAAATGGCTTGAACCTTGGGTACTTCAATGTCAAGTACGGAAAGCCAATAATCAAAACCGCAGTCACCTTAGTCAGCGACGGGATGGTAATCCATCTCGACCTATTAAAGGATCATGACGAGGTCCATCCCCATCCGCGGTCGGCGATGGCCATGCTCTTCTTCAACCCATATCTCGTCGACGGATACCCCCTGACCACGAGGACTTTGTGCCGCAGTTCTTTGACGCCCACTACAAATACTGACGCGTCGGCTCTCGGTGGACCAAAGAGCAATTCGACGAGCCCCCGGCGCGGGCCGAAGATGGGAACTGGGCGGCGGACGAAGACCGGTCTGCCGGCCTGCTTAGCATGGAACTTTCCATGTGGAACGGCCCCTGGCCCGGCTCCGATCGCCACTTCGTCACCTGCTGGAGAGAGCGGCTCAGCGCCAATCTGGAGACACTCCTCCCATACTACAGAGGCCGATCCATCCTTGACGACCGCCGCCGAGACGAGTACGGTATCTATGCAACGTGGTTCATCAAAGTTACCAAGCTTTTGTCCGCAAATCACCGTACTTTTCACTGACAGAGGAGGCCATTGAGCTCTTGGACGATGCTGGAGATGCTTACCGCCAGGGTTTCAGGTTCCAGAAGTACCGAAAAGAGATTCACGGCTCGCCCATCGAGCCGTCTGATGGAAGGCATAGACCGATTCGCCTCTTTGAGTGATGGTTAGCTTCTCTGTTGGTAAATTTCATGGTCTTCAGGTCCTCATCAAACTTCTGCGCGGGGTAAAGGGTATGGAGGAATTCGGCGATGGGGGGAGAAAGGAGGAAGAGAGTTTGTCAGAGAATGGGTGCTTATGGGACTCCACCTAGCGTGAGCTTTTTAATGGACATGATATGATAGCAGATGACTCATACACAAAAGACCCTTTTTTTTTTTGGTCACGGCGTCATTCATTACTCGTTCTTGAACTCTAAGTACGGTGGCCTATAAACCTTGTTTGTTTCACCTGTTTTATTTAAGAAAGCTCGGAGCCGGAGAGTGAACGAACTCTTTTCTTCCACGATGTAACCGACTTTCTTTCCTAAGAATAGCGAAGGAGGATATTAACATGGGCAGCTGTTTCTCCGGTTGTGTACTCTGCGCGTTTTAGTCTTAACAGTTTTGCAATGATGGTGCGTTACCGATGAAAGGAATTTGGTGAACTTAGTAGTTGATATTGCATGGGTATTAATGACCAAGATCGCATCAGGAACCTCGTGCTAAAGGACTGGATCTAGAACTTTATTTTTCATCCTGTTAACAGCAGAGAAGGACGTTGATGAAGCTGGTTATTGCCCCGGCTGTATGCTCTGCGAGGTTTGATATCGTAATTCCAATTTTCTCTGGCGCTGTGTCACCGTTGAAGGAAATTTGGTGACCTCATTAGTCGTGTCGAATGGTAACAACCAGTCACCAGTATCGTATCAAAGACCTTGTGCTAAGAGGCATAAGGATTTGCTTTCAATCCTTACATGTATGATAGCCCTCTGAGTGGTCACGGTTAGTACCGGAAATTCTCACCATAACTTCCATAACTGACCAGAAAGGAACAAGAGGTCAGATTTCCTTTAATTCTTCACGGGGGGTAGTAATCTCGAACTGAGGGGTCTTGGGCTCTACTTTCAACCCTATGATAGCGGTGGGTGAAAGTTAGCAATAGCAATTTGTGCCAACTACTATATCTTTCTGACCAAAAAGGAAGAAGAGATTAGAGCTCCCGTGAGTTATTTACAGAAAACCCCGCGGCGTCGTCTTAAAGACCCTAAAGCTTCCCTTTCAGTCCTCATAATAGCCCCGTGCGAAGGTTGGTCCCGTTAAATCTTGCCGATCACCATGTCTGGCCAAAAAGGAAGAGGAGATTAAGTGCATCTGATAGTTCACAGAGAACGCCGTAAATCATGGACACTCACGGCTGTTAGTTAACCACATGCAAGCTCCTCGGAGTCCAGTCCTTAACAGGAGCATAAATACACCCCCGTCCCTCGCATTACAAAAGATCTATAGTTGGTCTTCTCCAGCCTTTGAAGTGTGAACAACGCGTGCTGTCAGTCCTACTGGTAGTAACTTATGCGCGCAAGCCCCCCAAATTTCAATTATTACACCCTAGAGGCCAAGTGTGATTCTAGGGCTGATTTGAACGATAACGAAGGTTTCTTGTCTCTATTGCGCAAGGAGGGTGCAAGGCGCCTGCAGACCGTACCGGATCATGGTATTAACCGCACATCGTGAACCCCATAACCGTTGAGGCTTCAAAACACCGAATCACATTGGCCATAATGGTCTATTGAGGTCATTGCTGCGTCACAGTTAAAAAGCTGACATGATTGTTACTTCGAATGGCAGCCACGTTCCTTAGGGTAGATAATTGGCACGAAGATGAAGGGAAGGAGGAGCAGTAACGGCTTCGTTGACGATGGCAGGCGCAAGCCACCCTGGTGACGCTATAGTGCAACTGCTGTTGCAGTTTAGGGGGTTGACAATGGTAGGAATCAACTCCATATCAGCTACCCAGCACCTTTTTGCTCCTTTAAACATTTACCTTCTGCGTTCGCGCTCTCTATCCACCACACGCGCACTTCCTTGAGCTCTGTCGACACACACCTGTCTCAGTTCTCTTCGAGTGGACAGCCGGAAGAAAAGCCAATCAACAATGTCCGGCAGTTCTTCCGGCAAGGGCTTGGGCCGCGGTACTAAAAAGGGCAGCAATTCGCTCCGGCTGCCCAAGTTGGTTGTACCACCTCAGGAACTTGAACCCGGCAGTTCTTCTCCCAGCACTCCGTCGAGTCCACCACTTAAACTGGGAAGAGTTGTCTGCCTCCATATCACAGCCTCCACCTTCGAGAGCTTCGAGATTCAGTGTGCGAATTCCGACAAGTTCTCGGAACTGGGCTCCGACGACCTCTATATTTGGACCATCAGAAGACTGGACATTCTCAGGGGGGCCGACCCATCGGTTATTAGCTCGGACATGCTCGGAAAGACGCTCGACCATCTCGGGGAGATGAATCTTCTCAACAAGCGGGTTTTACGCCACGAACGCGAGCTAGCCATCGTCCTCCTCTCGGGCTTGCAAGCGACCATCGAATCCATGATACAACGCCAACAACCGCTGCTCCTGTCGGACGACATCGCGCTCCTAATCAGGATGTTCGATGAACTCTGGATTCCCGAGTCGGAAATCGCATTCCTTGCACACATCTGTTCTCCGTTCCAGGAGGATAACCAGTTGAAGAAGCTCTTCCTGGGACCGCGCCTCACGCCTGCAATTCCACTGCGCGTCAGAATCTTGCCGAGCAACAGCTGGAACTCGATAGCTTCGGCTAGTCAGAGCGACGATGACGTGATTGTTTACAGGCACGCAAGCAGCGAGGAATTGGATGTGTGGTGGGGGAAATTCGCTGACGGTGGCGAGCATGCTGCGTTGAGACCCGCCTCCCGATACTGGAGAGGCCATGGTTCTACGGCGGTGCCAGAACCAGTTTACCTCTTTTCTTGACTGGGGCTTCTCGGAGGAATCATGGTCTCAGGTCCTTCGGGAGAGGGAAAGGTGGGAAGGGATATTACCTCGGTGAGCAAGGGCTTTGTAGACACGTTGTTCTTTTTTTCATGGTTTTCTCCCAGTCTATTCGTTGCTCCTTGTTTTTCCTGTTTTGTTCCTCGGAGGAATGGCTGGGCCTTTTAACAGGATCCAGTGAGTAGGACAACGGATAAACTTGCTGAGCAACGGCTTTTGGCATCGATATCTCGGAGTTTATTTCTTTTCTTTTCCTTTTCCATGAATTAGTTTATCTTTTTATCTTCTTCGGTTGTTTCTCGGAGGAATACTTTGCTGAGCTTTTAACAGGCACTAGTGGGACGACGGTTAACTCGCTGAGCGAGTGGTTTTAGCGTTTATATCTTGACTTTTTCTCTTTTGATTTTCCATGAATTAGTTTCTCTCTTTATCATTTTAGTTTGTTTTTCGGAGAGATGGCTGGCTGGCCCTTTAACAGGGATCAGTGGTACTAGGGATTGACTCGCTGAGCGAGGGTTTGTTGGGATCGTTATTTTCCCTTCTTTCTGCCCCCTATCCCGCATTATTTTGTTAGTCTTTTCTTTTTGGTAGCTAGCCTGGACAACATCTCATCCAGCCTTTCTACGTCATTTAACGAGCGTGAAACTCTGCAGAGTTTTGATCTCGTAATCTCCCACCGACGGTACGTCACCAATGAAAGCAATTTGCTGAACTCGGTAGTTGTTATCGAACTTAATATCTGTGTTGACGTCGAGAAGGGACATAAGGCTTGCTTTCAATCTTGATATCGAAGAAGGACGTTAACAATGCTAATTGCTGCCTCGGCTGTTGGCTCGCGAGTTTCAATCTAATAACTTCCCGCTGATACTAGTTGTACACCATTGATGAAAGCAAATTGGTAAGCGCGGTAATTGTTGTCGTATGTTAATGACAAATGTCGCATTGAAAACCTCGTGCCAAGAGGGTCATAAGTATTTGTTTTTAGTCCCGATGATAGCCTTAACTATGTGGAAGTTAGCACAGACATTTTTAAGAATGAAGAGATCAGAGTCCCTCTCATGATGATCATGGGCCCCGTGAATCATGGCCACCTACGGCTCTTGGACAGACAAGGCCAAATGCCGCCCAGACAGTGCGCTTTGCGAGCTTTGATCTTATTATGCTATATGGATGGTGCGCCACTGGTAAAGCAGATTGGTAAACTCGGTAATTGTATCGAATGGCAATGAATAATATGGCATCAGAAACTCGTCATGAGGGGGTCTATGGGCTTGCTTTCAATCATAATCATGTCTTGTGCAGAAGTTGGTTAGTAACGGCAATTCTTGCCGACTGCCATGTCTCACAAAGAGGTTCTGACCAAAAGAGAAGAGAAGATGAGAACCCCGGGAATGCAACGGCAATTCTTCTCTGCCACCATGAATGGCCAAGAGAAAGAAGAGATTACAGATGGACACACTACTCTTGGACAAGGCCAGCTGCCGCCCCGGCTGTATGCTCCGCGACTTTGGATTTTATAATCTCCCATCCATCGTAATGTCAGCCGTGTGCAGATTTTAGCACCGGCAAGTTGTGATCCTTGCCAATCACCATGTCTGGTGAAAGAAGAAGAGATCAGAGTCCATCTGATGATTCTCAAGAACACCGTGGGTTATGGACACCTACGGCTCTTGAAACCAGGCCAGCTGCATCCCCGGTTCCCCGGCTGTATGCTCCGCGAGGTTTGATCTTATAATTTGCCACTGACCATGCGTTACAATGTTTGTTGAATTCGGCCGTTGACGTCCAATGCTCGTCGGAAGTTAGTAAGGGCAATACTTGCCGACCACCACCATATCCGGCCAAAGAGGAAGAAGAGATCAAACTCCATCTCATCAATATTCACCGCAAAGCACCATGAATCATGGACACCTACGGGTCCTGGTTGATCGTACGCAAGCTTCTGGCGGCCAATGGCACGGGCATAAGAACAAGCGTGTCCCTCGCATTCCTAAATGTCTGGAGCTTGTCTTCTCAGGCTCTGAACAACCTGTACTGCCAATCTCGCCGGTAGCAATCGACTTCACACCAGCTATCCAGTGCCTTTTTCCTGGTTTGAACAGTTACCTTTTGCCTCTCGTACTCTCTATCCACCATCCGCACTTTCCTGACATCTACCGACATCGACTCCTCTATCTTTCTCCCTCCTCGACGACTGGAGAGAACACCATCACCCTATCCGGTGCCTTTTTGCTCTTTTTGACCAGTTACCTTCTGCCTTTCGTACTCTCTACCCACCATCCGCACTTTCCTTGACGTCGTCTACAAACATCGACTCCTCTATCATTCTCCATTCTCGACGACTGGACAGAACACCATCACCATGTCTCAGCATAGAGGCCATGGTGCTCGGCGTGGAGCCCGTGCTCAGCCCCGAGACTACGGTGCTCAGGAAGAAGACTACCATAAGCTTCAGGTTCTTCTGCCTGTAATCTAGCTTCTTTGCAAATTGTCTTCCGATTTTGGCCGCTTCCAAGGTGTCTCATTAATGACTTTAATCCCACACCCACCCTGTAATGGTGGTGTGCCAAAACGGTATTGACTGATGATGTTAGGAGCAAACGGTGGCTCGAGCTAAACTGTTGGCTAAATTATAACGAACCCAATGGTCCGTGCGCTTCTAACAATCATATTCCTATTGCCCCAAATATTAGCGCCGCTGTTTTTAGTTTCTGAAAAATAAATTCCCGATTCTTTTCGCAACCGCCACTTGTTTCCGCCACCTATTGCCACCACGGTCAATTTTCATGGCTGGTACAATTTAAACAATTTTAGCAAGATACTTCGAAGTGGCAAACATCTTACACCGCCGCCTTCCTAACTGCCCTTGCAGTGCCCCTTTATCGGACACACAAGCTAAAGCCTGAAATGGTCATTGCATCACTCAAGATCTAACAAGAGCTAAGGGGTCGATGAGTTGTGCCAACTCGGCCTAGATTCCCCAATACGTTGCCCACCTCAATTATTACATAAATCTCAGCGCAAATAGCTACTGACAGCGAAATGGCGCCACCAAAACAAGACAACTCCGAGTCGGACAGCGAAATGGAGTCATCAGAAGAAGACAGCTCGGACACCAATCAGTTGATCTTGCTTCAAGGATTCTTTGAGGAGATGAGACAAACTCACGGCGAGGACCATCCCGACACACTCGCGACGATGCGGGCCCTGGCCTTCGCACTTGGCAAAACCGAGGATTATGAAGAACACAAATCCTTTTTCTACCGGTTACTTGAAAGCCAGAAGCGAGTGTTTGGATAGAATGACTGGAGAGTCTTGGAGACGCTGGAAAAGTTGTGTCTCAACTTTGCTGAAGCTGGGGCTTTACCAAGAGGGAGAGCTAGCAGCATGGGAGTTGCTGGAATTAACTAAGGCGTCCGACGACCAATCTAGGATGCACAAAATTCTGGCCAACCTTGCGCATGCTCTAGGGCAGCAGGGCAAGAGCAGAGAAGAGACTCAGATCTTAAAAGGGCTCTTGGCGTGGGAGATAGCCATCCTTGGTCCAGACCACGATGACGTGTACGCTACCATGGCACGGGCCGCGAGGCTGCAGATTGATAAAGAGAACATGCCACAGGCTGCTCTGTTATATCGAACCATGTGGGATTGGAAGAAGAGAGTGGTGGGCGAAGATCACGTCGATACGGTTTCGATCTTAGCCTTACTCGAGGCTATGCTCTGGCATTCCCACGGACGGGATCAAGCGGTTCGTTTGTCTCAGACCGTGTTTGATGTACGCAAACGAGTCCTCGGAGACATGCACCACGACACGGTCAGAGCTAGGGAGACTCTGAATCGCGATAGAAATCGAGCCCCCCGGTGTGGCGGCGCCTGCTTTCCCATCCGACCTCGGTAACGAGGATGGGATCGAGCGAGCGGGAGGCACATCAAGGAGCCCCGCGGTGTTAGGAGATTCGAACTCCGATTTGCAAGGTTCAGGTGTTGACCTGACTGGCGAGGCGGAGAAGAACGTACTGCAACGGAGACACGCGACAGGTTGGAGGAACGGATGCAAGCCGTAGCCGAGATGAGTCTATCTTTCGACTCGGCCAAACATGATGGCTCCACCCGCATGGACGTCTTTGATTACGATATGCCAGCCATAATTTCGTGGATATCGCGGGCGTCACGAGCTAAGTTGATGGAAGGTCATATCGCCTCTCAGCCAACATTCGTACTTGAGGGGCCGAGTCCGCCAGGAACTTGTTGATATTCACCTCGTCAGAACGTGGGTGCACCATTGCGATTCCAATCACGGCAAGGCTTGTAAGCCCGCCAAGTCAGAAGACAGCTATTGGATGCCGAGTTGGGTGATTGATGTCCAAACAAGAACGCTAGTTCCAGGAAAAGAAACCGGCAGAGAAGGGGCCGCCGTCCACTACGCTGCTCTGAGTTATGTCTGGGGGCCTAGAGATGTACCGCAGCTGAAGCACACGATTAAAGATAAAGATGCCCTCGCTGGGCGCCTAAAGAATGTTGGAGGTCTCGCCGACCATTGGGGGGATATTCCCAACACACTCAGAGATGCCATGACCCTGTGCCAAGAGATTGGCATCCCTTACCTGTGGGTGGATGCCGTTTATCTTGAGCAGGACAACATCACCAAGGTCGATCTGGATTCGATGGGCAGGGTTTACCGGCGCGCGTACCTGACCATCGTCGCTGCCGCTGGCGAGGACTCTTGGGCAGGTCTTCCGGGAGTCCAGCGCCAGCCGCGGGTCCATCGAGGAGGCTCCATCACCGAGAAAATTGATGACATTTCCATCGGGTTGTATGCCGGACCATGTCAAAAGATCATCCAAGACAGTAAGTGGAATACCAGAGCTTGGACTTTTCAGGAGATGATATTTTCCAGGCGGCTCTTGATATTCACCAAAGACGAAGTCGTGTACGAGTGCGACTCAGACGTGCTCTGGCGTGAAACAGTCTTCTCCGAGCACCCAGACTTACCCTCAAGGAGTTTTTTGATTCCATCAACCAGTTCGACCACAAAACCACAGCTCCCCTCCCTCACTGGATACGCCGAGAAGGGTTACGATGCTTATAATCAGTATATACAGATTCTGAAGCTGTATACGAGGCGACAAATGACCGACTCTTCAGATGTCTTGAACGCTGTACAGGGCATCCTTGCCGAGATCGAGGAAGCGACATCGCAGCCATTTTCTTACGGTATCCCCTTGATATTCGCTTATCACTATCTGTTATTCGACATTATCGGCTATTGCGATGACCTTCGCAGGCCCAAATTTCCCAGCTGGAGCTGGTGTGGCTGGCAGAATATCAGCGTGGTCGAAGAACCGAGCTCACCAGGTCTACTCTTTTATGAACTACTTTGCGATGTCTTGGTTCAAGCCTACAACTGTTCTTTACCAGTGGGACCCTCCAGTTGACCAGACGGAAAACACCACCGGTCCTTATACCTTCATCGCCATCGAAGGAGAGGGTCTCCAGGTTGAGCCCCCTTATCGCCATGTTGACGCCACCGACAAAGCAGAGGGCTGGGCTCGAGAAGTGCACAACATGCTCGTGTTTTCCGCTGAGACGGTGCGTCTCGCCATCTCTGCTGAAGGCGAGCAGGTCCGCTGGGATCCCAACACTCGTCGCTATACCATCGTCTCGCCTGAGTTCGACTTAAAGTGTCTCGATCTGAATAAGTTATGGAGGGAGAGACAAGGTGATGCCGTCGAGTTGGTGGCTCTTGCGGAAGCCAAGGCCTTTGAGCACGATGACTTTCGATTTGGCGACGATGATACAGGTAGGTGTTTCCCTAGGGTAGGTTGGGCCGACCACCCTTTTGCGCTGGTCGCTGCTTTGGTGGTGGAAATGGACACCATGACTGGTATATCGCGGCGTTTGGGTCTGTGCAAGATAGGGAAGGAACATTGGGATCGGGCGGACAAGACTTTGCGGACCGTCTATTTGTGCTGAAGTAGTAACAGGGACATAGGGCAGTGTGCAGAATAGAGCAGTGCTCTTACTGGTCGGATCAGTTGCTAGTCTATGTGTTCTGCCCAGACTTGACGATTCTATTCTGGGGTAGGTAATTATGGAATAAAGTGGGTTAACCACCCCAACTAACCCTTATTGTGTAACGTGTTGCCTACCTAAGGACCTAGCAAGGTAGGTAGGTAGTAATCAGTGGTTCCTTATCCCGTACCTCTGAGATCTGCCTGTGGCGCAGCAACAACTTGACTTTTCCACCTGCCAAACCATGGAAGGCGCCTGGGGAAGACGACCTACCGGCAATGGTATGGAAACAGCTCTGGCCAGCAGTGAAGGACAGAGTGCTCTACTTGTTCCAGACCTCGCTTCGAGATGGCGACATTCCTAGCCAGTGGAGGAACGCCAAGATTATTCCACTGAAAAAGCCAGGGAAGAGTGACTATACTCTGGCCAAATCGTGGAAACCCATCTCCTTGCTCTCTACGCTAGGCAAGGTGCTGGAGGCAGTCGTTGCGGAACGCATATCATATGCCTTGGAGACTTTTGGTCTTCTACCTGCTAACCACTTTGGGGCTAGAAAGAGACGTTCAACCGAACAGGCCCTCTTCTTGTTGCAAGAACAGATCTACAAAGCGTAGAGGTGCAGGACAGTACTCAGCCTGATTAGATTTGACATTAAAGGGGCATATAACGTGGTCTTCAAGGACAGGCTCCTTCAGAGACTTCGATCAAGAAGTATACCAGAAATCCTGGTTAGGTGGATTGATGCCTTCTGTTCTAGGCGTCCAGCGACCATTGTCGTAAACGGACTTACGTCTGAAAGGCAAGAGTTGCCTCAGGCAGGTCTCCCGCAAGGATCGCCGCTGTCTCCAATATTGCTCCTCTTCTTCAACGCAGATCTAGTTCAACACAAAATTGACGCGAATGGAGGGGCAATAGCCTTTATTGACGGTTACACAGCCTGGGTGACAGGTCCTTCAGCAGAATCCAACCGCGCAGGCATCCAAGCTATTATAGAAATAGCCCTAGATTGGGAACGTCGGAGTGGTGCCCAGTTCGAAGGCGAAAAGTCAGCTATCATACACTTTACCAGGACCAAGGCACGATCTTCCGAGGCTCCGTATACTATCAAAGGAGAGATAGTCAAACCCAAAGACAATGCAAAGATCCTGGGAGTTATTATGGACTGCGAACTCCGCTATAAGCAGCATATGGCCAGGACAGCAGCCAAGGGGCTTGCAGCGGCCTTAGTTTTGAAGAGATTGAAGATGCTCTCTCCACGGACAGCGAGACAGCTATTCACGGCGACGGTCGCCCCTGTCATGGACTACGCTGCAAAAGTCTGGATGCACGCGTGCGGGGAAAAAGCGCTGAGTTGGCTGAACAGGGCACAGAAGATCGGGGCTCTGGCTATCACAGGGGCTTTTCGAACAGTAGCAACGGCTGTGGCAGAAGCGGAAGCCAGCATTCCCTCGATACGAGAACGTAATGCCCAGGGGGCAGCTAGATTATGGATCAATACCCATACACTGCACGGGACATTGGGAGCCACGTCTACAGATAAGATATGAACAAGACCGGAAGAAAGCAGCCGAAGCAGTGAGCAAAGCAACAGGCATTGTGATCGCTACTGGCGTGTCTGTAAAGAGAGGCATGGTTGGTATGGGCAGCAGTGTACGGGACACCCTCTTCCATAGGACGGATGAAGCAGCGACAAAACAGGCGGTAACCATTGGAACAAGGGAAGAGCAGAATCCGTATACCGCAGAATTACTGGCTATAGCAACGGCGTTGCAGAACGTGTCACCGACCGTCTGTCACAGACATATCACAATTTTCACAAGGAACCAATCGGCACTGAGAGCAATTGGTCAACCGCAGCAGCAGTCAGGTCAAGCCATGATACGACAAATATACGAGTCGACCAAACTGCTGAACCAAAGAGGTAACTCAGTGGTCTTCCAGTGGGCACCAACAGACAGTGACTTTTCACCGGGATCTGAAGCAAAAGCAGCAGCACAAAGGGCAACGAAGCGAGGGCATGCACCATACCACCACGCACAGCAGGCCAAGTCAACTGCGATTAGACTAGCAACAGCCAGGCAAAAGCGGACAAAGCTCCCGGAAGGGGTGGGCGCTCTCGGAAGGGGTGGGCGCTCTCGGAAGGGGTGGGCAAGTTCTCAAAGACCATCGATGTGGCGCTCCCGGGCAGACACACTCACGACCTATACGACAAGCTGAAGCGAGAAGAGGCCTGTGTACTGGCACGACTCCGGACAGGTATGGCGAGATTGAATGGGGACAATGGCCCTGGAGGATGCGTGGCCAGAAAGGGACTAGAGCTTACCTGGTCGTTGTATGGAGTTCTCCCGTTGGAGTTTAAGCTCGGCCGACCAGGTTGAAGGGTATTCTGCAAAAGGCATGTATTTGCTGCTGGTCCTCCAGTGAACAGATGCGATCTCCAACTCGAGGAACAGAGGCGATCATCGGATCTCCTGCTCGGTCCGAATAGAGGGCGATCTCCCGACCGGGTACACGATATGGGTGTGAGGCTTGCCGCAATGGCCGATATCATTGCTTAGTCTTTTGAAAAGGACACTATTCGGGGTCATGCTGCTTTTTGTCTGCAAGGCGTCGGAGGACGTGTTCGAATGCCATTCTCTAACCCATTTGAAAGGGGTTCACAAATGCTGGCGCTAAGGTACACTTGTAAAAAGAGCTGCATGGCACTTCCACTTATATTTGCTATATCGGAAATGCCTCATACAGCCCCGAAACCATTATAAATGTCTAGCAGCTGCATTGTCCCTTTAGCAAGCCTAACCAATGAGATTGAGTTGTTCTTGCAAGCCTCACACCCATACGACATCTGGTTCCCCGCACGGAAAGCCCATTTTCAGCTGCCGTTAACAACCATCGTCCATATTGAGTAGTCTCGATCCTCACCGGCATCACGAGCCAGAACGCCACCGGTTTGCGGTCGGTCTCGTATCTGTGAAGTGTCTGCTGGCACTGAGATTATTCGAGAAAACCCCCTTGGCGCGCAATAATTCAACAAGATGTCGTCAACAGCCATATAACTCTGGCTAGCCATAGACCTCAATAGACGGCGAGGAAAAGAGATATAAGACTCGACCAAGTCCACCTTTCCTCCACAACTTCACCTCGTACATCGAAGCCAGACAACACCAATACAACCTCAAACTGAACCCCCTTGCCAGCCTACCTAGCTCCTTCAAAATCAACCCCAACAACAACAAAAATGACATCTCAAGCCATATCTCAAGCCATCGACGCCCACAACGCCGGTACGCCATCAATCCCCATCCCCCACCCCAAGCCTCCATACTAACACCGCCCTCTGTCCACCAGCCCGCACCGCCGCCCCGGGGGGCGACCGCCCCGCTCTGACCTGGTCCGCCGACCTCGCGGCCCACGCCCAGGAATGGGTCAACCACCTCGCCGAGATCGACAAGCTCCAACACGCCGACGACATCGACGAGGGCGAAAACATATTCGCCTCCTCGGCGAGCGTCGTCACCTTCACCGACGCCGTCAACGCCTGGGTGTCGGAGCGCGCCAACTACAACGGCGAAAAGATTGGCGAGACGCCCGCGGGTGTCGCGGTCGGACACTACACGCAGGTGGTGTGGCCCGACACGACCCAGGTGGGCATGGCCATGGCCAAGGGCGCGACCTATACGTATATCGTGGGGAGGTATTCCCCGCAGGGCAACTGGGAGGGCGAGACTGCGTGGCGGGCTGCCTCCTCTTAGCTATGTGACCATGGGATTCTGTTCTGTGGGGTGATTTTCGGTGTCCAGACTATTATTTTGGCCGGGCACTCTCTTTTACTGCTCATCTGTAGTTATGACAGCGTGGACGGGTGGATCAGGTGTCGAATCAGATTGCCATTGATGTCGAATGGTATCGAATATCTTCATATCAAGTATTGCCGTCAAATGTCCCACTTGCACCATAGCACGGACTCACCAAGGTACGGTAGGTACATATCTACACAGTTTGTTTCCTATAGGCATCTTGTGGGTACTATTTAGTCACTATTGAGACAAAAGAATGCCTACCAGAAGTTGCAATTGAACATGTATGGATGCACCTTATCGAAAGTGGAGGTCTTGTCCAAAAGACCTAGGCATTGTTCCAGATTACTCCAAACCCATCGCCTCGCCTCGGTCTTCGCTCTCGGCACGGCCGAGATGACCTCCCGTCCTACCTAGGTCCCTAATGTGACCCAGCCGCTCCGGGGACTCGGCTATTCGTCGCATCCTTACTATCTCTACCCGGCCGAGGAGACTATCACCGAGCATATCGAGAAAATAAATAGACATCTCTTATAAGTATATTTTCTTCCGTCTCCAGGCCCTTTACGCGGGTGGTTTACTGACAGAGTCTAGCTATACCTACCTTGGTAGTCAAGTAAGCTAATGAAACCCTAATAGCAAACCGATCTATAATTACGAACAGAACGGTCCATGGGCGGCCTCTCCTCTTGTTCCGTCCGACGTCCACTTCAAACCCAGAGAGTAAGATTAAGTGAGAAGTTGACAGAGCCTTGCGAGATTGATTATAAAAGGAAATTGACATTCGATCCCAGGAAGACATTTATCCTCTTGGTAAGTTACCTCAAAGATCATCTATAATCGTACAGGTAGATCGTTTATATCTCCTGCCACCCACTTCAAATACTTCAATCCCTTTGAGAAGTAGCATACTTAGTAACTAGAGACTTCCTATCGCACAAAGATAGGCGTTACGTAAGCTCCCTAGACCTCACCAGCTCTATATAAAAGCCCTTAACACCCCCTTTCTTACTCGCCCGCTCTAGATTAATACAACAGACTTTCTCCCTTCTTTCAAGCTTTCAGCGCATTCAGTGCCCACTTATTTCGTGTTACACCCCCAATATCAAATTTCATAATTGCCGTATTTAAAGTTTCCGAAAGGCTCCGCCTTTTAACCAAGGCCGGAAAGCGCAAGCCCCCACGCCGCTGATGGTCACGCTGACAACGTACCGAGTTGTGATTGATGTCTAACAAAGT
The DNA here is from genome assembly GCA_033439685.1 of Apodospora peruviana. Classification (NCBI taxonomy): domain Eukaryota; kingdom Fungi; phylum Ascomycota; class Sordariomycetes; order Sordariales; family Lasiosphaeriaceae; genus Apodospora; species Apodospora peruviana. The sequence goes on from JAUEDM010000009.1 coordinate 366,340, forward strand.
CTCGCTCAGCCAGCCACAACAACCCGGAACCAATAGTGCCTGGTGCTAGCCAATGACGGATTAAGGTATCCAGCTGTATTTACTGCAAGCCCACGCCTCACCACACCTGCCTGCAGTCAATGGCCACGCTGCCCTCACCACCAACCCGTGCAGGGCTCCAGCCGGCATACATGTAGCTATATTCAATGCAGACCACCGCTTGTAGTTAAAGATCCGAGGGCTTCCAGTTAATTCTTCGGTCTAGACCCAGCAGCTGTCTCTGTCCGCCAAATGCATCAGCTTTGGGTTGCACCACCAAGTGACGGAGCCGATAGCTTGTGCATCTTCACCCACTATTTGGCTCGCTCATACGGAGCAGAATGTCCGTAGAGGGGGAGAAAAATCCTTTTCCCAGCATGGAAGCGCAGCCCCTGGGCGATGAAGATGAGCAATGGCATTTTGATTCATATCAGCAACGTCTCGTCTTGCTTGCTATGAGTACATGTATCACAAGCCAACACTACGATAACGAACCCCCTCGCCCATAATCGCACAGGAAATCTATCCCGAACCACTTCGCCCCTTCATTTTCTACCTCTTGCTCCCCAGACGAAGACGACCGCCTCGATGCCCACGATCCTAATCCAAATAGCGCCCTCCGAAAAATATCCAACCTGTTTCTTTCCTGATCAGTCATCCACTCCGCCCCAGGCGGGATATATCTCAACAAATCCGACCCGGCCAGCAGACTCGCCTGCGCAGCAATACTACATGGCTCCTTGGGCAACAGTTTCCCCATATGCCGCTGCGCCGAGTACGCAACGACCACACAGACGAACATAATCCCCAACAAGGCCTCGAGTATCCGCGTCGAGATTTTGCTTTGGTGCAGTCTCATCTGACCAATATTAGGGGAGGTTATCGTGGTCGTCAAAGAGCCTCCATCCAGGGTAGTATTTGTGCGGGCGTTGTTCAGAAACTGCGCCATTATCACTCCAAATGTCCCCTCCACAGCCCTTTGTAGGTTGCCAATGTTACCGGCAAGCTCAGCGACAGGCGTTCCGTTCCTTCCGCTGATAGCCAGCCCAAAAAGGCCGCCCAGATCAAAGGACGGGTCTAAACCAGCTGGGTTGGAAAAGACCATCAGACTAAAATCCCGGAGGAATTCATCTGTGAACATGCCCGGGAGGATATTACTCCTCTCTGTTTGGTTGATGACGACTGGAGGCGAGTCGAGCTCCCAAGACGGCAGCCGAAAGGTTGCCGATACGAGGATCTCCTCGACATATGGGCTGCAAGCGAGCTGCCATGTGTCATCAATGGTGAAATCGGTTGCGTGACCAAAAGCCACGAGCATAGGCGGGCATAGCGGGAACTCGCTAGGTTCGAGGAATAAATCTGGTCGTAAAGGCTTCGTCGTCCCAAAGTAGCCGGTGCCGGCGAAGGTTTCTGATGCAGGGGGGCCATCGAGAAGGCTCTGGCCTACGGAGCCGACGAAGCGGCGGCCGTTGGCGCAGGCCAGGTGGGCTGGTGTTGCTGGGGTGCAGTTGAATGTGCTTCGTACGGCGGGGAGCTCCGAAAATGTGACGATTGTTGTGGCGTTTGAGATGTTTTCCGTGGTGGATCTTGTAGTTAGGACGGTGTGGTTGAGGTTGATAAGTTTGGGGAATACTAGGTCCTGGTATACCCATCTAATTAACAGTACTGGTTAGTACAAGTTTCATGGATAGATAGGGGGAGGTGAGTACCACCACATACAGAGGATCGGAGAGATTGCTCGCCAGTGCGAGGTTAGCAAAGGTTAGCCCCGTACCGAGTGACGCAAGTGATGCAGTGGAGAGGTTGAACGAGTCGACACGTTGAAAGGCCGCCGCGGTACGCGTCACGGAAGGTCCGGTGAACAGCAGTCCGCTGGCCACGATGGTAAGGAACGGAGCCAGCATGGACGCCAGACCCACTGCTACGACACCCCATTTCTTCTTCCTGGTGGCATTCCATACCGCCACGACGGCGATGGGACGGACGTAGTTCTCCGTCAGGGCGTCCTCAGCCGACGCTCTCCCTTTCCACAAGCTATGATACGGACCTAGCAACTTGACAGTAGAGCTGAGCGCTGCCAGCCACAGCCCCATCCCAACCATCACGGCCGTTGGTGTGTATGTCCAGGCATAGTGAGCCACGTTTGAGATGGCGTTGATATCGGCGAGTCCATTATTCCGGCTGGAGAGCTGGTAGAGCAGCTCGAGCGTGACTATCAGGGCTGGAGAGGCTGCAAGTAGGAGGATTCGGCCAGTGATTGTCACGGTGAATGGTTGGTACCGTCCCTCATCCGAGCCCGGTAGAGGCTTTGGGGAAAGAGGGCTTGCGGGTTGTTCGATGCTTTCGATGCGGAAAACGGGTTTGTTGTTCTCGAAAGAGACGTCGGTCTTGAACTCGACGTTCTTCAGCTTAGCAGCAAGGAACTTGGTGTTTGCTCCTCCCGCCCCCTCTATCATGGAAAGCGCCGGAGCGCTTCTCGCGAGGACCGCTGATAAGCCCGCAAGTGTCGATGTGTCGCAGGAGGTGCCAATCTTGGGCGATATCAAGATGAGATAGCCGGCGAGAAGAGACAAGATCAGCAGCATCGCTTCCAACACCCAAAATGATACGGGAGACACAACAAGTCTGCTCTCCCGGACTTCTGTCGTACCAACAAGCGAAACTTGGGCTGCTTCCTTGAGGTACTGGTTGGCCACTTGCGCAGTGACAAGCCCAAACAGTCTCTCGAGCGCAGCTTTCCTGTCCCCGGCACGGCCCTTGATGATAACCGTCTCGGTCAAGTACTCCAGACCTGTGCCATATTTGCCCCCGATACTCCCGTATTCGCCTTGAAAGATGGAATCCGTCGACTCGACCGTGGTCCGCACAAACTCTGTCAGCACATCCCAGGCTGTGATGCCGTCAAGGCTGGTCGTTCCGTTCTCGGGAAAGGCAACGGATGGGGTGTTATCCTTGTTGAGCGTCACGCTTCCTTTGCGGATGGAATAGCTCGGGACGCAGACCAAGCCCAGAGATGGGAAAAACTCAGCTTCGTCGCCTGGCGTGTCCCAATCACCCCATATGGCCACGAATCGATCGATACCAACCGTGGCATCCGTGTCCCCACCGCACGCGCTACCGTTGAAGGCAAAATGTTTGGGTCCAATGACGCTGAGATAGAGGGGGTTGGGGCACGAGGGTGTCTTGAGGATCAGGTTGCTCTCAAGATACACGGCGGTTGAGAGACCACCGTCGTATGTCTGAGTGGGCGATTCTGGAAGAGTATTCTCTCCGGGCTCTGCCTGATCACTTGGGGCTACGGTCGCGACTTCACAATCCAGAACCGCTTCAAACACATCAACAAGAGTCGTCAGACCATCGTACGCGATACCTGGACGAAACAAGTCAGTATCTTTTGCTCAATCTTTTTCACTCTCTCTCTGTCTCCCTCCTAGTAAGACCTACCATCAGACGAGACAAACCCCTGAAAAGCATATTGATCAACAGTCCCAGCAGGGAAAGGAATATGTGAATCCAAAGCGCCATAGACATTCATGGCGGGTCTTGAGCCGGCTCGCGGCATCTTTCCGGCAGAGAAGGCCTCCGTAGCCATGAGCGGAACATCATCCCTCTGTACCAGGAGCGAGGACGAGACAAAAAGACCGCTAGACGCAACAGTTGCGGCGATTATAGCAAATCCGGCCGCGATCCCGCAAAACGCCAGCCAATGCTGCCGGCGAAGCGAAACGAAAAGACCGACAAAGCTGAGTCGGTCGATGTAGTCGAGGAGAAGACTCTCTTGGGCGGACCGGAAAGTGTCACTCATAAGCACCCACGGCTGCATCTGTTTGGCGCGGAACTCGACCGGACCCCAGAAGGCAGCGATGAGAGTAAAAGCCGCAGTTGGGCCGTAGACCCAGAGGTAGTACCAGCTTGGGTTGGCTGTTGCTAGGCCGTGGTCTCTATTTGAGATGGCGAACAGAATGGCGAAGGCGATGAGCAACAGGATGAAGAAGAGGATGAAGGTCGCGAGGGTCCATTGACGGAGGGAGAGGGCGGTCCATAATTTTGGTCGACGATTCTTGTCGTGTTGAGGGGAAGTGATGCTGTTGTGAGAGACAACTGAGACTAACACATGGGAACGGGAGACCGCCATCGTAGCATCGGGTCAATCGTGCATGCACCGAAATAGCTGGAATCATCAAACCTCAAAATACGTAGGAACGGAGAAATATAAGGCGACGGCACGTCGCCTCGGTGGTGGTGCGCACATCAACGTAGGGTCGTAATTATTTCGGGCCGGACCTGCATCATCGAAACAAGCTAATGTACACCAATGGACTGCGCCGCCGTCAATCATGCTTACTGGAAATCTACCACCACTCAACATTCTTGGGGGCGGTAAACAATCTGCAAGTTGAAAGCCGGCAGTGCTGTCTTGTAACCGGATTGGACTCTGTAGCGCAGTCATGCAGCCTAGACAAGGTCGCACAAGGGGCTGAGCTAGTTGCCACCCTTATCCCCATTCTGTTTTGATATCGGCGGCTATGTCCAGCTTCAATAGCAACAGTGGTACACACACATCACATGTTAGTAAATACTAGGCTTCAAAGCACCAGAGAAAGATCGAAGGAAAGATTAGAGAAGAAGAATTATATTCAACCGGATACTTACCAGAGTACCAGTTCCTATACTATATACTCAAAAAAAAAAAAAAAAAAAAAAAAAAAAAAAAAACTGGCAAATACCCACCCACTCACCAATCACCATCCTCACTAATCAGTAGTCCCCAAGAACCACCCCCCTCCTGCCAAATCCCCCAAAAGTCCACCCCAGCCCACTGCAGCCGAGTAATAACATCAGCATTCAGCATAAACCGGCTGGATTTGCCGACAAGAACCCTAACAACAGTAGTAAACTGCTCACGAATCTCTACAAAATATTTATCTTTAGAGATATCACCCGAAACAGCAGTCCTAACAGTAGCACTGAAAGCCTCCGCCCACTGCTGAACATACGTACCGTAAGCTTCCGTCCTGCGACCACTACGATGAATCGTCCTAATCCTCTGCCCTTGGCGCTCGTAATCGAACCACTTGCTCAAAAAGATCTCGTGCTCGCTTACGCTTTCCCAGGAAGAAATACCCCTGATCCGAAGAAAGGCTAGATCTCGAAGGGTCTGCCAGTTGTTCCATGGCCCTAGGCACATGCGACTGGCGTCGGCGCCGTGGTAGATTGGCTGCAGTGCAATGGAGCGGAAGAAATTCGTCTTTTCGGTGTTTGAGGCGACCGGGTTGTGTGTGGTGGTTAATGTGTATTCCAGAGGTGACATTAGTTCGCTCTGCAAGTACCCATGCTCGTGACGTTGTGAGTGAAAGATACGCACCTTTTCGTTGACGAGCGCGCCTTCACCGATTAGGTTTTTGGCTGCGCCAGCTAGGATAATACTCACGGTCTGTGCTAACGTACCGTCGTCGTGGAGGTTGATAAACGCCACGCTCATGACGGTGAAGTAGAAGCCATATGTCTCAGGGTTGGCGAGGATATCTTTTTGCTTGGTTTATCCAGGGGCGGTTTTTGTGCAGTGACCAGCGCGGGTGTGGACCCTCGTCATTTGCGTAGGAGCCTAGGAGAAGTGCTAGCATGGAAACCATACCCTGTGAGGCGGCCACGTGCAGCACCGACGACGCGCGGTCGGGGCTGACGAGGCTAACGCCGCACCTGAGGAGGAGAAGGACGACGACGAAGTTTTGCTGTTCGACGAAGTACCGGAGGAGATTGAAGTGGAGGTCTGGGGATAGTTTTTGAAGATAGGCTTGCACTTCATGCTCCTCTTTTTGGTGGTCGAGGCAGCAGGGTTGGAATTGGGAGTACCAGGTTTGTTCGGAGCGGGAGAGTGGTTTGTTGGGGAATGTGCCACCCTGGATTATCGGGTTACCTGGGTAGCCCGCGAGTTTGGGGTGGATGGGGGGTTGTGAGATGAACTGGTTGATGCATTTTGAATGGATGGGACCGTTGTCTGTGCGGTTATTTTATTTGGTGAAGTTCCTGGTATTAGCAATGTCAATTCTGGGAAGGTTTCAATGTCGAATATGTCGAATATCTCGGATTGCGTGTCTCAAAACTCAACAATGCTGATACTTCACCAAGATTAGAAACCAGAGAGGAACTTGAGGAACATGAATATCTTTTTCTTTTTTTTTTTTTTTTTTTTTTTTTTCGAGGATGGGATTGCTGTGCGTTTATACTACTCGACTGTGCATAAAGGAGCCCTCGATGGTGCGGAACAATCGCATTGTCCAGCTGGTGTACTAAGGCGTGAACAAAGGCTGAACGTTTAGGCCAACTCTTCAAAGACAGTGCTGCAGGTTGTCATCGAAGATTTGCTTTATTTTAGCTGTTGCTCTACGATAAAGGGTTCTATTACACCCATTTCACCACCTAAAAATTGACACTACGAATTTCCCTTTCCTTCTTCGGAACTAAGCAGTTGCCGCCTTAACCTGAACCAGACTGAGCCAGACTGAGCCAGACCAAGCCAGATTGGGTGAGGGGTCACTGTTCTGGGCCGCCTCGGCTATAGTTACCACAGCCGCGGAGTTACGAGGGCCTAGTTTGGGACCTCGTACCACCCCCACTAATTACTTGGTCTCACTTCCCCTCACCAGGCTGCCACAAATCAATATGGTCGAAGTATCCCCGAGGTTAGAGAGGCGGCGACAAGCCTTTGACAAATGCACAATCCGAGACGCGTGCGCCTAGGGGGGTCTCAAACCTGGCGCGAGCAACATGGCGCCGGTAACATTGGGGTTCAAGACATTGTTACGAAAGAAAAACGGAAGAGAACGGGAGGGCATGTGAAGACAGGCAAAGAAGGCTTGAAAGAAGACAAGCCTTCTGGATACTGATTGAGGCGGCTTAGTCGTGGGCAAGCCAGTCGAGCTTGAAGCCCGGAAGCATGTAAATGCGGCGCAAGGCAAACTGGGGGATCTCGAAAATAGGCCTGGCGAGCTCGAAGTCGAGTCTGTCAAACTCTAACGAGCGCAAAATGGCTCGTACTGGTAACCCACGACGGCGTATTGCGGCAGTGGAAGTGGACGTGGGACAAAGGCTGGAGGAAACAGAGGGAGCGGTCCAGCCGGGAAAGGGAAAGTCTCAAAAGGCATTAGAGGCTCTAAAAAAGCTTTGTCGCAGAGAAGCTGAGGAAGAACCGGTAATGCCGGTAATACCTGCCGAGGAGCAGGTTGTGACCAGGAGAAGTTGAGGGGAGAGAAGCCGTCCTAGAGGTTTTCGTCTCGAGGAAAGCGGGAGGAAGCTGAGTACGGGAGATGGCTGATAGCAAGTAGTAGCTACTTACTAGCCGCCTCAGACAGAGAGGCAGCCCCTCTCTAGTTTCGTTCTCCCCGTAGGCAGGGGCGCGAGCGGACGTGGGAGCTACCAGGAGGGCGAAGAGTGTATCGGAGGGATGGAGGAGTGGGTGGGAGAAGGAGAGAGAAGAAAGACCGTCCGCACTGCACAAGCTTAAGGTATTAATACCCAAGGCTGCTCGTATCCCAAGGCCCGAAACCGGCACATTTTCGGTGAGAGCTGCCTAACCTGCAGACCGTTGATGCCTTGAGACGTTCTTTTCACTTGGCTATACCAAATAATGGATGAAGCCAAAAGTCGGGGGGCAGCCAATAACAGGCGGGAGTCCGCCAGAGCTGCAGAAACTGCCCGCAGAGTCCGCCAATAGACGCGCTGAGTCGGCCAACAGGTGTGTTGGGTCCGCCACAGTGTTTGCATATGCGTGTGGACTCTGTAGGAACTTCAAGGCGGACTCTTGGCGGACTCTGGCGTACTCACAATAGCTTATTGAAAAATGTCTTTTTCGAAGCCAACTCTGAGTCGAAAGCGATGAAGCCGACGCGAAGCAACTTCAAAAATCTGGAGATACTCTGGCGGGTTTAGCGCCATGTCAGTCTGCTTAAGATGACCTCGACCGACTGTCGAAGAAGCGCCCAAGTAAGTGACCTTGGTAGAAGCAACCATCAGTTGTGCACGATCGTCAAAAGCTAACCGAGTCTCATCATGCCTCAATCCACGTCCTCTTCGCTGGTCTGCAACCTAGACACATCGCTGGTGTAAGTCTTGGATCAAAACCTGACGCCCCGCCCTAACACTCTTGCCTCTTCCAGTATTGGTCCAAGCTGTCAATCGACCGCACAGATCGGACCCAATACTCACAGCCTTCGTCGTGTCGAATCTACTCTAGGTGGCTCTGAAAACCTCTCTAAGGAACGTTTGATCCAGGGATATCTTGATTCGCTCGGCAATGGTAGTGACAGGGAGCAGGCTACGAAGTCTGCAGTTGAGGATTTTTGATCGTGTGTGGAAGGTGTTGAGCGAGAAGGCAGCTGCGACGAAGATGTAGAAGAATGCTGTATTGGTAATTCCCTGGGACTACCTTCAACCACTCGCCCAATCGTGATCAGACTCTACGGAATGCCGGGATGCGGAAAGACGTTCTTGCTGGGGAAACTAAAGAAGGAACTTGATCAGGACCACTTCCAGTTCTTCGAAGGCTCCCAGGCAATCGAAGATCTTCTCCGGGGCGGCCTTGAGGCATTCCATCGCCTATCAGAACAGGAAAAAGCCCACTGGCGCCAAATGGATATGCACAGCATCCGAGACCAATGCATCGCTAGCGGACGTGCTGTTGTCGTGGCTGGACACTTCATGTTCTGGTCTGAGGAGAAGGACGTTGGCCAGGCCGTCTACACCGAAGCCGACCTGGAGACGTACACCCACATCATATACATGGATGTTCCTGCCGACATTGTCATACAACGTCGTCACGGAGATGCCAACAGAGTCCGAGCACTCGAGGTCCAAGCCTCACTTGCGCAGGTGGCAGCATGCCGAAAAGGTGCAGTTGAAGGAATTGTGCGACGCGAACAGCATTCCCTTTGCCTCCTTGCCAAGTCCTGATACGGTCTCACCTCTTCTCCTCAACTTCCGGCAGGACACTTCTCCGAAAAACCATCTAGTCGCCGTGGCTAAGATGGACGAGATCCTCCAGGCTGCTTGCAGAACCCGAGATTGTCGGCGACTCGAGACAGTGTTGGTACTCGACGCCGACAAGACCTTGGCCGCCTCGGATACTGGGGCGCTGTTTTGGAAGGCCGTGGCGGGTCTTCCATACTCACAAGACATTGACAACTGTGACCAACAATGTCCGCTGAAGAACGTTTTCGGCAGCCAGTTAGGTTACACGTACACCGCATTCCGTCAGGTAGGACTGATATACGAACGACTCGTGACCGCCGAATTGGAGAAGGCATTTGATGGCTACTGCGAAGAGGTCGCATCAGCGGTGAAGGTGCATCCTGAATTTATCTCTCTCTTGCGGACGGTTTCTAGCCATGGCCGCATCCTGGCCGTGGTTGTGACGTGCGGGCTCCGCAGAATCTGGACAAAGATCTTGGCCAAGGAAGGCTTGGGCGACGTGGTGGAAGTGTCATGGGCAGTGGTCGCATCTCAGACGGGTTCATCGTCACTCCTGAAGTCAAAGAAGCTTTGGTTGTCCGTTTGCAGGGAAATCACGGACAGTACGTGTGGGCTTTTGGGGACAGTGTCCTCAATCTCCCCATGCTGTGCAGGGCGGACCAGGCTGTTGTCGTGGTTGGTGAAGAGCATACGAGGAGTAAGCTGATGGATTCCGCTCTGAAACAGGCCATTGACGACGATGGTCTTTGTTCGAGTCAAGTTTTGCTGCCCAGCACGGCCAACATAACCCCAAGACTCGACAACGTCAGGCTGCCGGGGTTGTTCAGGCTGACTGTGTCAGGGTGGGTGGTTTGCTTGGCCGAATGTTGGCGACTGATGAGAAACTGAGCCTTGTTGCGCTGAGGCTCTCGGAGAACAAGTTCACTGGCAGAGGTGGCACGGATACGGGCAATCGGCTGTTTAACACGCCTCACCTCGATTGATGTGCCTAAGGTAGGAAGAAATGTCGTCCATATGTGGAAACTCACCGAGTGTGACCCGAGGACACGAGAGTACGGTATTGCAATAGCGACAAGCAAATGCCGTTGACAGGGCAAGACTGTCTTGTTGGCACACAAAAGAGGTTTTCCTTTTCTGTTTAGAATAGTTCCCTCGTCAGAATCAACACAATACAGAACATGGAGAATAACTTGCACCGTGCCTCCGAAAGAGTAGGCATTTTACATCGTGGGTAGTTTCTGTACCTGATTTTCATACCTCTTTGTTATTGCTACCAACACCAGAAACGAGAACAGTGGAAGCAAGGTGTGGTGAGCTTCCTGTCCATTTTTTAATTTGCATCTGCTACTTATTACGCTCGGATTTCTTTGGTACACGCAAATTCGTCAAGTACATTCTGCTAGTAGTAACTAACAACAGTCATCCACGACATCATCTCTTCACTGCCACATGCAACCTCGCTGGAAGCCAACCTGTCAATTCTTCTCGCTACTTCCACCACCTCCAACCTCACCCTTTGGCTTGAGGCTACAGAGCGTAATCTGTCTCTTCTCCTTTACGCCTCCAGCAATGGTTTGGAGGTTGTAGTCGGCCGGCTTGAGGTTAAGATCCAGTTCCTTCAGACCCTCTTGTTGGATGAAAAGGGTGCAACCCCAGGTGTCCTACGGGAAGCAAACAAAAAGTGTTGTTAGCGAAAGCCAGATTCTTTTTAACATGGACAGACAACCCCAAGGTTAATCAGGGGACAGACATACCACGTATTCATCCGGCCCGCATGGCGGCTTCGGAATCGGCCCATTGGCACTCCTGCTGACGGTGTCGACGCGCGCCGGGGGCTCGAGCTCCTTCAGTGGCTTGTCATGGACGTGGTAGTACTGGTGGGCCACCATCGGCTCGCCGCACGAGCCCTTGTTCCTGTGCTCCTTGTCCGCATGTTCGTCGTCGTCGGGATGCTGGTCTGCCCAGATGGCGGTGCAGAGCTTCATTGTCTTGTACACGGGCGTTTTCTCGAGCGCGTAGGTGAAGGCCGCCTGGCCCCTTATTGACGACGACAGGATGGTTTTGTTACCGAATGCTAGTACTGTCATGACGCTCGGGACTTTGCGGACGCCGATGTCGTACTGTTTCATCTCGGGCTGCATCTCGTTGAAGGCGTCGGCTGCTATCTTCCACAGCTGTTGGTCCGTGATGCTGTCTACCGGGTTGTTGAAGACTAGATGACTAGACAGCAGCCAGTTCCGGGCCTGCGATTTTCCCTCTGGATCCCACTCGACTGGCCATGCCCGTGCTACCGTATAGTCAAGTCTAATCCCAAGGGCGCCCTTAGGATTATGCATCTCTTTGAGGTTAGGGGCGGACTCGACGCTGTTGCCGAACAGGCTTGTGATGATGACAATGAGGGGAATAAGATAAAGAGTCGAGTAATAACCAGACCAGACATTTTAAGAAAACTCCCCAATCGGACCAGAATAGCGGACGATATCACCCATCATGAGGAATGTACCGTGGTATGGCGTGGCACTGTTGCCAGCGTTGCACCACACCACAGCGTTTCCCTCAGCAGCTCTATTCGGGCGAGACAAGATGGAGAATCTGATTTGATAGAGCCGACGGATCTCACGCACATCAAAAAACTCGCCGCGATTGGCGACTCCTACTCAGCTGGCATTGGCGCAGGGGACAGGCTTGGAAATGTTTTTCGAGTTTCTGGATCTTACGAGCGGTGAGTAACTTCAAGTTGTCAGCACGCGCCGGATCGATCGAGGCAGACACGTCAACGTGTAACTGCACCTATTTCCAGACTTGGAAAAGTTGACGAAACGTTCCAAAAAGACTACTCCTGCAGCCGGTACAACCAAGCTTTCCCTTATCTCAGCAGCAAGGACCCACGCCTTGGGAACCCCAAGTTCGATTTCAAGTCATGCTCTGGTGCCGTCGTCCAAGATGTGGTGGGGACGCAAATCCCCAGCATTTCGGACGGCCAGGACGCCATCCTGCTGTCGATCGGCGGCAACGCCACCGAGCTCACCAACGTCCTGAACCAGTGCGTCTACCAGTGGGCGGCGCTGAACAAATAACAAGTCGCCATCGCCAAGGTAGCCGCCAAGGCGGATCCGCAGTACAAATGGGCCGACGATGTCGACTGGGACAGGCTGGGGTTGGGATGCGACGAGCAACTCAAGCGCACCGAGGAAATCATCGCCAGCGACGTGTTCAGCAAGAGGTTGGACGAGGTTATTGACGCGGCCAGGAAGAAGCTGGCTAAAGGGTGAGTCCACGTGGCCGCGGTATTTCCAACTTGTATGTCGCTCGTAAATGCTGAAAGGGAAACGATAATAATCTAGGGGCAAGATATACTACACCGGGTACGCTAAGTTCTTTGCCGAAGACCTGAGCCCAGACTGTGACAAGGTCTCGTGGGCTACATTCCTTCATGTAAGAAATATGCGCGCGAGAATGAGATGCATAGGACATAACCTGAAGTTTTGTTACTAACCATGCATTCTTGAAAAATGATAGAAAGCGGTGAACAACTTCCAGCCAGAAGCAAAGCTCACCAAGGACCATCGTGAGAGAATGAACAATCTGGTAGATAATATGAACAGCAAGATCGTACGTTGAACTGATCTGTAACTGTACCAACAGGAAAGAACTAACCAAGAAACAAACAACGCAGGGACAAGCTACATTTAGGGCAGCTGACTCGCAACAAGTGGTTTATGTCTATTACGATGGATACATCGGTGAGTTTGGCGGCCGCTATTACGAAGCCGGCGTCGACGAGTCGACGACGGAGAGCAACAAGCGCAAGCAGCTCATGTTCTACGAGCTCAACACACTCGACCAGTTGGGCAATACGCCGTTCAAGCGTTCAAGCGAGGCCGAGTTTCAGTCAACTTTTATGGGCACACTCGCCGGTCTCTCTCAGATCCAACGGCTCGTCGACCCTGACTCCGAGTTCAAGCAGAAGGCCGTTCAGGCGCCCATGCCACCCAACCCCGGAGCCGGTAAAAGGGGGGGAGGAGATGCGGCGTCGGCAGCAGTGGCACTCGCACCACCATCACCGTCGACTGACAGCCGCCAGTTAGTACAAGCGCGTCAGGCCAACTCGGGACAGAACCAGAACCAAGACAAACAGGTGCCCAACTTCCTGCCGGACGGGTACGGCCGCGTCTTCCACCCGCAGATCCTGCTGCACCAGCTCATCGCCAATCTCGTCATGTGGGCCATGGCCAACGAGAAGAGCAGGGCGGACTGGTACACCGCAATCCCGGAACAGCTGGTCATGCAGGGATGTCACTGGTCACCCCCGCCGTTGGATCTAGGAAGGCCTGCGAAACCGACGCCGCCGCCACCACCCAAAGACGAAAGTCTCCCCCAGCCTTCAAGTGTCGAGGACCAGACAAAGTGGACAAGTGAGTTCATTTTCTGAGATACAATCCCCGCCCAACCTCAAACAAAATAGAGGACAAAAAGGAGTACTAATAAAACTCTAAACAACAGTGACACTCCTCAACGGCCAGAAGGATTGCAGCGCGGTAGAGGACAGCACACTCCAGCGCGTAATCTGGGGCGACATCAAGAACGCCAAGCCCAAGTGCTATAACATCGGCAAGGACGTCGCCATCGTGGGCACGAACTGCGCTGAAAAGGTCGGTAATGGTGGCAAATACGGCAAATGCACCACCGACGTTGGCAACGTGACGGCGATATTCCACCTCCACGGTGGCTGCAAGGCCTGGCCCGAGGCCGACTGCAAGGGCCGCGTGTCGGAGGAACAGCCCTTCAACATCTGGGTGGGCAACATCGATGATGCCCGTCGCATCACCGACGGGCACCGAGTGGATCGTCACTTTCTGTCGTTCGGGTGCGAGAAATAAGGGGGTTTCGTTTTCAGGAAGATGATGGGTTCAGTACCAGTGGTTGACTAGCAGCAGAACTTCAAGTTTGTTCGAGCGAGTAGTTGTATTTTCTTTTGCTAAGTTGCAATTCATTCTCGACTGTTAGACTGAAAGAATACCTAGATAATACATATATCCCTTTCCTCACTTCATTCCGTATCCTATTTGACTCGGGTTTTCTATCCCGAAGACTTGGTAGCACTCTCACGGCCCTGCTCTGCGTTGATCTTCTCCACAAAAGTCAAAATTGTGTCTACCATGCCTCCAGTCCAGCTAAGGTGGGGAGAGTGGCCAGCGGGGCAGTGGTAGATGGAGAAATTGCCCGTCTTCGAGGACAGAAGACTAGCCATACCCTCCTGATATTCACGGGGTAATATCGTTTTGAGGAAAATTTTCCTCCAATTTTGGCCGCCTCCAAGGTGTCTTTTAACAACACTAAACCCACCCCCTGTTGCCTTTTTGACGCCAACAGTTTTAATTTCTGAAAATGAATTCACGATTCTTTTCACAACCGCCACTCATTTCCTCCCTCCTATCGCCACCCATTTCCGCCGTCCTATTGCCACCACATTAAATTCTATAGCTAGTATAATTAAACATTTTTGCAAATATACTACAAAGTGGCAAAACACAGTTAGGAAAAGAAGAGGGACAGGCAAGGGAAATAAAAAAAAGATAGCTGTCAAGAGGCGATTTTGTTACCCTGGGCTACAGGAATCTTGAGGCTGTTTGCCCAACTGGGGTGGGCTGCTTATTCTTTGGCTGGCTCTTCTCTAGCCGTCTGAAAGGTCTGAATCTCTGCAGGCGGGCAATATCTGGCTTACAAGAGTCTATAAAAACGACAGACGACCGTGGGAGGAGCGACCTTTTTCGACCTCTATACTTCGCTCTCCAACGCACCCCAAATCTACAGAAACTTCACCAAAAGTACCATCTTTGATCGCCCCCTATGACGACCCCCGGAGCAGCCAGTGAGCCTACTAGTTTTAGGCTTTTTCCTCATCTACCAGTCGAGCTTCGCTTATTGATATGGGAGTTGGCGGTTGGATGCAATAATATTCCCAGGGTCATTAGGCTCCAATACCGCGATGGTCGGCTTACTAAAGTTTCTCTCCCACTAAAAGCTTTGAAAATAGCCTGCAAGGAGAGTTATGAGGTCTATAAGAAACACAAACATGATGTGTTTGTGTTTCACAAAAGGGTCTGGAGATATACGGACAATGGGGATGGCGAGGTATACGCAATCCCATGGAAGGGAAGAGAACACGCATTTCCGGTTAATTTCGACCGCGACTTCTTTTTAATTACTGGGATACCGCCACCAGATTTGCTACACTCCCAGAGTTCCCAGTTCGAGCAACACCCACAGGGGCTACAAACAATACTCCGGCAGGCTTAGCCTTTTGCTAGACAACCAAGAAATATTATCTTGCCCGCTGAACTGTCAGAACATATTTCGGACCTATTTTATTCTCGCGGCACTTCTGGGCTTCCCAACCTTCAAGAGTTATAGGTACTTTTGAGGAAGAGCGGAGATGGATTTCGTCCCGAGCCAGAATCCAAATTCCAACAACATTGCCCTCTTCATCACCATAGCGTACTTCCTTCTAAGTACTGCCGGATCGACGATGGAACAGCATTTTGGGACCGTAAAATGGAGATTTGTCCAGCGTGCGACTGGGGAACCGACAATTGGGACGACATCGATGGAGCGGCAATGAGGCTTCAACATAATGATTTCAGGATTACATATGACGCTTCTCTTCCCAGATATCCTCAGCTGCGGGAAATATTTTGTGCTAGGATTCCAGTGATTTGATGGGTTAGGAAAGAGAGAGGGTTTACAGGCTTCTGGAACCCTAGATCATGCAAGAGGGTCAGGTCTTGCCGCCATCGCGTGCTTGACAAGTACCGGGGCTGCCAAAGGTTCTCATTAAAGCAAGTCAGGGAACTATCGGGGGCCCTGCTACATAACAGCATCACGAATAAGACGAAGAAGAGGGAGAAACCGCTTGTGTAAAGTGATATTTTGGTTATTTACCTTTTCTATCCTTTCTTTATCTATCAACTTGCCATAGAAATTCAATCTCCTTCTTTCTTTGATATAATAACACCTATTACTTTCTGCTTTGCTCTTATCGGACTAAATTAAGGCTGAATAAAAGGTTCGGTGAAAAGAAGAAAGCGGGAAGTTGTATCTCTGCCTGTGGTGTGATGGCCAACGAGATACATCAGGGTCAGCCATCAGGGTCATCCATTAGGGTTAGCCAAAGCGGGTGAGCCAAAGAGGGTCAGCCAACAGGGTCAGCCAACAGGGTTAGCCAACAGGGTCATCCGTTAAGGGGCTGGGCTGGCTAGTTCATATGCTTTCCAGTTTTTTCCCCAGATCGACTCAAGTCACGAGGTACTACTACTGGAATTTAGGAAGAGGCTAATTGGTATCTCCATATGTGGCTTTAATGTACTTTAAATTGTACCTTTCAGTCATATTACAACTCCGTTATTTAAAGAGCATCTTATCACCAAGATAAGAACAGGTTGGAGCGTGCCGACAAGCGGCCCTCCAAAGGAAGCCTGGAGGAACTGTCCTGGTGTTCTGCGTGATCAAGCGAAGTGGATGTTGGAAATGTGGAAGGCACGATAAAGACCTTATCAGAAGCGACAGCGGAATAGCCAATCGGAAACAGTACCGGTTTCTCTTTTCCTCCAATTAGCGTTCCCAAAAAAAAATATGTGATTACCTCTCTGCCGTCTCCCTCCGATCTCGGGTTGTTTCTTAGTGGCCCGTGGCGTTATGATGTCGCCACAACGTGTTCTTGACGCCACATGGCTTTAGAAATGAGACAGAGTACTCGAATTGGTGAAAGTGGCTAGATCTGGAAGATTCTAGAATATTATGAACGGGCCATAAATTAAAGGAGCCCCCCGGACCCCTCCTGTGGCACGCTATGATTAAGAAAAAAGAGAAAGAGAGAAGTAGACCAGCTTAGTTGTCTGTCGTGAATGTCATAGTTAGGACGCGTCCCGACAGACAGCCAATAGCAACTATTGATCCCGTCACAGCTGAGCATGTTGGCCGATATTCCGGAGGCAGCCACAGCCAATTTTCTAAGCCCCTCATAATCCACCTGTTGTCCGAGCCTATTCCATAACCTTGGTAATGTGGGGGGTTGGCATCGTGTGATCCGCATGTAATCTGCTTCGAGTTAAGGGAAGACGCTACCGAGTTGACCGAAATGCCATGCCCCTCAAGCGTCTGCGCACATGCCCCCGTGGCCGTATCCCAGATCTTGATGGTGTTGTCGTGTGACCCGGACGCAAGCCATTTCGAATCGGGCGAGAACGCTACCGAGAAGACGGAATAGCCATGCCCCTCAAGCGTCTGCGCACATGCCCCCGTGGCCGTATCCCAGATCTTGATGGTCTTGTCGCTTGACCCGGACGCAAGCCATTTCGAATCGGGCGAGAACGCTACCGAGAAGACGGAATAGCGATGCCCCTCAAGCGTCTGCGCACATGCCCCCGTGGCCGTATCCCAGATCTTGATGGTGTTGTCGCTTGACCCGGACGCAAGCCATTTCGAATCGGGCGAGAACGCTACCGAGTTGACGCAATCGCCATGCCCCTCAAGCGTCTGCCGGCACGCGTTCCAATTATCTTCTACAATTGGCACGGTAGTAATCCATCTCTGTTCTTCCTCCTTGAATAGGCGTCTTGTTATACTGCGGGCCGGGCTGAATACAAGTGCTGAAGCGTATACCTGAAGGGGATAGTTCTCAACTAGCCATCTACAGTATAGGGCAAACCGGCGCATGTCATAGATAAGGCTTGGTAACTGTGATGTAACGGTGCTTTTCTAATTGATGTTAGAAGTGCTTAGTGATGAGATAGGTATTACCGGGTAGAGCTCACCTGAAGAATGCTCTCAAGCTTCGCCATTGCAAATATCCCCTGTGACATGCTCCTGCAAAGTGAAAGAGCTTCGAGCCAGTGAAGATAGCGCTTCCTTAGGAAGTCATCGATGACACCACCATCTTGGAAAACATCTGGGTGCTTGATATTGTCGCTTGACTGCCAGTCATTGAGATGATCAACCCAGTAAACGCACGAGTACCCTACTGTCGCAAGGGGGTCCGGGGCTGGTACACGGACTTTGTCGACAGGAAACCCTGGCACGCATATGCTGTAAATATCGCGTTGTAACTTTTCAGACAGAAGCTTCAGCGATCGGCTGAATATGTCATAGTGAGCAATTGATGCGCCGCAGGGAAAGAGCAAAGCCGAGGCTTGCTCGTGTAAGTAATCCTTAACCGACTGATGAACGAGATAAATTTGGCCGCCCCGGATTGTCAGGAATGAACCACACATAGCTACGATTTTTTTGATATCGTCGGTTGACTGCGAGATCTCTTCTGGGAATCCAGATAGTTTGCCAATTTCGGCCAAGTAAAGTGGTCGATATGTGACGACAGCAGCGGAGAGTATCGCCTGGCAGAATTTCAGAGTTCTCCTTGAAAGTTGCTGGATCTGGTGTATCATACGATCGTAGAGAGGGTAGAGACCCGAGGGTAACTCTTCAGCTGCTTGTAGGAGGTCCCAGTGTTCAATACCCTCAAGTTCCTGAACCACAAGGGCAACCCAGAGAAACGTGCCATTTGCCTTCTGACGGAGAGAATCCTGTATCTGAACCCTGAGTAAGTCACGACCCTGGAGTGACCTGAAGGTAGACAGCTTGTAATCAATATACAAGTTGACGGCATGGGATATTTGGGCTGCATTTTCCTTCAATTCGAGGCTTAGCCTGGCTTTCTCGTCAATCGATGACATTTCCTTCTCTACCACGTGCTCATTTCGACTTGATATGAGCCATTTTAAACGGGCTGATGACGACGAGATACGGGAGATGAAGTTCAGAAGCTTTGGTAAGTCGACAACACATTCATCTAGGGCGTCGACGACCAGGCAGGTTGGCTTCAAGTTCGGATCTCCTAGCATCCCGCCTAGAATATCCGAGAGGGCGAACCACGCATTTGCGTCGGAGAGGGATTCACCAGCGTCGGTGTATTTGCGCAGGTGAGGTATGAGACGTGGTTGCTGGTTGGCAAGAAGGTAAATTAAGCCACGTAACACGGCATTGGCGTTATTGATACGCGAGTCCGTAGCCTGACAGAAGAAATAGACCAGATTGCGACAGTGTCCGTCAGCAATAATTGCTTCCTCTAGCTCGTTGATGATGCCGCAGAGCAGCATGGTTTTGCCCTTGCCAGGATCTCCTTTGATCCAGAGAAGGCGGCTCTCTAGCTGGTCTTGCCATTGTTGGAAGTTGGGGGTGGCGAGAACCCAGCAGTAAGCGTCGGCAAGCAAACCACCCTTTGCCTCTTCGATACGCTTCTTGTCACGGCGTGGATTCGTGGAAAGAAATTCGGCCAGGCAGCGATCATGCTTGCTAATTTCCTCTCGCAGTCGCCTAAAGGCTTCTTCTTCTCCTTCGCCGTACCGAAGTGGTATTTGTACGTTAAAGATGCCGAATAGACAGTAAGCCTTATCTTCTTCACGTGTCGTACTGCGCTTTTCAATCCACGACATGCGCACTTCAAAGCTGAAATTGGACAATGAGTTGGCTTGGAGAGCTCCCAGGGGAATGCCGGTTGTGTTGTGAATATGCTCTGCTAGAGACTTCTTGTCTCCCAGACGCTCGCGGTCTTGGGAGAAGAATTCAACGACTGTTGGAGCAATAAGCTCTTGGAGCGTCCACCCACGAGTGAACCATCGGGATTTTCGAAAAGCCAATTCCCACTTAAGGTTGCCATCGGCGTCTCGTTTGTAGGGTGAGACGTCTGTAAGATAGACATAGCATTTGGCCGCATTGCGGTACCATAGGAACATGGAGTCGAGAGCCTTCTGAAGCTCGGCATCGTCGGACTTGTCGATGCAGCATGTGTCGACCCAGAAGAAATTCAGACCATCGCGCCTGGCTTGGTCTCCGCAAAACTGAATCTTGGCGTAGCCTGCTTTATTCTTGGCCGTTCCCTCCTCCAGGTCTTTGAAGAGTACCTCCTCATCGCCCCATGTGTGTGAAAGTATTGCATACGGTGGGACCTTGTCATCGTGAAAATCACGCGTTGAACGGAAATCACCGGTATTGTTGCGTTCCAGGAGGCGCATTGCCGAAAGCCTGCCGAGCTCAACTTCTCGCAGCTACTTGTATGGCTGTTCGACAGCGGGAGAAGGCGAGCAGGTGTGCGGGGAGACGGGCGGCTCTAGCACGCCCTGTAGATCAGTAACTGAAGCGATGGGAAGCTCTTAGACATGGGTAAGAATTACCTACTGCGAGGGGTTGTTGAGATGGGTAGTGCAAATCTCGGTGGGTTCGGTTGTTGCAGCTCAAAGGTGGTTGTTGCTGCTGTCTCCAAGGAGAGATGCTGTCCGCCCAGATCGCCAACCCCGCATGTCAGGCATTGTGCTGGTGTTGGCGCCCAAACGGCTGGCGCCAAATGCCATTGGCGGTGTTTCCCGGCCGTGCATGAACACGTGCTCTGGAGCGGCCGTTGGAACTTCTTTCCGCAGGCTTGTTGTTTTGGCGCGTCGGTATACTGGCTGGTGCTGCGAACACGCTGTCTTAGCATTCTTGGTGGCCCTGCCGCCTCGCGATCTGAATACTTAGCAGCGGCCAGTGTTGCCGACCTGGCGTTCTTTGGCGAAGGCCCCTTGTGCGCGTGGCTCGGAGACGAGAACGGGTTCCTGCTCGCGACGCCACCAGGGCCTGCTGGTCGCGGTGTCGTAGCTGATTTGGGAATAGGATCCGATGTCGTAGAGGCGGGCGCATTGTGTGCAGACAGGGTATTCTGCCGAACAAACTCCCAGTCATCAGGAAGAATCACCAGCAAATGGTTGCACAGCAAAAGGAAGCGCTGGATCAATTGATTCAGTCGATAATGGAGAGGCTATTGGCATGTAATCGCCGTTACATACTTGTGTGTCGTTTACCCTGCCGGACACTGTCCCTCCACAAGCCGCTTTAAGTTGCTTCATATCGGTTCTACCCTCCTTTGTACTAGCTTGTTTTAAGACGTCAGGAAGACACGTCTAAGTATCCCCGGATAGCTGGGCCGTGCTTACCGACATGCCATAAATCTTGCAGTAGGATCTCATGCTTAATATCCTCCGCGCGGTCCTTGGGACCCGGTTTCCGAAATCTTCTACAAGGCTATTGGTCCGCAAAGGCCATATCTAGAGAAATCCAAAGTTAGAAACAAACCAGACACTGCGACATTGCGAGATTTGGGTGAAACTCATACTCCCTAAACCAGGTGTCCACCGCACCCCTGGCAGACTGGATCTCTCTAATCTGGATCCCACTCGCCCACTTGTGACCGTATCTTCTAACGTAAGCCACTGCAGTTTGATCGGAGCGCGTTGGATCTAAACGCATGGGCCACATTTATATATCGTGGGCCGGGGAGGCTGGGTTAATGGGCGGATTGTGACGGTCGGTGCGATTGAGCCTTGATTGAATTGATTGCGACCGTTAACGGTATATAACACATTAAAATTCCAAAGGCTGATGACACCTTTGGTATTCTGGCATCCTTTTGCGATTGAGGGGGTTTTGGTGTAATGGTTTAGGTCATTGCACTGGCTCGTCACAACTATAATTCTTTTCCAGATTCTCCACACTATGCCGAAAAAGTTTTACAAAAAGATTTTGAAATACTATAGAAAAAAAAATATTTCAGACTTAGGAGCGCTGCAAACACCCTTAAGTCTCCTAATAGCCCGTGCCTCCGCCATTTTCGGGGTGAAGTTAGTATTTGGAAACACGGGCGATCTCATTTATAGGGGGACGCAAAAGCTTTATAGGGCCCAACCCGGGACCAGGGTATCTGTCAGAAGTGCTACACGCTGGATTCTGTGAATTTGATGGGAGTTGCAACTACGTGTGACGAGCCAGTGCAATGACCCAAACCATTACACCAAACCCCCCTCAATCGCAAAAGGATGCCAGAATACCAAAGGTGTCAGCCTTTGGAATTTTAATGTGTTATATACCGTTAACGGTCGCAATCAATTCAATCAAGGCTCAATCGCACCGACCGTCACACCGTGTCCTTTTTTTTTTTTCTTCAGCTCTCTGGCTTTGCCAGAGAGCCTTCTTTATATCTATGAATGGTGGCAGGCCGTGCATGTCTGTGACAACTGGTTACAAATCCATGAGTCTGGCCACTGGTTACAAATCTAGGATTATGGCTACTGCTCGATCCTTCCTCTCTGACAGGCACCCCTTTCTACCTGACAGTTTCAATCCATTAATCAAGGTTAGCCATCAGGGTTAGCCATCAGGGTAGCCATCCATCAGGGTCAGCCATCAGGGTCAGCCATCAGGGTCAGCCATCAGGGTCAGCCATCAGGGCCGTCCGAACCCGGAACTATGCACTTCTTTCTATTGGCCCAAACTGATAACCAGGGACGGCTGCATTCTTCGGGTCGGAGAACCGGATTCCGTTGCTGCTCGGCGTTAAAACACCCTGTCTTTCCAACTCTAATGCACGCTTGACGATCTGCTGACAATGCTGTGCCAGTAAATAACGATGGTGTATATTAACGTGCGTTTTGATAGAACCGGTGATACCTGTCACAGCCTAGCTCTCGTAGGCGGCACAACTCATCTATTGGGCGCTATCGACGAAGATTCTATTCTAAGGAGAGAAGAGGGAGGAAAACAGAAAGAACGCGATCGCTGCACTTGACAATGCTGGTGAGACGCGTTGGCTCCACCGCGGGGTTTACCCGGCTTTACCACGCGTGGATGATACCGGTGTTGCTTGGTCTGGCCCTCACAATGTAAATGCCTAAGTTTTCTGCTTAAGGGATCCCTGTATATGATGTGAGCCTCTACATCCCAGCGGGATGACTAACTTGATAAACTAACGCCTTGTAACTAATACTATTTCACTTCAACTAAAGCCCTCCAAGTAGTTATCCAATACTATCTTACTTACTTTTAAGCCAGCTTCGGACTTTGAAAACTATTCAAAGGTATTTTATCGGGACTTATCTATCTACGGACGCCAGCACATACTATCTTTACCCAATTCTTTATTTCCCGTCCATTCAGTTCACTTTCCGCTAGCTCGTCAAGATCGGCATCGTTTAGATTGTGCTTCGCCGACCGCATTTGTGTCAGAAAATTCTTCCAGACCTGTCAACGCGCCATGTTATCGAGGTTGGGGGTACTGGAGGATAAGATTCATCCGATACAAAAGCGTCACCAATTGCGTCGAGCCGGAGCCACCTATAAGCCCATATTTTGCCGAGATACGGAACATAGGACCGTAGAAGAACACAGCATAGATAGCAAGGACCTTTGAAAGTTCCATACTATCGCTGACTGCCATGGCTAAGGGCGCGCGGCAAGGGAGTCCTTTCGCTACATCCCTCATTGCAACGTCCGGGAAATACGTGCCAAGAAACAGCCCCCAAAACACCAGGTGGATCGACCGTATCCCGTCATGTAACAGTCGGATTCCGGACGAATGCTGGTTTCCGGCAGGGTAATTCCCGGGCTGTGAAGATATAAGACGGGGACAGCGTATCCTGCCGAAAAATTTAAATCACCTAACGCTAATACAACTCAAAGGTCAGGAGGGAGCATCGCGCCCAAGCAAGTTGTATTCCCTCAGTCAACAAGGAACTTTTAGCGCAACAACTGCCAAGATGCGTCTGCTCTCTGGTCTCGGGCTCTTGGCTGCGTCGCTGCGGGGCCTCGCCGTAGCCCAGAACTGTCCGTTTCTGGGACCAGCCTACCCCCCTGCGACCAATGTAACAGCCCTAGCATTTGTTTCGACCAGCAAGGCATTCGAGTTAGCTCTCACGAGTGCCCTTGCCGAGGGGGAGATTGCGGGGAACGAGACGTTCTACGCGGTCCAGGTGTACACGCCCGACTCCAAGAAGCCCATCTATGAGACCTATCACTCGGCGACAATCCAGAATGCAACAAGCCAGGTGAAAGTTGGCCCTGATACCGTCTTCAGGTTGTACAGTATCTCCAAGCTCATCACCGTGTATGCCATTCTTGCCAAGCTCGGGGATAAGTATTGGGATGAACCTGTAGCCAAGTATATTCCCGAGTTTTCCCATTTGCAACCGGGGAATCCTGCGCACGATGTTATCTGGGACGAGGTTACGATAGGGAGTTTGGCGAGTTTGATGAGCGGCGTTGGTAGGGACTGTAAGTCACTCGACCCCTGAGCTTTTGTGGCGTGTTAAGGATCCTACTAACTCACATAGACGCACTCAATGACCAGAGTGCGGGTGGCCAGCCAAAACGTCCTGGCTTTCGTGATATTGAGGATTCTGACGTGGTGAGGTGCGGCTCCGAGGGACTCAGACCCTGCAACCGCGAAGGTACGGTCATGTTACAGCCGTCCATCCTCAAACCACCCGCTGACCCCGAGCAGAATCGCTCCGTGATATCCTGAAGGTCTGGCCCTTCAGCAGCTCCTTTAACACGCCCAACTACTCCAATATGGCCTTCCAACTCCTCGCCTACGCAATCGAAAACATCACGGAAACTCCCTTCCCAACCATCGTCCGCCAGCAACTCATCGAGCCCCTCAACCTCCGCCACACATACGTCACGTACCCCGGAAACATCACCGACTACGCCCCCGCCGGCGGCTGGGCCAGCGACTTTGGCGACATCGCCCCGATGGGCGGCTACTACCAATCTGTCAGCGACTTGACAGCCCTCGGCGCCTCCATCCTGAACTCGACCCTGCTCCCGCCCGCCACAACGCGCAAGTGGCTCAAGCCCCTGACCCATACCTCAAGCCTGTTCGCCTCGATCGGCCGTCCCTGGGAAATCGTGCGCCGCCGCGTGCCCATGTCATCCACGAGCAAGACTACGCGCATCGTGGACGTCTACACCAAACAAGGCGGCGGCAGCACATACACCTCCCTCATCGCCCTCTCACGGGACCATAACCTCGGCATTTCCATCCTCACCGCCGGTCCCCGGTCCGGCGATGCCTTCCAGGTCATCAAGAATCTCGCACTGGAGACGTGGATCCCCGCAGCCGAACAGGCGGCGCGCGAGGCGGCGAATGCGAACTTTGGGGGATTGTATTCACTGTTTGGAACCAACTCGTCTCTGGAGATTGGACTGCACCCGGATGAGCCGGGCTTGTTCATGTCTAAGCTGGTCAGCAACGGCACCGATATCCTCGATTTGGTGCGAACCTTGGTAGGGAAGCAGGGCAAGTTTGGGCTGTGGTTTTATCCCATGAGCCTGATCGGACTGGCCTTCTCCGGGACGGAGCAGGCGTTCAGAGGCGCGTTTGGAGAGGTTGGAGTTCCGGCTGATGCGGAATGTGCGACCTGGGCTGAGGTGGATAGGCTCAGGTATGGAAGGAATCCCGGCGATTTGGCAGTTTTTGGCGTCGATAGACGGGGGCAGGCGACGGGCGTGACAATGCCAATGTTGAATGAGGGGGCTTTTAGGAAGGCCGGGGCTAGTGGGGGATTTTTGGAAGGGAGAGGCAATACGGGCTTTCCCAGGGGATGTGATGCATGTCTACCCGTAATATCGCCTACTAAGATCTAATACCAAATTCATGCTCCCCGCCAAACCTTGACCGTTCTGCCCGTCAACACGTCGACAAAAATCGGATTCGACTGCACCACCAAAGACTCCTCCCCACCTACCTCATCCGTGCTATTTCCTACCTTGAACGCACCCTTTCCAAACTCCTTAGCCAACCTCGTTTGCAATATCTCCCTCTCCGTGTCAAGCTCCCTCGACACGAATCCCCCCCCCCCCTCCCCCTCCATCCTGGCCTCCTTCGCCCGCAACGCAAAAACTACCCCTTCCCTTACATTACCTCCACCCCCTTCCCCAAGCTCGACAGTCCACCCCCTCCCCTTGGTACTCGCCACCATGACGCCCGCCCCTACACCCTTGAAGGGGTTTGTTTTCCAAACGATTAGGGTGGTGAGCAGGGGCGGATTCTATGGCAGATCAGAACTTTGACTATAGTCAGCCACTGAAGTAAGTAACTTTTCTAGCAATTTCTATGAGACTGTGACCTCCTCAAGATCCTGGCTGGCGCCCTGGCTGGCACCCCGGCTTTTTGGAAAACAAACCCATCAAACGGTGTACATCGTCTTGGCGCCCGTGATCATGTACACGCTCAGTTCGCTTGCAAAATGTTGCGCGACGCGCGCGTCGGAGACAGAGGAGCTCCAGGGTGGGAGCGAATTGTACCGTGCGCTGGTGGGAAAAGATGTAGGAGAGGATGTGTTTCCTGTCAAAGGTAAAGGCGTATTCGTTGCCGGGACCGTAGATGAAGAGAAAGATGGAGAAGAGGCCCGCCGCGTAAGAAATACGCGATCGCCCAGACAAATTGTAAATGTGGAAGGAGTGGACGTGTATGCCTGTGAGAATTTGGTACATGGATGTTAACAAACATGAGGGCACTCTGAGGCAGTGGTAAGCATCTGGAGTTGACTCCAGAGTGAGAACCCTTCGGGCCCGAGAGCCAGGGGAAGGGCATATGGAAAGGAAATATACAGAGTAATTATCCTAGAAATCCTTTAGGCTACCCTAGCACTTGGCTATCTCCCAAGCATGGTTATTTAACAAGCGCTACGAGCCTTAATACACGAGACACCCTTCATCTCCTAAACAACACCCACTGGTAAAGGTACCTTATAAACATTACCAGTATCGGCGACTAGTAATAGATATAAACATTCCTAAACGGAAGAGGACGAAGTACCCATGAAATTTTAAGCGGTGGCTATTGCGGATTCAAATGTCCCAGTTCTAGGCCCTTGCTTACACGGAGACCATTGTTGGGCTCTTCGGTAAAAACTGCGCCTTCTCGCAAGGCTATGCTACTTAATGGGCAGAATATCAGCCTACACTGAGCCGGGGCCGATCCAGAACTGATAAAAATCAGGTAACTATGAGCATGGACGGTCGTCGATTTTAGAGTGGTATAACAATGAGATTGTAAAAGTCAGAACTCGCATGATCCTTCTTTGTTTTATTGTTGACCACAAAGATGCCCTTTGCCCGGCTGATATAATGAGAAGCGACCCCTTTGTTGACAGCAAGTTGAACAATGGGGGAAGCGTAACTTTGTATCAGCTATGCTAATTCCATTCGGTTTATCGATGCCACATCGCATGCTTGTGGCCCAGCCAGAGGCAGCAGGAAGGAAGGCGTTGAGCCCTTGGCACTCGGACTTCCAGACCCCGGAGTCCTTAGTTGACGAAAGACGTTCATCGTTGCCCCGGCAGGGCTACGGATAGAAGTATGAAGTTGGAGAAGCCAAAGACTGCTGACGTGATGGGATAACGAGGCAGACGATTAGTAGTTTTGGAGGGATGGGCTTTACCATTCGGGTCAAGAGTGCCTGTGGTCTGTCAACTACAGTTCTTATCGCTCGAGACTTTCTATGCTGGTGAAAGACAAGGCCTTGATTGCAGGATTTCATCCGAGCGCTATTCATCAGATGAGAGAACCCCAGGCCACAGGTTTCCAGTCACCCACATGTCATGGAATACAATAGGACACCCCACAAGGGCCCAAGGAGGCAACGGAAACCAGAGGAATAGAGAAGCAGGACAGTATGAGAACGTATCTTCTCACCTCGCGTTGACCAGGGTCTTCCAGCAGATCTAACTTTGGATCGCTCTTGACATCAAATCTTGTGACTGGAGCATTGGCGCGGGCCCCGACGGCTATCCAGTTGAAAACATGTGAATCATCCTGCTGAACCATCCTCGCTGTTTTCTGCCTTACTCCGTTCAACTCTTCCCTGCCAACAGTGAAGGTGCTTCATTTTCCGTTGACCTCAAAACCCCACTGCACAACACCACTCCAAACACCAAACATCAAACATCCATCTTCCCACACCAACACTATCTACACAGCACCGATAAACAAAGGGAATACGAAAACTCGCACCACCAGTCACATCATCAGAAACAAGTAAGCAAACATCCTCCAATCAAGCGGGAAAAAAACACAGCACCAGAATTCTAACTTACGCAGCAACCAAGCTAGATACCGTACACCCCTCCACAATGGCGCCTCCGAACATCATGATCAAAGAGTTCTGGCGGCGGTGCAAGTTCTACAAGGTCACGGCCGAAGACAAATGGGATGGGGCATTCATTTCGTTCTTGCCGTTGGTCTACCTCCCCATTGACTGGGTCAACGACATGGTCGTGCCGGCGTTTGGGAAGACTGGCGTCGCCGTGGAGGTATCGGTCTGTTTTCCCTTACCTATGCACCATATATACCTATATGAGTAGGCCTCCTGACAATGAGTTTCTTGACCGCAGCGCACGGAGGGCAGCCACACGATCACCCTCTACATTCCCGGTGTAACCACTGCTACTTTGGAGAGCAAGTAATTGCAACATCAACCCGCTTTCGGATGATGTGTTGTCGAAGGGCAGGATGCAGACAGGATGGGTAGGTAGCTGTGGATAAAGTCAAGGGCCTACTATAGGGGGGACAATACAGTATTATTTAAAAACAAAAGGCCCCCTTTGCCACATAATAACGTTATCGGCAATATGTATGGGCGTGATGTATTTATTGCCACTCGTTGTGCTGCGCCCTATAGTTGCGCGGTGATCTTCCCGCTGCGCCACCTTAGCGGTCCTGTGACGCGTTTGTGGGAGAAGGAAACTGGAGCATGAAGAATGGTATATTGCGTAGCTAAACCCTGAAGGAGAAAAGAGCGACTACCTGCGGTACTAATACAAAAGCAAGCTCTGTATGTGTGTGATATCCATTGTGTGTAAACTAAGCTCAAAGGAGCGTAGGCCATGCCAAGATGCCAAGACCCCAGTCTGTGGGACACATCATGCTGCCTTGATCCGTCCTTCTAACTTACCTCTTCCAATACTCACCACCTGCATTCACCTGCATTCCTCAAAAATGACTTCTTCAAACACAACCACGACAGGGCCCTACGCCAGCAGCCCGCTGGCGCTGGATAACTCGTTCCGCCTGTTGGAGCTGCAGCCCGGCCAACCCGAAGAACCGGTCAAGATCCGGCTCCTGAACTCACATCTCGACAACCCTCCACCGTATGAGGCCCTTTCTTATACATGGGGAGACCCGGCTCTGGAGGCTTCTATACACATCATTGACGGGCAGGCGGAGATGAGCATCACATCAAACTGCCGTGCAGCACTCACACGCCTGCGCCGACCAGATTCAGCGAGAACCCTCTGGGTCGACTCTATCTGCATCAATCAGTCGATGGTACAAGAGCGCAACCACCAGCTGCGCCTCATGACACGCATCTACCGTCACGCGTCCCAAGTGCTCGTCTACATCGGCGAAAGCCATGGAGAAAGCGACGCCGTGATGTCCTGGATCAGAGAACTTGACGCCCCCTCGGATTACGGCCAAGGCCCCTCATCAGTCCAACCCGATACAAAAGTCATCAAACAGTTTTTCGAACGCCCCTGGTTCCATCGCGTTTGGGTATTGCAGGAGGTCGCGTTCGCCAAGCAGGCCATCGTCATCTGCGGCAAGCAAGAAGTCGAATGGACGAGTTTTTTGCAAGTCCGACAATGGCTGTACAGTAGCTATCGGAACAGGAAGTTACATCTGCTGCCTTACTCGGTCACATATCATACTTCAACAGGCACGACAGAGTTCAACAAGACGAGCAAGTACGGGGAGCGACTGCATCGCATGCTGGAAGAGACGAGGATCTGCCAGGCTACGGATCCGCGAGATAAACTGTACGCCATTTTATCGCTTGTCGATGCGCAGCACCACCCAGAAGCCCTGCACAAGCCGCTTGATATCACGGTTGACTACGATCTCTCCGTGAACCGAGTCTATACCGATCTGGCTATCACCCTGCTTTCGGAAATCACCCTCGATAACCTCCTTGCATCAGTGAGTCCGCCAAGTGCGACATCTGGTCTACCGTCCTGGATCCCAGACTGGCGAGTTTACTCTCTGCACAACTCGACCCTGCGCTGGCCTTACCACCCGAAGGATGTCTTCATCAAAGACCCCGGTGAGCTTGGCCTGCCACCACGATGGTCTATCTCAGAAACAGACGAACTTTCCACCCCCGCCGTCCTGATCGGGACCATCTCTTCTCTCGGCTCCGTGGCTTCAATCTCAGACAACTACCTCCCACTGGAAGAATGGGCGTCCATGGCTCCTACCAAATTCCACGAACCGCGATTCTCCTACACCATTTCCGACCAAGACCAACAGGCAACGCCATTCATGAAAACACTTACGGCGAACAAAGTCGTTTACCTACAGGTCGTCCATGACGCCCTTTTACGTATACAGGAATATAACACCGGAGAACGAGTGCACAGGCGCGGACGGCGGAGGGGGTACTTTTTCCAGAACGCAGGCCTACCGGGCTGGTCAGAGTTGCCGTTTCAGGAATACTATAATATTACCAACGAGTGGCTGGAGCCGGAGACGGGCGAGGTGGCGACGCTACCGCTGAGAGAGATTTTCAAGGGGACTTTTCCTAGCTATGAGGTCCAGGCTGAGCGGGTACTGAATGTTTGTGATGGGAAGAGGTTTGCTGTTTTTGATATGGATGGGGAGGAGAATATTGGGATGGTACCGGCTGATGCGGAGGTTGGGCACCAGATCTGGGCTTTGGAAGGTGTTGGGATGCCGTTTGTTTGCCGGCGGGATACGAACAACGATGGCTTTGTCAGGCTTGTAGGGGCGTCCTATGTTCATGGGGCTATGCCAAGGGGGACCAAGGGTGGTGTTCATGTGCAGATGTTGACTGTCGTTTAAAATTATGGAAACATCTCCAAGACATAACACAAATTTGCACACGCTACATGTAAATAGAAAGATCAAAGCAACGACTCCTTCCCCCCCTTCCTCATCTCCTTGCCACTAACCCGCTCAACAACCCACTCAATCTCCCTTATAATCACATCAGGCCGACAAAGCTGCAGGTTATGCCCGCAATCAAGCACACGCACCAACTTCCCGTTATCTCCATCCGTGAGCCCCAACAGACGTTCCTTGAGATCCCTATCAACATCCTCAAACCGATCCAACAACTCCCTAAACCTCCCCCTCTGCTCAACACTCCCATTCCCCTCCTCCACCCCCTTCTCATAAATCCTCTCAAAATCCCTCTTACTATTAGCTCTAATTATACTTAAAGGCCGTCCCTTCAACACCTTTTTCTCAACCTGCCTCTTCCCACCCAAAGTCTCGCAAACCTCAACAAAGCCCATCGCTTCCTCCTTCGCAGCATCCACCCCCTTTGCCAGCAACTTTGCTCTTTCCCTCCATTCCTCCCTACTTAATTTGGCGTCCTCCCTCAACCCCGTAACTTTCGCATAATTCATGTTACCCATAACCCCATCGATATCATCATCCGGAACCCGAAAGAACAGATGTTGCCTTTCCGTAGACGGGTCGGCAAGAACCATGCCGACTACATCCCCCGCGGGCAAAAGATGCAGGAACTCGCGTGATACGATGGCGCCGTATGAATGTGCGCAGAGAATATACGGCGGATCCAAACCTGCGGCCTTCAGCGCAGACAGCAGTTCACCAGCCGCAGCTGATGCGACGAGGCGGTTGGGTCCGCGCTCGGATTTGCCGAGACCGGAGCGGTCGTAGAAGAGGACGCGTAATGAGGCCGGTAGCAAACGGCGCACGGGGAGCCAAGAGAAGGTTATATCGCCTGCTCCTGTGAAAACGAGTATCAGTGGATGGGAGGGGTGCGTGCGTGGCGCGCCGGTGATGGAGAGGTGGAGAGAGTGGGTGCCGATTGAGATCAGGTCGGAGTGGTCGGGGGCGGTGAGCCACGGGTTCGGTTCAGTGGACATTATCGTGATTGAAGGTACCGTAGTAAATATATGAAGGACTTGGGTTCAAATCTGTGAATATTTGGTCAGAAAAGGATGTGTGTGTGCGGTAAGGCCTTTGTGCGATGGCGGCGTCGAACATACATAGTACGGGAGTTGTGATGGAGGGACATCCAATGTTTTGTGCAGGTGAGATGGGATGTGCTGTATTATAGGTAGCGAATATTCGACACCGCCGGAGTTACCTAAGGTAGGTAACCGAATACCACCTTGGCTGCATGGACGGATTATCGGGTGATCTGGCATCTCGCGAGGTGCCTGCCTAATCCCCTTTCAGCTGCTTCTATCCGAGGTAAGAGAACCAAGTCAACTCAAAGCTGAGAAAATGTATTTACCTACGTAAGAAAGTCTATACCATTCTATACTATAGTACAAGTGTCATAAACAACTACCCCGACAAAAGAAAAACAAAATGCGACCAGCAGACCGCTCTGTCTATGTACAGCCCACCACAACCTCAACATCACAACGGCAAGCACATCTAAGCCTTCTGAAGCTTCCACTCGGTCCACTGCTTCACCGCGCTGCCTCCGCAGGTCATGTGGCCACTGGCAGAGACCTTGCCGTCCTTCGCAAAGTCCTTGACAGACTGCTCAATGAGGTCAATGACGTTCTGCCCGCCGACGTAGAAGACAGAGTTGCCGTTGATCTTGGACGCCCGGAACGAGAACTTGCAGCCGCCGGCCTTGAGGTCTCTCCACGGCTTGCCCACGACTTCCTGGGACCAGTCGGTGGTGGTGTCGCCCTGGATGTTGCGGATGATCTGCTCGCAGTCGGTCACGGACGGCGAGTCGGCGCCAGTGCTGCCCTCGTCGAACTCGTACTCGCCGCACTTGGACAGCCCCTTGACCGCGTCGCACGGCCAGTTCGGCGTCGAACCCTTGCCCGGGGCGCCTACCTTTCCGGTTGAAGCGTCCCACGACTTCCATGCGACCTGAGGACTACAAACGGGGAGGGAAATGAAGCCCGGCGTGGTGATGTCCATGTTGTACAGCGCGTCGGCGGATTCGGGGTTGGTGACGTCGACGCTGCCTGGGTCTGCGCCGTTCTTCAGGCCGTTGGCGATGTAGGTGCTCATCGCGCCGGCGACGATGTCGTCCTTGGTGAGCCCGCCGTAGTCTCCATTTTTGAGGAACTCGATGCCCCGGGGCGCGGAAAATTTATTGTCGTCGCAGCCGGCCTCTGTGCAGGTTTGCGGATCGCCGTCGACCATGGCGAGAAAGTACTCGCGGTTCTTGAAGCAGACGCCCGTGATTTGCTGCACGTTCTCCGGCATGTACTTTGTGATTGGGTTGGTGGTGCCGCAGGCGGCCCCGGAGTCGATGATGAACGGGTAGTAGCCGGCCCGGAACCACAGGATGGGAATCGCGTAGGCAAAAAAGGACTTGCGGATGTTCTTGAAGAGATCGAGATCGGAATCTGGAGCCTCGCCCTTGGGGTACATGGCGCCGTTGGCGAGGAGCTTGTCGAGGATTTCGAGCGACTCGTCGGTGCCGTTGAGCATCTTCTTGAGGGATCTGGAGGTAATGTCTTCCCAGCCTTCAATGGCCTGGCCCATGAACGCCGAGAACTTGTCCTGATCCGCCGGTTTCCAGTCTCCCGGCTTGGGCGCGTTCTTGAGATCCTTGGACAGACCAATCGACTGGCCGATGAAGGTCATGGTCGTGTCCTTGGTGTTGGGGAGCACCGAGCTGTCCGGTTTGGAGAACCTGGGCAGCTTGGAGATGATGCTGTTGAAAAAGGGTCCCGCGGCCGTCAGTGTGCCCATGGCGAGCAGATCGAGGAGGATGAAGAGCGACTTGTTGTCCGGGGGCGGCGGGATCGGGGCAAAGTTGTTCTCCATGTCCTTCACCTGCAGCGCGAAGGTCCCCGCGCCGGCGGAGAGGGCCGTGTAGTAGGACTTGTGCATGTCGTGGATCAGGACGAGCGAGTTCCAGATCAGCATGCCGGCGGGACCTGATAACTCGCTGTTCATGCCGGCGGAGCAGCCATCGGAGGGGCACTGCTGGTCCAAGACGTCCGTGCAGCCGTTGTAACCGCCCTCGATCCTGAGGGTCTCGTGAACAGAGGCCATAAAGGTGAGGGTCGTGTCCTCGCGGCTCTCGAACTTCGGCCGGTCTGTCTTGGTCCAGACGCGCTTGACGTCGGCCCATGCGTCGTCGGCGCCCAGGCCTTTCCATAGAGATGCGACGTCGTAGTTCTTTTGGTGCTTTACCATCTCGGTTGTGCAGTCTAGGCTCGTCCAGGTGCCGCTGCGCGAGTCGTCATCCTTGGGATCCTCGCCTTTCTTCACCTTTAGCGTGAACCGGGTCCAGTCCGGCGACGGCGCCGGCGCGTCGTGGTACTTTTGCAAGTCAGTCGCCCAGTCGGTCGTGCCGCCCATGCCCCAGGCCTTGTAGAGAGCCGAGCGCGTCTTCTTGGTCGCCGGGCTCATGTACGAGACCCATTCGTCGTTGTCGTAGACGAGAATGTCGCTGTTGCTGCTGGCGTCGACGAAGCTCGTCACGACGCGTCCGGCACGCTTCTTGTCGCCCTTAATCTCGCCAATCTCGGCATCCGCTATGTATCCTCCCGTGCCTGTGCAAACTCCCTTTTTGGCCGGGCTGTTGGCCCTGTCTCCCAAGTAGAGGCACTGTGGTCCCCAACAGCCCGGGGAGGCCATCTTGTAGGTCCGCCCGTAGCTCGTCACGCCGACAATCACCTTGCGGCCAGGCACGCCCGCCTTGGTGATCATGGCCAGCGCCAGCTTCGTCTCGGTCAGGTTCACCTGGCTTCGAAGGCAGTTGCCGAAGTCACAGCCCTCCTGGGAGTTCCCGTTGCCCGTGTCCCACTGGCCATGAAGATCATAGGTCATGTAGACAATGTAGTCGACGACTGCGCCAATCTCCTTGATGGGAAATTGTTTCAGGTACCAGTACGACGACGGCGCGGCAATGGAGACTGTTTTGCCTGGCAGAAGGTTCTTGAGGAGGACCAAGAACTTCAAGTACCTGGCACCATCGTCCTTATCACCAGCCGGAATGCCGGGAATGTCAGGAGCGCCGGGGTACTCCCAGTCAATGTCGACACCATCAAGGTTGTGCTTTTTGATGAAATTGGCAATGTTAGTTGCTGCCTTGAGCCTGTTGGCGTCGGTTACGGCGTTGCGGAAAATCATGTAGGTGGCGGGCAGGGCCGAAAAGTCCCAGCCGCCAAAGGACAAGATGCGCTTCACGCCGCCGATCTTTTTGAACTGCTCAAACTGGTAGGTCGACAGGATGTCGCCCGTCTCGACTTCAAATGCCGGCGTCAGGGTGCCAAAGCCAAAGTGGACGTGCGTGTAAGCGCTCCTGTCGATCTGGGAAGCATCCTGGTAGAGGCACTCGCGGCCCATCGAGTAGCCCTCAAAGTAGCCAACACGGATCGCTCCACCTCCATCGCCCTTGACAATGTCCATGCCACAGTTTGAGATGCACCCGTACGTGTCAGGCTCGGCGCTGCCGGGGGCTCCCGTGCCTGTATCGACGCAGAAGTCCTTGTTGATACCACATTGACCCCAGATGTTGCAGCAGGCATTGAGCGGGCACGGGTTCATCTTTGAAATGTCCGAGTCGTCCTTGGGGTCCTTGCTGCCGGGCTTTTGTGGTCCGCAGACAGCGCTGGGCAGATTGAGTGGAAACGGCGGCCGGCCCTTGCTCAGGCATATGAGGGACTCCTTGAACAGGAAGTTCTTGCAAGTGTTCCAGCCCCACGTCTTCTTGTTGTACTCATCCAGCAGGTCGTGCGAAAGCGAGTACTCGGCGGACAGGCTGTCGCAGGTGTCTCTGTCAACAATCTTGTGCGTGACGCAAGTGCCGTCGGCATTCATCGGTGGCGCAAAGTTGGGCATGGTCCCGGCGGAACAGCAGATGTGCTGCTTCTCCTTGAGGCCGTTGCAGAACTTGTCATCGCCGATGTTGTACTTGTCGAAGTCCTTCCTCGAGATCCCGCACCTAGATGCAAGCGTGTCGCAGATGTCACCGTCCTGGACCTGGATGGTGCGGCACTCTGCGCGGGGATGGAGGTCGAGAGTAGCAGCACCGCGCTTCAGCCAGGCGGAACTGGTCGTGTTGCCAGGGTTGGTCGTGTTGCCGGGGCTGGTCGTGTTGCCGGCAAGGACCGTAGACGGGAGCGGGATGGTGAAGTGCACCTGGCCCTTGATGTCGACAGAGTGTGGCAAGGCAAGGCACTGTGCGTAGCTCCACCCCGTCATGGCCGCTTGGACGGCTCCAAAGGTGCCGTTTGTCGACAGCATGAGGCCAAAGACGTGGGCGCTGCTATAGTCGGGCTCGCACAGCTGCATGGCGAGCTCCGGGGTTGATGTGTTCAGAGACGAGAGCCGCTTCTCCAGGGCCCCGAGGGCGACGGTACTGAGCTCTTCGGACTTGAGGGCGCGGCCGACGTAGACGCCGAGGGTGGCTTGGCCCGAGCGGGCGAACATGGTGAAGGGCTGGTCCTCCAAGTACCCGTGTCCACCGTCCAGGTAGCCGCGGAGCTGCTTGATCAGTGACTGGTGGTCCGTTCCGACGCCGCCAGGCTGCTCCTGCCACCAGCCAATCTCGAAGTTGACGTCCGAGCTGGAGCTGGAGGAATCGTTAGCAGCTCTGGCAGAAATCATCTCAATGGCTGCCGAGGTGTCGTTGGTGTTCTTGGCGTCATCGGCATCCGACGAGGTGCAGGCCGAAATGCGATGCGCGCCCTTCACATTATTGTCGACGGGGTCGTTAAGGCCGAAGTTGTAAAACATGCTTTCCGAGCATCTCTTGAGCTGTTTCATGTCCGGGTAGACGGGCCATTTGTTGACGCTGGGCCCAGATTCGCTGCATCGCTGCGGACACACGCCGCCGCTCTTGTATGTTGGACTGGTACCAAGGCGAATAGCACTGGCCGGCGAGGCAAAGAAGCCGGAGGCCCCGAGTGCCACTACCAGCCAGGATGGCGGAGGCAGATGCATGGTGGAAGAGCAAGTGAGCGAATGTGTTTGAAGAAGATATGAAACAAGAAAGGGAAGGAAAGAGAGTGACTGCCTGTAACACCGGAATAGTTTCTGACAAGCCGCATGGCGATGGACAAGTCTTTATAGATCTGGATGCTGAATTTTCCTGATCCGTATGGCGACCTATTGCGTGTTTGAGCTTCTCCTGAGAGACGGCCGCAGCATCACTCGGAATAAAGTCTGCGCCGTTGAAGTTGAGATGCATCTCCTGAAATGCAGCGTTTTCTGAAAGAAGGGCCTTTTTTTTGTCCTAGAACGTGCACGTAAGAGTACCTCGGACTTGTCTGGACGTTCCCTGTCTGGCCAGATATGCATACACATTTGAGCCTCCGACCCAAGTATGTACCGCGCTGCATGATCGCGAAGGATCCGACAGAAAAGAAGGGTATTTGGCTACTGCAAGGGACACTAATAACGTGGACAACGGAGCAGAACAAAAATATAGTATTGGCAGGTCTAAGGATGAGAAGATGCAGGAGAGGAAACCTTGTAGCTACTTAGGTCCGTGCTCCATACCTAGGTACCTCTCTTCCGACCTCCGATGCGCCCTTGCCAAACCAAAAGAAACTGCCAAACTCTGCCGGTAATAATGACATGTTGTTAACACCACAGAGTCTGGGGTAGATCATCCGCTCTTTCTGACAGCGTCTCGTGGCGAGATCAGATGGAGAAACTCAGCCTTACCAAATGGAAAAATGCAAACCAGTCCTTTGGTAGCACTTTTATGAGGCGCAGCCTTGCAGGAACCGAGACTGCGGCAACGTGGACCCTGAAGCTTGGTAGAAGCTTGGTAGAAGCTTAGCTTCGGCCCCATCAAGTCTTGGCGGGCTCGGACTCGAAGCTTGCAATTACTCGCCTGTATGCCGACAGGCGCAGCTCGGTGTTACCGGTAGTCTAGGCTTTCTTACCCAGGCATTTACATCGATACCGTAGGATGGGTTTAGTGTAATCAAACAATAGAGAGAGCAAAGTTGGAAACCAAGTGAGATGGCATACAAAGTTATCAGATTCTCAACCCTGGTCTTACATCGGCATATCCGACATGGGATGAACTCGTGCCTGACCTAATCTCGCATCCAGTAAACATACCCGAGCTTGGATGATCTCGTGCGTGATTGCGGTGCATCGGCCCGAGAAGATGCCCAGCAATTGGAAGGATATTAAAGATTCCTTTTGCTTTAGTGTGATATGTCCTCTGTCGGTGAGAATTGTATAAAATCGACAGGCTCAACCAGGGACTCCAAGAAACAGAATGGAGCACTACTCATCACTCATCACACTCACTCACTCTACAGTCTCTACAGTCTCTACAGTCTCTACAGTCTCTACAGTCTCTACAGTTTTTACAGTCTCTACAGTCTACAGTTTTTACCTGCACCACCTCGCACCATGCACGCCTCTTATCTTCTCGCTGGCGTCGCCGGGCTTGTCCCCGCCCTCGTCACCGCCCAGCACCCGGAGATGCTGAAGCGCGGCGTCAACTGTTCGTTCGCCACCGCCCCAGATCGGGGGGCCACGTGCGAGTCCTTCGCAAGCAGCTGGGGTCTCTCGGTAGAGGACCTGCAGAAGCTCAACCCGGGTATCTCTTGTCCCGACATTGTGTTCGGCAAGGAGTACTGCGTCATCGGCGAGGTCACGGGCAGTGATCCCGTCACTACCAGCAGCACTGCCATTGCCAAGCCGCCGGCCACCACCAGCACCACTTCCAAAGTCTCGACGACCCTGAAGACCACGACGTCCTCCACCGCGAGTGGTCCCACTCCGACCAAGACAATGCCGAACCTCGCTCCCAACTGTGACAAGTTCTACATGGTCGCCAAAAATGACAACTGTGACACCATTGCCAACAAGAACGCCATCACCGTGGCTCAGTTCCGCAGCTGGAACTCCGAGATTGACGCGAGTATGTGATTCCCCCTTCAGCTAATATCCCCAAAACTGACAACCCAAAAAAAAACAGCCTGCAGCAATCTCTGGCTCGATTACTACGTCTGCGTCCACATCCCCGGCGCGGCTCCCCTTCCCACCACCACCAGCACCAGCAAAACTCCCGAGCCCACCAAGACCGGCCCCCAGCCGCAGATGCCCGACATCGTGTCCAACTGCAAGAAGTTCTACATGATCAAGGCCGGCGACGGCTGCGACGCCATCGCGAAGGCCAACAATATCTCGACCGCCCAGTTCCTCAAGTACAACCCCTTTGTCGACTCGAAGTGCAACAACCTCTGGAAAGACTATTACGTCTGCACTGGAGTGTAAAGAGCCATTGATGATGCAGCATGGTCTTGCAAGCACTATTTGTAGCAATGGGGTTTCTGGGTGGTTCATCGATGGCAAAGGGTGATGGAAAATAACATCAAGGCGGCATGACGGTGTGTCATGTGGAAGGAGACCAGATTGTATATAAACTGTCTTTCTTTTCTTTCTATGTATATATTTTAAATGGCATAAGTATCGCCTTTGGAAGATGCTTTGGTGTAGATATTTCAGAAACCTGAATGTTGAAGTCTCTAGACTCTCTAAACCCGACAGACTGTGAATCAGTAACAGACTGTGATTAACAGACTGCCTGTGTCAACCGCAATCACATCACCAAAAGTGAGGGCCGCCACTCATGAATTAGCGATTTCTGCACAGTGCAACTGCTTATAGCTGATGTGAAAGGTGCTGTACAACCCTTTTCTCCCTCCCTCGCTTTTCCCCGCGTTATTCCTTCCCTTCTTGACGTGGACATGCCGTGTCGCCCCTTCTTTTCAGTCTGTCAATGTCAACTAAGTGGATCCAATACTGCAAACTGACACCTTGACGGACAGCAAAACCCGACATTGTACTTAAGGCCGTCGGCGGAGCCAGAAGTTTTTCCTCCGAGCATCATTCTCCCCATTCCTCGATTCCTTTTTTTTGGTTTGATCACGCCAACCACTCCCGCTTGGCGGTCATGCCCAGTTTTTCAACGAGTTCCATTTTCGTTCGCGACAGTTTGGCCGATTTATTCCGAAATCCTCTGTGTCAGAACAACAGGAGAAATTCCTAAGGGCGAGAAGGACGCGGTTCCGGTCGCTGGGCACATCGTGTAGACGCACCTGACGATTAGCTGGCTTGTTCAACGGTGGACGTTGAGGTGGGTGTCTGAGCAGTCTTGCGGGCGATGGCGACGATGGCGACGATGGCGCAGATCGTCAGTACGGGTTATGGGTCTGGGTGTCCTGGGGTGTGTGGCGCTCATCCTAGGTAGGCACGCACGTGGCACGGTAGGGACCCCGGCTGCCTGCCTGGAATTCGCAGATTGGTTTGATATGATTCGGCTTCAGTTATCCTCGCAATCCTGTCACATGACCAGCTGACCATATGCAATTACAGATTGTGCCCGAGGCCGCCACATGGGTCGAGATAATGCGGGGTTTTCAGTTCTCGGTCAATCACTTCAGTCAACGAGACAACAACATGCCGTCTGGACTCTGGTTGCATGAGCTGGCCGGCATTTGCAACAATACAAGCTGAATGAATTGATTCTGGCACAATTTATTAGTCATGGACCCTCTCAGCGCCCTCGCCGTCGCGGCCGCGGTGGTACAGTTCGCCGACTTCGCCGGGCGCCTGCTCGTCAAGAGCTGGGATAGGGGCAAGCGCGGCAACGACAGAGCCGCCGAGGTACAAAATGTCGCTCAGCAGCTGTCCGACCTTACGACTGCTCTTCATGACGCCATGGACAGTCTGCCCAGTGGAGGCGGTGAGATGTCTGCCCAGGCCAGGCTCCAACGCGCCTGTTCCGCGTGTGACAGCATTGCCAGTGAGTTCCAAGAACTCTTTGGGCTGGCTACGGAAAGCAGATTGGCCGACGGTCACATCTCGCCGTTCCTAGCCTGCCGGAGATTGGATGCTCGCGAGATCAGTCGGCTACAGGAGAAATTGTTCGACACCAAGCAAATGGCCACCGAGACCGTTTTGCTCTGTCTCTGGTAGGTCTCGGCCGCGTGTCGAATCGATGAGGATACCACTTACACCAACATCTTTGTAAAATAGGGACGAAGCAAAGAAAGCAGAGGCTCGTGATCGGAGCTTTGGCGCCCAGCTTAAGGACGTAGTTGACATCCTCAGGCGGATCGACGAAAAGGCGCGGGACAACCCAGTCGCAGCGCCAACAGAGACCAACCTAGACGCCGACGCCTCGGCACTGATATCCGAGTTACGAAGCGATGGGAAACTGCTTGGGAATTACGGCGGCAACTCCGATTCCAGCAGGGCGGCCGCCTTGAGGATGTTGGCGCAAGCAGGAAAGGGGTACAAGCTTTTAGATGTTTCCGACGATATTCACACCACACTGAGCTCCAGATCCAACGACATGGGGGGCACTGGTGTGCAGCGGCTGCGCCATGAGATCCTCGAAACTGTACAGGATGAATCTTGGCAGCCTGATGATTCCATCTACGAGGTTCCTGACGGCCACGGATCCCCGACCATATATTTCCGCGAGATGGCCCATAGGAGTGGACTCAAGCATCTCCACTTCGACGGCTCTCAGGCCAGAGAGTCAGCCGTGTCCGATACCATTCTGCAAACGTATTCGTGGATATATGACCGCCACCCCCAAGCACCAGGCGGCACCGACAGCGTGGGCCATCTGTGGAGCAGCTTTCCAGAATGGCTCGAGGGGCCGTCGGACACGACGTATTGGATTACCGGCAAACCCGGGTCCGGAAAATCGACCATTATGAAGCATATACTCCAAAGCCCGGCCCTGAAAACTCACCTCGGGCGATGGGCCGGCGGGACCCCGCTCGTCGTCGTGAGCTACTACGCGTGGAATGCCGGTACCACGCTCCAAAAGTCCTTCCAAGGCCTCAAGATGACCTTGCTCTTCCAGGTCTTGACGCAGCACCCGGCCCTACTCCCCTATCTGTTTCCTAGACGCTTGGTTTATGTCAAGTTGGTTAACCCAATCCATCCGTTCAGAGAATTCGAAGACTCCGAGATCGAAGAAGCGTTCAACAATCTTCTGTATATCAGCAGTCCGGACAAGGGGAAAGTGGCCTTGGCAGTGTTTGTCGACGGGTTGGATGAGTTTAGCGCGCCACCGAAAGACGTTGTCGCCATGGTCGAGTCCATCACGTCGGCTTCTGGAAACGGTGTCAAGGTGTGCGTTGCGAGCCGGCCGTGGGTAGAATTTGATGACGCATACTGCGACGCGCCCAAGCTCCAGATGGAGCTCTACACGCGACCGGACATGACGACCTATGTAGCGGAAAGGTTTCGCAAATGCAGGGCCTTTGAAGACCTCAAAAGGGCATATCCGGCTGAGACGGCGCGGTTGCTGAGCGATATCGCCGTCAAGGCAAACGGCGTGTTTATCTGGCTCCGAGTGGTGGTCGACTCGCTTGTCGAGTCGGCGACCGAAGGTGCCGGCATCCGCGGACTGGAGGACATCGTGCAATCACTGCCTTCGGATATGGGGTCACTATACGACGCCATCTGGGCTAGGATACCGGAACACAGCCAGAAACGCGGGGCTCTTCTACTCTGGCTGATGGAAGTGTGCAGTATGATTGATACGCGACTGTACTCGGTCCCCGGATGGCTTGCAGACGAATATGCTTTCCGCAGCTATGATGTAACCAAAGAGCGCCTTGATCCTGTCGGGAATAGCCGGCCCTTTGAACACATTCGTGTCTCTCTGAGGAGGAAGCTCGCCTCGCGGACAAGAGGCCTGCTCGAGTTAGTCCGCTTAGAGGAACAAGACGGTAGTTCCTTTGAATGGGTCGTCACCTACACTCACCGTACTGCATCAGAGTGGGCGACTTTACGCCATCAGGAGATCATCCGGGACAAAATCATCCAGCACTATGCTGATTTGTTTGATCCCCATCTGTTTCTCTTCGAGATGTTCACGATGCAGATGACCTCGGCTGAGCTATGTCCGACAACCCCGGAGGGTCTTTGGTCATTCATTATTGGGCCGGCGCTTCACTGCGCCGCACGAGTTTCTGAAAAGT
Source organism: Apodospora peruviana (assembly GCA_033439685.1). NCBI lineage: Eukaryota > Fungi > Ascomycota > Sordariomycetes > Sordariales > Lasiosphaeriaceae > Apodospora > Apodospora peruviana. The sequence goes on from JAUEDM010000009.1 coordinate 409,140, forward strand.
CTCCCAGAACAGTCCAGACCTTAGTTGTGACACTCCGAGCATTTGACAAGGCGGCCGGGCTTTTCCTCGACTACGAGAATCCCGAGTCGTTGACACATCGGCCGTCCATGGTCGCCGTCGATGCCCCAGGTCAAAAGGGAGATCGGCCACCACACCTCAGTCATTGGTCGGGCCTTTCTTTCCACGACAATTCTGCAGGTGATTACGGTGTTGATGATGGCCGCGATAAAACATTTATGAACCTGGCTTGCCAGTTCGCCATTCTCCCTTACATCAAAACAGAGGCGGCTTTAAATCCCGACTCCATACTATCACAGCCGGGAACTCGCCATTCGTTGGGAATCTTGGAGTGTGCCATCTTTGGCCATAGGATGTATCGAAGCGGGCCTGCAGGACATTCCGTATCATACTTCGAACATGACGGGGATCTGCTCCCTATCCGACTAGAGCTTGTTCGGTTCCTCCTTGAAAGTGGCGTCGAGCAGTCCGACATGTACGTCTCGAAGCGAGCGACCCCAGGGTTCGAGACGTTCCAGGTTGGTGGCGATTTCCCGCCCGACCTCGCCGGAGATACGGTTTCGATCAAACGGATACTCATGAGCGCCATAGCGCGCGCCAGAGCGATCGATTCCCTGGTTAGTGCACAGACGTATGCAGAATACTTCACCGACGTCGCCGCCCTCATGGATCGACATAGCAGTAGCAGCAGCAGCGGCGGCGCCAGGAGGATAGTCAGGACTGCACTAAAGTCCACCTCAAAGTGGTTCAAGTCTAGTAGAAGCGCTGTTAGCACGAGCCAATGGAAACCTGGCAAAATCGAGCGAGTATAACCCCGGGTGAGATACCTGGAACTTCAAGCTCAATGACGCGAGTTTGACCTTTTGAAGATATCTTGGTTATTAGATATGTAGAACAAACGATGGAGACTTCACGCCTGCTCTTACTACCGGGGTCATTTTAGTCAGGATCTTGGTTGAAGATGTATAGTGTAATTACTTACGTGGATAAGGAAATTCAAAGAGGTGGTCTAGGGGTACTGTAGGAAACGTCTTACCAAACTGAAGTACATCTCGCCAGATAAATATTATACAAAAGCACCGCTTTACCATTGAATGTCAGCAAATCCCCTCTATAGCCGTTCGCAACGCCGTACTCACTAATATCATACTAGTAATCATGTTTATTTACCGCGTTCTTCCACTTCTTTGTTTGCGAGTAATTTATGCTGCCAGGTCACCACCTCTTCCTCATTACAACCCTACATTAGCTTTGTGCTTTTTCCCCCGTCTATTATACAGTCTTAACTAGAATGGCTGCCTTGATCTTGCTACTTTCAAATCTGCCAGCTAGATGCTCCGTCTCCTTTGCCTTTTTATTGACAGCCTCTCTCTCAAACCCGGCAATTGCCTTATAATTGGCCCCGATGCTCTCCAACTCATCCTTTGGAATAACATCATAGATGTTTGCAAATCCATCCGGCGCCCTCTCGTGCGCCAGCTGCAGCACTTGATCCGGCCCATTTCCGCGATTTGCCATAACAATAGCCGCAGTCGGCGGTAGTCTCGCCTCCTGATACTCGGTCAACGCCTTCTCAATAACACCCGCCATCTGCCATGAATCAATCACCCCCGCCAGCTTTTCCGCCAGAGTCTCAGCGTCAATGATGGCCTGCGTAGCCCCGTTGCTCCCAATCGGATACATGGCATGCGCCGCATCCCCCAACAAGGTCAACCGTCCAAAACTCCACCTATCCACCGGATCCCGATCACACATGGGAAACTCAAACACGCTTTCCGTGCTCAAAATTAGCTCCTTCATCTTCAACCCCCCGCACATCCACCCCTCAAACGGCCCCTCGAACCTCTCCTTGGGCACGTTCTTGGTCCAATCCGTCGGCGGCGGCGTCAGATCTGGGTCTCCCTCCCCCCTCACCCTCAGCTCCGCAATCCAATTCACCAACGCCCGTCCCCGTCTGTCCGCCCGTCCACTGATCGGATACGCGATAAACTTTTGATTCGCGTGGCCCGCCCACACCATGCTCGCCCCGGTGAGATACGGGGGCTGTTCGACGCACCCCCTCCACAACATGCGTCCCGAAAACCGCGGCAGCCCCTCGTTCGGATATAGCAACCGTCTCGCGGCGCTGTTGATCCCGTCGGCACATACCAACGCCGCCCCGCTCATTTCTGGGATTGTAGCCTCTTCGGAAGGGTTGCTCCGTCGGATAAACTTTGCCGTGATGGAACCCCCTTCGGTGGTGGTCTGCGAATACCCAGCAAACGCGTGATCGAGATGGACTCGGTCGCGACCGATCCGTGTCTTGACCGCGTCGAGCAACATCATCTGGAACTCGCCCCGGTGGACGGAGAACTGCGGGACGTCGTAGCCTGCACAACTGCCCCGCGGTTCGGAGAGGATGGGGTGGCCGTGGCGGGAGTAGAAATTCAGCTCGGCGGTCTCGACGCCGATGTCGCGGAGGCCCGGGAGCAGACCGAGGTTGCGCAGGATCAGCACTGCCGAGGGTTGCACGTTGATGCCGACGCCGAGAGTGGTCAGACGCGCGGCGGCTTCGAAGATGTGGATGTCGGTAAAGCCGGCGGCGTGGAGGGCCAGGGCGGTGGTGAGACCGCCTATGCCGGCGCCGGCGATGAGAATTCGCGGTTGGGGGGTCGTGAGGAAGGGCATTCTTTTTTTTGGCTTATTGGTTGGTTGGGGGTGTGACAATGGGATGATGGTGGGATGATGTGAACACGGGAAGTGAAAGGGAGGGTGGTGAGTGATGGGGGTATACTAGGCAAGTATTCAGCTGTAACGGCCGGTGTCGAAAGGTGTTGGTGTCATCACGGCATTTACACCGGCATTTGGGATCGGGCGGCCGGATGGGTGGACGGGCTTGGCAAGAGACTATAGTTAACTGTGGATGATGCATATTGCCGCGGCAGATGGGGCGTGGTTCGGAGAAGCGCGCCTGTAGGAACAGCTGAAAAATGGGGCAAACGAGGCCAAGCGAGGGACCAAAACGCTACTATCCGCGCCAACGACGGGATGTGGAGGGAGGGGAGAAAACCCGGTACGATGGGGTGAGGGACCGGGTTGTGGATTGTCCAGCATCTAAACTGGTGAATGGTATAATAAGTTTCTTTGCATTGGGAGTCGCATGTCTTGTAGTGAGAGCTATTATGGATATTTCCATTTGTTATCTTGGATGCACATTAGGGGTTCCCATCATCGCCGCATATCGCTCCAGGCTTTGCTTTCATGACACCTTTATTCTGATATTCGATGCTCCCACTCCCGCGGTTTATTACTCGCATCATCCCACATGAACCCCCCTGAGCGAGTCTCGCTTCGCCGGGGCCAACTCGACGTGTGATTTTACCGGAATGCATGGGAACGGCGGATTCCTTTAGTTTTTACTGGGTGCGCTTGATTCGGATGAACAGCACCCCTCCCCCCCCCTTTGACTTAGTCGACAATTTGTTTCTAATTTGAGCTAATCTGACGTTCACAACTCATGTTTTAGGTCTGGCTTGGTGCCGCGTGCTTACTCACGTCTAAACCAGAGCTTAGGGGCAAGACACAGCGAACGAGGAGGCACATTAAGGTGTTTTAAGTTATCAGCTTAGTCATTGCTTATGTTGATTGTAACATAACACATATGCGCCGAACACTTATCTGCGCCTTTGCATCAAGATTTACTTAAAATATCCCATACATCACCGACAGTTAGTATGTCAGCCTATACTACGCCACTACAAGCTGAAAAGCTTGAAACAACACTTTCTTGGAGGGACTACAGTCCCCTGGCTTGGGCACTGGCCAACGTATGCCATGGTAACACATATATAATGATTCGCCATTTACACCTGCAAGATGGTCCAAGTCACACAAGCTTCTATACATCATAAACCACAAATTCACGAACTCTATTCCCATCCTGCCAAACTAATTCACCATCCCTATCACAAGCCTCTCTTCCTTTCCCCCTCCTGAACAGCCCACCCACCCATCTGGATCAACCACTGCAGCATCATGGCATCCACATCCCAGAGACACGACCAGATGGCACAGTACCCCAACGCTGCCCTTCTGTCCGTCAAATGGAATCATTGCCACAGACTCGTGGACCCGGACAACAACGACAACACCGAGCGCCTCAACGATTTTGAGGCGGCCGTCACGGAGGACGTGAATTCTTTGAAGGGTTGCCTGCGGACGCACTTCAATATTCGTAACACGCATGACTTTGTCGTCAAGCGCGAGCGCAACATGGTCCGGAAAAAGAAGCCCTATAGGGCCGATCCTGTCATTGGCGCCATTACTACTGCGGCCGGGACGCTCGAGGAGGATGACCTGTTCATCTTTTTCTATAGTGGGTTTGGCGAGAGAGCGCCCGGAGCTGGGGCTGAGTTGAATTTTGCCAAGTATGTCTGTCTCTTTCACGTCTTTTGCGTGTGAATTTACGGCTAACTAGGATGGGATAATAGTGGCAAACGAGGCCGCTATTTTGGATGCGATCCGATCTTCGCCGCGCTGAAGGCGCTGCCTTGTGATGTTCTTGTCATTCTTGATTGTTGTAATGCTGTTAATCTTGCCACCAACCCGATCAGGTCTGCTGGTGAGATGCAGAATAAGAAGATGGTATGTACCTGTCAGCCTGGGTCACCAGGTTCAACTGTGATTATAATGGTTGCTAACCCCGTCAACAGATCATCATCGGAGCATCGCTCGAGACAGACGAAACGACTGGTATGGCAGGACGCACCATGACGAAGCGGCTGGTCGACGTCCTCAACGAGTCCCGTGGCAGGGAGCTGTTGTCGACCAGGGATATTGCTGCGCGAGTGAACCAGAAGACGGCGCAGCTCAAGGCGCAGACCGGGGATGAGGCTATCCAAGACGTGGTCGTCAATGCTGGCGTGGCTAACAGCGGGGATATTGTGCTTAATCGCCTGCGTTAGGTTGGCCACTATCTGGTGGTTGCATTTCGTGCTTTCCTTTTCGTTGGCTTTCACTTTAAAGTACTGCTGTTTGTTTTAGCTCGGAGTTTGGGTTTTTATATCGAAGATAGAGCGGGTGGGTATCCTACTTGCAACAATGGTGACCGGATCGTTCGTTTTAACTTGAAGTGGTTCTATGAGTGAGCCGATGTCCTTTGATCCCGACTGCGACATCCGTACCCAAACTCGCCACAAACCCCGGGTACTGTTCGAAAAACAAGAGGAGGGGCTACCATCACAGGCACCGCCAAGAAAATGAGCCCATCGAGGTTGTGTATCCCGTCGGATCATTTCAACCCGATCAATCGGGCAAGCTTTTTGGTGACGGATTCAACCCATGTTCGTATCTTCCTCGACGTGGCCGAACTTACTGAAGATCCAAGCCCCGTTCCACAGCACGAATGGAATGCCATGTGCAATTAAGGTAACTTTCGAAACCAAAGTTACTTTATACATGTATTCGACGAACCGTCATAACGGGTCCATGATCAAGCAGCTGTTCCCAGACCTAGAGACGAGCAGTATCATGTTCAGAAAGTTAATGGTGTACAGCCAAGAGATCACCTTAAACTACCGTCATAATGTGTGTTTCACACACGCCTACCAGAGGGTCGTGACCTGGGAACGGGATCATAGTGCCATATACTTCAAGTACAATCCCGAGGTTTAGGAAGTTGGCCCTGACATACCTATTCCAGCCTAGTATATACTAGGCACTCGAATATAAGTCGAGTCGTAACTAGTTACTAAACTATACTCGTTTTGACGCAAATCCTAGTCAAATAAAACGCCCACCTAGTATGTGATGGGCTGAGCCCTGGTGCAGCCTCGGCGACCCTCGGCCGTAGCGCCGAGCCTACGGAGGCGGAGCGGAGCCCCACCGGCAACCCCGACCCCTAAACGAAGCCATTCCCAGAAATGCCGATACACACACACGAACCACAACACTAAACCACAACAGGGCTCACGACGGCTCTGGAATCTTCTGTCTCCCTCTGATCGGAGCAACACAGTCACGTACATAACCAGAGGCCCTCTCACGAGTTCTCTTCTCTTCTTCTTCTTCTTCTTCTTCTTCTTCTTCTTTCTCCCCCATATTCTGCGTCTTCGTAGAGTAGGCTTAACTAGTTGCAATACACTACCTTTCCCGTATACATAGTAAACTTAAATAGTAATTGTGACGAGCTGACTGCTATGAAGCGGGTCAGGTGCTGGCACCCTAACCCTGGAAGACCCAAATGACAAACGCGTCTCCGACGCGTCTCGCTCTTCCTTTCTCCTCTCCTCTTCAGAGTAAAATCTGTCAGAAGCGATGCACATTGGATTCGTTGATTTTATGAGCATTTATTCCATCACTGTATTTCTCTCTGTCTAGCTCTCTGGCTTTGCCAGAGAGCTTCATTTATTGCTGTAGATGGTGGCAAGCCAACGCAATCGTAATCTTGTGGCAACTATTACAAATCCACGTTTTTGGGATGTTCTAAACCCTTGATTTCTGATAACAAAGAAGTTGGTGTTCTGGCACTGCGTGCCAGAACCTTCTTCATTTTGACAGAATCTTCGTTCGTAGAGCCAATTGAACAGCTATCACGCCTTGAACCGCTGGCCATGACAGTAACTACTATATCTTAGTTTTCTTATCTGTAACTTAACGTTAACGTTATCCAGAATTGTTATAATAACTTTATTAGGATCTCTTAATAATCCTTTACCGGGATTGCTAACCGTAAGTAGTTTAGCGAATTTGCAGGCCTTATCCTAGATAAAAGAACAACTGTATAATTAGTATATTACCAGGTATCTTTATGTTATTGAACGAATATTTAAGTCGTAAGACTTGGCACTGACAGAACCTTGGTACAATCAGAGTTATTAGCACTTTCTATATTCTGTACAAATTTGTTTGAGATGAAGTCACGGACTATCACGGCTCAACCTTGTAGTAGCTCTACTATTGATGTGGTTGCACGACCAACCCAAGTGTGAGGACCAAGCCCTCCCAGACCCTTGTTTCATGCCTCCCAGCCGCCCCGCAGAGCTATCGTTGGGAACGGTGTGGAGACTCAGCCACTAGGACCAATCAGGAGCAACGAAGGTCAAGGGGTCCCACCCCACGATGAAGCTTGTCGCGCTTCGCGCTCCAAGGATTGTTCTTTTCTTCCCTTTCCTCTGCAGTTTAGAATCTTCGTTGATAGCGCCCAATTGATGAGTTCGTCCATCGATCCTTGATGACGGCCGTGACACTATTCTAAACTCCCATTTCATCGCTCGCCAGCGATTAATAAATACGCGAAACCCCAACCAAACCCACCCACTACGTCGGCTGTGCACGACGAAAAACTAGGCCACAGAACCCAACCACGCGAGGACGTCGATGCCGCCCAAGAAAGATCACGGCCCGCCGACACGCCAGTCCTCCCGCCTAACAGCAAAGAAGTCAGCAGAACTCAGCGAGACGGCTTCCGGCGAAACAACCCCCAGTCCCGAACAGTCGGGAGTAGAAGAGGAGATTACCGCCGCCCCAGTGAGCACAGAGCCAGAAGAGCCCACTCCTACCCACCGCAACCCAGAGCCAGACGAGCCCGTTGCCAGCATTGAAGCAAAAGAGTCGGAAGGATACAACTCCGCTACCGAAAACCAAGATCAACAAGACCAAACAATGAGGGATCTGTCTCGAACCACAAGCCCTACCCAGCCGCAACAGGCAGGAACAATGGCTCTTGACAACAGCGACAACGGCAATCAGCTGCAAGCAATCCTTGATCGTCTTGCCCAGCTGGAGAACCAGAACAAGGCCGAGCGTGCCCGTAACGCTCAACTCGAGACCCGCCTCCAGGCTGCCATAAACGACCGCAACCCCCAATACGAGAACAACCGCCAAGCCCGTGGCGTTACCCCGATGAACAGTGCCTTTGGAGGCTCCAACTTCAAACCCACCGGTTTTGCAGCTCTTGAAGCCTTCAAGCCTTTTGGCAAAGACCAAAACGCTGAGAACCCAACCTTCAACGAGAAATCTAAGAAGTTAGGCATCAATCCAGGCCTGTTCAGCGGCGACAAGAGCAAGTTTGACAAGTGGATTATCAAAGTAGCCGACCTGTTCAGCGAAGACAAGAGCACGTACCGTACCGAACGGAGCCGCATGGCCGTCCTCAACTCACTTACGGAAGACTGCGCCAACGACCTGTTAGAAAGTCGATACCGGTCAACAGAGACGCCCTTTGCAAGTGCCGCAGAAATGGTGGCAGCTCTCCAAGCTGTCTACCATGATCGCAACCAGGCGTCCAAAGCCCGTGAAGAGCTTCGTGGCCTCAGGTATAACCCTAAGGACAAGAGTATGGACATCCACCAGTTCATTGGCAAAGTCAACAGTCTCGCAGACAAAGCCAACATCCCTAAGTCTGATCGCAAGACTACCCTCTACGAGCATATCCCTGCCAACATCAATCCTGAACTCTTCGATGCCTCAGAAGACCCGGGCATATCCTACGAGACCTTCGTCATTAAAGTAGCCAACTCTGCCCTCGCAAAGCAACGTGCATATGAGGAGGCCCAGGAGCACAAACGCCAGAACAGGGATCATTCGCCTCCAGAGCGACGCTCTCAGCGGAGGAGTCCTTCTTACCGCACTAAACGTCACGAATACAAGGAGGTTCAAGTCGAGCCTCGTCCTCGTGTTGACAAGACCCCTATCTCGGACGAAGCTAAGGAAGCCTTGAAGGACGCTGGATCGTGTTTCCTCTGCAAGAAAGCGGGACATATTTCTCGCCAGTGCCCCGAGAGGAAAAACATCGCCAACATAGTCTACAGCCTCGACAAGGAAGATGCCAAGGCCACCAACGACCATAGCCACTCGTCAGACAACTCATCAAGCGACTCGGAAAACAGCTAGGACTGCCGAAAGTCTCCTCGGCAGTCTATGTACCGCAGATAGCTAAAGTCGGTAGATCACCTAAATCAAACTCATTCACCACTCCGATCAAGTTGCTGGTGGACGGAATTGGTCTTAAGACGCAAGCTCTCTGTGATACTGGAGCAGATATTTCCCTCTCGATGACGCCCAGAATGGCTCAGAAGATGGTTGAACGCGTAGGAGCTAAGAAAGAAAAGCTCGAGAAGCCGTTAATGCTCAACGACTTTAACGGAGTGTCGGCTGCTCAAGCGACTCACCAAATACGAGTTACTCTCGAGATTGATGGACGACTATTTCCCCGTCAGAAATTCATCATCATTCCTACAGCTAACGACGTCTTTATTGGTCAAGACTGGCTAACTAAACAAAACGTCTGGATACACCCCGCCTCTCGGCAATTCTTGTGGCCAGATGACAAACCCGCAATGGCACAGTTTTCCCGATCTATAGCAGTCCAACACACGACGCCGCCTCCCGACATGAAAGCTCAAGCCGACTTAGTGCGACGAGATCGCCTAATAGCAAAAGACGACCGCAAGATAAGAGTGCAGCGCATCCTTCAAAGGTCATGGAGGACTGTTGAACCCACGATTACCCAGGTAACCCCAGGGCCGCCAACTCAAGAGGAAGAGCATGCCCAGACAGTCAACATCGCGGCCCTAAAGGTCCAACTTGAAGAAGATCCCCGCCAACGGAGATGGGCTCGTCAGGCTATGCCCGATACTCCCATCCCGCTGAAGGCAATGTCTGTGGATCCAGAATGGAAGACTCATGACGGCCAACCGATCCCATTCCCTGCTGGAGAGGATCCCGAGCATATTGCTCGTGTCCGGAGCAAGCTTCCCCAAGAGCTGGCTCACCTGGAAGGCTTTTTCTCTAGAAAGGCTTCTACCGAACTCCCTCCTAGCCGGCAGGGTTTCGACGTAAAACTGGAACTGGAGCACCCTCTAGAAGGCAAACCCAAGTCGTTCTACACTCCGGCTCACCTCCTGCCATTGGAGAAAGAAACAGTGGATGAGCTCCTGAGAATCGACTTTATCGAGCCTTGCATGGAAGAGACCGCTGCTTCAATACTCTTTGTACCAAAGAAGGGCACCGACGAGCGACGATTCTGTGTCGACTACCGATGGGTGAACAAATTCCTTAAGGGACGTCAGTTCCTGGCCCCGGACATCCAAGGCACTTTGACCAATTGTCGGGACGCGAGACGTCTTACCAAGATCGACATCATCCGCGCCTTTAATCGACTGCTGGTTCATGCCGACTCTCGCTTTCTGACAGCTTTCAAGACCCGGCAAGGGACATTCCAGTGGAAAGTCTTACCCTTTGGACTCAAGGTTGGACCCGCCTGGTGGCAAGCCTTCATCAATGCCCAACTGAACGAGTTGCTCGACCGTTTCGCCAGCGCTTATGCCGACGATGTCCTCATCTATACTAAAGAGAACGAACCTCATTTCGTTCAAGTCGAAGAAGCTATTTACCGGTTGCATAAAGCCGGCTTACAGGGAGACATTAAGAAGTCTAGCTTCGACGTCACGGTAATTGACTACCTAGGGATGATTCTGGAAGCCGGTAAGGGTGTTAGCATAGACCCGGCTAAGATCGAGGCTATACTCGCGTGGAAATTCGAGGACCTGGCGTCTGTCCGCGCTGTGAAGTCTTTCCTAGGGCTTTGCAACTATGTTAGGGTCTTCTGTCACCATGCCAGCCATACCGCCGAGCCGCTCCAGCGCCTTCTGAAGAAAGATGTCGACTTTATAATGGGACCCGAGCAAGAGCAAGCTTTCGAACAGCTTAAAAAGCTAGCCACAACAGCCCCTGTACTGGCCTTCTTCGTGCCCGGCCGCCCCACCCGAGTAGAGACAGACTCCTCACGGAACGCCACCGCAGGCGTAATCATGCAACAACAAACTGATGGAACTTGGAGACCTGTCGGCTACTCCTCAAAGACCATGACTCCAGCGGAGAGGGCTTACCCGATCCAAGACCAGGAGATGCTCGCTGTGGTCAATACCCTGAGAGACAACGAACCTCTTCTCCTTGGACAGCAGTTCTTTGTGGTAACTGACCATAAGGCACTAATCTATTGGTCTACCAAACGCCTACTATCTACTCGTCAAGTCCGATGGTCCGACTTTCTAGGACAGTTCGACATTACTTTCCAGTACCGCCCTGGTCAAGAGAATGTAGTAGCCGATGCCCTCTCCCGCAAGACGGTGGACTCTCCCACTGTTAAGGCCCGAGAGCAAGAGGACAGGACCTTCTCGCTTATCCCCGCCGAGCGTATACAACCCGTAATGGCCGCTATGTCTCTGGCTGCACCAGAGGATATCCCAAAAGGCGCCGACTTGGTAGACTTGATCAAAGCAGAGAACGAAAAGCAGAATCTGGGCCTGTACGAAGACCGCTTTGTAGTCCCAGAGACTACCTTGGACGGGACCATCTACCTACGGACAGCCTTGATTAAGGAAGCGCATGAGCCTCCGATCTATGCCCATCAGGGTCAGAACAAAACCATCGAGTTTCTCAAGCAAGAGTACTGGTGGGATGGTCTTCGGCGGGATGTCAAGAGATATATCAAGAACTGCCGAAATTGTCAGAGGAACAAGACGCGCCACGACAAGACGCCCGGCCTCCTACACCCGCTGGATATCCCAAATGAGGTCTGGAATCAAGTAGTGGTAGATGGTAAGGACATGCCAAAGGACCGCCGAGGATATGACTATGTCTGGGTTTTTATCTGCAAGTTTAGCAGGCTGATGGCCACCCTCCCTGGCCGGAAAAACGACACGGCACCAGATCTCGCCCGCCGGTACTACCACAGCATGTATCGCTTCTGGGGTGTCCCAACTCTGTGGATCAGCGACAATGCAGGCCCGTTTATCTCCGAATTCCTCGAGACCATCAACAAGCTAACCGGGACCAAGCACCGTCACAGCAGCTCACGTCACCCTCAAACCCAAGGGGCTGTTGAAATCACTAATGCCGATCTGGACCAGAGACTGAGGCCTTACCTGACCAAGTATCAAGACACATGGAGCGAGCACATTCCCGCACTGGACTTCGCTCATAATGCGTCATGGCACTCCAGTATCGGGATGGCCCCGTTGCAAGTAACTCTGGGCTCGAAACCAAGGAACCCGCTATCTGCCCGTCTGCCAGAGGCGAATATTGCAACAGACCAAGAGAAGAAAGCTCTAAAATTGATCATCCAGACCAAAACGGTCCAGGACATCGCTCGCCAAAACGCTCTCGCCGCTCAGACCCGCCAAGCGGAACAGGCGAACAAGAAGCGCCGCCCTGTGGACTTCGGAGTGGGAGATTTCGTCTACGTTAGCAAGAAAGGCATGAAAACCGAGGCTTCCAGCACCAAGTTGGACTCACAATGGGCTGGACCTTGGCTTATTGTAGAAGAGCGTGGATATAGCTTTGTGTTGGATACACCGCCTTATGTGAAGGGGACTAAACTCTTCCATGCTGACCGCCTGAGGAAAGCTGCAATCGATCCCTTGCCACAACAGTCGAGCGAGCCAGAACCCCCAGAGCAAATCAATGGAGAACCGGAATGGGAGGTCGAGAGAGTCAATACCTCCCGACTGTTCGGTCAACGCAAGACACTGCAATACCAGGTCACCTGGAGAGGCCACGATCCAGACGACGAGTGGTACCCAGCAGAGAACTTCAAAAACGCTGCGACCACACTCGATGGGTTCCATCGAGAATATCCCGAAGCTGCGGGACCACCAGTTAGGCTGCAGGACTGGATTCGTGCTGCAGCTGAAGACAACTATCCCGAGGACCATGAGGATGACAACAAAGCCGAGCACAACGGCTATGGAGCAAGGACGAAGAGGAAGACCGCCAAAAGGCACAAGTAACCCTTACATTCAAAAAGCCTACGACGGCCGCCAAAGCCGTCGCGGCTTGGAGGGGGATAGTGTGAGGACCAAGCCCTCCCAGACCCTTGTTTCATGCCTCCCAGCCGCCCCGCAGAGCTATCGTTGGGAACGGTGTGGAGACTCAGCCACTAGGACCAATCAGGAGCAACGAAGGTCAAGGGGTCCCACCCCACGATGAAGCTTGTCGCGCTTCGCGCTCCAAGGATTGTTCTTTTCTTCCCTTTCCTCTGCAGTTTAGAATCTTCGTTGATAGCGCCCAATTGATGAGTTCGTCCATCGATCCTTGATGACGGCCGTGACACCAAGGACCCTGGCTCGCAAGTCGCCCTTATATAGGGACTGGTTGGTCCGTGCACAGCACTAGTACCCCACCAAGTTCCTGTGGTGCCGTCCAGGCCACCACCAGCCTGCCAGAGCACCTGGCAGCTGTCAACGGCTGTCACGGTCTAGTCCCGTGACACGGACTAACTGTTCATGAAATCTCGAAAAGTGGATTTCCAAACTGAATGATTGTCCCAAAGGTTTTCTCTAGGGGTAGCCTAACTGCACGCGTTGATAGGAAGGACCTTCTTATCATCACGGTATCACGGCTCAACCTTGTAGTAGCTCTACTATTGATGTGGTTCCACGACCAACCCAAGGACCCTGGCTCGCAAGTCGCCCTTATATAGGTACTGGTTGGTCCGTGCACAGCGCTAGTACCCCACCAAGTTCCTGTGGTGCCGTCCAGGCCACCACCAGCCTGCCAGAGCACCTGGCAGCTGTCAACGGCTGTCACGGTCTAGTCCCGTGACACACGGTTCGTCCGTTGCCAGGTCTGAATTTTGGCCGAGTTCCTCCGACTCTAAAATGCCTAAGGTATCAATGAGGTAATCAACTATCGAGCACGGGCCAACCTACGGCCATTTATTGTCGGGGTTCTGGCGGGGCAGCAATCTTTCACTGAACATTATCCTTATCACAACGAAATTGACAACTTGATTGGCCACCCACTGCATGTCTACTCACCTCTCACAGCTCTCTAACCGCCTCCCTGACAGCTGGCCATTAAGATTTCATTTCTGGCTACGAGAACAGCCCGCATAATGCCGTGTGTCACCAACTGCATATTGCAGTCTACCACCAAAATGAACAGAAGAAATATGCCGGAGAGCTAGGAAGGGGGTTGACCGAACCGTCCGAGGGTTGCCTCCTCAGAGCCTTGTCGTGGTTGGCGCTTTTCCCTTCTTCCCCTACGATTTCATCTTTTCCTCCTCTCCCCTCGCCTAGCTGACGCATTTGATGCCATCGCTCGATTTCTGAGGACCGAGAGAAGAAATAAATATACACGTCTGTAGACGATGGCGGATTCAGATAGCACAGGCGCAACGCTTGTTGGATCCGAAGATAGAAGCGACGCTCCCCAGGTAAGCGAAGACGTTCAATCCAGACATTTGCGGGAACGAAGAAGCCGCTCACCATAACCGTACTCAGCTATGCCAATCCTGCAAGAATCTTGAGCTTAGCATCGACAAATTCGTCATCAGTTCCAACACAGCAACCGCTCCTGATAGCTCCCCTGCCGCGGCAACGGAGACATCGCGCAGAGTTCGTTTGACGTCTGGAAATGCCAGCAAGATCTTTGCGAGGGTTGGGCAGGTCCAGGAGCGGCGCAGCATTTGTCGCCTCTGCGAATTGACTTGTATGGCCATCGATCGGTACAGTGGCCGGAGTGCAGTCGAGACAAGCGCTGACATCTACCTGACTTGGGAGGTTGACGGACGCCAGCGAGCTGCCGAGTCGGGTCGCCTCATCAACCGGACTCGGCGAATCCGGCTTACATGGAAGGAGAAGGACGGGAAGGAAGAAACTGTCTACCTCGTCTTTGTCGCTCCAACAGGTGCTCGCAGGCTCAACTCGGATGCGTACGCCAGCAAGGCAACCGAAACGCATTTTCTAGGACGGGGCCTCTTTGATACGAGGGAGAAGCAGGCACTGATGAAGAGCTGGATTGATCTTTGCGTCGAGAAACACGGTTCCGGCTGTTCCAACAAGCACGGCAAGTCGTCCGAGTTCCGCCAGCTAGTCGAGAGCACCTACTTTGGCGTCATCGACGTCATTGACATGCAACTCAAGCCGTTGCCTATTGTGAACGGACAACCGGAGCGCTACGTGGCCCTCAGCTATGTGTGGGGCGGGGGGCATCCGTCGACAACGAGCCAGAAACCCTACACAACGACACGCGGCAATGTCATGGTCCACATCCAACACGGCGGTCTTGAGAAGGCCTGGGATAAGTTACCCCGAACCATACAGGATACGATCCTCCTGGTCAGTCGGCTCGGAGAGCGCTACCTCTGGATTGATTCCCTGTGCATTGTGCAAGACAGCACTAGTTCCTGGGAGCTCAATGCCAAGTCCATGCATCTCGTATACGGCAACGCCCACTTCACTATTTGCGCGGCGGATGGCAACGCTGAGACGGGACTGCGCGCTGTGGACTCGGTACTGCGGACGTTTGAGCACGGCGACTATAGAAATAGCCGAACAACTACCCATACGCCGGTTCCAACTCCCAGTCATACTTCGTCGGTGGTGGCTCAGACAGGTCGTGCTCGACACAGAGCGTCATCGCCGTTTCCTACTGGTAGCTCAGCGAGCAGTATTACTAGTAGCGGTCAGCCTACAACAGCAGTTGGCAGTCATCCACCAAGGACTGCTACTACCACTACTACTACCGGTACTTCCCGATTGAGCATGGCGGCTCAGGAAATGCGACAACATCGGAGAGCCACAGATGAAGCCAACCTGCCGCCGTTGACAGCCGAATGCTTGCCTGGGATACGTCTCCTAGTATCCCGGCCGACGGAGGCCGTGATTCAGGATTCGCCTTGGAACCAACGAGGCTGGACCTTTCAAGAACGTCTCCTCTCTCGTCGATGTCTCATCTTTGCAGAAGGCCACGTTTACTTCCAGTGTCGCTCCGCCGTCATCTCGCAGCACATCTTCACCGATGGCGGCGGCGCCAACGGCTGGTCGCTAGACTGGACCAACTCGCCTCTACGAACGCTGGGCGAGCTCCGACGTCGTGCCTTTTGGTTCTACATGAAGTGCATCCAGCTGTACACGGGGCGGGACCTGACCAAGCCCAAGGACGTCCTAACAGCCTTCCAAGGCGCGTCTTGGCTCCTGGAGGAGCGCATGAAAGCGCCGCTTCTTTACGGGCTGCCTTCGTCGCATTTCGATCTCGCCCTGCTGTGGATGCCTCTCAGCAGGCTGGAACGGAGGCGACAGAGGCCGGCGTTGCGTCACAGCAGCAGCAGCGACTCAACCGCCGCCGGGGGGTCCTCCTCGTGCACGCAGGACGACATGGGCAACTGTAGCTGCAAACTAGGATCGGACGGTTTCGGCGGCAAAGACTTTCCAAGTTGGTCATGGAGCGGTTGGATGGGGGGCAAGGCCGAGTACCAACTTAGCATGGTAGAGGGCTGCCTTCAAAACGTGCAAGAGTGGCTTCGCGACCACACCTGGATCATGTGGCACGTTCGCGACTACGAAGGAAACCTTCGGCCACTTTGGAACAACGAACTGCTGTTCCAAGACGCCAGCGAAGAGGCCCGGTGGAGGGGATACGCAGGAAGGCCGGTGAAATCGGGCCCCACCTTTGCCCATGGACACGGGAATCAACGACGGACCGTGAGCATGACAGCCACCATGGGCGGCCATGACCGCCGTAGCGGCCATAGAGACCGCCATCATGAGCCCCCGTACATGAGGCCAAGGTCTGACGTGCACGCAGAGAGACGGCACCCGCACCGGTATCCACGAGATCCGCTCGAGCTAGAGGCGGAGTTGCAACGGCTCTACCCCCCTCGCCATGCTACCGGTGAAGTACCTGACACCGTGCATCTGAGCAGGCGGCGGCCGGCGGAGGGAAAGGGACCGTACGATTCGGCGGGCTGGCATCGGACGTCCAACGCCGCATACCTGGGACGGCTTCCCGGTGGGTACTACGATGAAGGGGCAGACAACGATGACCACGACGACGACGATATGGACGGCCCTCGCAATCGACGTACTGCGTCCATGATATCCCCACCACGGCGGGCCTCGCCATCACGACCAGCTAGCCGAATCCCTCCTATTACCGCCGAAAAGATGGCTCGCCGCATGCACAAACCCCGCCGCTCCCCTCCGCCAATTTCGTCGAGTGGACGGCCGAAGGATCCGGACATCCCTCGACCGCGATCACCGCTCCCTCGTAGACGCGAGTCCTACTACGGAGCCCAAGACGAGCTTGACCCAAGCGACTCGGATCAGACGGTCGATGCCGCTACGGCCACCACAGCTACTTCCTCTACCGGCAGTGATGATGACGGCGACAATAGCCGCGAGACCGAATCCCGTAGCGACGAGCAACACGATATGTACGGCCGCCCCTTGCGTCCTAGCCTTGCTGGCCTCAACGGCACCGAGTTCACCGGCATACTACCCGACAATCCGTTTGGGGTGATTCGTGGCCCCTTTGCCGCGGATGATAACAGTAGCACGGGAGGTGGTGGTGGTGTGCGCACGGCCATGCCCATCCTGCAGTTCTGGACGTGGCGCACCGAGCTGCTGGTGACGATCCGGCGCGAGACGCAGGACACGTGGGCGACGCAGCTGGGACCGGGGCTGTGCCGATGCAGCGTCGTCGACCGGGCGGGCGACTGGTGCGGGGCCGTCGTGCTGCCGCACAAGTGGATTACTGGGGCCGGGCGGGAGGGCGCGCCGCTCATGTTCATCGCTCTTTCGGACGCCAAGGGCTTGACGGCCGACGAGTGTCCGGTGTGGAACTACTACATCCCAAAGGAGAAGGACGAGAGCGAGTGGGATCTCTACTTTGTCATGATTTTGGAGCGGAACAGGGAGCGTGCGCTGTGGGAACGCGTGGCTGTTGGCAAGGTGTTTCAGGCGGCGTTTGGCGACTCCGTGTGGGATGAGATCAAGCTGGGATAAAGCCCATCTTCCTACATGTAAAGGTACGTACATGGGCGTAATCCCCCAGCAGCTATCGCGAACTTCCCCTCCCTTCATGTAGACAACATGTAGCACACCAGTTCTTGGCTTCTTCTACCAGTGGGGCTTTACACCAAATTTCTAGGGATGTTACCCAAACTCCTAATACATGCTCTTCAAAACGTTCCCATTTCGAATCCAAACCATGAGCAATTGTCGGGAGTTCCTCGAGGGCCTCATCGGTAACACTATCCTCATGAACATTTGCATCGTAGACGGCGAACAGTGCGGGTTACTAGCAGGCCACAGACGACGTGCATTTGACTGCGCAGAACTTCAAGGCTTAGATGCTCTATCTGGAGGATGTCCCGGCCGGACACTGGCCAAAAGGTCTCGGGAACGATGATGGTTGATGAGGCAGCCCAGTCCGGTTAAGAGGGATATTGTATTGGGTAGTTGAGATCACATATCAGCAGAAGGCTATTAGCATAGCGGTCGAGACTGGTATGTACAGCGCCGTTTCTGACCACACCGTTTAGAAGGTTGTGGTTGAGGATACGGGTACAGGCGGGAAGGATATTGCAAGAGGACTGCAAGACAGAACCGACCCGATGTCTTACAAACGGTCCTGCAAATCTATTGGCGAAAGACAGAGACGGAAGGTATTTACCTAAGTCGTGAAGATCAAGTCAATAATTCCATAAAGAGTTCGATAGCTGTGCCGTACGTTTCTAACTTCACTAAACAAAGATACCAAGGTAGGTAAGAATGGCTGCATAAGTATACACCTCTCCCGGGATTTAAAACCATGGTGCAGTCACTTACCATATCCTAGTCTAGCTAAGAGAACACCTTTATATCTGCTACTTAGCTTATATCTATTTTACAGAGACGTATTTCTTGATCTGGCTAATCGTATGTGTGATTAACAATTAAAAAGTTTGAAAATGTCCACCATCCGTCCATGAAAATGTATGTATTATTCATACACCGCTATACGCTTAGGCGTGTCGGACCCTCAAACTATTTACTGTACAGGAAAATCGTGCCCTCACGGGTCGGGTGAAAAACCGGCACCGACAATCAGGGAACACATCAGTGACTGAGCCTGTGAATAAAAAAGAAGAAGGCCTCCTGGCCTTCGATGGAGGGGGTCTTAAACCGCCAACTCCAACTCTAGCTTCCTTGTCAGATTGTACATTGGTAATCTTCCCGCATCCATCAGCCAGTTCAGGATCCTTCTCGTTAGCCGTGCAGCTGGAGGATCAATGCCCTGGAGGACAGAGTGAAAGTCCCGTCGAGTCCGAATCTCTGCTCTCTCCCATTCCATAAAATTGAAACTTGGGGTTATATATGAAAATATAAAGGCAGTTTGGCTTGTCTAGATTAGGCCTGTTAAGATAACTCTTCAAGGTTTTAAATCCCGACAGAGGTATATATGTATGAAGAGGATGGTCACTTTAAAGATGATGGGACTAGGAGGGTAGCATGGAAGTAAGGTGAGCTGTACTACTCCGTACAGTCTAATAAGACGTTTTCCAAGCCTGTCACAAGCCATAAAAGGCTTCACAAGCCGTCAATTATGACTCGACTGCCCCTTCAATGATGCCATGATTCCCAGTATGAATGCCGGCTCCCCACTTCAAATTACTACCCTCGTGTTGTATGGATCGAGGGATGCAGTGGCCGACTACTCTGGCTGGGACCTGAAAGCTAACAACATAATCGATTCACAAGATCCAAACGATAGAGTTGCTGAACAGAGATAAGAGTTCCATTTCTCCACAACGCCCAAAGCAACTGGTGGTGGTGACTATCTCGAATACGGATCAATGTGCAAATATACAAGAGATTGAGAGAGAAGCGAGTTATACGCAAGAGAAACCATAATGTGAGCGTGCAGCAAATAAAAGCAAACCATGTCTTGGTACAAACAATTCTCCCCATGCCACCCAGAGCAACAAATGGGGAAAAATGTCCCATAGAGTAGAGACTCAAAACAAGACCACCCTTGTCCTATTCCAGCCCGGAGCCAATACCATCCGTAATCCGACCGGTTACACCTCCAGCTCATTGCTTCTTGTCCTTGGCCTTGTTCATATATCTGTCACACACATTGTCAGTTTAAATTCCACACCATCTCTACAAGAAAAAGCTCACCCAGCAAAAACACTCTCAACAGCACCAACAGCGCCCAAAACGCCAAGTCCAAGTCCAACACTCTTCCAGTCGAGCCTGCCACGGTCGTACAGACCCCAAGCCTTATATCCGAGCCACCCGCTGAGCCCAACAACAGCAACCAGGTTCGCCGCGACCAAAGCACCGCTAGCACCATCGCTCATGCTGGCGAACTGCTTGGTCAGCCAACTGTCGGCCTTGTGCGCCTTGTTCTTGGCCTTCTTCTTGGCCAGGTCGGCCTCGGCGCGCGCCTTGGCGGCCAGGTCCTTGCGCTCTTGTTCTTCGCGCTCGTCGCGCTCGATGCGCGCGGCCTGCGTTTCCGTCTGCACCGGCTGCTCGTTGTAGTCGGACGGCACGGTGCGGACCGAGGGCACGTCGACGTCTACCAGCGAGGATGTGGACGCTTCGGAGCCGAGGACCTCGATTTGTGGGGGTTGGGGGGCTGCAGCCTATTTTTGTTTACGCATACGTCAGTCTGGCGTTTTGGGGGAAATGGATTGGACCGGGTGCGGTACGAACCTCCTCTGGAGTCTGCTTGGGGCCCTTGGATGCGATTTCGGCGTACGACACTGCAAAGCAAGACGTCAGTTTTCTTTGTTCTTGAAGCGAGGGGAGATGGGGCTATTGAACTGATGGGCGATGTCGATGCTGTGTCAACCAGCTCTCGACGGGGAAGGGCTTACTCTTCACGGATGGATTAAGCTCGAAAACGACGACGCGTCGGATTGATGGTAATGATGACGAAGCTGCCTAAAGCTCGTTGCTCGGTCAAATGTCGTAGAGTGGGTAATGCGTGCGCGATATGTCCGACGATGTGTCTTGTCGCAAGAAAGTCGATCTCTCAATAATTATCGAGAGAAGGGAAGAAGCAAGCTAAGTTTGGAAGTTGGGTAGAAAAGGAGATGATTCGGATTGGATGAGGTCACGAGAAAGAGGTGGTGTGTGCGGATGGAAGGAACAGACCGGAAGAGGGGATTAAAAAGGACATGTGATGTGCGTGCTTGCCTGGTGCCCGTTCCCGCCCGCAAAACCGGTTCAATGGTGACCTCAGAAACGGTTGCAGCAGCTGTCGCCTACATCGTGTAACCCCGGTCACCAATGACGTCTGCGGCTCCGCCTAAACCGCTGTAGCGCCGGCAAGGTCCTGCTAAAATTCCACCCGACAGTGGGCGGTCTCCAGGGCACGGGCCAATGGAAAGCGCTGGCATCTGCAAGTTTGGCGAGGAGCTTTCCAGCATTGTCAAACTTGGAGCTGATTTTTGCCCAGTTGCAGTGATGCGCAGGTGTGGGTAAGGTCTTCACAACGGCCCCGGATCGTCAGGAACCAAAACCGGGCCATTTCTGGGAACCCGCTACACCAAAGTACCCGAAGAACTTATCGTCAGATCTGACCTTGCACGTGCCTTGATGGGGAGGATGATGTCTATTGCGTTTCTCGGATATTACATAGATGCATGGTATACATGGAGAGATACAGTTCGCCGCGCTCTGGCACCCAGTGTATCCCTTATTACTCCCGCTGGCTGATCCTGATATCGTCGCAGCTTTGTCTATAGTATTAATACAACACCCACCTCTTCCACGACACCAAGTAAAATGACCCGGCTTATTGCTCCTTACCCTTATTCGCGCTTGTCGCATCAAAGGCGGCCTTGGGGACCTCATCAGACTCTTGCCTCAGCTCGTGGTGTGTTGCCGCATCCTTGGCCTCAGTCGCTTTCGCTGCTGGTGTCGCGGCGGGTGTCTCGGCGGGCGGTGCTACAGAGCTGTCCTTGGTCAGGACACCCTCTGCAGCCTCCGGGGCGGAAGCAGGGGCGGTGCCCTCCTCATCCTCGTCGTCCGCTAACTCGGAGCCGTAGACCTCGGGGTATTTCCGGAAGCAGTCCTGCATGTGCCTGTTGTTTGTTAGCCATCAACTCTTCCTCCTAGAAAAGGAGGTTAAAACCGTACTGGAACTTCTCGATGCAGTCCATGCCCTTGGGCTCCGCCTCAGAGTAGACGAAGCAGCTGAATGCTGCCTTGAACTCCTCTCCGCAAGGACCATCCGCCATGCCACCCAAGCATGGGCATTCCCAGTTGATCTCGCCCGTCTCGGGGTCAAAGGCGCCTTGTTGTTGAGCCTCTCGTTCTAAAGCCTCAGGAGACCCGGGCGGCGCCTCGTCCTCGGTAGGAACCACGGCAGCTGCGGCAGCTTCTACGGATTCGGTGCGTTCTTCTTGAGGAGGAGGAGGAGGAGACGGCGGCGGCGGCGGCGCGGCGGCCAGTGTTCTCCGCCGTTTCTCCTCGACGATGGCATCGACGGTTGAGAGCTCGGAATCGGAGAATTGGGGAGGCGCGGGGTGAGCTTGTGCTGCGGGAAATAGTAATGTCAGCAACGACGCGCAAGTCATCATGGGAACCGGAGGGCGAGAGGAACATACCGGGAAGTTCATCGGCAAATATTGAGCTGGTGTTGTACCAATACACGGCACCGATAGCAGCACCCCATCTTAATGCCGTACCCTTCCACGTCCCCTTCTTCTGGGCTGGTGCTGTGCTGAGAAATCGACGAGAGCCGGCGACGACGTTCTGAGCGCGGAGTGCGCGGACCGCGCTGGGCGAGGACCGCAGCGCTGAACGGTACATTTTGTGGTGCTGAAAGAACAAAAAGAGGGTGAACTATCACAAGAACATGAAAAGCAGACGAATTGGCGTGTGAAGGGAGTGGCAGCCGGCGACCCACGGGAGGTTTGTCATCAATCGAGGTTGCCGTCAAAATTTCTGGCGATGTTCGGCAAAAGCCAAGCCCAGGAGCATCCGGAGCGGTGTGATTGGCTGATACTTCAGACGGACCCACCTTAAAGTGGTCGCTGTCAGAACCTCAACTTGAACTTGACCTGCCACAAACTCATCCCTTCTTTCATGCTCCGAAGTAAACTGGAAGGAGTGAAGTTTAAAATGCGTCTTTCACCTATTATGTCCTCTTGCGAGCTTTTCGCGCTTTTCCTTGAATTTTTAGCGCATTAGTCATCTCTTTCTCAGGGTTCTGCCTTTCCATGTGGCTCTCACTGTCAAGCTCCCGAAGTGGGCGCGACCTGCAAACTCAACTTGAGAAGCCGAACGATACTTATCTCGGCGGAAGCTTGCACGATGTGGTCCCGCGACTCGTATTTGTCCATATCAGAATGTCTAAAACAGCCAACGCTTCTCTTTAGCTAGATATCTACAACCCAGAAAAATCTTTAAAATCCTCCCGGGTGATAAACTCGAAGACCTGTTGGACAATTGGATATCTCATTCTCCACCTTTTCGAGATTCCTCCAGGTCCCCCACACAGACAACGCCTGCATCCAGCACCAACAAGCCGGATCAGCAAAGAACCATGGACATCAGGGACCTGGTCTCAGACTCGGCCGATGCGATTGAATGGGATCCTGCAGCCCTCGTCCGAAACTCACGCCAACAGGCACTGCAGGCCGAGCCAAGACCGGAAAGGGATGAGAAGGCGGGGTTTGCACTCATCGTCCTCAATCAGCCTCTCGCGTTGTATCACATGGGGTTGATCAAGGAACTGTGGAAGAATGGTTCGTCTTTTTGTTCTTGTGTGATCGTGAAATGTGGGATGAAATTTGAGCCTGACAAATCAACAAAGCCTTTATTCGCGTTGCTGCCGATGGCGGCGCAAACCAACTCTATGACGTAGCCGGAGAACATGGCGATGAGTGTTTCGTGAGTTGCGCACAACACCGAACCTCTCCTCCCCACCATATTTCATGCATATCAAAATAATACTGACACATAAGACAGGACGACCTCCGCATCATAATAGGCGACCTTGACTCCCTCCGCGATGACGTGCGATCCTACTTCTCCCAGTACAAACACACCTCTCGTCACGCAACTCAAATAATCCACGACCCGGACCAGTACTCCACCGACTTTGGCAAAGCCGTCCACTACGTCCGCGAACACCATCGCGATCACGACATACTCGACATCGTCGCCATCGGCGGCCTGGGTGGCCGCGTCGACCAGGGTCTGAGCCAGCTGCATCACCTCTACCTCTTCCAGACGGACCCCAAGTACTCCCAGGGCAGGATGTACCTCTTCAACGGCGAGTGCCTCACTTTTCTGCTGAAAGCCGGCTGCCACCGGATCAAGGTGCGTGAGCCGGGCCAAGAGGATGCGTTTGGCAAGCATGTGGGCATCCTTCCGGTCAAAGAGCCGAGCGTAATCACGACCAAGGGGCTGGAATGGGACGTCGAGAACTGGGAGACGCAGTTTGGCGGCCAAGTCAGCACGAGCAACCACGTGTTGCCCCACACCCAAGTGGTCGAGGTGAAGACGACCAAGGACGTGCTGTTCACCATTGCGCTGCGGCAGGTCTAGTGGATCATTGCCGACGCTGAGTGTGGATGGGCGTACCGGTGTAAGAGACCGGAATGTCAATGAACAGCTTGTTGGTTGGAAGGTTTACCGGCTGTTTTGTTGTGTTTGGCAAAGAAGGGCACATCGTCTCACGACTCTTGGATCGTTTTTGGGTATACGGAGTACATAGAATAGGATAGTACCTCCTGGGGTTGATGATTATATTATATGGTCGTTCATGTCCTCAATGCGACATCCGTCCCAAACTCCGCGCTATATGAAGCAACAACCACAACATAAACAACGATCAAATCATGTGAGATCTTCTGCTTCCTCAGCTCTGTCCCTCCGCGCATAATACACCAAGCATATCAGTCTTTGAATGCAATGTCCAACCAAACTCACAATCATCCGAGCCTCCACATCCCCCACTGTCTACTCGCACCTTTTGCCTACCGAGCTGCAAGCTGGCAGTCACAACAGAGTCGACTCGTTTTTCGTCCATTCAGCACGCCGAACATCCGTGATCTGGCACAATGAACCCTCCGGGCTGCTCCCCTAGAGTCCTACCGCTCACCTCAAAAAATGCAACACCAACCAGCAAAACAGCACAAAAACAACCACCCCCGCCCAGAAAATCCACTTATCCTGCCTCGCCCGCCGATCAATCATACGAATCGTATCCCCCGAAATCCCCAACGTATTTCCAACGCTATACAACTTCTTCTGCGTACTCTTAAGAATCTCCCTTTGCTGATTCAGATCCCCGAGAACCGCCTGTCCTCTGGCAATGTACTCGTCTAGACTGGAATGTGTATTCCGGAAAAAATCCTGTTCTCGCAGCGCGTGTCCTTCTCTGGTTGTATCATTACTCCCTAACGCGAGAGACTGTCCCCGACCGGACTCGGCAATACTGCTTGTTCTCGCATGCCCGTAGCCATAGCCTGACGCGGTGGCAGGCGAAGTAGATGATGCTGTGGCGTAGGGATTCTCGGGGGTAGCGGCCGCGAAGGGTCGTCTCCCCAACAGCTCGGCGCGGTTCTGGGTCGCTGCGGCTTCTTCTCGTGCGGATTTTAGGCTGTCGAGTTGAGAGCGGAAGTCGGATAGCTCTGACCGAAAATTGCGTATTCGCTCGAAGGCTTTTTCTTGCTTTGCCGGGTTGAGTTCTTGCTTCGCGAGCTGGTTGTACTCGTCGATTGTGCGGGAGAAGGCGGTTAGAGACGCCGAGAGGGAGCCGAGGGCCGCGGGGGTGATTGTTTTCTGTGTATCGGGTTGTTGTGGGTGGTGATCGGGGGAAGAGGAGAGCAGGGAGGAGAGGTCTTTGCGGATCGAGGTGCTCTGCTTGAGGGCAGAGTTGAAGTGAGTGTTCTGAGCTGCATGTTAGCATTTTGTTTAGTAAAGGGGATAATAGGGGTATTGGTGACTTACCATGGCTGCGGGTGGGAATCGCTGTCCGACCTGTCGACTACTTTGTTTCGGGTTTCGCTGAATGGGGTGGTTTATGTTGGTCGATTGGAAGAAACCGATGAAGAAAGTCGAGCCACACCGAGAGAAGGCCAAATGAACAGCTCTGCACTATGTTGTCGTCTGGCGCGAATATCTGGGGTCGCAGCCTACAGAGTGGATGCAGGTCGCGAGCTTGAAAGGTGGCATTTGGAGAAATTCAATGTCGTCAAATAAGCTTGCGCACGGATAGGGTGGGCTTAGCGGAAAGTCTGGACCAGAAGCTTGGGCCATGATCGCTGGCTTGGCTTGTGGAGGATCTGCGTTAACAGAGGATGGTGGTATGCAGGTGAAAATATGTTAGTAGTCCAGAAGCTCAGCTCATTGGATGAGGGCGCCCGGGCTCAACAGTATGGTCTCATCCCTTCCGTCGACGCCAAAGTTGCGGTGTAGTACGACGTCCAGTCCTCTTCAACTAGACTAGGTCACCCGACAATCTGGTCTGGTTCTGTTTCGGGTACCCGTGTCACGGACAAGACGTTCAACGAATTTTATTTAGTAAGGGAGATAAGCCCACATGAAAAAGATGCCTACGGACTTCTACGGAGTAGCTCATATCGATTTTAGGTGTATGACATCAACTGTGAGTTGAGACTTCACGCGATGCCTCAGGAACTCGAAGCGAAATGGGTCGCAGACCTTACCTTATGGATCAGCTGCTTTTCGGTAATTTCATATGATTTCAAGGGCCAAAATGAGGCTCTTGTTGGATTTACGGGAATTTCGCACCCAGTCCGACCATTTTGTCGATAACACATTCAGAAGCAAATAGGTAACTATGAGACATTCAGCGCTGAACTTCAGATACATGGAATGATCACCATCTCGTACCCGCGCGGCGTGGGTTCACCGACGCATCACACGACTTCTTCTCATCAGTCTCACAGACGGCATCTGCACCCCCTTCCACCACGGCAAGCGCGCTGAAGTTCGCCGCGATGCGGCCGTGTCGTCTCGTCGCCCCGGGGCACGACATGGGCTCTGCAGGAGATCCGCCGGAGATAGCGACACCCTTCACAGTCATAGTGATGTAGTCGGCAAACTGGGCGCCGTACATAATGTTCTGGCCGTTCTTGGTGTCGACAATGTCGCTCACCGTCAGCTGCCGACCCTTGTTGTTCTCGCCCGTGCCGACGATGCCATCGGGGATCTCGATCTGGAGTCTCAGCCCCGCATTCTTCGTAATGTTTCCGCGCTGCCAGCGGATCGTGCCGTCGGGTACATCGACCATGTTCTGGCCGGTGCCTTCAATATCGAGCTGGAAGGTGGCGGTGTTGAACGAATGGATGTAAATCGCCACTGGGTTAGCAATCGACACCGAGGCGCCCTGCCTCGCAAGATTATTGACGAGGATTCCGATCTAAGCCGGCGCCGGGTGTGTGTCAGCAGGTGGTACCTTTGAATCAGCGAAGTCATTGGCAGGAACGTACAGTGGGATCCGAGTTCCGCTCTGGCTGACCATACGCCGAGCAGTTGATCAGCTTGACCTTGTCGGTGATGATCTTTCCATGGTCGTCTTTGCGGATGACGGTGCCCTGGGCTGCGATGTCGATCTCAGCTGAGAGGGTGTTGTTGGGTTGGACAAGATGCATGATGGAACCCGTGGTCGTCGAGTTGTTCCACTTGTTAGATGGCACATAGCTGCCGTCGGGGCCGAACCAGTCCGTGGGCTTCATCGACGCCTCGAACAAAGGGTTGAGGCTCTTGTACAGCGAACTGATTGTGTCGGGCTGGCTCTCAGCCACGAACTCCCAGTACTCTGGGCCCTCGCAGGTGTAAGTGACACTAATGATCCTCTTGTCTTCCGAGTCATCTGAGTCATCTCTCAGGATCGACCATTCAAGGTATTCATCCTGTTGTAATCGATCGGAGTCTGCAACAATCCAGCGCTGCGGCTCGTTGGGGTGCTCCGTCTTGACTAGGTTGGGGAAACCGATCCAGGTGATCGAGACGGGCTTCTGGTCGGTGTCATACGCCGTCACGGTGCCGTTGAAGAACTGCGTCAGGGGCGTGCGGTTTCCATCGGGGCCCTGAAGAGCGCCGCCATTGGGTTTGGTGGCCGTGATTTCCATGTTCATCCAGCCGGCGATCTGCTCCGACCAACCCAGCCGCTGTTCCTGGGTGAGACCGTCGTCGACCCCAGGATAGCCCGGAGGGTCGAACTCTTTGAGCTTCTGGACCGAGAAGACGGGCATATTGGAGTCGGTGGACAGTTGAGGCAGGTGCTTGATTGACTTATTCTTGACCTGTCGTCGCTGATGACAGTGAAGACCCTAATAGCTTTGCCTATGAGCACACTTCAGCGAAAACCGCCCTATCTATACCTCCGGCTGACTGCCCGTCGCGCCGCGCAACCTGGCGGATGTGATTTCGGCCGAGATGATCAGCAAGAGCGGCTCCATAAGTGCCGACATGCTGCAGAAAAACACTCCAAAAGAAAGTTCGAGGCGTATTACCTCCTCGCGGTTGCGAGCTGAGGGTGGACGTCTTTAGACTTTGTTGAGGTGTGGTTGTGTGATTACTGATTGGTGTGGGAGAACATCATAGTTCTAGACCGCGCCACCAAGCATTCGAGTGCCGAGACGGGCTTTGCTGCAGGAAAGCGCGGCAGCCATGTCGGCCTCGCAGTTCGCACGTGGTCATGACGAAACGTGGGTCTTCCCATTGGCCCATCCTGAGCTCTTCTGCAGTTGACCGGCCCCCCGGCATACGATAGCTACGGGATTATTTTGCCAGACTCACGTCAGCGCATTATGCTCTTTTCTCAGCGCGCCACAGTCCTGCGTCTCCATCGTTGGCTAATACAACATTCGACTTGCTGCATGACACCTCAACCCACCTCAGCTGGCCACAACCCGCGACGTTGAAAAGGCATGGACATCAAATCTTGGTATAACAGTTAGGTATCGACTTGTCGTTAATACGAATGTTGACTGAAAGCGTCGGTATGTGTCCACTAGCAAGATTTGCTATTTGTGTTCTTCCCCTCACTCTCTTGCTCAGACACATCAGCCAGTCATCATGATGGTCTATCGATGCACATTGTCTGGGCTGCAGCCTGCTATGTGCCCGGTTTCGGCTCTGCTGTGTTTCGACAGCAGGTGGTGGTGTGTGATAACAGCACGAGCCTCCTACGCCGCGAGAAGTGTGGCAGGGCCTTCAGTCTTGCGTGGCAGTTGTCACGAACGCGCTTCCGCGAGAGTCAATCGGTCCTCTTCCCTCCACCTAGAGTACAAATATCAGCACCTCACAGCATAACTGACGACTGAGGCGAATGTGCCCCCATGCCATGCCCGCTTGTTCCACTTGCGTCTCCTGTTAGCAAAGATGGCCTCGAACCTCTTCTGGCGCGAGTTCACCCGCGACGGCACCCCTGACCGTGATCACCTAGCCGACGCGCAGTTCTTGTCGACTAACTTTGTCGACTTCTTTGGGAAATGGCTACAGGATGGCCAGAACAGCACCACTGACACTATGGATGCTCTGACTAGAGTCTTTTTCGGTACGCCCCCGCGTTCTATACAGCCAATTATGCTAATGGCCAGTCACAGAAAACCCGACTCAGTATGCAACGCAGGTCTTTATGGTAGCGGATGGTAGCTTCGTTACCAAGGCCAATCGGCCGACTAGCGACTGGTTCAACCCGCATGTTCGCTTTCTCACCATTATCACTCTTCCAAACAACGGCGCGTTTAGCACTTCGGACAAAGAATGGACTCTGTGCATCGTGGCCTCCAGTCTGCTTACGAACCCCCAAGCGTTCCTCCAGGTAGCATCTTGGAACGGCAAGGCATTCCGCTTCTACCAGGTAAATCCCACACATTTTCATTGCGGGCAGGCCTTTGCTGACATGGCATTATTCAGCGCGATCAAAACAACCAGGGACAGCCGATCTGGAACTACTTCGGAGTGTCCACCGACGCTTTTGGCCAGAATGCCTATCTCGGCCCGTTCAACGGCCATGTCAACGGATCGTGCATCATGAAGGAGCTACACTCGTAAGCTGGCCCTTGACCGAATTCTTGTGAATGAAGATCGAGGTCTCAACTGTCTTAACCAGGCCATGGATCCATTGGTTCAACCCGTCATCGTCTGACGATTTCATCGCATGCCTGTCAGAGAAGAACAAACAGGATTTCCTGGCGGCGCCGTACATCACCCAGCCCGGTCAAGGCCTCCTCTCGGCTCTAACAACAGGCCCCGACGTTCTAGAGCCAATGATCGAAGCCGGTGTGACCAACTGGTTTGTCCAGCGACTCAGATCCGACTTCTTCGACGCAAAATCTAACCTTCTCTTGTCACCGGCACACGTCCCGCGGTGGGTGGCGCACCTGTTCTTGACCACGACAATCAACATCTTTGCGGCTACCATGGATTCGAACGGGACGACCTTTCGGATTCCCGCCGACCATTTCTATGACAACGAGCTCCTTGCAAGCGCCGGCGTTGGGCATCTCTTGGTTGGTGCCACTATTGCTGCTTACATTCTGCATATCGAGCTTACCAGACTTGAACTCAGGATAATGCTCCAGATCTCGATGTTTCGATTAGCACGGAGGAGTACCAGGCTGCGGTTGAAAAGTTGCGGCTATCGATGCTGCAGGAAGTCGATCTGTTCACAGGCAATCCCAAGCCCCTGGACTATCTCGAGCTCCCACTCAATGCCCTCGGTAGCGACAAGCGAGACGAACAAGGCAAAAAGGTCATTGGCTTCCGCGTGGTCGACGAGAACAGCGAAGGCCAAGCCCCATTCAATATTCTCCACTCCTCGTTTGAAGATGCCCAGGGTGTCCTCAGGATGCAGACGCTCAAGAAGTTAGGCCCCAACAAATCGCTCGGCTTGTTCTCCCAAAACACATTCAACGCCATCATGATGGTCGATTTTTGGAATCCTCTCTACTCAGTGAGTGTCTAGTTACCGAGTTGCTCTTTTTCGTTTTGTCCTTCTTGTCAGGTGGCGGGACTGAGTTCCTTCTACCGAGTCACAAAGTTCCTGGACTGAAATAGCAGCTGACATTTGTTGACCGCAGTGGAGGCGCGGAATTCTGATGCAGTATGTGCCTCAGCAGACCACCTGGAGCGGTAGTGCTTATGACTTGGAGGCTCGCTTCATCCAGAACGTCACCGAATCGGCCTATGTCAAATGCGGGATCACCGACAGCCCGGAATATCGGTTCATTGAGTTGCTCAAGGTCAATCTTAGCACACACCAGAAGAACATCAACAACTATTTTGGTGCAATCATGACTTACCTCAAAAGACCCGATACCAGGGCACAAGCCATCATCGACTATCTGTCCCTTGCTGAGTCACGCAGGCGAATCTACCGACCCCTTCCACTTGATGAGTTTGGCTCATCCATGCCTTACGCATTGAGCATCCCATATGGCAGCCCCGTAATGGAGATGCGTTCGGACGGAAGGATTCAGCCGATGTCGACAAGAGGTGTCGACTTCCTGAAACAATGGACAAGCTCTCTCAAAGGTGTCAATCCCCAGGTCATCCCAAACGCCGCTGAAATCAACGGGCCGGTGTCTATTTCCGCCCTACCTCGGCCGTCGCTATTGGCATTGCCATGTCAAAGCAGTCTCGCCTCTACCACCACAGAGCGTGTTCTTGCCGGCCGGGGCTGTCCCTACGCAAAGAGAAGTGGACGGATTAGCCACACGGGTTGCCCAGTTGCGTCAATGTCGCTTGAGGCTGTTCCAACCACGCGGCCGCAACCTCCAAACTGGACAGATGACGTCCTACCACTCATAACCGACCCCTATTGGATTCCAGAAGCCAAGAGGTCAGGAAATAGCTCGGACTGGATCACAGAGATGAAGTACTACGGTAACTGGGACCTCTCCAAGTATGAGGATGTCACCAAGCGCGTCGTCTCCATCTACCAACATCTCCGCTCAAAGACAATGCCTATCACAGACGACCCTGATGATTACTGGCCGGAGGAGGCGCTTGGGAAGATCCGGCTGTGGGCTAATGCCGGCTTCCCCTTGGACTCGTCGTCTGCTCCGGCCCCAAAGCTGATCATCCCGCAGTCAGTAGAGCCTCCTCCGACTTATCGAATCCGCCGAGACATCATGAGTCTCTCCAAGGAAGAGCTTGCCGTCTATCAATCCAAGCTCGATGACATTCTGCAGGTCGGGCACCTAGACTCCAAGTGGCAAGAGCTGGGGTTTCTTCGTAAGTTTTAGGGAAAGATCATCGCAAGCCTGCTTTCAGAGACTAACTAAAGAAAACTAACAGATGCCGAATGGTGCCTTCACTACCAGGAGGCGACCTTTCTCTGGCACCGCGCATACCTGCGTTACGTCGAGGAGCAGATCGACTTTCCCATCCCCTACTGGAACTGTTTCTCCACCGGGTCAGCCAACCCAGACTCTCCGTTCGCTGGCGTGCCGCCGGTTTTCTTTGAGGAAACCTACGTCTCACCCAAGGATGGATCAGTCCGGCCCAATCCGCTCAAGTACGCCCTCGCTCTCAACGGCGTATCCAAGGACCCAAAGAGCCGCCTCGTGACGCGAGACCCAGTTCTCGTCCAGGGGAAGTCAGCCGGCGCTGGATGGGCTGCAAAGATCGCACTCTTCACCTTCTACCACGAGCAAATGAGCCACTCCTTGAGCCAAAAGAACTTCACCTCCTCCAACACGGCAGAGAAGTTCGGATTCCCATGGCAAAACATTCCGTCCTTCGGCGAGAACAACCCGGACTCAAACTACCCGTTCCGCTTCGATTTCGACGAACTCTTTGAGCAAGTTCACGACAACATCCACGGATGGGTCGGCCCGGACATGGCAGATAACAGCTACACCGCCTTCGATCCAATTTTTCTATCTTACCACGCCAACATGGATCGCCTGACGTCCATCTTTCTCGACTCCAACCCCACTACGCAGCTGACCTCTCGCTACCCGCTCCAGCCGTTCCTCGACAACGGCACGCGTCTCGCGTACGACGACCCCCGCCGCTGGATTTACACCACCATCGGCGACATGGCTAAGGACACTCGCGCTCTGGGCTACACCTTCGCTCCGCCATTGTCTCCGGACGTCAAGTCGTCGTCGCTAAAGTCCTCAGCGGCGCTATTCTCCGCTCCTTCTCAGCCGAATGGCGGCCGCGCTATCAGCTTGCCTCTTCTCTCGGAGACTAATGATGCAAGCAATGCGGATGTCAAGAAGAGGATTCCGTATGTGATCTTCACCGGGGTGGGTTGCACGACGTCCAGCTACCGCGTGGATGTGTTTACGCCGCAGGCAACATCGATGGTGCCGAATCCGACGACGAACCCTGATTTTATCGGGCAGGTGACACGGATCGGTATGGGTCGCGGGCGGGTAAATGGCCGCCGGGGTCCCGGGAACGGAAGGTGTCGGAAACCGGAGGCAACGAGGGTGTTGAGTGCCGAGAGGGTCGCGGAGCGGTTGTTGGAGGGCGGCCCGGAGGCAGGCGTTAAGCTTGTTGTTACGGGTTTCGAAAGCGGACAGGAAGTTGGCGAGGAGGAGCTCAAGACTTTGTCTGGGTTCGAGGCGAAGGTTGTGTGGTTATCTTCGTAGGGTGTTGGTCCCTGGACTGTCTGGAAAACCGTTGGGGAGCTATCCCTTCGTCGACGCTAAAAATGCAGTGTCGGGAATCTTGCCGTTCTAAGTCATCCACATCCATTGGACCATGTCAGATGGAAAGGGTGCCTGTCAGAAAAGGAATGCTGAGTGTGGTCACCTAGAGGTCAAAGGATCTAGGCAAAGGATCTAGTCAAAAGGATCTAGGCAAAGGATTTAGGGAAAACCCAAGGGACTAGGAAATGACCCAAAGGAGCTGGCGCAGCCAGCTCAACCAGGTTGAACTATCAAAACCTACGAGTAGATTTGCCACTATAAACGAGTATATGAACTAGGAATCTAGCCTCCCTAGATCCTGGGAAGAAGGAAGACAATCACACAGTTGCAACTCCCATCAACTCCACAGAATCCAGTGTGCAGCACTTCAGACAGACCCTTGTCCTCTGTCGAGACTAAAATTGCAGTGCACAGTTCGACTGGGACATTTTTGCCGTGCTCAGGGGTATCTATTGGCTCGGCCGACCGACCGGCTGGGTGCCAATCAAATTCGATGTCATTCTCGGGTACCATGCCCTTCCCATGGTCTTTCCCAACAAAAGTGCCAATAAAAGATTGGATGAAAAACCAGGCTGTAAGATGAAAACATACTAAACTTGGAACTTTTCCTTCCAGACCCGACCGAACCTTCAGATCATAAGAACCCCTGGCACCTACAGCTCTACCGGGATTTGAAACCGTTCTTGAACTTACTTGCCCAGGCCCCGATTTACACATGAAAATACCTCTATATCTGCAGCATAACCTGGTATTCATCTTCCTAAGACGTATATTCTGATCCTGCTAGTGAGCAAGCTGTGTTCACTGTAACAGGATTCAAATATCTAGCATATCCGTCTAGATAAATGATATTAGGTTATGTGTTAGATTTAACTGACATCGTCTGCCTATTAATGCAGGACCTAACAAAGCAACTCACCAAGGCTCACATCCCGGAAAAGCTGTGCCTCAGTACCGAGCTGGCAACCCATCCAGCGTCCGCCACGTAGTGTTGGCCACCTCCGAAATCCAAGTATACCCCTGGCTGGTCCCGCAGGTCGACAATCCGCTGGCAGCCGTCACACAGTTCAGTTTCGGTAGCGTGGTTGTCGCGATTCCGCTGAACAGTACCCTGCATGCAACACATCAAATATGTCAGCCAACATCAACTTCAAGCCGAACTTCACATCCGCCCTCAGATAATCCAAACAAGTAGTTGTGGGGAGAAAAGACTCACGGATGTACAGCATCAACATCAATACAAACCCAATCTGCCTTAATATCCAACCGATTCGTCGCCTCATCAAACCGGAAAGTACAGTTCTTAGGCGCAAGCGGCAGCTCCCCCGGTCCAAACGCGCAGGGGTACCATTCATCGGCACTCTGCAAATCTACATCATTGTGGTTGACGAACACAGGATAGTCAAACAGGTTATTCTTGGTGTTGAGCTTCATGTTGAAGCTGACCGCTCCTCTCGAGGCCGACGACTTCTCCACCTCAAAATTGCTCAAAATCCAAGATGGCGAGACCACCGACGAGACGGTACATCCGTCAGCCGTCGGCAGCGGATCCTCGATCGAGTACGGCGCGAGGTTCTCTTCGGTCACGACTTCGCCGTGCACCGTCACAGCATCGGCTTCGCACGATGTCGTGGTGTCGTCTTTTGAACACTTGAGAGAAAGGGTCGTGGTTCCCCTTGCTGAGTAGCTTATCCTACATCCAACCAAAGCACGTCAGTCGGCCTCTCACAAACTAGCATGGTTAGGAAAGGGGGAAACGTACGGTCTCGCAGCATCAACATCATCGCAGAACCAAGTCTGGTTGATCCCAAACGTCCAGCTGCGCGGATAAAACACCGTCTCGGTCTTGTAAGAGTACCGATTCCGGCGCGTGAAATCGGAGCCCCCGTCGCAGGTCATGCGCACGGCCGGGTCTTCGCCCTCCGCAGCGCTGAAGTACATGAGGCAGCCCGCCGAATAGCCAGTCGCCTGGTTGACGACGTGGAACTGGATCGACTGGGACTGGATGGCCAGCTGGTCGCTGCCGGTCTCGTTGATGAAGATTACCGTTCCTAGCGTCCAGGTTGGTGTTTTCGAGGATGCGACGCATCCCGGGTTCGCGTGTCCGTCGGGGCCGGAGGCGTAGTCCGGGGTTATGGCTACCGGAGCCAAGAGGGAGCCTTTGATCAGGTCGACTGGGTTGGCGGATTTGCATGCTGCTGAGTTGGTGTCGCAGGACAGTGGGACTGTCGTGTTTCCCGATGCTGTGAATTCGACACTGTTGTTTTGGAGAATGATTATTAAGTATCCGGTGTTCTGTGGGTGTTTTGGGTACACACGTACGGTTTTGTTGTGTTCCTATCATCGCAAGACCAGGACTGCTTGACCTGAACCACGGCCGATGCTGCTTTCACCTGTATCGACGCTTGTAGGGAGGCGTCAGTTTCTGACCCGGATGGCGCTGCACATGTACTCCAGCTTTCGGCTCCTTCTCCGGTCTGGCAGGTGAGTTCAACAGATGAGCTGGTGACTCGGTTGAGAAGACTGAAAGTCGCGGCGTTTGACCCGGCGTGAAAGTTATTGATGAACCAGCTGGGAATGCTGAAGGAGTTGGTGGTGCAGTTGGTGTTGCTTGCTTGTATTTGCTGTGCTCTTGGGATTGTGCTGGGGGCAGCAGCCGCGAGGGCCGCAAAGAGGACAAGCGACCTGAAGGTCATGGCGGGCTTTCCTGGTACTATTATCTGAGATAATGGCTTGGTATCTCCGAGCTCGAAGCAGATTCGGCTTGTAGAGAAAATCCGAGGCATTCGAAGGATATCAATCAGCACATAAAGGGCAGCAAGGTTAGAGCCGTGCGGGTGGAGGCGGACACGTGGGCGTGGTATGGAAAGGGGATTAGACACAAATGAGAACAATAGAATGAAAGACAGAGCCTCATTTAACAAAGTGGCCTTTTTCCCGCTTCCTCTTGAAATCCCTCTTATCCATTCCTCGATTTACTCTAAGACCTGGCCAGTACACCGGGCCGGCCGTTCACCGCCTCCACGGAAAGCTGCATTCGTCCGCTCACGCTATTCTTCTTTGGTTTTCTTCCAGAGATGTTCCAGAAGCCTTCTATCCTTCCCGTCCCTGACCCTTCCCGTCTTCCACATCCCGGGTGGAACACACCAGATCTGACAGGCACCCCGCACGTAATACACGGTAGGACCATCAGTATGGGTAGAGACAAAAGTGGGGGGAGGTGAGGGGAACGCGGGATCTGGTTTTGCACATTAATATGTCTGCAGGTATCTGCAGAGGGGTACAGGAAGTAAATTTCGGCGTAGGGGGTTGGGGGTGAGAGGGCATTGGAGTTGTATTGCTTTCAGCTGTCTGGGTGGACGAGCTAATATATGTGTAATAATGTGACTTTAGCCTCGTGTTATAGACTGCAGCACCCATATTATCGCCATGAACAAACTTTGATACGGCACATTTCCCGGATGATCACGGCAATTCTCTTCGTGCTTCGCCTGACATGCCACCTGTTTGATGCACTCAAACTTTTGTACTGTATTAGTTAGCGATCGTCATCTAGCAACCTAATAAACCACTAGATCTAGGCAAGCCTTCTTAAACAACGACCAGGAAAGCTTCACGACATCTCAGCCATAGGTCAGCCCAGCCCAGTCCCAGTACAAACAATAAAAAAGAAGAGAAAATCTGTATGTGCCCATATTTGTCTCGTATAACTCCTTACTGCTTCTCATAGTTGACAGCTTGATAGGGACAGTAAAACAAATCACTCACTCCATAATGAACTTCGTCTCTCTCTGCCTGTCTAACATTCTCGCGTTCACTACATGCCATTACCGAGACAGACTTTGCTATTTGAAGAGGCGCACAGTCTTGGCGTTGCTAGGCACGCCGTTCTGCAGCACGAACAGCATCCAATACCCCGGTAGCGCGACCCAAGGGTCAGAAGGAATCTCAGCCGTGTATTTTCTGTCCCCCTGCGGTACAAGCGTCAACGGGATGCGGCGTAGGTCGTTGTTCAGCTGGTGCGTGACAGCGCTGTACCGAATAAGACTTGCAGTCAGGTCGACCGGCACGTCCGTCTGGATCTCGATCTTAGTGCCAAGCTTGTGCTCGCTAGTCACATTGTCCCCAGTGATCTTGGGTCGTTTGACGAGATTCTTGCCGTCAGACGTGAGCAGATACGGCGGCTGGTAGATTTGTGCATCGTAGTGGTTCGTGTCCTCGCGGTCGGGGGGGTCCGTGGTCAGGCCGCCACCACCAACAAGCACCGTCGCATCGCGCAGCAGCATAGCCCACGAGTGGTACCCGCGGGGGATCGAGTTGGGGCTGGCGTCTCGCCAGGTATCGCGAGAAGGCGTGTAGATCTCTGGCGTCGCGACCCAAGTCTCGTCGTAAAAGGGCTCGCCTTGCTTCTGGCCGCCGACGACAAAGACCTCGCCGTTGGGAAGGATGGCGGCGTTGGCAAAGGTGCGGGCGTACTTCAGCGGCGCGAGCTTTTTCGCTTTCACCTCCTCGCCGGGCGTTACGTTGCCGATGCTCATGCCGAAGACATTGTTGGTGGCAGGAAACCGGTGCTCGCTCTTCGCCATGTCTTTGGGGTTTAGCCAGTAATGGTAGTTGGGAGCACCGCCGGCCGTGAGGATGGAGCCGTTGACGGCATCGTACATGACTGCCGCACCGCAAACGGTATCGCCACTACTGGATTTGTCGGGCGCGTCCTGTCGCAGGCCTGCAGACACAGCCTTTTCCGACCCCTTGGCCAAAAAGAACCAGTTCATCTTCAGGGAAGGGCCCGCGTGGAATACGGTACCGTCCTTCCAGGCAAACAGCCAGGGGTGGTGTTGCCGCCACTCGGCCTTGACGCAACCTGCCGTCTTTGACTCTGGGAGGCATTGGCTCTTGCTCATCCTGATGGCGTCTCCCGGGATCTTTGGATCCACCATTGTCCAGTTGCGGAACTTCGGATCATAGATCTCGCCGTCCTTGTCCTCGTCACCGCCGCCACCCGACCAGGTGCCCCCGATCATAAATGTTCTGCCATCAGGCAGGTACGTCTGACCCTGGTATCCCCGTTGCTTTGCAATTTTATTATTGGTTGGCTTTACCCAAACTTTATCGGGATCGTTGTCGGGGTTGTAGATGCTGAAGATATCTGGCGAGGACCCGCCAGTGAAGAAGACCTGGCCCTTCTCATCCATCGACGTTCCAGGACAAAACACATCGTGATCTGTTTTGTCAATGATTTGCTGCGTAATATCTCCACCTGCGGGATCCCACTCGGCTAACAAGGTCATCTTGGGTGTGTGACGTTGGTCATATTGGTTGTCTCTAAAGGATGCCAAGGTCACCAACCGGCCCGTTTTTGGGTTCAGCCACGCAGTGACAGGCACCAGAGGGAAATTCAGTGTGTCGGTCCATCTTCCTCCGTTGGGCACGGCAACTGGAAGGGCAGGGACGGTCCAGACGGTGATATCGCTGATGGCAACGAAACCCGTGTCTCCGTGTGTATCGGCGATCCAAAGGCGCACGAACTGGGCTTGGCGAGGCTCAAATATGGCACGGGCTTGAATATCTAGTTGTTAACACCTCCATCATTTAAATGCGTGGTATGTTAGATGCTTACTTCCCCCTCTATTGTCTTTCCAGGCCCCTCGCGCAACGGGCTGCCAATCTCCTGTTGCCCCGCGAACGTCGACCCGATGTTTACGGACCACTCCTTTCCATTTGAGATTTTTGCTCGGCTTCACCTCGAGGCTGTGCATAGTGACTTCTCCTCCAAGGTCGATGGTGATCCACTGAGCAGCGCCTGGCTTGGTTTCACTTTTCCATTCCGTCGTGTCTCCATTCTTGTCAATTGCTTTATCGCATCCAAACTTGCTGGCGTCCTCGGTGCTGCTGCACTCTATCACTTTCCAGCAGCTGCGGTCGTTTATGGGCGTTGCACCCCAGGGTTTTGCTGCGACTATAACAGGCGTGTCGTCGACTATGGCTTGCTGGCCATCAAGGGGCGCATCGTGGTGATGGGGCCTAGCACCGCAGTGCAAGACGGTATTGTAGGCCAGAGCAGCAAAGTTGGCGATTGGCTGCCCAAAGAAGATGGCAAAAGCAAAGAAAGATGTCAGAAATAGGGCCTTGATGACAAAGGGGAGCTGCCTGGCCTTTCCCCGGGTTGTCTGCGCCCTCGGCGCTGGCGGTTGAAGCCAGGTGGTCTTCTCTGCATCTTTGGAGACGGGAAGAAGGATCTCCGAGTCCGACGGCGCATCGGACTCAGAACGGGCCACTGCCTCGAAGAAGAAGCGGCGAAGGTTGAACATCCTGCTTAAGTGAATACTGCAGCGGGGTTTTCAAAGGGAGATGAGATTCATTTTTCGAGACGTGCCTTCCGACCCGGGGAAGTTGACTTACATGTATCTTATTTACATGTCTTAGAGTCAAGCACAACTCGACCGCCCCTCTTTTCGATGCTTCCCTGTTTGGCCGGCTTTTCACCGTCGCCGACATCAATCCTCTTGCATCCTCTTACATTGCCTTACCTTTGAGTGGAGGTATACAGATTTGGTGAGGAAGTGACGAGCGAGGACTTCGGCATCCCAGATCTGACATGGCGTTTTGGATCCAGCGGGTTTCGATAAGAAAAAATGGTCTAGACTGGAGCCTGGTGCAAAATGGCGCTTCCTTTTAAGGCTGAAGGCCCCCCAAGTGGCGAGCTGAATCTGCAGCTCACCCTGCAGGTGACTTGCAGCTGAGCTGTCTCAAAAAACGGAGTCCGGCCCCGGCCCCCCGGATTGGGGTGAAGAGCGCAGAACTGCAGATCCCGAGCCCGGCTCTCGAGGCTGTTTGCTTGCTTGGACGACGCTTGCATCGGAGCGGTCCACCGGATTTTTACGTGCTGAGGTCACTGCCGGTGTGTCAGCCCACTTTGGGCACAGACCACAAATCGAAAGGCTTTTTTGGAGGGACCAGAAGTCTCTCCTCTTGGCATCATTCTTTCACCACACAATCCAACATATTTGTTCCTGTTGCCGTCCACTTCTCTCGTCCGTCAGGCTGTTTCTTTCTCCTCCCCTCAAGCATATTCAACACTGGCGCACTTCCGGAGTGGATATGAGTGGTAACTGCCGTGATTTCTTCGACGGAGAGACTTCAGTCATCCGCGGCTGCGTACAACAGATCTGCACTAAGGCTCCGACAAAGGTGAAGTGGGAATGTTGTTTCTGGAGGAACCTTGCATGCTGCCTGCATGCATCTGGTGGCTTAACACGCACGACAGCGGTCTAGACCAGCGCTTGCCGCTGTCATACTCAAGCCATTACCCCAGCCAACCACACGATGCAGAAAAGGGCTGTGGTTGAAAAGGAATTCGACGTTCATCGACACTCCAGAGGAGACATGCGGATATTCCGGTGCTCCTGGACTTTTCCAGGCCAGCCCCCTGCTACACGAGCATTTTTCTTTTCATCCACAGAGCCACTCGTCTCATCACCATATTAGTCATTGCTGGCATGCGCGCCCAGATCAAGCCAATTGATTGAATCATGGGGGGGACAGGATGCAGAGCCTGTGCACTGCCGGTATGATTGAACATCGTCAACCAGCCCCGGTGCTGCTTGCTTTCTGCCCGCATATGCATTCGGTAAACTCCAAAGGCCAATGAACCAACGGGACCGAGCCTCTGGTACCTAATACGCCTGCTACTGAGAGCTCCGTACCGGAAAATCGAAACGTCACGTGTGACGTTTCAGCTCAAGCTGGGTATATCCCACCTTCGGCTTTTCCTCATCAGGTCAAGCACATCACGACGTGGTCCAGACCAATCCAGGTCATGCAAGCCAAATCAATAAAAGCCGAAATAGACTCTACGGCGTCCTTTGATGAAAGAAGCCACCCTCCGTCCCTCCCTCCCTGAATGTACGCAGCTCTCGATAGAGCAGGTTCACATGTCCTCTTGGCGCACCACCAGCCAGCCACGGAGTTCTTCTTTGAGAACAGTTTGCAACAACGGGTATGTTGGGGGCCAATTCCGGGGATAATCATTATCCTATGAAATCGTGAGAAGCTTCAGACAACTCTCTCATCAGACAAATGAACGCCCAACGTCCGCTCTGGCCCTCGAGCATTGAAGTTCTTCAACACGCAGGCACAAGTCCATTATTTCCTCAGTCTCTAGCATCCTATTTTCTCAGTTCAATTGTACTGTACCTAACATGTCTACCGTTGTCGTTCCTCCTATCATCCCTCCTACCGTCCCTCCTACCAACCCTCCTGTGGAAAAACTTGAGAAGCTTGAGGACATTCAGGGCGATATCTGGAGCAAGGGTTTTCCGAAGGACAATGAAACGTACTATCTGTTTCAAATCAAGCATCCAGCAGACTTTGCTCGCTGCTTGAGGAAGCTGGTTACGGATCAGCCACATCTCATTCCGAACCTGAACATGGTGAAAGTCAACTGGGCCGAGATCAAAGCGGAGAAGAAAAGGGCGGATGCACACAAAGAGCAGCCCAAGAGACTGCCCATGGCAAATGCCTTGATTGCCTTCACCTACAAGGGCTTGGAAATTGTGAGCACCACGACGAATGGTTTCTCAATCCACTGACCTGTCATTAGATCCGAGGTGGTCTTCAAAATCCCGACGACTTGTTGCTGGAAGACATCGAAAAGACCGATCCGGCCTTTTCCCACGGTATGAAATCAGCCCCCCTGAACGATCCGACAGCTGGACTGGACCCTCTGTTTGCGGATCCCACAGCAATCCACGGATTACTCAAGGTCGCAGGAAGCTCTAAGGAGAAGGTAAATGAACGCCTAAAAGAGATTCAAGTCGCTCTGCAGTGTGACAAGGGAGTCATCAACGACGTGCCTGGGGGAACTGAGGGCCGTATTGATGGTGCCGTCAGAGAAGGGGATAACCGTGGCAAAGAACACTTCGGCTTCCAGGATGGCATCTCGCAACCCCTGATGAATGGGCTCGACGACCCGCCACCCGCGCCGGATTCTGGGGCCCTGGCTACCTCCACCATGGAAACTGAGCCAAAGTTCCTAATCGTAATGGAAGGCACACGCAGTCAGGGTTCCAATGACATCCCTCGTCCTGATTGGATGCACCAGGGCTCCTTCCTCGTGTTTCGCAAGCTTGAGCAGAACGTTGAGGCTTTTAATGACCTCACAGAGAAGAACTTTAAAAGATATGAGTGCCGAAACGCAGAGCACATGGGTGCAAAACTGATGGGACGGTGGCGGAGCGGTACACCTCTTTTCTTGTTCTTTTTTTCTTTCTGGCTCGATCCATGAGGTTTCTAACAAGTTCCTCCCACAGGTGCCCCGATCACACTACCGGCATATCACACCGCCGACGATCCCACAGGGGACCACTGCAAATCAAAAAAAATGAACAACTTTGGTTACGAGAAGGTCGACGACAACTCGACCGCGCGTGGATGCCCCCTCGCCGCCCACATCCGCAAGACTAATCCGCGGCGGACCGACGAAGAGGACACAAACGCCAGTGACCCCGGGCTCAAATTCACAAGGATCATCCGCGGCGGGATCCCATACGGGCCCGATCACACGAAGGGGGAGAAGCCAGGTGTGATGAAGCGCGGGCTCTTGTTTGCGTGTTACCAGGGCAGCATCGAGGATGGTTTCCAGCACATGCAGAGCAGCTGGTGCAACACTGATACTTTCCCCATGGGCGGTTCCGGCCTCGATCCCATCGTCGGCCAGGGAAAGAGCCCGGACGACATGAAAATGTTGATCACGGAGGGCAAAGAACAGGTGCAGATCAATCCGCCGCTGGTGACTTTCAGGGGTGGCGAGTACTTCTTCGTGCCGTCCATCAAGTCTTTGAAGGGCGTATTGACCGCAGCGGCGCCCCTACACTAACTTCGAACACGACTTAAACGAATGGCACCTTTTAGGAATATAGCAGCAGCTCCTTGTTTGGTTCTAGTTTAATTTATTAGCAGTGGCTTGTAATTCATTTTGTTGGTTCCTAAACCCAATACATGTCCAGACAGAGAGCCTTACAAGGTGATCACACGCAGGTTTTAAGTTTTAAATATCGCAAGGGCAATATATCTCCCATGCTCTCGGGGTCTCACAAGGCCAGCCGTACTTTACTAGGTAAGTAGTCAAGTACCTAACCATTCCTCCCTCTCCCTCCTCCAATGGGAATCGTTGGACTCCTCATCTGCCGCCAGCTCTGCCCCATTGGAGCAGGTCTTTTCACGCTCGGCGATCCACGGATGGGCAGCACAAAGTCCCGTTTTTGGGTGTCGTCCACGGCGTGAAACATGACGGAGCCGTAGCTCGCGAGGGCGACCTTGATCACCGGCGCTGCTCCTCCTTCCATTGCTTGTTGCAAGCGATTAAAAAGTAACCAGAACACAGAAGGCAAAGACGGCCGCCCGTCCATATCCGTGCTCAGCAGCTCCACATCCACAACGATATAGACCTGTCTCTGTCCGGCAAGACTAGACGCCAGAAGTTCAACCCACTCTGCCTCCGTCGTGGCCGTCTGGAACCGCGCACACGCCGCGCGAGCGGTTCCTTCCGGCACGGACTTGCGCAGCTGCAGGGCTTGAGCGGTGAGATACTTGAGGATATCAATCACGGAGACCTTGGAATTTGGGGTCGTTTTTTGTTGTGGGGTTGGGTTCAGCGCCCAGAGGATTGGGGCATCGGCGTTCTGGACGCACTCGACCATGCTGACGAGAAACCCTTTGATCTCGACGCGCAGGGCGAAGGTTCCCTGGATCATGATTAGCGAGGACGAGTTGGCGGCGCCCCAGTTCCTGAACCGTGGGGTGCGCCAGAATTCCGCCATCTGGTTCTTGGGTCCTCTTGACCGTGAGTACCGGTTCCGGTGGAATAACGCTGACTGGAGGGTCTTGTCTGGCGCCTCTAGAGGTATGTTGGAGAGGTGTGTGAGTATTTGTGAGAACTGGAGGTCGGAAAGCATGGTGTGTGTGTTGAGATGGTAGCTCGCGTTGAGCTGCTGTTGTTCTAATGAGCAGTTGTGTTAGTAAACTTGCAAAAGAAAGACTAAAGATAG
Organism: Apodospora peruviana; assembly: GCA_033439685.1. Classification (NCBI taxonomy): domain Eukaryota; kingdom Fungi; phylum Ascomycota; class Sordariomycetes; order Sordariales; family Lasiosphaeriaceae; genus Apodospora; species Apodospora peruviana. The sequence continues at coordinate 453,618 of JAUEDM010000009.1, forward strand.
AGGAGTGATTGTCATGATTACCTATTAACTTCTGCTTGACGTCGAGGAGAAGGAGGTGGATGTCCCTCTGTTCGGCATGAGATGCCGCCATGGCGAGGGAGTCGAACTGTCTCGTCGAGGCCTCGATCTCCTGAAGCAGGTCATCGTAGCGTAGCTCTGTGGGTCGAGTGATGGAATGAACAGCCCTAGAAAACCTGCTTTCTTTGAACCAGCCGTGTGCGCGGATCAGAAAGAAGATGATGCTGGCATAGATCTCGGCCAATGCTTGCTTCATCATCTCGGTCGGGTACAGGAAGGCGGCAAGCTCCATTCTAGGCAGCGCGCCTGCGATCTGGGCTAGGCCTTTGGCTAGTGAGTCGAGGAGCTTTTGGTGGTTTATTACGGCCTTGGGGTTCGTCTGTGTTAGTGAATTTGACTGCGGACTGTGAGCAAAGTTGGCGCGTGGCCTACCACAAACAGGAACTTCATAGCTCCCCACGCCAGCGACACATATTCGGGGTTGTGTTGAGACAAGACATCCATGATATGCCCGTAGTAGTGCACTCGCTTGGAGAACTTGACCAGCCATTTCTGAGTCGTCTTCTCCGTGGCATTTGTGTCGTAACGACTCCGCGCATCTTTCACGATGGTCAGGAGACCATTAATACCCGCCGTACTCAATACCAGGTCGACCTTGGACTTGTCCTTTGTAAGATCTGAAGAGAAAACCGCCAGTGCCTGGTTAAATGCTTCTTGGGCCGGTGTGAGAGTTCTGGCATGATGTGTTATGATCTGATATGCAAGAAACTCTACATGATGAGCACTCACGGATCGTATTCAGCTCCTTCGGCTCTATACCACGCTGGACGAGACGACAGGCGATTGATGGACATTATGAAAGCCGTAGTATCACTGTTGGCAGATTTCGTTTTTCGCGTTGGGCTCGAGCCTTAGGTTTAGTTCTGGTGTTCAGGCACCAATGTCTGGACGGGTTTTCTTCAAGGACAAAATGCGACTGGAAAGCTCTGGTCAACGACATTTGCCCATCAGGACAGACCGATCGTGGGACAAGATTGCACTCGAAACGGTATTTCCAAGATTTTGTGTTATTTCATACTTGGGAAAGTACAACCTAGCGGTTTTGGTCTTTTGGAAGTGATTACCAAAGAAACGTGCCAGAGAATGTGACTTCCAGGCTGCCAGGGAAAGAGGAAGAAGGGTCCAGCCTCAGATGATGTGGATGGACGTGGACGTGGACGTGGCTGTGTATTACCCCGCTGCTCCGGCGGCTTGATTATGCATGAGTGCCTGAGGGGGAAATGGGAGACTCGGACTGGATTTCTCCGCTCCTGTCGCCAAGCTCGAGCTGAACAACATCAGTCAACGACGGATCGTACTTCAGTTTCGAATCAACATCTCAGGGGATGTCATTACTTCAAGCACATTTACTGCTCAAAAAAATCAAGGGACTCTGAGGTCATTCTTCCTCATTCACGCCTTGACCGAATTGACCCCAAGTCGACTCGCTCCCAATGGATGATACAGATCAGTGGGATCCTGAACCTCCTCGTGGTTCCTTTTTCAGGACCATGGCCGGAAATACAGGGTTAAATCCCTTTTCGCCCATGCCGCCACAGCCAGCCCAGCCCGCCGTCCCTCAGACCATCTCGAGAGACAGCACAAGCAGCAGCTCCTACCAACAGCAACAACTAGCTGCTCTACAGCAGCCGTGGAAAGGATCGCAGTATCCGAACTACTATTACTCGCCTCCTCCTCCCCCTCCGACCGATCATCCGACCGACATTCAGCCCCTGTCGCGGACACCCTCCCCAGGCCCAGATTATTATCCAGCCCCTTCCGATGCTGCGCAACAGGACCAGGCTGCGCGTTTAGCACATGCGCGAAGGAATAGCGCAAGTTTCCCTCAACGGTCTCAATCAGCCAGACCGTCAAACGCAAAGCAAACGGAGGCAAATGTCCCCCTTCTGACACCATCTTCTGGGCATGCGAATAGAACCCGGAGAGTAAAGCGGTCGGTACGGGTGGACAGACCGAATCCCGGTCCTGGCCTTACTGAGGATACAGCTCCTTGGGAGCTTGCTCAGCAGGACCCTGACCAGCGAATCGCCATGCTCGAAAAGAAGCTTGAAAAGCTCCGGGGCGGTATCACAGACGACGCGGTGCCGCAACTTGAAGCAATGGTAAGCCATCAAGTCGCAGGTAGTGGTTTTGGAGGTGGTGGGTCTTCTCGGGAGAAGATCGGGCAATGGAAGATGTTGTACCGCATACCCGAAGGCGTACGAAAGCCACGCAAGCCACTATACCTCTGCGAGCCCGAGTGGATGCAGGCTGAACATGGCACCGAACTCAAAGCTTCCATGCCACTCAAGGACCTCAATCGCTACCTCGACCGACACCCTGAAATTTCATTTGTCGTGTTCAAAGAATACGAGTACAGCTCACTCGAAGACGCCAAGGAAGCCCAACCGGATGACTACGACTCGGATGATGGTGATGACCCAGACGTATTACCACCACCGCGACCATCCAAGGAGTCAATCCTGTTTACCTCCGACACCATGCTCGATGCAATCGAGGACCTGACATCAATGTACCCCAGCTTCCACAAAGTTTTCCCCGACCTCAATTTCGAAGAAGAAATCCAGGCCCCTTACCTCTTCCTCTACTATATGTATCCTCAAATGATACAAGGACATATTACTGCTAGGCTGTCGTCCGCTGCCCAGGAGCAGATTGCGCTGCTCAACAGATTCATGGGTACGACGTACCTCCCAATGTATCAAAATGTCATCAGTGCCATGGACAGAGGCGTCCTTCGCGCAGACCAAATTCCGTTCCTGGTCAAGCCTGGCGACGTCATCGTGACGCTCGCGCCCGAGCTACAGGCACACATCGTTGAGGGCTGGCTGGTTGAGTACCATGAGGGAAGTCCGGAGATGGAGAAGAAACTCAGAAGCTCAGCGCGGCCTGGAGGAGGGGGAAGCGGCGGTGGTGGTGGTGGGCTTGATGCCGTCATCGGTGGTCCTCCTAACAAAGGGAACCATGACGCTACCGCATTTGGCCTCAAAATTGAAAAGTTCCTTGAAGCCATGGCGAACCCATCGGAAGCTGACAGTGATTCCGGCGAGCGCCAAGGTCTCGTACACTACGCTGTCAGCGGCTGGCGTTGGGACAACAGGAACGACGGGATTGTCGGGACGCAGAAACAGGATTTCTGGATCTCTGCTCCTCGCGGAGGGACGGCGTTCACGATCGCCAGACATTCCTGGTTTCCGCTTCGCTATGCAACCCCGGAGGTTGTCGAGAAGCTGGTCAACCGCGGAAAGCGGTTCCTTGGACTTTGGAGGAGGCAGTTTGTGGGCTACTCAGAGGACGCCGCAGGCGAAGGTCTCGAAGTGGTAAATCGGCCCCCTAATACCCCATGGTTGAGTCGCCAATGTGCCAAAATAGAAACGAGTAACAAATACTTGCTGACATCGGTTATTGTCCGCAACATCACAGACGCACGAGCGGTACCTCGTCGACTTTGCCACATACAAGAAACTGCATCATGAAAATCCCCACGGGGTACCCATGGCCCATTATCATTACTACTACCCAGGCCAAACGGCACCGGAGTTTGTGTCGCTAGAGACTCTCGAGAAATCTATATCGGCTGGGACGACGACAAGAACTGGCAGCAGCAGTGTTGCGAATAACGACGCCCGTCTGTTGGTATTTCCGAGCATCGTGACCGGCTACAATTTGCGTCTAAAAAGATGGGGTTAGTGAAAACAGCAAAAGATAATCGCAGCTCGACATGCACTAGACAGACACTAACCAAATCCATGTCGCTTACAGAGGATGTTTCGGTGGACCAGATCCGAGAAGTGGACTGGAACAAGAAGGCGTTCGAGAACCTCGTTATCGACAACGATACCAAACACCTGGTCAAAGCACTGATATCAAACCAGATCAAGGCAGAGAAGGGGACCGATTTGATCAGCGGCAAGGGAAATGGCCTCATTATTCTTCTTCATGGGTACGTCAACTCATCTTGCCACCGTCTGATGTCGTGAGAGGTCGCAAATATTTATTTGAATCATGGCTTACTGTGTATCAAAATAGCGGGCCAGGAACCGGAAAGACATTTACTGCTGGTACGTCTCTGTCCGTCCCGGATTATGCAGGCCTTGATTTCAAACTAACATGAACGACAGAAAGGTACTAAACCACTGACCACCTTTATAACTTGAAACCCGATCGGGAAACTAACAGATCAATTCAAACGACAGCGTGGCCGAACTGGCAGAGAAACCGCTGTACCGTGTAACGTGCGGCGACATTGGCACAAAGCCTGAGGAAGTCGAAAAGGTCTGCACCTCCCTACCCTTGAAAACACACCTACATCTCTCAATATCATGTCGCTGACGCCAAAACAAAACAAAAACAGTACCTCGAATCCGTCTTCTACCTGGGTCAAATTTGGGGATGCGGTGAGTTCGAGAACATGTTGAATCTGACGTCTCCTGAGCCCGATAAGAGTTGCTAACAGCACTGGCGCCAGTCGTCCTCCTCGACGAAGCCGACGTCTTCCTGGAGGAGCGCAGTTTGACTGACCTGCAGCGTAATGCGCTGGTATCAGGTGCGTGTCTACTGACCAACCGAAATATAACTCGCACGGAAACACGCTGCTGACCAAGAGTCCGAGAAACAGTATTTCTTCGCGCCCTCGAGTATTACGATGGTGAGTCCTGATTCCCAGCTCCATCCCGGAACCTTTGCCCACCAAACTACCCCGGATTTCAAACCCACTACGCCGTTCCACGATCCACCTCTAAAGTTATAAACTCTATTTCAACGTCACTCTCCACTTCCCCAGACGACCGTATTGGTTGGCACCTACCTAATCCCGACCACATGCCATGCTAACTTCATGTGTTCAAAAAGGAATTCTAATCCTAACCTCCAACCGTGTGGGCATCTTCGATCAAGCCTTCAAATCCCGCATTCAACTCGCATTACACTACGAGAACCTAACCAAGCCGCAGCGCCGTAAGATCTGGCGCAACTTTTTTAATCGGCTCAAAGACCTGGGCGAAGAGAACGTCGACTACGACGACCTGTACGACCACATCGACGATCTGGCAGAAGAAGAAATGAACGGTCGACAGATCCGCAACGCCATCACGACTGCCCGGCAGCTCTCGCAATTTGATGAGAAGAACTTTTCGTATGATCAGCTCAAACATGTTATTCGGGTGGCGGGGCGGTTTGAGGGGTATTTGAAGAGTATTAATCAGGGGTATTCTGATGATCAGTTGGCGAGGGATAATGGGATACGGTGATCATGCTGACGTAGTGTGTAGGTGGTTCTGGCTGATGCGGATACTTGATTTTGTATACTTTGGCAAGGCCTTGTCTGGATAGGAAATACCCACGTATTTAGTATATTACCTGATATTTATACTGTTCAGATGTCGGTACTAGAGGCTTAAACTCTAGACAAAGGTGCTGCTTGCCAAGGCCGATCTCTCTGGCAGCCTTTGAGGACAATTCTCCAATGCCACCCCACTCTCCAACGAAAACCTAACAAGCCATGCAGTCGCTGACGAATGAATCTGTTATGGAAGGGCAACGTGGAGTGGTGGCGTTGTACAATTGTCATCAAAAGCAGCCAAAGAGATAGTGCTGCTGGCTGACGCTAGGGGTGCTGCTGGCTGAGACCGACAGTCGTGCTTGATAGCTGATGTATTACTGCGCTCTGGTTTATTGCAGATATAGCTGAGTAGTGTGGTTGAAAGGGCCACGTACAAACCCGCCAAGTTGGTCATGGTTTCAGGAGTCAGTCAACTCATCCGTCTTTCAATTTCACGTCTAACATTGCTAGTGTATGATTAAGATGGAACTAAATCGGGGACTGAAAAACCAAAGTGGAGGATAAAATGTGTAAATATTCGAAGAAAATGGTCATATAGTCATCATCGGCATGATTCATCCCAGCTTAAAACCACAAATAGCAGGCAAATAAGTCGTAGGCAGGGGAGCAGAACCTGAGGCAGGAGGGATGGAAAGGGGTAAAAAGGGTTAGAATGAGACGATATCCAAGAAGTGATAAAGTCAACAGACCGGTTGAAGACAAGCCGAAGACAAAAATAAAAGCAGAGGGGAGCTCATGACAAAATAAACTCGCGCCACTCCATCCCGGGCTGGAACGATTGGTGAAAAGCATCTTTGAACACCTTGCCCAGCCCGACCCGTCTCGAGACGTCGGGCCCTGCAGCATCATCCTTCTCAATCAGGAGCACATACCAAAGATCCCAAAAGCTGTCTGCTCGCTCCTTGGGGATGTAATACGTCCATTCCGGCATCTCCTGGGTTCTAAGCGATCTGGCATCGGACAGGGCAATAAACTCGAATGTGGTAGATTCCCTCCCGAACGATTGCAGGTCGCTGTCGACCTTGTCAGCGAAGTCGTCCGGCAGGACGATGGTTCCGCAGATGTCGCTGTTACAGTCGAGCATATTGTATCTGCGTAGTGGCGGCGGCGCCTTGACGTCGCCATTACGAGGCAATGCTACTGCCGCTGCTGGTCTTCCTGTGTTGTCGTCGTCGTCCGCCCAGACGCTACCTAGGCGGAAGTAGGCGGACCATGTCCAGAACTGCAGGTAGTACGGCCGCCAAGGCGGTCGGGTATCGTTCTTGACAACCTCTTGATGAGGATCGCGGATTTCTGTGATGTCCATTTGATCAGGGTCACGAACGGGTTTCGGCACACTTTTGAAGAAAGTGATTCTGTTCAGTGCAGGCCACTTGAGTTCCTTTGGGTTCCGCAACTCGGGCTCCGAGGCGTCAGACGATTCGCTGATTTCATCTATGGGAGAGTATTCTCGGCCGTCGTCTCTCTCGGCCAGGTCTCCCGTCGTGAAGGGGCCGAGCTGACCCCTACCTTCATGGTCAACCAGATGCCAAGTAATCCAGGTGTGCTCCCTGAGCCAGGTGTGAATGTTCTCGACGGCGCCGGTTACAACTGGTGCTCGATATAACGCTTGGCCGGTCCAGCTCGCCCACGACCAGCTCGGAGCGACCGGCCGTCCTTCAAAGGTCCGCCGTTTAGTGGCGCTGGTTGCCGAAGTCCAAAGAAGGGCCACATCAAAGTACTTGCTAGGCAGCCCACTGTAGAACTTGGTCTTATAGTAAGCCTTCAGGAAATGGGTGATGCCCTCGAAAGCTCGCAAGGCATGATCCTCTCTTGGCAATGTTCTGGATGTGTACATCTCCACACACTTGATGTAGGCGCGGTACTGCGAGATTTTGTACCTCAGTTCGCTCCAGATCTGGACAGGACTCTTGACCATATCGGCGGAGCAGCCCTGGTACGAAGATTCAAACACGTCTTGGGACATGGACTCCTCTTGACACTGGAACCAGATTCGCCCCGAGTCGTTATAAATCAGGCATCTCCCTGAGAGCAGGCGATCTTGACATGTCCATGCTCCTTCTGACCACATGGAACCTTCGATGTAAGTCTCCAACGGGTGGTGTACCATCAAGGACATCTTCCTGTCGCAGCTTATGATGCGCTGATTTAGAGCTGGGCTGTGCTTGCCATTGCTGTCTGGAGACCGTGCCGCACAAATGGTGAGCGAGCCATTCGCCAGAATTCGGTCCAGAACAGGGTAATGTCTATCTTTGTCCTCGTCATTGTCCTGAATGATGCACAGCGAATCGACCCAAAGGAAGCGCTTCCTCAGATTCTTAACCAGTCTTATGGCGCCTTTGACATCCTGTGTCAGCTCAGGCTCAATTTCCTTCAAGCCACTCTCGTACCACGATTTAACGTCGCGGTTCTTGAGGCACGGCTCGTTTTTCGTCCAAGTGTAGCTTAGTACTATGTAGTCCATGCCGGGGTTCATTGGGACGAGTCTGAGTTGGGGATCTTCGATATCCAGGACCCGAAAGCTCCCAGGGTTCCTCAACGGTATCTTTGACGGATCGGGCCTGCAAGCTGCATGATGAGAATCACAATGATCTATCCACCCGAGAATGGTCTCACGGAGGTCCGGGCTGTCGTCAATCTTTCGTCCGAGGTATGCGTGGTCGAGTCCCACTGGATTTGGGCTGTCACCACGAAGGATAATGTATGCGTCATTTAATTTCAACGAGTTCGGCGTCTCCCACGACAATCGGATATGCCGGGTGACTGGTTGGTAGAAATTGGAGTCATTCTTGAATTCGACGAGTTCGCGTCCGTCAATCTCCCAAGTCGCATGGGCAGAGATTCTTCTTTGAAGGCGGTCGAGCTCGTCGTACCGGTGCCCAGCCAGGATCCGCTGATCTGCAGCAGCCCACCAAACGAGATGGCAAAACGCGCAGGTGTCGCGGTTGGTACAAATATACTCAAAGGTGCCCAAGGGAACGCGCTGCCTCGAACCTGTCCTTACAACGGAAGGGGGACTATTGAGAGTACCGAGGGCGGGGTTTGCAACGGTGGATGCCCAGCGACCAATTCCGGCCAACAGTCCGGCAGTTCGTCCAAGCTTGCCTCTGCGACTGCGATCTGGGACGAGAAATCTAGCCTGGGAAACCTCCAGGAGGCCACATCTTTCACACAAACCCTGAGGAGGATCCTGGTGATCAGCTCGGCCGGGTGGAGCAATGCTGCCAGCGAGGCCGAGAGTCTCCGGGGACAGCCGGCCGGTGGTTGTCGGGGAGGCAGAGCTTGTCGGCGCCCTTTGAGGTCTTGGAAACTTCACGATCCTTCCGTGATCAATTCTGGGGCTGTGCGGAAGAGCCAGGCTTGGGGGCCTGTCCCGGAGATCCTCGGGTGGGGAGCATTCAAGGCCCAAACTGGCACAGCGATCGCATCTCCTCGGCCAGACGCGGTCGGCAGGCTCGCACTGAACTACAGTTAGTAAATCTCTCAATCGGAAGTTGAGGGAATTCGGCAACATGCCTTCTTTTTCTTCTGGCGGCATGCACTGCATTTCAGGTAACTGTACCGGCCCCGCTTGCTTTCTCCTTGTCGCACCGAGCTAGTCTCGCCATCATCATGGTCTTCGTCGATAATTTCGTGGTCCAGTCCATCGATATCCATGGCCCTGATAGCTTCCATGCGGATTCTATCTACGACGAGGGACCGGACCGATGGTCATTGCGATAGAGAGAAAGCGCCAGAGTCGGTAAGCCCAAAGGACGGAACGGGTTGGGATCGCAATAGCCCCCCAACAAATGTGGGACAATGCGACCACCAGGGTCCCCCTGCGGCCAGCCCACCAATTGATTGCGAAACATCCCGAGCGAACAGCCCATTCGTGTGATCTTATCAAGGCTCGTTGATTGGCGGACGGAGTTGTGGTGCTCACAGGCGCTCTTGGGGAAAGAACCTGAACAATCGTCGTGAACCCCACCTTCCCTTGTGCTTCCGAAAATATCTCGAGATAACTGGAGCCTGCTAAGTAAGGACACCAGGGCGGAAGGAGCACTTACTGCAATCGTGGAGATGGGATATGTCGATGCTTGGCATCGGAGTTCGGAGAAGCCTCGTGCCGCTCAGGTAGGTCTCGCCCGCCACTTTGTTTGCGCTTTTCTCCTCAACCACGAGTATCCCCACACCACTTCAGTTCGGGAGCACAACGCGCGTCAATTGCGACCTCAACAAAACTCACCGACCCCTTGGTATCACCACTGGCACCACCAGTTACAGCCAAAGGCCACTACATCGTACCACCATTCTGTCGATATTTTAGACGCATATATATCGACAACCTGGTCTGCTCATTCAAAGGCGAATGTGGCTGAGGTGTTCGTCGCCCAGTGAGAGATGCCTTCGAAGTCAACTTCCCTTGATAGATGTGAACTGTTTAAGGATCCTCTTCGGGGCAATGTTCCCAATGTTGGCCAGCCAATCACCTCGTGGTCAGCTTGTTCCATCGAGAATCGCCGGGTTTCTGTGTTCGGCAAACCACGAACACTCCCCAGCCTATGAGATATTGACACGGTCCTAACGGCGTCCGGTCGCAATCGATGGCGAGGAATGGCACGAGGCTCTACGGGTACTGGTGACAAGAGAAAGCTTCTCCCAGATATCACGGTTCTGCACTGCCACTATCCCGACTAGTTGGGTCGTCACATTTTGTGCATCTCCTGCAACGGGCCAACAGCTCCCCGTCGTCGGCGAAGTCGGATCTCTTGAACGCGGCTCTTGATGGTGGATCCTCCGAACTGCCAATGTACGGAATACAGGAGATCCAGTCGCATTCTATCTCGGTGATTATCGCGTACTGCCGTCGTCAACAACTACAACCAGTGTTGTGGTAAACCATCGTCGGGTGGCCCGGCGGCAGCAAGCGCTAAATCCGGACGGCTGCCTGACTGACGTGCCTTCAAGCCCGACCAACCCGACCTCCGGTGTTCCTGATTTTAAGGCAGCTCCTTCGAGTTGGACAAGAATTTGTTAGATCTTCGGGCCGCTGACAAGTATTTAATAAGGCGAATACATGCACAATGTAAAAAGTTTTCCTCACATGATGCAGACTTTTTTTTTGCGTTGCTCGCAATTGACCTCAAACGGCGCGGTGGCGGGATATGTCGTCGCAATGCCTCACATCCCGGAATGGTGAAGAGCCATTCACAACCAATCTTTCACCCATCCAAGAACGTGGCTTGCTATCTCGATCGCAATTCGCGCACTGGCCGGACTTGATGCGCTGTTCCTGAACTTGGGATTGCGTACTTTGAGCGAATTTCGAATGTCGGCCTTGATTTCGATGCTGCGCGTCTGCAGCGCCGAGGTGTCTCGTGGTTTGAGGGGTGTGAGTGAGGAGGCAAGCTGAGGTGTGTTGGTGAGGGGTTGTTGACTATTAAAGCGCAATCCCCCCCTTTCCCTTCATTGCGACTTCACCTTCCGTCATCTCAACAGCACACTCCTCAGTGCCCCGTTAAAAGAAGAAAAGCAATCGTTCGCTTCGCGTACTACTGGAATGGATATTCGTGTTTTGGGGACCAGATTTGCTTCAACCTTTTCTTATTGTCAAAATTTTTCTTCACCCCCTGGCAGCTGTTTACTGTTATCCGTTCATATTACTTGATTGAACATGCCCCTTCCAGTGTCGAACCCCTCTTGCTTGATGGCACTCAACCTCTCCCAAGGAGGGAGAGTGCCCAACGGCTTCTTGTCGTTTGCTTTGATGGTATGTTTCACTTCCATCCTCCCAGCATGTTCAGGCTCGCTCACAGGACCCCGGTAGGTACGATGGCTGGGTCCGTCGCAACATCCCGCGGCACCGTTGTTCCCTATCTCGCCCATGCAATCTCTGCCAGTGAAAACAAAATCAGCATCAAGTTTGAAGGCGTTGGGAACACCGGGGGTGTGCTTCGATGGGTTTGGGAAGGTGCGTTGTACACTTCCAGCTCATACGCCCCTTCTACGATCGACTGTTCAACTGACATAGCTCTCTGGCCAGGTGTGACGGGAAGTGGTGCCAAGAAGATCGTCTTCAAGGCACTGGGTACGTGTTGCCCTTACCCTGCATGCCGGTATCCCTTTACTGAATCTCTAAATAGAGTGGCTTGCCGAGAACTACCGACCAGGGGACAGGATCATTATAATTGGATATTCCAGGGGTAGGTACCCCTTCCATCTCTTGTTGCGGCTTGCCCTTATCGCTTGCTGAGCTGGTTTAGGTGGATGGAAGGCCTGCTATCTCGCCAAAGTCATACAAGCGTTGGGAGGCCTCCCAAAGAATGGCGACGAGTGGCTGTACCACAACCTTTATAAGAGGTCTTCCAAGTCCAAAATCATCGCCGAGCAGGACGTGACAGAGTTGATGAATGGATTCCAGCGTATGCCAATCACACTCCCCCAGCTTGAGCGTACCTGATTGACAAGCCTCAAGTTCACGCGCGTGTTCCAATTGAGGCCATCTGCCTCTTCGACGCTGTGAGTAGCATGGGTCTCCCCACAACTGGCGTTGCTATGCCCATAGCCCTCATCAAGGCGGGCTTGAAACGGAACGATGGGGTTATCATGGATTTGCCCTCAAGTAAGATACCTCCTCCCCTTGGGACTGTCTGCCGAATTCCTACTAACCGCATTCCTTTCACGGTCCAGATGTTCTCCATGTCTACTCCGCTGTTGCGCTATATGAGACACGAGCCCCATATGCGTCTACTCTCCTACGAGGCCGCGCCGCAGCAGATGGTCGTCTCAAGCAAGTGGCCTTTGCCGGCAATCACGGCAACTTGGGCTGGATCAGCAAATGCAATTACAATCCTCTCGTTCTTGCCCCCCTCGCTTGGATGATTCAACAGTTGGACTCGATCGGTATACAGTTCGATTCCGATATTCTTGACCAGCACTTCTCTGCAATCCGTTCTGAAAAGTCCGACCGAACATGGATAAAGGCGAGTGTCTTCCGTGCTCACGGGTACGACCACTTGATCGGCAAGGCTGTCCCTAACCCTGGCCGAATTGTGGATACGGACAGCAATGAGCCGGCGGTCGACATCCATTCTACCGTTCGTCTCCGAGGATATGGCCGCACACCGTCTGACCCGGCTGTTCCTGGGTACACGTTGTTGCCCAATGTGGAGGCCACCAGTGGGTGCGGAGCATTGGGTCATCCGGCAGTCAGGGTGGGATCCTCGCACGCACCTGGCCCATCGTCCAGAGCCCTGCCGACGACACACTAGAGCCAGGTCGCCGGTCAACATCAACTTGGCCCAGAACGGCGCCAGTTCTCCAAGAAGCCACTCTCGGCCCACTCGAGGCGCGTCTGCTTGGCATGGCTGTTTGATTATATCCCATTTCAAACTTCCCTTTTCTTATGATCTCCATGAGTCAAGGCACATATGCACCTAGCGTCCAAGCGTCTATCCTAGTATTATCGCTGCACTGTCACTCGCTTGCTGCAGCACCTCTCTCTTTTTCGTTTGGCTTTACTTTTGCCGAGTTACGTTTTCTTTGTCGTATTATATATTTGTCTGGCTGTGGTCAAAAATCTCCGTGTAATACACTTGTAATGCTCCCGCAGAAAAAATGGAACTTTTGTCTTCGTTTTCTTATTTGGCTTCGGGAGATACGAGAGATAAAACATATTCCATTATTCTTAATGGAGGGGAAAGGGGTGTTTAAAAAAGCGCGGGATCATAAAAGTTTTATTGTATATCTCTGCCAGGATTCGAAACCTTGATGCGAGCACCTGCCATGCCGTACTGTCTGAATTAACAAAAAAATGCTGTTGTATCTTGACATATAACCTGATAAGCTGATACTCAATATTAATGTTACTAGTCAGCATGTTAGATTTGTAACAGGGTCTAAATGTCTGGCGTATCTGTCGGAGGAAGTGAATAGTCCACCAAATCTGCCTTAAACCAAGCCTTCTCATCACGACCCTCCGAACCAGTCACGTGGAGATTTCGAATCAGCCCACGAACAGATAACCTGGGCAAGGAGCTTGTCCTTTTTCAGGACCCCAAGCAACAGGCGGCTTGGTGGCGTCCAGTGACACGAAAGCGCCAACGCGCTGCGCGTTTTCAGCTGCGGGGTTTGCATGGGAGGTTATCGGCTTCAGTTTCACCCACAGCCTGTTCCGACCCCATTAGCTATAGGTCTGGATGCTTTTCCGCTTTGAACGATGAAAGGACGCGACAGACAGAAAGAAGAGAAGGAGGGGGTCTCGCTGTGCGAGGTCCGCAGCCTGGGTTGTCCCGCACCTTCCCTCACACGCTGCGTCCCTTCTTCGTGGGCCGCCTTCGAGATTACGTAGCATGAATTTCCGCAGCTCAGATAATCCGTACTTCCCATCCCCCACCTCCATCGTATTGTGTGGCGTCGCGGGGCGCAGTTTTTTCCCCTCGTTGCTTTTTTTGTCATCCCATCCTCAAGTTAGGACTCTTCATCCGAACCAAAAGACGGACGCCGACCGACGAGCACCCATCGTCCACGTTGTCTTCAATCCGCGTTTCACACGACTCGACGAAAACTCGACACTTTGTGCTCCCAACATTGCCGGTCATCTTTCATCTGATCGCTACAATTACCTGACCTTATCCATCCTGCCGGACGCGCCGGGCGGGGCGCTCCGGCGACATCATGAGCTCGGCATTCGCCAAAATCTTCACCAAAGACCAAGAACGGAGAAGGTCCCGAGCAGGCAGCGACAAAAATGGCATGCGCAGGTTGACCAACGAGGAGCTTAATGAGCTCCCAGATGACAAGCTTGTGCTACTCCCCGGCGATCTCTTGGTCAAGCTCACGCCAGAGAGACTGAATGAGTTGCCGCCGGGATTCCTCAGCACTCTTGCTCCGCATATCCTAATCCAGATCCTACCTCACCTTCATTCTACGAGGCTGGCAGCCCTGAATCCTGCAGTATTCGACAGTTTTGCGAACCTGGGCCCCGAAATGCTCGCGACATTGCCTGTCGAAGTGCTCAAAAGGCTCTCCGTCGATAGACTCGCGCTTCTCCCTCCCGAAGCCCTATCGCGTCTTCCTCCCGAAGTTATTTCGCGACTACCTGTTTCGATACTGCGCCAGCTCCCACCAGAGACACTGGCACGCTTGCCCCTGTATACCCTTGCTAAACACCCCCACGATGTCCTTTCATCGCTACCCTCGCCAGGATCTCAATGGGTGCAAGCAGACTCGCATCTCAGAGAACATCTGCCTTCTGAGCCTGATCCTGCTGTTGCGCCGCCTTCCGAGCAAACGAAAACGACATACCAAGGGAGGTCTAGGTCTCCGCAGTTGCATTCGCAGGCGCCTGCTCAGGGTCTTCCGGAAACTACAGGCCGGCTAGAGCGATCAGGAAGCGGGAGACAACGTCCCTCCAGCTGGCAATATTGGCACTCTCGGGAGCCAGAACCGCAGGCTGCCAAAGAAACCGATCGAGACAATTCCACCCTGCCGCAAGAGACTGTCGAAAAGACTCCGGAATCCCTAGCGGCACAAAGGCGTGCTTCTCGTCGGCAACTGCGTCGCGATGCAAAATCGCGTTTGGACCTGCGGCCTGCATCCCCGATATCCGAAGCTACAGTGCCAGGACCCAGTGTCACCACTGATAATCCACCTGCAGAAATCAGGCTGACCTCTCCCTTGGGCGCTGTTATCTCCGATGCGAAGGACTTGAAACGGCTGTCTGACAGTCAACCGAGACGTTCTAGCAGCCGACGTCGCCGAAAGCCGTGCCCTGAGCCATCGGCAGGCGCAGCAGCAGATCCCACAGAACACAGCAAGGTGATCAAGGAGATCCCCCAACAATCCGCTCAGGCACCGAGCGCAGATGCTGTGAATTCGAGAGTGCCATCTTCTGGGTCGCCGAAGACCGTCACAAGCGACCCTAAGCGGAGCTGGTTCGACAGCCGTCCCGAACGGCCGTCGGCTCGTGATATAGATCCACAGGATCCTAAGCATCGAGACCAGTCACCCGACGGCAGACCAATCCCACCGCAACGAAGTAGGCCTCGTGATCGTGACAGGGTTAATGAACCGAGTCAGGAGCCGAGATCACAGCATGGGCGGAGGGTGAATAGCGACACGCAACTTCAAGAATCTCTCAGAGAGCGAGAACGAGTCATCCTTGATTTGCGGAGACGGCTGGATCAGCAAGAAGCCACCGCATCATCGCTGCAGCGAGCATTCCAGGAACAGAGGGCTCATACGCGCGCTACTGAAAATGAGCTTCGGGCGCAAAAGGATGACTACGAAGATCAGCTGGCAAAACTTCGGGATACGTTCACTAAAGAACAAGCCAAGCAGGAACAAAATGCCTTAGTAATGTCCAAGACCCACCAGGACGAGCTCAGCAGTCGGACCAGCGACCTCCAAAAACGAATCAAGGAACTCAAGCTCGATCTGCTTGCACAGAAATCCAGGTACGACGAAATGGTCCATGAGCAACGACAATCCTTCGATTCCGAGTCCAAGAGACACCAAGAGCAGATTCACCAGCTGAATGAGCGGCTTGAACACCAGAAACTGGTCTTTGAGAGGGAGTCGGATGCACGGGAGAAAGCCGTGAGAGAAAAGCAGGCCGATTACCAATCTCGACAGCTTGCCCTTCAAGAGGAACTTCAGGTCCAGAAGGTTCGTTTTGCTGCCGAAATTCAAAAGATAAGGACATACTATGAAGAGCGGTCCAAGAAGCTGGAGTCTACTCTCGAGAAGCAGAATGCCTACCACAGTACGCAAGAATCTCAATTGATGGCACATCACAGACATGAGATGGAAAGCCTGAAAGCACAGCTCCAAGCAGAAATTGAACAAATCAAGGACAGCTCCAGCTCATACACCAAGTCCCTTCACCACCAATTTGAGGAAGAGATTGGGGCGCACAGGGAACACTTCACACAGGAAATGCAAAGAATGGCAGATAGTCATCAAGACGAGCTCCGGCGTCTGAAGCTGGAGCATGAGCGGACCATCGAGTCCTTGCGGTCGGACAGCGGGGATCAGATCCGACAGGCAACTGATAGCGACCTGATGGGTTTATTCCGGAGACTGAAGCTTGCAATTGAAGTTGTCACGTATAATCTCGGCACCGTGACAATTAGCGAGGCCAGCCAGCTCGACCCGACCAATTTTTTGAAGCGGGAAAGGGGCAGGCAGCAGGTGCTGCTGAGAAGCATACTATGGTCCAAGATTTTGGAAGGATATTTCTCATCGCCTTTTGGCTTTGGTGTTTTCGGCGCCGGATCAGGGAAGAAAATGCTTGTCGAGTTGTTCTTGTATTGGCGGAAGTTGTTCGCTATTCATCACGCCGGGGATGCCAACACAGGTGTGTTTTTCCTTTGCCAGGTCTCGTCTTCGTTGCCCATCAGTACATCCATTTGGCTAACGCCTAGGTCCGACAGAGACGCCTGTACCCGACGCCAATTTCGATATTCATGACTTATGGCGAGACAAGGAAGCGAATAGGTGGCGGTCTGCAACCTTCCAGTCTGTTATGGCAATCATGGCCGGGAAGGGCGGAAAGAACGGATCGGCTGATACTGCGGACGAGGGTGGGCAGACTGTCGGGAATCTGTACGTGATGAATCGGGTGAAGTTGAAGAAGGACATCCTCGCCGTGCTTGAAGAGGCTACGAGTGACCAACTCGCCGGTGAAATCGAGGAAAAGCTCGACGAGATCACTTGCCTCGCTGGTGAGCTCGCCCTCCAGATCGGAGTCCACCGCGCATGTCTGGGTCTGGAGATGCCGGCCACGGGCGAATCAGTAATAATCGGCCCGGAGTTTGTCGACTGCGAGGATGGGGCTGCTGCACGGGGCGAGACGGAGGAGGTTGACCTTGTCGTCTGCCCACACTTTTTCAAGGTCGGCGATGGCAGGAGTGACTTGAAAACGCGCAAGTCGATATTTCCAGGCGAGATTTACCCAGTTCGGCCATAGAATCAACAAAAGACGTCATGAGAGAGAGGCTGTTTCCCGGGCTTGTCGCTTTTTCTTGCCTGTTTTCCATTCTTCTCAGTCTCTGGTAATATCGAGAACGTGACGTTCGAGAATCCTCACTAGAACCGGAAATGCATGGATCAGAGCCTGGTACGCGTCTGACACAGACGGTGGCGTGGCATTGTGTCCCTCGTGGGGTGGATTCACAAACTCGGTCGTGGGAGACTTTCCGGGTGTCGAAGGATTAATTACCCCAACGACGAGTGGTTGGCACCATGGGCGGCTGCTGAGGTCATCCTTGGCTGGAAGCACGACATCGGAGAATTTGGCTGCACCTTTCTTCAACCTTTATACTTGCCTGAGAGGTCCCCATCAGTGCTGACGCTTCTCCACATTTTGTTTTTGTCATTGTCGTTGCCAAGTCCCGCCCAGACAACACGTTAAAGCTACCTGCCTGTTTAAGAGGCCGCAACCGACAGGCATGCCTGCCGGTTGGCAGGCTGTTGTGCAAGGTCAATATGTCTTTTATTCTTCAAGAAGCTGTCGGTTCGAGTACCAATGGATCATCATGTCACACTGCATCTTGCAGGATTCCGACAGGGCCATTGGAGCCATTGGCATGGGGTCCCTCTCTTGGCCTGCCCACATTAAAGCTCACACGGATGGCACATCTCTGCACGCAGGACGTGGGCAGGCAAGCACGCGATGCTTGTCCAGAATCAGCTTGTTATTGCGTAACGGGATTGACGGCGATTGCCTCATCCAGCAGCCGTCGGTCAGCCTTTTGGGTTATGTTGAGGTACTGTCTCCTGTCACTGTTACTGACAGGGGACCCGAGGAACTGTACGTACCGTACTGTGCCCACCAGCTCTCGCGCCGCGCTGCGGCTCAACGTTGCATCAGACCGTGCCGTCCCACCGAGGTTACGAACTGTAATTCAACGCCGCCTGCCTGTCTTGGATCAGGCCATGCATGTGATTAATTGCTGGAGTTGGGGTGTGAGATGCCACAACAGTTGGGCGGGATGACGCCAGAGTGAACCCTGGAAGGGCCAGATGATCAGCGCAAATCCCATCCCCCCGCGCGTATGGACGGTTCAAGTTCCACGGATAATTGGAGATAAGGTATATAGTGCTGCATGTATACCACCCGTGAGAGAATGCAACGTCCTCCACTCTCTGTTGGGGCTTCCCACTGACATTGTTTGTTTAAACCTCCTCTCTCTCCCAATCGCTGATCAACGCCAGCCCATCCAACCAGACATTCGCAGCTTCAGGCTGGTGTTGCTCGTGATGGGCAATTCCCACGACAAGACGACGACGTCCAACTCGGAGGAGGGCGTTGCTCCGCTATCAAAATATGACGACAAAACAGTTACCCATCATGCCGGGTCGGGTAAGGACGAGGTCGTCGGCGAGGTGCAGCAGGAGAATGTGTACGAGTACGACGACTCGCGCAAGCTCGGGGTCACCGGCGCGGTGTTCCTGATCCTCAACAAGATGATCGGCACGGGCATCTTTTCGACACCGTCGAGCATCTTTGCGGCAACCGGATCCGTGGGGATCAGTTTGATGCTTTGGGTCATTGGCGGCTTCCTCACCTTCTGCGGTCTTTCCGTCTGGCTCGAGTACGGACTCGCGATCCCGCGCTCGGGCGGCGAGAAGAACTACCTCGAGCATGTCTACCGCCACCCGAAATACCTTGCGACCTGCGTGTTGGCGTCGCAGATGATCTTACTGGGGTTTTCGTCTGGCAACTCGCTCGCCTTTGGTCGGTACATCCTTTACGCGGCCGGCAACGAGCTTAAGGACAGCTACAAAGCGCGCGGCATCGGTGTCGCCTGCGTTACCTTTGCGGTTGTCCTGCACGCCGCTGCACCTAAATGGGGCGTCAGGCTGTTCAACGTGCTCGGCGTGTTCAAGGTCGTTATTTTGCTGTTTATCGTCTTTGCTGGCTTTGCTGCGCTGGCGGGGCATAGACTTGTGCCCGATCCGCGGAACTTTGACAACGCGTTCGCGATCGAGCGCGGCGAGGGCTACGGGGGAGGCGGCGCGTACGCGTACTCGAATGCTTTGCTGAACATTGTTTACAGCTACAAAGGGTGGGAGAACGCGAATTACGTACTGGGCGAGCTGAAGAACCCGCGACGCACGCTGACGATCGCGGCCCCGCTGGCCGTTGGCGGGGTTACGGTCCTGTACGTCCTGGCCAACGTGGCGTACTTTGCGGCTATCCCCAAGGCGGATCTGGCGACCTCGGAGGTCATTGTTGCTGGGTTGTTCTTCAAGAACGTATTTGGGGATACGGCGGGGGCGAGGAGTTTGCCGGCGTTCGTGGCGCTGAGTAACTTGGGAAATGTCTTGGCGGTCAGTTTTGCGCATGCGAGACTGAATCAGGAGCTGGGTAAGGAAGGTTTGTTGCCGCTCAGTCGGGTGTGGGGGTCGAATCGGCCGTTTAACTCGCCTACTGCTGCTGTAAGTATTCTTCTTCCCTTTGTTCCGTTGGATTTGGTGGTAGTTGCTTCGGCTTTCTTTGTTTGCGAAGGAAACGCCACCCCCTTTTCTGCTGTTGATCTTTTGGGATTTTGCAGAAGAAAAGGTAGTACTAGCTGATATTGAACATAGCTCTTCCTGCACTGGCTTGTCACGGTCATTGTCTTGCTCGCACCTCCTCCCGGGCCAGCATACAACTTCATTGTCAACTTGTACGTCCCAAACAGCCCATCACTGACCGAATGTCATAGAGCTAACAGGAACATACAGATACACCTACCCTGGCGCATGGATCAACAGCTTCGTCGCCGCCGGCCTTATCTACCTGCATTATACCAAGTCCGAGAACTGGGTGTCGGGCTGGTACACGTACCTTCCCATCATCGTCATCTTCCTGCTCAGCAACGCCTTCTTGGCCATTGTGCCTTTCATCCCGCCCGATGGCGACTGGAACGCCGACGGGTACCCGTACTACGTGTTTCCTGTGGTCGGTGTGGCGGTCCTGTTGATTGGTGCCGCGTACTGGACCCTCTGGACGAAGATCTGGCCTGCTATCAGGGGGCACAAGATTGTGTCGGAGCGGATCATTGATGAGCAGGGCGTTGAGGTGATAAGATATCGCAAGGTGAAGACGCATCATGTTAATTAGTTCGCTGGCTGGTGGTTTTGAGGTGTTGATTTGGGCTGGACAGGCGGGTATGTTGGAGCTGCAATGTTTGGGTGTGAGTTGAAGGTCGTGAGGCTGGAATCTGGATATTTAAGGTGATTAAAACCCAACGAGTACCGCCCCATTACTCTCTTACTAATTAGACATGACGGAGGTCCTAAACTTCAGTATCCCGAGTTGGTATGTTTACTGTTATACACGAGAAACCTGTATGCACACACATGACACTAGACAAGTATCCTCTCCTCCAACCAAGGACTTGGCAGCATACCACTCGCTAGCTGAAGAAAATCCGACTCCGCATGGTTCCACAATAATGGAACCACACGGGTACAATTTGCCGACTCTTCAGCATCTTCCCGATATGACAAAGCCCATTTTGTAACCTCGGACTGTAAGACACACAGCAATCACTATCCAACCACATATCTAGACAAAAAAAATGGCAGCAACAACCACCATCCGCGTCCCGCACCTTGGTGGCATCAGGGCCGGCTACCGCCTGTCTTCAGACAGGATCGACCCCTCAAAACCCACCGTCGTTTGTATCAACTCAATGTGCACCACCTCTGCTCTGTACAACGACCAGTTCGCCAGCGAAGCCCTCACCTCGGTCGTCAACCTGCTCGCCATCGAGCCCCTCGGCCACGGCGCCACCACCCTTCCACCCGGGAGCGACCATTTTACGTATTGGGACTCGGCCACCGTAGCGCTGCAGGCCATGCAGGCACTTGGCGTCGACAAGGCCTTCGCCCTCGGCACGAGCCAGGGCGGCTGGATCGTTGCGCGCATGGCGCTGCTCGCGCCCGACAAGATCCTGGGCTTGCTGCCGCTCGGCACGTCGATGGACTGCGAGTCGGCTGACTCGCGGACTAAAGGGTGCTGGGACCCGCAAACGCAGTTGCGGTCCTTCGTGGAGCAATGGACCAGCGACGTGCCTACTCACGACTTTGTTGTGCAGGAGATTTGGCGAGAGATGGTCGCTGGGCTGGGGTTCGGTGGGGCTGTTTCGAAAGAGACGGTCACGTTCTGGCATGAGACTGTTAGAGATGTATACAGTGGAGACGAGGGCCGACGAAAGGTGCGGATGGCGCTGGTTTGCTTGTTGGAGAGGGATGGACTGCTGTTTCGGTTGGGCGATATCAAGTGTCCTGTTTATTGGCTGCAGGTACGTGGATCCTTGTCTTGTGTGCTCCGAGGGGTGTGTTATATGGTGATTGACGTTTGTGGATACAGGGCAAAGAAGATCCTGTTTTCGGTATTACCGTGCCGGTGGAGCAAATCAAGCTCTTTAGGTCTTCACCAGAGGCCAGCCTCTTTTATATCGAGGGCGGCGGTCATTATCTGAACGCCACCAGCCCTAAGGAAGTCGAATTGGCGTTGTTGAAGATGGTCCGCAAGTACACGTGAGTGAAGGAGAGTACTAGTAAACTTGTAACGGATCCAGAATAATTCTAGAGGTTTAGAACTACTCTGAACCGCCTGAACTGAGTACTCCATACCCAGAAGTATATATAAGGAAAACAAGACCTTTATTAGAGCCGCACACAGAGTTAACACGCTTTGTGTTGCAAAATCTGTAATTCTTTACTAAACAGGACAGACCTGTCCAGTCGGATCAAACGTTTTTTACATTTTCATTTTCTGTCATTTAAAAAAGGAATCTGGCAGGAATAGAAATCTGCGTGATGAAATTCCAAGAAAGAGAAACAGATTCCTGACTCCTAAGACCGGCAGCTTTACCCAACCATAGTCATACCAGGGGCGGACTCCAGCGCCGTCCGTATGGCGGGGGTAAGAGGGTTGAGATCCTGAAGAGAAGGGATGGGTTTCTGGAGACTGTAATACTGTGAGTGGGTAAAAGAGTTATTAGCAGTCAGTAAATGGTTTTGCCGGCGGGTGCGTGGTGTTTAGGACATACATTCTCAATCCAGTTTGCTGATGAGTCTGGCGTGGTGACCCGTACGACCTGAGGCGGACTGGCACGAAGTGGTCCACAAATCGCAAATGAAGTATAGTTATTATCTCTGATTGATTCAAGGATCTGGCAGTTTATCAGTTATTAAGTTTTGCAGGACGGAGATAATGGTGTGAGAATGACTGACATCTTTGGCGGTAGACCTGATTCTCTGCATCATGTCGTCAATCTGTTCCGTCTTGCCGGGACCATCGCTGTTGGATTCTGTCTCGCGGATATCGGTCCTCGTGGATGTGATATCTTGAAAAGAGTTGTAGATAAAGCTCCACATGTCTGTCTTAAGTCAACACACATCCGGTACAAGACTTTGGTATTGCACGACGTACCAATCAGGGCGTTGAAACGTGCATCGTCGAGGACTTCCAGAAGGTATACTGCTTCCTCCACCCTCCACAGAGCCCAACAGTAGTCGTAGGACCTCTCACCGGCGCTCCAGTTGGGCCATCTCATGTGCCATTTATGGGTCCCAAAGAACTGTTCGAAGGCGCTGGCTGAGTCCCACCTCTCCTTGTGATCGATTGGGAAGTCCTACTTCAGGGCAAGAGAATTAGACGTGCGGGACATGCGTGCTCTGGGACAGATTGGACTCACCCCAGGCCGTGGGGTGGAGTTAGGGTAACCTTCGACGTAATGGACAAGGGAGGTGTCCGCCGGCATTGCTTGGGCTTCTTTCACTCTATCCCTCAACGCGGTGAGCTCATTGCGGAACTGTATTACGCCGTGTTTGTCAGGTCTAATTGGCAAGGAGCGGGACTGTGGATTCATGCATACCTCGGACATCCACTTCTCGCAGTCATGCACATCCTGCACCAAGATCTCCGGGAAGTCGTCGGTTACGAGTCTACCCGGAGGGCCGTGATGTGGATTTGCCAGCCACACTGCCCATTGATAAACGACATCGGCCATTCCTAGACTGCCATGTAAGTTTTTACTGCAGGTGGGAATGCCGAGCAAGTCCCGTAGATGCAGAGATAAGGCTCCCTGGGAAGTTACTCGCCCTTGATCTTGGGGCCCCTGTCGAGGAGCATCTGCGACAACAGCCAATGGAGGTCGAAAAGCAGCATTGGTAGCTGATATTCTACCGGAGCGTAGTCTTCGGTCTCAAAGGATACGGTTGCTGCGCTCTGAGGCGGCTTATTCACGGTCCAACCGACCTTCCTGAGCCTGCGGCAGATATAAGTCAGCGGATACTTTGCAGGCCAAGTGGCCAAGCTTTCCATTGGCGGCGTTGGTTTTGAAGGCCCGTCCGTCGGTATCGCTTCCCAGTCCCTGTCACGCGGTACGCCGTCGCGGTAAATCCTGAGCAGCACGTTTGCCTGCTGGGTATCAAAGCTCAATACATCGTCATTGGCGAACTTGGGCAAGCTGTCGACGAATGTATACGTCAAACTGTTGTCGTTGATGACGAGCGTCACGGCGAGATCCTCAACATTCTGAATGCCGCGATGATCGGGACCAAGCAGCAACTGGCGGATGAAGGGGTGGTTGGAGTCCATAGAAAGAGACTCGGAGGTGGCCATGGCCGAAGACGGATCGTCAAGACGGGGGCTCTACAGCAACGCTGGTGAATGAAGTTTGAAAGACAGACAGAGCGATGTAAAACTGGATGGTTCTTGGGTGTGGCTGGCTAGGGGGGGCACGACATCAAGCGAACTGCCAAGAACCTTGGAATGGAATACCATAGGAAAGTACAAGGATCCGCAGCCCCCCCGGCATCTTTGGTGCAAAGAATGATGCACACCTGGTAGGTAAGCTAAGTTTCAGCCCTTGGCGTGAAGCCCCCCGCCGGCGTCGAGGCCACAGCTGAATCGGAAGCCATTGCGGCTTGTCTGCCGTCTACATGGATCTGTCCGAGCCCCAGAACGTTGGAATGTGGCCAGAAGTCCGGTGCAATGCAGGAAAGTGTGGTCTGGTTGGGTCTGGATGCACGGAAGCGGATCTCGCTGTCAACTGTCCTCAAACCGGCAACCCGTCGGCCCTGCCTTACGTTAGCGTAACGCTTGTTGGGCTGCAGGACATTTCAGGCTGTGTGGTGTGCAGGACTAACTTCTTCAGGCATTTCAGCTAGCCTTACGGGTATCTACGCTACCTTGGCATTGCTGCCGCCACACGCTGCATGTGGCCACCGGATTAGGAGCATGTGATAGCTGCCATCTGGAGTGGTAAACGTAAACACCAGAGTCAAGAGGGATGTCCAGGGTCGGTACCCAAGTACTTGGAATGAACAAGACAGGTAGGTGGCTTTGGGCTCGGAAAATACCAGGTACGTATTATGGTATTTAAAAGACCGATGATGAAACGTGCTCTGCTGGCCGTTGCCAACGACCACCGAGACCCTACCACCAGACTATCTACTCAGCAACCACTTCTCAAACCCACGCGCAAACTCCAAAATCCCGGTCAACATGGGTCAAAACACCTCCGCCATCACTAAGTTGAGGGACCCGGCCTATGAGCTTACGTACACGGACGAAGCCAAGCGGCTCGAACCAGGCGAGTCAGAGGATGACTTCGATGCCAGCAAGTTCATCCTGAACCATCAAGAGAGCCTCAATCTGCAGAAATACCTCCGCCATGGCTCCACGTATCCAAAGACTCTGGATGAGGCACGAGAGATCTATCGGTCGGACAAGTTGGTTGACAACGGATACATGGACAGGAACCACTACGAGGTAGGTTTTTACTGCAGCCACCATGACTTGCTATGTAGCGCGGAATGGCCCAGCTGATTTTGACGTTGGAGCGCTTTCTGTAGTTGATCATGACGACTTTTGTCGATGTGCATGGGCACACGGAATACTTCATGCTCAACACCTTGAATACAATCCAGGACTGGTGTAGGTATTCCCGGTTTGCTCGTTCTTTTCTTCTTCTCTTCCACTTCCTGAGAGAGCGGCTAACTAACGAGGAGGTAATAATTCACCAACACAGCTGGCGCGATCGGGGTATACAGCAAGACAGCTGTCAGATTCTTCGGGTACGCCCACCAGACTCTGAGCGAGCTGCAGGACAAAATCAACCAGGGCGGCATAACAGATGCCCAGATCGCAGCGGCGAAAAAGGACCTCTTGAATTTGATCGCGGAACTGCACACGCACACAGACAAAATGGTGCAGAGTTGCAAAGATCTCAAGGGGGAGATACTCAAGTTCACTAACAACACCGCCATCGACAAGGCGAACATGGAGACCATCGTCGCCGAGTGCATGGCCACTGGCGGCACACTCGCCACGAACCTAGCCAAGAAGCAGAAGGATCTGCAGTACTGGCAGGACCAGAAGAGAGAGGCCGAGGGGCGCTATGAGCACGATAAGATCGTCGCAGGGACCACAGTCACTTACGGTATGTAGTGTGCTTTGTATCTAGAAGACGGGGAATCCAGCAGTCTGGTTGGTGGTAGCCACGCAAAGCTGATGTTGAACCCGCAGCGCCTTGGTTCCCGCCTCTCTCCTGGATCGCGGCAGCCACCGTCCTAGGCATCTACATTGCCAAGGCGGTGGCGGCTAAGGAGGATATGGAGACCGACGACAAGATGATCCTGAAGGACAAGGCCGACATCGCAGACGCCCTTCAGATCCAGACAACGGTCGCAGCTTACACTACCGAGTGGCAAAATTGCGATGTGCTGGCCAATAACGCCATGGAAGCTGTGCACAAGGTCGAGAGTAGGTTTCTCCTCCCTAGTCGTCGTCGTCGTCGTCGTCGTGAGAATGTGAATGGCTGACTTTTTCGTCACAAGTGGGCTTCTCCGATATGCTTGACAACCTCAATGACCTGAGCGACGATGCCGGGCTCCTTGATGGCATCGCCAATGACCCTGTCAGTCGTGCTCTGGGGGAACTCACGGAGGCCTCAGCTGTTTGGGGACATATTCAAACCGTTGCCTCCAATTACAAGGAAAATTGTATCATCAATATTTTGGGTCCAGAGGAGTCAAAGGCCTTCATCCAGCAGGTTACCGCGGGTGTCACACTCGTGGCCGAACCCGTCAGCGAAGTGGTGGTTAACCCCCGTGGGACAGAGCAGCCCTGCGGTGGGACAGAGCAGTCCTCCAGTGGGACAGAGCAGCCCTGCGGTGGGACAGAGCAGTCCTCCAGTGGGACAGAGCAGACCTCCAGTGGGACAGAGCAACCCTGCGGTGGGACGCGTTTGACGGATTGCGATACCTAGGCGCGCTTGGTAAGGCAGGTAGGTAAGTACCTTTAGTTTGGTAGTAGAGGACTTGGAAGGAACTTGCGAATTGAATTTGGATTTTATCTGATTCTTGATCCAGTGGTGTGTGGTATGCGGCTGTTGCGCTTTGTGTGGTGTGCGACGTGAAACTATCTGTTAAGTACCGCAAACTATTGACAATCAGTTCCTAATCCAGCAACTCGGCAGGATCCTGCGGGACCGCCGGTCTTTTCAGCCAATGGATGTACACGGATCTGGACAAGGTAGTGCGGAGCCTGGCCACCAAGGTACTTGCCAAGGGGATACCTGCGGCAGCGGTTGCGTCTACAACTTGAACCGTCCATGGCAGGAGCTGATGGTGGAACTGAACAGAATCAACTTTGCCAACCCAGCCAAGTCAAGCATGCCTCTCATCTTCATGCGCGACTCGGGCCTGGGCTTGGCTCAGCCAGCGCAGCGGTCATTGATGCCCTTCGCAGCTTCAGCCATCATGGTCAGCCAGCCACTTTATGGAAGTTCATGTTTTGAGGCATCAGATGATCAGACAGTCTTGTGCCAAGTTTTCGTGGTTCAGGCGGGGGCCGCAGGGCCGGGTTGCGACAAGGAAGCCTCTCGAGCCTCGAGCAGACTCGAGGTAGGTCGGTAGTTACATCCCATACCCAGGTAGGCAGGAAGGTTGGGTATATCATCTTCGCTCCTGCTTCCCCGACAGGACCCCCGGGCTTTCGAGAAAGCACCAAAAAAATTAAACTCGCCATGGCCGATGCGACGACCAATGCGCTGTATGATCGGGTCACGGAGGACATCGCTGTCTTCGTCCCAGATGACTCTACCCTCAACGTCATCCACAATCATGGAGTTAGTCCTTCTAGCCCACGTGGAATTCAATCTCAACATGGTGATTGAATTGAAACCAGGTCAATTTGAACTTACTGACAAGCTCTGCAGGCATACCGCCGCGCTCCCTATCTCGAGCTCTCGACCGAACTCGAGGCTCTGACCAAGCAGGCTGGCCATCGACTGCTTTTCGCTGACATCTGCTGTGATCGGCTTGACTACACAGATGGCGCGACTATCACCCTCGGAGATACCGTTTTGTCCGTGTTCACCCGGCTCTGTTTCCCTTCTTACCGCGGCCGGCTGGTTCTCGACTGCCTCAACGTACAGGGTCTCAGCATCCGTCTCTTCACGCCTGGACTCCCTCCAGGCTTCAGTGTCGAAATCTTGAATTTAGCCGGGGTCGTCTCACAGGCCATTCCCGTTGCCATTGGGAGCGGAAAGAAAGGCGTTCACCTCTTCAAGTCCGCGGAAAAGGAGCTGATTCAGGTCTTCGCAATTGAACGCCCCGAGCCGGAGGACCTCGTCCTGGATGATGCCTTGGATCTCTCGGCGCCAACTGTTGGGTATAAGAATGAGCAAGTTTACCTGATCTCCGACTTGGTAATGTCGATGCCTTGAACTTCAAAGCTAACATCCAGGAGCTACTTAGCAATCTCATCCGGCTTCTCCGCTATCAGTTTTTGGTGGCTACTACCTGGCTTGTTGACAAGCCCGACACGGCCCTTTCCATCCTAAACTGGATCTCAAGCATCACGGCCGGCTCTTCCCGACCCGCCGCCGTGGAGCTCTACTTCCGGTGCAGCACCCTGCTAAGCCGCGTGTCTATCAGTAACAGCGTGACCTCTTTCTACACCCCATCGCTCGACCTCTCCGTGTGCGAAAAGGTGCTCACCTCCCGACTGACTGCGGCTTTGGCGTTCGAAAGCTCCTACGAGGCCTTCTGCAACGCGGACGTCACTTCGAGCAACTTCAGCAAGGCTACAAACTTGGCACTGCAGAAGTCCCAAGACGTCGATGCCGAGTACGCCTTCCTTTTTGCGGAAAGCAAGAGGAGGTACCGGGATGCCCAGATTGGCCTGCAAGAGGCGCGAATCAACTCCAAGGTCCTATCAGACGACCTGCCTGCTCTGGGCGAAGCTTTCAAACAAGGCGTCAAGACCTGGAAGATGGAAAAAGAAATCGCAGCTAGTATCGAGGGCATCTTGACCTGCGTCGAGCTTGTCACGAGCATTGGCGCCACAATCGCCTCTGCAGGGGCAATCGGCGCCCCGGCGGTAAGCCGACCCTCTGCGTTGCTGAACCGAGTACCTACATGTAATAAGTACCTGTCGCTGACCCACGAGATCTAGGGCGGTGAAGCAATCAAGGCCGCCAACGAACTGAAGACGGTCATCGAACTCGGGGACTTCCTCGAGACCTTCGCAGCGCTTATCGACAACTTAACGAAAGCGATCGCCTACATCGAGCAGATGGTCGCGCAGGCCGATTCCTTCCAGGACGTGAACAAGAGCACCGAGGGGGAAAACCGCCCGGACCCGGACACCGTCAACAACCCCGCGCTCGTCGTCGCCGGCTGGGACACCTTTCGGGACAAGGTAAACGCCATGTTCGGCGAGATCCGCACCAAAGAGATCAAGCACGCCCAGGAATACCAACTCGCCCTCCTCGAGATGGCAAACCTGGGAAAGGCCGTCGTGGCAAGCCAGCAAGCCGTGGCGCAAACCGGCGACGAGTACGTGCGCACCGAGATTGCGCTCAAGACATCGCGGGCGGAATCAGTGCGACTCGGCTCGTCGGTGGCGGCGCTCGCGACGCAGGCGGGTCTGCTGGCCGCGTTCAAGGCGCGCCTGTTCTCCAAGCTCGTCACGGCGCGGTCGTGGGTGTTTCTCGACTTTCAGCAGTACTTGGCCGCGTACGCGTACTACTTTACCCTCAACGACGTGGTGCCCTTCCGCCTGGCGCCCGGCAAGGCGGCGGCCCAGTATGCCGCCGACGCGGCCGCGCTGCAGGGCGCCGTCGCGCAGGCGTCTGTGCAGCTCAAGGGGCAGATTGATGATAGCATCGTGTTCCGGACCGACGATGAGGATCCGGACCTGAACGTGTTTGGTCCGTGGTGGAAGCAGAGGCTCCTCGAGAAGCGCAAGGTGATGTTCAGCATCCCCACCTATGACGCGAGGTTCGCGCGGTACGCAAGGGTCAGGCTGTACCGGATCCGGTATGTGTTGTAATCAACTCCCTTGTGATACCTGATACATCAGTTTTCAATTTCTCACTCACGTTCCCGTACACAGCTTCTATCTGGAATTCCAGATGCCACCCGCCGCTAGGAACAGCGTCGCCGTACCGTCGCCACAACTCGGCGCTCATCAGGTTCAGACTCCTGACTGTGGTGATGTGAAAGGGCTCGGGACTCAGGCTAAGGCTCCTAATTATGGTGGTGTGAGAGGGCCTGACGATCAGGCTCAGACTCCTGATTGTGGCGGTGCAAAAGGACCCGTCGCCGCTCCGGCGGCAACGACAACGGGCGACTCGTCCAAGGTCATCACCTTGCGTATTAGTTTGTCCCCACAGGTCATGGACCGCGGTCCGCGACCGGACTATAAGCTGAAGTCTTTCTTCCTTATGGACAAGATCGCGTTGGACTTTGCGTACTACCAAGGCGATGACTCGAGGATTAAAGTGGACGGCGTGTTTGTGGAGGCGGACAAGTACGTTCGGCCAACACCCTTTACTGAGTGGACGGTGCAGGTTGTCGATCCAACTCTTGACTTGACAGGTGTAACGGGAGCAAGGGTGGAGTTGGAATGCGAGTTCTCGTGATGATGGTTTTTGGTCGTTTCAGCTTCAGGGGCGAAGTGAGTATATTGCCATCTGTGAGCCATTTTTCCTGTCCATCTTTGATATGTAGGTCCTAATTCTGGGCCGTTCGATTAGTGTTGAAGCAAATCTGCAGGTTGTGTCTGGGCCCAGCCTGTCGAACATGGTAACTACCAGGTAGTGTGAGCAAGGCTGAGCAAGGCTGGACCAGGCCATTCATCGCACTCCTACTACCGTCTCAGTAAGAGGGAAAACGGCACCACTACAAATGGAGCTGTCCTTGGTTCAGAGACGCCTCGTTAACCAAGAAGGGGTTGTGTTTCAAAAAGAATTGCATGCATTACTTAAGTAACAAAAATAGTAATGAACACATTTTGCTCGGTACCGGAGTCGAACCGGGATCTCCACCGCGCAGGTCAGACAGAGCTCTTTTCACGCGGGGCGCATTCCGGAGTATATAATACGACCGAGCTAAATGAAGTTAATAGATGATTTGATCTTGGTAAAAGCGCCGCCCGGGCACTTCCTTATAAACCCGCCGCTCAGTTGCCTGGTCGCAAAACCCCGCCCACGCGCCACCCATAGCCGACGACGCAGCCTACCCCCATTCCGATGACGAGTTATAGTCAAATTGGAGTTTATATATATAACTAAGAAGGAAAAACAAAGCGAGTAATATTTCATTACAATTAGCTGGTTCCCGGATTCGAACTGGTGGGTCTCCGAGCGAAAGTCACACCTTGTGACTGCGTGTCGTGTTGACAACTACACTAACAAGCCAAATGAAGTTCTGTGATTTGAGATTTGGCAATGACAGCACCACGCGACTTTCCTTATGACCCGCCACCGATTTGCCCGGTCACAACCCCGCCCTCGCGTCGTCCACTGCCAGCCAGCTGCCGTGCACTTTTAACCTAGATTAAAACCCGCTCGACAAGAGGTTACCAACTTACATTTATCCTTGACCATGCGCCAAACTTTGCTCGCTACATTGCCATGCCACAGATGTCAATTGTCGAACCGGTTTCTAATAGCCTCCCTTAATGTATAGACTACATGCGAATGAAGCCTGTACATGACCAAAGTGTCACGGGGCTGGCTCGGTGGGGCGACGGAAAAATGAAGGGAGAATTGACACAGCGACTGGATTCATGGGAATCTGGATCTTTGAGCCCACCTGCAACGCGGGCAGTCACCCAGATGAATGCGCAGCCCGCCATTGTTGAAAGGGATATATAGCACATGATGTAACGGACTTTCAAGACTATTGGAAAATTCCTGCAAGTCTTATCCTCATTGACAAATATGTTCTATGAAGGAAGGAAGGAATGCTTGCTGCAGTACAGTTTTGCGGCGATCATATGCAGCGCGGTCGGATAACGAACTGCTTTTTCATCCGGGCCCAAGTCAAAAGGCTATAACTGTCAGGGGCGGCGGAACGCCCACGGTCGCCCACCCGATACTCAGTAATGGCGGTGCAAAAGAAAATGAGAAAGGAAAGAAAGAAACGGTCTAATAACTAACAGCAGAGGGTTAAAAAAATATAAATTGCTAAAAATGAAAATCCTATTTGACTCGTCTCTGTCCAAGAATTGAACCGTAGAGTCTCAACCACGCGTTCACACAGTATCGCGTGGTTGCGTGTTAACTAGACCACTTGAGCCAATGAAGGGTTACCGAATTCTTTTTGTTGAAAGTAATACTCGTGACCTTCCTTATAAATCCTCAGCGCAAATACCCCCGACTTCGCGAAGTCCACTGCCTGCCAGCTGGTGAGGCAGCCATTTCACAGGGCCAATCATTTATACTTTGGGCATCATCCTCACAGACCACTATTTACATATTTGTTCTGCTTGCTGTATACACTCGTTAGGGTGGTCGTTCCCGGGTTAGCGGTGAGGACCAGTCTGGCAGCCTCGCCCGCGCCGGGGAAATCAGACACTTCCCTTCCTTTCCTTGAAGTGTGAGAACGACGCGGATCTGCGCATTTCAACCTGTTTTGTCAGGCTTTTCGATTGATTGAGATTTGGAGATTGACGTCTTTCCTGCCTGTTTGTACCAGTTGTTGCCTTGACGGTCTTGCGGGTTGCGGCCTCGTGGCCTTACGTCGACGAAGCTCTTAGTCATCCTGTCGCTCTTGGATCGCCGCCGTCATAACTGCGCCTTCTTTCCTTCTCTCCTTTATCAAACCTCTGCGTTAATATGTAAAAGTTGCAGCTGTTCTCTCCAACAGTCCTTCCAGAGTATGGGGCAGTCACAGAGTTGATGATGGGTTTTGAGACGATTCCCCTTTTTTCTCCATTACTCATCCAGCCCTTACAGCGGTAAACCCTGGCAGAAAGACGGTTTACCTTGTTCTGATGATAATCATCACGGCGGTTTGGGCCGGCTGATTCTGAGCCATCTGATAGAGTCTCCACCGTTACATCATAACTTCAAGATTGGGATTTGAGAAGGCAGGAGTGTCTGGGCCCCCTGGGGCTTTTGGCAGGTTTATAGGACATTAGAGAGTTAAAACAGTTAAGAGCTACTTGAGGATGACCACGGGTCGCGGCATTGTTTGTTCCCCCCATTCTCTCAGCCCCTGCTAGTTGCGAACTATAAGACCGGTATTTATTCTGGATTTTAAAATGGCAGCCTCTCTCCACTGGGCGTTGTCCTTAGCATTACACAATCTACGTTTTTGCTCGCCGTCTCACTAGCTCCAATTCCCATGACGAGTCGCACTCGAAGCCGAACCTAGATTAGCATTCATGGCTTACCCTTGGCTTTAAAAGCAAGGGAAAGAACCGTTATTAAGATTTCAAGCGTTGTTGCTGGGAGAGTTGGGTTCCCTCAACACAGCTAGACATTGACGAAATACGTAAAAGGCTTGCCGACTGTCCACGGCTTAGGGTTGCGGCCGTAGAAACACAGGCGTCATAGATTGTTGCACCGAACTTGCACAGTAATCAAGTTCACCGTTTCTTTTCAGGATCTCCTAGCTCTATCAACAATGGTCTGTACCGTAGAATCCGACTAGGGCCGGGGCAGTTTAAGACTTGATGACCTGGAAGGCTTTTGCTAGCCATGATAGGTAGGTAGTTTGAGAATTCTAAACCGTGCGTGTCAGCCAGGTGCATCCCTGACTTCTGCCAAAGTCGGCTTTCTTCCATAGACCCACAGGTCTGGCCGGCTCCGTACGTGGCGAGAGTCGGCTGGTGGCATGTTTTCGGCCGGCCACAACTCTGGTGGGCCTCTAGCTTCTTCGGCCGGCTTCTACAATGGACATATAGTCATACCACTATACGTACGCGCCGTGTCGTCAGTTCTAAGCCTGAGTCGCGTAAAAGCGAGCCCCAAATGCTCAGTGCCGAGCTGAGCTGTGCTCAGCCGAGCTCTAAACGTGTATATAGAGCCGTAGCTTCTTCCACTCGACGACGCCCTCGTTTTTGGGGGTACATATCAACATCAGATCACTTCCCTGTATCCACTTGAGTAGGTCCTGTCGGAAGGGAGAAGGTGTATAGTCTACCATACACATCTTAGAGCTCGACACTTGGCATTCGTGCTCAATATGTATAACTAGGCCCAGAACTGGCGAACCACGCGCACACGCACGATGATATGACTGCAATTCAGTCTTTGAAACCGGTCGCAGAAGCTATGGGTCTGCTGGATTCGTGGTCCGGCTAGGATCATCCGACCGGCCAGCTCATGCCATTTACGCAGTCCGGCAGACCTGTGGGCTGGAAATCTATGGAAGAAACCGCGTTCGGCGGCGGGAGTCAGGATTCCACCCCGCTGGCACGCAACAGCTACATCGGAATAAGGCAACAGAACCTTTGCAGAAGGTACTTGGTTTATGGGGAATCCACTGTGCGATAAGTCAAGCCCACCACTCTATTTCCATCGTACTTCGCGACCTTGATAAATGCAATCATGTTGGTGCATGTCTGTTCTTCTGTACGAACGTCGCGTCATAGAGCGACATGATGTGAAGCGCATAGAGTTAAGTGCTAGGGGTCAAGTGCTTGCCGTTAATTCCGTGAAGCGCAACAAAGAGAAAAGGAGTTCGAATAGAAACGGCAAGGCTAGGCTTCCTGGATTGTTTGGATGCAACCCCGTAAACGAAGAATCTAGACAACCTTTTTGCTATGTTGTATGTCTCAATCAAGAGGCTTCATTTTTTTCCAGGAGTGAAATGATATAGCTCGCGAGAATTGGCATTGCCGGTTGCGGTTGCGCAGGAAACTGTTCCTCAATAAGGTGCCCAAGTGGGAATGGGGGCAAGTTGCGGTTACCAGCTGGCTGGCAGTCTACGGGGCGAGGGGGGTATTTGCGCTGCAGGTTTATAAGGAAGGTCACGGGTGGCGCTTTCACCAAAACTCCCAATCAAGTGACGTCTTCATTTGGTTCAAGTGGTGTATAGCACGCTCCACGCTGCGCTTTGTGAGCGCGTGAGAAAGAGACTCTACGGTTCAACTTCTGGACAGAGACGAGATTCAAATGAATTGATGGTATGCGATTCTCATTCAAGCAATTTAACTAAAAGATTTTCCCCTCTGATGTTATTTATTTCATCGGTTTCTTTTTTCTCTTCCTCCCTCTTCTTTTGTGCAGCCCGTGTCGGGTGGGTGACCGCGGCTCGTGGTATCACGGGGCTGGCTCGGCCTTGGGGGCTCAATAGGGCCACGGGTACCCGTGTCTGTAAAATTTCACGGGTACCCGCGAACCTATTGGGCCCCCAACTTTGCAAGCCAGTTACATCATGTTCTACGGATATTCCCTTCAATAATTCCGACTGCGCATTACTTGGGTGACTACCCGCGTTTCCGGCTGGGGTCGAAGATCCAGTCGCTGTGACGATTCTTGTTTCCTTTTTCCACTGTTCAACCGAGCCGGCCCCGTGAGACTTGGATTAGATCATTAGGTAAACGATTCACTCGCATATCAGGAGATAAGACTACTGATTTACTGAACGCTCGTTGACAATTGTCATCGCTGGTTGGGCAATGTAACGAGCAAAGCATGCTGCATGTCATTGACGCACGGTAACCTTGTGTTGGGCGGGCTTCGATTTAGTGGTTTCTAGTCTCGGGTCATGGGCTTGCGAATCGAGCATTTCCTTCTTTATTCGTGAGTTACCTTACCTACCTATGTGCTCTAGTACCTCCCCCGGCTTTTTTCTTTTCAAAAGAGCGGTAGTAGTATCTCTCCGAGCCTAATATGTGTAAAACCGAGATGAGTCTTGAAACACCTGCCCATGGCGAGCAGAAGTCTTCCTAAACATCCAAGAAGCACCAAACGGCAGATCCACTGCCAGTGGGTAGAAAAGAATTCAGCTTGGACTTTGGTACTGCCGAGGCTTGGAGATCCCCGTGACCACATCTTCTTTCCCGCCTTTTGTAGCCTCTTCAAAAAGCCTGGACGAGCTTTGGAACCCGTTTGTCCAGCAACTTCAGCAAGGCTCAGGCATCTTCACTGAGACTCGTTGATACCTACATGTTCTCATAATGATGGCAGCGACCACCAGCCTCGTCACCTGGGCGTTGGCGATGTAGATGACGAAGAGGACGATGATAAGAAGGAGGATGATGATGAGGAGGAATTTAAGGACGAGAAGGACGAGGATGATGATGAGGAGGAGGTTAAGGACGAGAAGGACGAGGATGACGATGAGGAGGAGGACAATAGAGAGGATGCTGGTCCGAGGATGTTTGGCTCCCGGCAAAATGGGCGAACCATTGAGCAGATTCGTGCCGCACTCCGCGCCCGCCGAAATCCGTTTGCCCGCGCCGGACCGGTTACCGTTGCTGAGCGGCAGCAGCAGCAGCAGCAGCCCGAACGGGTTGGCCAGCCTCGTCCTGCCAGCGTCGGCGTTGGCGATGATGACGACGATAGTGATGAGAACTATATTGGTTCTCAGGCAAGCATCCGTCGCTGGAATGTGGAAGATCGCGCCGCCCGCCTCGCCGCTGGCCCTGTCATTGGTGTCGCCGGCCCTGCTAGCCTCGCCAGCCTCGCCACTGGCATCCCCGTCGCCCTCCCCGGTTCAGCCGCCGCCGCTAGCCATGTCGCCGCCGCCGCAAGCCTTGCCGGTGCCCCTCTCCTCGCCGTCCCCGGACCAGCCGCCGCCGCCAGCCTTGCTGGTACCCCTCCCCTCGCCGGCCCCTTCCAGCTCCCCGTTAGCGCCGCCAGCACCACCCCCACGTCTGGCCCTGGCCCCGGTTCGGCCGCGGAGTCGGTTGACGTTGACGAACTGCCGTCGCCGCCCCTCAAAAGGCAGAAGGTGGCGGAGGAGAAGTCCGAAGCCGAAGAGGCTGAGGAGGAGAAGAAGAAGGAGGAGGCCGAGTTAGCGGCCAGGGCTCGCAATGGTGAGCATACTGGTAAGTCTTTTTAACTGACTGGTGAAAAGACTATGGACGTTCGAATGCTAACTTAAGTCTGTAACAGGTGACCAGTACAAGGACTGGTGCAAAGATTATGTAAAGGGCGACTGCGTGTCGTCTTTTCATTGGAGGTGGACCTGCTGCAAAAGAATAGTCGGGACTGGCTGTTGTACCTGCTACTTGTCGTAGTTTGCTCATCTTTTCTTCGGTTCTTTTCCTGCCCTCCCTTCCGGGACACCCAGCGATGATTCATTCCGCCAACGGGTGTCTCAGAAGGAGGGAGAGTTTTCAAGGGTGGTCTTTCGGATGAGTATATTTGTCGGCACGACTGTGCCTAGGCCTACGTTTCGAAATAGGTGTACTAGGTTTGCTTGTCTTTCTTTTTTGCTTCTTGTTGGTGCACTCGGATATGGCGGCTTGTTGTTTGATTATATACCCCGGTTTCAATGGCAAGTACCTGTTTCTGTTGGAGTATATACCCCGGGTTGCATGATAAATGGCTTTTTATGTTGGATTGTATACCCCGGTTTCAATGCAGAGTTCTTTTATGTTGTTCTCATACCCTGGTTTTAATTAATACTGTCTTTATTCGAGTTGTCTTGTGATGTTGCCGGCCCATGGGTATTGCATAAGCATGGCAAATGATGTGTTGCAACCTGGAAGAGTCTACGATGCTTGAATATGAGAGCGAATGAAGTCGTTTCGGATGTGTTTGCAAACTGTCCAGTTTGATGACGGGAAAGGAATGGATATGTATCCAGCGAAGCCGTGCACATGGTCTACTACCTAAATATATTTTCGACGCAATTCACAGGTGTCGCGGAGAATATGGCGTCCTGTTTCAACATCATTTAGAACCGAGAAGCGATTTGGAACCCAATACTTCGAACGCCGCCGGGATACGACTGTCGTCCCTCGGTGGAGGCATTGCGCGACTCGTCAGGTCGTCTAATGGCAACTGCAAATCTATTATCTGGCAGAGAGCCTGAGACAATCCTATGGTAGAAAGAATGATGCTTTGCTGAGTGTCCTAATGCACACGGCACGAAGAGGGTAATCCATAGAGTAAGTTGAAACGTTTCCAGCGAGAGATTATCTGGTGGGGGGGATCTGGTGCTGATGCTGGCAAGCCAGAGCGAGGCGACAAGGCAAAGCCCACGAGGCGCGGGGCAGCTCCAAGTACCCCGCCAAGCCGCCCAGGATCGCGGTCGGTGATTGGTCCAGGTCTCCCTCCACCCAGGAGGCCATCGCACAAGCTTATTCCAACGTCAACACAACCCAAGTATCCAAGTCTCAGGCCGAGGGGAATGCCTTATGCAGCCCCGCTGGGCCTAACGTCTTAACTCATCCAAGGTCTAATATAACGAAGGAAACGCAATTGGCAAGCTAAGAGAATAAGAGAGTTTATCGTAGAGGACTAGCGTGTATGTGTAGTCTGCTATAAATGAAAGGGAAAAATAAAGAATTCTTATAACTTAATTCGATATATTAGCTCGACCTCGGATTCGAACCGAGGGTCTTTCAGTAGACCAAACGCACCACCCATGGTGTACTCAAGGTATGGTGGATCAAAGACGTACCTATGTGTTAACCACTCTACTACCAACTTATTAGATCTCGAATTATTGGGAGAGTCGCTTTGTAAGCCCCCCAATAAAGGGCGATCGCGCGGTTGCACAATTTCGCCTCCCAGCGTCTGCACTGCTGCCCCTCCATCCAAGTCATTTGGACCAATTCACACGCCTGCAAAGCACTTTTTACATGCCTTTCTATTTTGCGCTGTGATAACATCCACGAACTTCTTTCCATTTCTTGCAATTGCAACCAACAATGACTATGCTTCCACCTGGTTGCTATCGTTTCCCACATCTCCGCCACCACTTGGCCAGACAATGACAAGGCCTTGAGTATGGGACAGCTAACACCGAGTAGGCCAGCCTGTTAAAGCCAGAGGGAATTGGAGTAATGAATACCGGCATACGAGTATGCCGGTTTTAAATGGCAGTCTTGAGACGACGGAAAGAATGAGAGCGGATAAACAGGAGGCCTCTTGAGGTACGACTAGCTGTCCCAGCCATCCAAGGTGTGACTTCTGGAATGCCCGGAGACTCGAGTATTGAGACATAGAAACCCGCTTCTATCTGCGCTTGTTCCTGAGAAAAAAGAATGTCTGCCAACAACACTTAAAGTGAATTCAGTTCGAAGCCAAGCAAGGTCACGTTGCTCCTCAATGCGAAAAGTATCACGGAGGGCAGTGATCTGAGAACAAGACACGGCCAGTAATGGAGCTGGGGGTATCATTGCCGCATATATTTTTCGCGAAATCGAGCATAGCTTAGTGAAAATTGATCTCAATCATCGTTGCGGTTCGCAAAACCGCTTTTTCGCTCGACTGGCGACTTCATTTCAACCTTGCGCCTGATCCTGCTACCACGTGTTCTTGCGCCTTTCATCCCATCAAGAGATAAACAAGGCCCTAGTCTCCCTCGTGCGCTTGCCATTCACTAGCTCTCCCATTCGCAGCAACTGCGCGCGCCCACCAACTTCGCTACCCTCTTGAGCGCGCATCTAATTCTAACCTGCTTCGAAAATCCCGCGCGACGCCATACAAGACATATCCAGCCGTGAAGCTTTACCAAGATCTCTTTCCAAGAAGACCTGCAAATTTTCCACGCTTTTCCACGCGCTTCTCAGACCCTCGTGAGTCGTGCGCGACTTCTGCCCACCACGTCGCCGACCCTACATCGCATCTCCAATCTCACCTCCCATTCCAATTTCAAAAACATCACACCGACAGAAGAATGAAAGATGCCATTCTACAGCTACAAAAACTCACCCGCCAAGAGCAAAAAGGCTCGATTCTCAACGGTGGCCTCGTCGACGAACAACGACAACCACGATGAAGCGACCGCCCACGTCCACCCAAGCATCGCGCGCGCGTTCCCGAAGCTGCGATTGGATACCTATTTGGGAAGACAGATGGACCCAGGACCTCCCCTGTTGCAGCCAGAATCCTGCCCGCTGTTCATCGACGTCTCTGATGGCTCGGGCGACGAGAAGGAGCAGCGCCTGAAGGCAAGCAGGCTAAAGGGGAAAGACTACTATCTCAAGCAGCGGGAGTGTACTCCGCCGCTGGAGGCTGCGCCCTTTTGGGCTGGTACGTCCATTCTTCGTTTTCTCTGTGCGCTTGTTCTGCTTGCTGACGTCGGAAATAGATGGAATCACACCGCTGCCGCCGCCGATCGAACCAAACCCTGACTACCACAAGCGGTCTCCTAATAAAGTAAGTATTTTTTCTTTCATTTAGTTTGTCCACTGTAATAGAGTAAAAAATACTGATGTGAATGAAATTTTTAGTACACGAAGTTGACCGAAGCTCTCGCCCGCGAAGACGCTGAGTTACGCGCCGAGAGAAAGATCAAGAGGATGGAGTTGAAGGCTGCCAGGACTGCCAGAGAGAACAGGGAGACTCCGATCCTCAAAGAAGGAGGAACACAAACAGATACTCTACACAATCATGGAGCGCAGTCTGGCAATGAGATCATTCACACCGCGGCGGCGGGAGCACAAAGTCTCAGTAAATTATGCGAACCTTTCATAAACAGGTCGCCGATCAAGATTGTTTTGTTTAACCGGCCGTCAAAAATGTTGTCCGAACGGACGGGCGGATCGGATGGCGACGATGAGCGTGGGGATGTATCTGATCCCAAAGATGGAGATGCCCATGATGATGATACCGAGATGAGAGACGGCAGTGAGCGGGAGGAGACGGAAAATCAGGGAAGCGAGGAGGTACAAGACTTTCCTGCTGACGCCAGACCCCCCATCAGACCTCCCATCAGGATTGTCATTGTTAACAAGTCATTCGCGCCGGAGCCTGAGATTCGAGTTGAGGAGGAAAAAGCTGATTATGCCGACGACGAAGACGAGGATGTTGACAACGGCGTTGATACCGCGCGTAAGGCTGCTTTTACTGCTGAACAGGATGCCACGGGAAGCGCCAATGCAGGTAATACTATCGCCACTCCCATAATCCCAGACGAGGGAGGCGTCGTCAATACCGCCTCTCCCATTGTGGACGAAAACACAGACGACGTCCAGAACCTCGCCGTCCCGCCACCGAGACCCACTCCTGTCCGCCAGAGCAAGGCACGAAAGAAGCGAGTCACACGCCCAATCAGGCTATCTGCAGTCCGCAGGAGCTTACGGAGCGGCAAGACCAGCGGTATCACCATTTCCACCACCTCTAGCAGCGCCGCCAGAGCTGAGGAAGACAACGCGGTTTCCGCACACGCCGCTCCCGCAATCGAGAAAAAAGCGGCATCTATCGCTTCAACTGATGCAGCAGCCAATAACGAGGAAGCACTCACTGCCACTTATGAGGTAGCTGATGGAAGTGCAAAAGCGGCGGTTGCCGCTGTCGCTACATCAAAACCGAGTCCCGTGGTTGCTGTCACTATCCAGCCTAGAAGGTCAACACGAGCATCTACAGCTCGCGCGAGAGGCCACCAGGGAGAGTCTATGAGTGGTCCAGTGGCGGAGACCAACAGCACGACAGCAAATGAGGATGAGCAGGTCCCCGTTACCACCAATCCCAATAATGTGGAGAATGAGGTTGTGGAGGACTGTATTACTGTCGCTCAGGCTCCCATCACCAAGCCAAACAAAGTGACCACCACGGTCCCTACAACAAGACTCAGCCCTATTACTCCCGTCCGGGTAAACACCCGCTCAGCACGACAGTCAACTCTCCGCACAAGGGCAGGCCTCCGTAGCCAGACACCCGGTCTTGCAACTGCCGCGGATAACGCTTCAAATGACCATGCACAGGTTCTCACGTTCGCAGTCGAGGCAGACGAGACCTTGACTGCCGCTACCAATGTCGACGAATTCACTGCTGCCACCGCAAAGAACAAGGCGCCAGCCGCGAATCCCATTGCTCCCGTCCGCCCAAAGACGAAAGCAACACCACCAGCGCGAAAATCCAGTTCCACTGCTCTTACAAGAGTTACAAGAAGCAAAACTGCCGATGTTCTGCCAACATCCAACGGCGCAGCAACTGAAGAAGAGACTATTGCCCTGATTACCAGAGCTGCAACGGAAGCAGTTGAGATGATTCTAACCCTTGTTGATGCTGAAAATATGGACGAGAGAACCCCAGCAGCTGTCGACGCTGAGGAATCGGAAGACAACACCATCATCGTAGCGGACCCAACGCTCCCTGCTGCAAGCACCAGATCAACTCGGTTAAAGTCGCGGTCTAGACTTGTCCCAGCTGTGGAGATGCCAACCCCGGCTGATACTACACATGGCAACGAGAGCCCTGCGGCTGTCGGCGAGACCATCATCCTCACGGACCCAGCCGCCCCTACTGCAAGCACCAGAACAACGCGCTCCAAATCACCCTCTTCGCTTATCCCAAGCCTCGAGCACGACGAACTAACCACCACCACCAGCAATGGCACTGCCAAGAAAACCAAAGCCTTTGATGATCTCCACCGCCAGACCAGCAGCAACAGAACAACCCGCTCAGGAGCCCGCTCCTCCACCGTT
The DNA here is from genome assembly GCA_033439685.1 of Apodospora peruviana. Lineage (NCBI taxonomy): Eukaryota > Fungi > Ascomycota > Sordariomycetes > Sordariales > Lasiosphaeriaceae > Apodospora > Apodospora peruviana. The sequence continues at coordinate 495,881 of JAUEDM010000009.1, forward strand.
CCTAATATCCCTGTAAAGAAGACCAAACGCAAACGCGTCAACAGCCCAGACAACAATACCAACGCAACAGCTACCAGCAGTACCAGCAGCCGCACGGGCAAGCAAAAAAAGAAGTCGACGACCGTGCCTGGTTGGGTTATCACTTCCGCGGCTACCAATACGGCCGAGGATCAAATCGCAGCGGTGGTCAGCGCCTCGCAACAGAGGGCATCAGTTGCTGCTTTCAGCAGCAGAAGCACGCGGTCAGCATCGCGGGGGACATCCCTTCTTGGAGCCGTTGACAGCGGGCTCGCAAATGAACAGAGCGCTGTCCCTGGTGCGAACGAGCAGTCCACCACAACAACGCCTGCTCCTTCGAGTGCCGCTACTGCTAGCGACCGGACAACAAAATCTACTTCTAGACGGGTGTCATCGTCAGCATCGTCATCGCTCACGGTTCGGGAATCGACGGTTCGCGCACGAGTTGATCGTGATTCTACCGGGCAGCCTAAGGCTAGACGTCGTTAGCTGAGCTTGAGCGAGAGATTGCTCATGTCAAAGGTTGGGATGATGACTGACCTGTGGAGTCTGCTTGAGATATGAAGATAGGAAAGATATGTTGGGTTTTATGTTGGATATTTTTGTTCGGGGTATACTCAGTCTAATGGAGGAAGGGTGCCTTCTGTTTCAGAGTCGGATTCAGTTTGCTTTTCATCCGGGTGGAACTTAACAGGGCAGATTACAGGATGGATGGGATTCAGGAGCACAGCTGGCTTTTGCGTGGGTTTTGGGAGTCGGGCAAGTGATTTCCCTCCCAAAGCAGCTATAAAAAAATGGGTGGTTATGGCGTTGCTGGCTGTGATTTTCAGAACAGACGCAGCACAAAGGAGAACATGTTGGATTTCTGTTGGATGTTTTCAGTTCGAGTATATTACCCGTCTGATGGAAGCAGGTGCTTTTTGGTTGGAAGATGAACCAATAAAGATTTTCTCCAGCATCTACCTTTCTGGGTAATGCTTGTCATCGTGGAGAGCTTCTGGTTGGATGGGATGGCGGATGCAAGCATAGCTCAGTCACCAGGTAAGCTTCGGGAAGGAGCTCTTCTCGTTTGGTGACGATGGGAAAAAGGTTTAGGACCGTGACAGGGACTTACGTGGAGCATAAACAGGAGCAAATATATCAGTGAGCGAGCTAGTGGTTGCTGCTCAATTCTCTTGTTGGTAAATAGCTGTACATAAATCGCTTTGTGGTATAATCGAGCGGAGTCATGTAGCACTTGGAAAGATAGGTGGCCAAGCCAATCAACTACTCAAATAGCAAAGTTTGGCTGAATGACATACAGAACTCCATGGAAAGTTTTCCCCCCGAAACAAGGGAGATGGAATACTGGTCAGCCCGTCCATATAAAGCAAAGTTGGGCCACCCAGTTAAGTGTAACTTTGATCAACTCACTTCTACAAGCACGTGTATTCCCATGTCTTTGTACGGTTCAGTATTATGATTTCTACATTATGTACCCTGGCTAACCCTTGTGAAGATCTCTCTTGATCTTTGTGAAATTGTGTAACTATAGATATATTTATTCCTAGCTATCCGGTTAAATATACGATCTCTCGTCATCCAAATGACTGCATACAAAGTGAGTTTTCCAAAGATGGTATCTACTCCCTGCGTATGTTGTCTTCCGGGGTTGGGCCAACTCCTGGCCTTGGTCGGCCATTTCCTTGACGAAACCCAAACTCTATATGCCCCCTGGATTCTTATATTATTCGTGCTCCTCTACTTGCCCCTCAGATTGTTGCTTGGTTATTAAGTCTTGTGGAACGTTAACTTGATACTGTTTGATGAGGACAGGGATTTCGCAGCGAGTCTTATTTGCCGGCTTCTTTTAAGGAGAGACTTGTAAATAGTATAGTTTAATCCTCTTTTTCCAAGTGTTGTTTACCAAGAGTCGTTAATATGGTCGCTGCTACCCCAGTCGTTTTTTTGCAATCATTATTATCCGCCTGGTTGTCATCTGCCGGGTTGCTATCCGCCATGTTATTATCCCCCCCGTTATCATCCACCTCGTCGTTGTCCAAGTCGCCGTAATCCGAGTAACCGTAATCCGACTCCTCGCAATTCGTGTCGTATTGGTCAAATGCCCGGCACCATATATCATGGGCCCCAAACTCCTAGTTAAATTTGCTTGCCTGCCATTTAGTTTCAGGCCAAGTTTTCTCAAGGTTGGTCAAATAACTAGGATCGATAGTTGGACGATATCCCGAGTCGGTAATGCTGTCTGGCACTGAAGAGGAAGAATCCCAGGATCTGCCGATGCTGCCGCGAGAAGTTCCAGAATGTACCGTGGATCGGCCCGCAAGTTTCGTGATATACCCGGAAGGGTCGTCGACGTCAAATAGAATACGATGCGAATCCCATTTGTGGAGTTCTAAAGCACCATAATAGCAGCCGGCATTGGCCGTCGTCGCTGTCGCACTTCCCGGTCCTCCAAAATCCTTCCAGGCGGTAAGAACGAGAAAATTGCCCGACCCCTCAATGAACTGCATGCCGAGGCCGAAATCAGTGGCACAATGCTGGCAACCCCCAATGTATCCATCGTGGCCGCCAATCTGGAGGGGGTAACACAACGGCTTGAGGATATCATACAGTAAGCTGAGGGCCACGCCAGTAGGTAAAGGTTCCGTCTTCAGTTTTTGAAGGTTAAGTCTATCTTGGGACAAATCGTATTGCTGATATTCGGAGTTCTGTACTCGCTCAAACCGCCATCCTTCCTGGGGGGAATAGAACTTGCCATAGGGGATGGCTGATCCTAGCATACGCGATTGCTCGCCGTCTAGAAACTCTCGGCAGGTAGTGTGATGGCACATGCGGAATGCCGAGTGAATGAGGGCCGAATGATGACTTCCATTGACTGGCAAGTAAAACATCCGCTGACTATCGGCGCAATGATAACTTGATTGCGCTGGAGCAGGTTGCCGTTGACAAAACGATACTTGGTGGTACGAACACCGCGGACAGATCTCTTGTACAACTCCCTATCTGTGAGGTGGTTCAGCAGCCCTTGACACTCTCTGCTGTATTCAGTCGACTGGGTCTGCTGAACTGCAATTGCACGCACAGCGAGGTAGGAGAAATCCCGCGGGTAGTCCAGCCTCAGGTGGACGTTGTTTGGCTCTTTCAAGATACACTGGAGCAGTTCCGCCTTGTCAGTCTCCCCCATGCTCACAACCTCTTCTAGTACCATCTCTCTCTGGGCGTCCATTTGTGACGCCATGTTCATGGAGAAGCGAAACGGCTACTCTGGTGATTCTGAGCGTTTGGACAAGGACAAAAATCCAGAATAGGCAAGGCCGTGACCCCAGAGCACTGAGCAGAGTCATCATTAAATGCAAAACTCCAGAGGTAGGAGAAATGATAAACAAGTCTTACCAGCGAAAAGAGGAATCAAGGTTCAGCGACAAGATATTGTTCCACGTCCAGTCTCAGACCGCCCAGCTGGCTGGAGATGGCGTTAGGACGGACTTTGTCTTCAGCGGAAAGATCCAAGATCGCGCAACAAGAGAATCGAGAGGGCGGGATAACTGTTGGCGCCCTAGAAGTGGCCGCTCAACGGTTATGGCGAATCCTGTCGGAGGGAGAGGAGATTCCGTTGGAAGCGTCGCGACTGACTGACAGAGGAGGCTGTTGGGGGAAGCAGAGTGAGCCAAGTTTTGAGGTTACCAATGATGAGAGGGCTTTCGGTAATTATGCAGCTTAAACGAAGGTAGGGTGCACGCGACCTGCGAGGTAAAAGACGTTGTTCCAGGTGGGCAGAATGAAGTGGGAGAGGAGGTAGTAATGAGGCAGTCCCGTTGACCAAGTAGGATGCAAGTGTGTGATTGTCCTGGAAAAGATAATCGAAGAGACCAGCGATTTAACTTTGCAGTTTGTGGGCTTAGGAGACGGGTCCTAGCTTGGTTGGGAGTGTCTGAACTGTAGCTCGAGCGTGGTGATTTTAGTGCGGCTGTTCTTTTCATCTTAGGAATGCCAGATGACCCAAGGCTGACAGTGAAGTCCACCATAGGGCTGAGGTTTTGCGCACAGTATACGGTGATCATACCCGCTACCGCGCCGAACATATAAGATCCGGTCCGCTATTGATCGTCGTCTGGCCGTTCAACGGAAAGGACCTCCGAGAGTTCAGACATGTGTTGATCATTGTAATATCTGGGAGGTGGCATTCGATGCGTGGAAGGCTGTAAGCTACTGAAGAGCTGGCCACAGGGCGGCCCTGGAAAGAGAAAACTGGTCTATCGCGAAATTTAAACTGACAAACTCAATTGAACTAGCGGCAGAGCATCGGAGTAATGATGCTGGTGACAGCTTCCAATTTTGGCCCGTACCCTTTTGAAAGACCTGTCACATCCTAAGGTAACCACGATTGGACGTCGTTGCCAACGGCTTTCTCGGCACGTGATTTCGCGTCCAAATCCGCTCTCCTTCCTCACCGCTGGTTGGTCAGAGCGCCACCGACGCCAAGCTTTGAGGAGCGCCATTTTTCGATTCTTCATCCCGAAAAACGGGTCCCGATCCGACCCCACCAAATCCAGTCATCCGAGCCCCAAAGCCGTTTTCCAGCTTTCCCGCCACGCCTCATGGGCCGCGTTTCTGTGACAAAATGGTGTTTCGCTAACGTGAGTACGAACAAGTCTTGCGAGAAATGATGTTGAATAAGACAATGAAACTAGGTGGATTTTGCAGATGCTTGTCACAGCAATTGATCATTTGTCACATGCAGGAAAATCGTGGCTAGTTCATCAACGTAATTACAGGCCGCGTGGCTCACCATCCGGACCGTGCTCGGATGTGCTGGCACATTTGAGTTTTGGGTCTGTCAGGTTGTGCCTGTCCGGTTTTCGTCAGTGCGCAGCGAGCGAGCGCGGTGGTCTCGCTGACTGACTGCCTGGGCCGCGGCGGCGTCGCGTCCCGCGTAACCACTAAACTGGTGGCCCGCCTGTCGCCCAATTCTCGCAAATCCAATCCTGCCTGTCTTGCCGAACTCACGCCCACCACACCTCACCTCATCCTCGCACGCTCCCCCCCAAGACTGGCCAAACACACAACGTCGCCAGCCGTCGGGCCCTTTTGCCGCCAATTCGCTATCTCCCTCTTCCTTGCTCATTTGCTCCAAGCTGCCGTCCATGATGAACCTGGATGCGGCCTCGCTTTCGCCGCGGCTTGCTCCAGGACGTGTCGAGGACAAAGACCCCCAGGCAATCCCGCCCTCCGCTTCCGACCGGGGTCTCAACTTGCTCCCCGACGATATGCAGCGAGCTTCTGATGCAACACCAAATGGAGACGGCCTGGAGACGCGGCACGCTGCGGTGGGATACGCGACTTCATTTCGCGTCGACCTCCCGGGCGGGAACCCGACCGGACGCGATCTGGCCACGGCAGAACGTGCACTCGACTCGCACCCATCGTCCTCGCTTCCCTCCAAACAGGTTACCAGCTCTGTCAGCCCTCACGTCCAATCATCCCAGCGACAGTCCCTCTTTCTCTCCAGCAGCAATTCGCAAGATACTAGTTCCACGAGTAACGACCTCGTGTTTACCCCGCCCGAGAGCGAGGGTGGCATGAGCCCAGGCAAAGGCAGCATGGGGGACTCCAGTCAGGAGTCACAGCTTCTACAGCTATCACAGATTGCGGCGGCTCAGGAGAGGATACCTGACAACAACAACAACAACAACAACAACAACAACAACAACAACATGGACGTTGACGAGAATGGGGCCCCGTCGAGGAAACGGATGGCCGACGGGGTGGTAAAGCACACACGGGACAAATCGAGCGCGTCGCCCGTGCGCATAGCCGGGCACTCGAGGAACACAAGTACTGTCAGTGTGGCCTCCACTACTGGCAGCCGTATCGGAGAGGTATGTTTGTGCTGGCGCCTCGAAAGAGGCCAGGGCATCGAGCAGATGTTGGCTGGTACTAATTCCCTCGTAGCTTTCTGCTGAGCTTAAAACTCGACTATCCTACCATATGGTAAAAGTCGATAACGGATGGCAGTCGCACTCCATCGACCAGGTCGAGTCGTTCGCTTCGCAGGCGGCGTCTCCCGCGTCAAGCAACTCGACGATACACTTGAGGAACGGGGCATCAGCCAGCCCACAACTGTCCAACGGCTCTCACCGAGGCAGCAACAACACAACACCCGCGACCGCACCGCAACATCACTTCCCTGCACGTCTCGCCGACGCCAACTGGAGAGAGGCGCCTCACTCTGGATCCCGCGGCAGCCCGACCTCCCCGATCAAAGGACAACAAGGTCTTGCTCCTCCAGTGTCCATACAGCCGGCCAGGCACCTCATACACCCCCGCAGGAACTCAAACCCGAGACATTCGCCTGCGTTTCTCTCGGGTTCTCCCACCACCGGGCCTAATACGCCTGGACAGCCTAGTCCGTACCTCGGAGCCGTACACCACGGAACGCCCGTGGCCGACCCCATCCTCTTTTCTCCTCACCAGAACGTCCGAGAACAAGATGCCATCGAGTCGCTTATTTTCATGAGCAGCCCAGGAAACTCGGCAAACCTCAAACACGCATTTTCTGGTTCTTCCTTGCAGCCAGGCCCTTCAGCTCTGGGTGGATCTCAGCGGACTCCTCTCCCTTCGCTGCCGCGCAAGAGCCTCCCCAGTGGTAGGCCAACACACGCACGGTCCCAATCTCATACGCAGAAACGCGTCGGGTTCGAGAAACCACCCAACGCTATGGATATCGACGAGCCTTATAGCTCGCGGAGGAAACTGAATGGGCACCCTATTGGCCACGCTGAACCACCCACAGCAGCAGCACCTCGGTTAAAGCAGTTGCCTGTCTCAATGGGACTCACCGTGCCGCCTAGACCGCGCAAGGCGATGAACGAGGAAGAGATAGAACGCATGCTCGACCAGGTCGTTGCCGCGGATGACGGGTCGGACTCTGAGGGCGAGATCCAGATCCCCGTATCGAGGGCGCGCCGGGACGGCGCTCGCGTTATTGGTGTCTAGAAGTCCGGTGGTTCAGGCCGCTCGGCGATGCCTGACATACACGTCACACGCTCATGTTGGTGAGATGGTTTGGAGACGGTTGGAGAATAAAGTGGAAAGTGAGGACGAACTTGACCGCTTTGGAAGAGGGTTGTCGAGGCTGCAACCTTCGATGATAACACGACAGGTCGGATGGACCCAACCTCGCGCTTTTGTTGAACATGATGGGTCACAAGCACACGCTATTGCTACCAATCAGATGCGAACCAAATTTTGCTCTTAGCATGAAAAGCTGTCGACGAACCGGAATGACCGAGGGAAATTACCTCTCATGGGCTTACCTTTTGCCACGCTACTATCGCATCTAATCAGTTACCTCTGTACCTGGCTCTCAGTCTTCGATGACGAGAACGCTGTTTTGTCCCTTCTTGGACCGACCGCACGATGTACATGCTCGGATTCTACAAGTTCACACGGGTTAGCGAATATTGCACCTTCATGGTTTACGCACGGCGGTTTTTCTATTTTCCATTGTGATAGCGAAAATACTTTTGTTCAGGAACCACAGTATTCTTTTGTCAGCTGCTCCTCATCAACGGGGATGGCTATGACGACGGGATGAACCTGGATCAAATGGGAGACATGTTTTCAACACGTCATTTCGTTCTTCTGTCATAAGAGATATGAAAGGCTTCGACGCTTTTCGTCTTAGCGGGTTAATTATATTGGGCTATTTGCCTTTCGGAGCGCTATTGTGTTGGTTGGTTGCTGGGTTGCATGAGGATGATCGATAAACCTTTGTCCCCAAGGAACTCGTATGAATGCATCTGGAATCGGGGCGTCTTGACTTTTTTTCTTTCTCATTTGCTCCTTTGCTTCTCATTGTCAATTACTCATCATTCTCGTTTCTGCTTGTTCTGTTTCGCCTGGGTCTCTCTCTACTGCTCTTACCTTATCCATCTGAATGGATATTTTGGTAAGCTTGAGTTCGAGCACTGGCTTGTCTGCATAATCATGATATCATTCATGCTCAGGGATAAGCCACTGAAGTCGCTAGGCACTAGCTCATTCTGGTCGTGTTAGCATGATGAGGAGGGTGGGCAGGATATTAAGTTCTTACTGGGTCACAGCTGCTTTGGGGATGACTCGGGGTAGGGGGTGAGTATAGGGATACTTTGGTATCTAGTTGAGTTTATGCTAGAGCTTTGCTGTCTGTATATGAGGATAATCTGTCTCTATCTGACATCTTGGCAATACGAAGAGCAGCAGGCGCCGTTTATATTCGCTAGGTCTCTTCAATGTGAACAGAGACCTGTGATACTTCTTTTACAAACAACTGAACTTGAGGACATGTCACACCCTTCTGGAAACTGGAATGGACAAACTATACTTACCCAAGGTACCAATGCGCTCAGACCTTACCTACCTCTACTCGGAATAGTGCCGGTCTGCGCTGAATCCAAGAATTGGAACATAATGAGAAAGCATCGAACCATGCCCGTCTGTGAGCGCCGGGGTAAATGTAGTCTCGGACTTGTATATGTGGGACCACCTCATGCTTTACTTGCTTCTGGTCTCTCGCCGTGGGCGCAACAATAATCCTCCACGGCTAGGCAAAGACATCGATGTACTCCTCGTCCAGCAAAGAGGCAGGTAGGTACCCACCAGTCAATATATAATGCCCAGGTTTGCGGAAATTTACCCTGGAAAATACTACCGTACACCGGACATAATTTGTCGTCGGTTCGACGCCACCCGGCAGATGTCCCTCACCGTTACTCAGCCTTCCGCTCCTTAACAAGAAGAGCTCAGCAGTCCTGTCAACAGGCCGAGAAGTAACCTGGTAAAGTCATTCTGGTAATGGAGTCTGCATACCAAGGCAAGGTCAGCCTCATCGCGCTCATCGTCAAAGCAGTCAGTCAGGGGCAAGGATTGAGTTTGTTGGAACCTGGTAATTCACTGTTCTCGGTCACGCATCACAGATGATCATCGTCATCGTTCATTGTCTGCTCTGCTCTCAGCTCTGATTGATGGGGAAAATGGGCTAGATGGTACTTTTTAGCCAGAAACCCCAATATGATCAATTATCAATATCGACGATGTTTTATAGACCAATGCCTTGCCCAACCAACCAAACCCCCTCTTTCTCCAAACGGTGTTACGTTATGGATATAGATCATCGGCACTGAGGTTCCGGATGTAGGTCAATGATGGCAGTTGGGTACTAGATCGATGTGTCCAAGTATGTGTATCTAGGTACATATTCAAGGACAGTATCACTTCTCCAAACAAGTCTCCCCTCTTTGGAAATACCTTGCTAACGCTGAACATCACGAATATCGTCGAGGAACCGTGCAAAACAAACAAAATCGAAAATGAAGACACAAATACCAAGACCTCTACCGCTCTTCCTCCTATTCTCCATCCTCCTCATCTTCCAATCCCACGCCTCCGCAACCCCAACATCATCCTCAGCATCCGCAAACACCACCACAAGCAATATACGAGCCCTCTTCCTCTTCAAAGACGTCCTAAAATCCAACACAGCCGCCATCAAGTCATCAGGCTTCAACTCCCTCATCATATTCGGGATCGGCATCCTCGACAACAGCGACATAAAGTACTACTCCAACACCCCAGGCTCAAAGGACATCGTCGTCGCGTCCGGAGGCGCCTACGTAGGCGGCGACGCCCTCTCCCAAAAGGTCCGCTCTTTCAAGTCAAACGATACCTCCGTCAACCGAATCGAGATATCAATGAACTCCCAACACGTCCGCGACCTCATGTCCAAACCCGGTCCCGGCACCGATACCGTCCTGGCACGCAATTTCGTTGCCCTAAAAGAAGCGTGGTCCCTCGACGCGGTCAACAACGACGACGAGTCGCTCTACGATTTGGCCAACACAGTCTCCTTCGCGAAAATGTTGGGCAAGATCGGATACCGGTACACGATTTCTCCGTATACAAATACCCGGTTTTGGGCAAGCCTGCAAAGCCAGCTGAATAGTGGCCTCAAGGAGCCTGATTTATTGTTGGATAGGGCGTATCTGCAGTGCTATGACGGCGGGGCGGGGAATAATCCCCAAAGCTGGCAAGCAAATTTGGGAGGTATGAAGATCGTGCCGTTGGTCTGGGTGACCAACGACTCGAAGCCGGGGCAGGGGACGTCAGTCTCCCAAGCGCGGAGCAAGTTTTCGAGCTGGAACCAACGGGCGGGCGTGTTGGCGGGGGCAGGGTACTGGAATGATTACGATATTGAGAAGATGGGGTTGTCGTATAAAGACTATGGGGGGGTTTTGATGAGTCTGTTTCCGTAGGTCATGAATACCCTGTTATGGGGGAAAGAGTTTACATACCTGGTATGCAAGTTCTACATGGAATTGTAGGAGACCTTGCCAAGGCTCTGCGGGTATTCATATGCTCACGATCAAGACCTTGGCCCTTGGGATGTTGTGTGAATTCCTACCTACTAGCATCACAGTAAATGGGAGGGACGAGTTCGGGTTGGTAAGGGTGGCAAATTGTGTTGCTTAGAAGCATTGCGGAAGCTCCAGCAGGGAGCATCCGGTTTACTTCAATGTAGTAAGACGACTCGAATCAGGGTCACACAGCACATCAACAAATTCGAGGACCAAACTCGTAAGAACACAGGTTCGCAGGCCTGCGAAGCAGGCCTGATCGGGGGAACAAGTGTTGCTAGGGGCAGCGTACTATAAAGAAGTCACAAGAATTAGGAGGTACGTTTTTGGAATGAAGAAGCTTGATTAACTAGGGTAAAAAAAGGAAAAGAAAAAGTTGAAGGCTTATGTCGATCATACTCAGGCAGAAAAATATGATTATGATACCACACCTGATCTGGCACAGAGACCTGATCAGGTAAAGGTTTCTGATCGACTCACCAAAACCCACCAGTCCTACTTTGTCTCAGCGGGCAAAAGTGTGTTGATAGATTGAAGCATTGGGGATGCACCAGAAGGGAGCATCCGCTTTACTTATAACCATATAAAACTGCAGACGGCAAGAGGAACTGCCACACCCTGGATGTCGATCATGAGAATGGCGCATGTAGGGCTTGGGCGACGGAAAGCCCAGTCTTGCTTCTCTGCATCATGACTTTTCGTACTTACTCCGGTAAGCCTAATTTACAAGAGGCGCAAGAGCTCCACCCGAGCCATTGGGTTAGCACGCAGGTTGGCTTCCGGCAACCCGTACATGATATAGTCGCTCCAGAAATGCCCCTTATCCTCAGGCATGTGAAGAGTCTTCTCCCTTGGTGGCCATTCAAGTCGGCCATTACTATCTGGTCCATTCGACTCACCCATATTGTTCCGGTAACATCCTGGCCAGAAGAGCCAATGTTCGTGGCCTTCGTTCCCTTCAGTCGCGACCAGAGAGTTGAATAAGCCCCAGATGAAGACCTCGTCCAGTCGCCCACAAAACGACCCCTTCAGCTCATCCATCAAGCTCCCACACTATGTGTTGAGTAGCGCGATGTGGCTGGGCTCCAGGATCCGAAGCGTATCGCTGTACAACTTGAGAAAGTCCATCAGGTCCCGGGTCGTGGTCGCAAAGTTCCCAAAGCCCAGCTTTCTGAGGTATGGCCAACGGTGCCCGGACGGCAAAATGTCGTGCAGCTGACATGGGCGATCAAACTCCCAGGTCAGGAACCTGGGCTCAGAACGGATTACCAGTACCTGTAGTTTGGGAAGGCGCACAAGTAGTATTGGAAATGTTTAAGGCGAGGCAAGTCGTCGTCGTGATTATCTTCGATGGTCATCTCAAACTCGATATCGAGCTCGGTGAGGTTTGAAAAAACGACGGTTCCGGAAGATTTATCGCAAAGCCACAGCCCAGGGCGCCGGTCCGCAGTACCCTCAGCTTGGGTTGGCTAGGTTTGCATTGCGCCAGTCCCGCCATCAGCGCAGCAATGCCCCGATGGCCGCTCCCCGGATGGTACCATCTGTCACGCCTCAGAGCATAGCCAGTGTCGTCGTATGGCGACTTTCGCACGAACCAGGCACGTTTGAAGTATATATGGTCGATCTCATCCCCGAAGTTGCTGCTGTTGCGCAGCCAAATATCCTGGAGCCCAGGGAGCTTGGGCAGCACCTCGGCGAAGAACGCGATATCCAGAATTTGATCCACGATCTTGCGCCCTTGGAGCACGGCCTCGCAAAAGCGACTGTGCATGTGCTGTAGCTCGGTATCTGATGGCATCGGCGGCCATCGCCAACCTAGAGGCGGAATATATCCGCGGCCGATACCCATACTCTCGTACATGTCGACATACGTGTCGTAGTTGAAAAGCTCGTCAGACTCTCACCATAAAGGGAATGTAGGTGATTGATCGCACGAGCTTCGCTCTTTGCGGGTCGCCAGCAATTTCTCGAAGCCGGGCGAAATCATCCTGGTGGCAGAAGATGGTGAGCTCGGCCAGCGCAAACCGGAGGCCAACGTTGGCGAAGACTCGACACGCGCAGCGGAACTTGACCAGGTCGTGCGTCGAGTGCTGCAGGTGCGAGCAGATGGATTCCCATAGCTCGGGTGGTAGGATGTCTAGAACATCCATGTTGGAATGTTGATGACGTTGAAGAAATTATTGTAAGCCGAAGACGGCACGAGATTCTGTTGCCAAACTTGAAAATTAGATGTCGGTGGATGATGATACTCTGCGCAAAGAAGGGTTCTGGTTGTTGATGACGGGAGGGCGTGTATCATGATTGGAGCTCGCTGCAAGCAGTCACAGCAATTGTTAGAGGATTCGGTGTCAGGTTTGAGAGCCCAAAGACCGAAGGGGGTAATGTTGGCCTGCATCTCGTTGCTGGGAAGATTGCAGAAATTGAGCGAGGAATTTGGGAGGCTACGTGCTGATTGGGGTGGAGGAGATGAATGATCGTACCTGCCTTGTAGATATCAACCTGGAATGCTTGTGCAGCTAGGCGTCACCAGCTGGTCGATATTCACTGGCAAGGCATCTGCGCCATCTGGGGGCGCGACATCACGATAAGCAGGTGCTATCCGAGTATTGCCGTCTCTGACGCTCAGCCGGGCGGGATGTTGCTTCCAGGTTGGGATGGAAACTCTGCGAGGACCTTTTGTGCCATCCCCTGCCGCCAGCCACATGCAGTCTCTCAAGCCTCGCCTCTCAGACTCACTCAATGCGTTTCATTCCAGTATTCTGCTCTCTCATCTCTGAACCAGTTATCGCGTCTTTCAATATTCTCAAACAGGCATAGGTGTGTTCTGGTTGTCAGATTTGTAACTGTTCTCGCAAGCTTCCTATTGCATTCCATAATCCACGTAAGTACACGCACATATGGCTTCGCCCTGTCCGCCCCATAGGCGCAGATTTGCGATTTTCAACTTAAGGCGGTTGGTCCCGAGCCCTTAAACATTCATTTTTCATTCGCAGGCCTATTAGTTACTCCGTTGATTCCAACCACAGAACAGAAAATGCACCGCCTATCGGACTGGACGATACGACGGCGTCGAAGTCCCTGCAGGAAGGTGTGGAATAGAGAAACGTTGGCGTCGATGAATGGTGGACCATATCTTCGCACCGGTGGGTAGGAAGGACAAGCTGGTAATGTCAGCAGCGCACGAGGAGGACGTCGCTGAGAAAGCCAACCAACGTCCCGAGTTATGCACTAAACCCGTTATCTTGATGACCGTCTCAGCCCCCAAGTGCTTTTCTGGCCTTATGATTTGCCGAACCAGAATGCATCACAGAAGAACCCCTGATTATTGATCGGAACGGATTATGATAATTCTTGAGAACTTAAGCGGCCAGGGGCCAGCGTGCAAAGCCCCAGCGGCCTGGCACGGTTCAATGAATGATACTCACCTACCGACAAACTCGAGCCCTCAAAATGTATAAGAGCCTTCCCTCGAGGGTCTCGGCATGAGCCTGTCCCTCTATACACTCCGACAACCGACCACCATACACAAACTACCATCGTCCAGGTCTATCACAGACACTTACGCAACACCTGAATCCAGCACCAGCAAGATGGCACCAAAGATAATGGACAGCCTCCTGGCCCGCTACCCACCAGGCTACATCGAAGTGCTCGGCTCCATCACCGTCCAACTCCTCTACCTCGTCTTCGGGCTGCTCATCGAACCTTTCCGCCCAGCCGAATACCACACCAAACGCGCCACATCTTCCAAAATGATCCTCCTCAGTCTCCGGAACCATATCTTCGTGACCTTGCTGCACGCAGCCTATGTCTTCATTAACTCCGGCCACTCGGTGCTCACCAAAACTTTCGACAGCCCATACACACCACCCACACTCACTTCCGTGATCCGCGACCTCGCCATTGCTTTGATCTTCAGAGACGTCATCTTCTGGACTATCCACCGACTGTGGCATCTGCCATTTATATACGAGCACGTCCACGCCAAGCACCACGAGGTTACACATCCGGCTGATCATCACGTCTGGACGATCAGCTACATGTCTGTCACGGACTTCGTGTTTCTTTATGGACTGCCGGTCGTAGCGGTTGCCAAGACGCTGGAGATGGATATCCTTACTACGTTGGTCTTTGCGTTTATTAGTGCGGCCGGGGAGCAGGTGAAGCTTGTGTGGGGGGACGAGGCGCATGACGAGCATCATTTGGATTTGGGGGTCAATTATGGGGTTTATGGGTTTATGGATTGGGTTTGTGGGACAACAGGTTGTAAGACCCAAGGAGGTAAAGGGAAGGGGGAGTGACGAGCTGGAATGAGTGGGATATGCTATCGGAAATTGAAGGTTACTTATACGCGCAGATCTGAATCGACTGGGAAAGTTTTGTGATTCTTTCCGTTGTGGTGAACACGGTATTTTATATACTAGGTAGATATCATTTCCTAGATACTAACTAAAAATGCCAAACGCCTCATCATTAATGATGATTTCTTGACTATCTCATGCTGCTTTAAAGGTTCATTAGATGCCTCTCAAAGGCAATGCTAACAAGACACAAATTTACAACGCATGCCTGAATCACCTGGACGGCTTAGCAAACTGCCCCAAGATGAAGAAGAAACCCAAAGACAGCTACTTCATGCCGTTACCATTTACCACTTCCCATGATGACCAGACGCATACTGCGGCTGTTGAGGCGGCACATATCCCCCAGAACCACCATACTGCTGCTGCTGATAAGGCGGCGGCGGCGGCGGCGACTGATACGGCTGCTGATGCTGCGAATGCTTCCCACCGCCAACCAAACCACCCAGCAACCCACCCACCGCACCACCAACAGGGCTGGCACTATGATGCTGCGGTTGTGGATAGCTCCCATGGCTGCTATGACTGTGCTTGTTCGCCTTGAGCTTATTCTCGATGTAGTTGGCCGCCAGGGCACCCGCCGCGCCCCCCATGATCTTGCTCATCTTCCCGTGGCCGAGCTTGCTGCCGATAAATGCGCCGGCGGCTCCACCGCCCACCGTAGAAATGAACCCGCGCTCGCCGTCTGGGCCTTCTTGTCCCGGAGTCGTGCCGGCACGGCTTTGCTGCTGCGGATCATACCCGGACTGTGCTGAGATTGGGCGGTCATACGGCGAGACAGCCCCATTGTTGGACTGAGCCGAGCCCGGCCTGTCGTACGGAGACTGTGGGCTGTACGGTTGCAGGTGTTGTTGCTGGGCGTAATTTTGCTGACCTGGGTATGGCGATGACGCCTGTGATGGCGGGTAGGAAGGATATGCTGCCGGCGGACTCGCGACCGGACTCGGGCCTTGGGCGTACTGCGGCTGCTGAGGATATGGGCTGCTCGGTGTTTGTACCGGGTACGGGCTTTGAGCCTGCGGAGGGTATGAGCTCTGCGCCGGAGAAGGGTACGGTTGCTGGCCGCCGGGGGAGTTGTAGTAATCTTGTGCCGACATTCTGTCGATGAAGGATGATAACACTCGCTTGCGATAGGTTTCGGGGATGTTTCGGATGTCAGTTGGTGGAATAGAAGATATCTGGCTCGAGGTTACAGTTTACAGAAAAAAGAGAGAAAAAAGAGAAAAGAGTTGGGGATACCGAGAGGAAGAAGTTTAAATGTTGCGGACTGCCCTCGGGCTGCTGACGCTTACGCGCCATCATTGCCCGGACTGTGGTGGCGGAGATGATTCGGTGGAGGGGTTCCCCGGCCGCGGCCGCGTGGGTGATCACAGTGCTGGCCAAGCCACTTGCACAGCCCCAACCCACTGCACATTTGCCCCCTGGGAATGACCCCGCGCTTCCTCCAATTCGCCGAGACCCCGAACCCACGCTGCCGGGAATGCCGTCAACGACGGGATTGGACGGTTGTTGGAGACCTTTTGATGGGGCGTCTCTGAAGCGCACTCTGGCCAACGCCTGGAAGATGACCAAGGACTCGAGATCAGTCATTCACCATTGTTTAACTCGACAGCCATGATCCTTCTTTAGTCTTCCTTCCCAGCTACTGGTTCCATAGAGACTAAAAGTGCAGTGCTTTCCAGATCTGGCGAAATATGGCGATCCGTTATCATCAATACCCCCGAGCTTTGCATGATGAGTCCTGGACGTTGATAGGACATCCGGTCCGGTGCGGGATAGAACGCAACCACTGAACGCCATCTTGGTCTGATGTAAGATGGCAGTATCAAGAATTAAACGTTGTTTGAGGTTGTTCACGTGCAAGTCTTGCCTTATCTGGCTGCTTGGCACACGCTCGGGGAACACCAGCGTGGGGCTAAAATTGCAGTGCTGTGACCGACGTGACCGAGTTCCACATGTGCGTGCCATGCACGGGCCGACGTGGTACTGTTCGCACTTCTGTGACACTAACTCGGCAAGGTTGCCGATTGGCTCCAGTACATGGATAAATGTCCGATAACTTATAAGGTGGCCGTTGCTCGCGTCATATCATTTGTCTTTTCACGAGAAGTAACCGACCTTCAGTTGAAATATAGTACTTGGCATGATGCAGTTTGCGCATCAGATTTAAGATGCGAGGCGCAGCCGTTTATCATGCGGGGAATCCTCCAAAATGGCCGCTCAACTTGCCAATCTTGGCGAGGGAAGCTTGGCATCATCAGCGTAGCGGGAAAAGCTGCCTGCCAATCCAACATCCATGATATCATGGCAGAGGCCGCCTGTGCCAGAATCCGAAGCTGTCACCTTATTTCAAGAACATCATCCCCGCCATCAACCATCTCATCCCCATTTTGGATTATTCCACCCCAGAAGCTCAAATACTCCATCCCATTTCATTTCAAGTTCAACTCTATTCTAACCTCCATCCAATACCACTTCCGAAGTAAAATCATGGCCTCCCGTTCCGAAACCGAAACAAAGCTCCTCCAGGCCTCGGCCAAAAACGCTGAGCTCCTGCGCATCCTCGCGCAGACGGACCACGCGTCCCCCGCGCTGGCGCAACAGAACCGCTTCGTAGCAGAACTGCAAGCCAACATCGACGCCTCAGAGAAACGGAAAGTCGCCGCCGACAACAAGCGAAAAAAAGAACTAAAGGACCACGAAAAGTTTCGCGACTCGGTTATGCGCCGCTTCGCGTACAAAGCGACCGGCAAGACCGCCAAGTTCGAGGCGAAGGCCGCAAAGGAAGAGACCGAGTACTTTGAGGCTTTGCAGGAAGAACACCGCGAGGAGGAAGTCAACAGGAACCTGAGGGCCAGACTCGCCGAAGCGCAGCAGGTCGTTTCTGAGCTTGAAGAGGAAGTGCGGCGGCACAACAAAGCCCAGCGCGAGCTCGACACGCTGTACGAGTCCATCTTCAAGGGAACTACTCCGGGTTTTCCGGAAGAGGACGAAAAGGAAAATTCGTTGACCAGTGCGACGCGGGATTATCAGGACTGCAAGAGCCGCGCCGAGTCGGAACAGCATGCTGTCAGGTTGCTCATGGAGGCGCAGTACCGGATGCGGTCTGCTTTGGGGGCCGTTGACGAGGCCCTCAGCCATTCAAGGATGGACATGTTTGGCGGCGGGACTTTTACTGACATGATGGAGCGGAACGCACTGCACAGGGCAGAAACCGAGACCATGGGCGCGCGGATGCTGGTCCTGCAGGCTCAGAAGTTTGCGCCTCCCGGAGCGATACCGGAACTGCCGCCCGTTGAGATCAACCACGGGAATATCATGCGGGATGTGTTTTTCGATAACGTGTTTACGGATATGCAGTTCCACGAGGAGATCAAGGCATCGAGGTGGAGAGTCGAGCAGGCCGCAAGAGCGCTGGACGCGACGGTTGCGCGGGCGCAGGAGCGGAATAAGGATCTTGGTGATGAGCTGAGGCAACGGGAGAGTGGTGTGCAGGCTATGCGGGCTGCGCTGCAGAAGGCGCGGGAGGAGGCGTTTCGGTCGGTTATATTTAGCTAAACGAACGTTCAGACGTAAGGTTGACCTATGAAGTGGTACTTGGAAGGTGTCTCTGGCTTGTCTTAGTTTCTCTCGGATGGCGATGATGATCACGGAATTGCATTAAGGGCTATATATGAATGATGCTCTGGCGTTCTTGGTTTTATGCAACGCTAGAGCAGGAGCGGCTTTAGTCTCTCGATTGTATCAACCACGGTCTTCTCCCAAGGTATATAATCCCGTCCCATCACGCAACGCGCCTTCGAGCCATCATACACCAGCTTCTTGGGAAACGTATATTGCTCGCAATCATAACCCTCGCCCGGCGTCCCTTCCTGGATGGTCTGGCAGATCCATTTCGGAGACGGGTATTTCCTGCGTATGATATCCGCAACAGCCTGCGGCGGAGAATAGTACCTGGCCAGGATGAAGCGTTCGTTATCTACTTGGTCTGGTCGATCGGCCGCGAATAGTACGAGACGAGCCACGTCTCGCACGTCGACGTAACCGTGGTAGATTCCCGGGATGCCCACTTTGTCGAGCGGTTTCCCCATAAACACTTCCCAGATCATCTTGGTCGAGATTGGAATCTTGTCTTCCGAGGCTGGGACAACGAGCGGTGGCCCCGCAACCAAGCTGTTGTAAAGGGCACAAGAAGTGAGCATGGTGATGTTCTGTAAAAAGAACGAGAAAAGACTTACTAGGGATTGATGGCCGTCATGGTAAACTTTGGCTTGTGCTCGTCGCGGTACTTCCACATCGCCTTCTCCGCGGCGACCTTGCTCGCCTCGTAGATGATATTCGGCGGAGCATTCCGTCCCTGCTCGGCCAGTATGCGTTCGGCGTCCGTATTCCAATCCGCCTCGGTAAAGGTATAGTCGCCCTCCTTGTCTGATCTGATGGCTGCCACGGACGACATGAAGATGAAGCTTCGGACGCTGCTCTCTGCAGAGGCGGCTTCCAGAGCTCGCGTCAGGCCATCGAGCGATATCTTCATGATGACGTCCGGATCCGGTGAGTCGAGATCGACGGGTGCCGCAATGTGCACGACCACTTTGACACCTATGATGCTGATGTTCAGCAGATCATGTTTTCAACCTCTATTTGCTGTACCAGCGCAAGAACAGACCTTTTACGGCTTCGTCAAAAGCCCCCTTGACCAGAATATCCGGGATCTCGACGATCTCCAGCTCTCCGCAATAATGTGGGAGAACTTGAATGGCTTTGCACAGGCCGTCCGCTGATGTCTTGGACCGCACCGTGCCGCGTACCGAGTATCCTGCCTCCAGCAAGGCCTCGACCACGCGACCGGCAATGTAACCGTTGGCACCGGTCACGAGAACAATCTCCTCTTTTGTTTCCATGGTCGTAGTACGTATTGTGGGATGGCAAACCAGAAGTTCGATTCTGTGGATGCAAGGATGATGATCGGTCTGAGAACTGTGGCCGCCCAGAAAATGCTTAAATACTGTCAGCCGCACCGTATTTTGAGTTTACGAGTTGGATCAAATGGGTGCGGCCAAGGAATGGAGTTGAATCATGGATGATCTGCGTTGTGGGAAGTGCCGGGTGTATTCTTCCGGACTTCCGGAGGGGATTCGGTAGTGGTGTCAGACGTACTTTCTTTGACTGTCAAGTTGATTCGCTCGGTCTCGGGCTGTGTAACGATTCCGAGTCAGTGACACATGGCAGGACCGATAATATCTCAGATGCAAATAGTGTAAAGGGTGGGCCTGGATGCTTTCTAGAGATTTTCTTTTGGGTCTTCTCTTTTGTTTTCAGCCTTTCTCTCCTTTTTCCATGTATTATATAATGATGCTTTGAGACTGCTAATGTTATAATACCTAGCAACTCCTCTTTCCAGTTCAACTTGAGAAAAAGAAAACACCCGGCTGCCTGACACACACGCAGCTCTCCGAGGTATAACAGAATCCAGTCCGCCTGTCAAGGTAGATTCGGGATGTATCCACATTCAGTCCACCCTATGGACTCCAAGTTTGCCAACTATGCTGACGTGCACGGGGAAGGTAGGTATTTACTACCTGCCTGCTTGGGCAGGACATCCCTCCTACAAATGACATTGTCCGACGCTTCCGGTCGTCCTCCAAAAAAAGCTCGTGCCTTTTATAATGAAGATCTGCACAAGCACATGAACAGAACCTGGTTACCATTCCGTAACAGTTTAGCTCAGCCCCAGGCAAAGCGGCGAGGCTACCAGGTAACTACTAACTAACGAGTCGGAAGTCTTGTTCGGCGGCCGCCGCCTCCATCCCACCCAAAAACTGACACCGTGTCAGTGGAAACAAGCATAAAAAACCTTTCCGCGTTAAACTCACAGCCTCGCATCCAACATCAAGGATTGTTTGAGGGCTTGCATTCCGAGTGGTTACCGGTTGCACGGGTCGCCCGGTTATCCTTAGTTCACCGGGTTATCGATCCCAGAATGGCCCAGAATGGACATATGTGCCACCCAAGCGAGAATTGAAACCCGTGCCGCCAACGTGTCGAAGTTACACACAACCACAGCTATACATAAGAGAAGCACTCTTATGCAACAAGGAACTTTGCACTATTACCGGTGTCTCTGGGGTTTTTGCATGACGACGCCGCCTAGCCTTGTCATGGTTTAGGGAGCAAAGCCAAAGTTCAGGTCATGGCACCTGGAAACCGAGAGCCGAAGGATGTCTTCCAGAAACGACATTTTGTGGGGTAAGTTGCTTTGACGTCGACACCTGCCCGGGCGAGTCATGGTTCTTGGCCGCAGAGAGAAGCTTACAAGGATCAAGATGGGCTGCCATGGAAAGTAAGAGGCGAAGGATTTCTTCCAGAACCAAGCCATGCACCTAGGCTTCCATAACACCCGGAAAATTCCATGTCAGAAGACGAGACTCAGTCCAACTATAAAGTCTCGCACCTCAAGCCCTTTCGTGAGTCTGTCTCCTCTTGATTATCGCCATCATCAAACCACACACAGTCTTCTCATCCATTGAGCTAACTACCACTCCTACCAAACATATCAAGATACCTACAGCAAAATGAAGTTTTACGGTATCCTCGCCGCCGCTCTGGCCATGATGGTCTCCACCGCCGTCGCTCAGCCCGTCAACGCCATCGCCGCCCGGGATGAATGCCAGGACACTTGCAATGCTATTCTCCCTAACTGCCTCGCTCACGACGGAACCAAGGAGTACTGTGAGGCTTTGCGCGGTATGTGTCGAAGATATTCGCTTTTGCGTAACTGAGTTCTTACTGACAATATGCATACTAGACTCCTGCCTCAGTGGCTGCCCTTAAACGGACGGCAGCACAGCCTAACTGCCCGTCCTGAGATAGGCAAAGGTTTGTTCCATACGCATCTTGAAATCATGAAAAAAAAACAACCACTGACCGTCGAGGCATACAGAAATCTTAAGCGTGCGACAGCCTGCCTTCCAATCATAAGGCAATTTGATATAGAGGAAGGGTCAAAATATTCCTATGAGCTGCCTTCGTCCATCTCTGTTGATTTCGGGAGATCTTATAGCACAGCTAGCTCACAATAACAAACCGAGTAACGCCATTCATGCCAGTCGCGTCCAATATCGGTTGCTCATGGCAACACACTACCCCTATTCGGTATCTGTTTACCCCCCGTTGATGCGGACAAAGACAGTCGAGCCATGGATCACATACCTGCTGAAGAACGTAAAAGATAAACAGTACCTATCTAATCACTATGTGAATCCTGGGTCGACTTCGGCTGGGAGGTCGGTGAAAAAACCCGCTCCTGCAGCCGCCTGCATGAATGCGCGGCCGCCAGTAAGTCATAGATCCGGCGTGACCAGTGGATGACCAATGTGAAGATCAAATTTTGGGAGACCTGACCTGGATTATGTTAGTTGCAACTTTTATGGGTGGCACACAGCATATGTTGGCTGCCAATGTACAATCTAGCAAGGAAGCTAGAACTGGAGTCGGCGGTTTGAGACCCCCTCCATCGAAGGCCAGGAGGCCTTCTCTTTTTGTATTTAAGGCTCAGTCACTGTCGTATTTCCTTGAGTGTCGGTACCGGTTTTTCACCCGGCCCGTAAGAGCACGGTTTTCCTGTACAGTAAATAGTTTGAGGGACCGGCATGCCTAAGGACACAACGGCGTATGAATAACAATGAATGTTGGCTGCACATGTGTGTTTTGGAGTACCAACGAGAGATACAGGGCTTTGCAGCTCCCATGTTGGAACATTGTTCATGCTAGAGAAGATGTTTCTCTGTTTTCAGGCACGTTGCGCACTGTAAGAAATGCTAAGAGAATTAACCTTTTTAGGTAGCAATGTGAATCTGACTGCAGGAGTATGAATACTGTGGAAGTATGCGGTTGGACATCTCGGACCCTGCAAATTGTACATCGGTACAGGTCGCTTAACGCCGAGCCCCCGCTTTATCAGCTACTGCATTTCCATTGCCATCTCCTATTCTTTTCACTTAACTACGGCGAGTTTTCTAACTATCTGCATGCACTGAGTGTGCTAGTCAACACCTTCTCACTTTCCAACTAAACACACTCTCGCCCCACAAAGATCCAATCATGGCTTCAACAGAATTCGACTTCATCATTGTAGGCGGCGGCCTGTCCGGCCTGGTCCTCGCAACCCGACTGACCGAAGACCCTGACATCAAAGTCCTCGTCATAGAAGCCGGCAACGATCTGACTTCCGATCCCCGGGTCAACGTGCCGGCAATGTGGCCGCAGCTGCAGGGCACGACGAGCGATTGGAGCTTCAAGACGGTCCCTCAAAAAGGCATGGGCGGCCGCATGCTAGAAGTGCCGCAGGGCAGGATGCTAGGCGGGTCCGCCGCGCTGAACGGCTTGAACTTTGTCGTCTCCTCGAAAGACAACATCGACGCCTGGGGAGCCGATCTCGGCAACGGGCCGGGCTGGAACTGGGAGGGCTTGTCCAAGGCTTTCAGGAAAGCATACAGTTTGACGACATCTGGCAACATAGAAAAGGAAGGACCGGTGCAGGTCACCATACCAGAGGAAGATACCAAGTGGCCGCAGGTTTGGAGGGAGACGTTTGCCGGGCTGGAATATGACCCAACGGGAAACGATGATCCGTTTTCGGGCAAGAATCTCGGCGCGGTCATGTACCCTGATTCCGTCGACTAGATCAGGAGGACGAGGAGTTTTGCCGGGAACGCTTATTTTGCACAGGCGAGATCGCGGTCGAACCTCACGCTCTGGACTACCACTGTTGTTGAGAAACTCGTCCTTGAACCGTCATCTACCCGGGTCACTGCAACCGGTGTCCAATATACCAAGGATAGCTCGGAGACCAAGACAGTCAACGCCGGTCGGGAAGTCATCCTCACAGCTGGAACATTCGGCTCCCCGAAACTCCTCGAGTTGTCAGGCATCGGCGAGGCCGATCTCCTGAAGTCTCTCAATATCGAACCGGTGATCGACAACCCCCACGTTGGCGAGAACCTCCAGAACCACCCCGTATGTGTCCTGTCCTTCGAGACAGATCCTGCCAATGAGGAGGGATTCGAAACGCTCGACAAGCTCACCCGCCAGGACCCAGCCACCCTGGCCGCAGCCATGGACGCCTACTCGCAGAAACAGAGGGGCCCGCTGTCCAAAACGAACTGCAACGCGATGGCTCACGTTCCTCTTCCTGGTATCTCGACGGAAGAAGGCAAAGCCGATCTTGCGCGGCTTCTGAATAGCACAAGCACAGCAGCTGAGAAGGGAAAGACCCCCTCTGCATTTGCAAAGAAACACGAAGCCTTTGTTCATTCTATCCTGACCAATCCGCGTAAAGCATCGGGTTATTTATCTCACCTTTCCGGGGTGGGCTGTAGACGGTCCAGACGGCCGGTTCGCGCCTCCTCCTTCTGTGTCTGGTGATAGCGGCGGACACTTCACGATAGGAGTAATGCTTTCGCACCCATTATCCCGCGGATCTTGCCATCTCGCCAATACTCGCGGCGAGTTAGCCATCGACCCGAACCACCTCGGCCACAGCCTGGATGTCGAGATCCTCGCGCGGCACGTACAATTCCTCGAGTCTGTCCTCGTGAAATCGGAACCGCTGGCCAGCCATATTAAGACCAAAAGGTGCGCCCCGCGGCCGGAGATGGGTATTTCTGACGCAAACGAGGCAAAAAGGTTTGTGCGCGAAACCGCCATCGGCGCATCGCACTACACAGGCACGTGCTCGATGATGCCGCGCGAGCTGGGTGGCGTCGTGGACCCGGCGCTGCGCGTGTACGGGTGCGGCAACCTGAGAGTGTGTGATGCAAGTATCATTCCGCTGATGCCGAGAGGGAATCCAATGGCCACGGTGTATGGGGTTGCGGAGAGGGCGGCGGAGATTATTATAGCTGGACTGTGATCAAATGTCTCTAATGGTGTAAAGCTGTCTTAAGATTAGTAAACCGTATCAGGAGGTTCCAGGCTCGACCCCTGTGAAGATGAGTCTATGAAGTAGCAACGGCATTATGCTTGATTATTGGATCTCTTAGGCTTATACATCTAACTGTGCCCGGTTGAGGAGAGCGCGTGAAACGGTTGGAATGACAGCCTCGCTCCAGTCTACTTCGATACGGGCCCATACTGAGCCTGGAACCCACCCGGGAGAATATCAAGCCCTGTGATCTGTCAGTCTTCAGCTCAAGAACAAGACGTCCTGGAAAGGTACTCACATCCATCAATATCCTCATCCACCACCCTCTTCTGTGTGCACTTATTCATATCCTCAATCGACTGCAGCTTGGGCTTCGCGTCCGTACACTTGGGGTCAGTAAAATAGCACGACGTATCCAATATCTTTTGCAAAGCGTCCCCCTTCCACCCAAAGACGTAGTCCGCATGGTTGCCGTATCCCGTCGCGTCGCCAAACGACCAGACAAAAGGACTACTCCCATCAGCGGGCCACTCGAGATCGTTGAACTGCTTCGTGTCCCAGACGACCTCGTACATGACCTGCGCCATGCGAACGGGGTGCGTGGCTGGGCAGGGGCCTTTGCTCTCGAAGGTGCCCGTCTCGGGGTAGCTCATGTGCGAGATGTGGTCCGGAGAGTCAAGGTTCTTACCGTCCCAGCAAGTGGGAAACCGAAGAGTCGTCATGATGCCCTCCTTGCAGCGGCGCTTTGGGAAGGCGATCATTTCCGGGGAGCGCTGGGTCCACGTGTCCATGCAGGTGTAGGTCAGGTAGCGGAAGCGGGCGGCCTCCTCGAGCGTGCGCGCCTGGATGTCGCCGGTGAACATGCGGAAGCCCTAACACATCCGTAAGTACCCACAGTTAGACCCAGTTCAAGGAGATATGGTTGTGGGATGCCAAGCTTACCTGCTTAAACGCGGTGACTTTAGACTTCTGTTCCGAGTCGTAGATCGCGTCTTGCATGTAGTAGATCGTCAGGCCACCCTTGGCTGTCTCGTACTGGTTGTTACCGAGCTGGGGCACGCGCTTGTAGCTGCCATTCTGCGCGCGGAAATACAGCACCGCAGTCCAGTAGTTGGAGAAGTCGTCGGCAAACTGGCATGACGTGCAGGTCGACTCGGCCGGCATGTCTTTTGCGGGGTCCATGGTGGCATTGAACGAGTCCTGTTTGTTCGGGTGAGTTGCTTGTTAGAAACAAGGGGGTTTATTGTTGTTTACGCACCCCGCCGACGATTTGATGGACATGACTGGACGGGACCGAGCCCGGATTCACCAGAGGATCCAGTCTTTCCACTACCAGCTGTGAGCAATGGAACCGAACAATCGCGATGCTCGGCGCGGCGAGCGCCAGAGTAAAGAGTGTGGCCAACTTCATTCTCGTGGGCCTTGTCGTCGACTGGTGAGAGATTGGTGGATGTCGAGCTTCAACAGGTGACAGTATCACGACACAGACTACTCAGACGAAACCACAGTGCTGATCTTGTGAGGAGCTCTGTCACAGGATGTTGATATCCAGGCGCGATAATAATATTTGGGCAGCTAAATAGCCGGCAGGAGGGTCTGCTGGCGCCGAAGTGCCGATACGTGAGCGATGAGAATTGACGCCTATCAAGGCCTCTTCCATTGCGGGTTCTCTGCGGATATTGAATGCATCTAGAACAATTTAGCGGCCTTATCAACGGGATCAACGGTCTTACTGAGGGAAGAACTTGAGAGAGCAATCAAGCATCTCTGAGTTGCCGATGCATCTTCTGACCTCCCAGCCAATGAGCGCGTCGCACTTAAGTTCCCGCTGTCAGGGTAATACGGATGCTAGACATTCATATATTAGCAGTGTAGATTATCCCTAGCCATAACTAACCCGACTTGGGGTCCAGGTTGGAGAAAGTGGCAACCGGGAATATCGGCGGTTGAGGGTCTCCAAAACAGAGAGCGAGGATCGGCAGGTCATATATAGGCCGAAGGATATCTACCCTGGCGCGCTCGTGAAGATATCTTCTTGACGGTCCAACGCCGGACTATCACCACTTTCGCAACATGCGCCTCAGAATCAGCACGTGCCTCGCCATCGTGGGCATGGCGATCGCCCAGACACTCAAAGACGAATGCCCCAAGGACGAAATCGCCTGCTTGGATATCATAAACTCGAGCCAATGTATCGAGCAGGTGATCCTAGAGAATCGGCCGCCTCTCACGAAGGACAACTTGCTGAAATGCGTCGAGTACGAGGGCGTCGCGAGCAACCTGCCAGGAGCAGCGAAGGTAGGCGATCCAATTATTGAAGCTCAAAGACTGGCAAAGCTCATGCTGGCTGACAATACCAGTACTGCCGGTGCCCGGGTTGCCATTCTGAGCCGATAAATGCTGCGATCAAGCAAATGTTTCCACCGCCCTGCAATTAGAGACGAGGTCCCCTGTGTCATTGCCGCCGAGGGCGGACAAGGTAGAGCAGGCTGAGGACATGGCGAACGAGCTGCACGAGCGTGGTGCTGTCTGCGGGTCTAGGGAGATCAAAGTCCGGAAACCTCCTCATAGATGAATGCGATGACGTGCTGGTGATTCCATTTTCGAGTGTGTTACTCGGGGAATGCGATTGATGTTGCTTGTCAAATCCATCATCTTCGACTTGTGAAGACGGTGAAGAAGAAAATCTTGGACGAATGGGGCCGAAGATTTCGAGGCACGAATCCTGGCCTCCAGTCGTGGATTTTGTGATGAGAGCGGACGGATTTGGCGATGAGCACAACGGAAATATTGGAAAATCGAAGCGTCCTCGAGGGTATAAACTGTTAGTGCAATGGGCAAGCTGTAGTGTAAACTTTATACAAACATATTTGGAGCACTAACGCTTTCTATCTTGGCCGCTGAACGCTAGACCCTGCCAAAGGTTGCAGCTGCCAAGACCTGGGAGTCCGGGGAAGGCGGGGCGTTCGAAGTCGCCACTCCACAAATCGACGGACAACATTTTGCGTCCAATTCCCCCACTTCGACTTCAACTTCAGCGCATCGACGTACAAGCCCAACACGACACCATGAGCAAGTCGAAAGCCCGGAAACGGAAGCAGACCGCCCAGGTCGACCTCCCAAATAAACATGCAAAGACTACCGTGACGGCCATTACGCCTCCTCCCGATGCCGCTGACGCCGGTGCCCTCGAACCGAGAAGCGTCCAAACCGTCGTTTCGGACGAGGAACTCGAGATCACAATTGATACGCTGACAACACTCGCAAAATACCCGAGCCTCCTCAAGTCGAAAGGATGCAAAGACCTCCGCGTCGCCGTTTACGACTTCCGACAGGCTTGCTCCACCGGTGTTAACAGTGCTCGTGTGTTTCCCGACTTCTCCCGTGTAGACAAATTCCGAATGCTGACAGCTCCCAGCCGGTACCAACCTCACAGGACAGATCACAGGCGCCCTGACCGATGAAAAGTACACCGAAGCGAGGATTCTCCTCGCAGAGATGAAGATCCGCGGGGAGGAACCGAAACTCGGCGCTCTGTGTCGGTGGGTACGAGACCTCGACGTCATCAGCGGCCTGTCGACAGTGCCCGTGTCCGAACAAGGCCCCGTGGTCGAGCGAAGCGCGCGCGAGAAAGATCTCATCACCGTCCTCGATGCAGTCCTGCGAGTTACTGGCCCGGTTGACAGCAATCCGGCTGCGCTATCCTGCCCGTCGTGTCCAATTACCCTTCAGCCGATATGGAACTTGCGTCCACCCACCGCGCCCGAACAAGTCTATGCCTCGGTGCTGGACAAGACAATATTTGAATCAGCGCCGCCGTCGTTGGCGAACTCTATTCGTGTCATCGAGACAATCCCGGGTCCCGAACGGAAGCCGCCCAATCACCATGCTGCCATTCTCTACGCGTCGGCCAACAACACAATACCGCTCTCCCCCGAGGCACCGCCCATCGAGTGGCATTCACATCCCACAGTTCCGGGCCTTGGACTAGCCACAAACGTCCTCTCTCCCGCTGAGTGTAAAGCCATCATTGCTGCGGGAGAAACGGTTAACTTTCTGCCGGATGCGCCTCTCAAAGAAAATGGCGATATCAGCATTCTGGCCCACAACTTCTACTGGGTAGTGGATACCGCCTTCCACGACACCTTGTGGTCACGTATCGCGCCCTTCGTACCAGCCTCTATGAATGGCCGTCTGGCCAGGGGTATTAACCGGCGCTTCCGCGTCTACCGCTACGTGCCCGGCGCCGAATATCGCTGCCATATTGATGGCGCGTGGCCACCTTCGGGGATCCTGCCCGACGATACGTACGTCTACGATGCGTCACCGCCGGACAAGAAGCAAAGCTCCTTGTTCACCTTCCTGATCTACTTGAACGACGAGTTCGAGGGCGGAGAGACCACCTTTTTTGTGCCTGCCGCGCGGGAGGGCACGCTCAATGCCTATCCCGTGCGGCCCGTGATGGGTGGCGTTGCTGTGTTCCCTCATGGGGATACGCGGACCACCTTGTTGCATGAAGGGACCGGAGTCCGGAAGGGCGCGAAGTATGTGATTAGAACCGAGATTGAGTATGACATTGAGCCTTCTGATAAGGCGTGACCTGGTTTTTGAGATAATGATCTGGATGGACATATATGTGGAGTTTGGAATACCAAAAGTTTTTATTTCTTGCTCATCATCTCGTATAGGGTCAGTCCAAGCCCAATCGAGCTGTCGGTTGCTAAACCGTAGCTGCTTTGGGAGGAGACGTTCTCTCGGTGAGGAGTCGAAGGGTCTAAATTGACTAACGATTTCGCTGGAGTCTAACAGTCCAACGTTGCTATCAGTATACGACACTGATTAATACACCTGCCCTTCCGCCGCGTCTACGCCTACCGTAGCGGGTTGAATCGGAATAGCAGGAAGCATGACGCCATCAAACACGAAAATGGCGTCAAGCTCAATAAGATACTTTCCCTTTTGCCTTCAAGAGGCTTTTGCTTTAGTCCAGACTACAAGTGGGACCGTGAGGCGCAGGGGAACAATCTTCATTCATGATTCATCAGTGTTGTAGGCCCTGAGGAAGCGGTTAACAGGTCAGCACCACCGGGATCGTTGTGTCTATTCGGTTCCAACTAAGACCGCATATCCTCAGGCTTAGTAGCGGCCACGGTCTCGATCACAGTATCATCTGTCGGGTCTACAGCTGGAGGCCTGATCAGAATAGCTGTATCATGACAAGGCAGACTGCAAGCTAACCGTAGAGGTCAAGGTTGATAGAGACCTCGTACCGAGCTAAATAAGATTGCTATTAAAGACTCTGAGGCTACCGCAAGTTCATTTAGCCTTTATTTACATCTGAGTCAGGGAACGAGGTTGAGCATAGATGAGCGGCACCTAGCATCATATTCCAGGCCAAGCTCTTCGTGGTCGCACGCCCAAAGCCCAACATCATCCAAGTCTCGAGAAATAAAAAAAATGGGGAAGTAGTGCGGGCCGAAGACACCATGGCACTCGACGTTGAGACCGTTTTGTTATAAAATTTGGGTTTAAACCGTTCGTCCTGTCATGCGAAACACGCTCTACCCACCTCCCCAAACCGAGGGGAATGGATCTAGCTCGTCAACATTAGCTATCGGTGATATATCATATATATTGGTGCAACATCTCAGCAGCTGATGATATATACAGGAGAAGGAGCAGACCGCCAGCAGTGAGAACGTCATCCAAATAATTTTGCTTACAGGTTCTTTTTCTTTGCCATTCGCCAACTCTCAACCTCTCTCACCCATCCACGGCATTCACCCTCATCATACCCCCAAGCACGTACACCTCTCGAGGTTTGTTCCAACAGTCTATGATCCCCAATTACTCGGCTTGAAATTACCTTTTCCATCTATCTATCGACATATATTAGAAAAAATAATCCCTTTCTGTCATCTATGTCCCCACGCATGCCCCCTTTCACGTTCAATGAAGGCGAGGGCTGGGGCCGGCCACCCCGTTTAAGGGGTAGGCTTGGGAAAATTCACTAGGTCTGATGAACCCAGGCGGTTTATCCTTGATGAATTCAACCAGCATCCGGATCTAAATACCTCGGCCATGGTTGGGTTCAACAATTCCATCATATCCCTTTTGTGTTTATGTCGGAGTCCGGTCTTGAATACCAGCCTGATTGTTAATCAAACTAGGCACTCAAATAGCAAACTGCAGCATGAAAGATTCTGCATAAGGTCAGCCCACGAATATAAATACGTGGCTACCTCCACTAGCTAGATCAGTGCAAGCAGTTCATCCCACCGTACCCACATACTTGCCACATTCATGCCTACTGTTAGAACCAATTATTCAGCAGTTCCCATATGTGATAATTTCTAGACTCTGGTAGAGACTGTCACGCACATGTAGCTCCCGAATATCAGCCAGAGAAAGAACAACGAGTATATCATATATAGCAAGCAAAGCAATAACCGCCACCGCACAAGTCACACACCACGATGGCTTTGCGGTTATTTATTTAATATCTACCGCCTAACTACGACCAATAGGTAATATTAAACGCCTTCATTGTTCCCATACCATCCGAAATGCCCATGTCCCAGACATGAGTTAATCATGTAATGACCCAACCGAAAACAACCATAGCGGCCGTCAGAAACAGAATCAGGTCTTTTTGAGGAGTGCCCTAGGAATGTTGTTACTTGGACCTAGGCCTTGCTCCATCATCCTACTCAGACTGCTTGGCGGCCGGGGACTCGAGGTAGTTCGTACTGACACTCCCCCCTTGCAGATTGCCATGAACGCCGCGGCAAACCGTAGAGTGCAAGCTAAGCTACCCAAGCCCGACCAAATTGCCAACGAGGAACATACCGGTACCCCAAACCTCGAGCAAGCCTTAGCTGACATAGGAGAACGGGGACTCGGAGGCAGACACCCACCAGTTTCTAATACCAGATCCTAGGATTGCTACGACGTGCCATTCTGGCCAGCTCCTCTGGTATCCGAGTCGTGGGCAGGTGTTCCGTCTTCATGAGCACGGTTGTTGCCGTCCTTCTCACTGCCAACGCCATAGCCAACATTCGTCTCAGAACCAGATTATCTTGCTGCTTGTAAAGATGGAGCTTTCCTTTACTTATAACTATAATACAATTTAATTTAATTTCTTAGATCAGGCAGGATTGCAACTTGGGATTCTCGTAGGTAGTGGAAGAGCTAAACCATACTACTTGACAACTAGTCTTTATTTATATTAATTAACGTTACATGTTTTATATTAAACAAAGACTTAGGCAAGTAATCTTTCTACCTATACAGATAAGCCCGATGTAAGTATTGTTTAATGATACAAACAACCGCATTGTTCTTATGCTCATCAGGGAGATCAGGAAGGCCGCACATCGTCCCAACTAGCTCCCGCTCGCGACTATAGTCCTAGATCAAGCGCTGCAAGCTCGGAGTCGGAGGGTGTTCCGGCATCGGTACGCTTCTCGCTGCTCTTCTCAACTCGACCCTGCTTGAGACCGCGACCAACAGGGGGGACCATCTTCTCAAGTCGAGCCTGCC
Source organism: Apodospora peruviana (assembly GCA_033439685.1). Taxonomy (NCBI): domain Eukaryota; kingdom Fungi; phylum Ascomycota; class Sordariomycetes; order Sordariales; family Lasiosphaeriaceae; genus Apodospora; species Apodospora peruviana. The sequence goes on from JAUEDM010000009.1 coordinate 528,118, forward strand.
TGAGACGGACCCTATTGTTGCCAGTGTTGCGCATCCCAGCGGGGCCTCCATACTCCTGCTGCTGCTGGACAACCGGGGGCCCGAAAGCAGCCACCTGCCGGTTCATCATAATACCGGTAAGACATGGCATTTTGGTCACCGGCTCTGCTGAGTCCGGGTCCCCACCAGGTGTTCCATTATCACGAGCACGCTTCCTGCTGACGTTCTCCTCGTTGCCGATGCCGTGGAACGCGGGTGCTGCGTATGAACTCGGCGACGTTGACAATCTCCTTCTTGGCGACCTGAACCGGATAGGTCTCCCTATCGGGTTCGTCGAGCAACATCTTGGCGGCGCTGATGAGGTCTTTCTTGGAGACCGGAATGGTATAGGTCTCCTTTTCGAGATCCTTGGTCGCCTTGTTGAGTTCGTTGCGCTGCTGAGCCTGTTGCTGGACCTGTTGCTGGACCTGTTGCTGGACCTGTTGCTCGGCCTGCTGTTCGGCTTGCTGCTGGGCTTGCTGCTGAGCCTGCTGCTTCATCTTGCGCATCATCTCGGCATTTTCGTTGATAAGATCTTCGCTGGCCTGAACGAGATGGGCTGCCGGAACGACCGAGTTCTCGGAGGCTATAATCGTGTTAGTTTATCCGTCAATGATTCGAATTGGAGTACAAGATAGGTATCTTACCAGACGCAACCGGGTTCTGGGCGGCGTTGTCCACCGAAGGAGACGGAAGCGGGGCGAGAGTGCCAGCAGAAGAAGAAACAGCAGTGTTCTCAGCAATGATGGCCGCCGTGGGTGCCACAGCTGCCCCTCCGCCGGCTGCGCTTGCTGCCGCTTTCGTCGACAACGGAGTAACCGAGATGATCGTGACGCCGATTCCACCACCGCTCGGAACATTGTTTCCTGCGGGTGCCGCAGCGCTGCCAGCGGCGGGCATCTCGTTGTTGACAAGATCTTTCTTGTCAACCTGAACAGGATGAATCCGTCAACGTACAGGGTTTGTTGACATGGTTGCGGTCTGAACGGAATCGGTTTCCTTTTCGACGTTGCCCGATATCTGAGTATTGATAAGATCTTATTTCTGGACCTGAACGGGACGCATCCGTCGACGTATAAGCCTGCTGACGTGGATGCTACGACCGGGGTACCGAACTCAGGCTGCGCTTGGGAGACGAGGCTAGGATCTTCCTTAGCCTGAACGAGATGGGTCGAATCGGTCCCAACGGCTGTGGTAGGTTGTGTTTTGGGCTTTTGGCCAGCACCGGGACCGTCACCATCGCTCTTGGACTTCTTCACTGGTGCAGTTTGGTTTGACGTTCCAGATTTAATTGCAGGCACGATGCCTCCTGACCTAGTATGACGTGAAAAGGGCGTGTGGTTCGGGCTCTGTACTTAGTTGTTACTGATCTTAGGGTCGGCAGAGAAGTAGTGAGCGCCGCTACTTCAGCCAGAAGCACCGCTATCGACATGAGCTTCGTCAACCGGCTGTTGTTTCTTCTTGCGGCCAGCACCGGGATGGGCACCACCACGCGTCTTCGACTTTCTTCTTTGGCGGGCTTTGGTCCGAGTCCGACTCTCCAGACGAGTCCGAGTCTCCAAATACATAAGTAGGTGCAACACTTGCCCGACGCGCACTGCGGCCCAAGGGGGTGTCCTGGGCTGGACTCTCGGACTCCTGCGCGTTCGAGACGAAGCTGTGTGGTGCTGCCACGTCTGGTCGCGTCGACATAAGTGGACTGTTGCATTTTTGAATTTGTTAGCAAGGGTGGTTTCTAGATCGATTATGAAGTGGGAAACTGCTCAGGTTCGGTATTTGGGAGTAACGTGTTGTCGGTCACAGGAAGCCAATAATACATGTTGTTCTGGTATGGATGGACTTGCTAACCTTGCTCTGTCTCTTTACCTCCTTTAGCTAAGCATAGGGATTCATCCTGTTGACGATGTCTCAGAACTCGATGAGTGCGCTTAGAAGCTTGATTGTGCGGTATATGGTCAAGTTTGGGGAATGAAAGTTATTGGGGTTGTTGCTGGAAGCTGACGCGACGAAATGTGTAGGATGGTCTGTGGGAAGAGGAGTCGACCACAGGAGACGTGGACTGAGAGGGGATGTGGAAAGAGGTGGAGGGGAAAAGGGGCCGCCAGGAGACGAGGCAATTGAATAGAAGGAGACCCTAGGGCCGGGAGAAGGTGAATGTGAGTTCTTTAATACGGCTCCAGGCTTGGTCTCTAACGAATTTCTACAGTCACGGGTGTTCGCCGCAACCCAGCAGTCTGCGGCGTGATCATACTGTCTGACAGGTATCGGAGTGGCAGAATAAGGGTATCTTTTTGATGCGACTGGGAGCTGACTAGGGCTGGGGTATTGGGGCCCCATTTCCTTCATTTCCTCTCTACGTCTGGAAAAGACCATCGCCGTGCTATGATACTCGGTATGTCGAGGGTCACCCTGTCGCCATTTTCAGATATAGCCTCCCTTGCACCGAGGCATCTCCTTAGCGGGTATGGTTCAGATAGTAAAACCACAACAAGCTATAAAGGAGTGACAACACGGTAAAGGCAAAGCCCTCAAAGGTAATGTATAGCTTCTCCATCTGTTACTGGTGGCGTTTCTCGCGCTGCTCCATCTCGATCCACTGCAGCTTAGCCTTGATCCTCTCGAGGTCAGCCGGTCTGGGTGTCTGATTTGGCTGCGCAATGACCGAGACTTGAACGTGGAAATCCTCAGGAGGAGTGTCGGTCGTATGTCGGCGAGTTAGCGGTGGGTTGCGAGGCGGTGACCGGACTCGCATCTCGGCATCGGTAGGCCATGTGCCTTCCAATACTACCACGGAGCGACACTGCGCTCCAGTTAGTTGCCGTGCTCGCCCGAGACTTTCAAAGGGGAAGGAAGATACGAAGAGGAAACTCACTATTGGGCATCGACAAGGCGTGCCTTCGATGGTGTTCCCATCTAGGGAATAGGCAGCGTCTTCCATATTAATCTTGGTAGGGCACATGGAAAGATGGTCTGCTGTTTTGCTGGTTGAAGTCAACGAGAGCTCTTATTTCTTGATATATTCGGTCTCATTGTTGTTGAGAATCTCTCGGATTGTCAAAAGTTGGAAGTATGAACAGGATGTCCAGGAAAGGGAGCGTATTCGGGAGGAACTTGTGCTATAACCTAGGTAGGTAGCCTGGCCTGGAGGAGCAGAGCCCAAACACTCCTACCATTCAACACTGTTTTCCTGCTTCAATGATTCTGCCCCTCGTCGTCCACTTATTCCGCCTCAGGCAGCCCTCTGATCCATTCACTGGGTGACGGTGCCCCACCGTGCGTGCCTGCCTTCCTCTGTGTGAGCCCACAAAATAATATAAATACCTTACCCCTCGTCAAATTCTTTCGTCTCCCAGAATTCACTCTTCCTCCCACCACCACCTTCACACTTTCATACCTTTTTCATTCGCGCAAGGCAACACCAGCACAATGCTGGCTCGCCACTATCTCAACGAGCCACCGTGGCTAGAATGAAAGAAAACGCTTACAAACACGAACCGGACCACCCTCTCGTTCGCGAAGGAATTCGCGAACATACACCTTGTTTGTGATTGCTACCAAATTATCTTCCCGTTAGAATCATCAAGGGCTTTCCCGCCTGTGCTTGACTTCGTCCGTATCACTCTGCCTCCATGTGCCTTTCGCTGACTCCGACTCGAAGCAGGCCCCGGCGGCGCCAGTCGTGGCATCGCGCATGTCACTTTCCACCACGCCGATGGTGCCAGCAAGGCTTTCTCAAGCTTGAACGGTCTCCTGATCGATAACCGCCCGGTCAAGGTATCATCTCTCCCATTCTGAAAATCAAAATGAAAATAAACTGACCAGTTCCTTTGCAGGTCGAGTTGTCGTGGCATCCGCCGATCTCATTCCACAGCCGAGGACAGCCTTCAGGCTGTCCTCGAGGCGTCGGCCAATCAATCGACGGTCGGCCACTCGGTGCTCAGCCCGAGTGCAACATCACATCTCCCGGGGACCGTCGGCCACTTGGACAACGTCCTTGGTAAAGTACCACCTCTTTTGACACCCACTTCTGAGCTGTGAATGCTGACCACTTTATGAAAGCGTGGACTCTTTGCGTACATGTTCTTCGCCAATGAGCAGCGTGAGAATGTCCGCGAGGAGAACCCTGGAGTCTCAACGGCGGTGCCAACGGCGGTATCACGACCACGAAAAGCGGGCAGCCCCGGCTGCTGAACTTCGCCAGAAGTGCATGCAGAACCCAACTGAGCAACTTTGTGGACGAGGACACAAAGTTGACGCTGCGCGGTCTTCAGCAATACTACATTCCGCTCAAGGAGACAGAGAAGAACCGGAAGCTGAACGACTTCCTCCCAAGTTCAACCAGGTGGTCATTTTCGTGAAGAGCACTATGCGTGCAACTGAGCTTGACAAGCTCCTCGGCGAGTGCAACTTCCGCCCGGCGGGGCCTGGCCGATCTTGGATCCAAACGTGATGTCGGTATAAATGTTGGAATATTGGTGTGGAAGGGGGCCTGTGTGCCTGTATAAACTTGTATGATTAGTGATGCTTGGGCCAGCCAGCGCAGGACGGGGAATTGCGCCATGGCGCGGGACAGGAACGACGCGAAAGGGTCGTTCACTTGTCGACTTCTGGGCAGGGGACTGCGCCGGAAGTCATGGACATCGATGGGGTTGATCGCTATCCGTTCTTGGGGGAGGCCTTCGGTGGTACTCGAGCGTAGAAGACTTGGCATATCAATCAATTTTGTTCGAGTCATGTTATAATTGTAGCTTGCTACATGGTGAATTCCTGGAGAGTGCTAGCCAAACAAACCCATACAACTGTTGTTTGCCTCGAAGTCAGTAGAGCTAGCTAAGCAAGCATGGTGTGAGTTCACCACATGTCTTTGATGATGTTTAGTCACGCACCCATATTCAGATGGAGGCAGTAATCTTCGCAGAATTATGACATCAGCACAACCTTGTGTGCCTTCGTAGAGTTTCGTCTCTAACACGGAGAAACCACGGGTTTATCTCCTCCGGCTCACTGCGCCAACGACAAATACGGCAAGGATATTTGCAAAGTCTGCCAGCGGACCAGGCGGAGTGGAATCGTCGTCTTCTATCAAGCACTTGGACTGACCTGGGCACTCGGTGGGCCAGAAACCGGGACTGGATGTTGTCTCCTTCTCCGGCGAGGCAGCTGCTATGTTGTTGGGGAGCATGGTCTCGGCCAGAATCTCTTCATGGTTTGTCTTACTGATGAGTATGGAGGTGGTGTGCTCTGGTAGCCCATTATGGTCGGCTTTGGCGGATCAAACTTGACAAGTACCTAGCTTCTGAGGATAGCCTTATATATTTGTGCTGGCGTGGCAACTTTGGTTTGTGTTGAAGTTCGACCCGATCGCCCACAGGGAGACTTTTGGATGACTGTGATACTATAGCCTTGACTCTTCTTTCCCAATTTAGCCTTGAAGGAGGAATCTGGATTGAAGAAGGCAAGCTGATGGAACCATACAGATGGCAACACAAACCATGAGAAGAGTGAACACCAGCGATGTGAGCCAGACAAACAGGTAGACCATATAAACCTGGAACTAATCCCTTCGTCATCACGTCGCTCTTCCGCAAGACCTGTAGATACACGTAAAGTTGACCACCTCCTTCATACACCCCGAACACGAATAGGAAAGAAGATGCCATTAGACGCCAACAACAGGTACTATAATCTCCGTCTAACGGTTATCAAAAGAGTCATCCCCAGTCTTCACAAGGGCAGCCGTTTTCAGCCTCCGGTGGGTCATATCCAGTCCTAAGTCCATGTCCCCCACCTTCCCTCATAATGATAATCACCTTTTAACCTCTCGACAGAAATACACGATAACTCCCCTACGATACGACCCCGAGTTTCCATTCATCTACAACAACTTCACCTACAGGATCGATCTCGCCTCTCCATACTTCCCCGTCATCCCGTGGATGTTTTACAACAAACTCCCGGCAGGAACGGCCCCCATTCCAGCGCAAGGCCTGTCGACGGTGGTGATGCGGCTCGCGAACCCAGACGAAGAAGAGTTTTGGGGCGAGGGCAATCGCTGGGCAAACAACCTAGCGGCGCGACAGGTTGCCCGCCGAGCCCTGGCGGACGCGGGGATCGGTCCCATCGTGCCGGCCGTGTACGCTCGCTTTGACAAGGAGATCAGTGGGACGATGGAGGAGTACATGCCCGGCCAGAATTTGGAGCAGCTGTTTTGGAAGCTGTCTGCCGAGGATAAAAGGGGTGTGCTGGAGCAGATGGCGCGGATCTTGGCCACGCTGCAGAAGGCTCCTGCTCCGCAGCCGGTGCGTGACCTGTCGGAAGAGGACGGCGAAGAGTTGTTCTTTGGCGCGCTGGGATGAGACTATAATGGAGGGTGAAGCTGGATGCGTCGGAATACGTGAACGAAGCCGGGCCGTGGGCGTCGTATGTTGATCTCTGGACGTCGAGGCTGCGGCAGGCGTTGGCCGAATCCCAAGTCCACGAGGACGTGCTGAATGGATGGAGAGATTGCGATGGCGGGATGCTGAGACAAAGGATTGAGGATTTTCTTGAGGATAAATTTGGGGGGCTCAAGAAATTTGGAAGATAAGGTTTGGAAGGTCAAAAGTTTGCGAGAAGTGCTGGAGGGGGTGGATTTGAAGCAGAGGGCGTTTGTGCATGGCGATTTTGGTATGTTTCTCTTTCTTTTCGCAATAGATACCTTAATCTAGGAGTTGTAACTAACACAAGAGATCGCTGGTTGTTGGCAGCACTGAACAACATGCTATACGATAGCGAAACGAAGCGCATAACGGCGCTGCTCGACTTTGACACGGCCATGTTCACCAATCCCGCCGACGAGTTTTTGAACGCTTTTCATGACACAGGCGGCAACCTCGTTCACTCCTCGGCTGCCAAAATCCACAAGTTCCTGACGACGGGGTGTCGTTTAGACTCTGAGGAAAACAGCGGGTTGACGGAACGACAGATGGAAACTTGGGATCCCTGCAAAGAGTGGATTGCTGCGATGGATCGGTGCGACGTGCTACGACCGAGAGACATCGCGGGTATGCAGGCTATCTTAAAAGTCAAGGAACTGGAGGTCCTCCTGTGTCCGGTTGAGCTGAAGCAAGAGGTGATGATGAGAGGGCTGTCGGAGGAGGGGAAGGTCGGGAGGAGGAAAGTGGCAGAGGATAAGATTATACAGTGGTTTTCTGACCATCGTATACCTCTAAAATAGGCGGGAGGCAAACCTGTCTGAGACATCTCATACCGAAATTCTTGACAAACGGTTGGGGGTTCTTATTCGTCCCTGACAAAATCTCCATTTACTTCCTCGCTCTCGCCTGTTTGATTGTGGCAGTTGTTCTCGCATTTTCATATATATATATTCATATCTCGTATTCTGCGTCCTCCTGGGAATCGATCAAGACGAGGCCTAGGGTAGGCGGGTGTAAAACCTTCACCAACAACCGCAAACCAACCGCACCGAGAAGGAAGTCCACACTGTTTAGCTCGACTTGGTGTGAACTTGCAACTGGTGAACATCCAATGGTTCAATAATCGACCAATCGGAACCGATTAAAACACAGCACGTCTGTGGTGTGAGTGTGTCTCGGCGGAAAATGAGGTCGACAGCGTAATTGCTGGTTGAGGGATCTGATGTTGTGTCAACGGCGCGTTGGTATAGGCTCACACACAGACCCGGCCGCCGCTGCCCACTTGCTTTGCCTTCCAACCCGCACAGCACCTTATGCGGTCTTCAACTCCAGCCCCTTCTTCACCCCTTCAAATACTCTTTTCTTTTCGGCCTCATACTATTCCTCCAAAATATTCCGTTCTTAGTTCGATTTGTACGCTTCTTTTCGAGGGGTTCGTCGTTGTCGCTTGGGCTGTGTAGAGCTTACAGTTAGTATCCTGGTTTCCGACAGGAGCTGGGTGACGTTGACGACCGCATCTACTCAGTATTGGGGGAATGTGTCAGTGCCTACTGTGAACTGGTTGACAAGTAGCTCGAGGACTGTGTGGCCCAACTGGTCAAAAAACGGCTAGATTTGGCGGGAAAAGCTCTCAGACAGCCTGAGACAGGGGCTGTCAATCTTCTGAAGACCCGGTTTTTCCAGTTCTTCCATCTGATCGTCCATCAGCATTTCTCTGGCCTAGTCCCTGCAAATATGTCTGATATCTGCGGCAGATGTCCATGGAGGTTTTGATGCCAATAAACACGCGGATGGCTGGGTGTCCGGAGGAGGCCGAAGGTGAATGGAGGTCTGTAGCTCCTCGAAAGATACAAGTACGTGGTTGAAGCTGAGCGTGGGTGAATGGCACTGGGAATCAAAGAATTGAGTCCCATCTTCGGCAGTGTGGAGAACAGTGGATGGCAGTTGAGCCGCACCTCCTCAGTGAATGTCTCCCAGACTCCCACTTCCCAAGGCGCTCCTACTCTATAAATTCTTGTGCCGCAACTACCACCACCTTGTCAATCGTTTTTACCACCAACTCCGATATCAGACTATCAATCCTTTTTACCAACGACAAAAGACTCTTCGCGACGTCAATTCATCAGCACAACCCGAAGTCAGCAGGCCTCACCAGAATCCCAAGTCAGAACAATACCAAGCTGGAAGTGTGTCTTCGAGGGCCTCCATCACCAAATCCCGCCACTTTGGCGCTCGAGCGCGTAAGTCTGAATTTATTTACCAACCTTCACTTCGGAATCATGCCTAACAACTCTCTTCTTCACGACAGACCCCTACGCAATGGCAACCTCATCCAGCAACGTGGCCACGCCATTGCACTACTCATATCACCCACTCGTCGACATCGAGATACGATTACTATGTATCAAGTCAAGATTGAGGCATAGAACGCTCGACTGGACGTTCAAGTACATCACGGTGGTCTCCGTGGATGTCAGGATCTGTGTAGAAGGACCCCTCGGCTGGGAGACGCTACCGCTGGAGTCGTACTTGACGCTTCTTACAGCAATGCTTGGTCTATTCAATGGACCCGGAGGCCATGGATCGGCTTGATATAAGTTTAATTGAGAACTCGGAACAGCTTGCAAAGGCGGTTGACTAACCCTTTTCTGTGTAGAGACAAAACTAGAATGAGCACCCATTTCACAACATCAAGTCTGGGACTATACCCCACCGCACCTACTGTAATCTTCAGGGAAAAAAGATAAGGCGAAGTAATTGTTTCAAAATCACCAAAATGGGGACACGCAGCCCATCATGTCAGGGACCAGATCCGACCACATCTTGGGGGAAAACCGGGATCTGCTCTAGGAGTTGGGAGTTTATTAGCACGAGATACCCTGTAGTTTACATCAAGTTTATATAGTTTATTTCATAAAAGTAATAATCCTACCCTTTCCTGTCTACTAACCATCATGGAACAGTGAGTGACCTACATAAACGCTCATACATGTAAAGGCTGCCTCTATCCAAAGTCCTCCTTCCATGCACACACCATATACTAAATTTAGCAACCTCAAATGCGTCAATCTCTCAGCATTAACGGGAACAACCGTATAGCGGTCGCCGGCTTTTGCCCTCGGATATTGAGGACATTCATGTGCTGATGTAAGAGCGCCACACTCTCCTACCATCAACTGAATTTCGGTAACCAGAGAAAACACCGGAGCTAATTCGACCAGTCCGGAAACAACGTTATGTCTGTCTGTGTTTACGTGACCCAAGAAATCAGTAAATTGGATTGGGATTACGCAGTCCAAAAGTTCCCCAGACGTCGTCACGTCACGTCCCGGCACCTGCAGGAAGTGGGCGCCAAGCTCAGCCTCATTCATATGCACCTCTCGCTTATCGCCATACCGCTTCGGGTCGCTCGTGAACAAGTTCCCGCAAACTCAAAGTTCCCTTGACCCCTGACAACAACCAATCAGCAGGAGACCTGTATTTCCGGTGTGTAACACAAGGGAACTTTTGATGCGCGCGGGGTGTCTATGCCGAAAGCCATGCTTACTTGAACATCACGTTAGATTTCTTTCCGTTTGTCTTATATATACCATCACCATCCATCCATCCCCTTCGTTGTCAACTGTTTGTTTCTTCTTGTGACGAATCTGAAGATATCAACACCCTCCCTCGAACCGAAACTCACACGCAAAGACAGGATGCAGCTCTTTACCCTCCAAGCCGTCCTAGCGACATCCCTCCTGACCAGTATGGCCTCAGCAAAAACAATCCGCATCGACGTCGGCCAAACCGGTCTATCATTTACTCCGGACTCCGTGACCGCCGCGAAGGGCGACGTCCTCGAGTACCACTTCCACGCGCCGCTGCCGCACAGCGTGACCATGGGCGACTTCAGCACCCCTTGCAACCCGGCCAAGACGGGCGGGTTCTATTCCGGCGTGGTGCAGACCGCTTCGGGGGAAAATGTAAGCCAGCCTCACTCTTTTTGCCCTCATCCCTCCAAACCATCTTATCAGTTTCCTCGTCCACTGTTTTCCTATCTCTGCTCGGACGTGCTGGTGTAGGATGAGGTGACGACGATACTGACAGAGAGTAAATAATAGACGAACGTCTTCAGCGTAACAGTCAACTCCACCGACCCAATCTTCTTCTACTGCACGGTCCCAGGCCACTGCCCGGCCGGCATGTCAGGGGTAGTCAACCCGTCTTCTGCGCAAACCCTGGCTACGTATCAGAAGAATTCGCAGAGTGCAAACGTGGTGGCGCCTCCTGCGGCGTTTGGCGGTACGCTTGGGCCTGCTAGTGCTTCTACGTCGTCTACGTCGACGAGCGCTGGTGCTACGGCTTCGCCTTCGCCGACTAATGGAGGAGGCGGCGGCGCATACGGTGGCTTTGGTGGTGGGAGCACAGGAGGCAACAGCGGTAGTGCGGCTGTTGGGGTGTCATTTGTGCATTTCGTTGGTGTGCTGGGGGCGATGGTTGGTGTTGCTGTTTTGATGGCTTGAGATATTATGACGAGTATGTTGTGGTCCGAGTACGAGAGCATCCCGAGAATCATGTAGCTAAATAGCACATCCCGTCCATGCATATCTAATTATCATTTCGAAATTATCCAATAATTGAGTTAGCAAACCAAATATCGGAACCCAGGGTATATTAAACACGACGACCCCCCTCCGTCAGGGGCCAACACAAACACACACAGCACCGTTATGATTAATCCAACCCAGCCATCCTCCTCAAAGCCCCATTCTCAACAACCGTAAACCCGCCCTCCAACCTCTCAAACTTAATCTTACCCCCTTCCTTCTCAAAAGTAGTATCGAACTTCCCCATCGCCATCTTGGTCAGAAACCGTCCCAGCGGCTCGGTAGGACTATGTATACTCTTCACTCCCCTTCCCACCGCCCGAATCAACAACCCACCCCCAAAGCCCAATGCGGGAGTCGATTTGGGTATATACGACAGGATCTCCTTATGGTCAAGCGGATCAACGAACGCTGGTCTCACAGTATTGACTTTGAATAGCGGGTTCTGGCGCCTCATTTCAGCCAGCGCTAGCTCGGTTTCGCCCTTAACGCGTGCGAAGATGGGTGAATAGAAGGCTGGTCTGAATGTTGCGCCACTCCCGGACACGAAGACGAAGTGGAAGGGCCGAGGTCCATGTTTCGGTGATTTTGTGGAGGAAGGGCTGGATGGTGGTGATTGTGCTGGTCCCTGGACGGGGAGGGTCTGAAAGGCCTGCGCGGCTGCGAGGGCGTAGTCTTTTGTGATTTTTATGTATTCTCTATTTCCATCCAAGGCCGTTAGCGGTGGGTTATGGGGAGTTAGGGAGAAGGGTGGGATGGGGGGAGAAGTACTCCTTGCCAACAGCACTCTGGCTGATGCCCAGTGCCCAGACGCAGCCTGTTGCATCCTTGAGCTGGTCGAGAAGCTCTTGGTCGTACTTGGTGAAATCCTTGTGGATGATGACGTTGATGCGAGGGTCCTTGGCCGCGTCGGCCATGGGCACCGGTCGCCTGCTCAAGATGGAGATCTTGGTGACGTCCTTCATCTTAATCATTGCGTCGAGGACGCCGCTGCCGATGAGGCCGGTTGCGCCGGTCAGGATGAGATGCATTTTGCTGACTTGTTGTTTTCTGCGTCAGGTGTGTGTTGTTGGGAATCGGTTCGATCGGAAATCTTGGAACTGAAGGTGCAAGTCAAGCAAAGTGTTTCAAATCATCTCGTTGGGGCCCTGGGGGAGAAAATGAGCAAAAGACAAGATCAGAGGCGATTGTAGATATTTGATCTCGGAGGTTGCTGAGTGAGTAATGTACGGAATATTCGGGAACTCCTTGATTACATAGCTCGGGAAACCCGCGGATCCAATCACGGGGGCCACATTAGGCCGCGTCCGTCGGAGTTAGGCGATTCTCGCTGAGCCGGCCGACCCATCCGCACGGCCCCACATGGCACTGGGTGATTGGACCGCCCTCGCCCGCTGCTCGTCCGCTATAAGCCGCTCATGCATCCGCTAAAGAACCATGTCGGACTTTAGGCCAGCCCGTTCAGCCGATCTGGAGCATTTATTTTGACCGGCCGCCCCCGAAGACATGATAACATTCGAGCAACTTTTGTATCACTACTTACTTTGGTATCTATTCTTGATACCTTGTGATATGGTCAGGGGCGCCACAGCTCACCCAGTCCGGTTTCGCTACCTCGGCAGGCGGGAATCCTCATAGGATGAGAATTGTAACAATAAACTTCAGTGCCTCCAAATGGCGGCATTCTGGTTCTGGCAATATTCGGGTTTGGTGTGGCCCACGTCGAATAATCCGCCGCCCATTTCTCCAGCAAGCACCTGAGGGCAGGAAGGGACGTTTTCCAGTGCGCGTGGTCGCTCCAAGTACCACCGATCCTTTTAGTTCTTGTCAGGTAAAGCATCACTGTCTCGGGGTTGACATGAGCTGGCCAATTTCCAGCCCAACGGTCCTCAATGAACTTATAGTGGTATCGAGGTAAAACCTCTGTAAGATGGCTTCCTCATAGTGGCAGCGACCCCTTTTGCCTTCGGATACTCGTACCAGAACCGCCCCGCAGGTGCCATAGCGAATATGCGGCTTCTTGGTGAGTATGGGGTCTTTGGTGCCGCAGACATCTTGAGAGGCCGAGATGTAGGCCACTTCGTCGGGCGGTAATGCAGACTAGTCACCATTGGGAGCTACTATAAGGTGGCCGTGTGGCTGGCCGGGCTTTCGGGCCACTTGGTACCGTGGTGATGCATGAAGTCCCTGCGTTCGATCCACGGTTTGCGGACCCTCCATTTCGCCAACGGGCCCTGGATGTGACAGTGAAATGACATTGCAAGAGGGGAGGGGAGGGGAGGAGAAAAACAGAGGCAGACCAATTTCTTGCTAGTACGGGACATCGCCTTGAAAGCCTTAACGGCTGCCTTTTATTTTCCTAGTTACGACCATGACATTACCAAGCTATCTCGTCCACCGATACCTGCCCTTTATACAGACACCACCGAAACCCCGCACCTAACTAAGTCGAAGAATAAAACTTGGAAGTCCTGTGCGGCCTAGTGGGAATCCAGAGTGGTGTCTTGGACCTCCTGAGCCTTGACGGCCTGGTACTTGCTCGCCCACTCCTCGTCGATAGTTGGGGTCATCTGAATAAACTCATCGAACCAATAGCTGGGGGGATACAGCCCTTCCGGGCCGCGAGTGCGATCCATGTATCATCGGTGTATCTGTTCCACAGATACAGCTGGCGAGTGCTGCTCGGGATTGGGCGGCTAGCATGTCCAGGTCGGGGGCGCGAAGCAGGTAAAGTATAATTCCTGCGTCGGTCGCAGGTGGTTCAACACGGCGGCACCCAGCGCCATCCTCTCGGTGCTGAGCTGCTCCCACTTCTGAACCTGGTTGCGGGCAGCTCTGGCGATGCGCCTGATCTCATGTTCGCGTATACTCCGACGTCTTCGTCTTCTGCTTGGTTGGAAGGACTCCGCGGTAGTTTGGGGAAACATTCCAAATCTAGAGTTGGGTCTCCGCAATTCTCATGCGTTTGTCGAGGCCTCAGACGAATTCAAGGAATTTATCGGTCAGTGCCTTGACATCGGCTTTCAATATGAATAGAAACGTTGACGGGGCAATCAACTGCCGGGTGGGAAAGATTGGCCGTACGTAGTCGTGCCTAATCTCCTTCAGTTCACGAAGGCGGGCCTTCAGAGAAATCTGCTAATCCAACAGCTCCTCAAAGCTGTTGGTATTCCTCGCCTCGTCCATGTGTGTGAACAGGCGTAGCTTCTGCTCCACCTGAGCAAGGCTGTCCCACGCACACAAGCAATCCTTCGCCCAGTCCAGCGATGGGAAGAGCTCAGACACGACTGAGCTCGGGAGAAGCTCGTTCAGAAGCTCATAATATGGGACGTTGTGGGCACTTCTCATCTTAAGCAGCTGGGCAGCCTGCCCCTCGCGATCGGTTGCATAGCCGCGACCGAAGAGGATGCGGTGCAGGTGGTTGTTGTGGTGGCGCACAAGCACCCATCCCACCTGACCTCTAAGACACTCAAAAGGTTCTCATTCTCGGCACTACGTTGCGGAGGACGCGCGCGAATAGGTTTGACGTAAAATGCGACGGCAAAGGGGTCGACGCCGGTCCGGTGGTTCCGGTCATACATGCCGCTGACCCAGTTGAACAAGGCTGTCAGGTTCAGTCGCGCCAGCAGCGTATTAGTACCAGAGTCTCTCACGATGGCTACGAGCTCCGATCAGAGGTTCTCGAATTGTAAACCGTGATCAGCTACCCAGAGGCGACCCGAGGTTTACAAGCGGCTGCGGCACATGCTCAAAGTTGGCATATATCCTAGACACGAGGGAACGGAAATAGTGAGCAAACGTTGGCAAATGTGTGGCCGTCTCGGATTCTGTGGTTGAGCAGATCGCCAAAGGCCCCGAACTACATATCCCGAGATCGTATCTTCCTCAACGCGAGATCGAGCACACTGCCGATGAGGTTGGCATACTTCACTCGCCACAGCCCGATGAGCTGGATCTCGCTCTTGAAGTGTCCACAGTCACTTAGGGGGTCACTCTGGGAGAAATAGTCGATAATACGCATGAGCATGCGGGTGTAGCTGCTCTCTGTCCGGCACATATTCAAAGCCATCTCTGCTAATGCTGTACAGGCGTCCATTAACACCTCCGGCTGGGTGGGGTGGCGAAATATACCGGCCCTGATGGCCTTTGTGCTGGCAACAACTTGTCTGCCAATGTTGTCGACTTGGGCTGATTGCCAACTCAACCTCAGCTCCTGCCGGGGGTCGGTATGGTTTACCGCCTCTCTGCCTAGGACAGCGAGAGCCTTCGGCACGGCGTCGATCTCTCTGGTGAAGTCTGGCAGCGTGACTTTTGTGTTCGCAAGTTGCTCGGTGAAGGTTGGCAGCCTGTGAAGTCGGGGAAGCCCCAGGAGAATTCCGAGGGCGGAGTCTGAGAAGCACGGGTAGACTGTGCCGCTTGGAGAGCCTGAGAAGTATTGGCAGACTGCACCTTCGGAGCCATAATAAGGGAATCATTGAGGCGGGCTCCATCTTCAGCTGTTCATTGTGGTTCAGAGGTTAGCTATCTAACAAGACGCCATGCTCGAATTCCAAGGGGATGTGGCAATTTACCATTATTCGCTGCGGTCGAGACTCGCACTTCTTGAGGCTAGCACTCTATCTCTGAATCACTCACGGCGCTGAGCAGGCGGCGAGGCGGACCGCCTCATGGGCTGCGTTGTGCGTGTCCCTCTGGGTGATGGCCTGTCGATTTCGTATTTCATGGTGTACGGCGTTGTCTACTCACTTGAGGTCGGGGTTGCAGGTTCTTAAACTGAACAACAGCACTTGCCAGTGAAGATCCGATAACTGGGCGAAAGACGACTGGAAGAAAGGACAATCGAGACTTCATGCTTGCGAGGAGTCTGTCTTGTCGATGCCCATGCAGTAGCGGGAAGGAGGAGCGGTACGATAGGGGGTACCGACTCCCGAGTTTGTTTAGGGACCGGCACTCACTTGATCGCGTTCGCACAGGAGTTATAGTCCCACGGGTTGACGGCCAACTTGTTGCCGCCAAAGAGCGACGATGTGCTCGTGCCTTGCCTAGCAGAGGTCAGAATTGCCCGTCGAGGAGAGTGTGGCTGCGACTAAAGTCGAGGTGAAGAAATCCGGGACGCTGCAATACGTAGTATTGGACGGGTGGTGATGGAGGAAGACTCTGCGGCGATGAAAATGTGCTGCTGGGAGAGCGAAAATGCGAAAATTCGCAGTCAATGACTTGCATTGGAGGTGGGAGAGGAGATGAGGACGGTGTTTGAAGGGCTATTTCCAGATGTGGGGGCACCAAAGAGTAAGACCCACTCTGGCAGCCAGATAAATTCTTATAGCGGGGACACCGCAAGCAGCTTCTCAAAGGAGGGAGGGGCTTCAGGAAAGAGCAGAGGGCGACGGGAACTTGGTGGAAATCTGATCAGTTCAGAGAGTGGACCAGGACTCTTCCAGACCAGGACATCCATCCGATTCCCTACTGCCAGTGACTTACTTCCATCCTCCCTTCTATGCCTAATCCAGACGAGCATTCAAAGTCATCTGTTGAAAAACTACAGGGGCGGGTATGATATTTTATTGGAAGCACAACCTATCTGAATTACAGGTCAAGAATCTCCTCCTTTGCGGTGCCTTAACTGGCCGATGCCCTTTATTACTCAGAGTTGGTCGATGGTTTGATGTTGAGCAAAAGCTCTCCGATCCTTGCGATACCCGCGTCCTTACTGCTGTTCTGACAGGCTATTTTCTGGATGAGCGCAAGCATCCTAGTCATATAGAAGGGTCGACGACTTGCGCTTGACATGCGTAAATGATATACTTTCCCTCCTCGAGCTTTATATTCCCCAGTGGATTTCTCAAACTTCCATTTCCGTCGCCCCTTCATCGTCCGCCCAGACTTCCGCAATCAGGCCTATAAACGGAGCCCAGCTGTCGAGGATTGTAGTTTCTGGGCTGCTCGGCAAGAAGATCGATTTTGTCGGGCCGCGCTTCAGCATCTCCATGCCCACAATGACGCCAACAAACATGACATAGACGGAGAAAAGCCTAACTATATGGCGATGCGCTGCCTTCGCGACGTCGGGGCCTACGTATTGTGTGTTACCGATGGCCGAGAGAGGCTCCGATGAAGGTGATACCTTGCTTGGCCATGGTAAATAAGGTTGGGTTTTGGTAGAGGTGGTTTGGGATTATGGAAGATGGGTAAGTTGCCTGAGAAAAAGCGCCGGCCCATGTCCCTCTGGCACTTCCTCTGGGTATATATACTCACTCCGTTTATGTTGTCTCTAGATATCCCCAGCCTTGCCAAGCCCAATTTCCGCAAGCCGAACGCACAAATGGAGTAAGACGACGCCTGAAAGCAGCTCTGGGTGTTAAACAGAGGTCTATATTCATGCTCAATTGGCCAAACGTTCTCACCAAGTGGAGTCAAATGATCATGGGATTGTATGAAGCAATCTAAATATCTTCATCTTGATTCATTAGCTGCCAAGCAACCACCGCGAGAGGCTCCCTCAGCCTTGCAGTCATCTACAATCATAACTACTTAGGTGATTACAAACGCCAAACCGCATTCCGAAGAGCAAGGCGGATATGCATTTCCCCGCTCAGTTCATCCTGTCATGACTCGTTTCATAGGTGAGGTCATGGTTTATCCACTCCCGCTATGATGGGGGTTTTCTAAAGACTGCTTGTAGCTTGCAGCCGCCGGCACGGAGGAATGACACGGTCCAACACCATGATACAAAATTGCACTCAACGGACACTCACCCTAGGGTTAGAAAACAGGGAGTCTATGTTTACCCTCGAATCGACCATCGCCCAGTCACCGTGGCGATGAACATCAAGCAGGACTCGGTCGGTCGTACTCGGAGTCGTCCTATGTTCCCAGTGCCATCAGAGTACACAAGGACACAGAGTACATTCATAAACACCAGCCAGCCAGCAAAAACAAGCTAGAGGATAGATGGAATTTCGTGTTCCACAACAACAAAAGTCGTACCCCTGTCACCCGCTCTCGAGTCCTGACGCTAGCACCGCCGGAAACAAGCCAAACTCTTCGTTCACATTCCCAGCTATCCGGCCGGTAAAACAAGAGAGCCCACCGGCATCGATGAGTAGTACGGTATGCATTCAATACTTTTTAATACCTCCTTGGAGCGGAACAACAGCTACAGGCATATTTCCAGAAAGAATTGAGGGACGTCAACCGCTTGCTCTAGAACTCGAGTCCTGTGTGACCCGACAATAAGAAGATGCTGCACAGAGCAGATGTCAGATTAGCTATAGGCATAAACACTTTGACGGACGTGAAAAGTAGCTTTGGTCTATCTGGTCGGCAGCACGGTTGATCCCGTGTGTGATGAAAACCCCACAAAATTAAGTTCGTGCCAAACAGACAGACAGCATGTCACCCCAACAACATCGGTTCACACCCAACAACAGTATAATGTCCCGACGGACGTCACCAGGTACGTGACTCGAGGCGTGGTACTTTGCAAGTCGGCCGGGTGATGAAGTTAGTCCAGTCCTTCTTCCCCTCTCAACCACATCCACCGACCACAACATTTGTTGTAATTCATTCCCGGGGGGATCACGCAAAGCAGGTACTGTACCATCACACCTTGGCAGCCGTGGTAGTACGTACCGGACGCAGTGCCATCTAACCCTGCATCCTCGGTCTGCTTGACTGGACAGCGTTGAGGTTTCACGGCGCAGTTACCTCCACATAATCTTGCGCGTGCAGTTCAAAGACTATATATAACCGACTATTTCAGAGCGTCTTGGACATGCATTTATGCAGGTGACGAACTCTTCATCTAGTCTCTTCATTTCCCTCGACAAGCTCGCCATGATGATGACATAACACTTGCTATTGGCCCTCTTGGCGGTCGTCTGCCATCAACAACCGACGTTAGTGCTTGCAACACCGCCCTCAATCTTACCAGAAGAGCCCTCAATCTTACCAGAAGAGCCCTCAATCTTACCAGAAGAGCCCTCAATCTTACCACCTGAGGCGTCAATCTTACTACCGGAACCTTCAATTCTACCACAAGAGCCCTCAATCATACCGCCACCGCCCCCGGTCTTGGATTCCAATGGACTGCTGACAGGGCAACACGACGTTGATAATAATAGCCAAGTCCCCATTCTTAGCTATCGCTCCCGTCCGCCTGGGGAGCCAGTAAAACCTGGCATAGAACTGCGCATTCTTCCGGTAGGGGATTCCATTACGGTGGGATTCTCCGGCAGACTCAGTGGCGGGGACGGCAATGGGTATAGACTTGAGCTTTTGAATACTCCATAACCGAAAACATCGGCCCGACCCTCGCCCAACGACCAAACATCATCATCCTCCTCCACGCCGGCACGAACGATATGAACTCCAACTCATCCATATCAACAGAAGGCAACGATCCAGCGGACGCGGCAGCCCGTCTAGGGTCCCTGATCGACAAGATGGTCGCCGCCTGCCCCGACGCCGTGATCCTAGTCGCTCTCATAATCGGCACCTGTGATGTCAACCATGATCCAAACCTCCTTTCGGAATTGAACGACTTTATTCCTTACGAAGCCAACTCGCGCTGGCAGGCCGGCAGAAAGGTCTTGGTCGCTGATTTTTATAACATGTTCCCCGATGATAAGCTAGGCGCTGACTGCGTTCACCCAACTGACGAGGGATACGCTCTCATGGGGGACTATTGGTACGATTTTGTGTCGCAGATTCCGACGCCGTGGATTGAGTCGCCTGTTGGAGACGATCCGGTCCGGTCCGTGTGAGCATTTCTTAGCGAGACGACCCAAGTCACACCTCATTTTATTGATGTCGACTTTTGGGTTTGCTTATTACAGATTCGAAGGTGTTTCATCCGAGTCTTCTGCAGGTGCGAGAGATGATACAGAAGAGGCACAGAACCATCAGCCATTGGTTGGTGTGGCTGCCACGATATTGGTTAAAGAGTACTTATCTGTCTACCTTTTCCCGTGATTACATGTATCCTGCCAAGCGAACTGCCCAACTGTCCCACATTGTAAATCCCACAGAAAAGGGGTATTGTTTACCTTTCCACCAATATCCCTAGCCGTCCATCAACCACATACCTGACCATGAACCCAAAACAAACCCAATCGTGCTATCTTTCTTTAACGCATACATATCAAAAGAAACCGTAACTAACGTGATCACCCATTCATCCGTGATGTAATCCACTCAGCTCCGCCTCAAAACCCAAGCCTTCTCCAGCACAACCTCATCCTCATCAGCAACGTACCCAACCCCAAATCCCCATGGTTGTTTGGTAACAGCCCGCATGAGCCCGCCAAAGGGCATACACACCACATCGGTAACCTCAGCCAAGCGTTCCGTCGAACACGGCTTATGAACCTGAAATAGGTTCCGGTCCAGGTACCCGTGCACAGAAACGCTCTCGTCCACCTTGCGGATCAAGTCATGCTGTGGCTCATCAAAACGGTCCTCAAGACGAGAACTTGTTACCAGCCTCCTGCAGCTACTCACCGCCTCCGTCAACCCGCGCGGAATCCCGACGCTATATCTCACATATGGTGGCGTCGCGTCGGGCGTCCGGGCGCTCGTGTTGGTGTTATTGTCCATGGTCAGCCTCAGTTGGAGAGCTTTTTCGCAAATCCGTAGAAGTCGCTGTTTGGCTTTAGCCACGATGGTCTCTTCGAGCAGATATAGTAAAGGAGAGAGGGTGATGAAGATCTCGCGTGTGACTTCTGTCGTGATGGCTCGGTGGTGGCCATCGTGCTGGTCGATGTAGTGCTGCAGGTCGGCGTGTTTGGGTTTGCGCAGACTATAAGGTGCTAGGACGCGGGTGAAGAGAATGGCAAATATCTTGGCCATGATCATTTGCCGACGATAAGGCTGGATGGCTTGGGTCCATTCTTTCGCGGACGGGGAATAGCCGAGATAGTCCATGTCATCTGGGAAAGAGGATGAGGCAGCGCCACCGTCCATCTGGTTTGCGGGAGAAGCAAATGGATCCTCGGACAGCTCGCTGTATGATCGCACGGACAACAAATCGGAGGCAAACTTCTCGATCGAGTATCTCAGGTTGAAGAAGCGTCCGCCGACCAAGGAATCCGAGTTTCTGAGGTCCTCGCTGATCGGGTTTTCGGGGTCTGGCGTTGGCTCGTTATAGGTTGCGAGTGTTTCCGCCCATCGGACCCTCTTTCCTGGTGAGCTGTCGCGCGTCTCGGGCTCTGGGGTGAGGGGTGGCCGGAGTCTGTCCTTGAAATGCGCGTGGTCGCTGATGGGTGAGAACAAGTTCCCGCCTGCTGTGCGATTCTTGATATACTCTGAGTAGGGCTGGCCATTTCTGAGGCAGGTTTGATACCATGTGTCTTCTGCAGAAGCAGATGCTGGTTTGTCGGGTTCGGGGGTGACAACGGACTCGTATCGTCTGATGACTGACGGACTCAGTTCTACCTCTCCGGCCGTGGTGGCGGCAATGTCGTCAAAATTGCCCCGACGTGCCTGTCCTGGCTGTGTTGTTGGGCGAGGTCGAGGGTTAATCACGGCTGGAGGTGGGAAGGAGACACTTTCCTGTGCCATCATCAAATCAACGCCATCTTCTGGACTTTCCGCGCCGGTACTCGTATTCCCTGATCCCGATGATGTTACTGGTGATGGCAAATTGTCAGAGGGCTTTCCCCGTCTCAGTTCCTCCAGCTGTGACCGCACAGCATTCAGCTTTAACATGGTATGCTCCAGAGCCGCTTCTTTCTTGGCCACCTCACGCTCCAACTCGAGCTCCACTGTTCGCTGTTTCAACTGCGTATTTCTCTTCTCCAACTCCAGTAGCTTGGCCTGATTCGTCAGCAGAAACGTATCAAGATGCTTTTTCATGGTTTCCTCCAGCTTGGGCGGATACCCGTTCCACATGGTTTCCATCCCCATCTGTACGTGGACGAGCTTCTGCCGCTGCGACGCCATCTCGTCGCGCACCTTGGTGAAGTTGCGTTCGATAATGCGCTGAAGACTGTGGTCACGGTTGCCTAGCCCTAGTTGGCCGATTCTCGTCGAGTGGTAGTTGTGGCAGATTCGCTTGAGAGACATCCCTGGGGTGGTGTCAGGATAGCGGATGTCAAACCGGTGGCCCCCGCGGATGCGCAGGAGGTGTTTTTGAGAGGCTTCCATCATGCGCCGCTCGTATTCGTGCTGTTTGGTGAGATACATTGCTGGAGTACTGTCTGGTTATCTAGCGATGTTGCCTAAGGACAGAGTAAAAAGTAGAAGTGGATGATCGATTTCGTGTGCGAGAAATATGGAGAATGGTTGGTGTTCCTCGAGGTTGACTGCCGGGTTACCTCCCAATAGAGACAAAGAAATGTTGGTCGTCGTCTTTGTTTTGGGAATCTGTGAAGCACCAACATAACGTTCCTGATCAATCGTTATCTCTCGGCAGGTAAAACCCGAGATTTTATGAACAAAGGGATGAATTTCCCCGGTGGATGCGTCAGCCATATACCGGGAACGGAAGGGGGGAAAAGTCATGGGCCGGTGTCGTGATTCTCCTCAGCCGCCCAATTAGAGATTGTCAGTGATTCGACACCCCACAAATCATACTCGTGTACTCGGTCTTCATTGTTCTGCAGTCTTTTGTTTGCCTGGTTCTCCTTCTTTCCTCGGCTTTGTAACCGCGCAGGTGGCTGAATAGCGGTGACGAGCCGCGAAATGGGTGACTTGGTGTTGCGTATTGCGTGTGCGATCCCGTGCCGGCTACCTTCATCGTCGGCATTTGGAATAATTTCGTTGAGGTTGATGAATCAATTGAGAAATGGGAGGTATGGTTTGCCGTGGTTGGAATATATTGAACGTCAGGACTTCTAGTCGCCGGTGACATGGCCGAGGCTGTGAATCCGTAAAGTGAAAACTAGGAACCCACGGCCTCCGAAAACTCCCTGCGGGTTTTGGGTCCTCGAGTCCAACTTGCAGCATCCACCTCGGCCCCGGTTTCCATCGGCCAGTTGGATTCACTTGCAAAGTCTACCGCACAGTGCAAAGCAGGAGTTACCAACAACCACAGCAGGCGCATCAACTCGCACCTCGATCGTTTCACCGCAAATTAAACTTGACAATTTCATTGTTGCTCTTTTCGATCACATCTCTCACGCACTGCCAACGACACGTCCAAGGATGGTCAACAAGAGCCTGTGGACTGAGTCTGATAGGGCCACAGTTTGAGACTTCAGAACTGAGCCATCGGCATGACTTCGTTGCCTGGCGCTCGCTAGGTGGGTATAAGAAGGGTGTAGGACTTCCAAGTCCTGCAGGCTCATCTTGGTGTTTTTTGCATCTTCAATTCAGAACAGCGAGGTGTCCAAGGATTTTCTTTTCCGGCAAACTTCGAAAGAACTTCGCAATTGCCGTTCATACTTCACCAAATCTCTTCTTTTCTTCCGATCTACTCGACAATGGGTCAAGGAAAAAGCAGACCGGTCAGCACCCTTCCACAGGGTGCCGTGGTGGCTCATCTCACTGCCCCGCCAACATACTACTCTCCCAAAAACACCGATACCCTACGCGAGACAGTCTTAAAATTTGAGCTAGGTCTCGACGACCTCGAGTACAATATTGCAGCTTTGCAAGACAAAGTCAAGCGTCTCAAGGAGCTAAGGAACCCAGGCGGTGGGTTGGATTTCTTCAAAAATATCCAGTCTGGCAACAGGCCGGTCTATCTGTATAACTCAGACTGTTACGAGATGCCTGTCCGCGAGGCGCTACACAGCTTTTACACTCACTTCCGAGACCTCGAGCAATGTGAAAAGGACTTTCAGGATATCGGCGATATCCTATCGAGCCGCATGGGTTCATTTGGGCGAGAAACGGAGGAGGCTAAATCGAAGCGTGCGAAGGTTCGGGTGGAGAAGGAGATGTGGTCTAAGTGGATTGCGGAGCAGCAAGGCGGTAGACTGTGAAGCTGGGTGATGTGGTTGAAGTAAAGAAACCCGCTTGACTCTGGCTTAGTTGACCTCATCAGTTACTTCTGTATCCACCACCACTTTCACAACGAGAATCACAGTAACCGCAGGGATGAATAATATACCTGGTAATTAAATCAACATCATCATATAATGGTCTTGGCGTAGAACGCCATGCTTATCCACATACCCCTATAACTGCTTGCAAAGAACATGACACACTCGATCAGATGATGTGGAGAACAACAGCCGGTCAATGAAGAGTGCCCCGTCTCCTATATCTCCACGTTATAGTCAAAACATCGACATATCACGGTCAAGATTTTCCCTATGAAGCCGGTCCATCCGTCAGCCGCCACCCTTACTGGGAGCAACCACATGCCAGAAGATCCCATATCCGAGACGCCGCGCCTTGGCAATAAGTAACCTCATGATTGTCAGACACTAGCGGTCTGAGCGTGAGCGAGACCGAAAGCCTGGGATGCAGGATCCGAGGATACACGCTAGAGGTCGGATGCTTTCCGGAAGTGGTTAGCATCGATCTACTGCTGCGTAGTCCTACGGAGTTAACAAAAAGAAGGAGCTCGTGGCATTTTTTATTTCCTCGTCATCAGTCTCACCATCATCACATGTAACTTGCACACTCAAACCCAAACCAAAACTCCCCTTTAAACCCCCAGAATGTCTCTCGAGCAAATAAAACACAAAATAACATGCAAAGAAGGCAAAGATGCCAAAGGTCATCTCCCCTTCCCTCATCCCAAATCCACCCGCACCGTGCTTACCCAGAAGACAGAATACCTCGACCGCGCCACCAGCGTCCTAACAAAAGCCTTCCTAGGCGACCCAACCTACACATGGCTGCTGCACGACCACCCATCCTCTCACGTAGAACCCGTCCTCTACAAATTCATGCACGGCATCTTCACGGCAGCCACGCTAAACAGTGGCGTCTTCGTAGAAGTCGACTCCTTCGGTTGCTGCGGCGTCCTGATGCCACCAGGCTATCGAGCCGATAACCCCCGGACATGGCTACAAGCCGGCCTCATTCAGTCGCTTTTCACGGTTGGAGTCAAGGGATTCAAGGTACATCCCTACCTCCTTCCTCCTGTTTGGTTGACTGATGAGAAAGTAGAGAGCAATATTCGACTTCGCCCCCGTGGAAGAAATGAAAGCCAAAGCCTTGACGAAGGATGAACTCAAGAAACACTGGTATGTATTCATCATGGGCACGGTACCAGAAAAGCAGCGGCAGGGTCTTGGTGGGGAAATGTTGCTCTACATGCAGGAGCGGGCGAGAAGTGATGGGCGGGCGCTGTGGTTGGAGGCTACGACGCCGTCGTCCAGGGAGCTGTATCTCAGGTATGGGTTTAAAGATGTCGGCGAGGTTGTTCTGGGTAAAGGGAAAGTTGGGAAGGATGGGAAGACGGAAAAGGGTGGGGAGGGGATTACCATGTGGTCTATGGTTTGGCGGTCGTAGGATACAGACCGGGACTGGGGCCGTTGGGAGATGTGAAATAAAGGCAAAAATTAGTGGTGACAGAAACCGACCTACTACAGAATTGACGCCGGAAGCAACGTCTGGGCACCGATCACGACGGGTTATGGGAGCCGGTACGAATTGAACGGGTCCGTCTAGAAAGGCTGCGTATGGCTTCCTGTGCTATATGAATGATGTCATGTCTTTCGGCGCGTTCATAAGGGTCACGGTGTTAAAAGCGAGAAGGAGGAGTTCGTTTTCAGAACTAGGTCTAAGAGACATTTCATTGAGCAGTTAGAATAAGATGACGGCAACGTGCCTGGAAATACCCGGAGTAACTGCCCGTGGACCCCTGTTTCCAGACAACAACTACTGCCAGCATGCTACACAATCCACCTCCGCGTGGTGCCGTCTCTCGCGAATATTGAGAAATATCAGGTCATCTCGTACTGCGACCAGTCTTCCCGCTACTGATCAGGTGACCAAATGCTCTGCTTTTGGAGCTTTTTCTTCGACCTTTTTGTCGGGATGCCGCTACAGAAGTCATCATCAGTCATGCCAACCGCCTTTGTCTCGAATTCAATTGCTGCCTCCGGCACCGGCATCGGCTCCGGCTCTTCTAGGACAACTT
Organism: Apodospora peruviana; assembly: GCA_033439685.1. Classification (NCBI taxonomy): domain Eukaryota; kingdom Fungi; phylum Ascomycota; class Sordariomycetes; order Sordariales; family Lasiosphaeriaceae; genus Apodospora; species Apodospora peruviana. The sequence goes on from JAUEDM010000009.1 coordinate 554,181, forward strand.
CAACTTCGGGTACCACATCCGACAAGTGGGGAGACTCGGGTGTCGGGACAACCGACTTGGAAGTCGCCACCCTATTTGCCTCACGCAGTCGGCTAGTCAGTTCGATCGTGTCAGACTCGTGGTTATCACTGTCCGGAAGGTCATTAAACACCGTCGCGCTGGAAACAAAGATCGAGTCTATTGAATGATCACAAGGCGTCAGCTGAAGCTCGTCCATTAACACCGATGACCGTGGCTCGCGAATGCTTACCGCCACTGACTCGCAGTCCAGCGAATCGCTTGCATATTTCGAGACCCTTTCCCAGAACATCAAGCTGCCTGGTCAGCTGCTCGCGGAGAGTTCGGCTGTCCTCCGACTCGCCGGCAACGCGAGTGACCTGATCCGAGTCCATGCCGTACACCGATACTGGGGAGAGAATATTGCCCAGCTCACAGATAAGTTTCTCCTCGATCACCTGGATGGAGATATCGTCAATGAATCGTTTCAGTGCGACCTAGTTCCAATCAAGTCAGTGAACATTACTGTAGCGGCAATGAACCCGAGAGCTAGGGGTAACTATGGATGATTTTAGGTATGCTGACCTTGTAGTATGCATTCAGGCAGTCCAGCGCTTCTTTGGCTGCAAATTGATCCATGTCCGGCTCTCTATCTTGTGACAAACGTTGGACAAGGTCCGTAAAATCGTACGACATATTAGACAGCCGTCGAACACCCCCCAGGTCCTGAAGACCAAAGAAGTCTTTCAGGATCTTGTCAACACCGACCTTCACCCCAAGACGATCACGGCGAACACTCTGGAGAGTCTCAGTGAAATAGTGGTTATACGTGATGGGATGGCCACTCTGGTGAGGCTTGAGTAGCTCTGTGGTCTTTTCACGCAGATTATGTAAGAGTTGCTTCATTGCCGGCTCAAAGACCTCCTGCTGAAGAGCGTTAGAAGTGGAGCCGTCCGCTATGTGAGCGATGACGAGATGGAGGAAGTTGCAAGCCTCCTTCCACACTCTCTCCACATGACGACGGGCAATGTCCTCCCACGGGCGAGATTGCTCGCGGAACAGCTCAGCGACGATCATGGGGTTGAAGGTACCAGGGAGTTCCCGACCCCTTGTCTTGCGCATGAGTTCTTCGATGTGGTCAAGAAATTCATTCTTGGTGATGGCCGTGACTCCTTTGGAACTAATAATACGAAAAGGGATTTCCGCCTCGTAGATTTCGCGATAATGGCCCATCTTCGAGATGTCGTATGCAAAGTCGTCATTGAGGTTCTGGACAATGGCCCGGATGCGCTGGTGGTAGCCTTTCTTGGTTTTGGCATCTTCGAAGAAAGCGTCGTTGTAGGATGCATCGACAGACGACTTGACGAGGCCCTGGAAGGATTGACCAACATGGAAGAGGTAGAGTCGTTGCTCATTTTCGGTTGCACGTGGCTTCCCAAGCTTCTCGAGTTGGCCACAGCACGCTGTGAACTTGCCATCAATCTCTTCGATCAGCCCGGGCAGCTCGGATGCAATTTGCCGGAGAAGGACCTTGCTGAGCCGGTCGCGCAGCTTTCTGATACCCAACGACGCGAGAGGGAGCTCAGCCCAAACACGTCGGGACAAGAACTCGGACTCCTTGGCATCACGGTCTGCAAGGGTGCCCTGGCCTTTCTCGGAGTCCAAGTTCATGAGCACATGCCAGCCAAGGCGAAATTCGACCTCCTGATTTCTGGCAAGTGAGATATAAAGCCCTTCGCTCTCAGAGTCGGGTGTCAGGGTGTCCGGTTTGGTGATGACGCCCAGAGTGCGGCTTCCGGTGGGATCAGCCTTCCGAGCCAGCTTCAGCACAACCTGATTTGCGAAGTCGTTCTTCGCCGAGACCACTGCCAGGATGATGCTCCTTGGTTGCTCCATGTAGGACTGGACAACCTCTTGAATCAGCTCAACGTCGGATGCGGCTTGGTGCTTCGTCTCAGAGTGAATGAGCCCCGGAAGGTCGACGATGGTGAGATGCGGGTGGTGAGGACCGGTAATCTCGACGCGCAGGAGATCTTTGGAGAAAGCTTTTCCGTGCGTAGTGATACCCATGGCAAGCTTGGCTTTCTCAATGACATCGGGGAGGCTGGCGAACCCGGTAAGCTTCTCTTGGAACCCAGAGAGGGCCGAGCTTTCGGACTCGCCACGGGATGGGTCAGGGACAATAGACACATTGGCGCTCGTATGAGGAGTCCTGCGTAGGACCAGCTCGGTTGGAAAGCGTGTGCACAGATTGCTCTTGACGGGGAAAGAAACTCCGGAGATGGCTTCAAGGACGGAGCTCTTTCCTGACGACTGGTCACCGCAGACGATGATCTGTGGGAGGGAGATATCATAGTTGTTGATTCCTTGTTGACGAAGCCGATCAATAGAGTCCAGAAGCTCAAGCTGATCTTTGGAGGCGAGCTTGCTCAGAGCATCACTTTCGAAGGTGACCATGGTGTTAATGCGATGGGGTAAAATGAGGTAGTTGCGATGCGTGGAGAAGAGGAGGGCTACGTGTGAAAGTTGGGAACGACGGTTGAGGGGAACCGATGTTTAAATGCATCCGGCGGCCGACCCTTAGGTGTGGAATCAAGTAGTAAAGGTGATAGGAAAGTGACGAACCCCGATAAAGCCGCCGTTAATGCCAACAAAAAAGTTGCAATCGGATGGCTTGTGTGATTGGCACCGCCGGGCGTCCAACCGAGTCTGGTGCCTTGCTGCGACGGTCCTGCATCCAGTGCCAACGGACCCAAAGAGACATCAAAACGACTCGTTATTGACCGGCTGATACTATTTGTTGGTTTCTGCCAAATGTCAAGGCTTGAGAGGTAGCGTTTTGGTGTGGCTGCTGCAACGGGCCGGTGCAGGCAAACGCGGTGATCTGTCTTGCAAAGGCAAGGGGGCGTTTCAACCATTTCAGGTTCGATTTGCTGTTCAAAAGATTCCCTTCCACAAGGATAGTTGGGATGCTTAGGTAGGTATCGTTTGCTGTTGGATAATAAGGTGCAGTGACAGTGGCAGGGACGATCAGCGGCTGTGGGCCTCCCGCATAGCACAGGGAAAAGCCGTAAAATCTCCACGAACCGGAGCAGCTTGTAAGGCGCCGATTGCATGAGAGTGAACCAAAAAAAAAAAAAAATGGAAAAATGGCGCTTTTGGCCTCTCTCATGGCCAATTATATATCTTTGAAAGGGAAATTTGGTGTTTATCTTGCCAGGGTATATGCCGGGATGAGTGGCGCCTCCTCCCGATGCATGCCATTGTTGAGAAAACAGACTTGACCAGCTTCAAGTTCATAAAATGTGGAAACCACTGGGCCTCCCTCTGCAAACAAGCAAGTTACCGTCAGACCAGCGGTGTGGAAAATTGTTGGCAAATCTGCAGCGGCCCTGTGCATCTATCAACCGGGACCCGGGATCACAGAGAACATCAATCGTGTAGAATAAACACTCCAACACACTAGTGCCCATTTGTCGACAAGCAGGAAGTCACGCCAACTCTATTGCAACTGCCTATAACGACACAATTTGTACCAAGAAGCATGTAAGAGGAAGGAGACAACTTAAAGGAACCACCTCGTGTGTAACGCCAACCACGTCAACTGACCTGACTTTGTTGGCTGAAGAGGCAATAACGACCTCCGACCAGATTCTGGATTGCCGTCTCTAACTTTTCGGTGAAGTCATCGGGGGGCTGGGCGGCCCCAGGCCACTGACTGGCGCCAGGGGGGAGCAGTCAGTATGGTCTATATAACTTAAATTGGGAACGCAAACAGCGCATGGAGCATATGGTTGACATCAGGACCTCCATGCAGACAATGAGAAGATCACAAAAGGAATCATTGATGAGTGACAACTCTAACTTGGGTATCTATCTAAAGGAATAAAATGGTATCATCTAACCATGGACAGGGAAAAGAAAGACTTTGAACGAATAAGAGAATAAGAAAGGGTTAGGGAGTGCATCAGGTAATGCCCATCGGGGAATAAGCTGCTCTCTCGACCCCTTAAACACAACACACCATCCCTCAATCCTTAGCAACCCGTCTCTTGTTAAGCCACAATCTCAGCTTAGAAAAGGCCAAATACCCACCCACCGTAACCCAGGCAGCAGAAATAGCCGCCATCCCACCCACAAGCCGCGCATCGACGATCCTCGCCCGGAGGGCGTCGTTCAGGAACAGCCACCCAAAGACAGGAACCGTGCCCATTATCTGCGTGCTGACATCCCCTTGTCGTCCAGATGACCCGATACCTGTCTCTGAGTCCCGTTCCGCAATAGTATCGGCCATCCTCCAAGCAACTTGATTATTGATTCTCTCCCATGTTGCTTCCTCAGCCTGTCTTCGTGCATCCTCACTGAACCGCTTCCGAAGGACGGTATCCTCAGCCAAGATCACGACCTTATCCGCAAACGCGGTCACCTCATCCGGTGGAACAAGATATCCCGTCTTTCCGTTCCTAACGATATCGCTCGGTCCACCTTCGTCTCTTGCCACAACAGGAACCCCGCTGGCCATCGACTCGAGGACCACCAGCCCAAACGTCTCTGTGATGGAGCAGTGCAGAAAGATATCAGCAGAAGAATACGCCTCCGCTAAACTCTCGCCAACCCGGAACCCAGCAAAGACGACCTTTCCCTTTTCCACTAGGTTGGTAAAAAGCTCTTTGATCTCGTTCTCGACGGCCGCGTTCCAGTTCCCACCAACAATAAACAACTTGAACCCCAGCCTGCGTTCATCAAGGATCTTTGCAACCTCAGCAAGGAAGCTGAAACCTTTCTCTGCAGCCAGTCGAGCCACGCAGATGAGAATAATCTCCCCGCCAGGTGCAATTTGCTCCCGAAGGTCCTCGCTCCGTCTTCCCGGGTTGAAGAGGTCCGTGTCCACCCCGCGCTGAAGCATGTGCAGCTTATCGTCCGGCACGTCATTCTTCTCGAGATATCTGCGCACAAACCGACTTGGATAGAAAATCGTCTTGACGCTCTGGTGGCGGAAGAGAAAGCCTTGCACGCCGGCAAATATATACACGGCAAGATCGCTGAGCGGAGGCGGGAACAGGATGGTGCAGTAGCCTGACAGATCGGTCTGGAAGTTTGCAATGATCGGGACTTGGTTTTTGGGGTGTTGTTGGCGGAGCTGGAGCATTACTTGGAAGCCAAGTGATGCTGGAGAGGCGAGGTAGATTAGGTCAGGGACAGAGCCAAAGGTGCGTCTGTAGAGCGTCGAGAGGCGGACGGGGTAGACGATGGACAGTTCGGGGTTGTAAGGTAGTGGGTAGCCTTGGATTCGGACTTCGGGGTGTTCGTCAGATGTTTCCAGATCGGTGACGACAGCAGGAGATTTAGTCGGAACGAATGTGTTTTGTCGAGTGTGGTTGTGCGGAGCGACGACCGCCACGATGGCCCCGTTCGCGTGGAGGTGGTCGACCAGCATGAGCGTCGTCCTCGAGACGCCGTTGACAGGGCCAAAAGATTCGGTGCAGAGGAGGATGCGCTTGCCTATGAGAGAGGCTGGAAATGCTGAAAGGTCGCCATGCCCTGTGGGCTCGGCGCGCTCGACTTCGAGCTGCGAGGCCATCTCGAGGGCTAATCTCGGTATATGTGAGGTTGGGTTGGGTTGGTGATTTGTCTGTTGATTGGGGTGAGCGAGGTGAAATAAATCTCGACACCGAATGCGGAAAGCCTCGACGTCTTTGACGGCTTACACGCGGGACCGACAGGTGGAGACCGCAACCCACACCAACGTTGAAGCGCAAGGCCCTCACCTCAATGGTTTATTGGGTTAGGTAAGAAAGTTTCAATGGCTGACAGTTATGGCATAATAGAGTTTCATGGCGCATTCTTGACCTGACGTCAGGAGTAGAGACTCAGTCGTTTGTATAGACGGGGAAATAGGACATTAAGTCCAATGAGAGCGAATGTTCGGGTTTTCTTTGTTTGACGACTTCGTCAAATGACAACGCGACATGCCAGCAGTATTGTCCAGTGTTGGGCTGGGCTGGCCCAACGTGGACAGCTATGGTGAATGAATTGGCTTAGACTACGACTGGTGATCCTGTCAGACTTAATGGTGAGAGCACAAGACTAAGCGACTGAAAGATCTAGCCACTTGGCTAGCTTCATGTCTCGCACGATATCTGGTTGCTGGGTAAGGTATCTGCCAACCGTACCATCCACTTGTTTGTCGGGATCAGAAACGTGGGAAAGCCAGTGGGGGACGGCCTGGGTATAAATGCTCGGCTATAAGAGGTCACACTCCGTCCCATGTCATGCGGCTCACGAACCTGCTGGGACCAGATGACTTGCAGCATCCAGGCAGAACCCCATGCGTCCAATCTCATGGGAGATCTGAACGGTAGCTTATCGTGGGGAAACCGCAAACTGTCAGACCAAGCAGGCAAGCTAGGTCCAATGAGAACGCCGCGTCCCTCCACACCGTTAAGAGTGTCAATCGAGAGGCTCCGTCAACATGCGTTGCGCTGATGAGTGAGGATCAGAGAGCTCGTGGAGGTTGTCGTGGTGGTTGGCATGGCGGGGTCAATTGGCCACCCCTGATTGGGCCTTATGGGTAGGCGCCCCGCAACTGCGAATCGGCTCACAAACTTCGGGCAACGTGCATGCCGCGGTTGGGTGTCGTTGTTTCATGGTACAGATACGTCGCGAGAACAGCAGTGTGAGGTTGATGCGCGTCATTCGGAACGCCGGTTCTACAAGTTGACGGCGGCAGTTGGCAGAAATCGGTTCAAGACAACCTGTGACCGAGGGGCAGTCAGTCCATGGCGGGGTCGTGTCATAGTTGTCGTGCCCAGGCTGAACACGAGATTTCGTCACATGGAAGCCAGAGTTACTTCCGCCGGGCGGCAACATGGCAAAGGTGTAATCACTCGACGACTGAAGGCCTGAAGGTCGCGGATGATACCAATTGTTGCGAGCATGAAGAGGGGCCCGGTGGTCTTGATTTTGGCGTGAGGTGTTGTTGAAGCGTTCAAGAAACCGAAGTGGGCACTTTCTTCTGCTGTGTTTCTTCTGAGAACTCGAGGAGGCAAAATCAGGGGTTGAAGACCGGCTGTGTGGGGGTACAATCAGCTTGAGTGATCGGTTCCGCCAAGGCGGATGTCGCGGCCAGTTGCGTCTGTGCTTTCCCATTTCAGGGGTAGCGACTCTTTCCTGGCTTCGTGTCCGTGGCAGGTGGGGAACTATCAGCACGCCACCAGGTTCTGGACGCGACTTCCCCGAATATTGGCAGCAGTGATTGGCCGCGAGGTCCCGACTTCCAGGAAGTTGCCGTTTCTCTCCACGGCGATCCAGGGCTGTCCAGGTTGCGCCCCCGGGGAAGCAGGGCGCAACCTGGGAGACTCTGCAAATCTCCGACTTTCCCTCGGAATCGTCAGTTTAATAAATCCTCCTGAACGACCTGTCTTCCTTTTCCTCCCACATTCTTTACCAATTGGATATCGGATATCGCGACTTGCCTCCGCCGGCTTATCATCACACTCATTTTGAGAGACGCTCCCTCGTTTGTATATAGGACGGTCTGCCGGTCAGCTTCGGTCTCGACCCACGCGCCCAACCTACGCGAGCATTGGCGGCCGACGGTGATCACAAACTCGAAAGCTCTATTGAAAGCAATACAGATATCTCTTGTTCAGCAGTCGCGTCACGACACGAGACGACACCAATCGGCCAAAACGGGCTGGTCGATCACCCACACGTCTCCACACTCGAAATGCCAGTGTCCTTGCTGCCCCTGACCCCCTAAATTTCTGCGGCTCTTCTCCACCCCCTCAATCCCTCGGGAACTCGGGGCCAATATTCCAACTTTCCTCGGCCTCCCTTGGCGCGCTAGGTCTGTCGTGTGTCCTTGCCAGGAGTAAAAAGGTTCGGTTCCTCCTGCTTTGGGCCCGGTTTGTGACCGACTCTGTTCCTAAACGCCTGAACAGTAGCGTCCCACGCCATGTCCTCCTCGAATTTGTTGTCGCCGTTGCCGGCAGACACTGATGTGACATTGGATGGTTCCGTGTCAACAGCCCCGACCACTCCGGATGGCAGTCTGGGCTTCAGTCCAGTTACCGACGACTTCTCGGGGAACTCGACCGTCAGAGCCCGTCTGAACGGCAGACCTCTGTCTACAACCCTGTTCGACACCACAACACGTACTCCTCCCGTCCGAAATATTTGCTGTGTCGGCGCTGGTTATGTTGGTAAGCTCTCCACGTTTGTTATACTCACGGTTGAGACATTGAGTTAACAGCACCGTCGCAGGTGGACCTACATCGGCGGTCATCGCTCTTCACAATCCCCATATCCGCGTCACCGTGGTTGACAAGGATCCGAAACGTATTCGCCGATGGAACTCCGAACACCCCCCGATTTACGAACCCGGCTTGAACGACATTCTGCGGATTGCCCGAGATGGTGCCAAAGAATGCAGTTTTCCGAGTGAGCCAACAAAATCGCCGCTTGGCGGGTCAGAGGTCAACTCGGATATCTCGACTTCGTCCTCCGACTGCGACAGCCAATGCGAGGGACACAGAAGCGAGACTACAACCATTGGTGCTCGGCCGCCAAATCTCTTCTTCACGACAGAGGTGGCAAAGTGCATCAGCGAAGCAGATATAGTCCTGATCGCCGTCAACACACCCACAAAATACCGTGGGAACGGTGCGGGGTCCGCCACAGACATGACTGCCTTTGAGGCCGTGACCGCTGTGGTTGCCCAGCATGCACGACCAGGTGCCACAATTGTCGAGAAATCTACGGTCCCCTGCCGCACGGCGCAGTTCGTGCAGGACACGCTTGCGCTTCACCGGCCGAATGTTCACTTCGAGGTCCTCAGCAACCCCGAGTTTCTCGCTGCGGGTACCGCGATAAAGGACCTTCTCAACGCTGACCGGATCTTGATCGGGTCGAACGCAACGCCAACAGGACAGCGGGCCTCGGCAGCGCTGGCGTCAGTTTACGAAAGCTGGATTCCACGGGAGCGAATTATCACAACCAATGTGTTTAGCTCTGAACTCGCCAAACTGGTAGCAAACTCTATGCTTGCCCAGCGAATCAGCAGTATCAACTCTATCGCCGCGGTGTGTGAGGCAACTGGTGCGGATGTTGATGAGGTGGCCAAGGCGATTGGTGCTGACCCTCGCATCGGCAGCAAGTTCCTCAAGGCCGGCATCGGCTTCGGAGGAAGCTGCTTCAAGAAGGACGTGTTGAGTTTGGCATACCTAGCCGAAAGCTTGCGGTTACCCGAGGTTGCCGAGTATTGGCGGGGCGTCATCATGATGAACGAGTTCGCTCGCGACCGCTTTTCTGCGCGCGTCGTGCGCTGTCTAAACAACACGCTGGTGGGAAAGAAGCTCACAGTTCTTGGTTATGCGTTCAAGAAGGACACGAACGACACGAGAGAGTCCCCAGCCGTCGAGATCATCCGGATCCTGGCCGAGGAGGGGCCACGAGAAATTGCCATCTACGACCCCTGCTGCGTTCCGATACAGATGGAGGAGGAAATAAGCCGCTTCCTCGGTCCGGACATGCTACGCAGCAACGGCGGGCCAGTGGTGGTATATGCGGACGCCTATGAGGCTTGCAATGCGGCCGACGCGCTGCTCATCACGACCGAGTTTGACGAGTTCAAAACCTCGACGATCTCGACAACAGCCGACCCAGTTCCTTCCCCGTCGGTGGTACAGGCAAAGGCCGGTCCGGCCGATCCGCGACCGTTCAAGAGTCTCGAACCCACCGAGAGTGATTTCCTGGCCCTGCACGCCTACATGGTCAAGTCGTCCACCAATACCACCTTGGCCTTGCCCGAGAAGGACCCCTTCAACCGGTTCAACCCCATGCCCGATTGCAGTGAAGACTGCCCCGACTGCCAGCTTCAGAAGCTTACGGGCGTCGCTGGTTACGGAGCAAGCCAAGGTCATATCTCGAAGGGTCGGCTCGACTGGCGAAAGATCCACTATCACATGCGCAAGCCGCATTGGCTGTTTGACGGCCGGCGTGTGGTGGATATTTCGACGATGGAGAAGCTTGGTTTCCGTGTGGAGAGTGTCGGCCGCCAGGGTCGGTAGATCAAAGACATCGTCGTGAACTTTTGAGTTATGGGTCATGTGCATTTTAAGTTGGTTTTGGTGTCTGGGGGTTGACAGTGGTTGGTTGTTTAGAAAGCGGACAGCATGAGGCATCAAGGACGGAATTTCCGGGTTAAGTGAGCGATTAAGCTTGACATATGTATTTGGATTTAGACTTTTGGATGAGAGTTTCCTGGATATCGGACTGTTGCTTTTGGAAAGCATGTCTTGGGTAATTTCTGTATATATATATATATATATATAGATATAATTTAATGGGTTCCCATCTTATCTTGTAGCTCACCTGTGTACAGCCGATTAGCGTCCAGTCTAAACTTTGAAGCACCCGGGTCGGCAAGGTTGAGTCGAGGTAGATGGCATGTTGTTGGAATAGTGTTTTGTCTATCCGCGGAGCCGTTCGTGGCGCTGTCCGTTGTAACTCTATTTTATATTAACTTGGAAAGCCAATCGGGCATGTGATCAAAAGTCTCCATCATCATCCCCGTGCAAATGCCTGGAGGAAGTCAAACAACTTTTTCGCTCAGCGATCAGTGCCGCGAATAACTGGATTCGTTTATTTCTCTCCTCGATGATCTCTCGTGTTACCTCGTATCGTCTCCAGTCTCCCGTGCCCGGTTTTGCATGCAATCCACCTCCAACTTTCCACCCACCCCTGCTTTCCCCAGTTCTTTTTGTTCCCAGATTTGAGATTCCCGATGTGTGACAACCGCCAAGCATCGTGTCTCCACTCTCCGGGGATCAAACTCGGCGAAAACTCCACATTAACAGCAACATGATTGGCTTTGGGCTTTTGTCATTGTGTTTGGCGTCTCCATTCTCCAGACTTACCATCACTGCGGTCGAATGCCGTTACCAACAACAACAGGGCCAGGCACTGTTGACTGCCGATCGGCATCCACACCACCTACCACTTTACCCAGGTTCTGCCTGGCAATGCTACCCTCAAGTGTCTGGCCATTCGTCGGCCGAGATGTTGTGCTCCCCGAACAAAAACAGGATCGGCAGTGCCCGGTGGAGAGATCGCGACGTACGCGTGCTACGGCTCCGTACGGTATCTCGCTTGCCGAGTCTCGTGGCTAGGGAGTGACGATCTTGTACTCTTTTTGGGTTCACGATAATCTCACGCAAGTCATTCATCGGGTCGCTACTAACGTCCATGATGACGATGATTGTCCCTGTTAACATATAGATCCGTCCCACCTCCCAACCGCCTTCCTTCACTTGACTCCTTGAGCCAGCAACAGCAACCGACACTCGTTCAACAGCCACAATGCCTTCCCTAAGGCGCATCGCCGCCGTCGCCCTCTCCCTTCACGTCGCGCAAGCCGTCACCCTAAAAGGCTATGAATACGTAGTCGTCGGCTCCGGCGCCGGCGGGGGGCCACTGGCAGCCCGTTTGGCCCTAGCAGGCCACAAGACCCTCCTCATCGAAGCGGGGCCCGACCATGGGGCGAGTGTCAATTACACCGTCCCGGGCTACAGTGCAAAAATGACCGAAGACCCGGCCGCCGCGTGGGATTTCTTTGTCCGCCATTACTCCGATGACACCCGCCAAGCGCGCGACTGGAAGACGAGCTACGATACCCCCTCCGGCGAAGTATACACCGGCCTCACACCACCGCGCGGCTCGAAAATGAAAGGCGTGCTGTATCCCCGGTCCGGCACACTGGGCGGATGTACGGCGCACAACGCTTTGATCGCCGTGTACCCGCACCAATCCGATTTCAGTTACATCGCCATGCTGACCGGTGACGACGGCTGGTCGCCGGCCAACATGCGACAGCATTTCGTCAGCATGGAGAAGAAGCGGTATTATACCGGCATCGGAAGGGGGCACGGGAGTAACGGGTGGCTGACGACGGAATTGACACCTCTCACTGTCCCGCTGAAGGATCCACAGATGTTGAGTCTGTTGACCGGGGGCGCGTTTGCTCTCGGCAACTTGACCGATCAGGTTGTTAATCTCGCGACATTGTTGGCGGGCGATCTAAATGCCGATTCTGTGCTGAGGGATCAACATGACGCGTATTATCAGATTCCGATCAGTACTGATGATCATGCGCGTACCGGGTCAAGGGAGTTCGTGCTTGCAGTCAGGGACGCGAAGAATCGCGATGGCAGCAAGAAATATCCGCTTGATGTGCGGTTGAACTGTCATGTTACCAAGGTGACGTTTGACAAGAGCAAGCCGCCACGGGCGACGGGTGTTGAGTTTTTGGATGGGGAACATCTTTATCGTGCTAGTCCGCTTTCGAGTTACAGGAAGGGAGTCCCCGGGTCTGCGAGCGCGAGCAGGGAGGTGATCATTTCGGCTGGAACCTACAACAGTCCGCAGATCCTCAAGCTGTCTGGTATCGGGCCAAAGGCAGAGCTGAAGAAGTTCAAGATTCCTGTTGTCGTTGACTTGCCTGGGGTTGGGACGAACCTGCAGGATCACTACGAGATCTCTGTGCAGGCAAAAGTGCCCGTCAACTGGCCCGCCCTGAAGGGATGCACCTTCAAGAGTGAGGCAGATCCATGCCTGGACAGATGGCAGCGGCCCATTCTTGGGGACCGGGGCACGTATGCCTCTCCTGGCTTCGCGGCAACAATGCTCTACAAATCGAGCGCCTCGACGGACAACAGCTACGACATCTTTGCGTTCGGCGGCCCCGTCAACTTTAGGGGGTATTACCCCAACTACAGCAACGACATCGCCGGCCCGGAGGGTGACAACCTGAACTGGTGGAGCTGGGCGATCCTCAAAGCGCATCCCCGAAACACCGCCGGTTCTGTGACACTCCGGTCGGCGGATCCGCTTGATGTTCCGGATATTGTGTACAACTACTTCGATACGGGGTCCGGAGACTACGATAAAGATCTGGATGCTATGACGGAGGCGATCAAGCTGAGCAGGGACGCGCTGAAGAGGCAGCTTGTTCCTACAAAGGAGGTCTTGCCTGGCAAGGAGAAGCAGAGCGAGGCGGAGATCAAGCAGTATATCAAGGATGGGAGCTGGGGTCATCATGCTAGTTGTACGTGCCCCATTGGCAAGGATGGGGATCCAATGGCTGTGTTGGATTCGAAGTTCAGGGTGAGGGGGGTCAAGGGGCTGCGGGTTGTTGATGCGAGTGTTTATCCCAGGATTCCGGGGACGTTTACGGCTGTGAGCACGTATATTGTTGCCGAGAAGGCGGCGGTGGATATTTTGAGCGAGCTTTAGGGGCAGGAGTTGGTTCAATGTAGAGTAATGATAATACACTGTTGATCGTAGTATTTGCTCGCACCTCTGCATGTTTGTACCCGTCCCCATGGCAGAGCAAGTGTGAGGTTGGCCGCGTGGGCGCGCACTGTCAATCCGTCTCCGCTCGCCGCGGCGCTGTTCCCGTAGACCGGCAACCGTCGTAGTAAGTCCGAAAGAGGGATGAAGAATAACCAACCGGTTTTCCAAATTAAGCATATATACACAGTTGAAAAACACAGCGGGTATTATACGGAAAAAAAGCGATGGTATCTTCGATTAAAAGCGGGAAGGTGTTCAAGCCGAAAAAAACAGATATCTTAATAAAAGCTAAACCCCCTAACGTGGTCTACAGCATGCCGCGTACCCCAGCATGCCGCGCACTTTTTACCACCATACAACATCTTATCTTTGACACAGCATTCCACCACCAAAAAATATGGCTGCACCGTTCCAAGAAGCCAGGATCATCCTTGCTATTGAGGCAATCCAGCGCGACAAAAACATGAGTCGTCACAAAGCTACAAACATCTACCAAATACCCGAAGCCCACTCTACGTGACAGGATGAACGGTCGAACTCCACGATCCGACTATCGCTACAAAACCCATCGGTTAACAGCACTAGAAGAAGAGTCAGTTGTTCAATATATATGAACCTAGATTCGCGAGGATTCGCGCCTCAACTGGCTAGTGTTGAAGATATGGCCAACTTGCTCCTTGCGGAACGCGACAACGGACGCGTCGGCAAGCACTAGGCTGCAAACTTCGTCAAACGACAACCGGAGCTAAAAACGCGTTTTAATCGTGTATATGACTTCCAAAGAGCCCTCTGCGAAGATCAGAGCTCATTGGCGCGTGGTTCAAGCTCGTGCAGAACATGAAGGCTATGTACTGCATCCATAACTGCGATTTCTACAACTTCGACGAGACCGGCTTCATGATGGGCATTATCTGTGCATCTATGGTAGTGATACGCACCGATCGATGTACCAATCGACGTGGACGAGGCAAGACAGTTCAGCTGGCAATCAGGAATGGGCGACGGCGATTGAGTGCATCAATGGCGAAGGGTGGTGCCTCCCGCCGTTTCTCATCGTACAAGGCGCTTACCACCTCGCGAACTAGTACACAGAGAGCGGCCTCTCACTACACTGGGCTATCAAACCAACTTCCAATGGGTGGATAGACAACGAGACTGGCCTGGAATGGTTCAAACACTTTGATAAACATACCAAGTCTCGTATGAAGGGTGTGTATCGGATGATCGTGCTTGATGGGCATGAGAGTCACCAGTCAGCCGAACTCGAAGCCTTTTGTAAGGAGAACAACATTCTCACCATTGGCCTGCCTGCGAACTCATCTCATCTAACCCGGCCACTTGATGTTGGATGTTTCAGTGCCTTGATGAAGGCGTACGGTCGGGAAATCGAGCACTGTGTCAGAGCGCATATCAACCACATCACCAAGGTCGAGTTCTTCCTCGCCTTCAAAGCCGCCCACTTTGCCGCCACGACCGAGAACAACATCAATGGAGGTTTCATAGGTGCAGGTCTAATTCCTTTCGACCCCGAGGCTGTAATATCCAAGCTGGATGTCAAGTTACGGACGCCAACACCAACTGGTCCCCCCTCCACAGCCGCTGATCCTTGGGTCTCCCAGACACCACAGAACCCAACAGAGGCTGTCTCGCAATCCGAATTCATCAAAAATTGCATTGCCCGTCACCAGGAAAGCTCGCCAACACCAATTCTTACTGCTGTCGATCAGCTTGCGAAAGGGACGCAGACATTGGCACACTTGGTTACCGTCCTAGTCGCTGCGAACCGTCCCTCCGAAAGCCAAATGAGGCGCTTAGCATACGTCGGAGGGCCATAAAAACACGTGTGCGACTTGGAGGATCACTTACTGTAGGAGATGGAAATGATATACTAGCCCGGAAAGAGGTTTAGGAACAAGTAGAGCGTGAAACGCGTGAAAATGGTGGTCGGCGGACCAGAACGCAGACGGCTCTACGGCGTTGTAGCAAGTGTGGAAAGCCTGGGCACAATGCGCGCACGTGTCAGAAAGATGTGGAAATGTCTGATGTATATAACTCCGAAATAGTTTCAGTATATTGTAGTTGTTGTAGTGGTGTAATTAATGTTTCTTGTTGTGTGGTTGTGGAAAAGTGTGCGGCATGCTTGTGGACCACGTTACCTATTTACAAATCACGCCAACCCTGAATAATTCTCAAGCCATTTCCTTCCTCATGAAAGACAGATAGGCGAAAAACAGCACGCCTATGGTCCGGAAAAACACAGCCCCAAAACATATTAACTAAATGCTCTACTAGTTATTACAGAAAGGCATGGCGCGAACCAACCCACCGCGTGACTCGAAAGTAGGACTAGACCTAGAAGCAGAAGGCCGAGGGCCCCAACTAGCCAACTCGATGTGCTGCGTCCCGGCGCCGGTACCTGTACCGGGAATTTGAGGCACGGCTACATCACTACCACCACCACCGAGGAGGGCGGCGTACCGAGTCGCGGCCCAGGCCACGATCAGTCGACCGAGCGGGCGCAGGGTGGCGAGATTTCCGCCAATGATTCCGAGGCACTGCTCCGCCGTCGTCCAGATAACGGCAGCGACGAGCTCCGCAACCTCTTGCTCTCCCTCGGCATCGAGTAGTTCGTGCAGGTGGATGCTGCGGACGAGGACGGCAGCGCTGGTGCTATTCAGACTGTTAGTTACCTAAGCAACCCAGGACGAAAAGCAAGGAGGAGAAACGTACAGACAACCCAAACCCATGACGAAAATAACCGCGACCTTGGTCCAGACCTTCATCTGCAGCGGCCAGATGATGAACCCCGGCAGCAGCGCGAGCACGATATCCGTCGCCATGTTGAGTAGACCCCCAACGTATGCTGTCACAATAACAGCCTGGTCGCTAGCACAACTTCCCTGCTCTTGATCCGTTGCCGTTGGCAGGCTCTTGTCCTAGTAGAACCGTACCGGATGGCATTGGAAGAGCATCAGAAAGAAGAAGCTGAGGAGAGACGCAACACCGAAGCCGATGGCCGATTGGATGATGCCGCGGTGCTGGCGGGCCGTCGCAACGCGCAGGAGCAGCAGGCCGACGGAGACCTTAACCAGCATCATGGCCGCACCGTACAGTAGCATGCAGATCCACCAGAGCTGTTTGTGGTCAGATGGTTAGCTGGTGGTCAGGCGGAGCTGAAAGGGGGGATGGGGGTAATTGACCAGCAGGATTTCCTTGAGTTCGACGGCAGTTACACCCGACTCAGCTTGGGTGGCGACCTTGGTGAGGCCGCCGATTCCGACGGCGATGTAGGCCGTGTATAAGATCTGAGAGACGAAGAGTAGGTTGATTAGCATCCTAGCAACCGAAAAGAAGCGAATAGGAGAAGATGTGGGGTTATCGCAAGGCTCAGGCAAGCAACAGATAAACTTACGGTCGCGACTAGCATGCAACCGTCGTCAAAACCAAAGGCCTTGACAAGATGGAGCCGGGTGAAGCAGCGCAGGAGCGTCGTGAAAAGTGCCATGGCGAGGCACACACCGTACAGCACGATCATCTCGTGCGCCCGGGCTTGGAGGCTGGCGGGGATGTCGGCAGCCATCGTGAGAATATTTTCTTCTGCTTTGAAGAAAAACAGCGAGGAGGGTGGAAAGAAGAGGTTATGGCGGTGGCAAAAAAAAAAAAAAAAAACCGTCAACTTGTGATGCTGCTGTGAGGAGGAGAGAAGAAGGTTTATGCACATAAGGCTGCAAAATTGTGCAGACTTTACTCTGGGCTGCGATGGAGGGCCCACTTTGGCGAATTATTAGCTGTCTCAAGGCACTTTACAGTGCTCGGTGAATAAGGTAGATGGGATGATATTAGAGTGAATGCATGGCGAGGGTCAAACAGTAGTACATCATTCACTATTGGAAGTCTTCTAATTTCCTTGGGATTGAAGGACTGGTAAGGTACATGTAACTCACGACAGGACTGCCTGATCTTGCTGGAGAACGGGATTGCTGTATTATCAGGCATATTCAGAGAGTGCCTGCTTCATGTCTACCTTGGAGAATATGGCATACAAGTGTGCGAGGGACGCAAATTAGCATTACACGATACAGAGAGCTCCAACACAATAACAAAGTAACGCAACCAATTTTTATTAACATACCTTTTCGGATAAAAACTATCTCGCTTAACCTCTTGTCGTGATACCCTTCGCGAGGGCTAAAAATGCAGTGCTCTTAAGCCACCGACCACCTATTTTCTTAATGGCTGACTCGCTCCTTGACTTCCTATCGTGATACCCTTCGTAATGGCTAAAAAGGCAGTGCTGTTGAGCCACGACCTAACCTATTTCCCTAATGTCAGCCTCCTTGATCCCTTGCTGTGATGCCCTTGGTGAGGGCTAAAATGCACTGCTACTCAGCTGGAGCCGTCATCGGCACTGAAGCCTGAACACCCGTGTCCCATACTGTACGTAATGCGCAGTTGGAGCAGCTGCCCTCTGTGCATGCTAGCGCCCCGGTGGACCAAGACCACATGCAGACTAGATGCCTCGGTCAGTATGTTTCTGTTGAAGTACTTCCATTCCCTCTATGTCTGTCACATAGGGGTGTTATTGCGTGTTGAGGAGGGTCAGTCCACCTAACTCCCAGTCTCAGAGCATCTGCGACGGCGGAATGATGCAACAAGTCTTGCTTTCCGAGTCAAGGAGGGCCGGTGATGACACGAAGTAATCTCTTACACTTTGTATGGGTGTCATATCCCGTACGGAGATGGTCAGGCATCTGAAACTATTACTATTTGCAACATACATTTTCATGCCATCCTTGAACTCGCGCTTCTTCAGCTACTCAACCCAGTCGAAGCCTCGGGACGAGTTCCTCAGTCCGGTGTTCGGCATCGTGTATCTCTTTCTCGGCCTCTGCCACCTCCGCTGCCAGCCTCGGCTCACTCCTCGTCATCAGAGTCCGAGTCCGGCCCCCCAATTACAATCTGAATACTCATCTCACTTCGCATCAGCCGAAGAACACGATCCTTGCCATTCGTCGCCAGAAACTCGTCAAAGCACTTCGCAGCGATCTGTAAAAGCCGCATGTCCTTTACCCTGATCGCCGCCGGCCCGGCTGCCATGTCCTCCTCAGCACAGAACCCGTTAGCAGCCCCCAAAAAATACCCGACTACCCACGGCAGCTGGGACTCGCGTTCGATATAGTCCGGTGCAAATTTCTCCATTAAAAGACTGTTGCAGCGCTCCTTGACGTCCCGCAGAAGCTGCCAGCACGTCCGGTGAAGAACAAGATAGGGGTACGCAAACTCGACGGTCTCGGCCTGCAGAGCGAGCACAAGCGACTCGATCACCAACGATGGGTCAAGAGGCTGACCACCTTCCGGGAGCTTTTTCTTCTTCTGCTTCTTTGCTCGTCGTTGACGAGCGCCCTTGTCAAGCTGTTCCATCATGAGGGTTCACTCGGCAACAGACCCAGAGCTCTCAAAGTTGCATTTAGACACGATCTGATCCAAATGCTCGAGCGTCCAGTCCATCTGCTGGCTGTTCTCAACATATCGGCTCACAAACGTCCGTGAGACAGGGGCGACGGTATCCTCCTTGATTCCCCGGGGACCGGCTTTCGAAGCCGTCGTGACCTTTCTCTGGCGACCCTTCTGGCCCTGACTCTGGCCCTTCGGATTCGGATTCGAAAACACGGCGGCCGAAACGCCCATCTGAAGACAGAATTTCTTGAGGTACTCCTCGGTTGTTTTAGCAGCGTCGCTGACGTGGAAGTTGCTTTCCCCCAGGTTGGCGTACGCGACGTCCATGTCATCCCAGTTCCTGAGTAAAAACTTCTCGTTCAGCAGCGCGCGGTACAGATGCCACGTGTACACGATCGAGCCGAAGGCGTTGGCAACACTGATGCCAAAGTCGTACAGCTGAGCGCGGAAGTGGAAGAGCATCAGACCGGCGAGCACGGGCGACCTGCGCAGTATGCGGTTCCGCGGCGTGGTTGGCGACATGGGCATGCCCTGCTGCGCAAAGTACTTGGACTTGAGCTTGTAGATGGGGTCTCGCTCGATCCACTACATTCGCTATCGAACGGCTTGTAGGACTCGGTTGTTTCCGCAGGCCAGTTCTCAAACTTGCCGAAGGCTTTGTGAAATTCCAGATGTTCGTCGATAGTCTTTCCCATCAACTCAACCTGGCGCGTCATCTCCGTGAAGGGGCGTTCGGCCTCGCCTCGAAGCGTGTGGTGGATATCCAGGTAGACTTGAGCAGAAAAGACGAGGAAAAAGGGGATCTCGCCGGTCTTGTCCAGCTCCCAAAAGCCACGCATGAGTTCGTCCTGGACCGGGTAGTCAGGCACCATCCTGTTGGCGGTAACCAGCTCGGTGAACATTTCAAACAGCAGGATCTGATCTTCGGTAAACTTCTGCTTCCCAGTCATCTTGGTGCGATCCTTTCTCGCATCATAGGTACCGAACATGCCGTCCTTGTAAAGAGGGAGATGCTTCGGGTCCAGCACATCCGCGAGACTTCGCAGAAGGTTAAAGACGGTAAGGAAGAGGTCGTCGGCGACATCGTAGGCGGCGTAGGATACCTGGTCGTATGCCTGCTGTGGCGTACAGCCCTTGTGCAAGCAACCGGCAAGGTAGAACATTTCGGTAAATTTCTACATGGAGTGACCCTGGAAAACGGGCGAAACCTCATCGATGACGTTCCTGGCCAGATCGATGGCTGCGTTTGTTCCAATGGCAGCCACGGACGCATCGAAGAAACCATCCTTGTAGTTGGACCAGATCCACTCGATCCGCGCCCGAATGTTGCGTAAGTCGTTGACCATCATGCCGAATGCGCCGAATGCGTCATCTACGTCAGTCTGCGTTTCCGCTTCATATGTTAAATCGGCGTCTGGCTCCGCAGCACGGGGTCTCTCAACCGGAATGTCCCCCGATGTTTCTGCGGACGGCTCGTAGACACTCAGGCCCTCAAATCGTGTTGCCAAGCGCTCGGAACGATCTGGTTGAGTTGCCTGAACGTCATTTGGTGAGGGCGCAGGTATGCGAGGCTTGAGGACGTCGCGCACTGTCTCGAGGATGCCGATAAAGTAGTTATGGCGCTGGTAAGACTCAACGTCCACCTCCCCGTTGTGCTTGGCGACCCTGTCGGAAAATCCGGATCGGATCTTGATGACCCTGTCGATGGTGGCGCCAAAGACAGCCGGAACCTCCACAGGCGGTTTGCGCGAAAGGATCCACTCGGCAAGGGGAACGAAGTTTGCAGTCGCTACCGTGTACTTGGGCGTAGGCTTGGATGTCGATGGTGCGTGCGGATCACCACCGGGCTTCTGGGTCCGTCGGGCGGCCTTCCGGCCCTTGCCGTTTGGGCGACTGCTGCTGGGCTGGCGTTGCGCCGCGGATCCTGATCCCGAGGTGAGGAGATCAGCTGGATATCCGCACGCTTTGGCCGTTGAAGCCAACCATGATGCGACCGAGTCTGTATCTTGCTTATACTGCCCGTAGGCGCTTTTGAGAGGCTGTGGCAACATATTGAGTCTTGGGTGGGAGCAGCGCGAGTTGCGAACAACCTATGTCTGATGGGTTCAAGGGGGGAAATCAGCGATGGGAATTGGGAAAGTGGCAAGCAGCCCAAGTTCCTAGGCACGTGCTATGCAAGTTGACAGCGAGTTATGGAGGCTGTCAGAATGAAGACGGTTCTGGTACACAGTGCCAGAACACCAACTTTTCTTTGTTGTCGGTAATCAAGGGTCTAGAAACATCCCAAAAACGTGGATTTGTAATAGTTGCCACAAGACGCACAATTACGATTGCGTCGGCTTGCCACTATCTACAACTATAAAAGAAGCTCTCTGGCTTCGCCAGAAAGCGAAAAGGGAGGGAAATACAATCACGGAATAAAAACGTGATAAAATCAACGAGTCCAGTGTGCATCGCTTCTGACAGAGGCTAGTAGGGTATGCATATGCACGTCCACATTCCAGCATGAGACAGCCCGAGACGGGCCGGCACAGCTGTTTGCTGGGTTTATCAAGAGCAATTATGCGGACACCCACCAAGGCAGTATATCTACAGCCGCCTATTGGACGACAGCAAACCCGAACGAGGCATCTCAACTGGGTGCTCCAGCGCCATGCCATGTCACAAGGCTATTGTCATCATGCCCAGGATCGTCAATCCCTGGGATGTTGCCATGGTACCCTCGTCATCGTCAATTCGTCGTCAATCCATAATGGTACGAGTCCAGCCTCAAGGAGGGATCTTCAGTCGATGAAGCGCCGCTTCAAATCATTTTTCGTGAGCCCGGATTCGTCTCAGAGAACCAATCTACTATTTTCGGAAGGAGAATATGGCAGCACATGCATGTCTCGGAAGCTGGTACATCACAGGACAGGATGGACAACGCAATACAAGAAGACGGAGCAGAAAAGGCCCCGGCGGCTGCCAAGTGCCAAAATCTTCCAAGTAAATGGCAAAAAGGAGACAGAGATGTGATATTACTAGACCTCTCATAACATGAATTTGTTCGTAGCCGTGTACCGAACCAGGCAAGCCAATAATCAGCAGAAATCATCACCCATCACCTAATCAGAACCCCTTCTCACTATCCCGATCCTGTTTTAGTCAAGGAGACACAGCATTCGCCCGATCCTCCTTCCTCGCAATCCTAATCACCAACTTCCCAGCACACTTGCCCGTCTTGAGCTTCCGAAACGCCTCAGGCAAATCCTCAAAGGCATAAACCTCCTCCACAACGGGCTTGACCTTCCCCTCGACAGCCCACTTGCCCAGCTGATCCAGATCTTGTGTCTGCGACCCCTTGAGCATAAACAACTCAATCTTCCGACTACCGCCGCCCCAGAACGATGGCCTGAGGAAATTATTGGCCGCGCTCTTGAGCGAAGCAAAACTCATCGGCCCGCCAACCTGGATGTACCGCCCCTCAGGCAACAGATACCCATCAGCAGCCTTGTAGAGATCATCCCCCGGCAGGCCAACGTTATCAACACAAAGCTTGTAGACCTGCCCGCCTTCCTTCAAGGTCTGGCTGACGCTCTTGACAGCAGTGTAATCAATCACCTCGTCAGCACCCAGACCCTTACACTGCTCAACTTTGGCGCTTGAACAAGCAACAGTAACGAAACAGCCGAGCGCTTTAGCGATCTGGATCCCAAATGTCCCGGCCCCGCCAGAACCGCCGTTGATAAAGACTTTGTCGCCGGCTTTCACGTGAGGCGCGATGCACTGGTAAGCAGTCATACCAGCGCAGGGGATCGAGGCAGCAGTGTCGGAGTCCAGACCGGCCGGAACTGAGGAGCACACTTTTGTGGGTGCGACGATGTATTCCCCGCAGGTGCCGTGCTGGGTGACGTCTAGCCGGCCGAAGACGAGCTCGCCAACCCGAAAAGTGTCGACGGTCCGAGTGGCGGCGACGACGCGACCGCAGAAGTCCATGCACGGCGTCGCCGGGGTGCGGATTACCGCGCGCACGATGAGGCCGAGCTCGGGGACTTTGTAGTCGGCTGGGTTGAGGCTTGTCGATAAAACCTGGATAAGAATCTCTGAGTCGCCGTACTTGGACGATAGGGTCGGGACTGGGGCTTCCGGGTTGAGGATGAGGTTGTTCTCGAGGCCTGTGGTGGTGGAGGTGTATTGCCACGCTCGCATTGTGAGCGGGAGGTTTGAGTGGCCTCTGGTGGACATCTTGTTCTGATTGAATGAAGTGAGGAGATGAGGGTTGGTGATGTCACGGTTGTTGAGTGTTGTAACTGGGTTGATGCAAAACGCCTCTAGTTCGTGAGAATTGGTGCTGGCCTGGCGAGATGGATGGAGGATAGAGGAAGATGAGAGTGTTGATGGCGATGGGCAGGGCGATGAATGTAAGTTGGCGGAAATCCGCCGCGGCTTTCTAGTCGGTTTCGGCTAGAAACACGTGATGTCGACGACAGGTGATAATCCCCGAAGATCGGCCGAGCTCTCGAGTTGGGGGATGGCGCCAGCTGAGAAGCGACCGTGGCGTGCAAGGCGTGCTAGCTCCAGCTGAAGCCAGAATACCCCGCAATCCGCAATCGCGACACGTGATCTCAGCCGTCGCCATGTCCACCCGCTGTGCGAAAAGGGGTCAGATAAGGGTTAGGGTTCAGCGTTGTCCGTGATGTAAACATACCCCTTTTCTCTAATCTTGCGAACTCCTATATATCAGTGAGACGTGAACTGAATACAGATGCATGTCCGCCCGTTCATCCGGATGGATTATACCTTGATAACTCGTAACCCATTGGAATTGGAGCTCAACGTAGATGCTTAGTTCTTTGATTGTCTTTGTCTGCTCCTTAATGTACTCGAAAACAGGACGGACAAGTGTCCCTGTTAAGGTCGGGATCGTGCCGTTGCCGTCAAAGCAATTGGGTAGGTACCTAACAAGTGTTATAGTAGCTAATTTGGTAGGCGTAGTCAAATACCGGGACAGTTTCACTTCTAGAGCAGAGGACTCGGTGTCCTTGTAACCTCCAAACAAAGGGATTGATTATCCTGGAAAGACCGTCGAGTAATTCCATTATCTACAAACGTGAACTAATTGGAGTTTAGCGAAAACTCACATTGGCATTATATGAAAATTACCAAAGATAAAACGGATTTTTACGCCTTCTTGATTTCTTTTATTCTGGAGGATGAGAAACAATCAAGGAAAGACGAGAACAATAGCCTGTGAAACAGACCACGTGGCGACCCTGACGAGCGTGAAAATCTTCCGAAATTTGTTGCAGAGCGTCATGTCGAAAGGGTTCCTCTGTTGGTCACGGCAGTTGGAGTTCAGGAGATTTTGCCGTTATATAAACAGTAGGCAATATCCTATGTGCTACTCATCACAATAATCACAATTATGACCAGGTTTTCCATGTTTCCGTGTGGGGTGTACTTTATTATATCAACTACCGATTGTACCTTTTCGCTCCGGAATTACCGCCAGGCTATCTCCAATCCAGATCCCTAGTTGGATATACCACAACTACTTATAAAGCAAGACATATATATCTTGCGTTAAATCCGTCATACAACCGAACCTCCATAGGTACCGGTACGTATGACAACATAGAGCGAAGATATCCATCTCTTGAACATGTTGGCTTCTCTCAATCAGAAACTTATGGATGTCAGTGCAATTTGTCAACCGAGACCCTGATCTCTGAAACTATTCCTTCTCTAAAATACGAATAGGTCTGGAAATCAGGAGGCCCCAACCGTTATTTCCGTCCATTATGTGATGAGATCGCCGAAGTTGATCTTTCTGCTGCCGCCTCGGTATCCTCCTCGGCCACCTGAACCGCCTCGAATTCCATCACGGCGTGCTTTCTCCCTGCGGACAGAAGGGTCTTCATCCATGTTGGTGCGCAGGATCGTCTTAACGACCAAGGAAAGGTCCACCTCAGGAAGGACGATATCGCCTTCCTTCCAACCGTTGAAGGTCTCCTCGTCCATTTGAATGACTCGAAGTATCATTGCGATCTCGGCGAAGGCGTCATTCGCCGCTTTGTGAAATTTCAGGTTTCCGAGACCAAGTGTCTCGGCGACTGCCGAGCATCACTGTCGAGGATGGCCGCCGTCTTGCCGACGAAACGAGCTCCAGAGCTGAGCATCCCAGAGTTTGGAAGACTCCGACTTGTCCAGGGGCCAGAAGTCCTTGCCGTTGAGCTGAAGCTCTTTGAGGACACTGGTTTCATAGCCAGCGTCCCAGGTGATGTAGAAGAAGTTACGAATGCGCTTCACATCTTCCTGGCGGGCGTTTTCTTCCGGGATGGTCGACACTAATTAGTCTGGATAGCATTCCGCTGTCCAGGAATCATATTGTGACGGTGGGTTTTTCAGTTGGGATTCGGGTTTGACTTTTCTCCAATCGACGACTTCTCCCACGCCGTTTTTCTTTGCGTTGCTGAACCAAGTGAGGTATTGGCCACTGTCCATAGATTGGGCGGCTTCATATTGGCTTTGCGGAGGGCTTCTTTGGCACGCTCTTCGGCGATGCGGGACTCATACATAGCTCGAGCCTTGGCAAGCCGCTTGGCCTCTGCGGCGTCTTCCTTCCGGGCATCCTTCTCTTCCTGAGTCAAGTTCCACGTCTTGAAGGAGTCGATTTCCGCCTTGAGACCGTCTAAGAGGTTGTCGAAAGTGTCGCAGATAGACTCTGCGAACATGCAAGTATAAGGGCTGGCGACGTGCGCCTTGCCTTCCTTTCGGTGCCATCCAGCCGGGCAGGTGGAAGCTGTGATATGCGACCAGCCTTTGACGATTCCATGGCTCACGACGATCTCCTTGAGGAGCTCGGTAAATGGGACCTTCGAGCTGTAGAAAGCGTTTGCTGGTAGATTTCGGAAGTCGAGTGAGGCCATGCCCACCTCGGATAGCCTTGGGACCTCATACATAACCCTCTTGCCGTCCTCGCCGACGACGAAGTGGTCGACGCTCTCATAGTCGATTGCAACGAAGATTCCCTCTTCGTGCTTCTCCATGAATTCCTGTTTCTCCCTGAAGGTCCTAACAGAGGGAGGGCCTGGTACAACTGGAGCCATACTGGCGATAGCCAATATGGCTTATTGACTGCAGTAATACGACCTATTGACGGCGGTAATATGAATGGGAAGAAGGATATTTGGGTGTATTGGTGAAGGGCTGGTGGTCGAGGAATGTATGTAGAGAAGGCAGAGAACAGGTGTCGGCAATAATAAGCAAAGGGCACAAGATCCTGGTGAGGTTGGCTGGCTTGCGAAGAAAGAGAGACTTATCGGAGGTTTGATCTTCCCCTGTTAATTTTGTGCTTTGGATTTATCGAGAAAAGGGCTATGCGGACAGGAGCCCCGCAGATTAGGGCACTTACGTGTGGCTGCTCTGCGCTGAGGACTTTATGGCGGCCACTGTGTTTACATATGGGATGGTACAAAAGGGGTTCCCGTCTGAAGTACGCAGGTGAATGGAGTGTTGCCCTTCGAGCCAGAACAGGCCGGTTGTACGGCCCTCGTACACCGTTCGAACTTGCATTCACCACTCAACTTTCGAGCCTGGACTTCCCGCTACCTACCATCTTATATGTTCGGATTATCATTCACCACACTGAGACCCGGTCCACGCCCCAGCGGGAGGAGAATTCCACCCCACAGAAGTGCAGTGAATTGGGATGTGCCCGTCCTCTAGCCTCTCGCACACCATGTATAAATTCCCGCTTCTGTCGGCTCGTTCTCTCTCTCAAAACCCTTCTCGACAAACCAAAGCTGAAAGCGGACAAGCACAGATCTCACTACCATCACTCCATCTTCCTTTCCCAATAAGCACAACTCAGACTTAGGTCTTGTGTCTTTCCCCTGTCTTCCGAACAACTCCTTGGATATTACTGTCTATTGACACACCTTCTTCGACGACTCAGTCTCCCGTCTGTCACCACTAATTCTTCATTCCACTACTTCGACATCGCCGACATGCCCGCCGTCCTCTCCAAGCCTCCCTCGGTCTTCAGCCACGACGACATCATTAGGCTGGGCGAGGAATTGAATGATGCCATTATTACAGCCATCGACGTGGAGTGTGTTGACCACAACCCGGTCAACGAAAACGGTTACCAGTTGAGTCAACTGGCAAAGGTCTCAGAGTTTGGTATAGCCAGCATCGACATGCGCGAACTGTCAAAGAAGAAAGTCCATTCGACAGTTCCGTCACCTCCTTCGCCGAGATTGGCAGGGCGATATACACGATTCATAGCCTCAACAACCGTTGGAGCCACATCACTCCTTCAACCTGCCCAGCCTCATATCACCGACATGGCAAGGCTCACACCTCGGAGCCTTATGATTGTATGTTCGCCGAGACAACAAAAGATGCAATCGAAAATATCCTGACCGGTCTCATGGCCGAAGTGGAGTCGCTCAAAACTTGGAATCTTACCGAGGAGGAGAAGGCTACCGGTAAGGCCGAGAGCAAGCCAGTCAAGGCCATGGAATCCTGGAATATCAACGAAGCTTCGACCGAGAACGGAGTCGCATCTTCCAAGAAAGCAGTGAAGAGCACGAGGACCGTCATCTACCTTGTGTGGGACTCGACCATGGAGGAGAAGGTCCTCCGACAAGCCGGGCTCTGGCCCATGGACGACTCCAAGTCGTCACACCTTTGGGACCTTCAGCGCTGGAGCCCTTTCTGCCGTTCAGGACATAATTCCTGCCGAAAATGCTCAGACGTCTGCAAGACCGTCGGCCTGGGCAACGTCAAATTCTATAATGCCGCCAACGACGCATGGGTCGAAATTGCACTGTTTTTGGAAGTCCTCCGCATGAACAAGACGACATTTGACGCCTGGATGTCTGCTTCGAACAACGATTGGTACGGAGCACCCAAGATTGCCAATGTCGATCTCTCCTGGGTCGACCGCGCGCTGGTGCGCAATAACAAAATCATGAGCCTCTCCCCAAGCCCAAGCGACGAGGAAACGGTGGACGTGGCCGCGGTTCTGGACGACGTCGCTAAGCAAGACTAATCCAGAATATGTTTTTGATATGGTTACAGAGGAAGAAACAGGAGGACAGGATCGTGTACGAGTGCCGGAAGGAGAGCCCGAGGACTGTGAAGCTGGACGCACTGGCCAACTGTAGCGATCCCGCGGACAGGATGATATCAGCGTTGGCGTGGTTTATGTGTTATTTCTCAGATGTCATACAGGGTCTTGACACACTTGATGGAGTACCGGAGCGAACAATACAATAACAGTTAATACTGTCAGATGGAAAGGGGTGCCTATCAGAAAGGAAGACTCGAGAAGTGGCCAAAATCATGGATTTGTAATAGTTGCCACAAGACGTGCAATTACAATTGCGTTGGCTTGCCACCATCTACAACAATAAAAGAAGCTCTCTGGCTTCGCCAGAAAGCGAGACAGAGAGAATACAATCGATGGAAAAAATCCTCATAAAATCAACGAATCCAATGTGCATCGCTTCTGACAGGCACTAAGCCTAAAGGGCCTATGCACGCTAACTACATTCGGTTCATCCAAGTCTGCCATTGTCTCGTCCAAGCCCTCTACTTTTTCACCTTTAGACCCCCCGACGCCTCTTGTCGTATTATTAGCAGATCGCCTGGGAGTATATATTCTCCAAGTGTTCGGCGTCCTATCTTCAGCAGCTTAAATAGGATCTGCTGGTTGAGGCTACGCAGGCCCCTTGGTCAAGTTCTCTTACAAGTTCTCTTACTGCGATGCATCTATTCTCTATGCGTCCAAATCCAGTCTTCCCGTTGACATGGCATACTTGATTGTTGCCCGAACTGCCTTCACGTCTGGCGACCATTTCTTGGGGTCCGATGGCGCTTTTCCTCCCAGATAGAACGAGAGACTCCCCCGTCTTGTTGTTGTACACTGCAGCATACCTTCTCGTAGAGCCGTCCACCTCACGCATCGTAGCAGGAAGTGATCCACAGTTTCCCTCCCGTGACCGCAATCACATAGGTCGGATTCAGCTGCCCTGATTTTATATAAAAATCCGTTCAATCTCGCCATACCTGTCCGGAGTTGTGCCAGTACACAGGCCTCAGTTCGCTTCAGCTTGTCGTACAGGTCGTCATGGGAGCCAGAGTCTCATGGACGTAGTGGAGGAAAATAAGCCAAAAACGCCACTTCCGGCACACCCCTGCATTCGGCCCATGGATTTTTCCGTGTAAGTCAGCATGGGTGATCCCATTGGAACTACAGAAATGAAGCTATTCCAAGCCAACGGCAATACAGGAAGCCGTCTCATCCACTAATTCGCTGTCGCTCTCTTCAATGAAGCTATCGTCAACCTCGTTGTCGCTACGCCTGGCCCGTGCCACATCCTGGATGCCGGCAAACTTGGAATTTGGCGTCAGGTCAATCTTCTTCTTTTTTTTGTGTTGCAAGTCCCAGACTTGGCCCGTGAGAGCCTCATTTTCGACTTCCAATATAGCCAGTCTCAAGTCCTTGAAGTCAAAGGCCTTCTCTACCTTCCTGTAGAGGGTTCTTTGCGATCTATCTGCCTTGGTGTTGACGTTGAATTGGCCTAACTGGACTGTCAAGTCCAGGGCCTTGTGGGGGGTTCTCTCTCTCATGGCCCAGGAAGCAATTCCACATGTAGTCGACCGTTGTATGGCTCCCATGGCTATCCAGGATTAATAATCTGGCCTCCTAGGAGTCTTCTGGCCTCGTCAGAGGTAGGAAGACCTTCAGGAGCCACTCCAATGCCGTGGCATCGTCAGTCCACCCATTTTTTGTTGCATGGAAGTTCCATTGTTGAAATGGGGCCAGATTTCGAGGAAACCATTGCTTCTGGACCGACAAGCCCTTTAAAATAACAAGAGGGGAGAGGGCCTTGCCCTCAGCGTTGATGCATTCGATAAAAATGGTCCAAGTCCGACTTCCAGGGCTCTTTTTGACCACCCCCTTGAACTCGGCATTCCCAAGAACCAAGCCATTGATCCCCTGGCCTTCCATGAGGCCCATCTCGTCTTTGTTGTACTTGTTTCCAGGCTTGATGGCCTTGATCTGTGGAAGCTCGAGGCGGCTGTAGAAGCCGGCGATATTTTCTTTCGTAGCGCCATTGAGCCTGGCCGAGTCCACCCTCTTGGATATCTGGGTGTAAATGGATGGATTTCTGGACAAGAAGCCACGCACTCATCGCTTTCCAACCCTCGTTTTGTTGCCCCGGATGTCAGAAAGCTTCTGGGCTAGCTCCCTGATTTCTTGATGGGTAATTGGAAAGCCCAGGGCGGCTTGGGTACAGATCCAGTTTGCCAGAGCCTCTTCTTGGACTGGGGAGATCCTCTGGTAAAGAGAAAAGGCCTCCCTGCGAGACCTCTGCCCCTTGCAACGCATGCGCAATGTGATTGTTGGGATGCCATATTCTTCAGCCGCCTTGCGATAACTCGAGCCATTGTTGACAAGATTGATCGCGTTAGTAATGTCGGATTCGGAATACTCGGGCTCCATTGGAAAGCCCTGCGTCTGACAAACAATTCCCTGTAAAGAAGATGCATTCTGGAAAAGAATTGAAGTTGTGGGTTGAAAAGAAGAGAGGGGGTGCATGGCGGTGTGCTTGTCATTTCTCACTTATATGCATGCGCCGAAGCCAGGGGTGGGCCGAAAGCGGCCTTCTTGGCTTATGATTGGCGTGGACAGTAATGCGAACTCCAGTTTGCTTTTGGTGAGAGGGTTGTTAAGAGACTTGAATCGGTTGCTATTTAGGGTGATTACTGGTAGTATTATGTTGGGTTCTTCGATGTTGAAGAGTTGGTTTATATGATATTGAACCCGAGATTTCTTTGCCGAGTTTTCCAAAAACCTGTGGATGGGACAGTGGGAGGTCGTGGAAGTAGCGCTTGGTTTGGCGTCATTTTACAGAAGCTTCTAGGAGCTATCACGATACCGGGAAGCCTTCTATCGCCTAGTGGAGTAACTGAATTTGAATGTGCTATCGATATAGGGCGACAGTGCTTTCAAGCATGGGCTTATCTAACGGAAACGTCGAGCAGAAAGACGATTAAGGTTCCCCTCCACTTAGTTCTTCGGTTGGATGCGGCGTCACTGGATCGTATGAAGATGGATGCGGCCCGCTACAAGTCGATAGACGATGCGGAGACGGAGAGAGAAAAGGCCCGTGATGTTCTGGAAAGACGTATCGTGACACTTGTCGAAGATGTCAATGGGACCATGGAGCACGACACCGTCTCTCATTCGGCCGATGTCCTCGCCATAAAAGCTGCTCTGAAAAGGGCCGGCGAGTGGGCCGATGAAAACTTCTTTGCCACTTTGGAGGAGTATCTCCACCAGGAAAGGCTGCTTGACGGTATTGAAGAGTCTATAAAGAGATGGCAGTGGGAGTCCTCGGTGGAGCAAGTGAGAGCAGACGCGCATTACCGGGTTCTGTTACAGCGTCTTCAAGAGTTGGGCCAAATGCTGTCAACCAAGACCCGTACACCACAGATCGAGAGCATCATGAAAGAGAAGCAGGCGGTTTTGAGAATAATTGAGAGGGGTCTCTCCACGTTGTCGCAGCTCAACAATGTGGTCGAAACGGTCGATGATCTATTGGTGCAACTCCGTGATGTCGACTCAACCGAAACTCCAGATGTCAGCAGCACTGAAAAGCCAACCCAGGTTCCGGTTATATGAGACGATCAATCCCAAAAGGAAGTGCCTCGTGTTGGGGCTTTGGCGGACGAAGC
Organism: Apodospora peruviana; assembly: GCA_033439685.1. NCBI lineage: Eukaryota > Fungi > Ascomycota > Sordariomycetes > Sordariales > Lasiosphaeriaceae > Apodospora > Apodospora peruviana. The sequence goes on from JAUEDM010000009.1 coordinate 585,720, forward strand.
ACCCATTCCTTTATCAGACGATCGATCCGAAAAAGACGGGTCTCGTGACCAGGCTTTGTTGGACGACGCACCCACAGCCGTTCAGCCTTCACAGTCAATCACTACAACACCCGGTCCATCACGAACACAATCTACAAAAGCAGCCCAGGACTTTGATAACGAGACCTTGGAAAGTCTCTTCTCTCGCTCCGGCGAGGCAATCAAGGATCCTTTCACCGATGCACAGTTCGACCGCATCTCGACATTCCTACGCAATAACACCGAGCTACCTGTAGCGTGGAGCAACGTACCCCGGATTTACACGGTACTTCGCCTGATTGGTCAGCTTGACGCCATGGACGCCTTCCTCGTGCAAGGCATGGCAGATATCTGGTTCCCCTTTACTACCAATTCGTTGCCGTCCGTGCTCCGGCCGTCTCTACAGAGCAAGTTTCTCGAAGTCCAGGGTGTTGTTCTCTCAAAGGGGTTCAGACTCGAGAAAGGGTCTGATCGAAAACACGCCCTCTTCTCTGCGGACGAACCATTGCCATTCCAGGTCATTGGACGACTTGGCCGCGGCGCACACGGCTCGGTTGACAAAGTCATGAGCACCATCAGCCACCGCGAGTACGCTCGTAAGATCTTCAGAAAGAGGAAAGGCTTGAAACAGGAAGATATCAGGACTTTCAAGACCGAACTGGACGTGTTAAAGCGCGTGCACCACTGGCACTGCGTTGAGCTGGTAGGTCTACCCAGAACAGTCATCCCCAACCCCAACCCGGCTCCGCTGCAACTTTGCATGTATGACTACCTAACAACTCTATCACATAATAAAAAGCTCGAAAGCTACTCCGACCCACGTCACTTCGCATTCATCATGGAGCCCGGTCGGCGACTATAACTTGGCCGACTACTACCACAAAGCTAAAGGTAATGCCGACATGCTCTCCCTCCTCCGGAGTTTCTTCGGCTGCCTCGCCAACGCGGTGCAGTACCTCCACAACGCTCGGATCCGCCACCGCGATATCAAGCCGTAGAATATCATAGTCAAGGGCGACCGGGTCCTGCTCGCCGACTTTGGGATCGCATATAACTGGGATAACCTGACGCGCGGGACCACGACCGCCGACTCGGGCAAGACGCTCGTGTACGCCGCGCCTGAGGTCGTGCGGGTCGAGCCACGGAACGAGTCGGCCGATATATGGTCGCTAGGGTGTGTTTTTCTCGAGACGGCTACCGTGCTGAATGGAGAGACTGTCGGTAATATGAGGGAGATGTTTCATCAGCGCAGCGATACTTACTGTTTCCATGCAAATAAGGAGGCGATCGCGATCTGGGTGGCACAGCTGAGGAGGATTCCCGGTAGCAGAGTTGCAGAAAGTCTCCCGCTCGACTGGGCGATGAGTATGCTACAGGCGGTTCCTGCCGAAAGGCCGACCGCTGCGAAGTTGTTTGAGGATATCGCGGAGGAATGTGCGAGGCATGGGATCTTGTTCAGTGGGCCGTGTTGTCATGATGAGGGGACAACCGCGGCGGGGAATTCGACTACTGATGATGAGGACGATGCCCACCTTTGGGGGAAGGACGAGACTGTTAATGATTAGAGACGGTTTAATGGATTCTTACATATCTTTTTCTGGGTATTATCATCCTATTACTCTTGTGAGTGGACGAGCATGAAGTGTGCGCTCACTGTCGAAAGCCCGGCGGAAGCCGGAAACTGGGCCAGAATAGTTCGGTCCACCAGGACCAAGCCAGCTCTTGGCGGACAAATTCACCGAGGTCATTATACAGCCAATCGCAGTTCCCGTTCCTCAAAAACGCCGAAGCTGATGCCTTAGGTTCACATGCATAAACACTGCCATCTGATATGGCGCAGCATTGTTGGAGACTGGAGCAGCTGAGGTGCGGGGAATTCCCCGAGCCTGGCGATATCATCGACAACTACAACCTCTTTGATATCCACTCCCAAAAAACAAGCCGGCGACAATACCATGGACCCCCTCAGCCTTGCGGCAGGCGTCACGAGCCTCATCGGCGTCTGCGTCAAAGTCGGGCTCGCTCTGAACGACGTTCGCGATGGCGCGAACCTCGCCAACGCCAAGGTGGACGGGCTCGGCCACGAGATCAAGGGCTTCACGCAAGTTCTTGAGCTCATGAAATCGACGATGGAAGATGCTGCTGTCCAGGCTGCCTTCCAGTCGACGGGTCGCATCGCGAACCACTGGAGGAGCATAGCGGTCGGCATCGATGACGGCCGGCAAACCCTTGTGCGACTGCACAGCATTGTCCAGGGGGTTGATAAAACTGTCGGGGTGTTGGATGGCACGAGGAAGCATTTCCGACTCAGGCTTGCTGCCAGCGAGATTGCAATCTACCAACAGAAGATTAGGATCTACCGCGACACCATGCAAATGTCGATCCAGACGGTCATTCTGTGGAACCAGGTCTCGCATCAAGAGTCGACCGACAAAATCCTGCCGGGGCTTGATGACTTGACCAGTGCGATCCGCCTCCTTGCGCTCGATATGAATGCGCAGATTGCCAGTCTCCGGGGTGTGGTTGAATCAAGTCAGTCGCAAGACCAGCTGCAGAGCCTTGGCCACATGAAGAAGTGCGTTGAGACGGCAGCCGACGTTGTCTCGTCAGCTTCCACAACTCTGGGCTTGTCCGACAGGGCTTCGGTCGTTGCACCATCGGACTTTGGCGACATCTTCGGGTCACGGTCGAACGAAGCGGTGATGCGGTGGATTGATGCGAGTGAGGAGCCGGGCGGAGAGCCTGCACTGTCGATAGCGTCAACAAGTACGGACATTCCTAGGATTTCCGAGCAGAAGATCGATGACTCGGACTCGGACGGTGAGCTTGAGGTCGAGCTTGTCGAAGCCCAGTATAGGAAGGGAGTGCAAGAACAGGAAGCCGGCAACACCGGGACCGCGATACAATACTTCAAAGGCAGTCTGTCTAGGCTGCGCAAGAACCGACATCGATCTAAAGACCGCTTCCTCGAGGTGGATCTTCTCCACAATCTGGCGGTGGTATATTGGGAATCTGACTCACCATCTGGCTGGCTTGAGTCGAAGGAGTTGACCATGGAGCAGCTGCGGATTGTATCAAAGTGGGAACCATCACCCAGTACAACGTTCATATATCTCGAGAAGACTTACCAGCTAGCGACGGTACTCTTGAAGCTGAACGACACTACCCAGGCAGAGGTCTACGCGAAAAAGTGTATCAAGGGGTTCAAGAAAATGCGTAACGAGGACCACGCGGATTGCCTCCTGAATGCGTTGCTCCTCATGGTGGATATCTGCGAGGCGAGTGGTGATGTGGAGGGAGTTCAAGCTTATAAATTGTTAAGTCTTGAAACACGCAAGACCTTGGATAGTGGGAAGTCAAGTCTGCCTCATCAGCTGAACGAGCCCAACGATCCAGCCATCAACAATGAGTCCAGCGACCGATCAGCACCACTATTGCCGTCACTGGATCACACTGGATTTTCGAGTACGTCTGAGCAACCGGTGACCAGATCTCGAGAGGCGACGGTTCCCTCACCACCCCCCGGTCTCGTCACGTCAGAGTTTGGGCAGATCCGAAAGACATCTGCCGTGAACGTCCTACTACTGCCGGCAGCACGAGGTGTTGGCGATTTCATTGCTCGGTAATAATTATCTACTCGTCGCTTGTTAATTGTGCCATAGAAGAGGAAATGCTAACCACAACTACTTTCCAATCGCAGCTCATGCGATTCTGCCTGGTGGGTGCCACGTCATTATGCTGAGGGAAAGCGTCTCACCACGCGAACCGTTTGGGACAAAACCCCAGTCTCTATCAACCTATGGGATGTTAATATTTTTGGATGGGACGCCCTGGACCCCGATAGTACGAGAAGGCCCGGACCCGTCGCACCTGCGTTGGAGGCGTTGAGACGACGCAGGACGTCGCTATGCTTTATCGTGGGACACCTGTTTGAAGACCAAAGTTCGTCACTCAATGCTGTAATGAGGTATTTGGAGAAAACGGTGAGTGTATTTGACATGGAACTGCCGCGCCCACCAAATCTACTCTTTCCTAGTTACTTTCCTCTCTTGCGAAGAAATTCCCTTTATGACACACCACCATCCGATCCTGGGCTAATCCTCCGTACAAATACCACCTAGGTAAACCGTCTTTCTAAATTCAAAATACCACTTTCGGATACTCCCGTTGTTATACTCGACAACTCTCATCCCGGTCGCACGTTATTCAATTTCCTATTTTCTGAACCGAATTGGTACAAAGCCAGCCTGAACAACACATTCTCGTACTCACCAAAAATTCCGAAACTACGGACCTTCAAGGGCCACCCGCAAGACCCGGCATCTATCCGTCTTCCATTCAATTTTCTCGTTGACGAAACCATGCGGATGGAGCAAACACCACATGAACATCATTCAGCGGAGCCAACCGACCAAATGGACCAAAACAACGATACAGCCGCCGCCTCATGACGCACAACCAACTAGCCACCAGAAATCACCTTCGGAAAGCCTCTGCCACTTCATTCCCCCTCCCACAAGGGTCCAACCCCCCAACCAGTTCTTACGACCGCTCAGGGGCCGGGATCTCCGCTCAGCAACTGGCCCAGGCCTTCTTGGTTTAGACAACTAGGCCACCGGTATTCACTCAACTATGCAGGGAGGACGAACTGCATACCCACATCGATTCCGCATCCCCGGCAGAAACTAGCTCCTATTATCTAGCAGTCTTGATCAACATCTTCGACATCAGTAGCAGCTGCGTTAGACGCGCTGTGGCTTAAATTAATCAGCCATCGGGAGCTGGGACCAACAGAACATCTCTTATCGGATGCGACCCCCTTGTCTCGAGAACAGTGGCTGCGCGTGTACCTAGGTTAACCTGTGCCCGCTGTCTCAGAATGGACACCTGATTTGACCGTAACTCTGCACCCATCGGCGCTCGAAAGAACAAGGGTGAGCTTCTGTCTCTCGCTTCCAACGGGCTCTACCACCTCTACTGCAGGCAGTTTGATGCCTGGAAACGTCTGCAGAAGGCGTACGTCGGTGTACGACACCTCCATCAGGTCAAAGTCCTCGCCAAGGCACTGCCTTGGCCCACCGTTGAAGGGGAAGAAGGCCCATCCGATGTCTGTCAGCTCGCCTGTTTCCTAACGTTCCGGTCGGAAGTCCTCTGCGTCTGCACCGTAGATGCTCTTGACTCGCGAGTTTACGTATTGCGAAAAGACGACCAACTCTCCTTTGCGCACCATGATTGGACTGCTTCCATCAGGGCCGCCTCCGGTGGGAAGAAGAGTTGTTTTGATGGCCTCGCGGTTATTGAGGGGCACTGGAGGGTAGAGACGCAGGCCTGGGAGGATAATGAGTTAGTAAATAATAGATTCAGGAGAATGATGACTCGTGTTGTTTGGTTACACGTACTCTCCTTTATAACGCAGGCCAGGAACGGCATCTTTCGAATTTTCTCCCTGGTTGGGATTGCTGTGTCTCCCATGACGGAGGCGACTTCGCGACGGAGATGGTCCATCACCGGAGGGTGCCGCACGAGAAGACGGCTATTTTTGCGTGATCACCCGGTCAGTAAGGTGCCTGTGAGCTCGTTCTGCAGAGATGGACTTACAAGGTCCATGACAGACAGCAAGCTGTCGTGTCTCTTCTCGCCAGCAATACACTAAGCAGCTGGTCTCTAAGCTCCGCCTCCGTGGCAGACTCCTAAGCGACTTGTTGGATGAACCGGAAAGCATTGTCCTCTTCACCCTCTGGTAAGGTTCTTGACAGTGGTCGACACTTGAACGCCCAACACACCAGAACAATATCAAGGCCTGCACTCTTGCAACAATCGCAGTAAACCAACCTCCGTCAGGCTTGTGGTCTGGTGGGATTCTATAAAGACTCTCCTAGACTAGTCAGGTCCACGAGCGAGACACGCCGCGAAATAACAAAACCCAAAACGTCCAAAGCCAAAGAGAAACTCAGCTATCGAGTAACAAAGAGAACCAAGAAAAGATAGAAAGAAATGGAGAAAAGAAAAAAATGGAGAAAAGAAAAAAATGGAGAGAAGAAAAAAATGGAGAAAAGAAAAAAATGGAGAAAAGAAAAAAATGGAGAAAAGAAAAAAATGAACGGCGAAAGACTGACGCTCTTGCCCAAGGCCCCCCAAGGACAATAATGTCGAGGCCTATGAGACAATCTCGGGCGAACAAAGGAAACGGAAAAAAAGCCACTCAGACCGCCATGCACCGTGAAATGTTGCCAAATATAACCTCATGCACCTGGCAACACCCCTCGGTCCTCTGCCTTAAGCTTATGGTAGAGACCTACTCATATGAGGCTCCAGAGACGCTCCTCCATCTCCCCTAGCCGAGCGCTCTGGTGCTCAAGATTTTTGAGAAGATCACGGGTCCACTCGTCATAGCCTGAGTCGGGTTAGTCGTGGTCGAGCGAGCTGGCGGGCAGCGTCAGCGGTAATATTTGCGTAGTTGTGCATGATATTCTGCCAGAGCCCGCTCCGGATTTTCTTGTCACGTCGAGGCGGAGACATGTCCAACTCCTTGATGTAACGCTTCAAATTCTCCAATGCGTCCCATTTCTCTCTCAACATGCGATCGAGTGTCTTCTGGTCTTCCCAAGCCTCTTCCGCCCCAAACCACTCCGCTCGTTCAATTCCTGGATCCCTCTATTCGTTTCCTTCACTCCATTCTCAATCCTCTCTTCGAAGTCCATGCGCATATCCCGGTGTTCCCGCCGGCGCTTGTGCGCGGCCTTGACGGCCTCCCACAGCTGGTGGACTTCCTTATTCCACGACTCCGCGTAGAGGTTCAAGATCGCCCTGCGAGCGCCTTGACGGGCTGGGTTCTCCCAGTAACGTAACAGATCTTGAGCCTTTTGAGGAGTGCAGTAACTCAACAGCTTTTGTTGAGCCTCTTTTTGTTTGCGGCGGCTGCTGCGCTTGTCGCCGTGATCGGACTTTTCGGAGCGAGGACCATATCCACTATCGGAACGAGTACCTCGTCCACTTTCGGAACAAGTACCGTATCTAGTCTCGGAAGGAGTACCGCATCCACTCTCAGAACGAGGACCGCGTCCACTCTCAGAATAAGTACGGCGTCCACTCTCAGAATGAGTACCGTATCTTCTCTCGGAACGAGTATCGCGTCCGCTACTCCTCCTTATAGTCGGTGGACAAGACGATTGACGGCCGTGCGGTGAGGAATCGTTCCATCTTGGTGCTGGGACGTGGAAAAAAGTACGATTCGTATCGTAGTCCATGTCGTGAACAAGCGTATCGGCATCTCCCTCGTAGCCTGAGTCGAGGTCGGGTAGGCTGGGAGACGGCGGCGGCGGCAATGTCGTCGTGCTGTTGTTGATCCATTCCCAGGTCCGTTCGTGGCCTCGACCATGGCGTTGGCGGGTATTGACCGGCAGCGTCATTAATGCCTTCATAATCCGCTTGAACTTCTGCTTGGCTTACGGCGCCTGGATTGCCTGATTGTATGGGAGAGGACAGGGATAGAACTCGATGACGCGTTCCGGTTGTTGTTGTTGTTGTTGTTGGGGAGTCGATGGATGAGTGGTAATGACTGGACTTGGGTGATAATATCGCTCGTTTCCGCCGCCGGGTTGAATATTATCCTGGTGATAGGCTGGGACTTCGTGTTCGGAAACGTCAGACACCGTGTGTTCCGGGCCTGGGGCGAGAGTTCGGACAAGCGGACTTTCCCCTCGGCGGCCTCGGCTGTTGCCTCCCAAACTGGTTGGGGGTCTGCGGTTAGTCGAGGAGGGTGCCTTGAGCTTCGGGAGCGGGACAGGCAGTGGGTTCCCGGGGCGCTCGCTTCCGCGGCCTGGAATGGTTTGTTGACGGGCTTCGGCCGGGAACTGGTGCTGTGCCGTAAGTCCGCGGTTCATCGGTGGTCCCCTATCTGGTTCGCGGGCCCTTGGGTGGTAGTCACCCGGCGACCCAGGAGGCCAAGAGGAGTGTGCCGGGTTATCCAGACTAGGTCGCTGGGACATGTTGGGAGTTTTGTTTCCTGGCAAAACTGCCCTCGTCAGCCGTTACAACAACACCAACTTCTCCGGTGGCATTGGGCGTCTTCGTCGACCCAACCAAGTTGCAGCACTCTCCTTGCCAAACGCCATGTCAGTCGATCTGCCTTTACATCAGCACCTACATCTAGTCACTACACCTCACAAGACTCAATCGTCATTATCGAGGAGTCGGCAACGCATTCGACACACTGTTTATCGCACGTCTTCTCTGTCGTGCCCTTTCACTTCAGGAGCTTTGACTCGGACTCTGACACAAACTCATGCCAGTCAGTCATCCTTACCAAGAAGACCGTGGATATCAAGGGTGTGTGTTTACACGCAGTCGTCATTGGAGACGACAGTTTTCTGATGGGCAACCATGGCACGAAAAGGGAGGCAAGCTGCATGTATGCTGAGGATTTTGTTTGGCTGGTTGGACACAGAGAGGTTGTCGTTCTGAAGGAGTTTTGAAGCGATGGATATTAGCGGGGGCTCTTGAGAGGATATCTTCGCGTAGTGTGAAACGCAATTCAGAGTTCTTCAGATGCAGGACAGACGAAGGACGAGGAGCGTCCACGACAAGAAATATTCCAAGTACCCTATTTTGGTCTGGCATTTTGGTCTGGCACGTCTTCTTGGGACATTCTTACGGACATTCCCATGGTATATGGTTGTCCCAGGCTCCCACAATGGTTAGCCGGTGGTGTTGTCAGTTGGAATAAGAGCATCGAGGACATGAAGAAGAAGAGGCAAGTAATGTAGAACTTTGATGTTAAGATAAGTTCCAAGGATTTGGTTAGGTAAGGTTTCATGCTTGAGTAGATAGGAATATCTATCGTGGAACTGACGTCCGTATGAGCGACGTGGAGCTTCATGAGCACACTTGTCAAATTGAGGCCATTGGAGCACCGATTCCGTGGCACCTACTTGTGCGGACTATTCGTTTTGAAGAAGGTTAAGATCGTTTACTCTGTCCTAACTTTGGGAAAAACACGACGGGCAACGCGGCAGAACATTAGCACGGCACAATCAGGCAGCACAACAATAGAACAGGGTACCGAACGCGAAATGGAATTATATAAACGGCGGGTATACCCGGCGTTCTCGCCATCTAAGTAACATCCATTCCATTCGTTGTTCTTGGTCGGGCTGGTGACTGTTGTTGTGAACTTGGTGGGGATGGAGTGCAGCTTGGTACTGATAGGGAGATCATCCTAGCAGCCTTGTGAGCACGCACAAAGACAAACCAGCACCTGACACACGATGAACCCCACCACCGAAAACTATAACAAATTCATCGGCAACGCCGTCATACTGAAAAAACGCCAATCAGTCCAAGACGAGCATTTGCGGGTGCTGGAGGATGGAATGTGGAATGAAAGAACTGTAGTCCAGCGTCGAAACCATGAACACAAGGCCAATCAGTCCACGGCCCGGGTTCTATCACCTAATAATCTGCCTATCGTTTGAAGCGGCACTACAAAATTCTAGAGCCGAGAACCGTAGAGGAGGACGAGGCTATAGGAGCAGGACTGAACGAGAGAGGGATGATTGGCCTCACACCGAGGAATTGCTAGCACTTCTGGCAAGGGGTGACTTAGCAAGCTTATGCATTTGGTGCATTCTTCCATATGCTTGGCCCGGCAGCGAGCTTCACGACATCACTTACCCTGGACTTCTCCGGAAGACCGATGCTGCCATCGAGACGCTCATCTTACTGATGTCAAGTGGCTATATTCGCCTTACATGCTGCCCCTGCATCCATGCAAAACGATCAAGAAGAAGATTGAGGACGGAATACCAACAGTCATGTGGAGAAAGATCGCGTGAATCAAAAGATATCGAAAAGGATGAGAGAACGGGGCATAAAAGCGAGCATTGTTATCAAATCGTAGATACCTGGTAGAGACGTCGGTGCATTCCTAGCTACCTAGTTTGAAATGCTAATTTGACTCTTCTTTCTAGACTCCATCCTTGCGGCTAGGCGTGCTTCCTTTTGTTTCGGGATTTCCTTCTTCAGGCGTTTCTGCTTCGCGGCTGACTGTGCGTCCAGCTAGGCGTATTTCCTTTTGTTCCGGGGTTTCCTCCTTTATACGTGCGCTCGCTAAGATGGGCGGTTGAGCCCGTCAGCCTTGGAAGAAGCAATGACAGAGTTCTGATGGGGCGTCCATACTCTGGACCCGGATGTTGGGCCTCGTTGGTTGCTGTTCCTGGTCTGTCCACGGGAGGCGAAGGTGCCTTTTCGGCCTTATGCTAGGTATGCATTATTTGTCGTATCTTGTTAGATCACGTCGGTAATAAAATACAACATACATCTTTAACTACGGTAGGTATTTACAAAGACAACACAGCGGCGGGATATGGTGAGAATCGTGACACAAAAGACACAATATCTCTTGAGTCAGAGGGCCACCAGTCGCGTCCACCGGGGCCAAAGGATAGTTAAAGTTCTGCAGGAGGTGCTCCATCGTCCGCTTGCTTTCCACCAGACTCGGTGGTGTCCTTGCGAATCTGTTTCCGAAACTCGTGCTAAACGCTAGGTAATTAGCGAATATACTTAAATTTGATGATATCAACTCCACTAACCATGGTTGCTTTCTCCAGTTCATCCTTGGAGGGAATCGTCTATTCAACATTGATCACATAGTTTCACGTCATACAGGACATCGTCGAGTTTGCTAGATAGGTACTTACTTACTTCCGCTCGATCGTGCCACTCCATCAAAAAGGCATAGGTCAGGATCCAGATTTTCTGGAATAAATTTATAGAATGATACAGAGAGAACAATGATATTGTGACTAAGGCAAGGTAGTATGGAAGTAATAGACGACACGCCTCGTATCGACGAATATCTCGTTCCCGTTATGCGTCCATCCTCTGCTTCAAAGCCATAATAGCAAAACCACAACAACACCTATCACCAACCAAACACGTACTCGTGTGAGGTCAGGTTCATTCCCTCGCGCTGTCTGGTGATCATGAGAGCGTCGGCGATGCTCACTGCAGCAGTGCCAAATACTGGGAATAATGGGTACCCTGCTTCAGGTAGTGAACGGGTTGATACGCGACTCTCGGACACGCCATTCCCTCAGTTAGTTAGCAGGAACCATAAACGCCCCAAACCACCCCTCCAGCTCTTTAACACCCTCCATATCCGCCCTCGTAACCTTGGCAACATGCCCATCCGGCCTGACCACAACCAACGCTCCAACATCCTTATCAATCCCAAATTTATCATAAATACCCGTCGTCCTGCCCTCGTTGGTGGGTGGGTTCAGGTTGCCCTGGAGGTTATCCATGTCCCCAAACACCTTCCAGTAGTCGACGACACCCCTATGGTCCTTCGGTCTCCACGCCTCGGGGACATCGTTCCACTCGACAGCCCAGTTGTCGCACGCATGTATCAAAATATTATCAACCACACTATCAAACCTCGTCTCCTTGGGCGTATACCTCTTGACAAAACTGTCTGCTGACACGAAATACTCCCCCACATCTCTGACATTCTGTTTCAGGGTGTCATGGCTCTGAAAATCGCCGCAAAAGTTGAGGATCCGCCACGCTCCCGTCGATGGCAAACGTTCATGCAACCACCAAGGCCGGCCCTCGCACTGCCCACCCATCCGATGATCAGGAATCCGCTGCCCAACGAAAAGTCTAGTCGCAAGCGACGACGTGAACGTCTCGTCCGACGTCTTGCGGTTTGGCTTACTGACCAGTAGCGAAGCATCGTAATCGATCGGACACCCCGTAGAGAACGCCATCCCCTGCTCGATAACCTTGCGGAACTCGTCGGTGGAAATGGTTCCCGGGGGGGCCGAAAACAGACGCGATAGCTTTGTATCGTACGCAATCAGGTCGTTGGCAACCTGCAACCGCTCGCTCTCATAGGTCGACAAGATGGACGGTCTGGCGCGGCCCCGGACGACGTGCGCGATCTTCCATGCCAGGTTGTGGGCGTCCATCATGCTGACGTTCATGCCCTGCCCTGCCTTGGGCGAATGCGTATGACACGCATCACCGGCGATAAACACGCGCTCGTGCTTGTGAAAGGTCGGCGCCACGCGCTGGCCGATCTGGTAGCCCGTAAACCAGAGGGTTTCTGCGGGCTCGAGGGTGTACGGAGCCATAATCCTTTGCGCTCGCTCGAGGATCATGTCGGCTGTGATCTTGGAACGGTCGATACGGCGGGCTGCTGGGACACTGCTGTTGGCTGTTCCCGGTTGTTCTTGGTATTCCACGTCGCCCTTGAGCTGGATATAGAACCGCACGACCACGCCTTCGCGGGGGATGACCATCATCGAGCCTTCAGACGCGGAATGAATAGAGCAGCGCTTGCGGATGTCGGGAAAATCGGTAATAGGAACAATGTCGAGGACGCCCCAGACGTGGTCGGTCGTCTCGCCTACGGGAACAATGCCGAGCTGCTTGCGGACCCAGGAGTGCGCTCCGTCGGTGCCGAGGACGTACTTAGCATGGATCGTCTCGTAGGCGCTATCATCAGCAGCAGCTGTCCTGTTGTCTTCCTCGCCTCCGAACTGACGGTGAAGTCCGTTTTGGACCCGGTGCCCATATTGTTCCGGATGGGCGTCTTGTTCGGCCAGCTTTCGGACCTTGACCGTGACAGGGTATGCAGTCTGGTCGTGTATTCTGCTCTCGTCGATGTCGAGGGAGTCTGGGAGTATGGGACGCTCCACCTTCATGGTGCCTTTGGAGAAGCCGTCGATGGCATCGATGAACCACTGTTCGATGCGGCCTTGGTGGATGACGCTGCCGTTGTATCTCGAGATGCCCGGAATACCTTCGGCTCTGCGGTCGACTTTGTGCAGCTGTCCGTTTGCGTCTGGCTCGTAGTAGCAGGCCTCTGGAGTACATCATGGTCAGATATGTATCGAACGAACGAACGGAAAGTAGGTAAGTATCTGTAAAACGTACCAAATCCGATGGTGCACTCTGTCAAGGGCCGGTGGACGAAGCCAAACGAGTCGATAATCTCCATCATACGGGGATGCAGGCCGTCAGCTTGGCCAGCCTGAACCTTGTCGGAGCTTTTGTCGATGATGCGCGCATTGATTCCGAGGCGAGAAAACCACACAGCGAGCATGAACCTAATCAAATCTTGTCAGTTAACCCCAATGTCCTAGTATAGAAACTTGTGGGAGGTAGGACTACCCCGTAGGGCCGGCACCGATGATCAAGACATCGACATTCGACTCCTTTGCTTGGCTGCCTGTCTGGCCCTGCATGTTGGGTGTTGATCCGGTGTAAGAAGCGTGTAACGATGTTGTTGGTGGGATGGAAGGAGGAGTGCTGGATAGACGCTGAAGGAACAGGTCGGGTGGAATGAACAAGACTAAACACGAACAACGATCAGACAGGCAGCTTCAGATCGATGAAGTTGACCGGGGAAGATAAGGTACATAGGCCATTGATCTTGGTGCCAGGGTGCAAAGGGAAATCCTACGTCCCCTCCACAGATTTCGAGACACCTGCTTCTCCCAAGGAGTTGGGTCCAGTCTCCATGGGAAACGGACTGGACTGACGGGCGACGTCGTCCTGGCGCCGGGGTTCCCTGGCCATCTCCTCCATACCCCGTGGGGAAGAACGGAGCCGCTTCCGGCTCCTCGGCGACGTCTGAGACATCAAGAAGACGGGACCTACCTTAGTTGCGTCCACGATATCCCATCTAACCGTGACAGGTAAGGTACGTCGTCGTCCCCGCGTGCGGAGAAGGGCCGTTCGGAATCTTAGTGGGTATCCGTCGGAATGGTTCCGAGGTTCCGACTTCCAGTATGCCTGGGGTATAACAGACTAAAGGCTGTGTGTGGAAAAGCCCACTGCCAGTCTGGAAAGCCCACATGTTGGGAGCCTCAACAAGTGGAGGAGACAGTCGGGTGGTGTTGGCTACAGGGATAGTGCGCACTGTGTCGTGGTTGGCGCGCACTGACTAGGAACTTCAGTGCTCCAGCCTTCCCCAGACAAGGTGCCCCGTCAACCCCAGATTGCCGGGCAATTCCTAGAAATTTTCTCTCCACTTCCCCAGGTCTTTTCCAGGTCCGGGAAGTTACATTCACATCATGGTAGCGTTGTGCCTTTTGCATGGCCCAGTGGAGAACTCTTTAACATGAACACAGCCGTCCTGATTGGTCAGCCTTGCATCAAATCCGTGCAAGGGAGTCCCTCCTCTCGACAACCTGAAGTCATCGCAACAATCTTGGGTTTCTTTCGGTATCATGGAGAGTGGCGAGGACCAACATACACCTGGCACCGTCGTCCTGCGCGAAGACGGGAGAGACCACCATCTACAATGAAACCGTCACGACAGCGGTCTTCAAGCGAGAGACCGGCAAGGACTAGCACATCATCCTTGCGCTGCAGACCGGCCTGCTCACCCGCTGGGCCGACCGCGGCGTGCTGATTCTTAACACATGCCTGACGGTGCGGGTCCACGAGGCCAACTCTCACTAGAACCGTAGCTGGGAGAAATTCACCCAGAAGGTCATCGGTCTGGTCGCCGCCAAGCGCACCCGGGGCGTTGTGTTCATGGCATGGGGCACGCCCGCTGCCAAGCGCGTGCTCAAGGTGGACGCAAAACGGCACCTCGTGCTTAAGAGCGTGCACCCGAGCCCACTGAGCGCGTCCAAGGGATTCTTCACTTGTGGGCACTTCAAGCAGGCGAATGAGTGGCTAGCCAACGACCCAAACGACCGCTAAACCGGTCTTCAATAAAGAAACGCTTCATCATGTACGCCATCGGCCTCGGCGCGGTCCCATACACGGCGGTCTTCGGGACCTTGCTAAACGCCGCTCCGACCGTCCATCGAAGGCCTCACCTGCACTCTCGATTCTAATTCGGCCAATACCCCGTCGGGCGACAATGCCCAGTCTCTTCTCCCACCGTTCCAAAACACTTTTTCGCCTCCGAGACATCGGCCGTTTGCCAAGGACGTCCAAGACACCGATCCCGACCCTATTGCCTGGTCGGCTCCGGGGGGGGCGGGGGGGATACTCGAGCCTGTTTAGGAAGGGCTGATCAGCATGGCCGATGGGGGCAGGTTGCGCAGCATCAGGAGCAGATGAAGGAGAATCCGGCGTTGAGGGCGCTGGAACTGAGCGAGATATACGACGTCATGCAGAAGCTCTGGCGGGCTGTGGCGAGAAACAATATAGGGGCAAGGACGAGTAATCCAATTACGAGTCGAAGGAAACCTGCCACCTGGACAAGCTGGCAGACCTGTTGGCCATCGCGGCCGAGCTTCGGTGTGCAGCCGCGGTTACCAGCTGCTCGTGGTCGGCGTGGTCGAACCCATCCCCAACGCGCGGGAGCAGGTACGACAACATCGAATAAAAGGGGGAAATGGTAAATAGAGGAACTGGGTTTTGCGTCGGGAGAAAAACCGTGACACCATTGGCTCGTAAGACGGAGTGACAAACGCAGCCGGGTTGCCCAATGGGGTTTCTGCAAAGTCTGTGTTTGACAGATGTTGCCGAATCTGAGCGATTTGATTGGCCGAACAAGCACAAATGCAACACATCGACCATAAGCCGGTATGAATGTGTTAAATTTAACCGTAGGTCTCTCCCAATTTCAGATCTTGAGGTCACGGAGAAACTCAAGTCGAGGATCTGACACTATCTCAAAATTCTTTTATGTTCTTCTCCGATACCTTTGATATATAAAAAGCCTATGTCCCCATGAGCAGTGTCCTCCGACCATCCTTCCCCATGAACATCACACCCCCTCAGCAAGCCAGCCTCTACAATGAAACTCTCTCCTACTTCCCTCGCCCTCCTACTGGGCACGTTCACCTCCCACTCTCTCGTGCTAGCAGCAGAAGGCTACTGCAGCACCACATCCCCGCAGCACGTCAATATCCAGTCGGGCGGTATCGTGACGACGTACCGACTCGACATACCCGCCATTTCGAAAAGCGGCAAGCTCAGCACCAACTGCATCATGAACTCGGGAGCAAAGGGTACTGGTGTGGGACAAGTCCAGACCGCGTGCAACGAGTGCTACGGCGCCAGCCTCGACGTCGACAACGACTACGGTTCGAAGACCAAGGACGCTGTCAAGGTCATGCAGAAGAAGTTGGGTCTGAAGGGGAGCAATGTGGATGGGATCTATGGCCCACAGACGGGTGGTCTGATGAAATTCTACGGGTGGTCGAATAAGGATTGGAAGTGTGTGAGGGCGGGTATTGATATTTAACTGTCCGGGTGTCCTGCCTGTTCTCATCGTCGAAAAGACGTTGTCAACTAGTAGCAAGGGGGAGGTGAATTTACTATAGTATAATGGCATTCGGTCCTTTTGAGCGTATTAAATATGCGGGAGCAAATATGCGAGAGCCGCACTGTGCACGGCCGCGCTTCTGTCCGTTTGTTGACTCTGATGCGGATACTGATGCTGATGCTAACTCGGTTCGTGTTGCTACTACAGTTCTCTTGACCTCGGTGGAGTTGTTGTTGACGTTGTTGAGGTTGTGATATCTCGGTATCCATCTCAGTGGTTGCGCTTATTGTTCTGGTTGTTGTCACGTCCGCCACCCTGTCCACCTTGTTGGCCATCACGAGGACCGACTTACAGCCCTATACCCCTTCAAATATACATTCAACGCACTCCAACTTCTACTTATATACCAGACACTTCGACTCCCCTCTGATGCCACTAGAAAAAAATACTGAATGCCTTTTCTTATTCAAGCGAGGCGTGGGTATCGAGCAGTTTGAGGCATAGGCCGTGACCGAAGGGCAGACAGAGGGATCGTAGTCTAAGGTGCTTGAGGCAGCCTTCGGCTCCGACGTGGCCAAGTCCGCCGCCGATGTTGTCCTTACGGGCTCGCACCTCAAGGGGATCCAGGACGCCATCACCATGAGCAAGCGCGGGCATATAACCGGATCCTGTTCAACTTTGGGTGGTTTTTTGTGTACAACG
Organism: Apodospora peruviana; assembly: GCA_033439685.1. NCBI lineage: Eukaryota > Fungi > Ascomycota > Sordariomycetes > Sordariales > Lasiosphaeriaceae > Apodospora > Apodospora peruviana. The sequence continues at coordinate 602,677 of JAUEDM010000009.1, forward strand.
TTGTTGCGATAGGGTTTCTTCGTCGTCGTCGCTCTGGTTTAGCTTGTCTTACTTGACGCCGGGGGCGGAGGAGTCCTAGCCAACAACACCCCCCCCCCCCCCCCCTCCCCCCCGAAGTCGGCTCCAGCACCACCTGATGACCCCCAATATAACCTGTTCCTTAGTCAGCATCTGTTGCGTTCGACGTTTAACGCGCAGACAATTATACCATTGGTTCGGTCAGCCGAAGCTCTTTTGAAAAGGCGCCGCCGCTTATTGTGGCGGCGTGGCCCTGCTCTCTTCGTCGCTCATTGACAAGGTTGCATCAGAGCCTCGATGGCCGTAGCCGTGATGTCTTGGACCAGTCGAGACACCATGGCTGATATCTCCGGCATATGTGACTCTGGTGACTGGTTCTAGGACCGTGTGACTCTGGTGACTGGTTCTAGGACCGCGGGACTGGTGTTGGAGTGGGCCAGAGGGGGATCACTAGGCCTCTCTAATAAGGGAATGAAGCAGGTTTGCTCTATAAGCCCTGGGGACGTTGACGTTACCAGCCCAGGCGCGAGCGATATGAGTGGGAAGAGCGGCCAGGAGGATGAGGATGAAACTCCAGCTACGTCCAAGAAGGCATTCAAGGTGGTGCAGACGCCTACCAAGGCGATTACTAAGAAGCAGATGAATTAGCGGAACATTGCCGCGGTCGGCCGTTAGAGGATCAACGGCGGGCCGCCGGGGGGAGGCCTTCTCAGCAGGGCGTCAACGAGCACCCAGGCCCAGGTCTGGGTGCCGTCGGGGGTGGTATGTTCGCGCCGTCGTCGTCGTCGTCCTGAATCCCGTCCTCAGCACCGCCGGGCGGAGCGGATGATAAAGCGCCTTGCTGACCTGGCACTCATCAAACACCTCCTCCCATCTCTCGCAGCGATCAGGATGCTGCATCTTGCGGCTATGATTAAATCCTATGCAAACATTCTTAACCTCCTCAGCATCAGAGATCCGGCCCGACCTGTTCTCGCCCAGCATGAGCTTGAACATGGCCGCACTAAAGTCGGGATCTCTCGTATGTCTTGTACTCCGATCCCGACTCGGACAACAGCTCGTCGTTGGCGTTGTGCGGGGAGCTGCGACTTACTAGGACCGTTAGGTAGAAGGTTATGCGGAGATTGTAGAGCTCGACGTAGGTTCTGGACGTTCTTTTTGTGGATTTGTCGAGGGCTGCACACATAAGGGTTAGTATGGGTGTTTGGGTAGGGTAAGGAAGTAACGTACAGCCGGAGTAGATGAAGCGCAGCAGAGTCTCGACGTCCTCGGGCATCTGATTGTGCAGGTTGACGACGTTGGTCTGACCATCCTGTCGTCATTAAAACCAGGACGTGATTAGCAATATTGGTCCCGCTAAAATATATCAAAAACGTAGTGTGGACAAGAAATACGTACCGAGTCGTCAGGAGAAACGCCTTGGTGAACCAGCTCGACCACGTGCAGAGGATGGTGTGATGCACCCGCCACAACTTCTTGGTGCATATAACGTATCGGCCCTTGGAGAGGCTGTATACATCAGAGGGAAAAGATGGTTAGCAGGTCGGGGATAGCTACAGAGACTGCACAAGGGTAGGGGTGTTCCTGGACATCGTTGGCAGAATTTCGGCGCTGCTCGATCCGGTGTGAGCCGCTCTGCTGCCGGCAGATTTCTCTTTCGAGGAGCAATGTTGGAAAGTCATGTTCTGCGTGAAGAGGCAAGGCTGGTGGGTTCAGGAATGTGCGGGGAGTACCTGCCCGGATGCTCCTTCTTTCCTTTGCAGGCTGGCATCACTGCCCCTGACAGGGTGAAGCTCGATATCGGACGGCAGGGACCTACCTAAGGCTTTACCCTAGAGCGCAGAGAAGCTTGCGGCGTCTGCCTCAGGCGACGAGGTTGCTCTCTGCTCGTGGACATATCTATCCAATAACTACCTGAGGTTACCTATGGTACGTAGGTCCTTCGAGTTTGTCCGAAGTTTGACTATCGTCTGAGATGGAAGACTGAAATGAAGCGTTTATTAGAACAGAGCTGAAATTCTACCATGATGTTATGGTCAGATCCGGTGGAAGTCCTGGGGGCCCCAAACTCCTAGATGCCTTCAAGGCACCCAGTGCACCGATATCACCTTGTTTGCTTGACTGAATTGGTCGTTACACATTGACTAGTGCTGGAAGATTCGGTTCAATGATACCATCTAATTTTCTTATCGGAACAGCAAGTGTTAAATCGTTTGCATTTACACGATATAGGACCTTTTCAATGCCATCCTGTCTTGCCTGATGGAGGGTCGGGTTTGCTATCAGATTCGCAGTCCGATACCAGCAATCAAGTGTTAGTGATATGGACCATTAAAATCCCTTATCTCAGGAGTGTTGCACAGCTTTAATCTGGTGGCTGCCTTGCATGTGAAAAGATACAAAAATTGCTGTGCCAAACGATCGGCGAGGGTGCCAAGACCTGTGGGTTGTCGTCATCTCACCCTCTCACACCGCACAAAACCGTTATCTGCGTTCCACCAGGTTGCCGATCGTTTCCCCCAACCAAGACTTCCCGCAGGCGTCCATCATGTCATAGGTGCAACCACAAACCACACCTTTCATCCGTTATATCAACTTTTTTTCTTCTTTGATCCGAACCCCAACTCTCTGTTTACCTTTAGTTTGCCAATCAACGACTCGCAGAAAGAGAGTTTCTCGTCTGTCGAACAGCATTCTCGCCCACTGGGGTTCTTCCATTAATATCTAGGAATTGCCAAACAAAGTATTTGCAATACCACCCAATCCAATCCAGTCAACAAGATGCCTGAATCTCCAGGTGTGTTCGACAACCCGCTAGAGCATGGCAATGACCACAGCCGTGACCGTCGAGAGTCCATCCTGTCCAATTTCCTGCCCGAGAACCTGCCTTCCTCCTTCCTCGAGACCGGCCCGATTGCCCGAGAGATTCTGTCAAGAGACATTGAAGAATGCTCCTCCTCCGACGGTGAGGACGACGACGACAACGCAGCCAATGCACCCCACCACCACCATGGATCCGGCGATAACGACTCTACCAAGTCTGGTCTCGCTCAAGAAGACGCAAAGCTGGCGTTCCACCCTAATGGCGTGGCATACGGTTGCGGCTTCTCGACGGTTCCGCTGCCGGGCATCGACCGTCCAGTCCCCAACCCGCGCGAGATCGAGGAGTCGCTGGCCGAGGAACTGAGTCTTCTGCGTGAAAACGGCATCATACAGGAATCGACTCGACCGCGACACGGCAGCATGGTGGGTAGCATCTATCGCGTTTTCGGTCACTCTCACGAGCACCTCCACCAACCGCAGTCGGGACCGGCGACCCCATTGGCAGGTCCAGCGAACGAGACAACTGCACTTCTCGATGGTGCCGGTGACGTGGAGAGACAGAATACCCCGCCGCCTGCAGAGATCCATCAGCTCTGGGAGGAGGCTGTCGCTGCGCAAAAGGTCAAGACGACCTGGCAGCACGAGGTCAAGACCCTCGTCAGCTACTCTGGCCCTCTGATCGCCACGTTTTTGCTCCATTACTCGGTGACTATCGGCAGTGTCCTTACTGTTGGTCGACTCGGGATGCTGGAGTTGGGTGCTGTGAACCGTGAGTGCCTACCCCTGACAACCCTAACCCTTCTGGTACTGACTTTGTGGGACCGTCGCAGTGGCCACAATGACGGCAAGCATCACATGCTACGTCCCTGTCCAGGGCCTGTCCACATGTCTCGATACGCTGTGTAGTCAAGCTTTTGGGTCTGGCCATAAGAAGTTGGTCGGGCTCCAAAGCCAGCGAATGACCTGGCTGCTGTGGATGTTGATGGTGCCTATCGCCGCGCTCTGGTGGTTCTCGGAGCCGGTTCTGGCGGCTCTCGTGCCGGACAAGGACACGGCCCGGCTCGCGGCTCAGTATCTTCGCATCTTGATTATCGGCATGCCTGGTGTCGCGGCCTTCGAGAGCGGCAAGCGCTTTGTCCAGTCACAGGGCCTGTTTCATGCGACGACGTACACCCTGCTCATCGGAGCTCCACTGAGCTTCTTCCAGAACTGGCTGTTTGCGTTCCATTTCGGCTGGAGCTTTGCCGGCGCCGCGATGGCGATGGCTGTTACGCAGAACTTGCTGCCGCTATTGCTGATGTTGTATGTCCGCTTGTTTGAGGGCATGGAATGCTGGGGTGGCTTTAGCAAGAAGGCGTTTAGTAACTGGGGTGAGTGCCAGCCTGGCGGGTCCCTATGAATGTCTCTCGAAGACCTAAATCACTGACGGGCGGTGGTGTCAAACAGGTCCGATGATCAAGCTTGCGTTTCCTGGCATGATCATGATCGAAGCGCAGTTCTCGGTCTTGGAAGTACGTGACGTCCAGGCTTTGGCAGTAAACTTGGTTTACTAACAGAACGCAGGTCTTGACCATCAGCGCGGCGTCCTTTGGAACTGCTAAGCTGGCCGCCCAGAGCGTTCTTGTCACGGTCACGTCAACAGCCTTCAATATTCCTTTCCCGCTCGCCATCGCCACCTCGACAAGAGTCGCCAACCTGATCGGAGCGGGCTTGAGCGATGCAGCCCGTGTCACGGCCAAAGTGGTATGTCATTTACCCAGCCCCTTGAGATCTGCTGTAGCTCACTAACAACTCACGCTCAAAACAGGCCATCGTCGCCGCCTGCGTCGTAGGCGCATTCAACCTCACCATCCTCGCCGGTCTCCGCGGCCCCATCGCCCGAGTCTTCACCGATAACGACGAAGTCATCGAGATCGTCAAGCGCGTGATCCTCGTCTGTGCCGTGATGGAGGTGTTCGACTCCCTGGCCGCTGTGTCTCACGGCATCCTCCGCGGCGTCGGCAGGCAGGCGATCGGCGGCTACGCGAACCTGTTCTCGTACTATGTCGTTGCTCTGCCCGTCGGCCTGTCCACGGCCTTTGCGCTGGGCTGGGAGCTGGCCGGGCTGTGGGTGGGCTTGACGGCAGGTCTCGCTGTCGTCTCTGGGCTCGAGATTCTATATCTCTACAACGCTAATTGGGAACTGGCCGTTTTGCAGGCTGAGAAGAGAATGCGGTCGGAGGATGTCAATAATTCGGAGCGGAAGCAGTCGAGGCATGAGGTTTAGTATGTGTCTAACTGTCTGGTTGTCTGAACGGAACGGACTCGCCGATCCAAGGTTTCGGCAAGACGGATTGGGAATTTTTGATCAAGTTTTCGTCTTCCACTGGCCACTATCTACTAGGTTGGCACGTGTGTGTGAAGAGTGGTCCGGTGTTGACAATGAGTACAATGATATGACGCTGCGTTTATGTATCTTTATAGGTTTTGGAGTTGGACGGCCATAAAAAACATTGGTGGAACACTTGATGCATAGCTAGGTAGTTGACTTCATTAATGATTATGAAACAAGCAAGTTTCAGGCCGAGTTGCTAGACAGATCATCCGCTCCCATGTATTTATATACAATAACAATGTTCTGTTCTTCGCTTAGACGCTGCTTCTTCATGCTGTCGGCTGCTTTCCCAAAGTTTGCCTTACGTTTTCCTCTGGCCCTGAGCTCCTCTTGCCTTTGCCGCAGCCAGGCACACAAACCAGCCGGCACTCAACAACACACCCTCCATTAGTGGGCTAAACAGCTCCGCAAAGTCCAGGCCCTGGTCAAGATTTCGCATCGTTTCGTTGGTGAGAGGCACCACGGACTGGCCCAGGGACTAAAGATCGGAGATAGGCAAAGAATAGGGGACCGAGTGGCATCGGCCGCACTGGTATGTGTTAGAAATGCCAGAATATTGAAGGCAACGGTTGTGCTTGCCCTAGCCAAGAATTATAACCCCCTTCGAAGCCGTTGCCGGTCGGAAATCCGATATTCTAGTTACGTCCTCGAAGAGCACGACTTTGTTGCTTTTCCCTCTCTGTGATCGCTCCGAGCCCGTCCTAGTCGGTTCGTAGCTGGCGTAGTAAAGTCAGTTCCAGGGTTCATGTTAGTGCCTGAAGAACCACCAATTTCCATAGGGAAGGCGGGCATTTTCTTACGTACGGAGGTGTCTCTCCGCTGAGACCACCATGCGTCTCGAGACGTGGCGGTACGCGTGGCTATGTAGACAGCCTCTCCTTGACCTTCAAAGGTGTCGGCGTTGCCACGCCGGCGCCATACGGTTGAAGACTCGTCAGAGACCATACGTATTAATTTCCCAGACGTCGGTCAACTTGACGAACCAGACCTTGTCCCAGCATGTACAGGATGTATGGAATTTTGTATGTGGCGTTCTAAGCCTCAATCCCGTCTTCCGTGGTCGGCTCAGTGTTCTCGTCTCCCTCCCCGCCCACGGCGGCGCGATTCTTAGTCGAGCTGTGTGTGTAGCAAAGGGCGGTAGGCTTGGACTTTCATCCTCGAGGGTCCTTGTCAATCCTCTGGCTTCGGTTGGTCAAGCTGTTCGAGCTGGACCACGTGCAGAGGATGGTGCCGTGCACCCTGCACTGCTTCTTGATGCACATGACACTGGCATCATGTCGTTGTGCATCGGACTGCTTGTGCTGATGCCCGTGGGCGAGATCGGGGCCGTAGGCCGGGTTTCTGCATCGGCGAACATTCGCCCTCGAAAAAGGCTGTATACATCAGAGCGGGAATGGTTATAGAGACTGGACAAGGGTCGGGGTATTACCTGATATTATTTGCAGTGTTACGGTTCGCGTTTACGGCCCAAGTCTCGGCCGGGGCAGTCATCGCCTTGACCGTGGCCAGCGTCTCCTCATCAAACCCGGTGAACTCTTCCTTCCGGGCCCCAGGGACGGGCTTGCGGATAGTAGGAGCCCCGCCGCTCTCGGGAGGACGCCTACGAGGATGACCGGTGCTGCCGGGAGGGCGACCGCGAGGACGACGAGTGCTAGTGGCAGCCGGAGCGGGGCGGGCGGCGGCCGCGGTGGAGGGACCAGCAGAAGGTCTTTAGTGCACTTGGGGGCCACGATGAGTGTGCTCGGAAACATGCTCCGGGCCTGTTATGGAGCACTCAATAATGATGACTGACGATGAGGAAACATTGCTCTCGTGAGTTTGCAACGGATGAGTGGACCGAGACATGGAAGAGCACGGCCGGGACGAATGGATGGAGAGACAGCTGAGAGAGGCAGCCTCCTTCACCTCGTTTATGCAGTCCACAAGGGGCGTATCACGGAATGGGATGGCGATGATGTCGTAGTAGGGGTCTTCCAGCAGCTGCTCGGGTAACTGGGCTCGGACGATGGCACGAAGGGTCTCGATGTCCTCGGAGGTGGTGATGACGCCGAGTCGCAAGAGCCAATGTGTTTACTCGCCGCTGATGATGGAGGGCGCCAGGCAGGCATCATTTGGCCGCCATTTGCTTCTCTTTCTCTCTCTCCCTTGACTGTCCGGCGCAGGGGTCGGGAGTAGGGCGGAATGGGAGTAGTATGATTGTCTTCCAAATGAAGAGTTGCCCTATGTACTCGGTTCCTGCAGGAGCAAGGGGAGGGGGTCGATGACAGCGAAGGGGTTTTCTGGGCGTTGTGTTGTGAACGGGTCAAGGCTCCATTTCCCGTCAGCCTGGGTCGGACAGAATAAGCCGATAAGGTACCTGATTGTTAAAAACAAACCACCCACATTCGTAGCACCAGCGACCGCCCTTAGTGGCGACACCGTAGCGACGGTTTCCCAGTAACCGTCACGATCAACGATGGCAAGTGTGCAGAGCCATGGCTGTTTTTTTTTTTTTACTATATGATTATTTTTCAATTCGTTGCTCCTTCTCCTCCTTGATCTCTCGAGCTCTTTGGTCATTCCTTGCCCAACCCATCGCTGTTTCATCTCCGGCGGCAGTTCCCGATGCTTGCACCGGATGTATACACTTCGAAGTATCACCTTTACCATTTACCATTAAACCGGCTTGGTACCTTCCCTCCCTACATACACCTGGGCGAACCGCATCTCAGGGATCACCAGGCGGGAATTGGCACGTGGGTATTCAAGTAGAATAAGGATGAAGTCGGGTTTAGCAGAATGTCGTCAATCCCAAATCAAATAATTCGAATGAAGTCAAAACCCAAGATTTTCTCGATTTTACACGAGTCTTCCTTAAGTCGAAAGTCTTCAAAGAGTCATTGCCACAGACAACCGTGTCATCTCCTGCAAAGTTCCCATATGAAGAAGACTTCAAAGCCAGGATTGACCACGCTATAGCCAATAGACTCGACCTAAATGACAATCCGGGAGGGTCAACTCGAACTGGGTTGATTCTTTTCAGTTCACAAACCGATGTGGATTTTACCTGCCGCAATCTGCCTAATCACTATCGCGGGCTCCCAGAAATGGACTTTAAGAGCAATGCTTTTCTAATTCGCCAAGGCGAAATTTAAATATCAAAATGTGAAGAAAGGATGAGACTCTCTAAAAGAATCTACCTAAAAGACTGGAAAGTTCAACAGACGTTTTAGCCTTACCTATTTTAACCTTTTCTTTCTTCCCCCTTCCCTCCCCTTCTTTCGGGTACAAGCTCTTATTATTATCGTTATGCTTCTGCACTTCAAAACAACGACACCATTACTATTTTTGTTCTTCAACACAGCGACTTCCATTGTCTTACCACAGACGAATCATTTTCAAGTTGTCAATAATCTAGAGCTTGAAAGCTCGTTTGAAGGATTCGACGACGAGGAAGAGAACGTTTAATTTTAAGATTTATAATAGTGTAGGATTAGTAACCGAAGGGTTCTTCGTTGGAACTTTTGTTTTGGTCCGTTTCACGTCTTGGCTGATCAAGCTACGCCGACTCCAGTGATTCGGTACAAAACATCGGTTCATACTGATGAGATATCATCAATCTCTAATAACGAGGTTGATGAGATATCATCAGTCTCTGATGATATGGCACCGACTATCATCAAATTTGGTCCTTGATCGCCAGTTGATCGACAATCGCAAGAGCAAAACCACAGTCCAGAAAAAGACCCAACCGATGAATGTGGGAATCCATCGAGACTTGTTTTTGGTTAAAATTATAAAAATATTCTTCACGCGCACGCGTGGAAGTCGTTGACCATCTCTGCTCGCCATTGATGGCGGCCGCAGCTCGGCAAAGCATTGTACCAGGTTCGGTACATGTCTTGTCTTTCCTTCTCTTCTTCCGTCAGGCTAGCGTAACCTTTGCTCTCCGTGTCTCTTTTCGAACACACTTCTCTTTCTCGCGAGCACCGTCTAGGTCTCGGCCATGGGTAATCTCTCTCACGTATAAGAATGTTTCTGCCTTCACTTTTACTTATTAAAGTACATACAAGACATTGCTTGCCATTCTTAGCACAGCCCAGGCAGCGCCCCGATATGCTCGCCTGCTCGTTGGCTGCGAGAACGTAGTGGTAAGACCACAAAGGGTTTTTAATCAAGTGATAAACGCAAGTATCGCAGCTAAGGCGCGGGTTCGCACGGAAGCGATAAGGCGGAGAGGGTGGCATTTTGAGCAATGGTGATACTTTGCTGGAATGTAGGCTGAAGAGTAGTAATACGTCGTGTCGTAGTAGCTCCCGGACGAGTTTGTGCTTCTTCCTGCCACTTTTCCAAAATGATGACGGAGCTAGTATGGTTAAATTTGGCATGAAGAATAATCTCGACCTAGTGGTCTGACGCAGAAAACCACCTCTTCATATCGTTATGCAACTCGCCTAATGACTCGGAGTCTCCCGCCTCAATAGCAAGTGTTGGCCAGGCAAGAATATTCATTACCCGTCTACCTCGCCTTGAGGGCAAGGGTCGCGCTCATCGCCACGTACGTTAGCAATACTACCGTCAGTTCGGCGGTTGCAAACGCGAAAACGCATCAATTCGCCGGGCTTGCAGGCGCTAAGGTATATTCGTATATACTCCGAATTGTTCGTTCTTTGAATCGAATCGACCCGTGGCAGATTGGTAAGACACTCGAAGACGAGATTCGGGTTCCCAAAATCTGTTAGAGTTTGGACGTGGCCGGACTTAAGAAAGTTCTGTGTGAGAACCTCTACGAAGGCATGCAGCAGGAATAGGAAGGTCGATGGAGCAATTAGTTACAGGGTTGTCGGCTTTCATGTTGCAAGATTGTACGTTCTGGTATATGGGAGCGAATGCTCGAGTTCTAGTTGCTCCGCTAAGTAGTCCAGATTTCCCATCCGGATTCGAGCATCGCGTTATGGCCGCAGAGGCCGTCGTACGTGAAAGTGTCCAGAGGCAGGGGTAACCCCATATACAGTGCCAATGATTGCAGTGACGCAGGAAATCACTGCGATGATATGCTTGTAGTCCGCTTTATACACCGACGTGGGAAGTCTTAGCAAGGATGCATATTGGCACTGGAGAAAGGGAATCGCAAAAGACGAACGGACGTGATTTGCAACTTGGAACAAATCATCGCCTTGGCCTGGCTGATCTTTCGCAAGCCGGAAGCTGCTTGGTAGACATATCTAAGGATCTCTCTGCCCTTGGCAGTGCCATTGGTGATGGCACGCTTTGCGTGCTCCCAATTGTCGTGAAAGTCCACTAGGGACAAGTTGTATCGAGTCAGTGTATCACCGAATTTCAGCACAGACAAGTCCGTGAAAACACCACGGAAGACCGCAGGGACATCCTCGCCGCTGCTCAGGGCCGCCGCCTGTTAGCTAGATTATAGTCGACGATTCCATGGTGGTCGTGGCAGGACATGTCATTGTCCAGTGACCATATTGTGGCAAAACCACATACCATACTAAACGGTTTGTCTCCGGCCAATCGTTGTTGAGCAAGCCGCGATGCGAGCTTGGTTAATTCTTTTGTAGAGTACTGTGTATCCAGACACCTAGTGAGCGGCAATAGCAGGTGCCGTTCCTCAATATCAGCTCCAGGACATATACCACCGTCGACAGGAGGAACGGGCAGAAAAGCTCCCATTATTTCCTCATTTGCCTCCGAACCGGCTCTGACCGAAGCGAAAGCCAAGGGTAAAAAGGCCCCGGCAATCTCGAAAGATGGTATGACTCCCGCTGCATTCTGAGTCACGTCTAAGACCCGACCGAGGCCACGCACATACTTCCGAAGTTCATTGAACGGAGTCAACTTGGCCTCGGCCTGTTTTTTGAATCTTCTCGGGTGTTCTGGCCGAATAAACACTATCAGGACCTACGAAAGCTTCTTAACGACCTGAGCACAGAGGTCATCAAAATGCTCGAGGTGAACAGATCTTTAGCAGAACATGGTTCACCTCAATATATCGACGTAAAACACGTCCTATCATTCACCAAGTCTGCCCGCTTGAAAATGATAAACAAACACAACAGTCCATAAAACGGATAGTGAGTGGACAAAAAGTCAATTATCCTGTGCACTTTTCATCCGAAGTTTCGTTCTGGCTTTAGTGCATGTGGTTTATGTCAACGTCCAGTCGTTGCCACGGCTTTCTCTTCTCCTCCTCTTCGCTCCAACCAAACAACCAAAACCTCAACTTAACTCTTTCCGAGCCCTCCAAACCAATCAGCCAAACCCAAAATCTCCCTCGAGTCACAAATCGCCGCTATTGTCATCACCACTAAACAATTATGCCAAGACTAAAACACCCGAAACTGTCGACGACCAACCCCATGCCATCGCCAAAGGCAACCACACCCACCACTGGCACCGCCGCGACATGTGGTGCATCTGTTATCCCAGCCAAACGCCCTGCTCCTCCTCTGACAGACCCGTTGCCAGAACTGTTTCCGCGCTCACCAGCGGCCGGCACCCTCCTCCAGTACAGATACGACTACGTCCAGTTTGTCCGTAGCAAGCGCGACCCGATCTTTGCGGTCGCTAAACTCCGCAAGACGTACCAGGCGCTAAGGGTTCGCAAGAGGGTCAAGCTGTGGGCCAAGTTCAAGGAGAAGTCGCAGGCAGGAATTGACAGAAGGCTGTCGTTGGTGGCCAAGGAGCTCAAAACAAGACATGGACTGGAGACGAAACTGATACCGCCCTCCGCCGAACCGACCACCACCGATCGCCAGCAGCAGTGCGGATTACGTCCCGTAGCCGCTGTTGACAACGAGGGTGACTCTCTTGCTGCCACCTCGCAGGGACAGAAGAGGCGGGCTGACGATCTCCCGGTGGAGAACCTGAAGAGGATGAGAATGATAGAAATTGGCAAAAGATAAAGGTACGGTGAGCGTTTCGTCTCGTGGAGCCAGCTATGTGTGTAGCTGACCATTGACGTGATAGGTTCTTGACGACCCTCTTCATGGACTGGGCTTTACTAACCGACTGAGCAGGGCACATTGGTTTTGGACGAAGATCCCTGTTGACTTCTTTTATCGGTATTTCGATCGGTTTCTTGATTGGGTTCAACTTGACAGGCGTATGGAGGAGCTATAGAGTGGTATACACGGCGCCGCTGAGCCGAAATCAGCCGCTCGCTGATCGGAGCCCCGCATTAAACCCTAACCTGTAAACTCGCCGCCGGCGAAATCCGCGAATATCTACGGTGGCTCCGGTGTGGCCGCCATGCTTATTTCTGTATATCTACGTCGCCGGCTGATTCGGCCGCTGATTCGCCGCGGCCCCCGGAGCCTCCACTATAATACAGGGCGCTAATGCGCCGTGGCCACACCACTACAGCGGGGCCGGCGCCGTAAGCAACCGCTAGTCGCGCCTTTCAGGGAGTCTGCGCCCCCCCGCTCCGCTCCAACTCTCCGTCCCCAACCTTCTCTTCTTTCCGGTACCGTAGGCCGGGCTTCCTTTACGCTATGGCTCTCCGGAAGCGACGAGCGCCGGCTTCAACGCCGGCGCCGGCCAGGCTATCGATCACGGTAGCTGGATCGGCCGGCACGGAACAACCCCTAACCGGCCAAAAGAGGCTAGCGCAAGTAAGGATTCCAGCAGCGCGGCCGGAACGCGCTATCGTCAACAACGCCGAGCTCCGGGCCAACGCGCAGAACATCCTCACTATGATTAAAGCGACGCGGCCGAAGAACACGTCGTCGGCGTACGAGCCGAAGCAGGAAGAATTCCGGCGGTTCTGCCGGCGGAAACAGTACCAAGACGGCGAGACGGTAACGGAGGATAAGCTCCTTCTTTTCCTTGTTGAGGAGGTTGTGAATCGGCCGTTACGGTCGCGGAGCCGGAAGTCTGACGGCGATGTGCCGCTCTCGGAGACTCGGCTTGCCTGGCGGTCGGTCCGGACCTACGTTACGGCTATTACCGACCTTTACCGATCGCAACGAGCCCTCGGCATGAACACCCACCCCTCGCCCCGAGAGGATAACGCCCGGGAGTATATTAAATCTCTCCAACGCCGGGATACGGAGCGGCAGAAAGCCAACTACGCCGACAAGGGCCGAGATACCGTTCTTGACGGCTATTCGGAGGATGACCTCAAGCGGGTTGCCCAGGAGTTGTGGGGCCATACCGGCCAGTCAGCCGAATGCCACTTCCGGACTCTGGCCGATATGCTTCTCGGCCATTATATGCTTACCCGCGGCGGCGACCGACGGAGCCTTGAGATCTCGGACCTCTTTACGTTCGAATTCGCCGGCGAGGGGCCCACTCGGTGTATGCCGCTTATTACCACCACGCGAGCCGGAAAGCAGAACCAACACGGCCGCTTGGAAACCGCCGGCGCCCTTCGGAGCCGAGACCCGCTTATTTGCGTTCTTGGCGCGGTAGCCTTTTACCTCCTGTACCGGTGGGACCTTACCGATGAGCCGTTTCCCTGCTTTAAAAGCCGAGCGCAATGGTACGACATCCGGCTGTTGAAGAGCACCGAGGCCGGCCCCGCCTCCGCGTTAGCGTATAATAGCCAGCGGGATTGGGTTATTAAGGCGTTTGCGTACGCCGGTATCCGGTCGAACAAGAAGACCCACGTTAGCCGGAGCTCTGGAGCGAAGACGGCGGAGTTGAAGGGCGTAAGCGAGGCGCAGATTCGCCGTGCCGGCCGGTGGAACCAAGAGCAAATGATCGGCTGTTACCTAAATTCACTACCCCGGAAGTTCATGCGGACCATGGCTGGCCATCCGGCGCAGATGGGGGGCTTTGAGATACGCCGAAGCCGAACGCCGCCTCCGGACTCCCTGTTAGCGTTGATCTGGCCGGAGTTAAGCCAGTGGGCAGATAAGTTCGGCCCCGGCCCGGAGCAAATACACGACCTTGCGGCGGCCGGCTTCACAAGCTTGTTATTCTACCTCCGAGAGGTGATTCTGGAAGACTCGGTGCCGTTGATGCGCCAGTTTCCGGACTCCGCCGTGTGGAACCATCCGGTATTCCAGCACAAAGATTACCGGCCGTATGCGCACCGCGTAGCGGTAATAATAGAAGAAGGCGAGCGGCCGAGCCAGTTGGCCGTTCTGACGCAGGCTTTGCCGGTCCTTACCGACTACCTAAAGACGGCCGAAGCCCGGAGTGAGGTCAAGATATTGGAGCTTTCAACGGCCCTAACGGCCGAGATTCGTACGGCAGAAGCACGGCTAGCCCTAACCTATCAGTCTTCCTTGCGCGACCTCCTTGCCGGAAGCGTTTTCCAGCTGCAACCACCACCGGCACCAGCACTAGCATCGGCACCGGCTCCGGCTCCGGCACTAGCATCGCCATCAGAAAGCTGTTCAAGCAGCTCCAGCCGGCTAAGCTGCTCCAGCCAGCCAAGCCCAGAGCCGGAGGCTGCGGAGCCGGAGACTACGGAGCCGCCGAAACACCGCATGAGCCGGGCCGTCAAGACCGTAAATGACCTTTGGCGCGAGTGGACTACCGGCTTGCGGGGTAGCCCTTCGATCACGGCTTTGGATAATCGGTGGGGGAGCCGGTGGCGTGCCGGCCGTCAGGCCGAAGTTCAGTGGTATTCTTTACGGCTGGAAGTCATCCGAGAGATCCGGCGAGTTGCCGGCTTACGGCGGTTGAGCGAAGAATCGGCGATGTTCTTTGTTGCGGCCGAACAACGGCAATCTAACTGTTCTCTGGATTTGTATTGCAAGCGGCTCCGCGCCAACAGGAAGACGAGGGAGGCCGGCGCCGGTGATAAGAAGGGTGGCCGGCGGCGCGATAACGGCACGGCGCCGGCGGTAACAAGCCTTCCGTAGATAGATTTAGTAATTGAGCCGTTGTTGCAATACAGTTTGGGCCTGGAAACGCTGTTTTACTACGTAGATTGCGCCCAATTGCTTGTGTTTAGGGGCTTCAGGGGCTAAAAAATTGCATATATAACCCTAACCCTGCGCAGACGTAGACATCCTTGGGATATTTACGGTCGCTGAGGGCACGGCCCCTTTTTGGCTGCGAAGAGGCGCTCAGCCGCTGATTCAGCCACCAATTGGCCGCCGTAGATATACCCTTGATATTTGGTGTGGATTCATGGCGATTGGGCATCTTTTTGGGGGGGGGCTGTTAATGATGAGAGATATCCTTTTTCTTGCTCCCCTTCACTCCTCCTCTCTGTTATATTTGCTCTCGCCCTTGTATATCTCCAGATTTACCCTAGTAGTTCGCCAGAATACGTATGGCTTGTAATAATAACGGTCTTCATCCAATGCGTTCAATCAAGTTTAACAGAACTGGCATAGGGACGTATCTGTCTGTAGTCTTGTACCCGATCTCCTCAAATCAACCTCACCCTTTCCTCTGTCGGAGAACACGACCCCCAAGCAGCCTGCTCCAGCTGCCCTATAGCCAAACGTTCATAGTGCAGACCACTATCCCAAGCTAACATGACATTGAGCATCCTCCATCGCTGATTTGTATTAATATGGAACCTCAGCTTCCAGTCATTATACGCCTCCCAAAGCTTGATATCCTCGCCTCTAATCTCATATGTGGAATCCGGGACATCCCGATTGATAACACTGGTAGTATCCTCCCGATAGATATTTGTTGCAGACAGCCTGATCAGTCGCAATTCCGGAATACAGCTGAGTATCGACTCGGCTTCAATAGCGTAAAACATTCCACACGTATTGCCTCCCAGGGAGATGGCGACTGCGTTTTGCCCATGCATGGCAGCACCCTTCTTGTCGAAATGGGTCATGGGATCGAAGTATCGTCCTGTTAGAAACGTGAGGCGAAAGTGAGAGATCTTCCCGACTTGAGCCGTAAATGACAATGCTATGCCTGGCGGGGCCTCGGTGCTTCTGTTGTAGGGCTGGGCAGGTTCTCGGATTGTTGTCCATCGCCATTCTCCATTTCCGGTATTGGTGATATTCCGGTTTGCAATGGCTAGTTGCTGGATTACCTTCTCCTTTCCCAAAACTTGGCAATGTAGTGTGCGAGTATCGGGCTGATGACTTGCTGGTTTTGGAGGTTTTGGACGGCGAAGCATTTTACGGAATGCCGACCATGAGTCCCGCGCTTTTCTTCCGGTAGTAGTCGAGTCCTGAATGGGTGTGTACTCCTCTTCAATCTTCCAATCGGTGACGAATGTTCTCAAATCGACCAAAGCATCGATGTAAGCCAGGTTATAAGAGACGGGTCCAACCCAGCCCATCCACGACCATGACGGGAAAGATGATACCAGAGACGATCGTGGCTGAGGCCTTCGCTTTGTTCCACCCAGAGGAATCCACAGCAAAGCCCAGTCGAAAACCTGTTCCGATAAACCATGAGTTATGGTCCATCCTGAATGCTGCTCCAAAGTCGCTGCAATCCCAGAAAAAGCCGCCATGACGTCGTCTGGATAGGTCAGCTGCTTCCATGAGTAATCCTGGACGACCTGGGCGTAGAACCGGAAAGCCGCATCCCACTCCATTTCCTTTACGGTCTCGCCCCAACCACGGACTGTCGACATGATGGTCAAGCTCAGATCGATGTTCTCTGGCATCTGGAAAAGGGGCTGAAGCAGTAAGGACTTGATGGGCGGTTCTTCACACCACAGCTCCTTCTGGCATTGAAAGTAGACCTGCTCGTCGAGAAAGCACAGAACACGCCGAGATAGATGTCTCTCCTGGAATGTCCAAGCTCTTGAGTTGTACACCGAACGGTCAATGGCTTTGAGCACAAGATCTGGACGCGCAGGTCGATTGAGCTGGGCCTCGGTACCCCAACGTCTCGGCCATCGAGATTTGCTTTGCACGCCTGGGAGAGGGGAATCGGCGGCCTTGCTGCTGGCGGCAACAAGAGTGAGAACGGCGCTGGTGTAAATTGTGGCCATGTGAGCGATTTGGAAATGCTTGACGGCGAAGTCATCCTGTGGGATGCACAGCGCATCTACCCAGAGATAGCGCTCGCCCATGGAGCGGACGACTGTGATGGCGTCGCGAATCACGTTGGGTAGTTTCATCTCGGGAAGTCCGTTTGGTTGAAGCAGGTCGGGAAGGTTCGCGGTGGTTGTCTGGAATTGTTGCACCTGTCCCCAGACATAGCTCAGAGCCACATAACGGCTGGCCGAGTTCGCTTTGGTAAGACATAGACTGCGAGTGTCGACCAGCAAGGTGTCGATCACTTCTGGTGATTGGATCTGGCGCGCGCAATCGTCGCCATGTTCCTGTTCGCACGTCCGGAGCCACAGTTTCGCAAGCCCCCAATTGAAAGTGTCTGTTGGCGGTGATCCAAGGTCGTCCCAATCCTCTCGGTTGCTTTCCTCTCCCATATTAGATGGTTCGATGATGCGAGGTTGAGATCTTGCGACTGGTCTGACGGCTGAAAAGAGTCCATTCTCTGGAGTAGAAGTCTACACGGCTGATTTAGCTGTGTTTGCCCAAGCCACACGCTCACGGAGATAAGCCTAAACTTTTGTTATTGGCCTAATGCGATTACGCTATCACATATCTTCAGAACCAGGAGAAAAATGCGGGGCACGAAAAGGGGGAGGGGGTAGCTGCAGTGATGAGACTCGGACTCCGGAGAGACTTCAACACCAGAACACCTGCTCGTCTATCACCACGATAAATCAAATACTAATTTGGTTCAGCCATGGGTTATCACTGCTCTCGCTCTCTAGACGCGTACGCGTGCACCCCACCACCCGTCGCGTTTTATTTCGCCGAATGGCTGTGCCGTTGGTCGGCGATAAATCCTTCTTCGGCGTTTGGTCCAGGATCGACATAAAGACCTCAACAGGTTCCACGAGTTCCAATCCGACTAACAGTTCAACTCTATTTACTTTCCAGTGTTGGCGTTTACCTGAATCACAATGACAGTTCCCCAGCAGCGACCCGTTACCCGCAAGCAGATCCAAGCATCCAACGCGCACATCGACCCCGCTGAGCCAAACTGCCCCCGGACCGCCGTCTTCGTCGGAGGGACCGCCGGCCTGGGCGAGGCTGCACTGCATGACCTCGCCCTACGTCTAGGTGCTGCCCGCGAACACAATCGTGACGTGAGGAGGCCGGCGCGTATCTACGTCGTTGGCAGGCACGCGTCAGCCGCGCGGGTCAAGGAATCCCTCGCCAAGATCAAGGCACGAATCCGAGCTGGAAATCCGGACGATGACGGCGGAGTTGAGCTGATCTGGACTCCAGGCGAGGTCTCGCTGCTGGCAGAGGTCAAGCGCATCTGCGCCGAGCTGAAAGAAAAAGAAACATCGCTAGACCTTCTGTTTCTGTCGACCGGGTACGCCCCGTTTGGTGGTCGAGAAGGTAGATTTTCCCTCTTCCCCCTGTCTTACAGGCAAAGGCCTAACAGTGGGATGATAGAGACGAAGGAAGGCCTAGACACCGCCCACGTTCTCGGGTACTACGCCAAGATCCTCTTCGTCCAGCACCTCCTCCCACTCCTCCGAAACGCCCCAGCGGCGAGAGTGGTCGCCATCCTCGCCGCAGGCAGGGAATCCGCGTCGTTTGGCTTCGACGTCAACGACCTAAACCTCGAGAACCTCGATAAACCAACCAATAGGTGGTGGTTCCTGCCCTTCGGCGCGCGGTGCCAGGTCCACAACGTCACCATGTTTACCATGGCGATGGAGCAGATCGCCGACGACGAAGCCAACACCGGCATCACGTTTATTCATGCGAGCCCCGGGCTCGTTAACACGGGTAACCTCAACCGCGGGTGGCAAGGCCGGTGGTTCCTCCAGATTCTCGCGAATATTGTTCTGGCGCCGGTGTTCTTGCTGGCGGGGTTCAGTCTGCAGGAGTCGAGGGAGCGGATGATGTACCTCATGACGAGCGCAAAATATGGCGGTCGTGGTGTGCCGCTTTCGACGACGCCTGGGGTGGTGCCTGGTGTGACGACCAGGAGCCAGGAGACTGGCGGGCTATTTTTGGTCCATCAGCTATGCGGCAGTTTGACGGATGATAGGGTGCTGGTCGAGTTGCGGAAGCATGCTAAGGAGAAGATTTGGGAGAAGACAGAGGAGGTGCTTCGACCTTATGTTTGATTGCCTGTATGGAAGAAAGTGCCTACGGAATCCACGTCGGGCTTGTCAGCGCACGAAGGCTGAAAGCCAGAATCAGTCAAGGGTCTGCGAGCCAGGTGTGCAACAGCCGTCTGTTTTATTTTGTTTTGCAGTGGACATGACCGAGCGAGCCTATGGCGGACAGGCAATTCATACCTCCGTTGAACTGAGGCCATGGCGACGGGCGTGTGTCCGCCTGGAGCGCGGGTATTATGTGTTTGGTCTCAGTCGGAACAACGGCCAATGGCGGGTCCCCATAAAACGTCGAGAAAGGTTTAGTTTGTCGACGTATCTGGAATGCCGATCACAAGTTTGAGGATGACGAGATCTACGAGGATGAAGATGAAGAGGACGAATATGAAGATGAAGATGATGAGGACGCAGACAAAGACGAAGACATTCTCGACTGTGGTCTCAAATCCGCGGAGGTAGACGAGCTCGATAACGAGTCCATTTTCGACGATAACGACGACGACGACGACGATAATTACGATGACCTTGGTAGCGAGGAGCTATCAAGCTATGAAAAGGATGATGAGCAACCGGCATTCAGACACCGGATTCACACGACAAGACGGAGCACCCGAATCACAAAAGCCCAGGTCACAGGGTTAACACTAAATATACTTCGCTTCACGTAAATGCCGTTGAAGGGGCTGTAACATCGTGAGCAGGCATGAACATGGCTTCAAGCGGCGTTTTTACATAGTTCGCCGCAAAGTCAGGGCCTTGAGTTGTTTCGCCTATGATAAAGGAGGGTTCTCTTTTGTAATACTGCATACTTGTTTTTTCATCCTTCCAGTCCTTGGACCAATTCACACACCTGCAAATAGCTTCTGATAGAACCATTTGCAACATTAATTACGTCTAGATAATTCTTTTTTTCTTTGCTACTGTGACGAAAATTTAGTCACACTGGAGTTTACCAGTAGGGGTGGTAGAGATCTACTCTAACCTCTTCTTCATTCTACTTTTCACCTAGGAAATATCAACGATACGGTAATATAAAACAAGCAATATGAGTCAATAAACACCTATCCTACGCCTATATGTACCAAATAAAATACCCAAAGCTACCAAATTATACCCAATGAACCGACTTCCTCCTGCTCCGGTGCTGCTGAGACTCCCGCACCAAAACACCGGGCATCTTTGCAACAATCAGTGGCACCATGTTCGGCGCCCGCGCGATCCTGTCGTCCATCCGCCACTCCCAGCGCGATTTCTCGACCACGTCCCCGCTCTTGCGCAGCCGCGCTCTCCATCCTTCCACCCAGATCCACGCGAGGCGTAGGTCACCGATAGCTTCGATCTTGCCAGCATCTTCGTCGTCGTCGTCGTTATCCAGCTCGACTTCGGACTGGATGGAGTGGACGCTGCTCATGCTCAGTTTACTAGTGCGGACCTCTTCACCCTTCAAAACATACACATCATCATTCTCATCAAAATCATCTTCATCCTTCCTCGTAGATACCGGATCTCCTCCGGCTATAGTACCGCAAGTTATGATAGTAGCCCCCGCCTCTCCCGAGCGTGGTCAATGCATGGAAGTCGACAACCCCATCGGATCACTGCTCAGCAACGAACTGTGCTCATCTTCCTCTTCCTCATCACCACCATGACCGTTCCCATCGTACTTGGTAGATGAGCTCGTAACGCGCAAGGAACTATGCTTCAGCGAAGAACTCGGCGACACTCGTCCAGGATTGTTGAAGATAAGGTTGGCCGTGCTCGCCGGCCGTGATGAGCGCACAGGACTATCATTCTTGGCGTACCAGCCCACGACACCATCAGCGCTATCTCGCGTTGATGATGCCCGGCTCCTGGACGGCTGTGTTTGGGGTTGCTGCTGCTGCTGCTTCTGCTCAAAAATATTCCTCATCCTCTGGAACAGACTTCCACCTCCACCTCCGCCACTCCCAGCCGAGGTTGGGGTTGGGGTGGGAGTGGGGCCGCCATCCTCTTGACTGCCTGTATTCAGAGAATCTGCCGACTCGCCCCCCGCTCGCTGCTGCCACAGTCTCATCGGGCTCGGAGCAAGCTTGCTGCTCCCTGGTTCTTGTTCATCCTGGCCACCAGCCCCTGGATTGTATTCTGACGAGAGATGGGAATCGCCCCGCGGACGACCGGTAATAACATTCAGCCCGCGGAAGGGGCTGCCAGTGTTGGTCGAAGGCCAGCTATCCCGGATGACCGGCTCGTGGTTGTCGGCGAGCAAGGACGCGTGCACCGGTGATGACGGGGACGAAGAGAGGGTTGTTCCGCTGCGCAGGGACATTGGAGTCGACTCATTTCTCGTGTGCCAGGTCGTGTTGGTCACGTCTCGAGGGGCGAAACCGTCGTCATCGTCGTCACCATCTCGATCGTGATCTTGATCGTGGTGGTTAAGTTCATGTTCGGGAGTCTGCGGGCGCTCGCGCTCGGGGTTATGTCGGCTCGCGGCGAGTCCTTTTGTGCCTGGGGATAGGATAACAGCATTTGCACTGCTGGGCAGGATGGTGCTGTCAGGCCGTGGAGTTTCCTCTCGTTGTTGATGTTCCTCAGCGGGCTTATAATCTTCAACCGTCTCGTCAGCCCAGCTATTTCTCATGCTGTGGTGACTGCTGTGGTAATTTTCCATTCCGGAAGAGACCACAGGTGTCTCGGGCTCCTTGTCAGAGGGTGCTTCATATTCCTGGGCATGTTGCGCTGAAGATGCGTGAACCAGTTGGACACCCTCGTTCAACTCGTCATGTGGGGTGTTGACCTCTCGAACAGGGGTATCAAGGTCTTGCTCTTCGGAGTCGTTGTCGCTGTGCCCCTCGTCGTCGAAGAGGTCGTCGTGACCTCGCACGGTCCGGGAGTGCTCGTCCTCGAGCTCATATTCGTGTTGGCTTGACTCGTAGCCGTTGTTGTCATCCTGCTCGTCGACAGACTCCTCTTCGCTAGCTTGAGCGGGCTGGGTGGCCTTGGCGTCGAGGTCCTGCTCTCCACTCACGGTATCCGGCGTTTGAAGTGTAACGGAGGCGGCGAGAGGTGTGAAGAATGGGTCCGGGTCGGCGTCTGTGTTGGCTGTAGGCATCAAGCTTCCTGCTGAGCTAGCACCCGCCGCTTGGCCGGAAACCTCTTGAACATGCGGTCTGTGCTCAAAGTAGTCCGTCTCTCTGTATGGATCGTACTCGGCGGGTGTCTCGAAGGTCTCTGCTGGCGTTTGAAAAACACTGTCCGTCGGGATCTGCTCTGGCTCCATGTCGGACTGGGACTCGATGGCTTCTGTGTGTTGCTCGGAGGCATTGTCATCCCCGTGGATTGAGTCAAACTCGTGGTCTTCCTCTTCTGGACTCATGTTCATGTCGGCTTCGAGCTCTGCCTCAAGGCTTCGTGCTTCGGGGTGTTGTTCCGAATGGACTTCACTCTCCACCACATCTGGTTCCTCTTCATCAGGCTGGGCATATGCCGAATCCTTGCCAGCAACGGCGTCGTCGTAGCCTTGCATATGGGCATGGACTTCTTCCGCTTCTGCCCCACTCTGGTATGGCTCCTTCTGTGGCTCTTTGTTGGACTCCGAATCGAGCTCCTTGCTCATTTCGAGTCGCACGTCATTATCCTGCCCGTCACTGTGATAGTCTTGGAGGATTTCGGTGTCATGCTCCATGTCAGACGCTTCTGCCTGATCAAGCTCATGATCAGTGATCTGGACGTCCTTGGCCGGCGCCGGCGATATCGTCTCCACTGAAACACCTTCCTCGTGCTCGTGAGCTTGCCTGTGCTCCACTTCTCTTGGCATATCTTCCGAGACAACCTCCTCGGGGCCATTGATCTCCTCGGGGCCATTGACCTCCTCGGGGCCATTGATCTCCTCGGGGCCATTGACCTCCTCGGGGCCATGGAAGTCTTCAAGTGAAATATGCGCAGGGAGCTCTGGGCTCTCAGCGACACCTTCCTTGTGGGCTTGCCTGTGCTCCATCTCACCAGACACATCTTGTGAAACAATCCCTTCGGGACCCTGGAAGTCCTCCTCATCCTGGGTAATATGCGATGGGAGTTCTGACTCCTCTGTATGGCCCACATCGTGTGCTTGGCTATGCTCCATATCTGATGGTATATCGTTCGAGACAAAATCTTCTGGGGCATGGAAGTCGTCCTCATCTTGAGCAATATGCGCGGGGACCTCTGGCTCCTCGGCAGTGTTTTCTTGTGTTTGACCATGCTCCATCTCCTCGAGGATATCGCCCTGTGCAGCATCCTCTCGGCCAGGGAAGTGTTCCCCGTCATGAATAACATGCGCTTGGAGTTCAGTTTTCTCGGCAACACCCCTGTCATATGCATGACAATCCTCCATCTCTACCGGTATGGGAATGGCTTTCGAGACAACCTCCGAGTCCCTGCGTGGGAACTCTTCCTCATCATCCGTATCATCCGCCGGAAGCTTTGTCTCCATGGCAACATCCTCCTCCTCATGGGATTGACTGTGCTCCATCTCCTGGGGCATATCCTTGACGACAGCCTCCTCTGCATCGGGGATGTTATGGGATTGACTGTGCTCCATCTCCTCGTCGGGCATGTCTTTGGTGACAACTTCCTCTTCAGCATCTGAGAGAACATCATCCTGGTCGTGGTGAGAATCGTGCTCCCCAAAACTCGAAGCGGTTGTGTCGGCAGTATGCTGAGAGTACTGATGGGTGGTGTCAAAGGACGAGTCCCCATCAAACGGCGTCCCATCCGACATGACATCCACCGGGCTCGTCTCCAGCATATCCAACTCGTTGTGGACGAGCTTGCTCATAAACTCTATCTGGGCAACGGGGGTAGACACGCTATGAACGACACTGTCGATGGGAGAAGCGGGCCCATTGGCCTCTGCGTGTGTCTGGCTCACCGCCGGTGCGCGGTCAAAAGCTTGGTCGTGCGTTGCTTCGGAGACACCCCCTGCTGCCTGGGGATCATCGGGTAGGTCGTTCTCTTGGGCGAGCGTGGTGGGTTCATTTGTCATAGCACCAATATGATCCGACAGGGGGCAGGCAGGAGACTTCGCTCCGAAAGCTGTCTCTGCTTCTGCCCACTCCTCTAGCGTCTCGATTGCCGTGGGATCCGGTTTCTCAACGACAATGCCAGCGTCGTCCGGCATATCGTGGCAGCGCTCCGACTCTGTGGTTGGGGAGGGTTGGGCAGAGCCAGGTTCTTCTCTTGGGGCACCCTCATGATGTGTGTTGATCTGCAAAGTGGGCGACCCGCTGGTGTCTTCACCGCCAGTGGCCGATCCTGTGTCCCCGTCGACAGTAACTTCCTCCTCAATTGTGTCCAATGGCGGCTCCATGTGCAGGTCACGGGCCTCGAGGCTCTCTTTTTCTTCATCATAGTCATCATCATCTTCTTCTTCCTCTTCTTCAGGGGCTTCAAGATCATGGGCCACTTCATCTTCTGCGACATGACCACTTCCCATGTCGTGCTGTGTGGTAAGCGCTTCGGACACCTCTTCTCCATGAGGCTCAGTTTCACCGGGATGGGGGAACGGCCAGCCGTCTGCCTCCGTCGTAGACCGGTCGAGGAATGGTGATTGTTCCTCCACCAGCTCTTCTTTGAGAGCCGGCACCTGTTCAGTCTCGGTTCCAACAGTCTCCGTCTCATTGGCCGGCGGCCCTTTGACCTCGGGCTCGTTGACCTCTTCTCCTGCAGCAGAGGCTCGCGCCAACTCCTCTCTTCTCCGCTGCTCCCACCAGGCTTGGTCAGAACCAGGGGACTTGGTACTGGCGATAGTCTCGTGACCAGGAAGCTGCTCATGTGACGGCGAAGACAGCTCAACTTGTTCGACCTCTGCAGATTCGGGTTCTGTCGGAGGTTGAGGAAGCCGCGACTCAACTCTGGAAAGAATCTCCATCTCGGGGTCTTCTTCGTGCCCCAAGGACCCAGATCCATCCCCTTCGTGTGCATCATTCGCCCCTCCACCTCGGTAATAATCGTCAATCTGCTGCGATACATAAGCAGCCTCCTCCACGTCTGGCACCTCCAACGCCATCTTGTGTTCGAGCCCGGGTGTATGCGCCATCCGCGGGAGCGTTTCGTGTTCGTCTTCATGAGCCTTGACACTGGGGTTACTCATCGACCGTGCTGCTGCCGCCCCGACAGGCTCCAAGTTCTTACTTTCAGTGGCCACGACTTGTGGCATTGTGCTTCCAGACCGAAAGCTTCTTCGCGCCCTGGTCGGCGGAGGTGGCAGCGGCATCTGGAGCTGTTCATCGATGAGCCGGTTGAGCTCCTGCAGGGTGATGTCCGTTAGCACACTTCCAGTCAGATCCGAGCGAGAAGCCATCAGAGAGCATACCTTTCTCCTCTCCTCTAGTTTCCTCAGCCTTTCTCGACCTTCCTCAAGCATCCGCTGCGCCTCTTCCTCAACCTGCGCCATCAACATGTCCGTCTTCTCATCCACACCCTTGGTCTGCTCCTTCAGGTCTCCGTCTCGCTCTTCGTCCTCCATGCGGGCTCTGTCGGCAAATTCTTCATCTTCCAGTCTCCGTCTGCGCTCTCGCTCTTCGTCCTCCTTCCGCCGCTGCTCGGCGATCGCATCGCGCTGGGCCTTGCGTTTCTGGCTCAACGCGCTCGATTCGTCCGAGAAAGCGGTAAGCAGGGACTGGATGTGTTTCTCACGCTCCTGCTCCAGCTCGTCGAGTCTGGCGGCGTGCTCGGCGGTGTTGAATTTGGCGATGGTGTCGTGTATCGTCGATAGCGTCTCTTGCATCTGCGAGACCAGCGTGGAGACTTCCATCATGGCGGCCGGGTGGTCCGCAGGGGACGCGGTGGGTGCTAGATCAAAGTGTCGGCCGAGGCTCGAGTCGCTCGATGACATGGCCTCGATAGTAGTAGCTCTGTGCCAGTGGCGTGTCCTGCAAGAAAGATCACAAGCGTGTTCGGACTCCGAACTCAACTAGTTTGACGCCCGGTCCGCCGAGTTCCAGTTGTTCAAGACAGAATAAAGCCAAAGAGAATGGAAAGGTAAATCCTGAAGCTACCCAGCTAAGGTACCCAACAATAACAATAAGAAAGGGAAGGGAATAGAAACAAAAAAAAAGCCCCGAAGCTATGGCGTCCGGAGGGAGAGAAGGCGGACCCTCGTCCGAAGACGGGAGAAACGAAACAAGGGACCAATTGGCCACCTCAACCCACCACCTGCCTTACCCAATGTTCCTCATGCATCAATCCGTCCATGAACGTGCCAATGACAAGGAGATCCCTTCATATCGCGGGTGCGAGAACGAGTGGTCGAGACCAAGCAGTGTCATGAACCCGGGACTGCCGGGCCTCATTGCGAGTTTATGCGATCCGGGATTCGTTGTCTTGAACTTCCAATGGAAGCTCCTGAGTCCTGCCATGCCCGAGGTGGCAGGCGGCAGCTCGAACATTTGCATGTCCATCAGAGCAAAAAGAGGAATATCAACGGTAGCGAAGTCGATCTGTTCAATGCTGAGTATTGGCCAGTAAAGCGACGCAGTTTCTGTTGTGCTCCTCATGTTAACAAAACTCTTGAACAGTCCATTCTTCGTCCAGCAGATGACCTCAGCTGTCTTTGGCCTGCCTGCTTCAGCGCGCGGTGGCCGATAACGATAACGATAACGCCGACGCTCTTCACTCCGACTTGAAGCGTGCGCCCGCCACTGCATCAGTCCAAAATGGCAAGACCAGAGACTCTATTCACCAGAGCTGACATAACTCAACGGCAATGGCATGAGACAACAAAATGGAATTGACCCATCGGCATGGATGATGGACGCATGATTGCAAGCTGTGTTCTGGAACCGTTTCAGTGGTGGAGATTCGATGTTGCGTTGCCCCTGAATTCGAACCCCCACTTTTCACTGGGGGTAATAATTGTTAACGTTTCGCTGCGAATGTGACCAAAGCCATATCTGCCCTACCACAGTCGCTCGAGTCAGGGGCTGGCTACCCCGCGATCGAGGAGAGACATTGCACTAACATTTCGGGTCGTACGAGCCTCATGTATCTGTTAGTACTTTTCTTATGCTCACGTTGGGCCACCCGGCTGCTTGAGAATTACCCCACCACGCACACCCCCAAGCCGCACTGCGCACTAACATCTTCCCACACTTCCCACCGCAAAATGTGTTAGTCCCCTTCCCTCATTCTCAACGTCTTGTTGAACTCGAGCGCGACTCGAACAAGTTCAAGACGCGCCACCATAAGATGTCCGAGTCAAACCTGTGGCAAGACAACCTCACTGTACACGAAGGTAGGACAACAGAGCCAACGGCACCCACCTTTAAAGATTCGCGGTAATTGCCGTAGCCTTACTGGCCCGCAAACCGTTGCTGTGCCCGAAGGAACAATCCATGTGCCGGAAATATTTGTGCCTCACGGCCGCCGCTTCTGGCGCAACGATCACGCAGGCCACCAACGGGCCACACCGTTATTAACGGCCCGGCGGCAACGTCAAACTTGAACAACGTCATTCCAGTTCACCCAAAAAGTCTTGTCTGTCGTGAATAGAAAAGAAGTTTATGTATCGAACTCGCCAGCTGTGGCAGAGTGTTTATGGAGATATATACAGGAAAAAATGGTAATATGTAAAAGACACTCCAACACAATGTGCAATATCGGGTGTGGGTGGAATATAATGCTGCTCCATGCAGATGCAGAGTGGCGTGTAGAAAAAGAAACGCAGATGGTCGTTTAAAACCTCGGTATCGCCGACTTTTCAGCAACTAATATCCGTCGTCGGTACTGCTCCCGGAAGTTGTACCGGCAGAATGTGCCATACCCATAAGCGGCGATACCAATCAGTGTCCAGAGGCCGGTAATAACAAGACCGATCGGGAAAATGAGAATCTGCACGCCGGGAAGCACAAACGCCGTACTCCCGTTCTTGAGGCGAACAATCTCGTCCTCGACCGCCAGGTTGGCAAGCGTGAAACTGCTCATGACCACCTCCTGCGAAAAGACGCCCGCTACGAACGCGGCCTCGTTCGACGAGACATTTGTGCT
The DNA here is from genome assembly GCA_033439685.1 of Apodospora peruviana. Classification (NCBI taxonomy): domain Eukaryota; kingdom Fungi; phylum Ascomycota; class Sordariomycetes; order Sordariales; family Lasiosphaeriaceae; genus Apodospora; species Apodospora peruviana. The sequence continues at coordinate 630,918 of JAUEDM010000009.1, forward strand.
GACCGTCTGGCCCTGTGCGTTCGTTCCGCTCAGCGTCACGACGGGCATGACGAGCGCTTGTAATTGGGCCCTGTTTTCTCTCTGGTTAGCCAACATGAATACCGCAAGAGTGGAAGCCACATACATGGTGATGTCTGGCGATATCTCGGACTTGTCGATCTGCCCGACAAACAGGTACGTCTGCAGCAGTTGAAGATCGTCCGCGGTGGTGGCTATTTGCCTCGACCCGAGCTTCGGCATCACCACCTTCGCGGCTGCCGTCCCCGGGCTCACCGGAGACACCGAGGCGCCCGTGTACCGGAGACCGACCTCGATGTTTTCAGGCGGAATGCCCGCAAAATCGCCAGTCGGTACATTGAGCTTATATAACCTCAGATCGGCCTCGAAGCCGCCCGAGGTGCTGTCTAACGCTGGTAGGTTGTAGCAGACGCAGGTGCCTGAGGGATTTGACGCCTCCGGGAGGGCTTTGAGTGCTGTTATGCATGCCGCGTTCGCCTGTGCGTCCCACGCCGTCATGTTGATGGTGCCATCCGGGTTGAGGACGGTATCGCTGCCCTGGCCTGATGATAATTGCCGCGACTCCAGTATGCCCCGGGCCAAGAGAGTCTTCTTCGCTACTTCCTGCATTCTCCGCTCGTATGACGGACTGTTGCGGCTCATCCCTTCGACCACAAGATCTCCAATCCCCGCTTGAGCACCCGATGCCAGCAGAGTGGCGACGAGCGCCGCTGTTTGCCAAATCATCTTGAAATTTGGTGTGTGTGTGTGTGTGATATCCTCCTCCTGTCCAAGTGTATTAAAGTGATGTTGTCCTTGCAACCTAAGCCTCCGAAAGAATCCGTCCGGCGGCGTGTCGAATCGAAATCGTTCGTATATCGTCCTCGTTCCTTACCCACGCCAGAGAGTGTAGACGGCAGGTAGACTCGAAGGTTGTTTCGTGAAGGAGAGAAGAGAAGAAAGGAGGGACCCGCCCAGAGAAGGGATTAGGTTCCTTACCAATAAAGTTGTTGATGAAGGTCACGGGAAGGATGAAGAGAAAGAAGGGAAGGAGAAAAGAAGAGAAGACCGTTGGGTGAGAGGGCAAGAAAGGATTAAACACGCGGATAAACAAGAAGGTAGTGTGGAAAGTGGAAGATTATGCAACGGAGATCAAGATCCTCGGGACCTTGTAATAGTATATGGTCCAGACCACAGGCCGTGGTCTGTTGAGGGAGTGACGAATGATAGAGGAGGGATTCGAGTGTGAAGGAGGGAAGGGGCCGGAGGATGCTACTGTATGGAGATTAGACATCCTGGCACTTGTCAGGACGTCGTGGGTCCAGACGATACAAGAAGACCAGAAACTGTACGAGCCCACGATGTAAGAGAAGATGCAAGCGAGCAGAGATGGGACTCTGTGGTCGTAGATCCACGATACGACATATGGGACGGGAGCGTTGTGAGCCAATCATTTGGCTGGAGGTGTTGACTGGGGCATGTCTTGGAGAGCCATGTCCCAAACGGTGGACGAAGAAGAATGGCGCCACTCAGGAATCTCTGGGTTTGACAGAGGCTTGGATCGACAGAGACTGCGACGAACTGCAACGGCCGTGGGAGAGAAGGGCAGGGGACAGAGTGAGCATCGTGGGCTATCGAGTGTCGAGTGCATCGAGAGTGTCGGGGAGTGGAGGCTCAACTGCGACAGGCGACGGGGTTGACACGCACTGTAATTTGCGACAGCGTTAGCAGCAAACACGGGCAAATTGGCATCAAATGGCAGAGAAAATGCCTGGATCGTGTTAAGGACATGTGTGGACTGCGGTATGATCGTCTCGCGAAATCCATGCGGAACTCAGCATAGCGCCATGGCATTTGTATGATCGCTGTGATGCAACGTCTTTGGTCGCAAATTCTGGGGGTGCGGCCAGGGCCTTGAGACATGTCTGCCCCGCAGTGGACGCGCACAGGCCAAGACCACAACGAGGCCCAGCTCGCAGCGCCTGCCCAAAGATCTGGCGATAGCTCATGTGCCTCATCGCTGCACGCCACATCGCCGCAAAAGCTTGGACGAGTTGAGGTTATTCGGGTTCTTCGAGATGATTTCACTTCTACCGATAGAGCAGCTATGCTCAAGTTGTGAAAAATAGAACTTGACCAGACAGTAAGACAGTACACTCGACCGACGACGCTTCAAGTCGAGTCCAAGGGGCGAACTAAAGACAATAATAATGACAAAGCTCAGGGGTCTTTGCAATTCTCAAACGGCGAAGGTGTCAGTAGAGAGTGCGAATTAACCAAAGCGCCCCCACCAGCCACAGTTACCCCAATTCCAGCCCGTTCCAGCCACAGCCGTACGGTAGGATGAGACCCCCTCTAGCCAATGGCTTTGCTTCATTTCTTCCCGTCGGCTGTTTCTACCGCCGAGGTCGTGCTGTTTCGGAGTTTTTCTCAAGTCTCGATTTCCCTGGCTTCGGCGCCACATCTGAAATAGCACCAGCGCCTACTGTTACCGATCGGCCGCGGTCGGGGTCAAGATATTGGCCTGCAAGACACGCAAGTACCGGACGAACTGTCGCCCAACAGCACCCAGACCACCATATGCCGATGCGGCTCATTATGCGAAATTTCGTTGATGCACATTCGCTGGAGGACAGAAACGCGATGACATTGAAGTGCCGAGTGTGGATATATTGATGCTTCCTCACTAACAATTTTAGCAACGATCTGCATATAAGTCTGCTAGTGCGCTAGGTTATGCCAACAATCGCCGTTGGGAAGCAGGGAATCGCCGCCTGGTCAGCAAATATTGGATATTGTTGCTTCTGTCATCACCTTGTTTCTTCCATGGCGGCATTATTTTTAGTACACGACAGAGGTGGTTAAGACGGTCTTTGTTTGTCCCAAGCCAAACAACATCTTGCCGCCCATGTGCCGCTCCTCTAAACTCCGACGCACCCATTATATTTCCTCGAACAAGCAAACCCGAACCTAATACAAGTGCAAGATCCTTCCTGTGCCCCCGTTGATGCCAACTCATCCGCATGCAGGTATCCCAAACCTTGGTGTTCGGCATAATCCGCATGTCCTTGGAGGAGGATGATGTTGGGGAGCGACCAATTCCTCGGGGCAAATTCCTTGGTATCGAATCTGCGTCCGCCGTCCCCCAGCTGATGGACCTCGCTGCGGAGGCGGCGCGCCGATTGTCCTTAGGCCCGGACCAAACAGGTAAAATCACCTTACCTGCCAGTTCCTCTGATCACCAGAGACAGGGGCTAGCCGATCGACCCACGACCAGCTTGGGAAGTTGAGGTTCCGAATCGATCGGTTCCGGCAAGCCGTTGAGCACACGACCGCCGTACGGGCCGTGGAGAACCGAAAGCGCACGCTGGAAAGCGTTCAGCGTACGGTAACTCCTGCCTCTATGCTCGTCTTGAAGCAACGCGAGGCCGAAGAGCCCGGGATCCAGGAGTCGAACCTCGGCAACCGGGGCGCGAAATGATGGGATGTCACCTGATCGGCCAGCAGAGGTTCCTTCCATTAGGAGACGAAATGCAAGTCGCTTTCTCTGGGAGGTCGGGGCTCCGATTCGCTGGAATGCTGCTTGTATCAGTACAAGGAGACTTCATGTTCCGTCGTGCGTTGTCACGTGTGTGGTTGGGGAAGCTTTCTCCAAAATACAAAGCCCCTGATTGTTGTCGGACGCGGCCGAGCACACCACTGAATGAGGTGAGTGGCGCCCACGGAGAATGCACCATTTCAGCCACAACTGCTGTTCCATCTCACATGCTCGTCCAGAATACGGACAGAGTCGGATATGATGTGATTGTATTGCCATTCCATTCTTTCGCGGGCAGATGGTCGTTTATATCAGGTTACCAGTTCAGTCGTTTCTACTTTTATAACTCCATAATGTAAACACCAAACCAAACCCCAACTACAAAAATGAACGAAATTTCGCAACAAGAAGAAATGCCCCCAATTCCCATCATTCCAGAATTCATTAACAATCAAATCATGACCACAACTAATACTTCAACAACACCATCACCAACGACCGATTTCAACCCGACTTCCTTCCTCCACATCCTCCCGCACATTCTACTTCCCATCCTCCTCATCCTCGCCTACTTCCCTCCCCCGTTTCGCGGCCGCGCACCCCTCTTCCTCGCTTTACTAGCCATCGTCCAATGGCAATGCACCACCTCACCGTGGCCACCCAACGCCGGAGACACCCGCGCCCTACGATATGGGCTCAACTCATCCTGGATATTTGCTTTGCCAGTAGTAGAAAGGATGGTGATGCACACACCTGAAAAGGATTTTTTCAGGGTGGTGGACGACGACGATAGCGACAAGGTCAAGAAGGGAAAGTCACAACTAGTCAGAGAGTGGAGCTGCGGAAAGCTATGGAGGGCTGTGAGGTTGGTTTGCACGCCCAGGGCGGTGGGCTGGAATTTTGGGAGTCGGATGATCAATGATCAGAGAAAAGAAATGAGGAGACGACGACTAGCAAAAGAAAGACAGCTACAAAGGGGGCAGTTCGCGGTCAGGAGTCTGGTCAGAGCGTTCGCGTGTTATCTGGCGTGGGATCTGGTCATGTTGGCAGAAAAGAAGGTGGTGACCATTCCGGACGCGGAGTCGTGGAGGTGGGGATGGAGTCGGGAGGCGTTGGGAGAAATGGCCAAGGTGGAATTGATCATGTTGGCGACGGTGTATCTTGGGATGAATTTGTGGTTTGAGACGGCGGCGGCGATCGGGAGCGGGTTGGGGTTGAATCAACCCGAGGTGAGTAGTCACTCTTTCGGTGGAAGGATGTTTGATGAGAGACGCTGATTTAAAGGGGAAAGGAATGGCCGCCCCTTTTTGGTAGTCTGTTCGACTGCTACACCACCGCAAACGTATGGGGCAAGTTCTGGCATCAATACCTCCGACAGCCCTGCCTTGGATTCAGTCGCCGCTTGGTTGAGCTCCTTCACGTCCCTCGCCGGTCAACCTTGGCGTACTTGATCCACCTCACCAACGCCTTTCTGATCAGCACATTCTTCCACGTTCTCAGCGTGGGCACCGTAGCGGGAGGATACTACCCGCTTCGCAGTCTGATATCCGACATGTCCATTTTCTTCATGTTGCAACCGGTTGGAGCCATGATCGAGGGGGCTGTTATGGCGCTGTTCGCTCGCTATGTCTGGGCTCCAAAGGGGAAGGGGGGACCAGAGGGAACGACGAGACGAAGTCGAATCGCCGAGGTGGTGATCCCTTCGGTTTGTCAGGGCGTTGGCTACGTGTGGGTGGTCTGCTGGTTCTTTGTCACTTCTTTCTGGTTTGTGAAGGGATACGCAGGCGTCGGGACGCAGAACTGGAAGCTCCCATATTCGATTATGGAGAGGGTGTTGGTTTGTGGGAACTAAATTCAGGAGTCAAAGGAGGGGAGTTTGGAGTTCGGAGAAATAACACTGAGGAAGAGTTAAATGCTGTTCACAACAGCGGAGTTTCTAGGGGAATATCACTAACCTCACCGGTGTCTTCACGAGATCTTGGCCGACATGTTTCTTCCCAGTCGGCCGCGTGACTACCGTAGAGTGGCAGACGAGTTCCGCGCCGTCTTGCTGATGAAACACCTTAATACTGAGGCAAAGATGCGGTTTGGCCAGGGATGACGGGTCGGCTGTTGGCCCTGTTGAGCCGTCGGCCGATGTGGAGGCCGATGATACAAAAGGCATCCGGCCGGCCGTGCAAAGTAGAGACTTGGATTTGGTAGAGATGTCATGGGAACAGAGGCGGCGAAGCGAACGGAAGAACGGTGGAAATATCCTTCCATATCGTCAAATGGCTGGACCGGCGAGGCTGCAGTCAGACAGCTTTCAGGGGCTGACCCAGGAAAATCTGTTCAGCTTTCAACATGTCGCTCCCTGGTTTTTGTAGGAATGGATGTGAAGGGGCTACTTAGATAGTAAATAATTCTTTACACTCGTGTGAATCTTCTTTCTTCAACGTTGAACCTTCGTCTCATCGTCATCCAATCTCCTTTCTTTTTAGCTTCCTCTATCTTCTTCCCGCCAACACGAAGTTGATCTTAGTCTCTTTATACACACCTTAGGTCATCCATCTATTGTCAAAAATGTCCCCTGACAGACAAAGCCAGCCAATCCCTGTTCTGCTTAGATCCGTCTCATATACCAACGCATGCCCAGTACCCAAGCCACAGTCCTTGGCAGTCGTCCTGTTTCTCATAGAGTCAGCATCGTTGTTCGAAATCTCGTTCTAGAATATGGTGGGTGAGTGGTTGTTCACTTACGGTTATCTGTGCGTTCCAAGCGTAGCTATGCCAGATATATACGTCAGCATGTATCCATAGACCATGTCCTTCAAATCCCAAAGCAGCATAGCTTGTGAGAAAGGTACTCACAATTTATCCATATCCAAGCTGTGCTTATGTTTCTCAACAATGGCCTCACAGCTATCACCATCCTTGATGCGGTAAAACGTTTGGCCTTGTATAGCTGTATGTCAGCCCCCAACTTCCTTCCCAAAGCACACCCTGCATCCCGCTTCATTCGTTAGGGGAGAACTTACATTCAGCCACAACACCATCCTGCACAGGCTCAGGATGCTGCATCCCCTTTGATATCTCACCCGTAGCCTGAGCTCTCGGCCGATTGGTTACCGACACTGCCGTCCTCAAACTCGAACACATCTGCGCATTGGTAATGGTGATGGTCCTAATCGTCGTCACAGTAGAACTGATAAACGTAAGGCTGGTCTGCGTCCGCGTCTCGTAGGCAACAACACTTGTGATAGGGACCACGCGCGTCGAGATCACGGTCGAAGTGCCCGCTATCACTGTAGATAAGACAATTCGGGTGGTGGAGGCGGTTACTTCGATGACCTGGGCTGGTGCCGTCACTGTCTGCCTTATGGTTTGCGTCGCTGTTGTTGTTGCGGTTGCGGTGGTGGTGGCGGTTACAACTTCGCCTGGGACAGTGTTGACCACCGTGTTGGTGACTCGGACTGTGCGTGTTGCTGTTTCTGTAGTGATAATTGCTTCTCCTGGCACTGTTGATATCATGGTGTTGGTAACTCTGACTGTCCTTGTAGCTGTGGCTGTTACCGCTTCCCCTGGGGCCGTTGATATTACCGTATCGGTCACTCTTATGGTCTGCGTTGCCGTAGCCGTAGCTGCAGCTGTAGCCGTAGCCGTTGTTGTGATGGCTGTGCCTGGAATTATAGAAATCAGGGTGTTGGTGATCCTAATCGTCTGGGTTGCGGTGGCTGTTGCCGTTGTGGTCACTCCCTGTCCAGGTATCGTAGATACCACGGTATCCGTCACTCTCACTGTCTGTGTTGCTGTCGCTGTGGCTGTCGCCGTGGCCGTAGTCGTCACCCCCTGACCCGGAACGGTAGTGAAAATCGTACTCGTCACGCTTTGCGTGCTAGTAACACTTGTTACAACAGATGTGGTCGTTGTCCTGATGACCGTCTCCGTAACCACAATCACCGTCGGAGAAGGCCCTCCCCCACCACCTCTCGTTGCGCTTGTCGATATCGACGAGCCTGTATCGCTGGATGACGGCACAATCCCAGCGCTTCCGCACAGCCCAAACTCCGGCTGACACATCGGGCCGCAGTGGTCGCTCGTCTTGCCGCACCACCCGTGCTCCGAACAGCACTGCCCGTACGTTGACCCGAGACACGTCAACCCGTTTCCGCATTGTCCGTTATATGTAACCTCAAGCGGTGGCGGACCCGTAGACCCAGCCCCCGGACTTGAGGTTGTCGGTGAATATGCCGGATCGACGCAGTATTCGCTCCCGGTCTTTAGAGCATCGCACGATGTGATGCCCGGATTGCCTCGTATAAACTGGGCGATCGTAATCCCTGACGTCGCGGCGATGGACGCGCAGGTATCCCCAACTTTTGCCCTGACCGTCTGTCCACAAGTTGCCCCCGTGGCGGCCGGAATCCCATGAACAACGGTGCCGAACACGGCAATGGCCGCGAGTAGGTAATGTGGTAGGAGGAATAGGGTCCCGGTCCGCATTGTCGCCTAGTCTGCTGTAGTTGACCCTCGAACCAAGTAGATGGTGAACAGGTCGTTGCTAGGTTTGGCTCGGTAGAAGGACGGCTACCCCGGATCACGATGACGGGAGATGGGAAGATGGATGTCGGGAATGTTTGAAAGGAGGGAATGTCGAACCGGGCGGCTGTGTCTGCCGAGCATAAACTAGAATGGCGAGATATTAGTATCTGTTATAAGAGACCGGAAACATGTACATTACCCACAAATGGTTCAGTGGACTTGCTTGTGGAGCGACCTAGAGATCCTCTTGGCGTGGGACGTCATGCTGCGTGGCTGACAGCTCGGCGTGCCTATCCGTCCTGCTGCAACCAACCCGTCCAAGGTCATGGGTCGATGGATGGTTATCTGAATTGTCCCATTCGTAACGTGTGCATTTTGTGGTGAACTATGACGACGCTCGCTGCGGGTAGAGGTAGCGGGAAACATTATCGGCATCGCATGCACCGGATTCCTGCCCGCGTGTGCGGCCAATCACCAGATAGCTGGAGATGAATAGATACGTTGCAGGCAGGAAAACCTCCGTTTGGCTGGCTTTATTGCTGTCGGTAATTGAAAATCAACTCGGTGGCCATGTGTTTGCGGCATGCTACTTGCAGGTGGTGGGCGGGAGCGTGTTTATATCGATGTTCAGCCTAATATTTTCCTGGACGCAGAGGAAGCCGAGGGAAGTTTGAGCTTCCAATCAATGGCTGCCGGCGGAAGTGGCCAGTCCCGTGGATCCAAGGTTACCGTCCCGCGCGACACCTGAGGCAGCAGCTTGGAACTGTGTTCTCTACGTAGAGAAAAATGGAAGTATTTGATAGTACGCTCTGCTATCTTTCAGTACTTGATATCAACCAGCTCCCACCGTGATGCCTGCGTGCGATGGATCTTGCACATGAAGGCGCAACAGTCTTTTGATACCCGCAGTCATATGTGCTATTTGGCCCTGTCTATTTATCACAGATAAAGTAACATAAATCTTCCTACAATTTAACTTAATTCTGCTTTACCATACACATTACAACATCGCAGTCGTCACCAGCCCCGAGCCTCTTTTTGAGAAACCCACACAGGGTTTCCTCCTGCAGGGTCGGAGTCAGTCCACAGGAAGCTAAAGCAAGCTGATACACAGCCGAAACTGAGCTCCATTATGATTGAAGTAAGAGACCACGTCTTGTCATCTGAAGCCTTCACGCAGAACACGTCTAAGGGACGCGACGAGGACTGCAGGATTGTGCCGCGGGGGGTGACTGATAGTTCGAAGCCGAAGAACTTGGACATCACTCCAGCCCCGGCGGTCCTTGTGGGTCTTCCAACAGACATATTCTCGGAAGGTCCCCAAGGCTGCCTTGCTTCCTCCGTCTTCGAACCAGACGACAAAGTTGTATACGTCAGTGCAGCAGAATCCTGCGCTTCATCGAGCTATTTGTTTGACGGTCGATCTTAGAGGTAGCTCATCAAGTGATGGAAACCAAATGAACAAGTCTCTTTTGGGTATGGGCGTCGTCATCGTCGGGCACTTGTAGTTGGGACTGCCCGGCTTGCAGAGGTCTGGGTGGTGGGTGGTGGTGCCAGTGCCAGTGCCAGTGCCAGTGCCCGTGGCTGGGATCGGTGGGATCCAGGGGATTTTCGGGCAGGGTGCCGTGCCCGGGGTGGAGGCGGCTTGATCAGGATTAAGGGGTGCCACACAATTTTTTCTCTTAGCTGTCGAATCAATGTCGAGCGCAGTGCAGCAATGGCCTCGTTAGCGTCCTTTTTGGTAGCCGCCAAGACAATGACAATGGAGTCCCCTTCGTTGACTTGGATAGCGACCTTGAACTTTTGACAAATATGATCGAAAATTGTTGGAATAACCTCACGGACATACCATTGACAGGGCAACAACCAGAGCAGGCATGATTTGGCTTGCCGGCAGCGGATCCGTACCGGGACCGCTGCACCGGTATTTCGAAGCCCGGGCTCGATTCTGCTCACAGTCACACAAGAGTGGTTTTCTTTTCATTGTACTGAATAGTTTTCTTCTCTCTTCCTTAGACCAATACACACATTTGCGAACAGCTTCAATGAGTAGTTCGCTTCGTGACTACGTCTGCAGACTTCTTGATTCTTTGCTATTGCAATCAACAAAAATGGCCTTCAGGTCCAGATCCGAGGGGTCTGGATCATTGTAATGATGCGGCGATGCGCCCGCAACCCCAGCCCGCCTTTTGTTGGGAATGGTATTGTACAGTCGAGGAAGAATATTGGTGTTCTTGCTGAATTGGTCCTCTGGTTTTATGAAGATGATGTTGCCCTCCGTCCAGGTGCGGCCGCGGACACGGTTCTCTCCTTGAAACACGCCGACCCGAAACCTTGGTAACATCAGTGTTGGCCCGATTGTGCTTCCCAGGCATCGAGGGGCCGGCAGGGAAGACAGGTGAGAAGGTAGGAAGGGGAGAGTCCTCAACTAGCGTTACGGGTCGAAAGTCCAACTATCAAACCACTGTCATCAGTTGGGCACTCGCAATTCCAGTTAATTCTGCTTGGCACGATCGAAAACTCGATGTTGGCGATGAAGCATTTCTTCACTTCGGACAGGTGATATGCATACTCTTCGCTATACGTAATCATACATTCCGCCAGTTCTTTTGTTCATTCTCAGAAGTTCAAGGCGGACTTGATACGAGCAGGGAGCGACCGTGTAAAGACCGCAGCACAGGGACATATAGTCACAGAAGACCGGCAAGGAACAACGGCTAGGGTAGCCGCATGGAACCCCAATCTCATGAACGTCTGCTTCTGGTGCGCTGCTCTTCGATGTCGTCGTTGCCTCGGCGTCATGACGAGGTTTTCGTTGGAATATTATTATACAGTCGGGAGAAAGGTTCGTGTTTCCGTAATATCGCGTAGTGTCAAGGGAACATGCTGCCGTCGCCGGCCTGGGTCAGCCGGTTGGTCTGGCCGGCTACACCGACAGCCTTCGTGTTGGTCATAACGGGAGGTGAGAAGGATAAGATATGAACCAACCCAAAAAAGGAACCCAAAGAAAGTCAGTCTACCTCCAGCTGAACCCCTGATCCCGCCAGGGTAGTCATCACCCCATTCGACGGCCGCAAAGACCTCTCTCTGCTTTAAGAGTTGTGTCGTCGGGACGAGAATTATCACATGTCAATCTGGTTCCGAACTTCCAGGAATCAGCATGGTGATTCTCTGGATAGGAGGTCGTGGCCTACCCGTCCCCCTGAAGCAGTTGAGGAGTTCCTGCGAAATGCTGAGGTTGTGATTGCTTGTAACTTGGCTGTCCAACACCCGTGTGGTCAAGAATGCAATCCAGTGGGCTTTGAAACACCAGGCACTTATCCGCCCCGATCCAGCCGTGGTCGCTTCATTGCCGGCGGGAGATCGTGTGCCTTGGAGTCATGGGCCATGCAGCCAACGCAGCCAGCGCAATGAGTGATCACCAGTACCTTGGTCTCGTTGTTGTGCTTGTAGGGGGGACCACCCGCTTGCAGAGGTCTAGGTGGTAGACACTGTCGGCTTGCCAGCGTTGCGAGCAGGCTAGTTCTTTTGAATACCGCCGGCAGGAGCAGTGGTGGCGGAGCGACTGCCAGCGGAAGTGCGACTTCGACACGGAATGCTCGGCTAGCTTCTGGATCGACGCGAGGCCGGCGACGAGGTAGTTGCTCTTAACCAGCCCTTCTTGGCGGTGCGGCGCTGAGTGGGAAGAACCTCGTCAAGAGACTGGTCGAGCTTTCCGGACTGGACATGATGGCGGTTATGATGAAGTTGAGTGGAAGCTCACATCTTCCAGCCACAGCGGCGGGTATTGCTCGCTAAGACGCTCGGAGTCGCCGAAGGCCAGGCACTCCCCAGTCTTCTTTCCAGTCTGGAAGATTCAAACTTGTTTTTAGTTTTCTTTTTTTCTTTCTTTTTTTGTTATTGAAAAAAAGTCCTCCTGAGCGACTTGGTCAGTGCTGTGTGGAGCCTGACCGATTTGAGGTTTTGGGCGAACTGCTGGCAAACGTTTCTTTCCGGGGCGTTTGGCAAACCCGGGAATCAACTTTCAATGTGGAATGTTGGTCCAGCTGTTCGACCTGAACAGATGTCTTCTCGGCTGCCGCCTGCTGGTGTTTCTTCGCTCTCTCTTTGGCAACCTGCTGTCGCTGTGCCTTTTTGGCTAGAATGGCGGCCGTCAGAAACAACCGAACGCTTGACACGACCCGCGGCAGCCTTAACAAGATCGCTGGGCCTGACCATATCCCAAAGAAGTATCTCTTCGAGTGGCATATCGCCTTCGCCCAGCAGACTGCGGCTCTGGGTCCAGCCCACACGTCCACGACCGCCTTCCCGAACGACGGAGGCGTTGCCTCTGTCTTAGCCAGTTGCTTTGCCTCAATCTCTTCCCTGATCTTGATGTCACGGAAGCCTTCACAGCTACAGGAGCAGGATTGGCTGCAGAACTTCTCGCACACATGTCTATGCACTCGTGCGGCCGCTGCTTCCACGGGGCGTTCAAGACTTGATTGCATATCGGGTTTGTCTCTTTCTTGATCTGGATCTAAACATGGCAATGGCCGTCAAGCTGCTCGTTGTGTCTCTCGCCAAAACACCCGCAATGCGCAGTGAGGGACGGGGTGTTCGGGAGGTGCCTTGAAGCAGGCCGTTGACGGTCAATCTGCTCGGAGTTGATGTTACCCGGGTAGGAGCAGTGCGATGGTGCATGGTTCCTCCGAACGTAGGGACCCAATCGCTTCGGTTCGCCCCGTGATGGCCTTGACGGTACAGGTGTACCCCGGAGCATGCATACGTGCCATGACGGCCCGCAGCTGCTCCTGACGCGTTCAATGGTCTTGTCGGCCAACTCGTAGGGCATTCCGGCGTGGTTGAGTGAGTGTGTCATGAAACCCTGGTAAATTCCTTCCGCGTTTCACCCCCCGGTGCCTTCTTATCAATCTCGAACGCTCATTGCTGGCTCGACTCCTACGCTTGAGCTAACTGACGGTCGAGTTGTCAAAATTGAGGGATCTCCATTCCCAAGACGGTCAGTGCTTCTGTGCCGTCCCGAGGATCGACTTCTGCATCAGCTCGATGACGTATCGTAGGTTGGTCAGACTCGAGGTTTGTTGACAGAAACCGTCGGAAGAGTACCTTTTTAGAGAAAAAAAAACGCCAGAGTCGACGGTTCCGGACGTGGTGCATCTCAGGCTGTCGTAGAGTCTGGTCCGAGAGGTGACTCTATGCTTTTCGGGAGTCGGTCAGTTTTGTAGTATGCCATGACACCCTTGTTCACTTTCTCTCGGGCGGCGATGGTCGTTTACTTTCACCCTCAATCACTCCGTGTACCGATAACCCTCAAGAGCAACCACCTGGGCGTTTGCGGCTGTGATGGACGGAACCCAGTTCCTGAACTTCACTGTGATCACTAAGACTGTCATCGGTGTTGTCGTCATCGTCCTCATAGGTCCAAAGTAGATTGCTAAGCGAAGGAGCTATGTGGTTAGCCACCGCTCTACGTTTGGGCCTGCGCCGATGGAGGGCTGAGGACGATGGGTACATACCGTCTCGGGTAGACGACGCGGAGGAGAGTGGCGTCACAGCTGTACGCTGATATGGGGGCAACAAGGACGTGCGTCGACTGCTCACTGGAATCTACTTCGAACTCTACTTCAGGTTAGCCATCAGCCTTGGACTCGCACGGTGAGAAGAGGTAATCATCTTCTGCTCGATAGTGACACGGGTCCCTGTCATCCAGGACCAGTTACCAGAGTCGATAAATACGACCGTTGACTGGACGACACAATCGTTGGAAATCTCGGAGACGCCGAGTCGTTTGAAACTCGCAAGCAGCCGAGTCACTTAAAAAAAAGGCCTCAAATTACGCTCGGCAGCAGCTGGTGCTTGGTGTTCGGATACCATGGGTGCTATATATGCTAGAGAAGAAGAAGAGGAAGAAGAATAAGAAGGAAGCGGAGAAGAAGAGGAAGAAGAAGGAGGAGGAGAAGAAGAGGAAGAAGAAGAAGAAGGAGGAGGAGAAGAAGAGGAAGAAGAAGAAGGAGGAGGAGAAGAAGAAGAGGAAGAAGAGGAAAATTTTGGTGCACTGGGTTTTCAGGTCCGGTTCACAAGGCGAGGAAAGAGAGGTCAAGAAAAACCACCCTCCGAGAATCCAGTCACTGGAGGACCGCTGTAGCCAGGGTAGGCAGCACGCTGGAGCGGATTGTGTCCAATCGATTCTTTCCTCTGCCCGCCAGGCCCCACCAGGACGAGGCTAGATATCGGACGAGGTAAGGTAGCCCGGTTCCTTCCATTTGTGGGACAGGAAAGGTGGTGGGCGATTATCTCAGAGGGGGAGCGGGGGTTTTACACGCCAAGCAGGGATCCTACCAGCTGCCAGAAGTCTTCTGATGCTCTGATACTGTACTAAATTGTTTCAATACGTTACCACCACGGTGAAAATGTGCAAGGTTGAACATCTCCTCGTCCTCCAGCCTACATGTACGCACCAGAGCCGGTTTCCATTCTTGAGTCAGAGAGGCAGATATCCCAGTCATCCCATTTAACAAGCTAGACTAGTATGGAGTGACTCCAAGAGAATGGGATATGTCAGTCCCGTCAATGTAATGTAATCAAGAAGACAAAATAAGAAAAAACTATCACTGTTTTACTCTAAACACGAATCAAAGCCTCATATCCAATGACCAATCCGTGGCAATCCCTCCTGTCAAACTCCACCGGCAGTCCGCCTCGTAATCTTAAGCCATAGATCCTTCGTCACCCAGGTCGCTGCATTCCTAAGACTCACCGGTTTGGTTGCCTCAACAACAGAGAAGTCATATCTCCGCAAGAGCTGTATCAGTCACATCATATATCGTTAGCAAATTTGTATCATATGACCCAACAAGCAAAGCAAGCCAAAACGGTACAAGACTCACCTCAACAAACACCTTCCCCAGCTCCATCCTAACCAACTGTTTCCCAAGACACTGGTACTTCCCATACCCAAACACCAGCTCCTGCGCGTCAGCCATGGCTCGCAGGTTGTCCTCATCATTAGTCAGCCACCTTTCAGGACGAAACTGATTCGCGTCGTCGCCAAAAATGTCTTTACTCCGACAAATCCCCCAGATGTTCTGTCCTACTATCGTTCCAGGAGGCAAATAGTACCTGTGAACTGTGTCCCCGGAACCCTTGGGAACTTCCTTGCCCACTAACCCCGTAGCAGGCGGGAAGATGCGCAAGCCCTCGCGGACGACGGCCTGGAGAAAAGGTAGGGCATTGGCTTGTGCGGTCGTGATGATTTTATCAGAACTTATTTTCCCCTCGGCGATAGCGTCGTCAATTTCTCTGACCAAACGCCGGAGGGCTGGCGGCGTTGCGATAAGGTAGAGGAGAGTCATGCGGATCGCAGTGGCCGTTGTGTCTGACCCAGCCAAAATCTGGAGCGTAATTTCCTGGACGAGCTGGTCCCGCGGTAGCCCATGGTTGATGAATGACTGAATAATATCGCGGCCGGGCTTGGCATCAGGCGCGAGGCGCTTGTCGATGAACTTTGTCGCGAATCTTGATGAGCCAACGGGTAAGCAATCTGGTCTGTCCACCACATGTACTTGTAGACTGGTCTCACCCCAGCATATACCCCATCCCGAACTTATCCTTCTCGCTCGGCATCAGCAGACTGAGTGGCCACATATCCTTCCAATTCGACAGTCCCGGAAGTGTCCCTAAAACAATCATGAACGGAAGAGCCTTGTGGCTCTGCTCGAGATAGCCAAACATGTCCTGGTCGTTCTTGAGAAAGCCGAATGGCTCGCCGTACGCAATCTCCGAGATGACGTCCAGCGTAAAGTACGAAGCGCGGTCGCTGAACTCGATGGGTCGATATTCGGTGTCTGTGGAGATGTATTTCCTTTCGATCAGGTCGATCAGGGCGTGGATGATCTTGTCGAGGCTGCGCTCGAAGCCGCCGTTTTCTTGGCCGGCGTACTATCAACCGTCACCTGTCAGCATAACACCGCCGTACTGTGTCGCGAAAGGGAATCCGTACACCGGGCCCCATCTTCCCTCTCAGCTCCTTGTGAAAGTTCTCGTCGCGCGTCGAAAAGACATGGTCCTTGTTCGGGCTGGCGCGCAGGGCCTCGAAAAACGGGCCTCTGCTGTACTCGTATCGAACGGCACTGCACCTCCGAAGAGTGTCTGGATCCGAAAACATGACCTCGTTTGGACCGATCCGGACAAGTGGTCCTATGTGACCAGTCTGTCAGTTGCCTGCCATTGGTGGCTTGGGACTAGAGAAGCTAACCATATTTCTGCGCCAACCCGTTCAAGTACAGATGGTACTCGCCGTCAAAGACCTTCTTCAGCTGGATCAGCGTAGTCAACGAGTTGAGGAACGGTCCAGGTACATGGCGCAGTCGATACCAAGTGAGGAAATAGCGGAATATTGTGATTACGATGAACACGCCGGCACCAAGAACGAGGACCTGGAGGCCCTGCGATGCTGTCGTCAGTTCCATAACTCCCAGATGTAGGAACGCCATCACTACTTAAGCCCTTGTGGAACCAATCCTAACCGGGGTTCAGGGTTCTTGAGCTTCCCGTTGCTCTGGGCGAGTGTCAGGTAAAAGCCCGTCCCAAGGAGGCCTGTCGATGGATTGAAGACGGAGGAACTCGGATGAGTCGGGGCGCCGATGTCGAGATGCAAGGCGGCCCAAGATAAGGTGAGATAACAAGCCATCTCGGAGGAAAAAGAGCTCATTTGGGACCGAGGGCTTGGTTTTGCAGTACTCGCGTATGCACTCAAGGAACCCCGAATGGAACGCTAACGCGTAGGTGGTCGGCAGAGATGCAGCTGCCAATGGCGGGTGAGTGGTCAAGGAAATGCACCGCTGCGCTGTCCCCGCACATATTAGTAAAAACAACCCGCATGTCGCTGTTGCATCCTGGGATCTGGGTAGGCCATTGAAGCTGAAGTACGGGTTCATCCTGTTCGATGAGTCCTAATCTTTAAACATATCACCAACCAATCAGAGAAATACAGACAAGTGGTAAAAAGAAGGATATCCCTCATTTATTCTTTATATAACACTCCCTCCGTTCCCTCTCTGCCGCTCAACATGCCACCAATCGCATGCCTTGCCTTCCACGTATCACTCCCTACGCTTGAAGATCTCCTCGCGCTCCAGCCCTCTAGGCTTGATAACAGCAACCTGCTTCTCATTCAGGGTATGCCCACCATTTGAGTCCTGGACAATAAACGGGTTCGGGTCAGAGCTCTGATCCAGATTGCTGAGCGTGTGATTGACACCCCGATGCGAAGCCTCATCTGCCTATACCTGCCTGTCAGCAATTCTTCCCAAGGACCGCCATCTGTCTGCTGGCAGAACTTACCCTGATATGCAATATCAAATCCCTCATAGACCTCCGACCTTCCTGCATGTTCCAGTACTTGACCGCAATATCCGGAATCTTGAAATCCTCCTTCGTCCACCCCAGGAGCGAACCAGCGTCCATCTCACGCAGGCAGCGCGTGTACGTATGCACTGCTTCTTCCTCGAGATAACCCACAAACCGATGGCAGATCTTGGGAGAAACCAGATATGAAATGAAGAAAGTGTTGTAGAAGATCCCTTGCGCAGCAAACACCATGAAGCGCATCAACCGGCTGGGCTGGTACATCTGCAGAAAGGTGAGCAGGTGCATGCGCTCGTTGTAGGACTCTTCGAGGAGCGTCTTGATCCAGCCATGGTCAGGCTTCAGGCGTCGGATCGAGTGCAGGTGGCGGAGGGCGCCGGCGACCATGCCCGGAACGCCGGCGATGGACTCGAGGAAGATGAACCGGACTAGCTATTATACACCGTCGGACGTTAGCATTGAGTTTCCGTGGGTCCGCTTTGAGGCTGGATTTTAGTCTGACTTACCCACTGCGACTCGGTCAGAGGTCTATGCGCCGCCACCGCTGTGGTCGGATGTTTGCTGTCGACCTTCTGTTCTGGGCCCATGCCTGTCACAAAGTCCATCGCCCATCTGGAAGGAGCTAGACATCAGCACGTTTTCCCAATCCAATGATTACGCGTCCCGGAAGCATGTCGTACCTGCAAATCCTGGTAACTCGCCAGGCGAACCGATCTCCAACTGTTCTCGGTTCCCTGTGGCTCGGCACCACGTCCAGCAGCATCTTTTCCGTCCACCCTTTGTGTGGCCATGTGAGAGGTAGACTGCCAAGCCCTGTTGTATTCTTGTCCAATGTTTTCTCATGCTTGGAGATGGCCGCTGTTGCTAGGAGCCGGGCGGGACGATGCTGGGCCCGAGAGAGCAGGGTTTCACTAAGACGGAAAAGGGGCGAAGTCGGCTTGCCTCGTCCTCCAGCTAATGCACGCCTAGTAAGGTGTTCAAATCCACGATCCATGATTGTATACCAACGAAGGCCGCTGCATGTGGTAGAGGATGGTAGGTTGGGGCCGTTGGGTTTGAACTTGCCGACCCTTCCACGATGAGGCTAACGATGGCATGGGAGGGGCGCTTTATCTAACTTAGTGTCCTAGGCACCGCCCGGCACCTGACTGTTATTCCATCTGTTTACGCCAATCGAGCTGGGATACCCGAGGATGGCCATCACGGAGGTTGTCGGGACGAGAATGTCTCGGAGTTGGACGACGCTTAGGGTGTGTCGTCGGTGGCAGGTGAGGGGTCAGGATGAACGAGAGAGCGGATCAGGAACCAGCTCTGCCCTCTTGCAAGTCGCCTTATCTTGTGTTGTCGGCCCCGGTCGGCTCTGGTTTCTGGTAATGTAGGGCGGCAGAATTGACGTAAGGGTAAGGGAGGCTGACTGGCAGCGATTCGGGCCTGAGGCAGCAAGATGGCCATCATGCTATGAGGGCAGGCATCTGATGAGTTCATCTTCCGCGGACCAAAGGAGATAGAGAAGAGTGTTTTTGTTTTACCATGATAAAGTGTTGGTGTATCTGACTGGCATGTGATGGTCCCCAAGTCTTTGGGTTGGACAAAGGACGCTAGACGCCCGGCTCGGGTTCGTATGGACAGCCGCTGCGGCAATCAGAAATCCAGACCCGGCGCGGAGCCGGCCCCTCCCGACATGTGATTGCGATTGGACTATACCGCCAGGCGTACTACCACTGCAGCACTACCGCCAGCGCGCGCCTCCCATGCCCTCTTTGAATTCCATCGTTGTTATCTCATAGTAGTTTTCATATCGCTGATTGACCACCTACCTACCTATCCTTTTGCACTTCAGAGTCCCGTTTGGCTTTAGATCTGGGTTCGTCGATGGCCCTCTCGATGGTCCCCTTTCCAAACACAGCTCCTGAGCGACCGGCGCATGGCCCACGAAATGAGCCAAAAGTCCCGAGAGAATGAATTGAAGATCACAGGTGTGTACTGATGCAAGCTTCCTTTGCAGTCGGTGCGATGAGCTGATATTATTTAGTCGCTCCTGTGTAGTACGTGTAGGCGACCGCCATTCCCAAGTGCGAGCTATGCCTTAGCGAACCACAGGCAGCCCGCTGGCTCGCCTGCGACGACGGCACGATATACCGAAGGATTTACGGAGCGCCGATTTCAATCTAAATTCCCCGCCTTTTCGTCATGTTACCACTATAATCAGGCGCTGCGACGTTGTCTTGGCCGTGGCTGTGTGGCCATCGAGGACCGTCGTTACCTCTCCTTCCGAGTCCTTCGCGAGAAAACCAAGAGCTGCGGAGGTATAAATTCTGCAAACTGGGGCAGGAACTTAGATGGCTTCAGGACCTACGGTCTCTGCCGCCCAATAGCCCACGATGTCCAAGTCTCACCTCGCTTTCCTCTGTTGCCTGGCCTTCGCGGGCGCCCAACAAGTCGGCAACTTCCAAAACGAGACGCACCCAAAGCTGCAATGGATCAAATGTGCAGCAGATGGGGAGTGTCAAAGGATCAACAGCGAGCTCGTCATGGACGCCAACCTCCGTTGGCTGCACAAAGTGGATGACTGGCACAACTGTTTTACCGACGGGCAATGGGACAACAAGGTCTGCAACTCTGTGGACAACTGCACCGCCAACTGCGCCCTGGAAGGAGCCCAGTACAGCTATGTGTACGGTGTGAAGGCGGGCAACGACAGTGTGTCCCAGCAGTTCATGACCAAGTTCGACTTCTCCCGGAACGTCGGTTCGCGGCTCTTCTTCTCGGCGTCCAAGGACAAATACCAGATGTTCACGCTCCTGAACAACGAGTTGGCGTTTGATGTTGACCTCTCGACGGTCGAATGCGGTATCAATGCCGCTTTGCACTTCGTGGCTATGGACGAGGATGGGGGTATGGCTCGCTACGCAAGCAACAAAGCGGGTGCCGAATTCGGGACTGGGTACTGCGATTCGAGTTGCCCGAGGAGTCTCAAGTTTGTTGCTGGAAAGGTATCGCTCGGTCCCTGGAAAACCCTGTAGCCAAGGTTCTGACTTCTCGGTCTAGGCCAACACAGATATGTGGATTCCATCGGAGACCGACCCTGTTTCTGGAGCAGGACTTTTGGGGGCATGTTGTCCTGAGTTCGCCGTGTGGTAGGTCATCAACCACCGAACTACTGAAGACCCCTAGATAGTCCTCTAACATGAATCTTGCAGGAACTCCAACGCCCATTCCTTCTCAATGTCATCGCACATCTGCCCAGGAGACGACTACCAGGTCTGTCAAGGGAAAGACTGCGATGCCTGGTGGATCGCACCGGGTGAGCGCTACAACGCCCGGTGCGACTTTTGGGGCTGTGGCTATAACCCATACCGATTGGGCGCAACGGACTTTTACGGGAAAGGTAAAAAGGTGGACACCTCGAAAAAGTTTACGTGCGTCTATTCCAACGACCCTTTCTGGCTGGCTATACAATGATGCTAACAGAGGTGGGGATAATACTCAGTGTCGTCACGCAGTTCAGCGAAACGAAAGTCACGCAGTTCTTCATCCAAAACGGCACACGGATTGACATGCCCGATCCTTTACTGAAAGGACTGCCTAAGCACAACGGCCTCACGCCAGACATTTGCGCGAAATCGACCGTCTTGTTTGATGAGCCGGACAGATTTGGCTTGAACGGAGGCTGGCAGACGCACTTGAAGATGTTGAGCAGGCCAATGGTTCTTGCCATGTCGATCAACGATGATGTTAGTTGGGAGGTCCTCTTCTGCTTCCGGATGTCAAGCAGCTAATACAGTTATAGCATTACATGCACAACCTCTGGCTCGACTCGACCTTTCCAATTGACGATACTGATCACCCAATTCCAGGTAGCGTTAGGGGGGACTGTCCCATCGATGACAATGACCCGCAAATGGTCGAGGCCATGTATCCCAAGGCGTAAGTCCGCGCTCCTTCACTTGCCTCGCCGATTATGGAGCTAACGATCCGAGCTATAAATAGCAAGGTGGTCTGGTCTAACATCAGATTTGGGCCCATAGGATCTACAGTGAAAGCGTGAGCCAAATGACAAAAAGCAATATAGCACCAGGAATAGAAGCACAATCTGCATATAGTCATCATTTCAAGGGGTCATAGGCAGGGCATATTTGTATTGATAATAGAAAGTACTAGTCAATGGAAGCGCAAGTAGCTCTGTGGGACCACGATCTTTGTAACCCGAGCACGAATGCTCATTGACAACATGGTAGTTTGCACGTGATGTGAACTGGTCATGCTGTTTGGGTGGCACAGAGTCCAGGCTGGGGCCTTTCCTGCTGCGTTATGGGGACTGCAGGTCTGACGGCGCTGGCTTCGCTCGCCAACCAGTACATCCGCCTTGTCCAGTAGACTGCAGCTCTGGGTCCCAAGCAACCCCTACACCTCCCGGACACCCTCGTTGGTCTTGGCCGAGCATAGGACCGCAGATAATATCTTGCCTCGGGCAGCTGCTCCGCACCGAAACAGGATGGAGAGTTTTGATGTCTGATGATCCACAACCCCTTTAGCCCCCCAAAAAATAACATTCGCAATGCTTCGGTTTCCCACCCCAACTCCCAAAAATGCCCTCATGCTTATCCCGTAACCGATGAACTTGAATTGCCAGGCACTGCCTTCCGTCCAAAACACCCATCCGTCTAGTCCAGACGAGGTCCAGTCAGCAAGAACGTGGTCGAGCTGATACGGCCTGTAGGCATAGGAAACCTTCTCTTCTCCCCTGTGGGCAGGTGGGTCGTGTCATTGATGCCGCTGTGGGGCGTAGCCGCGGGCGCGCTCTTCTTCTTGTTACAAGCCGGGGCTTGCTTGACGATATGCACCGTCAGATGGAGATCGTCACTTGGCAGGATGTCCTTCGTCTTCCGATACTCGTTTGAACGATCAGCGGACGTGGTGGTGACCGAAGCCCGGTGGCTAACTCCGTCCGCAGTCATTGTCTTCGATGATTTGGATCCGCCAAGCTGGTTTCCTTCAAGCTGCATGGTGCTGATTCGAGACTCTCTGCCCTGTAATAGAGGAAAAGAACTTGGTT
This sequence comes from Apodospora peruviana, assembly GCA_033439685.1. Lineage (NCBI taxonomy): Eukaryota > Fungi > Ascomycota > Sordariomycetes > Sordariales > Lasiosphaeriaceae > Apodospora > Apodospora peruviana. Next base: position 653,399 of record JAUEDM010000009.1, read on the forward strand.
AGTACGTGTGAAACGGGGGCCTGGTACCGAGGCGAAACTATCTGAATACGCATGACTTGCCTTTCGAGCATGCCGCCCAATGTGGAAAGATATGTCTCTCCGCCTGTTATGGCGTGGCGCTATGCAGTATATAACCCACAGTATTCTAAGCCTTGTCAACTTGGAATTCGACATTCTTTTGTAATGGGAAGGTTAGCTCAGTGGTGTGGGTCATTGTGCGACGCCGTAACACCGCCTATAAAATAATGGTGTCTCTGCTGCAGTAAAAATCGGTCTGGATGTGGTTTTTCTGATTTCGAAATTCTCTGACCGCTGAGAAGGAAAAAAGACGAGTTAGTGACGTGTAAACTGAAAGGTTGATAGCAATGGGCAAGAAAATTAAATACGTACGACTTCCTTCGCAGTGCTCAAACCAATGAAGAAGATATGTCTCTCCGACTGTGAATAATGGCATCTTTGCTGGAGTATAACTCGGGCTGGATGAGGGTGAGAGAAATTGGTTGGCGAAGGGTGACGGTTAGGATCACGGCCCAACAAAAGGCCGTCAGTCAACGGGAGGGACTGGAGTGGTCTGTGCTCCTTCAGTTTGGTGGCACACACTCCCTGGCGCCTCGAGGAATGTTTTCCGCCCTCCCTGCAAGTGTCGGCCTCACAGCGACCTAGTGCAACTACGGACCATGCCCTAAGCCGGCCACCTGGTTCGAAAGAAGGCAGGCAGAGAGCAACCAGCGGCAACAAGAAGGAAAGGAACCTATCCTTGAGACCTCGACCGAGCAGCCCAGCTCTTCCTCAACCTCGTCGAGCAGCCAAAAAGGGACGACATGGTCATCACGACCAGGCTTCATGTTCTCCTCCTTCCGCTTTCCTTCTCTTGCCCTTTTGCAAACCGCCTGGTGTGAGACTTCTTTCTTCCTTCACTTCATCCTCTTTAAACACAATGCAGTCCACCCTCTTCCACTCTCTTCTCCTCTTCCGTCTATTGGCTCTCAACGAAACCATCAGTCCGCACGAATGACCACTGGGCCGTACAGCAGTGCAGCGCAGCTCAGAAGGACGGAAGACACACGTCAACCAAGAACAATCGTGATCTCGCGGTCTTCAGTCGTAAGATTTACCCCAGCCCCTAACCGCATTCATCCGTCCGTCATCTGACATCATGCACAAGAGAACCAGGATACTGAGAAGCAGAATTCTTCTCTCCAGTCCTCCAGCCGTCGCCTGCCAACACGCTCCCAGATGATCATCCAACTAAAGATTCCATGTACCTACACCAGTCGGACCGGACTCCCTGGAGGTTCAGCGGATTTTACCCATACAAGGCCGACCGTGTCATCAAAGAGGAGAGATACATACAGCGTGTGAACAATGACAGCATCGGATTATCGGAGTTCGGAAGGGGAGTGCAGGAACGGAGTTCCAAACGAAGAAATAAAAAGAAATGGAAGACAACTTACAAGCGTCGGCCCACCTCATCGCCACTTCGACTGGAATCAAGACATGGATCCGGCCGACATCTCCGAGGGACCACGACCGTGGAATAATTTTGCAGAACAGTCACGGTCCCGAGGACAAATTCTGGGACGCCTGCCGTTACAAACTGCGGGCACATGCGCAGTGCGGTGCCACCCCACGCAGGAGGAAGCAGCTGCGGCGGTCCGGTCGGTGGTGAGCGTGGTGAGAACGGTGCGGGAGATGTCCCTGGATCTTCTGTACTCCCCACGACGCACATCCAGCGTGGAAGCACTACCAGGTCGGGCCGCATCCTGCCTGCCAGGAGAGAACGCTATGGCCAGCTCCAAAAAACAACCGGGGCCATATTCCGGCAACAACAACCCAGTTGAAGCTGTGAAAAGGAGAACGACATACCATCTCGACGAAAGGCTCGTCCATCAACCGCTTGTGGACTCAGTCAAATTGACGCTAGAAGTGTTGCTGACAGAGTCAACAAGCTGCTTGAACAGCTCTCTACCGCAGCCACGAATGCTCAAAAACAGCATTTTGCTGAGCTTCCTCGTGTTCATGCATCGCTGGATATTGGGCGGCAACGACCAGCTCTTTGGCCTCCTCGTGGCCCCCGATTCAGAGGTTCTGCTTGCCGGAGCATTCAACATCGTAGGCAAGATCTGCAACCACGAGTGGTTAGAACCGGATGACAGTGCCACCTCCACCCTCCGTCCTGCCGTTCTGGGTCAACCCGGAGCAATACAGTCAACACGACCGCAGGCAGACGACGGATGGTAGGGACTACACCTAATCATCGCCATGACCACACACATCTTGGAAGCATCACGCTCGATGGCCACCGTAACCAGCGGCAGGACCGGCCAGTGGATGTGGAATTCATCGCCACGCCAGACTTCATATCGCAGTTATTTATGCGCTTCCGCATGTTTCACGCGCCGAGTAAGCACTCAATCTTGTGCTTCAAGCCGGCCGTGGCGCAGCAGTCCGCATACCAGGCTCTCCTGGGTGAATGGGACAGGGACATCTAGTTTGGACAAACCCGAAATCGCGCTGAAGCACAAGCCTACCCAGACCTGGCCCGTAAACTGGAAGAGGAGGCTACACCCGTTCTGAACCGCTTTGGCGGCGTCGGCAAGTGGATTGTCGCGTCGACTTAGGCGCTTGAGAGAGCTGAGCCGGGCGGCCGACCTCTTCATTTTTATTCGCCTGGCCATTGACAAATCAGTTGATCGGGTTGACACTGGAGAAGATGGGAAACCATGCGATCGCCATGTAACTGGTAGAAAACTAGGTAATGTAGATAAAATTAGAGATCCTGCGTTGCCAGCACTGCAGTAGTCAAGTGCCGTTTTGAGCTTGCTACTTTTCATGATTCGCATCGACCTCCTGTGTTCACGTCCCCTTCTAGCATGCCCTGCATGCTTGACACTTTATCTCGACCCGACTCGACCTATTTCACCACCTGTCCTCTCAACATCTCTGCCTACCTATCAAGGCCAGTGTTTTTGAGGTGAGACAAGTTGAAATCAGGTAGACAACCGAAGAAACAAGTGCTTGCGCATAAGCAACTCATAATATAACAGCTGGTGCCGTTTCCGCAAAAGCATAATGTAGACCAACTATTATTAAATAGTTAGTCGAAGGCTAACATCAACTCCACCGTCAACTCATACCTATTACACTAGACCCATCTAACAAGTCAGAATAAGGGTTATTCCGAGAGAAAACACAGTCTCGTTGACCGTTGTGGCCTCGCCTCGCCTTTGCTGGGTGTGCCGGTGTGCCCTAGGTATAGACAGACAGAGACCCAGGGAAACCGCCAGGTACCTATAAACCGCCTCCTTTGCAGGAGTAAGCATCCCCACTATTAAGCACAAACATCGACAACCGCACGCGTTTTTTCCCATATTTATCTATTGGCTCTCTTGTCTATCTAGCTTGCACTCGTTGATACCTAACATAACCGGCAGCCTTGCTAAACAAGCCCCGTTTTCCACCTCCTCCTGCCACAAAAACGGCGCGGCGTCCTCCTCAAATCTATAAGTAGCCTGGCCCTGTAACGCCCTTGAAATTCGGTTCGTTCCACAAATGTCTCGATACGGGCTCGTTGACAGGGTCTGGGGCCGGCAAGGCTTACAGAGCGGGCGGGGAAGAAGGGCAGAAATCTCAGAGGTATGATTGGTGGATTTGGTCCTGGGCCGTCCAAACCGGGCAAATAAGGTAATTTCATTTAGGGGTTTTCCCAGCCAGCCTATATTAGAACCACCTCTTCGCTTGTCATATTTTCATGTTTGGAACCATCTGTCTCCTTGCCATCTCTTCGTTGGTCTTACATCCACTCCATATCATCTCTCACAGGCTTCTGCTGTATTGCGGACGGCGGTGATATTTATGACACACCCCTTGATAGGAACGGTGTTGACGTCGAATAATCCACCGGTATTCCTACAGAAAAGGAAGCACGACTGCCACAGTGATGGCTTTGGCCAAAGCTGTAGTCACACTTCAAGGACCCATGCCTAGATAAGCTCCCCATCTTCTCGATTCGTCGTTCTCACCCTCTGAATCTCGCGACTGATAACCGTGGCTTTGCTTTCATCGAACTCTATCAATGGCTTCGACTCACGAGTCTCGCCGTTCACGGTCATGATGACTTTCCGTGTTTTGACGTATTTCTTCGCGACCCTGTATCTGGTGGTAATCCGGAGCTTGACTAAATCGTCGGGATCCTCTGCTTCCTGCTCGGGCAAGTCGACCGCGTCCCCGGATGCGGCACCAGCAGCTGTTGTAGAAACGCCACCCTCGCTGGCGTCGAGGTTGCCAACCAACCCAAAAGAACTGCTGCGGATAACTTCCACAACACCATGAGCCTCGGTCTCTATCTCTTCGTCATCACCCGTCTCAACGGCCAGTTTCGCCAATTCGGGGTTTGCCGCGATCATCTTCGCCACTTGCATTTCTAAGGCGGCGACCTCTTCGTCGACTTGTCGGAGTTCCTCCCCAACTCTCCTTCGCTCATCGTCAACGTCGCGCACGTTGCCCGCTTCAGTGGCTGGCTGTTCGGAAGCGGCAGGAGCAGCAGCGGAAGGAGAAACGCTACCCTCGTTTTCCTCTAGATTATCGACCGACTGGGAAGGACTGCTGCGGGTAACTTTCCCAACACCATGAGTGTCAATCTCCATCCCTTCCACATCACCCGTCTCAACGGCCAGTTTCTCCCCTGTGGGAATCGCCGCGAGTATCTTTGCCATTTGTATTTGTAGGACGGTCACCTCTTCCTTAGTCTGCCGAAGTTCCTCCTGAGCTTTTCTTAGCTTGTCGTCAATGTCGCCCGCAGTGCCCCCTCCAGCGGCTGGTTCCTGAGAGGTGGTCGAAGGCAGCGGCTTTTCTTGAACAGCATTGGAAATTGATACGGAATCATTGACACGATACTCATTCCCCAATGTACCGGTGGCTATTTGTACACCCAAGTCGACCGCCTCCACGGAAACGGCACCAGCAGCGGTAGTGGAAACGCTACCCTCCTTCGCCTCCAGGACCGCCAGAGCCGCTCTCGCCATCCGCTGGAGATAGTCCCGGTCAATCTCCTGAGTAGTGTCCACCTCGTTTACAGCGCCGCCCACAATGCCGTCTCCAGTGGCTGGCTCAGGTTGATCCTGAGAAGTGGCCGAAGGCAGCAATTCTCCTTGGGCGGCAATGGTGGAACCCCCGGTCAGAGCACTTGCTGGTTGAATTACGGCATTATCGACAACGTCTTCCGGATGGTGGATAAATTGGGCGGAGGGAGAGACTCGAACTAAGCTGGCGATCTTAGTATTATCTCCGACAACAGTGCTGGCAACAATGCTTCCTCCAGTCGTTAGGGCATCCATTGTATTAGGTGACTCTCCATTGGCTGGCTTTGGCTGTTCCTGAGCTGTGGCAACACGCAGAGGTTCTCCTTGAGCAGCAAGGTTGATGGATGCGGGATTGTGAACACGATCCTCATCCTCCAATGTGTCATTGGCTGCATCGTCCTTGCCCTCGACCTCGGGGTCAGCCCTTGTGGGCTCGTACGCACGATCCTCGTTCTTCATCGTTGCGCTAGTAGATTCAGAGATCTCTCGCCGGTTCTCTGTGACGGCAGGGACGGGCCGCTTCTTCATTGACTGAAGGCGGGCTATGAGGCCCTGGTCCTTGTAACCAGTGGCCTTGACGTCCCTTATCAATAGATCGATGAAGTCAGTATCAGTCACCCGCTCGTCGTTGTGGTCAACACCAGTCATCGGCTCGTTGTAGTCATCGACAACAATCACTGTCCCGTCGTCGCTGTCATTGACATCAGTCATCGGCTCGTCGTAATGGCCGTCATAACCCAAATTTGCTACAGCCTCTCTCGCCATTCCTTGGGGACTATCCCAACCACTCTCCCGAGTACTATCCACCTCGTTGACAGCAGCGACGACAATTACATCCCCAGTGTCTGGCTGTTGACGCGCACCACGGCCCAAGGGCGTGTCCTGGACCGGGCTCTCTCCCTGGTTGTCGCTGATCTCGGCAGGGGGGTGAGAGGAACCGTCACTCTGGCCGGGTACACCGCCACCGACGTGAGCAGCGTCAACGAGTTGCTTCTTCTTACGGCCACACTTAGGATAATTTGGCGTTGCATTGGTAGGATTGCTCGGCCCAGGCACGGCCAGATCACCACCAACGGCAGCAGCCTTTTCAGCAACCAGCTGCTCCCCAAGCTCGATCAAGACCCGCGACTCAGCCACCTCCTGCTCACTCATCCTCTGGAAATACTGCTTTCCGACGTAAACAGCAGCGGCAACATATCCTACGTTGTTGGATTCGCTGCGTTGAGGTGGGTTGGTGCTTGCAGTCGTGGTGGCCTCCTCTTCTGGTGCCTGCGCCTCGTCAAGTTTGGACCGCTGCCACCTAGCAACCTCCAAATCCGGATCGGCCACAAACTTTGACAAATGTTGAGGCGGTATAAACGCCTTTCGATGTGCGCCATTATCACTGGGAGGAGGCACCAGCACGACGTAAAACATCTTTTGTTTCCCCTGGGGTCCAACCAATTTCATGTCGATAACTCTGGCCTCGTTTGCCGCCCGCGAAGGCAGAGGCGGTGGCACAGACGCTGGTACGGCCAACGGGACCGGGGCTGGCGTCTTGCCCGACCAATTCTGCCTAGTCTCCGGAGCCTCGGCTGGGAGCTTTGCGACGGAGGCTGGAATTTCGGATTAAAAGTTAGCTGCTGCTCTGACCCTGAGTCACTTCTCACAGTGACACCATTCATCCGAATTCTGCTCTTCACCTGTCACGGGGAGGGGGGATGGCAACTTACCAGAGCGAAGTTGTCTGGTCGATGGCGGAGCCGGGGTGGCCGCCTTTCTGACGGGCGTCGATGGTCTGGCCGACCCTTCTGTCTTTCTGGGACGACCTGGTCCCCTCTTCACCGGCGGCGCCGGCGGTTCTTCTGAAGCCTTACGCTTCGACGGGGCATCATCGACAGCCAGCCTCTGGCTGGCCGCGCGTGTCGAGCGACCTAGTTCAGTAGACATGTTTGCTGGAGGCTACAAGCAGAATTGACAGTCAGTTGCGAAAACCAAACAAAGGCTGGGAAATTAACGTTGCGGCTGGTTCAGCAGCCGGGTTGGTACGCCTTGGGAAGTTGGGTCAGGAGTTGTGCTGCCAATGAAGACCACGAGCCGTCGAAACTGAATCCTTTGGCACTGACCAAGTATGGGCGAAGTAAACGGGGATGGAGTTGAAATTAAATCAAATACTTACCGAGCGAAGTCAGAAAACAACGAGGCGGCGAAAAAACAAAAACCGACGGCAACGGCTCGTAAGGTAGGGCGATGTCGCTGCCAGCACGCGTCAAAATGGTGTAATGGATGGACCGCGACAAGATGCTGATGATGATGAGGATGATTGCTCAAATTATGAACAGAGGCGCGGCGAAGCGAGGCGGAGAAAACTGCAGCACGGATTTTCTGAGGGAGAGGATGGTGCAAAGGCAAGGAAGGACAACGCAACGTGCGACTCAGATGGCAGGAGGAGTAAATAACTTGGTGAATGTGGAGGTACTTACCAAGACTTGCTGTACTCGATATAAAAATCAAGTTACACTCGTGTCGAGTAAAGAATGTCGCAGTTAGATACTTGCGGACGCGCCTCGAAGAAAAGATGGAAGTGAGAGAAATCAATACCCGATCGTCTGCCTTGATTTGTGTCGGGAACTGTTGGGTTGGTGGTGCGTTCCGATGTGTGCGGAAAAATATATTATAGGGAGGGGCAGCACCGGGCACGGACCCGGGACTCAAGGCTGTAGATTTAGTCGACCAGAGGAGGTGAGTTTTTTGGGTTGGGCTACGGGACGCTGGACAGACTGGGTAAGGCGGGGTTACCTTCCATGGCCTTCAAAGGTTCCCTCAGGCAAGTGTGAATTGGATCAAAATCTCCAAACAGCCCAGCTGTTCGGCCCTGGACAGAACATCCCACTCCCAACTACAAAACAAACACCAGTAACAAGGCTTCGAGCCCCCCCTATAATGCCTCTAATGACGGAGGAGACGGGACATGAGATCGTCGATCTCCTCCGGGACAAACCAATTGTATGTTTGCTTGCGCGGTACAAGACGAACGCAACAGATGCTGACTGCAGAACAGGTTATCTCGGGTGTCATTAAGTAGTGTTGGAGCCGACTTTAGGGCGGCGCTGTTGGCTGGGACTCTTACGAGCTTTTCAGAATCGGAGAGCAAGGTTCGTTGGAAATATCGGACGCAGATTGGAGAGCGATAGACTGACTTGGTGCTGCAGACTCGAATTTCGCCAGAGATTTCTTCAAAGGATTCATTCCTTTGGATGTCGAGAGTCCTACGCGTTTGGAGATTATTTTCAACTTCTTCGATCGTTTGTCGGCTAGGGCATGGAGATTTAGAGGAAATGCTCAGTGGGCCGAGGCACCGGAGCCAGAGCCGGCAGCGTTGACCGAGAAGGGGTTCGAGGCATCCAAGGATGTCCACCCAGTTGAGCGAGGTCCGGATGCGGGTCATAGCACGCCGTTGCCACCTCTGCCAAATGAGCCGGAGAGCATATGAAGACTCTGGATTTAGAGAAAAAAATCAAGTTCCATTACACGGAGAAACTATGGATATCATCACGTCTTTGCAACGAAATTGTAACTATTATATACTACACTAATAAATATTCTTGCTATCATTCCAGCTCCTCGTAATTGAAACGCTCCAGCTCATTGCCGGAGACGAATTCGATGATGTTTCTCGAGGATATGAGCGCCTTCCTCGAATATCCCGGATGGTCGGGATGGGGCATCACGACCAGAGAGTACATCTCATCGCGGGTGATGCTGGCCATTTTATACCTCATATCCAGTGTACCATCCTTTCTGAGGGGGAGGGCGTTGCCGGGTGCCTCAACCGTGATCTTCATGGCAGGCTCAATCATGCACTGTTTCGTGTCGTTCGTAGAAGCTTGGAGCCTTCGGACCTGATCCAGCCACGTAGGGGGTGCACTGCACGGGCTCCTTCATGAACTCGTACCTCTTCGGGTTCTCTTTCATGTACTTGTGAACACCAGACTTTGATTTTGCTCCTGTCCAAAAGGTCAACATCCCTCTCTCGTCGACGGCATGCTTCCCTCCTGCATTTCTTTGCATTTGACGCCATCCCCTTGCCAGCTCGACGACGGGAAGGTCTTTGTCATCCTTTTGTACTCTTGGGAATACGTTTGGGATGTCGTCCATGTCCGAGTCGTCGTCGCAAGAGTCCCTCTCTACATCCTTTTTTATTTCTTGGGATGTCTTCGGCGCATCCGCGTCCCCGTCGTCGACGGAAGAGGGTCCCGGGCCCTCACAATACTCGCGATCGGGTACCTGGCGCAATGTGGTTGGCATATCCGCCCACGAGGATGCCTGGCCCTTGCGCCAGGTTATCCACTCGTCAACCGGCTCCTCGTCTGGGGTACTCCCCTTGTAGTCCCACGCCGACTTGACTCGGAATTTGTCTTGAGGCGGAATGGACAAAACAGGTTTGGCCATGATCGGCGAAGAGTGCGGCGACGATGAGCCAGGAGTTTCTGTCTTGGCCACCTGTTGGCTGGAGCGAGTTGTGACATTTGATCCGACCGTCGCGTCGGCCATTGATGTGTTTTCAGCTCCCGTATTAGTTGCTGGCGGTGCCCGGGAACGAGTTGTGACATTTGGCCTGGCTGTTGCGTTTGCCGTTAGTTTCTTTTGGGCGCGTCGAGGCATAATCGTCGAGGTTAAATGAAGACTCTCCTTGGTCAGGGAGCAGTCGAGGGAGTATAATAATAAAGCTTTGAGACAAGTTAGATGTAATACCACAGGTGGGACAAGTGATGCGCACCAACAACGACTTTGCCTGTCAAGACGATGTGTCCTGGACCGACGCGTGAGGAGAAGAAGATATGAGGTTGAGTTGAGTCTTGCCCGATAGCGAAAGATGCAAAGGTGAAGTTACTCGGATTGTATGCGGATGGTTGTGTGAAAAAGATGTGAAGAATGCAGGTGACGGTATGTGAAGTTGCGAGTTGCAAGTCTTGACGAAGGAGTCGGTCTAGGGATGATGTTGTGGGATGTGCAAGGTAAGCAGGCAAACCCAGGTAGGCTGCGATATCCTTGACAGATGGTGAATCTGGCGGGAAGCGAGGGCCCTCGGGCAGGTGGGACAAGAGTGTTTAAATCCACAGCAGAAAATACCTTATAACTACAGTCTAGCCGGCAATTTAGACCAGCTGAAGCGGAAAAAGACTGGCTGTAGACCAATAACCGCTCATGGATACGAGGCTGTTCGCAGTTCTTGTGTGGATTACATCCTAGACATGTCTCAGATAGTACTCCTGGGACCGTATGTTTATTCTATCATATGACCACCCTCCTCTCCCAAGTCCCAGCCTCGACCCGGTCAACATTCACTGCTGTCCCCTCAACGACGATGCCATCGATCAATCAACACGCAGTCTGTCCACAAACAACTGCACTCCGGTGGATTGAACAGCCCGGCAGGTAATTATTTGTTATGCTCTTTGTTCCGGAAACAAAGAAGTCAGGACCGAGAACAGGTAAAACCAATTTACCCCTCCACAAAGCCATTGTTCCGCTGTCTGGACCGCTGTCTGGACCGCTATCTGCACTAATGTCTGCCAAACATTGTCTCTATACTGGACTACGGGTCAACGTCTCCTTATCTGCACGCTAACTTCTTCGAGTATATAACGAAGGACACCCTCCCGCTGGGATTCGATTTGGACTCCCGTTCGCAGCAGCTCCAGCTCGGCACACCTGTGAGGATTTTCATCAAATCGCCTCAAAACAACTCACTCAACCACCAGACACCGCATTTCGGAACAGGTTTGTGGACACTGCGATATACCCAATCAACATGCCTTCTACGCAATCTTCCGCCGACCAGGGCGCGCCTTCGGGAATTTATAGCCTACCGAACGAGATCTTCTCGCAGATAATGGGCTATCTCCTTCTTCACTCGCAGGGTGTGGGTATGTCACTCACCATGGATCCAAACGCAAGTGTCTACGAGAGGAAATGCTACTCTGCCTCCGGCACGATCTGGCTCCTCCAACCCGATACCGAATCTTTGGCTGCCCTCTCCCTAGTATCAAGGGACTTCCACGACGCCATCGCGCCATATCTGTACGAAAACAGTGGTTATGTCGCAGCCGATTCAGCTCTGCCTCTTGCTGAGAACTCTGTGCGAAAGAAAGAGCCTACGAGCCCTTGTTCGCCACCTTTGCGTCACCCCATGGCCCTTGGTCTGGTGGAAGCTCTTCGACGAGATGAGCGACCGGAACACTCAGCCTGCCTGGCGGTCCTTCCATCTCCACCAAACAAGCCCCGAGGTACACTCTATTCTTCGTCGACTCGAGATCGACGAAAACTTCCCCAAGTGCCTGGCCCAGTGGGAACAAGAATGCCTAGCAATGGTCCCGATCCGAAGTAGGTTCAACGACCTGTCTTCTAACACATTCACCCTGGACGCATCGCTTGTCTGGAGTTAGATAGAGTCGCCAGAGCTGAGGCTGAAGACTTGTTTGTCGGAATGCTTCCACTTCATGCTCTCGTGTCTCTTTCGCGATGGTCCCGGACGACTTGTTCGGCAATGTCCTGAGCATTCTTGATGTCGGACCTGCGTTTGTGCGGACACCCTGCGACCTTGTGGCTATGTCATTGGATTTTCATGTCGTGGGCGCGGCACCAGAAGCGCTGAACCAGAAGGTCGGTTTTCACCCTTTTGCGGAAGCGGTTCTCAAGGGCAGGCTCGGGGCTGAGTTCGTCGCGAGTGCCTTGTTCAGCATCTTTGATGGAAGGCCACTGCCTGAGCAGTGACCAATATGTAGGATCCTGGTCGAGTAAGCATCGGCGTCTTTCCCTTTGGGACCGCAAGGCTCCGGCCCATAGCAGACCCCAACTCAAGGGTGCGCCTCGAGAATATTGCGTCGGAGAAGCCAGCCCAGACCAGATTGCGAAGACTTCTCAACAAGCCTGCCGTATGTTGTTTCCCGGGTTGATTCTTTGTGGTACTTCCAGCTCTTACACCGGTGGGTGGCTGCCGAATGTGCTTCGAGCTTGCGACTTGTGCGTCGAACTTGTGTTCCAGTCCATCAAGCTTCCTTCCTCAGGTGGGTGGTGGTAGATTCTCTGCTGTGATCAAGTTGGTTGGACTTGCCAACAGATAAAAGTTTGCTGTTGGTAGCAGAAATCTGGACACGTCCATGGGTTGGACCATCCAGGAAATTTGTGGGGAGGAACGTACATGTATTTGATCATCTACGCCAACGGATCCGTGAGACTTGCCGAAGCAAAGGACCACCATAAGCCTTGCCTTGCTTTCCATAAAATGTGCAGACCGTCACCGGCTATTGGTTATCCGACCCACGACCTCGTTCCAATTCGATGGGTTGCTGGTTCTGCATGGTGTTGACCCTACATTTTGCTGGGTGTCAGCGTTAGCGTCAAATACTACACCAGCGTCTGGCCAGCGCCTCCGCAAGCTGCTTGTTCGCGGCAGCACTTGTAGGTACCTGGTAATAGCCGCAAGGAGTGCCCTAAGTGCATAAACGGTTGCTCTTGTGGGTGTAAGGCGGTGAGCTAGACTTACCAGAAGCGACCGTCGGGTATCGCTCAGTCGGGGCGAACCTCTTGGGAGGGCCAGCGCGGAACCTATTCTTGGGTCTGAGGATGTCACTGTCGCGGTAGGATGAGCGACTGTAGCAGGTGCTGCCGCCGGCTCTGTGGCTGCTGAACCAGTTGAGAGGCTCGTCGAGGTCGTAGTCGACCTGCTCACTGCTGACAAGGGCGATCGTAACTTGAGAAGACAGAAGCCCTCCTTCTAGCTAGGACACCACTCACACCAGAGGTGCACCGAAGGCCTGTTCTGGAACCGACTGCCACACGGCAAAAGGCACGAGCTCAAGGTGGAGGGAAATAAAATTGTTGGGCAGGACTCGGATAACCCACCAGATGCGTGAATCTTCCTCGTCCGTCAATCTGCTGGCTTCCGACACAGCTCAACAGAATCACAAATGCGGCTTCCCTTTGAGTTAAAGCGGCAGTCACAGGGTGAGGACGGCGGAGAGGGCCTGCGAGTTGGAGATTGCGATGAGCAAACACAGCCAGCGTGACGCGTCGTAAACGTCGAAACGGAAGGAACAGGAGGAGTAAATGACAGCAAGGAGTGGCCAGAAGAGCCCGATCGACCCATTCAGACCGTTCCACAGCACGCTGGTGGCCAGGAGAATGTGATATCAGCGGGGCTTGGCTTCACATTCACATGCCGGTTAGTTTGAAAATGGAAGAGCTATAGTGCTCCGATGCGCGTCAAGATCATACTCGGGTAATTTCAAAGGCCCGTCGCGTCTGCTCTGATAGCGTAGGTCTTCTCGGAGAAGTCACAGTCAGGCAGGCGCTCGAAGTACGCAGGTAGGCTACCAGGGAGAGGAGCAGCAAATCTGATGCATTCCAGACCTCTGTCGCCCATCATCTTTCGGAGCATCACTTTCTTCTTCATGTCTCGAGTAAAACCCAAGAACACAGTGAAAAAAGAGAGTTGGTTTTGCGCCTCTGGAAGTAGTGTAATACCAGAGACACGGGAAAGACCAGATTGCTAGGCAGTGTACCGCTACCTGCTGTGTGATCTCACCGGGTTTCAAAGATTGTGAGAGCAAAATCTAAAGCATATACCCAATGCTTAATGGAAAAAATGAAAAAGGAAAGGAGGGAAAGACGAGGAGGCGGGAGAAATGGGGGGTTTATATAGGCGTGTTCGAAGGGAGTTGGTCCGTGCACTCACAGTCCTCCTCTCCTCTCAATGGCGTCGTTGCCTTAGGCAAGCAAGGTCCTCGTCGAGACGATGGCGGGGAGGGGCATGAAGAGTGCCCAAGTGACAGAGGGGGGCAGTCCCTATCATGGAGGGGTAGTACCGGGCCAATGTCATAACTCGGACACTGGAACTGGACTGTTTGAATCGCACGATTTGGCCTTGAACAAAACCTTAGGAGGGCAGACACCATGTCTATTTTGGAAAGTAAATACCAGGTATGAACCATGTCCTTGTATCCTCTATCCACCCCAAGAAACAAATGGTCTGCTGGTGCTAAGAAACTGGGTATCTACCTAAATTACTAACCCTGAAACTCGTCTCCCCATCATCAGACCTGCAAAACGTCCCGAGAATGTTGAACACGCCTGTGGCCAGGGCCTCATTCTTGGCTTCCTGCATGACCACGTTTTCCTCCTCCTCTCCAACCTCATCCGGCTTATCTTCACCGCTCTCAACCTAACGCCGCCTTTCGGCAACTTTTGGCCTTCGCTCCGAGAGTCGCACACCTCTCTCCCACCCGAAAACCCAAGACCCGAATCCTACAACCCACCAGGAACCATCTTGAGTACCTCCTTGAGCCCCTCGGCCCGGCGCTTATCCATCCCATCCTCAGCATCCTTGAACCGCTCAACAAAGAACTTGAGCCTCAGCTCATTGAATTCCGCCTGCGTGACCTTCGTTCTCTGAAGCGTACGCTTATAGCTCTTGGAGGTCTCCCAGTCCCCAAACCCGGGAGGGATCTTATCCTTGGGGCCGTACGGCTTCGCTTCCAGGGAAGCATTATTGCAGAGCAGACGAAAATCGGCAAACTCTTGCGCCTCGAGTCGATTACTGTCCCAGAACGGGAACCCCAGGAGTCGGAGCGGGTACGTGTCGGCGTCGTAGTCGAGGACCATATGCTGAACCCCGCTGCCCTCACTCCCTTCGCTAGCAGACGATGACTCAGAGACTGTGTCGTAGGAGTTGCGCTCGCCCTCGAAATTGATATCCATCTCATCATATGGGGGGGTAGAAGAAGGCCGCTCCGGGTGGATGGGATCGTCGTGGTCCAGTCGAACGAACGAGTCGGTGTGCTTGAACGAAGTGCTGATTTCGTGTTGGTCCTCGTAGCTCTCGTTAAAGGGGCCAAGAACTCCCAAAAGCTCGCGCAGCTCTCGGTTACGGGCGTCGACGTTCAGCTTCAGCAGCTTGCGCAGGAGCACGAGTCCTAAACCGCAAGCTTGATTCTCGAAGTCGATACGATTGGGGTGAGGGGTTTTGAGAGGCGGAGCGAGGTGGTCGAGGTGGTTGACCATGAAACTCTTGTAGTTCTGCAGATGCCAGTACAGATCGTGCTTCTCAGGTTGAGGAGTATCGTCCGCGCTTGGTTGCTCGATATCTATCTTGTCGCCCGACTCCGACTCCGAGTCCGAGTCTCCAGCCCCGACAAATTTGAGACGCATATCCTGCAGCATGACGCGGTACTGTGTGCGCACAAACACGCCCACAGACAGAATCTGTTCGGCGTCGCACGTGTCGAAGAGGTACAGGAACTTGTCGACGTGGTAGTCGTTCTTCTGGTAGGCGAGGATCTTCTCCACGCCCTCCTCGCCGTCGTTCTGGTTGGCGAGGAGCATCTTCCAGAACGGGATGCTGAACAGGCGGCACACCAGCTCAAACCGTATGAAGGCGCGCTGGAGGCGGTGCTTCTCGCTGAAAGAGACCGCTTGCGGGAGCTCGGTACTTATCCTGGGAGCAATGGTGTTAGTCTTGCCGAAGGAGGATGTACCGGAAGAGGAGAAGTCGGTAAGCTTTGGGGTACATTTGGTCATCAGCGACCGGAAGTTCTTCATATACTGGTCGGTAAATGCATCGACGATGGTGTGTAGGCGGGCGAGCTTGATGATGGTTTCTCGCTGAGTAGCCCAGTTTCCCCAGATAAGAGCATTGGCGTTTGGGGCACGTCGTACCGGGAGGGCGTTGTAGTAGGTTGTCGCGAAAGTTCGGACCTTTCGGGACCAGATGGACTGCTCGATGAGTATGTTCGAGGGGAGTTCTGGGAGGTGGTCACTGATGAATATCGGTTAGCAATAGTCAAGACTCTCGCTCAGATGTGTGATTAATATGATGGAGGTGTATATATGGGATAGGCCTGCCAGATGTGCAGATATATGAATATGTGGATGTATAGATGGGTGGCGGGTCTGAAGGAGATAGGCAAGGTATATATCTGCAGACGGATGACAATAGGCGGGCAAATTGTGAAGCTCTCGTCAGAGGCATGTACTTACCCCCGCTCAAAAACCGGTACGTTCAGCAAAGCCAAAGCATCTTTAAGGTTCATCCCGAACCCATTGATGATGACCTGGACCAAAATAGGCCAGGAAGCGGTATTGTAAACCATGTAGATGGCCTTGCAAGTGCGTATGGCCGAGAAAATATCTCGGGGCGAGTCAACGAAGCTCAGGATTCGGCGAATAATCTTCAACCCCTCCGGCCCAGCGAGGGCCTTGCTGAATGTCGCCATTTTACCGAGCAGCGAAGCACGAGTAGGAAAGGGAAGACTAAAAATAAGTAGAGAGCTGGGCTTTCGCAAGCCGCAAGGGAGTGTATGAGGTGTTAAGGAAAAAAAGACTAAGGATGGGGGGAAAAAAAGAGAAGAAGCGAAAGCAATGGCTTTCTGAAGCATAAGTAGGTGTATGAGATGTTTGGGGAGAAAAGGAATAGAAGACAGGAGAAAATGAATAGAAGACAAGAGAAAAATAGAAGAAGGGAAGAGGAATAAGTCCCAGTGCCTATGACGGAGAGTAAAATTTGGAAGCTTCCAGTTTGCAATAGAGGTGCAAAATATATCAGTTAAATATTGGTTGAGGAAGGAACGCGATCAGGAAAGAAGGAAAAGGGATGGTGGAAGCGAAGCAATGAGAGGGCGAAACGCGGAAAGCAAAAAGATATCAGTTAGATATCAAAGGTAATTCAGCGACTGGGTCCCAAAGGTTGTAGATGAGATGAAATCTTCATATTCACTATTGCCGATTCATCTCGCTGAAGTGAAGGGGAATAGTGAGGGCAGTTGCTCTGTCTATCTGGTTTCCGATATGTATCCGGCAGATGGGCTGCAGGTGAATGAACCAGAGGGGCGCCCTCCCAGCTGGCCAGAACAACAACACTGTGCACGCGCTGGAGGAGGTCTGGTAGCTTCTAGCCATCTTGTTCGAAATCCCGCCTTCTTGTTCGAAATTTTGCTCTCGTGTTCGATAAATATTCGCTTGTTCAATTCTTTCAGATTCTTGCTCAGTTGCCCTTTTTTGTTCGCAAACCCCGAGTCTGCGCGATAACGGACGAGGACCACCATCAAGTCAGAAACACGTGCAGCTTCAGCAGTATGTACCTAGTCGATGACGACACAAGACGGTTAGCTTGACTGTACTGCGACATGACCATGGAGAGGCGAGAATGTTAAGACCATGCACTCCTGTCCGTTTCGGCGGCTTAGGCGTGAAATAAGCCCACGGTCTGCGATTCGCGCCGTTCAGGCGTGACGCTGGGCATGACGCCAGGTGCTGATAAAAGTGCATACGTCGTGTCGTCGTGTCTGCGAAATAGAGGCTCTGTTCAACCGTTTCTGCTTTTGTCCCGAGGCTAATTCACTTGGCTGTTGGGCTCCAGTCGCCTTGTTCATTTTGGTGGGTCATTGGCGCGATTGCTGTTAAACATTATGGCTGGTGTCCGCTTTTGACAGACCGCACCAGCTGGCCCGGGCCGTTCAGGGGGTTGTTGAGCCGCCACCGAAGTTCGAACCCACTGTCCCGCAATCCTAAATCCAACCTACTGACCAAAATGAGGTTGAATGCCCACAGCTTCTCCACGCTCAGCCAACACATAAAGCTCAAAGTCGACAGTATTTTCGGTCAGCGATGTGCATCCGGAAAACTTGAAAGATGGACACGAACAGTCACCAAACTGCAACAGGCGCCTGTGATGGATGTTTGCTTCAAGGTTCGCGCATTGGCGCTATCCCACATTCTCGTGCAATCTGGAAGCACAGAAGCAAATACGTCAATTAACTCCAGCTCTCACGCTAGGTTTGACAGAATCCCCCAGAAGATATCCTCCTGATTCCCGACTCTTCAACCCATCATCCCAGTCGTCGACATCTCCACAGCAGCTGCTTCCATCAACATCGCGAGTCGAAACCTCGGCGGAGAGAACATGTTAGGAACTGACCTTGTGGTTTGGATCCGTGTCAAGGAACGATATCGACTGCCGATCCGTTTGGGTATCCGGCTGCGGGCCCGTGAGGTCCCGACCTTTTTGACGAACATGTTCCGGCAGGAGGGCGATTGGATCCTGCGACCTGCCGGACAATCAACTCACTGCTGCTGCCGTCGTCCCTCGCCCAGTTGTTGTTGCGTCCGTCTTTGTGCGCTCGACCGCCTGCGCTGTCGTTGCGCCGATCTCTGTCCTTGTCGCTGTTCCGCTTGTGGCTGGCTTTCCAGTGACCCATGTCGAGGAAGGTTGACGGCCCCGGAGTTCGAGCTCTGGATTGACGACGAGAAGATGTTGTACGGATCGTGTAGCTTGGAGAAGAGGTCGGTCGTTTCGGTTGTGCGACCGCCCCGAAAAGTCAAATGCGCGAGCTGGACGGGCGGTTTTACCGCAACCTGCCGGCGGGTGAGGCGGGGGATGAGGGATGAATCCGCGCTCAGGTTCTTGAGCGTGTTTGGGCATCAGCTTGCCCAAACGAGGGAGACCGCTTCGGTAACGTCGCAGCTGTAGCGATGGCTTCGTGTCGGAAATGGATGCCGACTGGCATCCCCAAAAATGGTACGGCTGTCGTCAACGACGGTGCCAACGGCGGTACCACGACAAGCACCTGTCGAATAACGACGACGATGCCGATCGGATTCCGGTGTTGCAATATCCGCAATCGTGACACTTCAGATGCGCCGTTTTCCATGTCCGCATCGGAGTGCTAACACAATCACTGATGTCTCCATTCTCCATGCTCAAAACGATGGAGATGGTGTTATTGTGCAGTGTGGTGAATGACAGCCGGTCGCGGGGGTAGGCTACGGCCCTCGAGATGGTCCATTCGATCGGGGATGGATGGCGCAGTTGTTAGAGAGTACGTGACGGGTGAGTTCGAGACATGGATGAGAAGGGTAGCACTTCCACTCCTCAATTGTCAGTGGTTCGCCGAAGTAGCGGATGACGCTCATTGTCACGTCAGAATTTCAAATGATGATCTCGACACTGTTGAGTCACCCCACGCCCAAGGCGGTAACTTCCTTCAATTGTCACTGGACAGATTGGCAGACTTCTGCTAATTGGTGAGCTAGCGGGAAGAGAGACAGTCCTCCCAGCTATGGTACTATGTGATGATGTGTATGCCCCCGGGACGCCAGTTTCACCTACCAGCTCCGCCGAGTCACCAGGCTCATCAGATATCCCGCACCATGCATGCTTCACTTTCACCTTGGGTCCCAGCAATCTGCTAGCACGACTTGAGTGCCAGAAATCTGCCAGCACGAGTGTCAAGGCCACTTAGTCCTCCTCGGATGATTCGTCGATGACGTGCAACAAGTAGGCATCATCGTGAAAGATCCTGTCCCCGCGCTCGGCCCAGTAATAGCTGTCGAGAGCAAATTCGAATCCCGCTGGGTCGTCGTCGGCGCTGGTAAGAACGATGTTAGTTGTTAAGTTAGAGACATGGTTAGGCCGACTTGCAGCAGGGAATGACGTACACCGAATTCTCGAACTCGCTTGAGTATGATTCCAAGTCCCAACCATCTCCCCACCTCGTATAGATACCAGGAATGATCCTAATATCGTCGGAACTGTTCGAGGTCGTTGATGTGTACGACTCCAAGTCGGCCGCAGAAAACAGTATACTCGACTTGTCGTCGGCAGGATACAGTGTATTCAACTCGCCCACTGCAGCAGACGGTGTATTCGACGCGTCGGCGGGGAGGACCTCCTCATTGTCCGGCTGAATAGTATTGTCTTCGTGCACTTCCACGTCCTCCCAGATCCCGGAGCCTGTCGATGTATTCGACTCGTCGGCTTGGAAAATGTTCTCTTTGCCCATCTGATCGGTATTTTCCTCGCGGTCGTACTCGTCCACCCAGATCTCAAAGTCATGCTTATCCGGGCTTCGGAGCTTAGGCGCTTTATTGAACGCAACCACCTCGTCGTCAGGGTTGACTCTGACATCCTGAAATAGGAGGTGGATGAGATTCTTATCTGTGAAGCTGTCAGTAAATTGTTCAAGCTAGAGTTCATATATTTCATGGTGGTAGGACTTGCCATTGGCGTCAAACGTCTTAATCTCTCCGAGGCTCCTCGTCGACTTGTTGTCAACGCCTTCATCGTCACCCGTCTTGTCTGTCACAGATCGTTAGCACATTGGCTTTTCCACCCTTGCCGCTGGCTGTGTGAAAAGAACAAGGCACAAGATAGGGACCCAAAACACTTACCGTTGATTTTCAAGCCAGAGCACTTCGTGCAACAGACATGTGCGCAAGGCTCACCCTTCTCGAACTTTACTCCGAATCCGGGAAGATGGAGCAATTCCCTCGCCGGACCCAGGCAATTACCAGTTGTGTTGTCATTGGAACCGTAGCGGCAGCACTTCCAGCGGCCATCTGGCATGTCGAACCAGTTGCAATCCCACCGACCGCAGTAGTTGTCCATTCGGAATTTGGGCGTGACGATCTCGTGCCCCTCCCAGTTCTCGCACAGAATCTTGCGAGCTGTGTTGGGGAGTCCGTTGGAAGGTGAATCAGAGCAGTATTGGAACGTGTAACTGTTGTGGCCACAAGGGTGGGTGAGCTTTTTGGACTGGCACATAGTGATTCACACGGCGGAATGAGTGAATGTTGTGGGAGATGTCTTTTGAAGGTTCAGATTACCAAGCGTCCAGTCTCCATGTACTGAGAACCAGAGAGCCTAGCAACTGAACCGTCAAATGATCAATGATCGAGGACAAGACCTGACGGCAGATTTGAAATAAAAGTGAACGATTGTCTGACAATAATCGGTAGTTGATACAACAAATTCTGTTTGAGGAACCTGGTCGAGCAAGAGCCTAAGATGAAACTAAGGAAAGGTCGAATGGTACCTGGAGATCGAGATCAACGAAGTCTGGCACCCAAGGATTGGATGGAGAGAAAATTGCAGGATGAGAATAATTGTTTTCTGGGAGTGGAGCAGGTCTGGGCGGAAGGCTTTCTGGTTCCTCCGGCGTGTGCGGACGAAGGCCTGAGTTGATCAAGAACTGGAGGGGCAGCAAGTTTGAGATGGAAGGCGGGACTGACCTGTCTTGGACCTCGGGCTGCCCGCCTGTCCCGGTCCCCGCGTAGCTGCTATTCTGAGAACAACCTGAGCGGTGCAGCTCTCGACTTTCACAGGAGCAATATTTTCTCTCTTCTAGTAATTCCAATCCCAAGCTGCACGAATCTTCTGTAGCAGACGAACAGTTGGGACGACTTTTACAAGAAGCTGCTGCTCTTCATCACATCACCCAACCAGAGTCACAAGCTTGAAATTTCCACGCCATCTTGAACGACTAGGAGGGGTAGTTGCCAGTGCCGGAAAGGCACTAGCAGAAGGGGTAACATGACAGTGTAATGACTGCCTCCTGATGAGGAGCATGTATCCAAAGGGCCTCGTATCGACGCTCGCAAGTCCCCTACCATCTGGCCATCAAGTACTACAAACTGCTATAAGCAAACATCACTGAATGCGTCGTCAAACGCTACCTGTATGGAGATTACCACACCAAGGTTGTGGGCAAGCTCCCGCGGCCTGTTGTGACAACTTCGTGCTTCTCTGACATGCGGGAACCGTGTCTATCTGTTCGCTAACCTATCCATCTGGATAAGGCACGACATGCCCGCCTTGACTTGAACTAAGTGCTCCTCGTCTGTAAGGTTCCGTAGTGAGACACGATGACTCAATCGTACGGGGACTGGCAAAGGTAGGTGGCATAGTGTTACCCATTTACTGTTCAGTGGCACGGGAAGATAAGCACTGTACAGCATATACTTACATAAAGCTTTCCAAAGGTTGTTAAAATTACGACCTATGTACCAGTACACCACAGCCAGCGTGCTCTGCCATTCAGTTCAGCAGGGACCGGATGGAGGGCAGGACGATGTCCAGGGAGCTCAGTCAATGCCTTTGCCAAAGAACGAGGATTGCCAGCAGCCATCCTGTCCAGGGCCGAAAGACCTCCTCCTCGAACGCGGTAGCCAAAAATCTTCTCCTTGGACTCTCGAAGCCCTGAGATCTCCTCGGGCGTCTAGGCGGCCGGCGACCTTCTCCTCGGACTCGGACTTGGACTCAGGATACTGCTCCTTGTCGGACAAGTCAGAAGAATCGCAGTCAGAATCGCTGGAATCAGACTATAGAGACGCCAGTGAGCAAGTCTGATGGCAAGGCGGAATTGGAAGCGTCCCACGTACGCTCTCCTAGGCAGCAAACCCGCGGCGCAAGATTCGGGCCGCTGTTCTCTTTGTTCTCAGCTACAGCTCCGTCAACTTGGGCTATTGGCGATAGGGATGGGCGAAGGTCTTGCTTTCGTTCACTTTTTTCGCCATTGATATTGGTGGTCGGCCCCTGTGCAGCATCGGTCCCTTCCATACCGGGCAGAGCCTGCGATATCCTCTTGAACAGTGTCTTGCCGCCCATCAGTGCCCGTGAGGCAATTCTCATGGGGGAGTGAATCCGCGTCGCCGCCGAGCTCAAGGCTGCCGGCGGAGGCGCCGTGGCCAACGGGGCTGACGTTGTAGCCGACCTTGACGCTGGTCTCGACGAACATGAGGCTGTTCTTCTTGGTCTCCTCCTTACCCTGCAGAATCCCCACGTTTTGCCACCAAGTCAAACGGAATTCGTTTGCCATGGTTCAGCTTGGTCTGTGGAGAAGTTAAATAGATACATCAGCACACACACGATGCTCGGCAAAGATTGGTATCTGATTCTGACATTACCTTTCAACATCCAAGTTTTCGAAGTGTGAATCGACTTCGACGTCATGGTAGAGACTGTAGGAGCGGCTAACGACAAGCTTGATCAAGGAACTTCAATTGTGTAATACAGGAAATAATGGGAAAAGGTCGAGGTAATTTTCCTATGAATTTTCTGGTTCGAGATCCACACGAAGGAGGTGACGGAGACCTCATCCTCGTTAATATCGATAATCTGACTGGCTGCGTTGCGAATGCCATCTCGCCAGAATTAGAAAAGAAAGGAATGGGAAAGGAATGGGAAAGAAGCGGGAGAGGAAAAGCAGCATCCTCTCTGATGATGGACAGGAGCAAAACTGATAAGATAACAGTCCTGCCAGAATTTTGCCCTCATCGAGTCCTCAGGCTGCAGCCCAGGGAAACCACTGGAAAGTGGGAGACCTGGGAAAGTGGAGACAGCCGCACAAAACGAAGACTCGTTATAAAAGCACGCTCCCTTTACCCCTCCTCTCTCCTCTCTCCTCTCTCCTCTCTTTTTTTTTGCTTCCTCATTTTTTCTTCCTCGCTCTTGCTTGTTTCTGGGAGGTCTCACGACCGACCGGCAGAGCTAGGCTGATATTTCCGAGGTTTGGTGGTTCGAAGCCGGCCACCTCGGTGGTCGAATTCTCTACTCCGAGATCCATATACCAGATCAACTGGTCGCGGTGGGCGCCAGTCAACCCGCCTTACTCCAGGAACCATTGTCACGATCAGCAAGGTCTCAACAGTGGCACAACGCCCTGGACTTGGAAATGTATTTCTCTGTTGTCTTTTCCACCCGCTGTTTCTCTCCCACCCATGGGCCTAACAGCCGAGAGCAGACGGGCTGAACCAAAGGTCTACGTCTTTGGTGCCGCGGACCGGGTGTAGTTCATCGTCTGGACAGGGACCTGGTCTCGAGTCACCTTGGCTCGTCCAACGCCAGAGTTTCCTGCATTCCAGTCATCGATCATGCCAGTCAGTCCAAGCCTTCCCTCTTTACCCCTAAAGCACATTTCGAGCTGAGATCCCGAGCCCAACTACCACCGACCATCCCTAGCATAAAGCCCGCTCACTCTTGTCCCTCGCCTACCTGTCCTGAAAGTGACAATTCAATTCACTAACTGGCAACAGTGCCGATCCTTCCACGGAGCGACAACCTTGCCGTCGAACGAGGACCCGACGTACTTCGTGATCATCTTGTCGCCTCGCGACAGATTTCGTGTGGGTGACCCTAGCGATGCTGTCTTCGACCCAAATCTTGAATTGATTATGATCGAGTCGCGGAACAGCTATTTCGAGGCGACGAGGCACGTAAGTACATCGTCACGACCCAGAGCTTGCCAGCACCATATGGAAAATCTTACTGACACTCATGCCTTCACTTGACAGGTTGACTAGCTTCGGTTGACTGGCTTCGATTGGCTGGCTTGTTGGTCCCGGAGGCCCAACCTTTACTGGTCCGACCAAGGTGCCATTCTCCCGAGAGCAGACCTGGGTCACCCAGGACGACACTCGCTTAGGCACCGGTGATGCGATGTCAACCGCTGGTCTTGGTCGTGCCCGCGGTATCTGGAACACCAAAGCTGGCTTCACCAACGCATTTCTGCAGGGCTTGGTGCAGACGGACGGACTGCAGCCCGTGTCTGCAACAACACCATGTCCGCAGATGCCGCAAAGAGAGGACAAGCTTCCTTCCTGTCGACATTCCGCCTGAATCGCGGTTTGGCAGCCAGCCTGACCACCGGGCAGACCATGATCTGCTCACATATCTGACTCAGGAGTTGCAGCCAACTCAGGAGCAGCTGCGGGCCGTCATGGCACGTATGCATGCCCTGGGGTACACCTGCACCATTAAGGCCATGAGGGCGTGGCTTGCACACATGGATCACGCACAGTAAGCTTTCTTTTGTACAATAGTCGCTCCTCCTGAGCATTATACATAGTTTAGCTACAAAGCAAACTATTCTTCATTCTCCAGTTTGCTCCATCTTCTTGTCTACACAACGAATAACACGTCACGTATCTCCATACATTGGAGAGGCAAAGCCGAAAGTTTGGAGGAAATAGAGTTGGGAGGTATGAATCCCTGATTCCCTGGCTTTTATGCTGAGACCAAAATAACTGTCACGATCCTGATATTCTGGGGCTTGCCCTGAAGCTGCTGGTGAACAGTTCCGGGGCCGAAGGCGGCAACTTTGTTGTCCTGCGGTGTTGATGTGCTGATGAGAAAGGATACCAGGCCGGCTTTGGCTCTGGAACAGTCTTGTTCCTGCGTCATCCCACAAACGACAGGTTAAGCTTGAAAAAAGTCCCATGATATAAACAATAAACGAACCCTTTTTTAAACTACCAAAGCGAATACTCCCCCCAAGTACCATGTTTATATAAGGGATAACTGCCAGTGATAGAGAACGAATATAAGCGGATAAAAAGAGCAAGACACAACGGGCTTGTCCAAAACGCCAGGCAACGTCAAAAAGACCAAACCAAACAAACTAAAACCCGAAAATAATCCCAATCTAGAACACCATAAGTAGTTGCAACTGAAAGGCAACCAGTGCCCCTCCACCCCCGCCTTGCTTTTCCTCTTCCTTTTTTTTTCCACATGCAGTCACTGTAACGGCATCGTCAAAACCAACCAACCCAAAAGAATCAACAAAACTTCCCCGGAAACAACAACGCCCTCCCATTAGCGCCGCCCTCCGCGGCCACCGCCACCTTGAGGTCTTCTATATCTTGAACAGCCTTGGCAGACCCGGTGTCTGCACTCCCGAATATCTAGCTGTTGGGTTTCTGGGTCGATGCCATAGTTAATGTTGAAGACGCAGCGACCGTAGCGGTTCGGGCCGCTCTCGCAGAGACAGCATATCTAGACGCCATCAAACTGATTGAGGCGGCACCTGCTCCTCATCAAAATTGCCGGCGGAAACCACATCTTCCGCTCGGTCGCCCCACCGCTTGTGCAGCCTGTTGGCGACAACGAAAACTTCTTCACCTCCTCCCGAGCTTGAAGAGACAAGTCTGCACGAGTTGCTCTACGCTGAAACGCTCCACTTTCGCCTGAAGACCGCGGATAATAATAGGACAGGGGCAACCATTATCCCGATTACCCCCGCCGAAGCCTATCAAGACTATGTCCAGATCGAAGATGACCATGACCATGACAATGGTGGCGACGGGTCCGAATGCGACTTCCAGCCTATCGACGACGAGCTCCCGCAGTATTCGTCCAAGGAGATCCAAGTGCTCGATGTGATTACCGGGGGCGGCGTCGATTCTGTGGCCCGAGTCCGTGTCGACAACGAGAACAGAGACATCTTCTGCAGGGCTCAGCAGCGCATGATGATCAATCCGGGCCTCCGAAAGAGTTGACCAAGCTACAGACGATCAGAATATTTTCAGTAGCATCATCAGGACAAGTCAGGATCCCCAAGCTGATCGGCTATGTCAAGCACGCCGATAATGGTCATATCATCGGTCTATTCCGCGAGTGGATCCCCGGCTGTGATATGCGGCGGATGTGCTGCGATGACGATCTCGACTCCGAGCCAATGAGCGATGAACGCAAGAAGAAATGGGCAGCCCAGATCCGCGAGACTGTGGACCAGCTGTATGGGATGGGGCTGGTTTGGGGCGACGGGAAGCCTGGTAATGTCATCATCAGTGACAAGGATGACGATGCTTGGCTTATTGACCTCGCGGGCGGCTGGACGAATGGCTGGGTCGACGAGGAGCTGGTTGATACCCCGGGAGGAGACGATCAAGCCGTCAGCAGGATATTTAAGTTTCTGGATGTTGAGGAAGCAAAGACTCTAGGGTGACCAGAGCTAGTGATGTGTGAGATGCCAGGGCTGGGCATATAGATACATGGATATTACAACGGAGTTCTTAGAGCACCATCGACACACTTTAAGCTCTACATCGTGAAACAGAATAACTACTAATGCATCTACTCTTCCTTGTGTGTTTGCGGTGCATTCTGTATAGATTCTGCCCCCGCGGCCGGACCTACAAAATATCTGTAAAAGAACATAACTATTAATTATTTTAACACCTATAGGGATAAGAAGAGCATGTAGTATGTACACAAAGAGCCTCCAGAAGCCGTCAACACCGCGAAGCCTTGCACTGGTACGTCATGGCTTACGTGCTCTGCCGTCCAGCCAGCACCGACTACCAGGTGGACAATGATGAGCCTTGTCGGCACTATATTGACGACGATGCTTCCCGTTATATCCGCCCCGTTGCCAGATGTAGTTCCAAACTCCCTGCGGTCCGTTTCATGGGCTGCATTGGCTTGAAGGGCTGCCGGTTGGAGTACTGAGGGCATGCTCACCGCCATCGTACTGTCTTCGGCTTTGTGATCCTCAAGTCCGGGTGCCCTTGCGCTGTCTGGTCACATCTACGTCCCGGTGCACCATATTATCTGGTGCCTGTGGGTCTCGTCAGGACAATGGCCTCTCACCGCCTCAAGAATCATTCTCTGTCCTATTTGCAGAGGCAGATCCGACAGCCCGCTGAGGGCCTTGAGACGCACCATATTGCCATCAAATCCGATCCTGCTCTGCGGTCGCAAGGGTGTCACTTACGAAGCCGCGCCACCGAGACGGGGATGCCTGAGGAAGCAAGTTTGTCTATGTTGCCAGGTGTTCTCACCTATCCCATCAGAATCGGATTTTTGATGACAACGCGCAGCCAGCCCGTCAGCTCTCGGGTCAAGAATATGCCGTATGTCAGCCGGGTGCATCTCTGACTCCGGCCGAAGACGGCTTTCCTCCATAGACCCACAGGTCTAGCCGGCTCCGTACGTGGCATGTTTCCGGCCGGACCACAACTCGGGCGGCCGCATAGCTTCTTCTACCGGCTTCCATGACTGACATATGGCCATGACGCCGTACGTGCGCGCGGTCTCGTCAGTTCCGGGCTGAAGTCGTGTAAACGCGAGCCCTGAATGCCGATTCAACCATCATAATTTCGGATAGCCTCGTACTGTGAGTTTACAATCTGCCGCCCAATTCGCATCAGTCTCCGTGTACGCCTGAAGGGTCTCTTGGAGAATTCGGAGTCGAGTCCATGGAGCTGGAACAATCACTTTTACCCTTTCCCGATGGCGCTGGGATGGCAATCACTTTACCCTTTCTCGATGGCGCTGGGATGGATCAGCCAATAACGCCCAGAATGGCCTCGTTCTCGTCTTGCGTCTCGGGTTGGTTCAGTGTCGGTACAGCTTGGAGATTGTTGTTCAAGGCATAAAATTCGGAAAACTGATGTTGTCGTAAGCCCGCTGACTGGAGCTCTCGTGACTGGACTCCAGGCGCCGGCCTGGAGTCCGCGTCGCCCGCAAACACGTCGAGGAGATCTTCAGAAAAACGCTCTTCCACCCGTGCTTGAAGTGGGCCTGGTGTTTGCCGTGGAAGATTGCGAGGGCAGCTCGAGGAAATCCTGGATCTAAAATATCGTGAAAACTGCGAGGAGGAGAGCCGAAGCGGCGATCAGGACACCTGACGTAGCGCCCGCCTTCAGAAGGGCAACAAGTGAGAACGTCTCGAGTGTCAGAACGCGTGCTTGGATGATATTATCAACATAAACGGAGGCAATGAAAGTCGGGGCCATAGAAACGAGGTCTGGGAAGAGGGAAGTGAAGGCGCAGGCAAGGACGGCCGCGGGGACGCGTCAACAAACACAAAGTCCTGCGAGCGCAGGCCACATCACGACATCATGGATACGTTCGAGATCGGAGCTTCAGTTCTTTCCCATAACATCACAAAAAAGCCCGCTGATCATAGTGAAAAAGGAACGGCCGTGGCGGCGCGTCAAGGGTAAACTCCGTCACGGTCGGGCGCAGACCACATCACGACATCATCAACACGTTGCAGATGGAACTTCTTCCCCATAACACCACTCGAAAGCGATGATCATAGTGAAAAATAGTGGTAAAAGATATCAAAAATTAAGGCGCGGATCACCCCGAAGGACTGACCACAACTAGGAGCTCCGCAATGTGCAATGCAGGCTCCCGGTTATACTGTAAGGGCTTCTTGATCTCCCTACAGTCCTCCAAGGTAAGTATGAGGAAAGGAAAAAAGAAAAGAGGGAGAGAAATCGGGAGGCGAAACGGCGTTTATATAGGCGATGGGAGGGTCCACTTTTCCCAGTCTGTGATTCCACCGCCTTCCTTCCTTCAGTGCCCCGCCTTCTTTTCCTGGGTGGCCTTGGGCAGAAAAGAAGTGGAGAAGAGCGAGGAAGAGGAGTGGATTCAGCAAGGCGGAGGGCCCGGGAGGGGTGCCTCGGGGAGGGCGGTGAGGGTAGCCCAGTCAGGTGGTGTTCTTGTCCGATATATGGTAGACGACAGTGGACATGGCCAGCCAGGCAGGCCACTCTCAGGTTGGAACCCGCGGAATAGATTCACTCATACACCACTCTGAAACGAAACTCCTTATGAACATCAAATATTGAGCAACACCATCCAGTGAAGCCTTAGCTACTTTCCCCTTTCTTCTCAAGATCAAGAAACAAGCCAACAGCCTCATCAATCCCAGCATCCCCTCCAAATTCCTTCCCCTCCTGCCACCGGAATCCCTCAAAGACTTTCTCAGCCCTAGTCCCTCGGACCCGCATATTAACCCCAAACCCTTCGGCAATGTGCCCACTCCAGAGCTCGGCCCCGAGACCAGCGCCGTGTCGTTCCATGATAATATCCGCGGCCGTGTTGGTGCCCCTGAGATTCTTCAGGTCTGTCGTCGACTTTATGTACGGTGCCCCATGCTTCTTGAGCGCCGGGAGGAGTATGTCGGTCATGAACTCGCGCATGGAAACCTCAAGGCTAGCGGCGAAGTAGTACGCGCGAGGACCCCATGTCTCTACTACGTCAGACGTAGTTCCTGTGGCGTTCTTTTCATGCTGACCATTTGCTTTTGAAGCAGACGAGAGACGCTCCAACCCATCCCCGACAAGACAAACATACAGCCTCGCGAGCTGTCGAACGTCAACAAAAGTACTCCTGTTCAGACCTCCATTGACGACGAGCCCAGATCCAAGAGTCTTGACGACATGCAGCCAGTCGGGAAAGATCAGCGGCGTGGGCCGCTTGGCGCTGGGGCTGATGCCCGTGATGAAGGAAGGCGACACGATGGCGGTGTGAAGCAGCGGGCTCAGCGTGTTGGCGGAGCGGACGATGCGGTCCGTGGCGGCGTGGGTGAGCGAGTCCGGGATGGCGAGGATGTCGTCGATGTCGGACACGTCGTCCCAGGCCCGCGCCTCGGCGGACCCGGTTGCTGCATCCCAGATGATGGCAGCACCGGAGGTGCCCACGTAGAAACGCGGGCTATTAGGCCCAGAACCTTGCTCGGCTATCGAAGAGGCGAGGCCCTTGAGAAGAGCGCTGATGCCGGGACCGAAGGTGACGTCGGGTGCGCAGTCTGGATGCATCATGCGGGTTAGACCTTGTTTCTTCTCTGCAGGCGAGTGGGACGTGTAAGAGGTTGTTTCTGACTGATAATAATTGTCGCATGGGTTGCGAGGGACTCGAGAAAGGGCACATCATCGAGATCTCCGACTACGGTCCGCAGGTTTGCCATGTGACGCGCGTATTGGTTCTTGAGGTCGTCTGCATCCTTCTCCAAGCGGACGAGGGCGACGATCTGGAGATCGGGGAAGATGATGAGGAGTTTATCGAGCACAGCCCCTCCCACATGCCCAGTGGCACCGATTCTAGTCAACCATCAGCATATTCTCTTGTCATCGATGTATATGTTTCGCCAGTTGGAAATAAGAAGACTTACAGCAGCAACTCTGGACCAAAATCACCCATAATCTCACGTAAATCTACTCCCTTGTGGACTGAAATCCGCTAGAACGGATGGAATGGAGGGTGGAAACCCGGGGAGGTGATAAAAACTGGGCTTATTAGTTATCACATACACACACACACACACACACACACACCTCTGAATAGACGCTTTTTAATAAGGGGTAAAGGCATACTATATAGACACACGCACTGGTGACACAGGAGACTCGGCAGATAAGCACTCAATTATTGCGCCGCTTTTGACAGCGGATATCTGCAGGTTGGGTCGTATTGCAGGTCGCAGGACTCAAACAGGGTCCTGATATGGCCAATATTGAAGTTGGCCCTGCAGAGAAGGGCATAAAGTTTCCAACGCGAGCCAACCGGCGATTTTGTGTTATCTAACCACTTCAAACTTGATCCGGTCCTCCTTTTGGGATACGACAAGTGCAGCGCAGAGAAGATGCTCAACTCCTGGCCGCAACTTGGCATTAGGTTTTGATACGTGCTCGCATACGACATCTCGGCATCCTTCCCCGATATCATTTGTCCGTCCTCGAGTTGCTGCGGCATCTCCGTGGAAAGGACGTCGCAGTGGTGTTTGATGAGTAAGAACCGCCTGTGCCATCAGCGAGTCGGCCCTGCTCCGATCTTGCTAACTTCTCTCTGTTCGCGGTGTGCGGGGAAGCTTTAACCGTCGCAGCGGCGCGTTCGAAGCAAGATGCTGCTGCTTGTGGGAGTGTGGACCAGAACGCCGCACTGGTGTTCGCGCGACACGGCAGTGCTCAGCAAATTGAGGACGCCTGATCCATTCCTTCGTTATCACCCCCGGGCCTCTCATCCGACCAGGAGCAGCAGCACGCCCGCGTATTCTTTATCGAATTTTGTTTTCACCTCCATTGTTACTACTTCGCGCCAAGTGCCATGATCTTGGGTCGAGAAGAAGACCTTGCCGGGATGGAATTAGGCTGGCGCACCAGGACAAGTCAAAGCTTCCGGTGCGTATTGGAAGGCCACAACTTTGATTCTGAGGCTGCCAGGGAACCATGGGCGGGAGGTCAATCCGGGGAGGTCTCGAAACACGGGTAAGGCTTTGACTTGGAGAGGCTGGCGTCACCCAGGCTAACCGGCGTCGTTGTCTCTGGTGTAGGACTTGACCACCGTCACGGGAATGATTGACTCGAGACCTTTCAGGTGGCGGACGATGTTGGCGCGGTGGGCGAAGGGGCAGAACAGCCCTTCATTCTCGCTGATTAGGTCAGGATTATGGGAGAGAAGGAACGGGAGGAGAAAGGGAGAGGTCTTACCGATGCAGAAACGTTAAAACACAGCACCTCTGTGATCTCGGCCGTAAGACGTCGAAGACTGCGTTAAACGTCACTGGGTCTGACCCCAGTGTTGCCGAATCCTGAAAGATTCCAGTCCTTGTACAAGTCGCTCTGGGGTACGGTGGCAGGCGCAGGCGGGATGCGGGGGGGGCCAGCCACCGGCTCCCTCATGATTGGTGCCGGAGGTGCGGCGGACGGCGCAGACCGCACCGACGCAGTAGCCGTGGCACCAGCCAACTTGCGCCACCTGATGCTGGCTTAGAAAGAGTGTTTCAATTTCGTCAGCGGAGCTTGCTTTCTTTTCGACATGGCGCGCGTGCTTGCAAGCGAGCTGCGACTTGGAAATGGGGAGAAGTTGACATGAAGGTGACAGGCGACGGATATCAAAAACCATCAGTGGATCCACCTTGTCAATGGCTTCAACGAGGCCGAGATTACCGACCTGCCTCTGGCGGGAAGAGGCCGTCTGGGGCTGACGGGGGACTGCTGGCCTTGGCCAGCTCCTCCTTGACCTTGTTGTCAGGGGCTGACTTTGCCGTGCTAGGATCAAGCAGTGCCGGCAAGGTGTTGGGCAACTGTTGTCGGGGCGGGTCTTTGAATGGGCGTCGTCATGATTGTCGTAGGTACGTAGTTATTTGTGAACAAACAGAGGTACCTCAGGTAGCCATACATAATTCCAGTGTCAGCACCGATGGATGGCCTTGAATGCAGGTAGGTAGGTACCTAGGTACACCGGTTTGAAGGACGCGTTGAATCTGACCCGGGGCACTAGTTTGCTGGAACTGGGTCTGGCTCTGGGTCAAGGCACGCGTGAAGATGGTCCAGCTGCTCGAGCAGGCGTATCTACCAGGGTCAGAGACGCGCCACTGGCGCTCCTAAAAGCTAGTATTGCGTGCAAGACGTACTACAATAATGACGCCTGGATAAGAGCAGATGGTTATTTATGCTCAAACCCTTGGGACTTTTAACTTCGGCCATTCCCCAACGGTATCGCCTGTTCTGAAGACTGCTGCACTGGATGCAATGGTTGCATTGTCAGCTGGAGAGGATGTGACGACAGCGGTGAGAACGCGAGAATCACCACCGCTTTCACCGTCAGCCGCGGCATCCGGCTCCAGCGGCGAAGCAGCGTGCACCATCAGCCCAACCCTCTCAACATACCGCAGCAAAAGCATCTCCATGAACCCCTTCAAACCCAAAGGGTCCCACCCACCGTTGAGCTGGACCATCTTGACCGCGCCCTGGACGTGCCGTCTCGTCATAACCGGGTCACCGAGCAGGACCTCGTCGAATGCCAGCGCCAGTATCTTTGCGAGAACTGTATCGCAAAACTTTCTTCTCCCAGTATTATAACCGCATGTGGCAGTGATGTTCTCGCTAACAGCTCGGACGCAGAGCAGTTTATATCGCACAGCCAGCTCTGTCCACCTCGTGCTGCCTTGTTACTGTTGCTGCGGATCGTGAGAATGAGCGTTGGGATCAAGAGAATGAGAGTTGGAGTGGTGACTGACCTCGAGGTGGAAGGGAGCAAGCGCAAGACTACTGCTACCTCTTCTTAAGCTGGAAACGAGCTTTCTCGGCTTCATAGCCGGGCCTAAACATCGCTTCCCTGAGATCACCTCGGCTCAAGCTTTGCGACTAATCCGGACTTGGTCGGAAAATGTTGTGGGGGTGACTAAAGAGGTAGTTATGTGAGTTTCTTACAAGGTAGATAGACGAGCGAGGCGAGCTAGATACCAACTACCGTACACAGTTCAACAGAATGCTGGATTCTTGCATTCCGGGTCCCGCTTCTACGGCGGTTGGGTTTTGAGGAATGAGCAAGGGCCGGTCTTAGAAGTGGGCATGCGTGCCACAAATTCCCGCTCCCACCGGAGCTATTTCGGACCTCGGGCCGCCGCTACGGTTACCCGGTCTGTTGGTCCGGATGTCACGCGCTTCATGAGTGTTCCGAACGGTTGGGGTTGCCAAGCAAGCACTGGATCCGTGGCTGGCATCCCTTGATGGAGGACAGCTGTGTACCGTTTGGTCCTAGGAGAGCTCCGGTGCTCAGGCTGGAACAGGTGGCCTCTCCCGTATCCTCCCCGTCGATACACTGTAACCTCTGGAGCCAGCGAGTAGCAGCCTCGAAGTCCGGAATATATGCATTCGTCGAGAGCCACAGCTTCGAACATTTCAAGGGCTGGTCAAGCATGTTCTAGGGGATTCAAACCCATGGCGACCCGGGAACTTACAAAGTTCATTTCAACCAAAGTTCACTCGGTGTGGCCATGAGAGAACTGTGTTATTCGATACAGAGGAAATGTCAATTGATAGTCCCAAAATAGATAGATAGATAGCAAGATTCATTCGATTGGTGTTGATCCGACCCTGATCCCCAATTTCTGGCCCAAGCTTGCAGAAAAACGTTACAGGTACTGCTGCACTTGCTCCATGCTCCAATCCCAAAACTTCTCAGCCACGCCTTTGCCGCCCTCTGATTTGGGCTTGCCCGCAACGCTAATGTCCTTTCGGATGGTGAAGAACCGGCCCCAAGGTCCAACTGTTTGTTGCATATTAGCCACCAAGCAACAGGAATACCGAATGAAAGGATGAAAGTGTTGCCTTACTCCACGCGCCCGTTTGGTCCAGGGTTACCTGGTCGGACAGTCCGGCAAACAGCTCTGTGTAAGCGCCATTGATGACAGGGTGCAGCATGAACTTCGTAAACGCCTGAAGGCCGAGTCTCTGGAATCCGCTCTGGTCATTGACAGAGCGGTATAGCTCAGAGTCGAGATTGCCAGGGTTGATCGCCTGGCCGTGTCAGCCGTTGACTCCAAATACCTTCACAACGCTTGGTTTTGGGGCACTCACAACACTGACGATGCCATCCTGCTTTTGTCGACGGGCGTACTCGACGCTGTGGAGGTAGTTTCCCGCTTTGCTGATGCCGTACTTCTCCATTGCTCCTGGTTCCCTGATGTACCCCTTGCCTGCCAGATTGCTCATGTCTACACCGTCCTTGACAGAATACAACTCGGCCGCCATAGATGCGACCCACACAACTCGCACCGTCCCGGCGGGCTCCACCTTTGCCGTCCTTGCCAGCGTCGGCGTCAGGAGGTGTGTGAGCAAGAAAGGGCCAAGACAGTTTGTCCCGAGCTGCAAATCGTACCCTTGAGCCGTCTTCTGGCCCTCGGGCGGGACCATGACACCAGCGTTGTTAAACAGCACGTGTAGCTTGTCTTGCCCGGCGAGAAATTCTTCGGCGGCAGGCTTGACGGTGCGCAGGTCCCCGAGGTCGAGGGCGAGAAACTCGAGACGTCCCGTGGAGCTAGGGGCTGCAGCCTTGATGTCCTGCATGGCACTGCGGGCCTTGCTCTCGGTCCGGCAGGCCATGTACACGGTCGCGTTAGCCGAATAGAGGATCAGGGCGAGCTCTTTACCGATGCCGGTGTTGGATCCTGTTATGAGGTAGACCTGGATGGGAGAGTTTATTAGTCTCGAGAAGCGCCAACCGAGGGTGGGTGTGACGGGGTTGGCACCTTGCCAGCTAGGTCAGAGATGTTCTTTTCGGTGAATGTCGGCGCGCCGCCGGGAAAGTTCTGCCGCAGCATGGATGGTCGGAAGAACCCCGGGGACGCCATTGTGCCCGAGTATACAAATGTTAGGAGAAGTATGTAGGTAGGTCTATCGTGCCTGCTTCGAAATCGGCTTTTAGGGACGGTAGGACTAGGGTGAAAGACAGATGAAGATGAATGAGAGAGACCTCCCACTATATAATTGAAACGAGAACCTCCATCATTGCCTGGGCCTCTTGTCATTAGAACAGTGTTGTACCATCTGGTGCGTTGCGTGGACTCGGCAACTTGTGAACAATGGTTGGTCACCTCGCACTCGTGGCGTCAAATATCACGATGCCTTCTTATGCAGTCTAGCTGCGGTCTAGCTGCGGTCTGAGGGACTCTGATCAACAACGATCCGCTGTTGGGCGTTACACCATTCCACGGTAAATAGTAGCCATCGGGTACTTTACAAGGGCCCCAGCTCGTGACTTTGCAAATACCGTCTCAGGCCCTAGCAGTCGATTGCAGAACATGTCACAGACAAGGAATCTTACAGGGGTTTATAAGGTACCCGATGGCTACTATTTACCCATGAATGGTGTATCTCTGCCCTGGCTTGCCCAGCTGCGGATTCGGCTCGATACCCCACTTTCGGTGGTTGATGCTGATAGCGCTGAGCTGTTACGAAGATTGAGCCCCATGGTCCTGTTGATGTTGATTGGCTTCTTCGCACTATCCCCATAATTTTACGGCAGCGGAATCTTTTGGTTGGTTCTGAACAGTAATTCGATGACCGTACGGAGAGACCGGGTTCAGCCAATAGTCGCTGAACTAGAATTAGTCGGAAATTTTCACAAACGTTTGTGGTAAATTTACAGTTCGAAATCCCAAACGTCAGAATATCGAAACGTTTAATCTCAAAAATAACTGTCAAATTACAGCAAAATCATCATCACTCAACACCTCTGAACGTTTACCCATTCCGACGGGTTGAGCGACTGTTCGGCCCAATTTATTATCCCTTGGCTGGAACCCCCCCTCTCCTGGTACGGGACTGGGCTGGCTGCTCTGTCGCGGCCTGATTTTCGAAACTTCAAGCAGATTCCTCCCTCCCACTTCGGACCCCATCGCAGGCAACAGTCACGCGCCTTGAATCTGAATTCACCGTCATGCCCCGCAAAGGCTCGCCCAAGGTGAGAACAGGGTGCATCACATGCAAGTACGCACGCGCGCGATGGCCACCCATATCTGTTGTCAGTCTGCTTACGGGGGGCACCAGGATACGGAGGGTCAAATGCGATGAAGCCAAACCGTCCTGCAAGAAATGCACCACCACGGGTCGGACGTGCGACGGCTATACTAGCCAGCCCTACGCGACCCCGTTGAGCTCGGGTCTCAGGCTACACGTGAGCGAATCCGAGTTCCGGGCGCTCGACTTCTTCTTCCACCGCAATATCGCCTCGGCTATCACCAGCAACCTCGACACTGAACTGTTCTGGACCCACACGGTGCAGCAGGCAAGCCAACGCGAACCGGCGGTGCGGCACGCCGTGGCAGCCAGTATTTTATTTCCCACCCCATGCTTTCTTTGTCCTATCAGATAGAAGAAGCTAACGTAGTATATCTGCCCTGCCCCAGTCAGTTCGCTGTACGAGTGCCTCGGAACTGCCCGTACGCCACAGAGGAATACGTTCGCCCTGCAGCAGTACAACCGCGCCATTGCCGAGCTCGTCACAACCACTCCAGACGAGGCTACCATACTTTTTGTGTGTGTCCTGATGATCTGCGTCGAGTTCCTCCTGGGCGATATAAAAGCGGCCATCAACCACTGCCGCCACGGCGTGATCATCCTGAACAGATCTTCGGTGCTGCAGTCAACGCGAGATCAGCTGTTGCCCATATTCTGCCGCCTTAGCATATCTCCCTATTTCTTCGAGTCTTCACCCCCCATGTTCTCCCTCTTGGCAGGCCTAGAACTGCCAGGTCATGACTTTGCAAGGCACTCACATTTAAATACCGCCCAGCTACGGTGCGCCCTCGAGGTCTTGACATATCGAGGAGCACGCCTCATGCGCATCGGGGTTGAATGCCGGCGATCCGACACTCCAATACTACCAGACAACCTGAACGAGCAATGCCTGCTCAGAGCCTCGCTTCAGTACTGGTCAGTTGCCTTCCAGCGCTTTAAAGACAGCACCTCTTTCTCAGCCTCCGAGATCATGACCCAAACTTGTAACCTACTGGAGGTGAAACGTCTTATCGTTACCGTCTGGATCGACTGCGCCCTCGACCCCAACGAGTCCGGCTACGATCGCCACATCGAGACCTTTCGGACCATGGTAAGCCTCTCAGCGATGGTTCTGGAATCTGCATCGCCAACGCCTGGACAGCCGCGGCCAAGGTTTACCTTTGAGATGGGCTTCCTCCCGCTTCTATATTTTGTATCCGTTAAGTGCCGTTGTCTACACACACGGGTGGCGGCGCTGCGACTCATAAGGTCCCTCTCGGCGTCCCGCGAGAACCTCTGGGATGCGGATACCTCGTTCCGCATGGGAAAGCGTATTGTCCTTCTGGAGAATGGCGTGGACGTTGATGGGCTTGACCTGGATGTTTCATGGGACGCTATGGCGGGCATGCTGTGGCAGATTCCGGAGGAAAGAAGGATGTTAGATCTGGTGATGGAACCGGGATTGGAGGTAGATGCAGACGGGGTAGGGTGGAGAGTTGCATCATGCTTGACCCGAGGAAACGAGGGTAAGTTGAGGTTGCTTCGAGAGAGGGTCCCGTTTGGTTTCTAATGGCGGCGCGTACTAGGTACCAGGGTCTTGTATGTATAGATTTATGTTTGGCGCAGTGCCGAGCTCCTCAACACACTCCACACCGTCACCAAGAGTTCTTCCCATGCCGATGTCTCTCCCCCCTTCCCCATCTGTCGTGGCGCAGACTGCATCAAGCTCGCCGTTGATAAGGGATGCCGAGGAGAGGGGCCCTTGGTCCTCGTGTCTTTCCGTCCACTTGCTGAAAATCCCATGAACAAAGCCTTCCAGAAGCTGCCTGACGAACGCCTTGTTTGTCCAAGCCGTCCTTTATCAATCTCTAGATTAGTTTGGCTTCCATCTTATCTAGCTCTGCTCTTTTGCGTCAAATTTTCCCGGTGTCGTGGATATTGTATCTTTGAGAGGTCCTTGTTCATTCCCATGGGCCATGTCCAGACAATCGGCAATCGCCAACTGGACACCTTCGTTCGAGGAGAGTCCGTCTGGGACGAGGGCGAAGAATGGACCCCATCTATGTGGCTCCCGGCTGGGCGCTTCCTCGACCAAGGGAAAAAGGGGGCGAAAAATTGAGATTAGTTATGGATTGTCTTTAGGCGTCATGATTGACGGCGAACGGGAGTGCGAATCGGAATCCATCACCATATATTGGAGCCGGTCTTGAGGTCTGTGAGTATGTGGGCTTCCATCTTGTGCCAAATTATTGTGTGCGAGTACGTGAAGGTCAATATATGGAGTAAGACTACCAGGACAGCCGTCAAAATCCAAGCTTGCTGGGCGGCGGAGCACCATCAATCAAAACCCAGAGCTGTACATCCAAAGATGATTAAGAGGCTCTCAGATCTTAAATTTCGAAGACCTGTGTGCCTGAATACTAGAACTGATGAGGTTCGTTCACTTGTGTTGGGATAGATGTAACACAGAAAGATACAAGAAGGAGGTAGATTCCCCAAGACCAAGAGGGGTTCTGGAGGAAGCAAGTCCCCCGAGGCCAAAGTAGATTAATCAACGATTTGAACTACCGTTCCGCTCCGACCTGTGTGAAGCTATTTCAGCCTGCCCCCAGGTCCCTGTGTCACAATAGACATGCTGCCAAGCAGAGAAGGAGGCAGTCCTCTGATCGGTTGGGTATCAGTAGGGCCCCACAATGCAAAGTCTCAGTTTCACTCCAATCCCAATCGGATAGAGGCTTCCCCTGTGTAACAGGTAGAACCTGCTGGAAGAAAACTGAAGGTGAATATTGGGCCTCTCTATTTGCGGCTGGCGCGGACGTAATGATGAAACGAAGTGGTATTGATTGCCTGCTATGATCCCGCAGTCCTACAAACTGGTAGGGCCAAGGCTTACGCGCGCAGCATGCGAACGAGTAACCGCCGTGCTGCTGGACGCTGCTGCTGCTGCTGGTAGCTGCCGCTCGTCCGACTCCAAGCCGTGCGCCGGTACCCCGCTCAGTTCTGTCTGGATAAATCGTATCACCTGGAAGTTATCATGTTCTGCGGCTTTGTTGGTTTGGCCCCTATCCATCACTGATAGCTATCATGAGGGCGTCGATTCCCTCCTTCGCTATCGGTGCTCGGAATGAACAAGACACCAGAGTCAAGGTGCCGCCGGCAATATCCCGTCGGAGTCGGATTCGGAACGGACCTGCTGAACCAGGGAGGCGGCCGGAGGGTCTAGTTGTCGCTGCTGTCTCGAGGGCCCCAAGCTCAGGGGTCAGGGGTTGACCTCCGTCGTCTGCCCGAGACGAACTATCTGTGATAAGAATGATTCGTGCTGCTGGTATGGTTCGATCAGATGGTGGGTTGGAGAAGACTTAGCAGAGAAAGTGGGAGCTGCATGCGTTCCGTCCCATGCGTGCAGTGGGCTTATTCATCCAGCCAAGACTTGCAACTATCGTTTTCGGACGACGGCAGCCACCTGTATAAAGACATTTTCTTTGGCTACATGGCTTACAATTTTGTTCGGTCACTGATAATTACCTACAAGGGCGTATTCATAGCAGCCTACAATAGCAGGTCAAATTTTGGAAATACCTGACAGATGTGTAATTGTGAGTGGCTCTTTAGATCCGTTTCCGGAGAGTCAAGTATGATGCGGATAGAAGCGGGTTGAGAGGTATGCGCGGTTCCGCCGCCGGCCGGTCCGGTACTGAGAGCCGTAGCTGCATCCGTATTTCCCCACTGGTGTTTAAAACGATTGTCGTAATACCGGCAGGCCAGCCACAAACAAGAGTTTTTTTTTTTTTTTTACAAGAATTGCCTGTAAAAAAGCGGCGTATTCTTACCTTTCTTGTCTACCGCGTCCGCACTAACCTGTGCTTTCAACCCCTGGTGAGGGATGTACTGGATTTGTCAGACATACTTCACCCGAGCATATGGGTGTTAGTAACTGCATTGCGTGCATGTGTCTGAGGACCTGGTGGCATTGTACTGTTGAAATTGTCTTTGAGCTAGGTATATAAACATCCAGCTCCGTCGCCTTCGAAACTTGGCATCAACCCAAGCTACCCAGAACGAACGTCAGAGGATCAATCCGACATCAAGTCCCCATATCAATTACTTACCTTAGGTAGTACTCGCCCTAACTCGCATTCCTCCGTCCTGCCCAGTGCCAACAAGAGAAACAGACAATGGCCGCCCCAACAATTCCGAAAGGCTCCCTCGTCCTCGTGACGGGCGCAACCGGCTTCGTCGCAGCGCACATCATCAAGGCCTTCCTCGCGCACGGCTACAAGGTCCGCGGCACAGTCCGCGACACCACCAAGGCCTCCTGGCTCGTCACAGATGTCTTCAGGGCCTACGCCGAGCGCGGTGATCTCGAGCTGGCCGTCGTTCCGGACCTTGCGGCTCCGCACGCGTGGGACGAAGCCGTCAAGGGGGTGGCGGCCATCGCGCACGTCGCCTCCGTGGTAACCCTCGACACCGACCCGGCCAAAGTCATCCCGCAGACCGTGCTGGGCGCCACCTCGATCATGGACGCGGCGCTGAAGGAGCCGCCAGTCAAGGAATTCGTGTACACGAGCTCCATCGTGGCGTCTGTCATGCAGGTAGTAGGCCTTGACGCGCACGTGAGCAAGGATTCCTGGAACGATGCCGCCGTAAAGATGGCTTGGGATCCTGCGACTAAGTCGGGGGGCGTGGTGTACATGGCCAGCAAGGTTGAGGCTGAGAAGGCCGTGTGGAAGTTCGTGGAAGAGAAGAATCCGCACTTTGGGGTCAACAGTGTTTGCCCGTCGACAATCATGGGCGAGCCGCTTCACGAGAGCCATCTCAAGACCGGGAGTGCGTGGTTGAAGCAGTTGGTTGATAAGAAGTTGGATAATTTGATGTGGACGCCGGCTCGTGAGTTTTCTTAGTCCCTGCATGCGGCCGTGAAAGTTTCCTGACGACAACTATGCTTTATCAGTGTATCACGTTGATGTGAAAGATGTTGCGGAGCTCCACGTCGCGGCGGTCCTCGACCCCGAGGTGAACGGTGAGCGTCTGCAAGCTTGGGCGGAGAACACCAACTGGAACGAGGTCCTTGCCGTTTTGAGGAAGCAGTACCCAGAACGCGACTGGCTTCCCGATATCGAGAGCCTGCCGAAGGACGAGAAGTTGTCGATCACTGCCCATTTCACACAGCCGCTGGCGCTGTTGAAGAAGTGGGCCGGTCAAGACGGTTGGATCTCGCTGGAGCAGACTTTGAAAGATAACATGAAGGGGATTGATGCATTTGCAAAGTGATACCACTGGCGCGTCGTGTCGGAGGCCGGCGCACTCCTCCTGCCGCCCGGCCACATCCAGTCGCTCGAGGTGTCGCAAGTTAGAGGCAGGGCTGAGCACTTTGCAGACCGTGACCAAAACTTCCATGTTTGACGACTCATGTGCCGGCGACTCTCCGACGAGTGACTTCCAAGCAGGACGGGCTAAGTCTTGGGAGTCATTCCTACTTAACTTCGACGCAAGATGAGCCAAGTCTTAGGAGTAACTATGATATAGCAGGTTCGAAGATTTGATTTCTGTTCTTTTGTTTTGGCAAATCTGGGATCTATGTGTCACATGGCCTCGTAATAGTCCTATTTGACCTTAGAATTCCTCAATCTTGATCTTCGTTGCCGGTACAGTGTTTTCCCTGAAATAAGTCTAGACTCTAGATCCAGCCACGCTCATCACTCACCCACGTGTTATTTATCAGCGTCAACACCAACGAATTAGGAACGACGTGGCTTGGCTTGGCGCATCACGATAGTTCCTCACTCAGCAAGCCACAGTATAGACTTGCGTCCAGCCACCGGCTTGCTTCAACACGTGGAGGAACGGGTAGTAATGAACAGGATGTCTGGCTGGAAAGGACTGGATGATGCATTGTGAATGAAGAGTCGGGCCGGCCGGTTGGCTGCTGTGGCAGATTGTCTTTTGAAGTACGTAGGCAATTTCACGCTCCTGAAATTCCTGCACCTGATTCCAGTCTTGAACTCGTTGGAGAAGTAAGGTCCCAACCTTAGGATTTTCTCACGTCTCTTTTCCCAATCGAGTATCAAGTTTCACCAATTGTGAGGGGGTTGATGCAGGCTGCAAATTGCCACTGACCACGCGTACCACGCTTCAGATTCCGCACGACGGAGGACCACTGCCAGCCCGGAGTCAGGCACTGCAGATTTTGTGCCGGCGGCAGCGCTCCTAACTGGACAGATCGATCCCGGCGAGCGAGCGGGCGGCACAGACCCGACACACTCCTCAAGTCGAGTCCTCTTCGAAATTCAAAATGCCTCACACTCTCTCTCAACACTCAATCATCAATACCAACTTTCCTTCAAGACCGTGTAAAGAAGTAGCCACTCGAGGCAGCCGGGCATAAACAGTTTGCACCTTTGTGAGGTCCGACGGGTTGTTAGGTTCGTCCGGCCTCGACTGCACGGACTTCCCGTAGGGCTGGGCGGCTGGCCCGCTGGGCTTGGCCAGACCACCAAGATGGACTCCGGACGGCGGCCAGGTCAATCCAATCTCAAGACTCCGCAACTGAACTCAACCCTGATGAAGATCTGAGTGCTGACAAGTGTCAAATAAACTCTCCGGGAGCACAGGAGCGGGGTGATGGGTGGGTGACAGGCAATTTATGCTGCGGAATGCCGATACTGCACTATATTTTGTAGAAGCCAAATGACATTCTTTTCGCCTTCCCGTTCCGGGTTGACATCTTTGCGGGGAAAGCTTGGAGACTCGTATGGGTGATGTGCAAGGTTGAGCCTAGCTTCGGTCCCCGCTGTCAGCGCCATCACAAATCCACCGAGGTGGCATCGTCGGATCGTCCACTGTCCACTGTAGTGGGTGTCTTCTCGAGCACATGACATGACTGTGTCGAAACAAATCCCAAGAGGTAGCCAGCGCGGCGCAGCACCGAGGCGACAATTGAAACGAAGAAAACAGCGAACAAAAAGAGAAAACGTCATTTGCATTGATCTTGTTAGCAGTTAGCTCAGTGTTTTAAACCGACTGTATCAAAATGGTGAGCCGAAATCCAATTGCTTTGCTGGTCCCGCATGATTCGACCCTTCGACCAGCCAG
This sequence comes from Apodospora peruviana, assembly GCA_033439685.1. Taxonomy (NCBI): domain Eukaryota; kingdom Fungi; phylum Ascomycota; class Sordariomycetes; order Sordariales; family Lasiosphaeriaceae; genus Apodospora; species Apodospora peruviana. Next base: position 697,180 of record JAUEDM010000009.1, read on the forward strand.
TCGGCATCGACGGCCGGAGAAGATCTACACAGCCACCCATGGTCTGCTGAAGAGGCCGGGGCCTTCCCCAGTGGGGTGGACTTCCCGTCTACATTCAAGTTGCCTCCCAAACATGGAACACACACCACACCATGACGTCGATTCCGTGATGCGAAACAATGGAGACAAAGGTGATGTTTTTGAACAATGTTGGACGAAAATAACACCATGGCTGGACTGTTTATCCAGAGGGGGTTGGTCATTATGGAGTTTTCGCGGCGTCGCGCCACTGAACTTGCACAAAAAAGGATTGGCGAATTGAACAAAGGTCGCATGCAAGGTACCGAGAGACAAAGGACACAAAACACAAAACGGATGAGAATAAATAGAGTTTCAGGTTCATGCCCGAGCCGAGTAGTGACAACGATGGCGAACATTGTTCATTAATGATAACAAAGAGGAAAAGCCATGCTGCTCTCTTTTGAGGTCGACGGCGCGAGTCTGTCCGTCCTCTGACGCCGTTCCTGCGCCGAGGAAGTTTCCAATCCATGCTATCTATGTACCCAAAAAGCCAAACTCCGCGACAGCGAGATGCCACTCTGCTGTCTGCCTGCCCGGAAATCCCAATTTACGCCCGCGCCATTCTAATCCAACCTTTTTTTGGTGGTGTTGAGTCGCCTGTCGAACCCCGTGAAAACGCCATGCCCATATGTAAACCGAAAGCCAATATCATGTACAACGAATGAGTCAATGACCAGTCTAGTGCCGTAATGTTTACATCATCTGGAAAAAATCCAACCGGTCTTGCTCCTCCTCCTCAAACTTCCTTCTAATCTCGGCCGCCTTCTTCTGCCGCGCGATGTGCTCCGGGTCGTTGACGCCACCCTCGTCCTTCAGCTTCGTGTCCGATGCCCGCGTTGACACCTGCGTAGACATCTGCGAACCCGTCCACTGGTCGCTTGCAGCGACGCCGGCGTACGCCGAGTAGTTGTGGTGGACGTTCGGCCGGATGTTGTTGATAGCTGCTGACGGGAGCGGTGATGTGTTGCGTGTTGTACTGTTATAGTTGGGATGTTGTTGACGACCGAGGAGCGGCTTCTCGGATACGTCCGAGAAGGCGCTGTCTGCGGAAATGACGCTATCGTGGAGAGGTCGCGGCGCGAAGCTGCTGTGCTTTTCTTGCGTGTCCTCGTCGTCTCGTCTTTTCCTTCGGAAGAAATTTAGACAACCCATTGTGATGATGTGTTGTTATGTGGTTGTGGGAGTTTCTTCGGTGGGTCGACGCAGGATATATGGGAGTGAGGAGTTTGTTCTCTTGTTGTTTGACGGAGTCAGGTAGAGGACGTAGGTAGCTCTATGTCGTCGCCAAGTGGAGGAGGGTTGTTGATGTGTCGTGCAAGCGAAATGCTGGCAGATTAACGCAACGTCAGAGAATATCTGAAGTGATACAGCAGTTGATATGTATGAGTGAAGTCGAGAAGAGGGGTCACATGTGGTAGTGTTGCCATCATGATGGGCGGTGGGGGACGACGCGGTTTAATACTGGGCCAATGAGTGCAACAAAGATGCTTGTTCAATGGGATGCATGCGCTTCTGTGCTTAGTGTGCTCGACTAACACGGCCCTAGCTCGATGCGGAGGTACCGCTGCGTCGCTAAATCCCGGTTTGGCTTGGAGTCGGCTGCCGAAGGCAGGTTCTCCCCACCGGGGCCGAGGTCCTTGCCAGGGCCTTTTTGGGGTCTCAGGTTCCAGTGCTGGGATTTCGCTGTTGAAAAGAACACCTCAGCCACCCGTCGCAGGCTGCCCCATGTCCCATTGTCCAACCACCCCGGCCTCCCGCCCTCCTCCTCGCTCTTCTCGCCACACTTTGACTGCATTGCCAAGTTCGACTTGCAGCATATCTCAACCAGTCGTCGTGAGTTGGGCGTTGCTTCTTCCTGCAGGTTGGTTTGTCAGAGACAAGAGATGAACGGACAAAGGGTCTAGAAACGCAGACAAGAACCAACAGACATCGACCGGACATTTACCTCCAATTTTCGTGATTTAAATTTGGTCTGACAGTTCATCTGCAACAAATAGGCAGTACGACTGTCAGGTACGACGAATATCGAATGCTGACAGCCAAGATGTCACCAACTCGGGAACAAAGGATCAATTAGTCCATTGTCCATCACACATCGCACTCGATCCACACGCGCAATGGCATAACAGCACTGCACTCACTGCAGTGGCTGCACCACATTGGCGCGGTACTTGTGTATGTTTCAAAGGTACCACCTTACGGCACCACTGGGGGGCGCGGAATGTTCCATGCGTTGCGGGACCGAACGAAGGATCCGAAGCTTTGGGAATATTTACCCAATCTGTTACAAAATACGACGGTAGCACCCTTTCAGGAAGAAGCCGACCGCCAAAAAGATGGCGACAGTGTCATACATAGTGTCCACGCAAGCAACTTGCAACAAAGTTCAACCAAGCCCGAACCTTACGACCAAATTTAAATCTCCCAACATCAACGACTGCAACTAGCGCAGCGCCAGGCACGAAACGATGCCATGAAGACAGCACCGCAGCCACGCGCGCGCCGTTGCATATCCGGGGATCCGTGTGCTGTGTGTGTGGTGTGCCTGAAGCTGGACCGACCGAGCCACAAAACCGACCGATCCCGGCAGCTGGGGCCCCCCCCCCAGGTTTTGCTGTGCCGCTGGCACTCTCATAAGGCTTTCCACTTCCCACATGGGTGAGTATCTGAGATGCAAGACCCGATGATGGCCGATCCAAAGCACGAAATCGGGGCGGTGCGGGCGGGCGGGCGGGTGAAGCTCGAGAGGGACCAGGACCTCACACGTCCCTGTGCCGCGGCCGACCAACCAACGGTCCCGAGCATTCCGCCTTACCACATGATGCGCTTGCGGATTGAAGGGGGCTCAGCTCGATGTCGAGCATAACCCCAGACTTTGCTCTCTTGGCGCCGGTTCGTCGCACCGCATGGTGCCTGGCCTGGCGCCTTTTCACGAAAATGAAACTCTGATCTTGTTGGTGGTTTTCTTTGTGTCCAGGCTGGGCGGCACCCGACTGGCATGTGGACCGTTGACGGTGGGCACTATATATCGACAGTACCGCTTGCAATTTGCATGTTGGTATTGTAAGCCACGCGTAGACCTCTTATTCCTGTCGACAGGGGAGTTCTATCGCAGGCGGTCACTACTCTTCGGAAGCGAAAGGGGCCATCTTCATCGGCAACCGCACTTCTTACCATCATTAACCTCTTGCCATGGGAGACTGGGAAAGGAGCGGATAGTCAACGGGATACTTATCATCGCCGTAGGGGGGCGAGGGCCGATCAGGCGCCTGGCGCCTTTGCTATTCGGAGTGACATTTCCTTTTGATTCGATGCTGCCTGGGATCTGGGATCTGCGTCTATACTAATTCTTAAATAGAAGCAGTACCACACACAGACTAGCCGTGCGCGGCTGTTACGACATGGAGGGTGGGGCAGGAAGAAAGCCAGGTCCTGGGGCCACTTCGCCGCATCTGTTTCATCGTTCCAAGCCTGCCTGGTCTTGAATGCCACCCTCGGCGAGGGCCAGAGACAGTTAATCACCGAGAGCCGGCGGCTAACTAATCATGATGCGTATTCTAAACGATGCTATCAATCTCGTCTTGCCCCAGGGTTCTCTTTTCTTCCTTTAGCCAACAATAGTTGACAACTTGGTTAGGGTTACACAACTTCAGACCCGATGTTTGCGAGTCCGAACTCCTGGCGCTCGTGTTTGAGAACAAGTCTCGGATGGACCGGCAACTTCTTCACAAACGGCAGTGCATGAGGTCCAGGTCAGACACATTGCAAATACGCGTATAAAGATATCCCGAGTCCTTTGCCAGGCCTTGATGGGAACTTCCGGATCAACATCCAAAACAACTTGTGCCAGAAGGCTTTTGGTCTGGATGACAACTCTCTCAGAAGGACACTAGAAATCAGCATTCATGGAGCCTGGTCCTAGAGGTCGACTCGAGTGTGGGTTTTGGGAGGATATCATCAGCCGATGTTTATGTGAGCCAGCTACTACCGATCTTTCTTCAGTGCGAGGGAGCAAACACATATGAACTTTTCACTTGGAACCAACCGTACACTCAGATTGGCTGGCTATATGGCCATAAGGTTCTTTCTTGTTTTGCAAACGCTCGATATTAGGGAATCCAGGGGCCCATCCTCGCTTGCTTGCACCAGTGGCCTGTCCTCTTTTTCTTGTCCGTGACAGCCTAATGACTCCAGATAGAAAGGATTCTTTCTCTTGAATAGGACTCAGCTGTGATTAACCGCCGGGATGGTGATATACTGGATACGATAAAACAAGCGTATTCTGAGAATTGGGTTGACGGCGATGATCCTCAGACCATACACACCCTTGCTGAAGAAGTTCAAGTTAGCAAAATAATCTGTTCCTGGCGCTAGTCTGAGCCCCCGAACTTCCCGCTGGCGGCTCTCACGGCTTTCTCACGAGGGATGCGAGTCCGATGAGGACATAGCGGGAGGTCGGGGTATTTCCGCTTGTGATGTCCTCCGTAACAGCTCTTCGGTTGATTAGCGAGCCGCGAAGCTGAAAGTTGAGGAAATTACCCTGCGTAAAACAAAGAATCAACGGTACTGAAATGTCAATACCAACACCTGTTGAGCAGACGTCTGCTATCATTCCTTTTCACTTTCCTAGTCATGACTGAGTCTTGATATAAGTAACAGGTAGGAACACATCTCATCGGGAGCTGAATCACCGATCAAGCAAAACGCGGCAACTTTCCCTTTTGGCTGGCATATAGAGACCTTTTCTCAGACATGTACTTATCTATAACGAACCTGTATAATGATGAAAAGAAAACTCAAATTCCCATCCAGTCAGGCGTTGTCTACCACGTCCGCAAGATTCCTTCAGCCGGTCATCATGTTGCCAACGGTACCTATGTATGTAAATGCAGAACCCAATTTCTGATAATAATATACCCTAGATGAGCCTAGCACAGGAATCCAAAGGTCTGCCTGACTACCTACCTAGGTAAGGTATCCTCGGGGGCCGGACGGAGGTGTGACTCGGATCAGGTTTCTCACGTCAGATCGGGGTGCTCGGCGCGTAAGTTATGTTTCGTGTCATCCACTCACTCCCAACACACACTTATTGTACATATGCATAGTAGTGTTGATTTCTCGCTTTTATAACTGTAGATTATGGGTAAAAACGACAAAAGCAATTTCGTTGGTTTTGTGCTCTGACATGTGTGTCGTGAGCCCAAATTCGGGGCATGGACCGACGAAGCTAACTGGGGTTAATCCCTACATGTATGTAATCCTTAAGAAACAGTAGATAGGTACGACGCAGAGGAGTCCGTAGACCTCGGGTCTCGAAATTAAATAAACCGTATTCGGTTAAGAAGACTAGACCTATTACTGCATCTCCTACAGAGTAGATACCTATCTGGCATTTCGTGACTGAGGCCGGAAGGTAAGCTAGCTCTACTCTTGTGTATTGGCAACAAAGGGGGAACCCTGTGATTTTCAATAGAGTAATTTGAGTTATGGTTTTCAAGTATTGGTTTACCCTAAAGTCAGCTTTGGTGTATAATAAACCATGGAAATGTTGCGGGAGAGACTCTCATCAACGGGCAAAGAGGCCGAGTACAGAAAAGCCAATTCCATGTAGTAGAAACTTTAGCTGGCGACAAAGTTCAGCTTTATTCTGAGTCCCTTTTACTCGACAGACAGCACATGCTCATAGACCGCCTTGATCCAGACCCTAGATGATACCCTTCGACGTGAATAAGTAGTTGGAACTATGTAGCAAGTAGCAAGTTTTGAGTTGAGGACGAAAACTCAAAACAACGAAAGCTAAAGTCTAATTATTTGAGTCATATATGGTCATAGGACCCATACCACAGTCTGTAATAAATACAAGAACAAGAATTTCCCTTTGGGACTATTTTTGACAGAACAAAACATTACCCAACTCAGAACAAGAAGAAACCCCATATCTCTCGGCCCCATTTCGAATTATTTACATTCCACCAAAAAACAAGCCAACACGCCAATCACGTCGAAGGCCTCAAGATGTGCCTCCTAGCCTTCCCCAGCAACATCCTGACAACACCCCTCCTGTCCTGGGCGGCCGCCTGGTTATGGGCAGCGGCTCTGTCATTGACAGAAAGGACACGTGATGATCTAGAACTCGACCGGGATGATCCAACGTCGTGAGTTGCGATGTATCTAACCCTCCCTGTCGTGCTATTCCTCATCGCTAACCTTCAACCATCAACAGCCGTCTGCTCCAGAGCAGCACCCCCACTCCCCTGGTCAACCGCATTCGCCGCAGCTGCTGACCCTGCCGCCGGGTCCGGCGCAGGGGAGGCCTTCCCACTTCCTTGCTGCTGTGCCTGAGCATGAGCAGTAGCATGCTGTTGCGCCTGCGCCAAAAAGCTCGTCGCCGGTTTGCCCCCCCGCGTCGGACTGCTTCCCCTGCTCTGCCCGGGCATGCTCAACGTCCTGGCCCTCCGACTGCCCGGCCTAGGAATTATGCGCGACCGTGAACGCACCTCTTCCAGCGCTGGGCGAGCCTGTTCCTTCGAGATGACCAGCCCTTGCGTGATGGACATCAGATCGCCGCTTTCGACCGAACACATGCTCGGCCAGACAACCAATAGAATCTCGTCGGGGTCGATTTCTCCCTCTTCTTCCTCCTCCTCTTCCATCATATCGTCAGTGTGACCTCCGTTATCATGGAAAGTGACAGCATCTGCCTCGCCCGTGACACTGGGTGTGACCGCGTCCGCACCGCCATCAGCTTCAACAGTCTCGAGCGGGCCGTCGTCGTCCATAATCACCGCGCTATCACCGCTGCCATCCAGGTCGGCACCACCAGAAGACGGCTGTCGCAGGAGATTGATCTGCTGATGCTGTTGGTCTTCTTCGTCCTCAGCCTCCGTAAACTCGGGCAATTCCAAAACCTGCCAATCAAAGTCGTCGTACGGCGGCCCAAAGTACGGCTCGATCTTAATCTGCGCCTGCTGGATGCGCATCCACTGCTCGCACGCCAATTTGCACGCCGCTTCTAGTCCCGAAGTGAAGTGCTCAAACTGCAGCGCACCCAGAAGATGCTGCACGAGCCACGAGACTTCCCTCACCACATTCTTAACGCGGCGCGCGCCGACCTCCATCTGCCGTTCCGGCATCATCGCCAGTAATGTTGATCGCATGTGCGCTTCGCGGGTGGGATCTTCATCTTCTAGAATCCGTAGGAACTTGACCAGGTTCTCGTCGTCTTCGTCGAACAGGTAGACTGGACGGAAGACGTGGTGATGTAAGGCGCGGGACAGGATGGCGAGCACGGCCGAGATGCGCATCCCCTTTGCTGCCGGGGTGTTGGACTGCGGGAGCGGTACTTGGAGTTGGGTCGCGTGCTTGAGGTAGGGCGAGTTACGCAGGTTGTTCCAGCAGGACGGGTCGGCGAGGATGTTCTCGTCAATGTCTGGCCGGAAGGTTTCTTCGACGAGGGTGACGATGGTAGTCCAGATTTTGTCGAGAACGTTGACGCTGCAAAATACATATTTTGTTAGCGATTATCCTAGTGTTTCTGTAGTGTGAGATAGGGGGACCTACTAAATTTCGTCATTATCCCCATGCAGCAAGATCCTGTACTGATCCAAATCACCAAACCTGCCCGACATGACCTCCAGGCTCTGCTCCGTGTCGTTCAGCTTGGCTTGCAGGTCCTCGCCGTGAGCGATCGCATCCTCCGCTCGCGCGGTCTCGGCCGTCAGTTTGCCGTGCAGGTCCTCGATCTCTCCGTTCTTGTCCTCGACCGTCTGCTGCAGCGAGGCAATCTGCTCCTCCGCGGCGCGCATCGACTCCTGCAGGCCCTCAATCTCAGTGTTCTTGCCCGCGATGGTTGCTTGCAGCGACGCGATCTCCTCATTCGCCTTCGCAAGGGCCTCCTCGATCTGCTTCTTCTGCTCTTTGAGGGATGCGATGTTGTCCTTCAGCGCCGCAATATCGGCCTCCTTTGTTCGTTGAATCTCCTCGAGCTCGTCTTTCTCGCGCTGCAGATCAGCAATGTCCTGCTTGGCCTTCTCGGCGTCCGCCTCAGCCTGGGCCTTCCACGCCTCTAGACCATTCTGAACCTCCACCAGCGCAGCTATTTCATCCGCCGCCTTCGCAGCAGCAGCGGCAGCAGCCTCCTCCACGCCCTTCTTCTCCTGTTCCACCACTTCTTTGGCGGCTTCTAGATCAGCCAGCTCCTTGGTCTTTGCGGTCTGCAAATCCGCCAACTCCTTGGCGGCCTGTTCCGCCGCCTCGGCAGCATTCTTTTTCTCCTGCTCAAGAGAGACACCCGCGTCGTGCAGGTCGGCCTCTAATCTCGTCTTGGCGGCGCCGAGCTGCACGATCTCCTGGATCTTCTCCTGTATGGTCACCTCGAGGTCATGTTTCTCCTTCTCGAGCCTGGTACACGTGGAGTCGAGCTCGCCGCGGTACTTGTGGTACTGGTCCAGCACCTCGCGGTGGGAGTGCGTCAGCCGGTCGTTGCGGTCCTTGAGGAAGAGGAACTCGCTGAAGACGTCGGCCACGAGCTTGTAGTTGGGGTCGGTGGTCAGGTCGCGCATGGCGCGCACGAGGCCGTCGACGGCCTGCGCCGGATCGATATCTGAGGAGCCCATGTTTGGGAGGGATGGTGGTGGTGGTGGTGCGGATGCCGAGGGTCCGTCTGTGCAGCTCGGCGGCGGAGTCGGCGGTTTTGAGGAGCCTAGGACCTGAGGAGTAGCCAGGTTGGGCGAGTTCAGGTCGTCGTCCGGGTAGAGGTGGACGACGAGGTGATAGTGAGAGGGTTTATTGTGTTTACGGGCTCAGTGCAGACGCTGTCGTAAGTGACGATGGTCTGGCGTGTGGTACGTCTAATGTTGATGGAGATATCGTTGGATAGTTGGTTAGATGTCGAGGGGGTGGACGAGGTCCCTGGCTGTGTGTATTTATCGAGGGGCTCAAAGACACCATGATGCCTGATAGAGCCTGAGGTTTCTGGCTAGACCCAAGACCTCGGGAAAGCTTCCAGTCGGCGGCGAGCGCTGTGGGCCGGAGGGTGGTTGGCATTGAGTCACGACGCAGTGTTCGGATCACAAGATCGAGTGGTGCCAAGTTCCTGCGGTACGTGATCGGTACTAACCTACGGACTTGTTTACCTGCCAGGAGGAACATGCGACAATACGGGGGAGCTGGAGGTCTGCGTCGGGTAGAGGGTCGAGTAGCGAATAGCGGGCGGAATGGTGCCCGGACCGCGCATTGGGCTCGAAGGGGAGCTGCAGCTGCAATTGATTGCTCCACTCTGCACCGTTGTGCCGTTGACTTATCAGAGGGTGCCAGATCTGACAGCGCTGAGCCACTGGCTGGAAGCTGAACCTGACGACAGCAGCCCAACGTCGTCCAACTACACGTGCTCCGATGCCATCATCCGCATTTGGTCATTATCCTGTCAGTGCAATTCCGAAATTGAGCTCTCAAATTAGCTGATGAGCTGTTCTTGCAGTCTAGAGCCGCTTCTCATCGAAAACACGCTTCCCCAATCAGCAGCGGCAATGGCGCTCACTTTGGTGCCAAAAAGACCTGTTCATTCATTGATAGGGAGATGGTTAGGTGGACAGTTGGATCGTCGATTCAATGCTACAGGAAAGCCCCATAGCTATAGCGCAGTTTGACGTGGCAGCATCCGTCGCCAAAGCCCTCCCGTTCTAATTGCAGACAGAGGGGCCGCCCTGTATCGTCATTGGTCTTGCATCGGCCCCAATGCAGCCACCCCGTCGACCACCTGGACAAAGGATCCGCCTTATAAACACAAAGACCTCGAAAGACGAGAATTAAAGGAGATTGTGTGGATGAAACGACTCCGAATCTCTCCCAATTCTCCACTCCGGATCGAGCATTCCGCTACCGCCGGCCCCGGCAGACTGGGTCCTTGTATCTGATGCTTGGCGCTCACCGTCCCCCCTTTTCTGCCCAACCACCTATTAGCGCGGGCCATTCCTTTCCTTCTGCCAAGAGTTGGGTAATGCAACAGCTCTGCCCGACAGCAACACAGGTCTGCACCCTTCGATTCAATTGACAAGTGATAAGTTGATAAGCATCCCTTCCCTTGTTGCAGCCTGAATTCCTGAATTCCCCCCCTGAGCAGGAAGAGCCATCCATTCGCTCTCGTCATCCGACTTCTCTGCCACGTCGTCGGCTCCATCACCGCGGTGGGCCTCAGCAACCCATATTGAGCGTATTCTGCCTCGGTAACCATTCACCGCCCTGTGGGCCTCTTGGGTTCGTCTGTCTACCTACTTCTGCAGCGTTCGAAAGACCCTCCAAGGAGTTGTTCGTTTCACCAGCTCTTCCATGTCTCTCTCTTCACCTCAGGTGACCGAGGCGTGGGTGGTGTACTACTAGCAGTGGATTTCTGGACCCATTATCGACGATGGAGACACAGTTATTGACATTGTATTACTTTATGTTTTCAATAATGTCTTGTGGGCGAAGCCCTACGCACTTGGCGTGTCTAGACGTACTATGCTAGGTCTTCTGTACATAAACTGTCCGCCGTTGAAAGCCTCCAGCTAGAGTTTTCCCCTTCGTCCGCCTCTGTCCTGCCTACATAACATCCGTATTCAAGCCCATGGCGCCGTCCGCGGTGTCCTCGGCTCATTTTGTCACCAACCGGTGTCGGGGAGTTGTGATGTTGCACTCGGGCGGGTACCGGATTGCCTAGTTGGGCCACGAGGACAACCTGAAGGCTGTCTTTGCCTTGTCCGGGCGGCTTGATCAGGACCGATGGGTGTCACACATTTTTGTCTCCGGGCTTTCGAATCAACGTCGAGCGCAGTGCGGCAATGGCCTCGATGGCCTTCTTTTTGGTAGCCGCCAGGACAGTGACGATGAAATCCCCTTCGTTGACGTGGATAGCAACGGGTACCTGGGAGAGCCAGCGCCCGAGTTTGGCGGTGCGACCGGGGTGTTCATCTGATGCTTTGAACTTGTGACAAATTTGATCGAAATGGCCTTCAGGTCCAGATCTGAGGGGTCTGGGCCACCGTGGCGATTCGTCGGCATCAGGACGAAGATATAGATCGGGCACTCGTTCTGCATCACGTCACAAACAACAAAAGCGCAGGACATGTCAACGGCACCACTGACCAGGCTGGTTGTCGGGGTTTTCCGCGTACACTCCTCAATTCATGATGATCATCCCGGCTTGTCTTGCGCGGGTCAATGCGACGCAGATGCGAAGGCTCTCATGAATGTCGAACCCGCTCTTCGAGTAGACAGTCTTGTCGCCCTTCTCTTCCTGATTCGGAGTAGGCGCACTTGTTGCCGGTGTGGTAACGACTGGAGCCGGGCCGACAGGAAGGAAGATCGTCCTCTCCTTGCGACATTTCCGGACATGGCGACGGAAGCGCTGGTCTGGCCAATGCTCATCTGTGATACCGTCCGAGACGTCCCCGAGGTTGGCAGTTCGTACTCCTCGTTCATCACCTGGGGCCAGCTTTTGGATCTGGTATTGTCTTGCCGACACTCCAGGGCAATGGGCCGACCGTATGGCAGTAAACTCCAAGCACCTCCACCGTCGACATGGATAGCGACTTTGAACTTGTGCCAGATTCGATCGAAAATAGCCTTCAGGTCCAGATCCAAGGGGTCTGGGTCATTGAAGCCATGCATCGGCATCGGCATGAAGATGTGCATATGTACCGTCAAATGCGACAACAAAATGGGGGCACGGAATGCGCTGAAAGGAAGGAGGAAAGTCGGTTATATTGTTGTAGAGAGGGAAGAGGTCGCTAGCAAGAAGGATGGGCCGGGAGAGACGGAACGGTTGCGTTAACCGAAGCTTGCCCTGCGATGGCGACCTGTACTATGGTTGCTAAGGCTAGGCGTCCGTACCACTGAGTCCCAGAGACTCATCGCCTTTCTCTAGGCCGTTTTTGCCCGTCGACTTTCTTCAATTGACACCCTTGTCACGGTTCCGTGTGAAGGTAGGGATCGAATCGGTCCGATTGTCGTGGCACATGGCTTGATTCGTGCCTGCAGACGTGTCCAGCTAGAGAAATCCTTTTTCTCCGCGAAGTTGCTGAGGTAATTTAAATGACATATGTCGTGTTCACTCCAGCCGGAGGTCGGCGAGCTTCTTCTCCTTGATCTGCGACTGCAGTTCGTCGTGGCAAGTCTCCATGACTCTGGCAGTCCAAATGCCTTTGACTCGGTGCTGGAGAAGCCCTGCCGGCGGCCATATCCTCCTCGGTGGACCCAGGCTCGAACCGCAGACTCATTGCCGACAACAGTGGGAGGACGCCTTGGATGTAATGCTTGGGCGGAGGAGGAGGCCCTGGAAGATCATCTCGCACGCGCACCATTCTTGAGGGATCCGGATGAGCCCCGCTGCGGCATTGGGGACTGCGAGGCGAACATGCTGCTTGATATGCTATTTTTGCGTGTATCAACAAACCCCGACTGTGGAGTAGAGAAGCCCGGGTGCGCGGCTTCCTGTGTGCTATGTAGCATGTCTAGCAAGTCGTGATATATCTCATCTCGTCGCTGTGGATGTCGTGGTTCGGGGAGCAGCAATCCTCGCGGTCTTGCGCCAGTATGTCGACGTCATAGGCGTCGTGGTGTGAGGTGCGAGTTGGCGAGCCTTTTCGGCGTCGTAGCGGCTGTTGTATTGGCTTGTTAAGGCGAACTGGCCGGAAACAATTCTTAATCGTGGACACTATATGTGACTTTCCGGCACTATCAGCCGACTGCCATCGCCATGCTTTGGAAACGAGCCGGCGGTGGTCCGTTGTCCAACTAGAAATTCATGGACGAGATGGGGCCAGAGGGTCAGCGGATGGTCCGAACGATGGGTTCGATTGGCTTTGGTGCGCAGCTGCAGGCCCAGGCCCATCTCGATGATACAGCGGTCTCGGTCTCGGAGCAGCCAAACTAGTGCTCGCGTGAGCTCGGAAAGGCGCTCGCTGTTGGTGTCAATCTCTCGCCTGCAAAGGGTAGAAACAGCTGTGTTCTGGAAGATGGGAGTCGATATCGCCTGTCTTCTAGCTAAAGCCGGCGGCGGGGCTCTGGTCAAACACTCGCTTGGAGGAGTGATGGATGCCGTGTTGGAGAGGCGGTGGTTTTGCTGTCAACTTACCGTTGCTCTGTCTGCATCATCTTGTCTCTGAGGTTTGCAGGGAATGCCAGTACCAACAGCAAGGTCTGTCGGAGCATCCATTCTCACAGACGCCACCATCGGAGGCAGTCCAAAGGCCCACCGCACAATGCAAAGGTGCTTCAAGCCGTAGAAAGTGTGAACATCAATGAAATAGAACCTCCTGCTAACGAGAAGATGAGGACGCATATGCCGTTATACAGACATGTCTCAGCTCGCACAGAGGTTGAGGATTGAAGAGCGATGTCAAGTCGACGGTATGCCGAGTTGAGGATGTCGGGTAATGGTAAGAAAACCACCTAGCTGCTGGCGAAGATGTTGCTGAAGTCGAGTCTCAAACAGTCCTACCTACCTTAGGTACTCCATGGCGTATGGAAGGACGAAACCAAGCTTGAATTCTGCCAGGTCCCTTCTTGCAAAAAGTGCAAAAAGTTCTTCAGAATGGTCCTGAAAGGAAGGCAAGTACCCTGACCCGAAGGAACGTGGGAGACCTTGCCGGAGATCAGAGTACCCGTGGTGTGGAGAGGGGATCGGACGAAAAATGGTTGACCAGGGCAAGCCCCGAGAGTCACCTCAATTACCAAGTTTGGAAAGAGCCATTGAATTCCACGGCCTCAGCCGTACCACCTTGGGACCGGCAGGATTTAATAATAGGAGCGAGTGCCGCACCCGACATCTGCCCAGGCATGTACTGTAGTTGTAGCACTGCTATTGACTGGTATTGTTGAGCATGCTGTTATTCAGACCAGTGGCTGGTTTAGCAGATGCTTGGATTTGTGATTCTTCTGCTATATAAGTGATCCTTTCGACCAGAGAGTAGTATTTCCTTCTTCTTTTTTTCTTCTGTCGAGCTTTTACATACACAACTTGAAGACATTCGCGATCACTCACGCACAAGCACACACACACACACACACAAGGCATCATCCGGCAGGATGTCGTACATTTATTTTATACCGCCAGTCCTTGACACTATCCGCAGGCTGGCGTTGTTTGTCATCCGCGTTGTACTAGCCGTCTATCTCGCGCGGTTCTGGGCATTCCTGGTGCGCTACCACCGCGAGACTGGCGAGTGGATGCGGGCTTGAACCGCGGTCCTTGGGTTGACTGGTTCGAGCGTGACGAAGATGAACACGAGGATTAAGTTCTTGTTGTCGAGGTTAGTGCCTCGATAGCAGTTCATTGGTCCTGCTGATGCGGATTCTCGTTCACGTTCATTTTGCACCCATATCACTTTTCGGACGATTTGCTGACATGACCATCCATTATGTTCTTCACAGCCCTGCAAGTGCAGCAAGCAAGCACGTTTCTGGGCAAGGCCCACCACCTAGCTCAGGCCAGTGGCCGTCGAAAGACCTTTTTCGGGGGGAAGGGATCGGAGAAAAGGGGGAAGGGGGTGGCCTGATGGAGAGACTCGAGAGAAGCCGGTGATGTTTGTGTATGAATGAATTCTCCTGCCCCGTCATCGTGCCTTCCTATGACTTGCTCTACGTGCTCATGTGTGCAATCTTTTCGTCCATGTCTGCGTCTCAGACCTCGCCCGAAAAGCTGGACCCACTTCAGTCTGCCTTGCTTCCATTCTCTCCAGTTCTTCTCCATTCTCGCCCTCTCCCCACCAGAAGACCTGCCAACTGATCTTTGTATGGTGTACCACGCCTAGCACATTCGTGCCACCAGCAATTCTGAGCCCAACTTTTATCGCCTCTACAAAACACGGCTAGTTGGATTCTTTCGTTCTCCTGTTAACAACAAGGCAAACGACGCGGATGCATGAAGAATGGACCCGAGCTACCATCAGTTTGCATGCTTCTTCGGCGAGCCAATCATTTCCAGTGTCGTGACGACGACAGGGCACTCGGCGAATCGGGGTCCATCCAGGGGTACGATTGTACTTTTCCCATCCCCTCTTCCTTTACTGTTTGGTCGTCTTCTGAGCCGCATCCTGATGTTCACGTCCAGAGCACCAATGAGCTTATGAGTACATGCAATTTTTTATCGAAAATCTGCCACCCGTCTGATATTGTGCCGGCGACGAGGGACTTGAAGGAGGCACAAGGGGAGAATGCTGTCAACATTGTCTTCCGGATTCGAGGAAAGAACAGCGGCTACAAGTCCAGGGCAGCGGCGCCGACGAGGTTGAGTGGGCGGTCAGCTTGGATGCATCAGACACGAGTTTTCGATGGTGGCTGAGGATATTGCCGTTGTTGACCTACTCTCTGGTATGAAAATCCTGTTCCTCCCCAGGCCCGCAGCACCCAGAGCCCTGCACAGTTCTGCCTCCCTCGTCCTTGCGAGGTGTCCATCTATTCTAGCTATTTCCATCGACCGCCGGCTCCTGTACAGATGCTTTGATCATTACCAAGACCGCGACAAACCCTTGAGGAGGCTAGTGCCAACTGACATAACTCTCTCAGGCCCTAGTCGCTGCTGCTCCTGAGTCCGCCGAATGTGAGCCGACCCACGAGCCAACTTACGAGCTGCCGATGATAGTCTTTCGTCGCCCTTCTTTTGTGTTGCGTTGCAGGCGGTGGGGAGTTGCATGGATTGCAAACTCCGTAATCCTCGAGTTCCCAAGCTGCGACGACCTGAACAAGATTTCACTGGGTGCAACCGCAGCTTCTTCTACTTCATTCGGTTCTCTCCGGTCCTCGATTTCATCTTCGACCGGCGGCAAATATCACAACACCAACACAACCAACTAGTTTCAATCGGCTCCCCGACGGTATACGACGACGAGTTTCAATACTGCTATCCCCGACGAGCCGCGTGCAAAACACCGCGGTGATGCCACCGTTCAACCTTGATGCCGTCGCGCCCTCCCAACAAACCTGACCAGGGATACCCATTGATATAGTGGTCGCATAGTATTGTCGAGTTCTTGCGTCGTTGACGCCGCGGAAATGTACAAAGGCTTTCATTCACGATCCCTTCCAATCGGACCTCGACGACGTACAGCAACGAGTTTTGGTCGCAGCGCATCTCAACAGCAGTGAGACAGCGAGTTCAAATTTGAGAGGCCTAAAGACAAGGCCACGCAACACACTTCTGGGCTAAGAAAGATGGGCGGAGATAACAGGCTTGGACTCAAACCCGGCAACGAGTTCGACGATATCTCTTGTCCCAGTGGCTGCCTCCGTGCTGCAAGAGGCATCAAGCTGAGTTGTGCCTCCCAACGACATGTCCCACGAGATACGCGGCGACTTCTTGACAAATTGCATTCATCCGGACAACATGGGGCTCTTTGCTTCAGAAACCCAACATGAGACAAACGACCTCCGTTGCGAGCTTCTGCGGGCATGAGACCACTGCCATCTCACCTCCATTGGTGTGTTTTCAGAAGGAAAAATACCAGGGGGAAAGCTCCGAAACAGCATCCCCTCCTCCAAACCATACAAGGCAGCAAGCCGCAAGGACTTGGGTTCCTTCTACAATAGTTCATGTCCGCCCATCCCAGCTGTCTTCAATCACCAGCGGAAACCACAGTTCGTCAGACAGGTTCCCGCAACGAAAATATGTATCTTGTTGCCAACCCTCTCGGAGGAGCTTCGCCGCCCTCCGCTTACTGACCTTCTTGAGGCTCCCACCCTTGGCCTCCTCATCCGCCACCTCTCCATCGGCAGCAAGGAAACCCTCGACGAGCATGACCACATCGTTGACGTTTCTCTGCTCTTCTCGGAGTGTCCAAGCACAATCACCGTCTCAAGCGAGCTCGGCAGGGAATTCGTCCCCTACTTTACTTGCTTTACTTGCACGATGGTCACATATGTGCCTCGAACGGGACGGGACGGATGGTCTACCTTGCTTGTCGTTTCAGTCGCTGTCTTTTCAGGAGGCTGGGTTCTAATTTCCGTTCCTGCTCGTCCTCAGCTGCTACCAGTCGGAGCACGCAGACGTCAAGCATCCAGCCGCCAAGTCATTAGCACCATTAAGGCACGTCGACTTCATTGCTCTCAACACTGGAGTCAATTTGCATACCCTTTGCCAAAGGTCTTCTCTGCTGCGTGAGTACTTCAGTTCCACTCCATACTCCACAGCGAGGGTATGAGCACGTGATTGCAGCCTTGCCGTTGCTATGACGTCTTACCGAAACAGCCTCGCGGCATCAACGTACACCTATGGATCATGATACCACCGCTATTTGATCCCAAACCTCTTGATACCAGCACCTCTTGACAGCACGTTACATGATTCCCATTACTCCGAGTTCACCAGAAACCCGCATCAATAAATTATGGATGCGCTATCCGAGCCGCCAGCCTTGCGCAATCTTGTACAGCCTGGCAAGCCCGCTCAAGGGCTGGATTGTCCTAGGCATGGCTTTAAGCTGTCAGAATTTCTCTCCTAGCTCCCGTGTCTTTTAGAACCTCCCTCTTGGGGAGGGGGATGAGAGTGCGCGCGATCGACGCAGCTATGGTCAAACAGCGCGCGATAAAAGGCAAATCCGGAGTTGCAGACGAATGCGCTGTTACCTTTGCCCCTGGTCTTTTCGACGTCCTTAAGTACTCTATCCACCCTACCATCGGATTCTGCCGGGCAATCCAGGGATGACTTGGGGTATATTCCGGCAGCATTATGGAAAGTCACAGTGTCTGCGATTGAGCATCGTTTCCGGCCAATTCGCCTTCCTGCAGCCCGCGGCAAAAGCGGAAGTAGGACAAACAGCAGTCATTTACTAGCCTGCTTCTGATCCAGCAGATGATAGATAGCCCTTCAAAAAGAGGGCCCTACTTGCGAGTCTCATGGTGCCGCACATTGAGGCGTATCTTACGCCCTCCCCGGCCCGGGCACCGTGATCCCCTTCGTCTTCCCAGCCGCTACCGGCCCCTTGACGTCCCCCTCGCTGGCAGTCCACTTCCTTTTCATCGAGTATTCAACCGACCGTCTGTCCACGGTTCTGATACTGCAGACCTTGATGGGTAAGGAGAAGATGAAAGTGGCTGGTATCCTGAACGGCGACGACTAGATCTCGACGGCGAGACACAATACCTCTTTCACGCGATCTAGAGATGGACGCCTGGCTCCTCCTCCATCTCCTCGCGTCGGAGGGCGTGGCAACCATCGAGGAAGCACCAGCATTTCTGGAGCAGGCCAAGCCGCGCGCCCCCCGCAAGCAGGACGGCTGGCCGTTGTGGTAGTGGAAAATTGAGAATGGGAGTTTAGGGGGAAGGGGCTCGCCCGGAAACCACGGGATGAGCACGACTACGAACACCTCGTAAGCGCCCGCACCACAACCATCACTCGGTGTGCCTACCGAATGTTGGCGAGCTCATCTTGTGGGACTGGTCTTGGAGACGAGACCAGGCAAGAAGGTCGAACTCAGGCCAGTATACGACCTACACAGCATACATATATACCATGGTTTCCTTTCTCCAATGTAAAGATAAGATATGTAATCTCGACTTGTGACTGTTCTCGTTCGTGATATTCGTGACTGTGTGTTTCGCCACCATTCAGCCGGTTTACATGACTTCTTCCCCTGGCGGCGATATATTTATCGGATGAGGGTAAACGAGACGCCTGATAACCCATCTAGTCGAAGGTCCTGGTAGTAAAACAAACTGAGCGTCAAGGAGAAATAGTTCGAGCATTGGAATCCACCACCCAAACAAAAACGAGGCCCGCCATACTCCGCTGTTGTTGCTCCTCCCCTCTCCCTCTCCCTATCCGAGCTTCCTTCGGTGGGACATGCCCACCGAAGGTGTGCTCGTGACCTGCCCGCCGCACGCCGTCATCCACACTGCTTCGTAAAAGCGGACTGGGATGCCCCTGGGCGGCGAGCAGGCCACAGTCCGGAAACCAGAAAAAAAAAAAAAAAGAGGCCAAGCCCAGAAGAGGGTAAAACAAAGCCCATCCAATTCCCCGACTCCACAACCGGACAAAGACAAGAACTAAAGAGAGGAACTACAAAGGGAAATACAATAACAAGGAATACAAAAGAAAGGAATACATAAAAGAACAGGGAAAATACAATAACAAGGAATACAAAAGAAAGGAATACAAAAGAAAGGAATTCATAAAAGAACAGGGAAAAATACAAGATAACCAAAAAGAAAGAAAAGGAAAAATACAGGGAAACAAAAGAGAATATGAAAAGAACAAATGCTCAACAGCAGCACAGCCTGTGCGAGAACTCCAAGTGCGTGCGTGTGTTTGTGTCTGTGATAGAAGGCTCTAGACCAGTCCGTTGAGTCGATAACATCATGATTGATCGCGTGTATGTTGGCGGTGGAGGAGCTCAATCCGCACGCCGAGCCCATTGAAGTTCATGGAGGGACGTGTGTCATGCCGCGGATATCAAGTGTCTGAACGAGTCGGTTTGTTGTGGCTGACTGGCGTCAATCGCCTGAATATTCTTGGTGACTTGGTGCCGATGAATGTTTGACTACGAATGGCAAGGTGTGGCAAGTGGAGACCAGCCTGGCACACCTGCTGCAGTCGACGTGATGCTGACACGGAGCTCGTCCACAAGAACAGCAGGGGGTGTCTGCAGAGGTCGAATGGACATGGATTTGATTGCGTTCTGGCGCGACAACGCAGCAGGCAACCGGCAAGTCCTATGTCGCAGTGTGTCGATTGATATCAGATGGCAGCGCTGTGGTAAATGACATGTGGTTAGCGAACGTCCAACGCCGAGTGCTGTGTTGGATGGGAGTACTCACAGTGATCCACGCCGAGGATTCGGTGAACAGTGCTGGCGTGAGCCAAGGGTGCGTACAGCACGGGAGATGGTAGAGGTCGTCTGTTGAAGTATGAAAGAACGATACTGGGTATTGTATGATTGGGTGGAATGACAGAATGATGCTGATAATCAAGCTGGAAAAGGATGCTGGTTATGGCAAAAAGATTGGAGACCAAGAAGTTGAAAGAAGAGGAAAAGAGAGAACGAAAATTGGAACCTGAACGGTATAGAGTGATGGGCGAGGTGGAGGTTCAGAGCCAAGGGATGGAGGGCGGTGCACAGACGG
The DNA here is from genome assembly GCA_033439685.1 of Apodospora peruviana. Classification (NCBI taxonomy): domain Eukaryota; kingdom Fungi; phylum Ascomycota; class Sordariomycetes; order Sordariales; family Lasiosphaeriaceae; genus Apodospora; species Apodospora peruviana. The sequence goes on from JAUEDM010000009.1 coordinate 717,334, forward strand.
GCAGTTTCGTGCCTTCCCTTCCAAGCTCATCGCGGGTTAATTCCACTCGTCACCCATGTTTCGGATGACTCCTCGCCCGTTGCTCCCTGGTGCACCACCATGTTAACCTGAAAGGAAGTTGATTTTTTTTCAGAATCATGGCACAAGTGAGGCGTCGATCCTAGCAAGATCTTCGGACTTCCCGCACAAGGTCGGTGATGACCAGGTGATTCGTTGTTCATGGCATGGCAGACATAGGGAGGCAGGGCCGGACCGGTGGGATCATAGATTTCGATCTGATCGGGCCCTGGATTCCCGGTCCAGGGTAAGAAATTGTTACCGTGGCTTGTGGACCGGACAGTTCAATTCTGCTCATGCCCACCTCGTACCTGCAGAACGATCACACTGGGTCTGTGTTGTGGCTCTGTGGGGGTGTGTCCCTTGCCGGGCAGTGTGGACAGCCGATGCTAGCCCAGCAAGCCCGGATAGAAACTTATCAGGCTCTGCAGGAAGCAACAGCAAGAGGGCTGCTTCTTTCCCACTGAGGGAGGCCGTCACCGACGGTGAAGGAGGTTCGGTGGTCGAGGCAAGCTTGGCTGTCCGGCCCGTGAACCCGATAGACACCGGTCTGGATCTCCACTGTCCACCTGCCAGTCACAGGCAAGTGCCCCTCCGTGAAGAGATGTATAGTTCAGGCAGCAGGACCCCTTGGCGGACAGTCTTTGCCGTCCGATGTCCGCGAGGGAACAAGGATTCTGCACAACGGCTATGCAGGTCAGGCTCTTGACTTCTGCCAACACGATGGAGCTGGAGTTCCTATTTAACCCCAGACAAAATATTATCCACCGACGCGCAAAATGCAAAACCAAACCCTGCTCCGCCTCGCCATCTGCTCTGCGTATCGCCTACGACAAGGGCTATGATCTTGCTCACGTCGGTCTCTTGTGCTGGGCTCCTATCCCTCCAGTGACAATGGTGCTTCGAGCGAGGATAAACTGATGGTATTTTATGTCTTGCCTCGTTGACTCATACAAGCGGGGATTCAAAATACTTTGCTCAATTCAATTCCATAACAGACCCGGCCATGACCCGATGATGCCAATCATCTTGCCCTACCTTTACCATAAGCTTGCGCGGGTGTTGAGTAAGGCTTCTAGGTGCTCTGCGATCCTGGTGTTCGTTCGACATGGTTAAGATTGTTCAGTAATGTTTGAAAACAGAGACTGTGTCCTAGTCTCAGTCGTGCAGATGCGTCATGTCCTTATTCACCTTGTTCTTTGTCGGGACTCGAAATTTTCATCGGAAGCCAGCAGCGCAGGAACTCGGCAGGTGTTCTGGATTTAAGACAATGAATGTCTTGGCATCCGATATCCACCTCATTTACAAGCCACGACACTCGACGACAGCGGGGAACTTTATTCACCACCCATTTCCAGGGCCCTCAAAAAAAAATGGCCTCTCTCCGATTGTCTACATATAAAGCAGGGCAGACTTCTCCTGTCCCTGGAAATTATTTCCCTTTCCTTTCCCTTCCTGCAAAGGAGCGAAACAACAAAGCAAAAGGATCCTGCCTTCTCAAAGTCTCGACTTTTGACATCGCTCTCCACTCCTCAGACTCATCCCTTTTCCAAACATTACTTTCCGACCAAACACAACTTACTTCTTCCAGCATCGACAAAAAGCTGAAGGGCAATGTCCAACCTTCGGGCAAAACTTTTGCTCAATATCGCGGAGCTTTTAGATGTAAACGACATCCTCCGGCTTCAACTCACCTGCGGTGGGTTTTGAGATATCCTAGAGGCCGACGGGACCGTATTCAAGGCTGCGGGTAGACGTGACAACCGCTCGATGTCCCTCCCACACGCGAGCCTCCAGAATTTCAACTTCCTCCTGTGGGCAGTGTCCGACAATACGCCCTTCCGCGTGAGGGCTCCCCTTTTACACCACTAGTACTTGCGAGGGATAATCATCACGGTAGACAACTCTTCGAGCTTGGAATCTTCAGTAGCAAACAAGGCCAGGAAGCCGAGAGCATATTACCTACGTCCAGATATGCTATTAATGCTCAACTTGAGCAAGAGGGAGCGCCCATGTTCTCCACTTCTACGCCCAGAGAATCCTATGGAATAGGACTTATTATCTCCCTATTTACGCTTACAGAGTCCTGTAGAACGGCGCCCTTGGTCTCGCGTATTTACCGTCTACCATGGCATAACTACCAACAATAAACTGGAGAGACATGCAGCAATAGGTCCAAGAATGACGAGGACGGAACGATCCAGGGGTCATGGCGGAGAAGACAAACAGCATCATAACTCTGCAGCCTGGTATGCTCAGGGACGAGGTTAAACTGTCGTTTATCAGACGTGAGGCATAGGTTGGTCGATGTGAGTTCACCGACGTGTACCATAAAATGTGTTTACATGAAATAACCTGCGTCGGATTGCCGATAATAAGTGCTTCGCTGATCAAGCCCTTGAACTTCCCATAATATCTAGCCTGGCTCCCAGACACAACGCTTTGTGAAGTGAGTCATCAACTCTCTGCGCCACACCGGAAGCGTTCATTGCCAGGTGTTAAAACGCTCTTAGGAGGCGGCTCAAGAGCAAAATTGTCACCAGAGATTTCCTGGGCATGATTCACATTTGGGGGATTTCCCGGTACCGAAGACAAAGACTCGAACTTTGATTAGCCTTGAACAAGTCTTGATAAGTGTTGAGAAGCAGAGTTTCAATGGGACGACAACATTTCGAATTATTACATGTCTTTAAGGCGGAGGTTAACACTATGGAAATGGGTTCCAGGCGCTACTCACGTCATCTCCAAATATCCCAGACGGACGAGACGTGGGCGTGATCTGGGATGTTCGCAGTCAAGGCAGAGTCTGTGATCGTTGGACTTTATAGGTCATGGCGGGCTCGGGGGGATCACGCAGAGGGAACAGATGATCATCATTCTCTTCGAGGGAGGCCATGCTTGCAGACGACCCAGTAACTGCCTTGGGCAAACTCACAGATCAAGAAATACCAATACCTATGAAGACATGACAGAAGAGATGGCTGACTGGAATTGATATTATTGTACTCGGACATGCCCCAATCCGCCCAGCCCCAAGCATATACGAAAGAAAAACGAAACAACCACGTCCATCATCCACCATCCACCAATCACTCTGCCGGTTGTTGGGTTTGCAACGAGAGATCCCCCCAGGATAAAGAGAACGAGGAGAGTGGCGAGAAATGCAAGAGTCTTGAGAAGTCTCCAAGTCGGTGGCTGTGACGATGAATGGAGGCGATCGACAAGGCTGGTCAGAGATTAGCATGGGGAAGCATGAGGTTTGGGTGTTGTCATGGTATATACCTTTGTAGTTGATGGAAAGATGCCCAAACGTAAATCTCCAAAGCGACCAACTGAATGATCAGGCACAAGTCCGGGCTTGGTGTGCCTATTGGTGAAGTTCTCATCCGCGAACTTCTCACCCGCCGCGAGGGCAGCTTGTCGACTGGCTGGCTACGACTGGAGGACTTGGCGCCAGGGCAGGCTTGTCGGGGGGTTGTGATGTTGGCCCACTGTTGGAGGCGTAGTGATGCTGTCGTCGGTGTCGACGTTCCGTGAGCCGCCGCCCCATCGGGGGGTTGTGATGTTGTTACACCACACTCCATGACGGATTGGTAGCGGCCGGCCGCCCCGTTGGGGGGTTGTGATGTTGCCGCCTGCCGCCGTAGTTGGCGGGTTGTGATGCGCCCTGGAGGAAAGAAAAATGATACATGAGCTGTGGGTTTGCATGCGAGGCGGCTATCATGGAGAAGGGCAATGTAATGTGTGATAGGGAGACAAGAAATGTATCGTTAAAAGAAAATGAGAGACAACGTACCGCACACTCAACCGGCCCAACACCGCGCAGACCAGCCGCGACTTGAAGAGAAAAAGAGAAGAAAGAAAATTTTGGGGAGAGAGGAGGAAGGGGAGAGTTAAAATAGTGTGGGAGGCTGCCAGTGGGCACGTGCCTTCCTCCACAGGGTAGTCGACTATGGTGGAAATGACAGGAGCAAGATGTGCATTCTGCTTGGTCCTGTCCACCTGGCAGGCTGTTCCACCTCAGGAAATTGACCCTGGCCTCGCACGGCTGCCAGGCATCCACGCCAGCCAGTCAGAGACCCGCTATTCAAGCAAACCAGTGAACCTCTACGGCCCTTTCCGCCGTTAGTCATGTCCTTGCTCGTCTTGTAAGAGAGATTATCAGTCCCGGCAGTCGTTGGCCGCTTGTAACTGGGTCTAGGCCCCTCGATCTGCCTGGCTTGCTGTCCCTCCTTCCCATCTAGACTACATCGGACAGGTGGCCATGCCGCTCTGTCAGATTCTCCCTCGGACCACGGCCTTCCAGGTCAGCTTAGAGCCATGCCCGGATGACGAAGCACTATCACGCCCTTTCTTCGAGCGATGAGACGTGACCAAGCCCCACAGGAAGGACTGACGCGACTAAACAGGTGCTTCCTAGGTAAACCAGGTCAACTGATGCCTGCCTACCTGGTCCCTTCTCATGCTTGGCCCGTCCTCAAGATACCGATCAGTGCCTGCCCGGATCTGCCGGGTTGATCGTGGTGTGGGTACCGAAGACTCCTTCCCACCGTGGCCGTAATTTGCCCTTGAGTGGCTGATGTCCATAGTTTGGACTGAACTTCCCCACTCGATGGCTCACCGGGAGTTGGTTCCTTCTTCAAGTTGACCGCCATCCCATCAAACTCCCCTCTTCTACATCGTTCGATGTTCGCACGTAAGGCAAAGCAATTAGATCGTGACGTGACCTCTCCGTAAAGGTAGCTACCTCCATGTGCCTCCCTCGTCCACATTCACCCTGGCAGCACATACTGAGTCCTTCTTTGGATTTAGTGTCTTGCACCATCCATCTCATCCAGTTAACACCTACCACCGTGCCGGTAACTCTGGCCCCCGATGGTAGGCGAGACTCCATAACAACCCAGAGAAACTGTTTTCAGGGTAATTGACCGCTAAAAGGCAAAAACTATCGCTGTGGACGCACGACGATGGTACTGCGCCTTATACGTGCGGATCTCCTGATTTACGAGATAGCTCGTACGCCGACGAGTGTTGAGACGAGAAGAAAGAGATCAGCTGCCCGAAGAACAAGAAGAAAAGGAAGAAGAATAAAACCGGCAACTCTGCCACGAGAGCTGCAGTAGAAGCTCAAGGTTGGAACCCCGGCGCAAAAATACAAAATTGTCGAGGGTATCGTCACCCCCCAAGCTTATCCCTTGATGGCCAGCCAAGACTGGCGCGCCGGTGCCAGCCAGCGTGACGAAACAAGCCCGCCCGCTACACGTATACCAGGGGTTGGCAAGTAACTGCACTGAGGTTTGAAATCCCGGCAAAACCAGTTTTGGTCGACCTGCTGTGTCCAATCCTCGAGGTAATCGTTTGGCAGACGCACGCGGTGCATCACCACTGCTGCCGCTGCGCCTCAAGCTTGAGCTTGCCCAGGCTCAGACAAAGATTTCTCGTCTTGACCAGTAGTTGGCCCAGACCCGTTTGATCCCTCAAGACAACGGCTGCCTGACGCCCTCGGAGCTTAGGGCCCAGGGTCAAGGAGTAGACCATTCGGGTTGTCGGCAAGAACTGTCCCATTGCGTCCGTCGGTGATGATGGTGTGGAGTTGTACGACCACTGAGCTATTCTACCAAAAGATAACAATTAGTAGTCGCACTTTTCGAATGTGCTTTTCAACAAACTCCCCCAGATGAAGCCATTGTAGGCGAGTCTGGACATAGGGTTGTCCTTAACACAGTTGCGTTCTTCAAGATAAATACAGTCTTTGTCCATGACCCACGTCTCTCCGTGTCCACCGACATGCCTGCCGTCCTTCCTTCGCATGCGTGCTGCCGTGTGATCTGCCGTCGTGTGCGTGCGAGTCGTGCGTACGTACCTGCTCCAAGCGCAAACTGTGATGCGGGAGGGTTGCTGTTGTCGGCAGGCATATGTTGGGTGGTGAGGTTGTGAAGGCTGCCCGCTCGGTGAGTATTTGTATGATATCCTTAACGAAAGTCAGATGCGATGTTGACTGTTTGAAAGTTAGACCATGATATGTAAAAGTAAGGAGGGAGAGGTGTAGTTTGAGGGACAAAGCACAAGTCGGAGAAGCTAAGATCAGCTTCAATTGCGCACGCCGTCTATTGTGCGCGTGGTTACGGGTTATTTCTATTTCTACTATTGTCAGGTAGGTGTGTGTGCCGTAGCCGGTCTGAGTGCGTGTACGTTGCGAACGATCGCATTACTACCTCCCCTACGCAAAAAGAATCACCAACGCTTGGGGGGGTTTTCCGTTGCATTAACCGGTACGATGAGAAGATGGTAACTGTCAAACCGCTTCTCAATCGTTCCTAGAAAAAAAGAAGGGCATTCCGGCCCGTCGGAGCGATGGTGCTCGGCTGCCGAACAAAATCTCACCGAGGCCGTCGCTGTCGGGAAAGAAGGGTACGATAAGAAAATCCCCAGCAGTGGGATTATGACGTCGAAGAGATCTTGCGTATGATAAATCCTACGGCGAGGGATCGCTATCTTTTATCGAATTACCGAAGTAGGTATGGCAGACGCCGACGGACTTGCCGATGAAGCCGACATCGACGGAGATGTCGTCGAAACTCGATTTGATTGACTCCTCAATACCTGTTATATCCGACGTCATTCTTTCAACAGGTTTTGAAGTGGACTTGGCTGGTGAACCAACCTGGCCAGGGAATCCAGGGAGCTTTTGACGATGAGAACCTCGCAGCGCTTAAGGCGCTGCCTTGTGTCAAATTTGAAGACTGGATCTGCTTGGCTCATCAATGCGAGCACTTCCATCATTTAGATTTATCGATGCCGTCCTGAAGGCCGAGGGCTTGAAACCTTTACCGGATTGGCAAGGAACACTGGAGACCTTGGCCATAGCGGCCACCATGTTGTCCAACAGGAGCCCATGGGGTTCATACTCCCATGCAGCATGCCGGGTTCGAAGATCCCGGATATCATGCTGTATACCGCGTATTTGGCAATGCCCAAGTTGCTGAATGTTAGCCGTTGTCTTCCGGGCTCTCTGGCAAGCCAACTATTTTACGCCGACTTTTTCCACTGGCCAACTGGTCTGCAAAGTCGGTTTACAAACCCGTCATACCATGACAGCCTTTTCCACTTGCCAACTGGCCCTCAAGCCAACTGGCCGGTATGGCGTAGTATGACGACTTTTTCCAGTGGAAAGTCAACTCCCTTTCCAGACTTGCCGGCAAACCGTAAATTATAGGGGTCCCTGGGTAATATTAACCGTTAGTGGCTCCCAACCGTTGATCAGTTGTTGTGAAAGATTCTGTGTCAACGGTTGACGATTTCTCTACGGTTGATATATCTTTCACGGTTGAAAACCACCTGAACTAGGCCTAGGTTGGCTGGCCACGTTAAAGTTACATAAGTTGTATAAGTCTTTACGTTTTACCGGTACGTACTCCTTTAGTTGATGCCTTGAGTAATCACTGTTATACACACCCTATAACCACTAAACATATGCCTTCAACCACTTAGCAATGTGACGGTCGGTGCGATTGAGCCTTGATTGAATTGATTGCGACCGTCAACGGTATATAACCCATTATAATTCCGAAGGTTAGCACCTTTGGTATTCTGGCATCCTTTTGCGATTGAGGGGGATTTGGTGTAATGGTTTGGGTCATTGCACTGGCTTGTCACTAATAGCTTCAAAATGGATGCATGAACTGAGTAGGCCTTACTCTTTTAGTTCATGGAAATTTCAACGGTTGAGAAATTCTCAACGGTTGGTAGGGTTGGCCAACGGATACCAAATACCAACGGTTAAAAGAACCCCCCATCTGCCATCAATGTACGTAGTATAACGGACCTTTCCATTGATTGGTTGACTTTGTGGGCCAACTGGTCAGTTTTTTTCATAGTATTATCAAATTCGTTGTGTTGTGTTGGCCCCCTTTCGAGGAACCTACTCTTTTACTTGTAGGTCTGACATTGCTTGACATTGCTTAACATCATATCTGCCAAAAAGAACCTACATATACACGAGTTTTTTCCTCGAGATATCCAAAACTAAGTCAATGAAAAGCTTCAATAACCTAGTGGCTAAGAAGAGCAAAGAAAATAACCTACTACGAGTAGGTGGCCGGTTCGAACTTGGCCTCGTCGGCTTGTTTTCTTTTTACTTTTTTTCTAAGGTGTCCGATTCATGTGGAGCCTGTCATTCCTTTTGCCTGTCATTCCTTTTGCTTGTCATTGCTTTCTTGCCTTGAAGTCGTCATCGTTTCTTTTCTCGCCCTGTATGGAACGGTGCGGTTCTTGTTATTTTTTGTTTCCGGTAATTGCTTCCATATATAAAATAATTATCTATTTTGTTAGTAAAACGAAAAAAGGTAACCATGCTGTTTCTGTACATGAATCTTTTTGTTTTAAATACCACTTTCATAACGAGCGAGAAAACCATCATGAAAGCGGTCAACTTGAATGACAACATGCAGGTGCCCAGTTAAGTGCCATAATTGTTTCCATTGAACTGAATAATTTATAGTCACCCGTGCTTTTTCCAATTGTCCAAATATGAAGTCTTCGAAGGCTGGAGACTGTGGACGCCAACCCCCTAGTTGATGTTTGCCCAGATGCCAGCTGTCCGCCAGATGATTTTTTGGTATCGTCTGCCAAACTCCCACACCAAGTTCCCATATTATCCCCTGAAACCCGGATTGTCCTGTGGGGCGGACCTAAGCCCTAAATAGTTTTTCTATAGCTGGGATCCCCTCTCCAATTTTGCCGAGTTGAAGTTGGGGTATCCACAGAAACAGTCCGGCATTCGATTTGCGATATAACTATAACAAAACATGACAACTTTAGCCGCCAAAATGACCATTCTTTGATAGTCACCTAATGCGCCGCAACAATGATATCGTCATACCACGCGAAGTTGCGGGGATTCCAAGTCTCCAATCCTGCTCAGATCAACGACCCCGGAGCATTCTCATCCTTCATCTCACCACCTGATAGAAACGGTGCTCGATCAACCAGAGCTTCACGACAGGTTTCACCTTGCCTTGGAATCATGGGGCGCCTTGTTACCGTGGCGACTTGCTCGCTGAACCAGTGGGCGATGGACTTTGAGGTATTTTGACCCGGGGCCCCGACTTGTCCTAGTCAACACACAGCTAATCGTGGACTCGACAATCAACAGGGCAACACTTCAAGGATCATCGAATCCATTCACCAGGCCAAGGCTAAGGGTGCCAGACTCCGGGTGGGACCGGTAAGACTGACTACCCGCTACGAGCCATGTTGGGAAGCAGGAAACTGAAGCTAATCAACCTCACCAAGTGAGCAGGAGCTGGAAATATGCGGGTATACATGCCAGGATCACTTTGGAGAACCCGACCTATACATGCACTGCCTCGAAATGCTGGCGCGCATCCTATCTGACAGGAGCTGCTATGACATCCTCCTGGACATCGGTGTCCCTATCCAACACCGAAACGTCTACTATAATTGCCGTGTCATCTGCCTTAATGGCAAAATCTTGTTTATCCGGCCAAAGATGTGTAAGTTGTGCTGCCCTGTGTTGTTGCAAGAAGTAGTCGCTGACATTATGACCGAACAGTCTTGGCCAACGACGGAAGTGCGTAACTCCATCAACCCAGCACAAAGAGACCTGACCTAGGCTGACCTGATCACAGATTACCGCGAGATGCGGTTCTTTACCCCCTGGATGCGTCCGACCGAGCATGAGGAGTACCATCTGCCCCTGATCCTGCAGAAGCTACAGGGCTCGACCCATGTGCTCTTCGGAGACTGCGTGATCAGCACCCCGGACACCTGTCTCGGCGCCGAGACCTGCGAAGAGATGTGGATCCCGGATCCTCCTCATGCCCATATGAGCCTCGACGGAGTTGAGATCATCACAAACTCGAGCGGCTCCCATTTCAGTCTCCAGAAGCTCGACGTCCGCCTGAAGCTAATCTCCGAGGCCACGCGCAAGTGCGGCGGCATCTATCTCTATGCCAACCAGCAGGGCTGCGACGGGGAGCGCCTCTACTTCGACGGCTGTGCGCTCATTCTCTGCAACGGGCAGGTCCTTGCCCAGGGCTCACAGTTCTCGCTGAACGACGTTGAGGTTATCACGGCCACCATCGACATTGAGGAGGTTCGGGCGTATCGCTCGTCCATTTCTCGCCGCATGCAGGCTGCTATGAGCCCGCGCAAGTATCACAGGATCCAGACCAGCTTTGAACTCAGCCCGGAGGAATATGACATGGATCTCATGCAGCGCCCGACGCTGCCACGTGAGCCGAGATATCACTCCGTCGAGGAGGAAATTGCGCTATGTGCGGGCTGCTACCTCTGGGATTACCTTCGTCGAAGCGGAACAGCTGGCTAGTATGTGAACTTTCTCCTTGAAGATTGTATCTCAAGGAGACACTTGCTGACGTTTTCATCTTTGTACAGCCTTGTGCCCTTGTCAGGAGGCATCGACTCTTGCGCCACTGGTAAGACTTTCCGCCTCATTTCCATTTCTTCGGGTGTCGATAGCTAACCTATTGCCTTCCGCCAGCTGTCATCGTCTACTCCATGTGTCGTCTGGTTATCGACGCCATGAAGGGAGGAAACATGAAAGTGATTGAAGACGTGGCCCGCATCGCGCCGGGTATCAAAGTCCCCGAGACAGCCGAAGAACTCTGCAACCGCATTTTCCACACAGTCTACATGGGCATGTCCAAGCAGAGCTCTGTCGACACGCGCAGGCGCGCAAGGGATCTGTCCGCCGCAATTAACAGCTACCACGTCAATCTCGACATTGACACCGTTTACGAGGCTCAGAAGGGTCTGATCACAAGCACCCTCGGCTTTGAGCCCAAGTTCAAAGTCGAGGGCGGCAGTGAGACGGAAAACCTGATGCTGCAGAACATCCAGGCACGCACGAGGATGGTGACTGCGTACGAATTTGCCCAGATCTTGCCCACCACTCGTGCGCGTCCGGGCGGAGGAAGTCTGCTGGTCCTCGGCAGTGCCAACGTTGGCGAATGTGAGTCTACTCCTGTTACCTAATCCTCAGTTGCTGGAGGCATGCTAACCTCTCTACTAGCCCTCCGAGGCTATCTGACTAAATACGACTGCTCCTCCGCCGATATCAACCCCATCGGCTCGATCGACAAGGCGGACCTGAAGCGCTTCATTGCCTGGGCTGAGGTCAATTTCGACCTGCCCTGCCTCCACGAGTTCCTGACTGCCATCCCCACCGCTGAGCTGGAGCCCCTGACAGAGACATATGTCCAGTCCGACGAAGCCGACATGGGCATGGTAAGCACCCCAATTTTTCACCCCATCAGACACACATCTAACCCTTGTCTACTCCCAGACCTATGACGAACTCACCACCTTCGGTCGCCTGCGCAAAGTCCACAAGCTCGGCCCGTATGGCATGTTCGCCCGTCTAGTCCACGACTGGGCCCCCGACCGCGAGCGCGGACCCAACGATCATCAGCCGGTGTACGAGCCGGCCGTTATCGCGATGAAGGTGAAGCACTTCTTCCATCACTATGCTATCAACCGCCACAAGATGACCACCCTGACTCCCGCGCTGCACTGCAACGACTACTCGCCGGACGATAACCGGTTCGATCTGCGGCCGTTCCTGTACCCCCGCCTCTGGGAGAGCTGGAGCTTCAAGCGGATCGATAGTCATCTTGCTAAGCTAGAGGAGGTCAAGAAGAAGAAGGCGAGGATGATGCAGAGTCAGGCTGCCAGGACTCCTTAGGGGGGGTTTGCGGCTTTGGGTTTGGATTCGTGGACTGGACTCTAAGACAGATCACAAGGTTAGAAGAAGATGAGAAGGCGTATATGGGTCATGGGAAATGCGTGAGGGTTGCTTCATAAAGGGATATTTGGCGTGATATACGGCCTTTTCGGCTTTTTATAAGGTATTGATAATCTTTGGCAGACTCGTGGTTTTTTACTGCGGATATGGCTATCACATCACCTTGCTGCCCGTAGGCCGAAATAGAAGATAGTTCCCCGATTTATTACGCTGCAGTCTGGTTCCGTGCGCTCCCAATGTTTCTTGATGGTGCTATAGAGATAGTTTTGGTGACTGGATGTTCCTACTGGACATCCTAACAAAGTACGGAAAGCAGCTGGGCACGGCGATCAAACGGGTTGAGATCATGCATCAAGTAGTTAGTAATGTTACCACTTCAGGATGTCAATGTGTCCAGGCAACGGGACGTATCAGATCAACCGGTTTGATGTTAAATATGAGGAACTTTAGATGCCACAAGATTACGTGTTCAGGCAACAAGATGTATAATGGAGACAATGCAATCACATCACGATTCACGGTAAGGCAACAAGGCGGGCTGTTTTGGGGAATCAAGTGTGTATTTCTATCAAGGTCCTTTGCGGCTTCTCCTCCATGAGTGTGTAAGTTACCCAGTTCTGCTGGCCACACGGGGACCATCCCATCAAGTCCACCCCTCCTGCTTTTCCTTTGTCAAAGCTGGTTGAACTTGTCTGATGGCCTCAAAGAGGTCTCTGAAATTCCTATAGAGGCACCGTTCCCTGAATCAAGCTCAGAGCCAGGCTGTTATTGTGTCGGAGTTGTGATTGGCTCTGGCGCTGTCGTTCATCCTGCCTCAATGTCGCGTCTTGCTCCCAGGTCGAAAATTCTGAATCAAGATGATTTGTGAGATGGTGCTTTGTTTCTGACTGTGAAGTTAGGTGGGTCAGCTTTGGGTACATGGCTGTGAATGTGGTGTGGATGATGCTTACCTTTTATCGGTGCTGTACACACCGCCGCTCAGATCTTGATCAAACATGCTGGCTCCGATGTGACGACCGAGTTCACCGAATCCTTATCTCGCCTCCAAAGGTTGTCCATGACAAATCAGCTTCCGGCGATTTGGCCAGGAAGCCATCGAAGGGAGCTGTAAGGGTATCTTCCGCCATTGACGGCCACGGCTTCGGGACCCCAAATGCTGAGACGACCAAGATGGCCAGGTTGCTCGAGTAGTTTTTGTGTGAGTGGTGAGTCTGGTGACGTCATGATCGAGGGCTGTCAAAGGAAATGAGTTAGCGAGTGTTTCTTGACGATGAAGAAGTTCAATGAATGAGCATCACATTACCATGATTGTCATTCACATCATCGGCCCTTTTCCACCTTGGTCGCCGCCATAGCGACAGCGGCGACCACCGCGGCCTCCGCCGCCGTGTGTGTGGGAGACAGGAGGTTGGTGGTGGTAGATTTGGGGCGCGTAGTTAGGCTGGTAGGCCGCCAGTTTGGACGAGCCCGTCTGCAATCTAAATCGACGCAGGCACCCAAGGCACAGGTGAGCTGCGCCGATTCAAATTGTGAGCAGGCGGTCAGGCCATCCAGGTCGGCGACCTACCAGCCCAAGAAAGAAAAAGAACTTTTCCCATGCTGGACACCTAGAGAACGAAGGGGAAGAATCCTGGCCTTCACCCTGCCCGAGGATGGACCAGGCTCAGGTTTGATGAAGAAGGAAAGGGAAATTGTTGTGAACTCAGACGTGGAGAAGGTGTTTTATAGTAGAGGGGACTCTGTTGGTGGTCATGTGACCTCTCTCCTTCTCCTCGCTCTCCGGGGACGAGCACTGATCCCTGTCGGCTTGCGCCCTGCCCCGCAGCATGCACACTTTCCCTAAAAGAGGAGGTGGCGGGAAGTGTAGCGGGCTCGGTCCCAGTTATCTTGCAGGGGCGGCGCCAAGGCGATGGCGATTTGATTTAAAACTGATGATCTCCCCGCCAGGCCGTAGCACCCCTGGACATCCCCTCCAGGTTGCGTCAAGTGTCAACATGGAGAAATCAGACACTTTCGATTCCACGTTACCAGTGGCCTGGAAGCCGCTGCGAGCTGACAATAAAGACAACAAGAAGCAGCAACGCCCCAAAACACGCCATCTTATCCTCGCCATCGTTGCTTCTGCATGGGCTGTGCATGTGTTTTTATCCCTGATATTTGGCGGAGGTCTCTTGGATCACCTGTCCGATGCAGCATGGCCGCAGGAACAGGCGGACCTTGCCTCCCAGTGCGTTCAGCCGGATCCCCTATTTCCCAGCAACGACACCAAGCTGGACGCCATCGTCGATTACGTCACGGGTGAGAAGTTCAGACTGGAAACCATCGCGCGCCTGTCCAGGGCGGTCCAGGTCAAGTCTGAGTCCTTCGACGATTTGGGAGTCATCGGCGAGGACCCGAGATGGGACGTCTTCTACGACTTCTCCGCCTACCTCAAGAAGACATTCCCCCTGATTCACCACAAGTTGCAAGTCGAGCACGTCAACACCCACGGTCTGCTGTACACGTGGAAGGGTAGCGACGAGTCCCTCAAGCCTACGCTCTTGATGGCTCACCAGGATACCGTTCCCGTACCGCCCGACACCATTCCGAGTTGGACGCATCCGCCCTGGAGCGGTGCCTACGATGGCAAGTACATCTGGGGCCGCGGCGCGAGCGACTGCAAGAACCAGCTTATCGCCGAGATGGAAACGGTTGAGCTGCTCCTCGAAGCCGGATTCAAACCGAAGCGGACCATCCTCCTCTCGTTCGGTTTCGACGAGGAGTGCTCCGGACGACAAGGCGCCCAGAGTTTGGCTGCTTTCATCCAGAAGCGCTATGGCGACGACAGTCTGGCTGTCATCGTTGACGAGGGTGCCACTTTTGAAAAGACTTGGGGCACGCTATTCGCCAAGCCGGGCACTGGCGAGAAGGGCTACACGGACGTGTATGTCACCGTTCGTATGCCAGGCGGCCACTCGTCGATCCCTCCCGAACACACCAGCATCGGTGTGCTCAGCGAGCTCATTTCTCAGATCGAGTCGGAGCAGTATCGCACCCGGCTGGAAGACGAGAACCCATACTACACGCAGTTACAGTGTGGCGCGGCACATTCTCCAGACTTCCCGGATAAGCTGAAGGAACTTCTGGCCAAGCGATCAGCGTCAGGTGGGTTGCCAACGTGCAAGGCTAAGCCAGACTACCTCGCCCTCGAAGCCGCCAAGCAAGGACCCGAGATCAAGTACCTCATGCAGACCTCTCAGGCTGTGGACGTCATTTCAGGCGGCATCAAGACCAACGCCTTACCGGAACGTGTCAGGGTGACGGTCAACCACCGCATCAACGTCGGCGAGACACCACATGTCGTCTACGACAGACTAACCGCCATTGCTGGTGGCATCGCAAAGAAATACAACCTAACCCTTCACGCGTTCGACGGCCACGAGGAGGTTGAGTCGTCCATCACGGTGACCGCATCCAAGGAAACTCTGGAGGTGGCGCCCATCACACCTGCAGACGGAAGGCCGTTTGAGGTGCTTTCAGGTACTACCCGCGCGGTTTACGGCGAGCACGTCATTGTTACGCCGGGGATCATGACCGGTAACACGGACACGCGGTACTACTGGGACTTGACCAAGCACATCTTTCGTTTCTCACCGGGCTATGACCCGACCGACGGCAACGGATTGGGCAATATTCATACGGTGAACGAGCGGGTTAGCGTGCTAAACCATGTGAATATGGTCAAGTGGTTCTTGCTGTTTGTGCGGAATATGGACGAGGCTGAGATTTAGGGTGCCGATAGGGGGTCCAAAGGGAAGGGTATCACAGCTTATGATGATTACTTCTAAGAGTATTTCTAGGATGGCTACCAGGTGCCCTGAGAAGTCACGAGCTAGAACCCTTGTAAGGTACTCGATGGCTACTACCGTTCACCGTGGAATGGTGTACATGTTCTCAATGTTGACTTCGGCCGTCGAGCAGTAGCGGGTCGATGAGTTCTGCTGGGCGGATTCCTGTTGTCCACTCAGAGCGGTAGCAACGGTGGAGGGCTTTTGAGTCCGTCGTCGTTACAAGGAGAGGGAAGCCCGAGGATGTCGTCAAGTTTCACTGGACAAGTAGTGTATATGTACATAAGTACATTAGGTTGTCGAGAAGTGTCTCAAGGTTAGGTTAGCGGTCCCGACTTTCTCGGTCGCTACTTGTAAGTAGTTCAATATAAATATAACCAGGGACAGTAATCAGTATTCATTGTATCATGACACCGCTCGATCCAGTTACCTATGACTGCGAGTAGCATGCGGCCATGGGTGCCAGTGTGGAGGTCAACGACTGAACGTCAAGACAGGCCAGTACATGGATGGTGATACAATGCGGAGAATTAGATTCTTGTTACATTGCGATGGTTCCAACTAGGTTTCAAACGACTTGAGCGAGGGGGTCCTGCTGCTATAGAAAACAATGCAGTATCAATGCATGTGCGCAGGTCAACGGAGGTCACAATGAAATCTCAGACGAAGATAGTCAAGACGGCTACGACAAAATTGGGACTTTAAACTTGCAAAGAGATAACTACAGCGAGCAATATAGCAGTTCGAAGAAGGGTTAGGACAATGGACATGCTGTAGAAACAAAGTCTGGATTTTGGATCCTGTGATGCCATGGACCAAGGAACCCAGAGTGGAACCCAATGCCTTTGAAGTTGATACCGAAGCCATGTTTTCTTTCAGGTCCCCACCAATGGGTTCCCTTGTCGATCTCTGAGCGCGCACAATCTGGCCGCCGGAACATCGCTCCCGATTGCGTGTGGCGGATATGGCTAGCCCTCACTGGGACACACCCCTAAAATTTATTAGTTTTGGTCCTCGGGCAGGCAAACAAACAAACCTAGGGAACAACCACAACCCAAGTTTTGTGTCGTGAGCGTCACCACATCACCGCCAGAGACGCGCCTGTATCCCTAAATTTCATATATCCCTTATACCAAGCATCATTCACCATGTCGAGCCGCAAATGCGTGCCGCACATGCAAGTACAAGTGGGAGAGCAGCCGCATCGTCTACTGGGTCGTGCGAACTTCAAACGCTGTCATAGAGAGACAGCGGAAGTTGCATGTGGAAGATGTTAACGTCCCCGTGGAGGAGCTAAATGCGTCGGGTGTTGTCACCACAGCAAGGCTCGTGGCACTGTCAAAGCTGATCGCGAAACATGTGGACAAAACACCACACAGCCATCCTCGCTCTGTTCCAGTCCTTCATCCAGGTGAAAAGCGCTACACACGCCTTCTTCCAGCAAGCAGTCGCCGAGAGCCTCAACCCCGAAGTCGAGAGGATTAATCGGTCCCACAAGCGCTTCATTGATCGCCTTATCGAGGCCCGGGAGGCATTGGGTGAAAAGAAAGCCCTCGACGCAACCGCCAAGACCAAAGCCAAGACCGATACCCTCGCGCCAACCGAGAGCAAGGATTATATGGATCAACTGCCACTCACTAACAAGTTTGGCGCACTTGATCTTGATGGCGACGCCGCCAATGCCCAAGAGACCGACGAGACCGAGCGTGAAGCCGTCCCAGACAAGCCCGTTACTGCGAGACGCAAACAGGCAAAGCCAAGCAAGGGCAAGGGCAAGGGCATGAAGAAATCCAACAAGGCTGCGGTTGTGGGCGAGTCCAAGCTGGAAGACATACCGCTGGAAAACTACCATATCATCCAAGACGAGGAGGGATTCATGACGGACTACCTCTTGGCTGTCTGCGAGCTCGTCCAGCAGATGGGCAGGCTCCGATCGACCCTTCAGAATATCTCGTACGAAGTCGCCTACGACAGACTCAACTCCGCCGTCGCTGGTGCCGTTTCTAATGTCGCCAATGCAATGGCCCGACGCACAGCTTCCGCCCTGTTCGTCAATTTTCTTGGCGGCCATGATTCCTTCCAGACCGTCATAGATACCATAACCCATGGAGACATCGAGAAGGCCCAAGGCATGTTCACCATCAAGTGTTTCCAACAGCCTACCATGGAGACACCGTTCGAGGACTGGTGTGGTGCTCAGAAGGCGTTGGATATCGCCATCGACATAAAGGAGCAGTTCTTTATTTATGCATACGGGGACCTACTGGACTTTGTGACCGACTTCCAGATAACACGCATCGGCAAACCCACCAAGCGCATGCTGAAAGAGATCAAGGACTGGGATCCCAAGTGCGATCTGCAGCGTGCCACGAACAAAGAGAGGATCCGATGGCGGCGCGCTTATACCCTCAACTGGCTGTACGATCTGGTTAATGTCTGTTCCTCGGCTGTCGTCGAGTGCAACCACAAAGGGGAGGGCCGTAAGCTTGAGGACATAGACTGGTCCGTCGAGGGTACTAAGCAGAGGCGACTGTTTGGTCTGAACGAGTATGCAGGTATGTCTAAACCCCTTTGCTAGACTGGAGCCATTGATAAATCGGACAACTAATTGCTCAACTTCTGTGACTCCAGGGTTCATCACTTCTATTGCCATGCAGAAACTAGGCACCGACATTCGCAAGCGCATCCTACCGTACCACGTCTTTCAATTGCAATGCCTCGTGGATTCCATGGCTGTGTCGCGCGGCTGGACCCTCAACGCCATCCGAGGCCACGTTATTGTCCCTCCGGCTCGCGATTTTCGGGTGAGGCGCGACCTGGACCTGTTCCTGGACCGCGACGAAAAGAAATTTGGTCATGGCATCATCCAAGGTCTCTCCGTTCTCACGCAGCTTCTCGATCATGAGTCTCGGTCGTCCGGCGAACCGCGGCGAAAGAACGTAGCGTATGACCCAGTGCAGGATATGCTTGGCGGGTTGCTGTGTGATTTCCGAGACTGACTCGGCGAGTCCGACAAGGACGGTCTGGCCGGAGATTCCGCCCTCTCGGTTCTCCAACACCGACTCCAACGGCTTATGGGAGCACTCACCTTTCCGCTGCGGCGTAGGGCTCGTGGAAGGGCTTGAGATCGGATACATCCTCGGCATGTGGCTCTGGAACCTGTTTCCCGAAATCACCTGCTCGTCCATCTGCACAACATGCTGGTCAAGACAGGCTACATCAAGGAGCCGATCGGGCTGTTCATGTCCCTCGAGGACTTTTTTGGGGAATCCTTCTACGAGAACGGGAAACCACCCGACGCCGACTTTGCCAAAGTGCTCTTCGTGAAGGTGAGCCGGACGAGGACCGTCGCTCACTCCCGTACGTCGGACCGAAGACAGGTCCACAAGCGGAGAGCAGCACAATCCACGAGCTGATGAGTCCGGACCTCAACCTGTTCTTCAACAACATGTCGGCCCCGGTGATGTACCACAAGGCAGGAAGGAATCCCGTCACCATACCGGACGAAGACGTGCCGACAACCTTGATGCTTAGTGGGGTGGGATTCGGGTCGCGCAGACTAAGCGGGCGCTCAACCCGGCCACGGGCCAGTACGAGTTCCAAGACACGGACCTCGTGCGCCGTTTTGTTCGGGAAGGCGGTTCTATGGACGAAATGCATCAGACCATCGAGGCCTTAAGACAGACAGGCATCCCGGACCTGCCCATGCCTACCAACGGCCGACCGCTGCCGGAATTGTACCACAAGATGATAAAAGCCCACGGGATGACCCCGGGCGGCAAGCGAAACGCGGCTTCCGTGGTCGACGACAACATAGAGTTTGGGGATATTGGCGGGTTCGAGATCACGGACCAGGTGCTGCTCGAGATTCTGAAGGCGGACATGCTGCGCGATATTTGTGGTTTGTGGCCGCTGTTGGGGTTCAACTCCGTGTGGGGCACGTCAAGGCTGCTGGTACAGTTCTTGAGTATCGAGGACGCGCTGAAGAAGATGCGGAACCGAAGACGTTGGAGAGGAAGGAGCAGGAAGAGATTATGAACGGTGAGGCGGATCCGAGTGGCTGCTCTGTTACATAAACCATTCCTGTGTCAGAGTATTTGTATTGGGTGGGCTTGAGTCTATTCAAGCTCGCCCAAGTCAAGATTACGGCCGGGCACTGCCACGGGTGTGTGGAGCGAGCATTTCATTCCACACCCAATAGCGGAATGCCATGTTTACTGGTCCTCCCGCTGCTGCTTCCAGAGTGAAAAACCGAAGCTCCGGAAGCCCAGGAGGCATCGACACTTTGTCGCTGTTTTTGGCAAGAGAATATGTTGTTAATCACAGCGATCAGACAGCATAGCGGGCTGCCGACCTCAGTTACAAGAAGACACCCGACCAGACCACCCTGCCTACACGACAACTCCACCGAGGAGCGAAAACACCTGTTCTAGTTGTTAGCTATTACTACTGTATATATCAACCAACACCATTTCGACCAATACCGGGGCAAATTTCTCGATGGTAACCTCATTCAAACGCCCTACAAAAGAACTACACATCGACCACAAAGATCTCTAGCACTGATGCCGTTGCACGCTGTTGCGACGGTCCCCAAAGTTGGCGAGATCGCGACGAACGCGCGGAAATTTTCTCCCTCCGAGGACCCGATTTTCCCCGACTTTCTCGACCAATCACAAGCCGCAAACCCGTTACCCCCAGCGACCCAATCGTTAACAAGCCTTTCAAGAGGACATAATGGGCCCCCCCTTTAGCTCCGGCTAGACAAGGGGGAGGAGGAGGAGGCCTAGCGGTCGCAGCACTCAGGCATCACCCTGCCCCCGCCTCGCTCCCTCCCCGTCTCTGACATGGAAGCCATAAAGAAAATGGTAGATGAACTAGTGAGTATGGCGAACCAAGAAGTGAAGGGAGCAGCAAGAGGCATGGGACAGGACCTATTGGCAGCTGTCCGCAGGATCTACAACGCATCTCAGGCCCAAACTGGAAACATATCACTAGCCAATCTCCGCAAGGTAGTGGCCGAGGAAGTTAAAGCAGCGGTAAATGGAACCCAAGACAAAAGATCCTGGGCTGCAGTGGCCTCTCAGGGACATCCCACCCACCCTCAGGCGCAACCTACCGCCCCGACAAAGATAACACCAACTCGTATAAATAAGGAGGTTCTTGTTAGAGGCAGGGGAATGCCAGCCGATCTGGCTAGTCGGACACCGCAGGAGATTATCCAGGCTGTTAACCAGCCGTCAATGAAGAAGGAGTCATCTGGAAGGCCCAGCTACTGGACTGCGAACCGTACTGGGCTGCGCTGAGCCCGGTGCAGTGTTTCAAATGCTGGAAATGGGGCCATACGCAACCTCACTGCAGAACGACACCATTATGCCCACGGTGTGAGACGAAGGCTCATGGGGACGGCGGCAGAGATGGAGAAGCCCAATGCCCAACCCACAGGAACGAAATCTCCCTCCGCTGCCCAGCTTGCGGAGGGAGACACCCAGCATGGTTGAAAGAGTGTCCTGAAAGTTAAAGGTCCTCTCAAAAGTTACGGCAAAGACATGGGGACTGGGACTAGCCAAAGCACGAGAGGTGTCAACGGGCCCGTGATCGGAAAAATCGACAGGCAAGAACGCTCCGGGAAAAGGAGATGGGTGCATAAGACCTAGCGTAGTAATAGTTCAATACTGATTGTCAGATTTATTATCGCTGCCTTTCGCTCCTGAGCTTTAACTGCATGATACTATGTTGCGCTGAATATGATTGTTTCATGATGTATATTTGATCGAAATCTCGCGGTCCCCGTTGTGGATTCTTTCAAGGTTCTTGACATATCCATGTTGTGAAATTGCCAGAGTCATTATTCCACGAGATAGGTTTATTCCAGTGGATGTTCAGGGAGGTAGCCTCATGTACCTAGGTAACAAGTCCAGCGTCTTAAGAGACAAAAAGAAAGAGGAAGGAAAAATTAAAATGCGGGAGATGATGCTTTATGTAACTGCACAGGGAAGCAACTAGAGAATTAGTTGATCATGAAGTAGGTAGGTAGTTACAAGTAACAGCCTGCAGACTCAGGCAAGCCGCTGGTCACTGGGATATCAATAGTTTCCTCATCTGACGTCTTCCACTCGGCGGGGATGGTGGAGTGACTGTGCCGACGAAAGACTGTAGTCATCTCGATATCGGGAATATCGCAATCACGGTTCAGTTCTCATGTTCAATATCAAGGCTGTCAAATGGAATGAAGGGATTATTATTCGGGTCCGTCCTCGCTAACTAACTATATGAAGAAGGAGGCAGCTCCCGCGACTGGTACGTCCGATACGGTGCACATAGTCGTCAATGTCGGTAGGAAGATCGTAATTGATGACGTGGGTGACGTTGGAAATATCAAGACCACGCGCCGCCGGACATCCGCCCTGCCAGCTCGCTCCCATCACCAATATTGCCCAGCCTGACGCCCTCCTTTATCGAGTCCCGACTCAAGCTGGAGCTGTAGTAAACATGGATCCGAACCTCTGTGCAGCACCATTCCAAGGTAAATAGTCCACACCTCAGCAAGCCAAAATAACCTGGTACTCTGTGAGTAATCAATAAGTCAGTGACCAACTCCAACGATCTCTGTTCAAGCTGGGTGACTTACCGTGACGTGATCCCCCCAAAAATATACTCCAGTCATTAAGGCTAAGCCTGACACCGACATCAATAAGCTGGTATTCTGAACACGCTGTCAGCCCAAGTAATCTAAAGGTCACGTCCTTGCTGAAAACATACCCTGGCGTACTTCATGCCAGAGGCATGCTTCTTGTGATCATGATAACCGACGATTCAGCGAACGGCGGTCCGGTGGTGAAAATGATGAGGTGCGATGGCAGGCACGTGTATTGATCGTCCATCATCTCCTGCTTTCTGGAGCACGCATCGATGAAGCATTCAGTTGGATGGAGACGGCAATGGGATCTTTGGCGACGGGGCCTCGGTCTTGATGATGGGCGGCTTCGGTTTGGGCTTGGGCTTGGAGACACCCGTGGTGTCGTATCCCGCCCGGCCGCAGTTAAGAGGCTCTTCTGGCGTCTTGACATTCATTGTGAAGGTGTGTGGGAGATCTCAGCAGTTGGTGTCTGGCAGTTTGAACGGAGGACTCAGGAGACAGATGATGGGAATGGAAGGAGGTCACACAGCCGCAAGAATTTGAAAAGGTAAAAAAAAAGGATGTAATGGAAGGGTTTTAGAGGCTAGTCGCTGACCGGCTGGTGGAAACATCTGCCACGGGCCACAACGGTTCGAGCACAACTGACAATGACAGCATGACGGGACAGCCTGACAGGTGGCTGAAGGATCTGCCCTGTGGGGGTCCAGTCGCTGAGCATAATGGCGATGGGTGACGGGGGGGGGAATTCAACAAGGCATTGCGGGAAGGCTCGTATTTGATCTGCCACCCGTGCTTTCACTAGTGCAGCCGTGCTCCCAGCGCCACACAGGTTCCCAGCAGCAAG
This sequence comes from Apodospora peruviana, assembly GCA_033439685.1. Classification (NCBI taxonomy): domain Eukaryota; kingdom Fungi; phylum Ascomycota; class Sordariomycetes; order Sordariales; family Lasiosphaeriaceae; genus Apodospora; species Apodospora peruviana. The sequence continues at coordinate 740,490 of JAUEDM010000009.1, forward strand.
AGTAAACAGCCAACAACACTACGCAACAGCTAGTACCTAACATCGTTCTGTCGTCCAACCTGCCGCTATTACCCTTCCAGGTTGCCATTCATGAGGTTGTTCCGACGTCCTGGAAATCATGAAGGTGTGTGGGAAGATCTACTTACACGGCTGCGAGAAAGATTGGAACCCATAATTCAATGAAAGAGATTTGTAGGCTAGTTTTCTGGCTACCCGGTAGAGACATGGATCTGCCACAACGGTCCGAGCACAACTGACAGGACAGCCTGGCAGTTGAGCCTGACAGGTGGCTGAAGGATGCCCTGCAAGCGGTCGACGCGCTGAGCACACTGGCGATGGGCACTGGAGGCAGGGTCTAGCACCCGACAAAGGGCACTGTGGCATTCAAGTTAAGCCTGAAACAGATACAAACACCGAGATATCACAACCTCAACCTCGAAAGCAACAGCAACTTCACCAGAAGCAAGAAAACAATAGCAGCAGGAACCTCGACCGACGTGCTCCCCACCGACACACGAGTTCCTGCAACAGCTACTTAGCATCGTCTTGTCGTCGAACCTGCTGCTAATCAGGTATCCATCCACGTTGCCAACTTGCCAGTAAGCAGAGCGGACCCGCCTTCTGCACGCAAACTAATTCATACGCAGGGTAGGCACTGCACTGCGGCTCCGAGATGACCTGCCTGCTTCTTGACTGGGAATGGCTTGACCCATTGGAGCTCTCACCCCATGGGACATACCGCCAACAGCCGCCGTGTTTCTTTCCTCTTTCGCCCTCGACGTGAGCGCCCAGGACGTCTACCTTGAAGTTTTGAGGCCTTACACTGCCCCCAACACACACCAGCGCAACATACGAGTTAGCTGTTTCCTTTCCTTCCAGTATTCCATGTGAGTTCTTCTGGTACTGTCTTAGGACGAGTCGGACAGGGATGCCGCAGATTCGCACCTGGCATTAGACGACGGTTGAGGTGCCCTGGGGGGAGTCTCGACGGAGCTTGTGCGAGGCTCACGGATTGGCAATGGCATAAAGTAAAATAGGGCAGCCAATGGGAATCGAAATGTGTCTAGAATGTCTGATGCCACGCCTAATACAGCGGCAGCGAACGGGTCATTATGGTTTTTGATAGACTCCACGATGTGAGAAGAGACAAAAACTATCACCACCCCATCACGAACCCGTCGTGTCGTCGGGATGGGTTCCCCAGTTAACAATGAAAAAGGGGTAATTGTTGTCAGAGTGTTGCTTGTCAATGCCATAACACAGTCGAACCATCCAATCATACCAGGTAGACGCGAATCTAGTTGTACCGGAGGTCTCTTTTGTATTCTCGAGATAAAATGTCAGTTCACCAGAAGTCGAAGCCCCGTGGCCACCGCTGCGGGAATTGAAAAAACACTCAAGGCATACCCTTCCCCATGACTGTCTTGAGGATGCTACAGGAGTTGCCGATGGATACACGCCGCGATAGCAAGCCAGACATGCATGTGGTCAGCTTCTCGGGGTACGTACCTGTCATACGACCGCCCGGGGACTTGGAGCTCCATCCCGAATACCACCTTCTGATGCGGGGTCTTATGCTCTCCCTTACCCCCCTCCAAGAATTTCCATCGCGATACGACAACCCCGCGCGGAGTCGTATGACGTACCAACCTCCCACGAGCTTTGTCCTTCCCCTCATCCATCAACAAACCTCTGGACAGTCAACCCCTGAGTCCCAACACCATCACCCTTACGACCCAAGAAGCTCCTCTACTCGAATACCGACTCTCGAACCACCACCAGCTCACCTCCAACGAAAAAAATGGCGACCGACCTGCCCCCCGAGATCCCCACCGCCAACAAAACCCTCACAGCAAAGTGCTACTGCGCATCAGTCCACTTCACCATCACGGTGCCCAGCACATCGCTCCCTCTGCCGGTCCACCTCTGCCACTGCCACATCTGCCGCTACACCCACGGAACATTCAGCGTCTTCCACGCGCCTCTGCCGAAGGGCACCTCACCAGTATTCATCGCGCCCTCCTCCCTCTCTTCCTCAACAACCAGCTACGTTCACGGACCCTTGGCCGCATCGGAGCGCCTCTTCTGCTCAACATGCGGCTGCCACATCGGCGATCGCGACCTGCCGTCCCCTCCTTCTCCCGAGCCATCCTCCGATAATCCGCCCGAATACAAAGAAGAAGAACCATCCTGGCGCGTCGCCACATCCATCTTTGACCAGCACGGCGAAGACATCTTCCAGATTCGTACTCATACATTCACTAGAAACCTAGGGAGTGGCGGCTCGCTAGCGAAATGGTTGCCGAAAATGGGCGACCGCGCCATACGCGAATGGAATCCCGAGCTTGATACAAGTGAAAAATTTCCGATCCCGCCACCGCAGGCTCCTGCGACAGAGCTTGATGACGATGGAAAGGAGCGCCTGAAGGCGGAATGTCATTGCGGTGGCGTGAGCTTTACGATTCCGAGGCCTAACAATATTCCCGGTCTCGACGGGTTGCCGGCCAAGTATGTTAGTAAGAAGGAAAACAATAAATGGGTTGCCTGTCTTGATGTCTGCGACGACTGTCGGCTTGTTGACGGCACGCATGTGATTGGGTGGACGTTTGTTCCACTCGCAGAGTTGCAGCCGCATGTTGGAAGAGACTTGAAGCTGGGCACGTTGACAACGTATCGGTCTAGCGAGACAGCCACGAGAGCGTTTTGTGAGAAATGTGGAGCTACTGTTTTCTTTCTGGCGGATAATAGGGCGCCTGACGAGAAGAATGCTGTGGTGGATGTTGCTGTTGGGATCTTGAGGGCGCCGGAGGGGGTTGCGGCTGAGGAGTGGTTGACTTGGCGGACTGGACGGGTTGGGTGGATGGATAGCGGGAAGAAGTTTGATAAGGTGTTTGCGGAGAGTTTGGCCAAGGGGTTTGGGGAGTGGGGGAGGGAAAGGTATGGCGAGGACTTAGTTTTTGAGATTCCCTGATTGCTCGACGGACGGTTGATATACTAGAAGCTGTGTTGTCGTCAACTTTAGCTGGCTGGGCTATAACGGACAACTCCATGATGTTTTTTAGTTGTTTTTTTGAGTTTGGGGCTGTCTCTTTGAAATTTGGATAGATATAGGACGAGCATGGCTAGACCTGCAACATCGTTGCTCATAAGCTACGCAGAATATCATTATTGGAGATCCCTAGGCCGGCAAGGCGTGCTTCACACATGAAGACATTGACACGGAGAATACGAAAACCAGGATGTCTGTTATTCAACATGTCGGGAAAGATGTGTATTAGGTTGATACGTTATTACCGATACTACCATAAAAGCTCCGTTCCCATCATCTGCAAACCATTTTGTCGTCAACATGGTCGCGCAATGCAAACCGTCTTCAACAAGGTCCCAATTCGCAAATCGTCGTTCAACATGCTCCAAATTTGCGCCCGTCAAGTAGAATTATGTCCGTCCATTCCAGCCCGAAAACACCGTCCATGACATGCATTGTAAAAGAGGACAGGAAAACACCAATTTGCCAACCATCAACTCCGAGCCTGTGCACCTAGCATTACCGTTGACATCCGATTACATCCGAAAACATCCGAAAACATCCGAAACATCCGAATTACGACTTGAAACCAGCTCCGGCATTATTTCCACTGCCTCCCGCTCGCGAATCTCCATCGGTGATCGTCGGGTGGGTGAACTCCGTCTCCTCCTCGACATCGCTAATGTCACTGACCTCGCTATGGTAACGACCGTGGTGTGAGGTGGACTGGCAGTGAGTCGCAACATGGGCAGGCGAGATCGGTGAAGTTGCACTGTGGGTAAGTTGAGTCGGCGATGCGGCAGCCGAGGCCTCCTCGTAGGACGGCGGCGGAATTGCTCCGACAGTCTGCGGCGAGACAAGTCCCCCGTGTCCGAGATTCTCCGACGAGGCAAGTCCGTATCCAACAGTATGCGAAAAGATAAGTTGTCCGCGTGGGCCGACACTCACGACGGACGCACGACCCTGGTGAGCAGTTCCGGCGGTCTGGAGCTTCATGGGCATGGGAGCCTCCGTCTCGCTCATGTAGTAATACGAGTCGCGGGTGGCATCATGATTTCCGCCGCCATAGAGCAGGCGAAGACGCTTCAGCTCGCGCTTACGGAGCTGGCGGCGACGACACAGGCAGCAGAGAGCGGTGATGAGCGTGATCATTGCGATCAGGCCGGCGACGAGGCCGACGATGGCGCCGGCGTTGAAGGTCAACTTCTGGTCAGTCTCTTCGGTGGAGGTGTTACCGTATCGGTCGAAGTCGGGTCCGGGTCCGCTGCCTTCAACAAAGTAGGGCGGGGCGCCTTGGCGGGTTGTGAGAAGAGGCATGATGAATGGGTGTTGTCGTCGTCTGTCGGCCCTTGGCCCTAAAGGTGAGGAGCGTTTGTCGTCCAGATGTTGGTTTTGGTGAACCGGGTATTGAAATTTTCCTGTCCTGATGGACTGGAGGGCAGATTGACAGCAGAGGATCGGCTTGAATGTAAGCTCGTCTGGCTGGAATGATTTTATCCCCCGGGGTGTTTCCCGCGTCAATCTTGTCTCAGATGGCTGCAAATCGGGAAACCGGGCGGATTTGTTTTCTGGCGGCTGTTTTTGGGCGTCAATGCAAGCCAATGCCACAAAAATGCGGAAGAACTTACTTCCAAATGCGGCAATTCTGAGGGTTCAATGTTGACAAGTGTGCGGAAACAGTCAGACCGAGATGCACCGACTCTGATTTTTGTCAGGAGAGAGTCAGTTCATGAAGTTTTTTTGTGTGTCCGCGTCCGGCCTCGAAGTAATTGTCATGCCGAGGGAGGCCCTTCCTGCAGAAGGGAAGAGAAGAGGGAAAACGAGGGTGACAGACAGGTAAGACACGGCGGCGTACACTATTATGTACCCTGATTCCCGTGCTGGAGGATGTCCGGTGGCACAAGAATGGAAGGGCAGTGAGAATGACTGTGAGAAAGGATTGGATGCAGTCGACTCGATCGATAACAAACAAGACCCGATAATGCGGCCTCGAAGAGATAGGGACGGAATCTATCTCATGCACACAACATGCACGGAAATCATGGCAGAAAAGTGCGAGGACCTTGAAAGCTGGAACTAGAATCCCTGCACCCCCAACCACAGCTTAGCTCCGACCAATAAGCTGACACCACAGCAGCACTGCAGCAGCTTTGCCTGCCAGCTTCCAGCCAGTCCAGCCACCCCTCACCTCACCTAAGCAGGGCAAGCCAGGGCACCAGCCCCCGCTGTCGTCATGTTCTGTCAGACCGACGGTGAATCCCATGCCCAAAAGGAGGCATGCTGATGAGAGCTGGTTCTCGACAGTCGTGTTGATGACCTCTTAAGGTACTGGCAGTGCCTCCTGTGAGTATAATTTACGTGGAATCCTAAGCGCTAAGAAAACCTCGTGTTCTCCCTTCAACGCGTTGTCTTAGATAGATGGATGGACGCATCAGGGATCTGTTGTGGCTTCCAAAACCGGTCCTCGGCAGAGCTGCATGCATGTCTGTTCGCCAGTTGTCTGCGTGGGTGTCCATCGGGGGCATGCGGAGCTGGCCGCGCCGCAGCGCCGCGCATGTTGGTCGCAGAACCCGCACCCATCCATCACTGTCAGCAAGAAAGCTGTGTGCCCCGAAAGCCACATGAATGATTACCGACGCGCTGCACATCCCGTCTTGAAAGCCACATGAATGATTACCAACGCGCTGCACATCCCGTCTTCGGGACTGGGCATCGGGGGCAGCCGCCTGCAGCCAAGACCCCCGTCGGACAACACTGTCCGTATCCGGGTCTGCTTGCTCTGTGGCTTTACTTCGATATTTGGTAATAGTGCATCGTAGATAACGTAAGGCTTCTCTGAGGCTGGGGCGGACAAGTGTTCACATTATCTTATGCTTTAGAGCTTCTTCTCCATAAACCACGCGAGAGCGATGATCATAGCGAAGAATACTTGTGACACCAACACACGCGGGCAACATGGACAGTGGCGGGGCACCGTAGCTTGGGAATACCTGGCCCAGGGCCCAGGTCAGCATGCCGACCGCAAAACACCCTTCGAAATAGAGACAACTTCTTCTCCATAGCACCGCTGAAGCGGTGATCACAGTGAAAAAGAGTGTGTGACAGCAAAAATTAAGGCGCTGGCGGCCCCGAAGGACAACCAATAACTAGGAACACCTCAATGTGCAATGCAGGCTCCCGGCTATACTGCAAGGGCTTCTTGATCTCCCTGCAGTCCGCCAAGGTAAGTATGAAGAAGGAAAAAAAAAAGAGGGAGAGAAATCGGGAGGCAAAACGGCGTTTATATAGGCGATAGGAGCCCCACTCTTTTGGGATTCACCGCCTTCCTTCCTTCAGTGGCCCTCTCCCTTGTTACCCTTGGGCAGAAAAGAAGTGGAGAAGGAGAGAAAGAAGTGGAAGCGGAGGGACTGCCTGTTGCCTGGAGGGGGAATGGTCGTGGTTGTGGTCCGATATATGGTGGATGACAGGACGGGAGGTAGGCCGAGACCAGGTCTAGTCCGCATGGCGGTCCGGGTGGAAGTTGACCAGCATCTTGGCCACCGTTCGCGCCGGTCCCGATACCTAACCGGCAGGTACCAGCTTGCACAACAGGTGAATGTGGTCTGATTCCTGGGCTCCCACGAGTCTCAAGTCAGAGGACAAGAGAGGTGAAATCTCAGACTCAAACATCAATTTCACTACAGGAATCAAGCATATGCTCAGGTCAATAAGCTGCCACTGCTACACTAATAATTAAGACGCAGGCGATGTTGTCAGACTGTACACCAGGTACAACTGTACGAGATGATGTGCGGCGGCTGTCTGAAGTGCATGAAGGAGACCATGGAGGCGTCCGTGGCTATATGGACGTCACCGAGACTCTGAGCCCTCCCATTACAACGGCTCGAGGCCTTCGAACCAGGACCGAAGAGACATGTGGAAATCTGATAAATTGCAACCCGGTGCTCCTACCATCATGGTGAACCGCTGGACGACAAAACAGGCTGGCACCTTCCAGTTATACCCATCCACCGAGAACCACAGCTCCTGTTATCAGCCATGGAAGCCACGACGAGGACCGCCTGCCAACTCATCTCCTTGTGGCTCAAGCACGCCTTGAAATCTTGCTCACCGTAACCCCTAGTATCCACTCTTCCTCCTCCTTCCTCCTCCCTCCTCCCCGCCGTACCTTCCATTTCTTTCTTTTCCTTCCTCACCGACTCGCAGCCTTCTTCCATCTCCTTCCCTAGTCTTCCCGCGACCCCTTCTCTCTCTCCACTGTCATTTTGTTTCAGTGGACCCCTCCCCGTCCTCGTGAGCGTGAGGTTTGACCCATCTAGCGCCGTTCCAACTCTGGCAACTAACCCCCTTTGCCTGCTCTACACTCATAGAGCCCTCCTCATCCTTGACTGCAGGGTTCACCACATCAGTAACCCGAAGAAGAACCATGACCGTGCCATACCACTTCGGAGCCGGCAGGCTGGTCCACCAATGGATAGGTTAGTCGTCGTGACATCCGCGATTTTGGCCTCCAGGGACCAGCTGATTGACTTGGGACCACCAGGCAGACCATACTCTGCTCACATCTCTGACTCAGGAGTTGCAGCCAACTCAGGAGCAGCTGCGGCATCAGAAAAACGGCGAAGAACCATGACCGTGCCGTACCGCTTCGAAGACTTGCCCTGGACCCCCGTCCTCCCACAAGCTTTCCCAGTCAATTTCTTGGCGGGGCCTGGTCGGTCTTGATCCCAAGACCCTAGTCGTCACGCATGGTGACGAGGAGCGTCACCACCAGCTTTGGGAACGATGAGCAGAGGCGCAAGTTCAAGCTGCGTGGTGACACCGTTAAGAATGACTGGACGGCCTCCCAGATCCTGCGCACCACCAGGAGAAGCTGTGGGTTTCCCACACCGAAGAATGAAACCTCCATGGCGACAACTTGGACAACCCGGGCCTTATTCCTCCGAGTAACCAGTACCCCGACCATCCTGATTACATCCCAGGCTACCCGGCCCGTGGAATACTCGGCGGCAGCAAGCCGCCTAAGAGCAAGCTCTCGCGGGTTGTTTCTGCGGCCGACGCGTGATCAGCTTTGTTGGAGTGCCTAACGAGAGACGACAAGACGAGTGATGATGGCCGGCCAGAGCTGGACCGCCGCACTCTCCACGACTTCCTAGAGAGAGATCCATCTCGCCAAGGTGGCAGACCTGCCGCCTAAAAAGCAGTGGGAGGATGCTTGGACCCGAAAGACGGTCGAGCCCGAGGAGGTTCAAGAGTGCGACTACTGCAATATAAAGATGCAGAGTATCGGCCAACTTGTCCGTCACCTTCTGAAAGAGAGCATGGCACTCGAACTAGACCAGCTGTGCACCAAGAAGCTCAAAGATTGAGGTATGATCAATCTTGTTCCTACTTCTGCAATCCGAACCCATCCTGCATCTGAAATCAGCCCTGGCTCCCGTCGTCGTCATGTGTTACAGCCTCAGCTAACCTGCCTGCCCCTCAGCTCTCGATCTTCCCTTCTTGCCCCTGATCTTCTTCTGTCGCTTGTTCGTAGCCCGATAACTGGCTATGCTGTTGGTTTTCTGGAGGATCAACGCCTCTTCGTTCTGGTTCATCGGACATCAAAACACTCCACCTACTAGCTACGGAGCTGCTGCCCGAGGCAAGATATTATCTGCTGAACAGCATGGGTAACGAACTGCGATTCGCGAATGCGCATACACTGTACTTCAGCCAAGTCATTTTTGATATCTTTACTCATGACTTGTCGGACGCTGAAGAGACGGATATCCGCCAGTAGATTGTTCGTGTGCTCCTTGTGTCAACTAGACTGGGTGCATGCCAACATGCCCCTTTTAGACTACCTAGTTTAGACGGCAGATACCGTCTCGGCATCACACATCTCAAATTGTGATTATTTGGCAAAATCTTTGTATTGGCAGAGCTTTTCCCTCCCACACACACACAATTCAAGCACTTTATTCATCAACTACGTTGTCACTGTTGCAGTCCACACCTTGAGCGGGTGGCCAGGTTCTGGCCTCAACCGTGGGGTTTGACTATGCCGGTCGTTGAGCTGATCAAGAACGATAAGTGCGTCTTATCAGTCGGGCTCGTCACGGGTTTAACATATTCGGCAACCTCGAGAACTCCCTTGGAGCGCATCGTGAGTCACTTGTGTTGTGGAGAAAGATTTGGAGCCGCTTTCCTGAACAGTCTTGTGCCAGACGAACGAAGGGAATTCCTCTGGCATACCAAAAGTGGGAATGAGATATGGATCAGGTAGGTCGATGACTGGGGTGATAACGTCGGCATATAAAATAAGACATGTGGCGAGATCCGATATATGAGCTGGAGTACGTTGCCATCAGGCTTATGTCAACGCCGACTTCTGGTCCGTATGTGCAAGTTTTGAAGACTGAAGGCGGTCCCTTCGCATTGCTCCAGGACTGTTGTCGAACTCTAAATCCTGGTTATCCACATTTCAAACTTGGATGCCGGCCCAGTCGGGTTGCTTTGCCTGGAATCGAAGCAGGAACCGCCAAGTCTCCGAGGTGGACGAGGGAAATTTTCCATTTCCGACACGAGGTCGGAATGGCATCCAACTTGGACTGGGTCTTTCGGCTCACGATTTCTATCCCAGCCTCCTCCGCGTCGGCCTGGCTACGTAGCGCACTCGCTTTGCTTGAAGGCGAGACGTCGTATCAACCCCAACCCGGTCTAAGATGCCGAGATGGTTGTTTTCGAACATCAACACAGTATATCACGTGGAGGTTGAAGACCGCGCTGAAGAAGCACGCGTGTTTACCTACCAGACCATGACGCCATCTGTCATGTGTGGCTCTTCTGGATGGGATAAGGTAGTCACGTCGTACAGCACACCCGTTTTCATCTTTGACGTCCCCAGAGCGCGCCAACAGGAGGGAGAGCAAAGCGGATCAACTCCCACACTCGCATGTCTTTTACATTCCTATCCGGACTCAACTTCTGCGAGGCAGCAGCGTCGCCCGCGTTGGGAGCAGAAATGGCATTCAGGTCAAAACCAGAGATCCCCTGACGACAGTTGTTGAATTGTCAGGAGTGGCATACCGAAGTGCGCTCCTACATACGTACCAGCGGGGTCAGTCCAGTACGTCGGGTTTCGAGAGACATGGAAGCACAGTATCTCCAAGTCTGCCCAGTCTCTCCTTTTGATGTCAACGCCGATGGAACAGCCAAGGATGGCTGTGGTCGTGACATTTGGAAGCAGCCCACGACATCTTCCCGCTTGCACCATACCAGTGCTGCATCCGAATGGTTCTGGGTCGTTGATGATGAAATGGACCACATTCAAGAACTTGCGGTCGTGAGGCTGAGCTCGCTTCCACGATCACTCTGAGGTTGTTATTTTCCAGCGCCGGCGTCTGGATCGTCTTTCCCGTCATGGAGACCTACTCTATAGCTACCAGAGACCTGTTACCAAATACGACGTCTGTGTGGCCGAGATTCTGACTGGAGTACTTACCAATCCGGCTAGTGGATGGCAGAAGATGATGGCCTGAGGGATGCTAGCAGAGCTACGTCAAGGCAGCATCTCAAATCATTTATGTCCAGCTCGTGACGGCCAAGAGACAGGTTCTGCCTAGCTCAGCCCACCTTTTACCTATCAATCAAGTCACATCGGGAGTTCGCGCAGACTCGCCAGAAGCCTGGGCAGCCAGCTCGGTCGAAACAACCAGGACTTGGTCACTGCCCCTGGACGCGCCATCGCTGGCGACGTTCCGCGTGAACCGGACGACGAGATCGATAGTCCCAGCAAAAGATAGCAGGCCGCGGTAATCAGCAACAGCCTTGCGGATTCGCCAACAACTCTCAAGTCTCCATGTCGTGCATGGCGCCGTGGTCCAAGGCCTGAATTGCATCTTGCTGGATTTGATGCTGAGATACAAGACTGGTGACTCTCTCGTGCAGCCGACAACGACAACTGTGCTTCCCCTGGCCACAGTTTCTCAATCTGGTTCATACCAGCCTGGTTGTTTTTGGGCCTCTTTTTCTTTTGTCTTTTTGTATCATTTCTTGTAGCATTTCTTGTATCATTTCTTGTAGCATTTCTTGTAGCATTTCTTGTAGCATTTCTTGTATCATTTCTTGTAGCATTTCTTGTAGCATTTCTTGTAGCATTTCTTGTAGCATTTCTTGTAGCATTTCTTGTATCATTTCTTGTAGCATTTCTTGTAGCATTTCTTGTAGCATTTCTTGTAGCATTTCTTGTAGCATTTCTTGTAGCATTTCTTGTAGCATTTCTTGTAGCATTTCTTGTAGCATTCTTGTATTACTTGTGGTTTCCTTTTTGTATTTGTTTTTTTTTTCCCTTCCTTTTTTTGGACAGTCAGCGAAGTGTTCACCACAGAGAACAGGAACAGTGCACTTACCAGGACTCGGACTGTCGCGGTGTAAGAGCCTGAGTACAAGCGCGGTCTTACCGAGATCACAGTGATGACGGCGCTTGCCCACTGCAGCCCGATGGGCAGCCGGCCCAGCACGACCGACCGCGTTGAAGAGGAAAAGCAGAGAGTGCGAAAAGTCAGAAATTATCTCAATGTCCTCAGGGCACAAATTCCACACTGGAGGGAACGTCTTGGAAGCCATCAACCTCATCTCCGAAGGGATCATGCCCAAGTTCCTCAATCAGACCCTAGAGCTCAACTTACCGCAGACCAGTGGAATGAGGGGAAAGGGATCCAAGGCAGAGGGACACCCTGCATCACTCAACCATGGAAATGGCGCTGCCAGTGTGTGGTCTTGTGATAGCATCTGAACGAGCAAGACATAGGGGAGCGCAACTTGAAGGACTGAGAGGCCAAAACACAGATATTGTAGGTGTATACCAACAGATTGGCCTTACCCACTCTCCCACTAACTGGGCTTAATCTAGACATGGCATGCTCTCCTTCGTCAGAACTTCACGAGAGGCGACATAGTGGTTTACCGAGCCTAAGAAATGCCGGATCAACCTGATAGCAACTGTCGGCGTTGTGGCAGTGGTTGCTATCTTCTAGAACAAAATACTAATGTCCTTCTATTCTGCTGGGCCATCGCGGCCGACCTTCCGGATGCCCACGTCGAAGAAACCGCCAACATGAAGATGGCCATACTTTCAACGCCCCGACGACGCCGACAACTTCATCACTCTTTCGCAGACCGCTGTACATGAATGTGGTTGGCCGACGTTCGAGTAAAAGGACTAAGGCACAGAAGAAACGTACAGCTGGTTGGCATTTGTTCACAGTTTCGACACTGGACTGTAAGGGATCCATGCGGTCACTGCAAGAATCCCCATTGTAACGAAGTTTGAGAGCACTGAAGATGTTCAAAATGTAGATATGTGGCTGCAAGAGACGGTGCGATATTCCACTAGGGATGGAAGCGCGGCGGCCGAGGAGGAGGATCAGCAGAGGGATCAGGAGGTGGCAGGGGAGGAGGCGGGAAGCGGAGGAAAGAAGACGACAAGGACGACGAGGAAGAGGAGCTCTACACCCATCTGACGAGTTACCGCCGTCTTGTGGCAAGCTCTGTATACATGTATGTATAGCAGTGGACTATAAGAAGGATTTCAGCAGCAACAATTTCATATTACGGTGCCATGAATACAGTTGGCATGCATATGATAACTGATTATTGGTTCTATGCCGCGAATGCCAGCACGCCCGACTCGCCGCTATGACCGTGATATCAAGGCCAAACGGCTCCGTAAACGCATTGTAATTTGCGGATAATGATTTTCACTTCGTCCGTTATCAAAAGCCTGGAAGTGGCAGAGACGGTGGCTAGCCGAACGCCATTATTTTTTGCATGAAGCTTCCCTTATACTAATGCTTTGCTCTCTTCTTCTCCCTTAGACGCACGACCGATATTAAATGCGGGCTAGGCTCGAGCTGTGTCTTGATATCCACCTGATGATTCTTGTGGTTTCGTCGCGCAATGATGCCTTCAATACAAACATCGCGTGCGACGTATTCTCCATGGCCTTCCATTGTCTCGCTGGATCGTCTCCTCCTCTTCCTGCATCCCCTTCCCTTTACCCTTACCTTTATGCCCTTTGATGACGATATCACAGTCGAACATACGTCCGGGGCTGTTGATATCCTGCACCAAGTCTCGCAGTACCACCGGTTTTCTCAACATAATCTGGCTGTCCAGGCCGAACGTGTGGATGGTCTTTGTCTCTTAATACCCATGTATTCCGTTCTCTCCTCTCGTGTTTGCAAAGCCGATCAGAATTAAGCCAGGATGGCGTTCTCCCAAGGTATTCTCGATGCAGCGGACCGGGTCGTCTGACCAGGTGGATAGATTCGTGTCCTTGTAGAAAGCCTCGTACGTCGTCATTGAATTATTCGTCGGGTGGGGGCTTCGGTCTGGTCCAATCGGAAGACATTCTGCATGCCCCAAAGTTCGAGTCCCCTGGACAGTTTTTAAGAAAAAAAAATACTTTATGGGTTTTGGTATTGTACCTGTAGGTGTCAAAGACCCCTTGGTACTACTCCATCTAGCTTTGCCTTTGCAGTTCCTTCTCGCTTTGTTGGCCGCTTTCGGTTCGACTACTAAATTCTCCGGGTTTAATGACACCAGACACTTACTTCGATGGCAAGGGTGAGATGGCTGGCCTGCTTCTGTCTTTTTGTCTCACGCAGAGGGAAGAGAATATGGTCCGGGTCAGTCGAATGCTTGATAGGCCGAAGGCCAAACTTATGGATGTCCCATGGACTATTGGCAGTGGGCGAGAGAGGAAGCATGTTTCTCCTCTCCTTCATATCCAGGGCTGTAAGCTCCTCAAAGGGCCAAGAGGATTTTGAGCATCTTCTAAACGCTTTGCCTGTATCTGCTGCTGTGCCGCCACATCTTGACCTAATCGGAGTTTCTCTCCGACTTATTGGCGGCATCCAACGTTCAAATCATCGGGCTCAGTTGGAAACTTGAAGAGATTCGGAACTCGGAGCGGCCCGGGAAGATAGTCTACGCACCAAGTAGCCGTCTGCAGCAGGGACAGGTACATTAATTTCCAAGAGTCGCACCCCAACAGTAGAAGAGGACGTCCGAACATTTGGTGGTTGCGCCAACTGCGATTTGCAGGAGTGGTGGACCCATGAGGTCCTGACGAACTGCCGCTACCTCAAAGAGGGTCCGAGGGCTTGACTACGACCATTTACGAGGAAACAAGCCCCGGAGCGCCAGGAGCGCGAGGCCGCCGAGAGTAGTCGAGCTGAACGCAAGAAATATGAACGGCGCGCAGCCGCGGCAACATTGTGTGGAAGGGGCAGAGCGTCGACATCACTCCTGATGATTTACATGTACTCAAAAGAGGATGGAGGCCAGGCGAGGCCTGACTTCACTAGAGTATTGTTGAATCAAAGCAGAACCTTTCTCCCAGTGGATATTTTGAACTTGCTGCAATACATGTCAAGATCAATACACCTTGTGGCCCCTAGCTAGTTAATGAGAAAATAAAGCAACGAGAAGAATGATACGAGATATCCGGTATGAAACGCCGTCTAGTTCACCAGTTCACCTTGCCTTTATTGAGGGGAAGCGTAAACAAGACTTGCATCCGTGTTAGTTATGGCGAGATGTGCGCAAGATCCCGAATTAATTGACAGTGAACAGAGAAAGTAACTTCAATGTGCATGAAGAAGGAATCTCGAGTTCAAAAGCATATTCTTCTCTTTTTTGCGTTGAGAGCTCTCAAACTTGATGACAAGGTGGCTTCGTTCCATATAAGGTTGACTTTCTCGAAGCCCGTGCGCTACATGTATGATGTGATAACACTCGGCATTATCCTTGTGGTGGCTTACTTGTGGTGTGTTTCACAGCCTGGATGGTGGCTTACACTCCTGCCGATAACCCGGACAGACGGTTTTTTATCTTCATTTTCTGCGCAATGAGTGTAACTTAAAGGATATGGTGGTGGCGAGGTGAGTGGTTTGCAAAAAAAAAAAAAAAAAAAAAAAAAAGAAATACATAAAAGAGAGTAACGTGCATGATAAGCGAACGGTACAGACAAGCGAACGGTACACTTTCTACCACCCCACCACAACTATCCTCAACACTAGGAAATAACAATAACAGAATCAGAAACAGATGAATCAGACGATTCCGCATCCTCCTTGCACGTGCGTGCATTATGACCAGGCTTTCCGCACACACCACAGCACCGAATCTTCGTACGAGACCCCCCTGCACCACCACCACTTTGTCGTGTCTCCTGCGTTACCTGCTCATCCACCGCCTTCTGATCCAGTAGATCATGCGCTTCTTGTACAGTAAGTGACCCTCCAAGCCGCACACGTGTTTTTTTGGCTCTTCGTCGCTTGCTAAGCCCCTCATTGGCCTTTCGTAGTGCAGAGACCTCTCCACGTAGAAGAGCCACCTCGTGCATTACCGCCATTGTACCTTTAGCTAACCGGTCCACAGCAGTTAACATAGATGTTGGAGAGCTGCCTTGATGATTGGAAATTCGAGTTTTAATGAGCTCTGACTGTGAGGTAGCTTCACGAGGGTTGTGTGGTGTTTGAGAGAGCCAAGGTAGTGCCGTACCTGGGCTTGAGGCTGGAGGTGTTGGGGTCCGAATGCGCACATCCAGCCCAGATATTACCCTCTCCGGGTCGTATGGTACTAGACCAGCTCCAGCAAAGCCTCCTCGGATGTTTTTTTCTGTAAAAGAAGTAAAAAATGCTTTCCTGAAGGAACAAAGAAACTCAAGCTTGCTAATATGCGTGATACGCATACGCATAAGCTCTTCAATTTCCTTGCTATATGCCTTCTTCAGTGGCCCAAAACAACCAACATCTAATGGTGGGATGGCCCAGCCTAAGGCGTTTATTCCTTGGATAACGGTAGCCCACTCTCGATTACCAGGCTGGGCCTGTTTAGCCCTGCCACGGCCATCTGAGGTAGTGACTACCATAGTAGGGATAATAATGCCCATCATAAAGCCAGTCTCGTCAAAGTTGAACGTATCGTCGTCGAGAATGCCGTATTTGACCTTAGTATTGTGCACAAGGGCAAACCACTCGCTAATAACGTTTGGATCTTCGCATTTAGCCCTCTGGTAGTCGTATTTACGCGTAAAACGCGTCTGGAGTTCTGGTTGACGCTTGACGAAGTTGTAAGCCCAGCGGATCCCAACAGGAGGCGCGCCGCGTTCGCGTAACAGTCGGTTGGCCATATCTTCCACATAAAGAAGCCGGGGATGGAATGCGCGTGCACATAGCTCAATTATATATTGAACAATAGTTTGCTCTTCCAAATCTGTAAGTTTACGCGAATTGGCTGGAATATCGCGTCGTGCAGGCCGGCCATCGCGTCGAGCAGAGAGGGTCATTGGTGGTACGTTGTAAGTTGTAGCTGCACCTCGAAGAGTAAGATCTGGCTCACTTTTCATAGCTTCGAGAGCAAGAATAATTCTGGATTCTTTTGCAAGTGAATCCATTGCGAATTGGTAGTGCAATTGGTAAAAGAAGTTGAAAGGTCGCGTTGTGCCAAGAAGTGTACCGTTCGCTTGTCTGTACCGTTCGCTTATCATGCACGTTATGTGATCGGAACGGGTGTCGATGGGCGAGAATGGATTTGGAGGACTATATCGGCCAGATATCGGACCTATCGGGATCAGCCCGCAACCCGTACAGGAGAAATGGTGTGCACCCGCTCTCGGTGGTTTACTGTGTTGTGGCGGGCGCGGTGAAGCATCTTGTACCGTACTGTGTGAGCAAACAACGACGGGATACAATTAAGGGGGAGTCGACAGGAGCTTGTTTGGTGGCTCGTCCGTCATGTCATGAATAGGGGTAGCTCAGGTGTAGGGAGAAGTGGTGGCCCGCAACATGGCTTACCACCTCAACGAAATTTCCCGCCAAATCACCGGTGGTCTCGGCGAAATCAAATCCTACAGATTTGTCAGTTGCAAGAGGCATTTCTCAAATTCATTCAAAGTTCACGGTGGTGTTTCTGGTATCAGGTTTTTTTGGTGGCTCTGTGTCGACATAATCTTTCCGCTCGAGATCTGGAATTGAAATCTGAAATCATGATAACCGCCGACGGAAGAGATGACAGTTTCATCGTGGTTAGTGATTAAGTTGGTAGCAACTTTTTCAAATAAGGGGGCACGGATGATGGCGGGTGTCAGGATGCCTTGCCGCAAGATCGGTGCCGCAGATCGATGCCGGTGATTGAGTGGGGTCTGAATGTCGTACGCACGCGCCACATAACGTTTTATTCATGCCACATTCACACTTTTTGTCATCTCAGTGGAATGTTGAGGTTTGCCGTGCGTATTGGACAAATTCGCATACCACTTGCCCATGTGAAATCGGGTCGGTGTGATGGCCGCCGGTCTTGCAGCGCAGCCAGTCCTAGCGTAGGGTGAGCTTCGACTGACTTCCTAGCGGATAGAACAAATCTGGAGCATGTCAAGTGATATGGAGTAGACCCTGGACGTACACGTAGGTGGGTTGCTCTGAAATCCGGATCATCTTCTCCCGTCCCGCCAAGACAACCGAGTCCGCCAACTAGCTGGCAGGCCGCAGAATTCGACCCAAACCCGCGACAGGCTTGAGGGACCGCTCTTTGCCGCAATTCTAGCAGAGGCGGTATTTTCCGTCGGGATTTCTGTGTTGCTGGGACTAGCGATGCAGATGTTAGGGACCGTTAATTAGCGCGAGTTTTGACACATCTGCAACGGCGGCCGATCATTGGGCTGCCTGGTAAGGACGCTTCAGCTGAGCTTGGTCGTGCGATCCTGAGGTCATTAAGTCTCTGCCACTGCACTCCAAATCAGTCCCGACCAATGATCCAAGAACCAGCTGAGGCTCCGCGTGCTATTGAGTGATTCCAGAAGCAGAAGGTGTTGAACGGTTGTTCGGCAGGCAGAACTGTTTGGGCATAGCTTCCCCTGTACACATGTCCACCTGTAAACATCCTATCTGTCGGGTTGTTAATTAGGCTCCCCAATTCGTTTTCTTTCACACCCTTTTGTCGGCAGTATCCAGATCATTCTATTGGCCTAGATTGACCAGTTATGATCTGTAAACCCTCGCTGTGTGAATCTTGTCTGGTAGCGCTCGGGCTTCTGAGAGATCGCCGACTTCTTGAGGCGCTCGGACGAGGAAGCGGCCCGGCGTCGCCCATGGGACGTCTCAACGGCGCGCGTTCGGGTATCGTCGCCTTTCCGGGCTAGCAATGAGGCATGCCAGCGGCGTAAAGCCCGGCGGGGTGGATGTCGGGTGCCAACTGGTGATGGCATCGGTGCACGGACAGTGGCGTAGCACCCCTGCCCCAGAAGGATCTAGCGTATGAATAAGCAGAATAAGGTGCTCTTGGCTGCTGACACAGCACCCAGAATATCTCTAGCAGGGAAACCTTTCCCGCAGTAACGGGGATCTTGGGCCATTGTTTCTCTTCCCCAACCCTGGCGTGCCGGGTACCTTGGTATCGATAGAGGCTCGGGGAGAGGGTTCGAGCCGATTATTCGCTGGAAGCCCGTATCCGAGTCGAGGTGATTGTCGTTGATAGAATTCCAATGAAGAGCTGTTGCGGGGTCGTAGATGGTGTTTAAGGACTGCGCCGCATCGTCAGTGGGGCCGGTGAACCGATGAGGGGTGTGACTTGCCATGGTAACCTGCCGCAGCTTCGACCGGTGATAGCTCGTGCTAGAGACTGGGCATCTAGAAATGACGTTGTTCTTCAAGTCTCTAACAGACTCTAAGGTAGCTCTGGTTCTTGGGAGCAAAGCAGGTCGCCGATCTGGCAGGCCCGCATTGCCATCAGGGAGGTGTAGGCCAAGTTCCGGGCCGTAAAGCCCACGCCAACCCTTGGCCTTTCCTCGAGCCCTGTAAGCTTTGCCCCGTAGGGCCATAACGGTTCAGCGGCCCGTTCCCGCCCAGCAAAGCATCCTTCGATGTATGGCGCAGTTCAGTTACACAGATACATGTGTACTGCCCCAAAAGAAAGCCTCTTTCCAAATTGTTCAATCTCTAGTTCATGCCACCTCATATCATACCATACCAAATCACTGGAAATGTATGTACATTCTATCCGAATGCAGTAAGATGCAGACCGTGCCGGCTCTTGACCTTGGCGAGCTGCACAACAAGCGAATACGGGCTTGACGGATACCCTTAATACCCTCCCCCGAACTGCCCTACGGCACTGTGTAACACTACTGCCCTTGGCGCAATCCGCCATCTTCATCCCGTCTTCAAGTGACCATGTGGTGTGTTTGAGACACATCCCACGACGGGAGTTGGAGGTCGAGAGTCCCATCCCAACCTTTCGGCCCCATTGGAATCTGGGCATTTGGAAGGCGGCGCCACACTGTGCTCCCCGCTGTGGAACAAAGGCCGTTGGAGAATCGACAAATCGTCATCGATAACCCGATCGTCCTCCTCCCTATCCTTTCTCCCCACCATCGCGATATCGACATTTGACAATCGCGACACTGACAACCCAACCCACATGCTACGTTGTAGCGCCCTGTGCCTCATTCCACCGGGACGGCTGCCTTTCAGTTCCAATGTTTCCGCCGCTTCCTTCGTCCAATCAACCCACAAACGTTTGATCTTCCAAGACCAAGTCCAGCTTTGCCAGGGCCAGTTCGATATTCTACTTTGACTTTCCCGCTTCGACCTTCCGCTTCTTCTACTGCAATGCAACGCTTCCAAAGTTCCAAAGGAAACGTCGAATGACATGCTCGAATCTGGCAGGCTGTGTGATTAATCGGGGCAGAGGCCGGTATGTGCGCAAGGCGGCCTGCCAGTGAGAGCCGGAAAGGGGAAAGGGGCCAGCCCAGAAGGGCAAAGGTACCTTGCCGACGGTATTTGACATGGTCTCGAAGATATCTCCGAAGTCGTCTCACCAGTTGTTGACCGTTGTCAGCAGCTAAACTTTTAAAAAAAAAACGCCTGACGATGCTGACCTGGTACATACGGATAGGACCTCATGCACCCAAACACCGCACTGTCGCAATGTCGTTCACAACAACCCGTGGACCACTGAAGAGACCTTGATGGACCACTCTCCGATCTGGCCGCGACCAAACCGCTTCAGGAAACATCCACCGATCCTTCAAGCGAACGAACCCAAGCCGAACCGCTCATGCACAGCCCTTCGGTTCTGGCCAATCAGAGATTTTTGCAACCGTCCGTTTCAGAGAGTCCCGGAAAACAATCTACGCTTTCCCATTGCAGGGCACAGCATCCACTGGGAAACTTCGTGATTTTGACGGGGCCTTTTAGGGGCTGAATCTGTCAACTGGTGTTCGGTCCCATCAAGTGCCTGATTGCCAGTAGGGAGCCCTGGTGCAACAAGTCTTGCAGGACCAGCACAGATCCTGTCCGCTCCCTGTCGTTCCCTATCTCCTGCCGCCTGGTTTTGCTACGTACGCCATTCCACGGTAAATAGTAGCCATCGAGGACTTACAAGGGACCCAGTTCTTGACTTTTCAGGGCTCCTGGTAGCCATCCTGGAAATACTCATTTGAAGCAGCAAATATTCCTTGTAACTACCGTCTCAGGCCCTAGCAGCCAATCGTAAAAGATGTCATGGACAAACAATCTACAGGGTTTTGTAAAGTACCTGATGGCTACTATTTACCGTGGAATGGTGTATTGTATCTCAACTTTTGGAATTGGTGCCTGGGGCTGTCTGAAATCCCTCTTACCTAACACCCAAATTATTCACAGCGGCCTGGGGCTGTCTGGAAATCACTCTACGAAAAGCCCAAATACCTTCAGCAGCCTGTCAGGCACCCTTTTTCTCTGCAGGCCGAAAGATGTCCCGCTCTCTGCAGTCTGCGGCACACTGGCACATCTGGCTTGCGGAGGAATCATGTACCCCGTACTCCATAGCACGTCGGTGACTGTACTCGAGGGGCGCCAAATGTCGCTAAACTGTCGCCAACCCGTCAGGTACACCCGCCAAGAAACGCCGCTTCACGCGCTAAGCCCAAGCCCCCCCCCCCCCGACCTGTTTCTTTCGCCAAGCAGATCCTAGGACCCGTCTGGGAGGTGAGAAGCCTTCAGGGCTGGCCTGACCATGCACACCCCTTCCCGTAGGGCTGGCCAGCTGCCTATATACCCCGAGCCTGGGTCGTGGACCTGCGGCTCAGGTTCTGGACCGTATCTTAGTCACCACAGGACTCCAGGCCCTCTCTCCTATTTGAATTTCGATATAATTTGCCACCGACAAGATTTCCTGAACAACATCTCACACTCATGCATTCAACATCAGATGTCTTGTCGCGGACGAGTCTCGTTCTCAAGGTCCGGCCAGCTTCGCGTTCGAAGTATTGGTATAACGTCCTCTCATCCACCAGCACCTCGACCCAGATTCTTTCCTACTCCCTCATGGGCACAAAGGCGAGTCAAGACCGAAAGACGGCCGACAGTGACAGCGGAAACGACGACGACAGCGGCAATACTCGTACCAGAGCAGGCACTAGTGGTGGCGGTAGCGGGAAGCTTACCGTTAATACTAGTACACGTAGGTCCCGGTCCGGAGCTAGATCTGCTTCGACTCCTCGGAGAACATCGGTATCCAAGGCCCCGAGTTCTGCCAAATCGTCCTCCTCATCTGCGCGGCCCTTTATCATGCAAGCTTCTTACGCATCCCCGGAGGACTGGGACAACCACCGGGCAGAGATTACTCGCCTCTACCTGGACCAGGACAAGACCCTTCGCGAGGTAAAGGAGCATATGGAACAGGCATACAACTTTGTCGCAACGTTAGTATTACCTAACACAACCCTTTCTGCAGGCCAAGACTGCGGCCAAGGTTTCGTCAGATGCTAACTTGCATCATACATCGCATAGAGAAAAGATGTACAAGACCCGAATCAAGAAGTGGGCCCTCGACAAGAACAACAAGATGGCCGAGGTCATCTACATGGTGCGCCTCAAGAACCAGCGCGAGGGCCAGGGGAAACAGTCCGAGTTCACCATCCGCAACCGTCCCGTCGACTGGAAGGACATCGAGCGCTACCTCAACCGCACGCCCGGCCTGCAAGCCAAGATAGCCGAGGACGGCCACATGGAGCTCGGCAGCAACGCGTTCGGTATCGTCTGTCGCACACCGGCCCCTAACCCGGCCGAGATGCTCTCGGTGCCGCCCAACATCAACGCATCGCGGTATGTTAGTCTGCACGAGGAGATCATGGTGCTCCTGCGTGACTACATGCGCGCGGCTTTCGACCAGGAGCTTTGGGTGCACTCGCCGACCGATAACTGCTTCCACGGCCCCAACGGCCAGCCGGCAGCGTACCGCATCAGCCACTGGTACGAGATGTTGGACGTCGCCTCGCGCTGGGAGGCGGACGAGGCCGACACTGTGAGGCTGATCAACATCCAGATGGACTCGATCAGGGACATCATACGTGACGAGGAGCCTTCGCTTATCTCGTGCCTCATTTTATTTCATTACAACCTCTCACTGCAGAAGAACGGGCTGCGGCAGTACGTCAGCCCGTTCATAGCCAACATGTGCGACGCCGTTCTCGGGTCTGCGCACCCTTTAACACGCTTATGGGCGCGCATCATCCAACTGCCGACCGAGGAGTTTTCTCTCACTGTCGAGCGCACCGCCCAGTTTCGGTATGACTACTTCGGTTCGCAGCAACAGCTCGACAGCCCCGGGGTCGGCTCCACTGGCCAGCGGAGCTCGTCCAGCGTGTTTGCGCTCTGCCAGTATGCGGCCAGCCTGGCACCCAACAGCCCAGCCGAAGTCGACCGCATCAGCCGCCTGATGTTTCGCGACTTGAACCTGACCACACCGTTACGGTTCCAGCTCGACAGCCAGATCATGATCAAGCTGGCCAGTCTGAACTTGTACAGCGGCAACTACGACACCGCCGAGGAGGTCCTTGAGAGGTTAAGGGGCTGGATCGTGTGCGCGGAACCCTTCGCGCCGCCTTATTTAACTGCCCTGGTGTCGAGCTACTACCGCGAGATGGCGCTGCTTCGTCTCAAGATGGGTCGAAGGGAGGAAGCCAGTGTGTTGTTTAGGAAAGGGTACGACTACTGCCTCAACACCTTCGGGCCGACGGCCTTCATGACGATGCGGCTGGCAATCGCGATGCTCTGCCACAATATCTCAGTGTCGCCTGAAGAGGTGGCTGAGTGGAACATGGTGGTGGAGCAGGGCAGGCTGGAGCACCTTGTTAAAGAGATGCACTACGATTCGGCGATTGTGTGGGCAGAGCCCGGGGTCGCGACGATGCCGGGGGCGATGAGGGATGACACACATCAACATGGAGAGAGCAGTACTATCATGACCTCTTTTCGTCCTGCCGAGAGAGATGTTTCTCCACTTGTTGTTGCTGGTGGCGATGGTAGGATACGGCCGGCAGTGACGCCAGAGATTTCCCATACGTCCCCCGTTGACGACGACGCGTTGGACGCAGAGGCAGAAGAGGAGACGGAGTTGACGTTGTATCCGTCCAGGACGCCATCATGGTCCAACTTGCAGGTGGGAGAACCGTCGTATATTGCCCGACACTCACACTCGCCGCAAGAGTACACGTACCCTGATCCCGACACGCTGGAGTGAATAGCATTCAATCTCACCGTATCTACCCAATCTAGCCTATATCCCCTCTGCCACCTGCCCTTGGGCCTCCCTCTCCTGCCTCTTCCTCTCTTTCTCCTCTTCCTTCTCCCTCAGCTCCCTCCGCCACCGCACACCATTCCTCATCACCAACCACAGGCTAGGCGAAAACACCGCAAACAGCGCCGCAAAGATGGTAAACGCCCACCCCGACCCAATCGCGTCAATCATGGGCACGATGACGGCGCTCGCCGCCGCACCGATAAAACAGCGCGTCAAATTATTCGCCGCCACCGCCGCACCCGCTTTCGCCGGGTAGATATCCACAAGCAGCACGTTGATGGTGTTGCTGAAGCCCACCAAACCAGCGCCCATCAGGAACAGCAGCACGCACGGCACCGCCACGCTGGCGCGGTACTCGAGCGCCCAGCCCCAGGCAACTGTGACGGTCGTCGACAGCGCGAGAAGCGGGATGCCAACCTCCAGACGTGCGCGCTCGATTGGAAACTCGGTCAGATCCATCTGCCGCGCTTTGTCGACGGGGATGCCGAGCTTGGCTGCGTGGCGGCGGTAGTTGCGGTTGACGACGGCGCCACACACGAAGCCGGCCACGATGCTGCCGCCCGCCATGGGCAGATACATGAGGCCGACTTGGAGATCCGAAAATCCGTACAGCGCGGAAAGCTGGGAGGGCATGGCGGCGGCGGTGGCGTAGAAGCCGGAGAAGACGATGGCGCTGTATGACAAGAGAATGCCGAGTTCTTTTTCGAATAAGAGGATGAGGGAGGTGAGGACGTTGAACTTGTTCTTCTTCTCGGACTTCTCGGTCGTCTGTTTGCTGTGAACACTGGCAGCTTTTTCACCCCCCTTGGCAGCTCGTTTCCTGCGCCGTGAGTCGGTGATCATCGTCCAGAAAGTGCGATACATGGGATGCGCATCGGTCGCTGACCCATCGCCAACTATCATCCTGCACGTTTCAGGAAAGAAGAACAACAAGAAAAAGAGGTTGACAGCAGCCGCGACGGTGAGGAACCAAAAGATCCATCTCCAGCCTAAATACTGCGCCAACACACCACCCAGCACCGGACCAAGACTCGGCGCGAGAACGATAGGGATGACGGTGATACCGATATACTGCCCCCTCTCGGCTGAAGTCACGATATCGGCGACGACAGCCTGACACAGCGCGACGGTCGTGCTCGATCCTGCACTCTGCAGCATTCTGACTACCAGGAGGGAAGCGAAGTTTTTGCAAAGGGCCAGGCCGATGTTGGCAGCGATGTAGATGACGAAACAGATGACATAGGCGGGGCGCCGGCCCCACGTGTCGGCGAAACCGCCGATGAACATTGGTGTTAGGCCTTGGAAGATCATGTAGGTTGTTACTGTTAGGTTTATCTGGGCGGACGATACATCGAAATCGTGCGCCAAAATGGGGAGGGCGGGGAGGTAGATTTGGGCGGTTAGGGGAGAGAAGAATGCACTGAGGGAGGCGAAGAGGACTATGAAACGCTTTTTCCAGAGAGGATGGATTGAGTATGGAGGATCAGGGGAGATTTCGGAGGGGGGTTCCAAGGTGGTTGGGTTGGCGGCGTTTTGGTTTTGGTGGAGGGATGATGATGATGATAATGACAGTGGTGTTGCGAGTTGGTTATCGACATCGTCGGCGTTTGGTGTTTCTGGTTTCGAGGTACGCTCGGTTTTCGGCATGATGATTGATGAGGCGAGGATAGATGGGTTGGAGCTTTCTGGGGGTTGTTCCTCGTCGTCGGTGGACTTGGATGGTTGGTGTTTGATTCCCTTCGCGTTGTCGTCGTCGTCGTCGTCAAGACTGGACGTCGGGTGGGCATTTAATGGGTCTGCCATGGTTTCTTTCTCAGCTTCTCTTCTGTTTTCTTCTTGTCGGATGGAAAATATCAGGATGGATGAGCGATATATCTCGAATCGGCGGTGGAGGAGGAATCGATCAGATTTAAACTATGAATTTAGCATCAGTAATATAAAGAGTCAATACCCGGACAAGTTGACAGGCCGTTCATGAAAACAAAAGCGCATGTAACAACTCCCTAAAGACCGGTATGTCCTTTTACTTGTTGGTCGACAAAACCCGTTTCATCTTTTTCTGGAGCCCGTGGCGGAGATAACGTTGTCGATAACGTCAATCCGCCCCCCATCGAGAGAGGAATTGGTGGAGCCGCTAGGGGACTTGTCGGTGCCGAAGCGGCGAACCGCCCGCCCACTGATGTTAGGATCCCCTGGCTGTCTGACGGACCGGCGGCAGCCCTATCGGGCTCTATCAACCTGGTTGGCATGAACGGCTCCGAGGACGGTGACTTTTTTCTTTCTAAGAACCTCAGCCAGCCCCTATCCGTACCTCAACTCGTACTTGAATCGTTCTATTGCGATTCTATCTCACACATTTGGGGCGAGGTTTGTCGGTTCACTCAGCTGCACAGCATGCTTATTACCGAAACTCATTCCCGACCCGCACAAGCAAACGGCGGTCCCGTGTACGGGTTAGTGCATATTCGGTTTGATGATTCCAGTTTCAAGTTTGTGGTTAGACTGCCGTGAGACGGATCGGGCCGTAGGACTTGAGCCCGATAAAATAGTGGTGTCGGCATTCATGTCTGATGATAGTGGATTCTCAGAAGAGTAAAGTTCCAAGTCTCGTGCAGTGTGTGTTTGGTACAGTAAAAAAGTCAGACGCATATAGCCACGGGTGCAATGTGTCGAGTTCCGAGTGTAACTTAACGAAGTTTCCACAGGTCAGTTGGTCCCCCTATGTCTTATTCAGAATATGTGAAATGGTTACTCCGTAATTGTCTCTGTCTTACTTGGTTGGCGGTTCTCTGAAGGGGAGGTTATCCAGATCCACAAGGCCGCAGGGCACGCGAGCATAGTGGCTTGGCGGACCACCTCCGAAGATCTGGGGAAGGCCCGGAAGCGGAACAAGCACTAGGCCCGAGTTGGTGGAACACCCCGCTCTGTATCGGCTGACCCTGTGCTTCCGTCCACTGGTGGCTCGGGCATTTCAGCGCGTCAACACCTGATGCAGGTGACGACTGCAAGCAACCAATCTTCCAGGTTGAACTTCATCCCTGAAAAAGGAGCGCGACCATCTCGCACTTCAGGTTTGCCCATGTTTCAAAAATCTCCGCTATATAACTGACCACATACACCTCCTTCGAAGTTCGCGGTAATTCCGGACCTCAAGCCGTCCAGGTCCGTCGACCGACATCTGTGATTATTGGGCCAACCCTGATCTGGCTATCACAGGCGATCTTCTCATCTCGGCCATCATGCAGTCGAGCGGCAGAGGTGCAGCCCGAGACAGTCGAGGCATTGCTGACCATTCGACCGCATCCGACCCTGCAAGCTCAAACTCACACCGGGCCGGTCAAGCACCCGTACCGAGTTCCGAGGAACCACATCCCGTCCCAGACAGATACAAGTTCCCGTCAGACCCCTCGACCAACCCAAAGTCTGTTGTGACGGGCGGAGATGGGAGCAAATATCGCTTCAGCATACTCGGCGACAAGCTGCTTCGCTATGAGTGGTCTGAGGACGGCGCCTTCGAAGACCGAGCGTCGACCTTTGCTATCTTTCGCAACTTTGACGCACCGGACTTCAAAGTGGTGGACACGGCCAATTCTCTCGAAATCAGCAACGATTTCTTCCATTTGTTGTACGACAAGAAGGAGTTCTCATCCCCAGGCCTGTCCGTCAAGGTCGGCGACGATGTCTGGCACTATGACGGTAAGAGCTACGGGGATCTCGGCGGCACAGCGAGGACTCTTGACGGAGCCGATGGCCGTATTCCACTAGATCCCGGCGTCATATCTCGCAAGTCATTTGCTGTCCTCGACGATTCCAGCTCGATGCTTTTTGGCAGCGACGGATGGATTGCCACCCGATCCCCTGGTCGAAAGGACGGATACTTGTTTGCCCACAGTGGCGACCACAAGGCCGCGATTAAGGATTTTTATCGCATCTCTGGCCATCAGCCACTCCTGCCACTCTGGGCTCTCGGCAACTGGTGGTCCCGCTACCACGCTTATTCCGCGGACGAGTACATCGAACTGATGGATCGCTTCAAAAAGGAACAAATCCCGATTAGTGCCGCCGTCATTGACATGGACTGGCACAAGGTTGATATCCCGGCAAAGTACGGCTCTGGATGGACTGGCTACAGCTGGAACCGAGATCTCTTTCCCGACCCTGAGGGCTTTCTTAAAAAGCTCCACAAACGAGGACTCAAAGTGACCGTCAATGACCACCCTGCCGATGGGATCAGGGCATTCGAGGACCAGTACAAGGCTGTCGCTACAGCATTGAACCGCGATCCCTCGACTGAAGACCCGATCGAATTCGATTGCACCGATCGGAAGTTCATGGATGCGTACTTTGATGTTCTCAAGAAAGGTTTGGAGGAGCAGGGGATTGATTTCTGGTGGGTTGACTGGCAGCAAGGAAACAAGTCCAAAATTCCAGGCGTGGATCCTCTATGGGTCCTCAACCACTACCACTACCTGACAAGTCAGAGGAGCCTTAACACCCTGGAGCAGCCGCTAACATTTTCTCGTTATGCCGGGGCGGGCTCCCATCGATATCCCATTGGTTTCTCAGGAGACACCGTTATTTCATGGGCATCCCTCCAGTTCCAAGCCGAATTCACGGCCACAGCATCCAACATTGGGTATGGATGGTGGAGTCATGATATTGGCGGTCATCTCCATGGTACGCGATCCAATGAGATGGCGGCCCGCTGGGTGCAACTTGGATGCTTCTCTCCCATCCTGCGACTGCACTCGGAGAAGAGCAAGTGGAACTCCAAGGAGCCCTGGAACTTTCAGCCGCTCGCAAAGCTGTCCATGACATGCTGGCTTAGGTTTCGAAACGCGCTACAGCCATACCTTTACACCATGAACGTCCGGGCGAGCTACGAGGACGAGCCACTCATTCAGCCCATGTACTGGAACCACACGGAGGAGGCGGCATACACCGTCCCAAACCAGTATTACTTTGGAACGGAGCTGATCGTGGCGCCCATCACCACGCCCAACAGTGCTACCACGCTGATGGGCGACGTCCGTGCCTGGCTCCCTTCGGGTCGGTATATTGACCCGGTGAAACGGATAGTCTATGATGGAGGGCGCCATATCCGCATGCACCGCAGTTTGGATACCATACCCCTGCTGATGCGAGAGGGGTCGATTATGGTACTGGCGCACGACGATATTTCCGAGACCACGAATGGTGGCAATCCGCGGTGCTCGCACATAGGCGTCAAGCTTGTCGTAGGCGCCGATGCGCACTTCGATCTCATTGAACATCCTCACGCGCAAGAGTTGGGTACCCGGCCACCATTGAGCTCGTTCACGCACCTTCCAATTGACTGGAACCAGAAAGAAGGCATTCTTACCATTGGCCCAGAGGAAAACGGCAGCGCGGGAGTGGGGCGTAACTATTCTCTCGAGCTTCCGGGAGTCGACAGATCAAATTTGCTGGCCCGCCTGCCTGAAGGGTATCGTCTTGCCGCTGATCAGTCTGTGGATCTTGGGTTAATACACGGCTATAAGAAGCTGCGCCTCGGCCCTGGGCTTGAGCTGGGTGTTCTGGACATCCCTTCGATTCTGGAAAAGATGCTCTTTCGGTGCGAGATGGACTACCAGATGAAGGACACTCTGATGCAGCTTGTTGCAAATTCGACAGAGCCCGTCGAACAGCGTGTCGCCGAGCTGTACGAGCTGGATATTGTCCCTGATCTCCGGGATGCCATCATGGAAATTTGGACGGCCGACGCGCGCTCAAAAGGAAGTGCGCAGGGCCACGAGCCCGTTCCTGACTGGAGCATCCGCGAAGACAGCGGCAACGGCGGATCAAGTGACGAGCGAGAGCTGGCGGTGGTTCAAGCTAAGTATCAGAAAGCTCTTGCCGTTGCAGAGGCCAAATACATGAGCGATCTCGCTGTTGCTCAGGCAAAATACCAGGGTGCGCTGATGATGGCTCGTGCCAAGGACGTGGACGACAGTAGCGAGGTGGACGACGCAGTGATAGTTAGCATGGATGACGCAGACGCCGGCCAGGGTCACATCGACGACGGTGAAAGCAAGGTTGAGAAGAGGCGTCGTGGCAAGAAGGATCCCAACCGTCCAAAGCGGGGACTCCTTCCCTACCATATCTTTTCCAACGAGAACCGTGAAAACGTCTTCTTGGAAACCCCTGGTGTCACTCTCAGCCAGGTCCACCTAATTCTTGGCGAGCGCTGGAAGGGAATGAGCGACAAGGAGAAAGCCCCGTATAAGGCCAAGGCTGCCGCTGACAAGAAACGTTACGAGGACGAGATGGGGGCTTATACCGCCGACTCGGACGCCGATTGGGTGGTGTCTTCTTGAAGCGCACTCTCTTGTCGCCGACTTGTTGGGCTTGCGCAAAAAAAATCTCGAT
The DNA here is from genome assembly GCA_033439685.1 of Apodospora peruviana. Taxonomy (NCBI): domain Eukaryota; kingdom Fungi; phylum Ascomycota; class Sordariomycetes; order Sordariales; family Lasiosphaeriaceae; genus Apodospora; species Apodospora peruviana. The sequence goes on from JAUEDM010000009.1 coordinate 770,518, forward strand.
TTGAACATATTCGGGCTTTCATTACTGCAATTAGGAGAAGGATTTCCCACCTTTGGTCTTGGAACTTTGGAAGAACGGTGTGGCTGACGAAGAGCTTTTGGATTCATGTGCTTTGGAATTCGAGCTGTCCAAGTATCTCCTTACATCTGGTACCGGAATGGGCATCATATTCTCTCGCTACCTACTCCTCTACCTAAAAGTGCCTAGTTGAAATAAGAAACACATGTTTGTCGGATATCACGACGGCTCACGCTGATACCAACAAGAGGAGACTGACTAGGTACCTATATAAGAAAAGAAAAGACAAAAAGACGAAAAGAAAGGTGGTATCCAACTTCGCATCCAAACTCGCAATTGATCGCTGACAGACTGGACAAAAACCAGTTCCCAACCAACTGAAGACAACCCACATCCCACCGTTCCGTCAGACCTTCAACGGCCCAGCAAGCAGCCACTCCCCGACAATGTCAATGATCTTCTCCGTCTTGATCGCCGCATCCTCCAAAAGCTCCCTGTCATCACCGACCATCGCCCCAATGTCCTGATCAAACCCGTGCACGACATCAGGAATCAGCAACCACCGAACCCTTCGTTCGCCGCCCTCAAGCACCTCCTCCCAGGCAAACCTTTCATCTCCCGCTGTGATAAGCTCCCCCTCGCCGGCCGGTTCCGGTCTGCCGATCTTGTCGCTGAAACTCGGAACGGGCCGACCAGCAAGTTTACACGCGAACCGCCAGTCCTCATGCCCCAACATATCCAGCTCGCAGCCAATGACAAAAACATTTTTGGGCAGCGTCTCGGCTGTCGCAAAGACCGGACTGACGAGGGGGTCATCGACCTTTTGGCCTACTGGCAAATAAGACCAGTCGAACAGATTCGCGAACGTTAGTAGGTAGTCGGTGGGTTTGGATCGGAAGCCGCCTATGGATGGTTTATATTGCCGCAGGCGGGTTTTGGCGGCTTGCGGGGTGACGAAGTCGATGACTGGGTAGATCGGGACGACGGCTTGGATCCGGGGACGGATGGAGTCAAGTTGGGAGAGGGCGAGAGCGAGGTTACCGCCTGCTGAGAAGCCTAGGAGGGCTACGCGGGAGGGGTTGATTGATGGGAGAAGGGCAGGGTCGGAGAGGACGCAGCCTATCAGGGCTTCGGCGTCGTGGATTGGAGCGGGAAAGGGGGACCCGGGGGCTTTGTGGTAATTTAAGGCTATTACGAGGAAACTGTGCTTTGAGGCGAAGGAGGCGTTCCACGCGTCGTTGTCTTGGGGGTTGCCGATTACGAAGCCGCCGCCGTGGATTGAGAGGAGGACTGGAAGGGGGACTGGGTTGGACTTGTCGTAGGATTTGGGGTAGAAAATTCTTTTTTTGGGTAGTTAGTTTTGATTACTGATCACCGGCATGATAGTTTGAAAAAGCATCAAGTCGCCTAGTGTGTAAACAAGACAGATAAAGGGAGATAGCTCACCGAACAGGTAACCCCTTTCTAACGGGGTACGTCTTGATGACATCCGGGTGCGGGACCGCGCCCAAACCGAGGTGGTCCCTTCTGATCGAATCAAACAAGGCTACTGGACCCAGAAGGAGGTTCTGGACGACGAACGCAGCGGCGGAATATCTGAGGCGCTGGGCCAAGGGGAGGCGAGGCACGATCCTCATCTCCTGCTCCCCGTCGAGCAGTCCATCCGCGCCCGCGGTCGCGAGCGCCGCGGGTGCTGTGATTGAGGGGCCGCTCGTTACCGCGGAGGTCATTGTCGGAGCTTGTGTTAGTGTTGATTATACAATATTAAAAAAAACGCTGTCCGAACACAGGACAAGGACACGGCAAAGAGAGACCGACAGAGTAACGGAACGCGGGATTTATGACGAGAAACTTGAAACAAAGGGAACGGAAAGGTTCAATTGAAAAAGATGAATGCGGAACTCGGTGACACCAAAGATTTATATAACCCTTCTCGTCAGCTGTATCAGCCCCAAGAACAGGATAGGGCATAAGATGTTTTGGTTGGTAAACACGCAGACCTTCATTATCAATGGATGCCAAGTCCGAGATGCCTCGGACCACGTTGCGGAGTCTGATGCCAAGGCCTTCAATTGTGGTTAAGGGACCGCAGCTGAATTCAGGGGTCGGTGTTGATAGCCGTTTCTGGCGTAGCGGGGCAACAAGCTCCTCCGCAGCGGGATCTTAGGGTCAGGGTTTTCTGTGTGAGTGAGGAGATCTGCATGTGCAAATGCAGATCAGGGACTTCGAATGGCCAGTGATGTCATCGGTCTCGGCAAGCCACGGCAAAACGTCACTCTTTGCTACTCGGTACAAAACAAAACCAATTTCCAAGCTTGATGCTTGCTCCTCTTCAATCATTGAATTTGTTAATCTTGACTTCTACTCATTGAACAATTTGTACCCCAAACACCACAAATCAATAACGAACCAATTGACCAGTCGTCACGATGAATCGCCTCGCTTCAAGAATCGTCTCTCCCTCGACAACAATGTCGTCATCATCACGGATCCTGTCCCTCTCCTCGCGTCTCTACTTGAATCGACCCGCAGCAGCAACAGAAGCTCGCACATACGGCACAACCTCAGCACCGAAGGAGGCAGAAGAAGCCAGCGCCCAGAGCGGCGGCTCGCGCAGCAAGGACGCCAAGGAGACGGGCGAGAGTCCTACAGCCGGCGTGGTCCCGGACTCGCTGGCCGAGGGCGGCGCGAAGGGCCGGACCGGTGGCGGCAAGCCGCTCAAGAGCTCTGATCACGCCTCGCCGCAGCCGAAGATCAACAGCTTTGCGCTGCCCGGTGACAACGCGACGCTGACGGACGAGCAGAAGAAGGAGGTGGACGAGCACAACAGGGACTTTGACAAGAAGCATGGCAAGGCGGAGCCGGCGTCGAACGATAAGGTTGATAAGGACTTTTGGAGCGGGCAGGGGGGACGGGAAACCGGGAATAAGAAGGGTCCGTGAATGATTGACTCGGATGTCCGTCACGGGTAGTGGTGCAGGTATGAGTTCTGGGAAGAGTGGTAGATTGGGATGTGTGAATCTTACAGGACCACTCAGGAAGGGCGTGCAACGTTCATCGTTGGTTGGGGTTGAACGGATTGTATATTATTTCACAATACATTTCTCGCGCGGTTTCCTCGGGTAAACAAACACATTATCTGCATCAACATCGCGTTTTGGTGAGTGATTATGCTGTCCATTGTGCGTGATAATGGTGTGGTGATTATATACATTCCCGTCGTATCATAGCTGGAGCAAATAAACCGCAGAAACAGCAACAGAAGAGCTGGAACAAGCCACGCGAACATATCTCCTCTTGGTGACCCCCTGCGACCTCACGGATCACGCTCGGGGGGTTGTCTGCGACGTTCTTTCCAGCGCTTCTTCCGAACGAGCAGGGATAGCGCCAGCTTCTCATTGAGTGGCGGCACCGGTCTGCGAATGAGAATTGATCGTACAGCACTTGTCATTCGACCAAACCAGCCCCTAATATTACCTTGGAGAAATGGCCCACTATCCGCACGGTATGTCATCAGTTCCTGGTTGGGAGAAGAACAAGAGAATGTAGTTGTTTGACTTACTCTCGTTGTATGAAAAATTGCTGGTTACAACCGAAGAGCTAAGTAGGTATAATCATGGTCTGCTCCCTGTTAGACAGCTGACAGAGTTATCTGCATAGGGGTGTGGAAGTACATCATGGGAACTTACTGGCTGTTTGGACCTATGTCTCTGTGAACCACATCAGAAACTCAATCTTGCCCATACAAATAATGCCAAGCCGTGGACGACCAGACCGGCTGTACCTGCAGCGAGAAGCCTTACTGTGTGCCGCTGGGTGGCTGGGACGTCGATTTCGTCATCCGGCGTGAAGAAGGCTAGCATAGGGCACTATATGATCTTTCAACGAGATCCGTTTGGCGGGGTGTTGGCGGATTTCACCTGTCTGCTCTGACTGAGATTCAAGTGTGGCATCTGCTGTGTACGTTCTGACATCCGGGCATTTCGACGCGACCGTGTTCGCTTGGTCCTGGCAGCGCGGCTGCACGTGCGGCAGCAGCTTTGCTCGAAATGTGGATCATGACCATGGCGCTGGGACCGTCGAGTGTCTGCGCCTGGGACGTGGAACCGTTGCGAGGGAACGCTCCCAGCTTGAAGAAACGCCGGCCGTTGGCGAAGATTACGCACTTCTGTCAGGTGAACCTAGCGTAACCCCCAATCCATTCGGCGGGAGTTCGGGCCTAGAAATCCAAGAAAAAACAGGTGGGAAAAGCCTTGCTGTCTGGCAAACCGATCTCCTTGCGTGCTTGCCCGGATAAGAATGGGCCACCCTACTAAAGATAAGGGACTGCTAGAAACCTTTGGAGCAATAGAGCACGGATGTGGGAAAGCTTAAAACTGGAAGGCCGAGCTGACATTGACAGTTTGTGTCCGAGCCAGATGCCTACAGCTGACGGAAGCCATCATGGTATCGTCCGGTGCTCGTTAGCATCTTTTTGGATGGCAACCCGCGCTTTGGACGGCTGCAATCAAAGCCAGTTAACTGGGTCTCCGTGGTGAGGTGGGTTGTTTGTCGACAGCCCAACAGCTCAACTGTTTCCCATGGTCTCCACCATCGTCACAACACATTCATTGTGTTTTGGTGTTGTTCAACAGCTGCTGCTGTCGTCCCAAAAGTCAGCCACCAGAGGCTCCCTGCGGATTCCAAATTGTCTACTCTGTTTCGTTGCATGAAAAGTGAATATTGAACAATACGTGAATAAAAAGGTGAACCTTCGAGTGGCCCAACTTTATTGCTCGCCGGCCGATTCACCACAAAGTCAATTCGACCCGTAGCGCTACCTAGCTCGACTGTTGGTCAAATGTTATATCCTTCTTTCCTCTCAACTCCTTCTTCCATCACTTCCAGTCCTCGAGCCCAGACCCATCTTTTCCCTCGTCCACGCACCCTGTTGTCCAGACAGCTTTGTGCCGCTGCGCGTCTCCTGCGACTTTTTTTTACCGCGAGCCCCGGAAAATCAGCCTCGCGCAACATCCCGCGACTTTCTACCATTATCGCCGCATTCTACCAAGCCCAAGAGCACCAGAACAACTGTCCGCACATCTTTCCACCCCAGCGACCAGAATACTTTTGTTGCCACTTGCCAGGTCCTAACCACGCGCAAAGACAGACGTCCGGGCAAAGCACCATGTTTCCCCTTCCCACCCTGGAGGAAAACCCTCCCAAGCTCCTCAAATTCTACAGGAGCATTCTGGAGGATAGTTTCTTTTATGGACAGTCGCCCAGAGATCCAAGTTCCGTAATCGGTACTTCAGCTCCCACAAGGGCGTCGACGCCGGAACCCGGTTACAGACAGCAGGACAAACCCACCAGACAAGGAATCAAACGGTACGGCTCTCTCTCTCCCTGTCGCGATTGCGATGTCAACGCAATGTGATGATTACTAACTGCAAAACGCTCAAACAGAAATAGCGGAGATGGCGACGACGTGGCTGTCGAAGAAGAGGGCGAGGTGCAGCCTCCCAAGAAGAAGATGAAGATCGTGCTGGTCAACAAGAACCTCCCGCCGCGTACGCGCACAAAAGTCCACGTCCCCGAGCAGGATCTCCAGTTCTCGTACACCAATGAGTCGGAAGACGGCGAGCGCATCTGCACCACACCCCCGACAAGGATCAACAACCCGCCAAACTACGGCCTCGACCCGGGTTTTTGTCATAGACACAAATACAGCAACCTCGATGTCCCCAAGGTGAAGTATCGGCGGGAAACGTGCCACTCCTCGGGGGTCGAGCATCCTCGGTGCCGCGCATCATCGAAATACGATATGCATATTTACAGCAGCCATCTTTCGAAGAGCGTGACGGAAAGGTTTCTTCGACAATGGGAGCGACATACATTCTCCGGGTTGCGGTCAACGACAACACAGAAGATGCAGTGGAAGTCGGAGATGTACAGCTACCCGCTCGACGTCGAGGAGCTCCAGTTTCGGCTTAGGGGCGTGGATTATAACCGGACGATTCGGGAACGAGCGCGCACGAGGGCTTCGAATGTACCCATACTTCCTCTCCGTTTATTCCTGGATTTGTTGCTGACCAGGAGTGATTAAACAGAACGCCAAAGTAAAACGACGCAGCGAGCGGGTCAAGGGCAGGCCGCCGCCGGTGTACTATCCTTTCGGCAATGAGTCCAACCGTAAGTGATACGGTGTACGAGAGACGCATTCGGGATCCGCCGCAGCCCATCTCAACAAGCGGCAGCGTATGTTGCAAGGTCCTTCTCAGCCTTACTGCCGGCATGCAATGGTGGGACGATGACTCGCGTCGGAGATGGCACGATCTATTTCATGGCGACCCCGATGAGCGCAGGCTGGTTTCCCAGTTTCTTCTTCATCACGTGTACGACGCAGATCGGCAGATGAGGTGGCTAACGGTCCCGGACTATGGTGTATCCACGGCGTCTCGCGCGCGGTTTGGAGGTTGCCTAGAGGGCGACCTCTAATCGGTCCTCGTGGTGGCGAACAAAGGCGGACAACGTGGTGGACGTGATAATAACCAGGACAACAAGCGTTGCTCTATCTGTCTTTTTCTTTATTTTCTTTTCCTTGTTTATTAACACAATTTGAGCCTATGTTGCACAAGACTACTTGGCTGATGGCTGGCGTTCAGGATGTTGTGGATCAGGTTTTCAGTCTTGTCATTACGTCAGGATACGGTCATGGGCATCAACCCGGATAGGGCAGCAAGCGCAGGGAGGCATGTGAACAAGGTTTTCCATATTGACGTTGACGTTTTATTATTACCAATTTGCATAAGTTAATAGGTTATATCTATTATGGATGTGGGCTCGGTGGGATGGAGTGGCAGCATTTATCTAACGACTGGGTGACAGCCACGAATTTATATTCGTGGGCTGGCTTCCATTTGATTCTGTATACCCTAATTTGCTACTTCGTTACCTAGTTTGGTTGACAATCAGGCTAGTAAGATAGTCAAAGTTTGTTCTTCGAGAGGAACAACTGTTCTTTTCCGCTCCATAGCATCGGTGACTGGGGCGTCTGAGTAATATCAAGTTTTCTCTACTAGTACCCTGCTCTTGTCTCTTGTGTCTAACACAATCAACCCAGACTATGTAAAATGGATCCCGCGGGCAAACTATCTTGAACATTGTCAGCTCTCAGCTAAGACAAACAATAACTCAGACTAATTACCATTGGTTTCTACTTGTTGATGAGTTTTATGGGGACAACGCCACTATGTTTTCCCTTAAATTCCTAAAGTTGCCCTCACCAATTTCCATGCTTGTGCGGTACTAGTACCTAGACCCCTAGAGACCGCACCTCACTTTCAACCATCAATCACATAGGCAACCAGCGGCTGTGAATTCCACGGCAATAATTATAAAATCTTGTCATACCCCTTTAACCAGGGACGCAACAGGATAGTCCCGAGTGCGGCCGACCCCTAGAGACATTTCTGGATGGGCAATCCAGCGCCCGGCCAGGTCACAATGTACATAAATAAAGTGCACATTTAGACATGGACATAAGCAGGCACGAGACACCCTTCCAGTTTCTATTTCCACCCTATAAACTTCTATTCCATGTACATATGTATCATACACCCCCTCTTCTACCAGCATAACCTGGCCACCCATTCTGCCTGTCTAAATAGCGTCCTCTAATGATGCTTGTCTCCCGTGTTGTGAATGGCGTTGGGGACGGCCCGCTCCACCTTCTCGGGGAGCTTCTCCTGGATCTTCTTGGGCACAATCGAGTCCTCGCCGTCGTTCAGGGCATGCGTCTTGTGGGTCGACTGGCCGGGCTCCTGGCCGGTGGGGTGGACCTTTTGACATAAATGTTAGCAAGCACGTCTAGAACTTGGGTGTCGGATCGGAAGACCAACAGAGTCGGGAAGGGCCTCCTCGAGGCCCTTGGGAGCTTTCTCCTGGACCTTGCCGGGAACAGCAGAGTTGCCTGCGCCGCCGGTTGCGTGGGAGCGATCCATGTTGCTTGAGTACGGCCTGACGGTGGTTGTTGAGTATGTCTGGGTGTTGTAGAGTGCTTTCGTGATGTTGGATGATCGGAAGGCAGTTGATCGAAGCATTTTACTGATTTAATTCTGCATTACAATGCGGGCTGTTTTCCTCCTTATATACTTGGGTTCCATGGCCTTTTCTGAGCAGCAGCGTGAGTTCTGATCGACTCGTCATGGCTTTCTCTTCTGGAGTCGCTATCGTCATCAACGGATTTTCTCAACACCCCGAAGTTGCGTCATGTATTCCATACCAGAATCGCAGCTGTAGGTTAGTAGGTAAGCTAGAGATACGATTTCTAAATCACCACTTTGCATCATCAAGCGGCAACGAGGGCGCAGCAATAACCGGCGGACGATGCTGGGGGTTCGGTCTAAGAGTTAATGAAGATCCGATCTATGTGTAGGAGTCCTCCCCGCACGGATCGGATCGGTTCTCGGGCCGGATCGGTGCTCTCTCAATGGACGAATGCGCTGATCGGTACCTGGGCTTTGGGAACATGTTTTGTCGGATGTTAATGGTTGAGCGGGTGTCGTTGACGTCACCCAGCGGCATTGTCTGATTCTGACCCACTTGGCCAAGAAACACCAAGTCGCGAGGTCTTGCACACACAAACTCCACCATTTGAACCACTCTATCACAGGAATTTGCAGAACGGCTCCCTTCATATCATGGTGTGATGGTCAAGTACATGTCCGGCAGTGGGCGTGATCTGTCTTTCCAGTGTTTTTATTCAAGCTTCAGGACAATCTTGATGGCACGCCTTCCGGAGCAGTGAGAGCATGATAAAGCCATGAATCAGGTAGCAGCATAGGTGAATGGTAGTTGGTTATGGCGACGAAGTGATAACAATTACATATTATTTACAAATTAGTCAAGCTTTCTCTATATTTACAGATGATCATTATCCCTCGCCTCCCCCCCAGAGTAGGGCAGCACGTGTCGCGTTCTTAAACACCTCGCGGACACCCTCGTTGGTCTTGGCCGAGCACGGGACCGCAGATAATATCTTGCCTCGGGCAGTAGCTCCCCACCGCAGCAGACTTCCGGTTCTTTGACTGGCTGGCTTCGATGGAATGTTTTGATGTCCGATGATTCAAGACCAAGCAAGATATCCAAACAGAATACACAAAAGAATACAAGAAAAGAACCAAAAAATGTACCAAGAAGGGAGCCAATGGTATTCGTGGCGCTTGACAACGGGGTTATCTGCCAGCTCCAAACTGACCAACCGGGCATGCGGCCGGCCGAGGAGCCATCCGATGGTGGGGATCGTGGTTATGATCCGGAAGGATCAAGTGGTTGTAGATGCGAGTGTGAAGACAACCTGTCAAGCAAGATGTCGTCCAGCTATGATGATGCGGGTGTAAAGAGCCTCTCGCTCCTGATAGCTGGAGGACATCTTGCTTGACAGGTTGTCGTTCTCTGTGTGAGCTATGGTGTTGTGCACTGCTCCTGTAAAAGGTTGAGCCCAGTTGGTTTCGCACCAACTACAGTACATATTTGTCTGACAAGGCAACATCTGGTTGAAACGCAGAAGAGCGAGGCCGAAAGCATTGCGATCCCATGGTCTTGCAGCTTACACAGGGAGTGCCTGCACCTGTGGCCTAGGTACCTAGGGTACAATTGGAAGACCCCATCTATGCTGACCAGCAAGCCAGGTAAAACTCGTCTCTGCTCAGGCACGGGCGGTGAGGGGGTGTTCGACCGGATCTCACTCTCGACCCTGCGGACAAAGTCGGTGAGATGGTGAAAATACTGTTTTGAGCGTTTTGCCGATGGCCTAGACTTGGCCTGGCCTTGAGCGGAGAGGTCGCCTTTGTCGCAGAAACCTGGTTGGGGCGCTGCACTGTATCGAGTCTGGTGTGCCGTGGGGAATTCTTCGTACTCGGCGCACGCGTGCGGCGGATAGCTGGTGCGTTCTTCCTGGGGTCCAGTCGAGGCTGAGGGCAAGCAAGCAATGGGCTTATACCTCTGCCGGTTTGCCTGCGTCTACCGGTGGTTGGTAAGGCTTGACGACTGGCTTGACGACTGGCTGACAGAGATGCCCCCTGTCATGCTGGGCTGATTCCGCTCATGTGGTCACGCTCGATATCGAGTGTGATGCTGCCGAGACATGTGTGTCCATGGTGATGATTGGGTGCCTGCCGACTGGGTGGTGGCAACGGCATGCTGCGACCCGCATCCGAGACTCGCTCAACCGGCCTTAAAGTCACGGGAGCAGCTGAAGGAAACTCGTCGTCATCATAGTCGATTTCGTCTTCCACAACCTTCTCATTTGTCTTCGAGGCTTGTATCTCGGTGCAACGTCAGCCAAAAGGTCCCAGTCTGTTTCGAACTTCGAGGTCTGGGAGCAGCCAAGCTAGTGCTAAAGCTCTCCATCTTGCCTGTAGAGAATAGATTGACCACGGGGCGAATCTATTTACGCTGCATGTTTGAGCTGTAAATACCCCGGGTGCCTCCAACGCTTTCTCGGTCAACGCTGCGGACTCTGGGTTGCCAGTGCAAAGTTGCCGATACTCGTCTTGAAATCGGTCAACCAATCACCCAGTGCACGCCGCAATGAGGGTTTATAAGTGTCCTCCTGGGTCACCGAGGTCTTCTCGCTGAAGAATGGGACCTTGGTGGGACCAGCGAAGGTTGGGCGTGCGGGAGCACGAACAGCAATTGATGACAATGGTGATTCTGACGGTCCCGTTTCCGATGAGGCTGGCGGTAGCGGTTGACTAGCTCGTCGGGGACCGCGAATTGGGCTGGCCCGAAGGCATCGAAAGTGTCGGTCGGTGAGTGAGTGGTTGTGCGTCCACCACCCCGTCTCTGTTGACGTAACGTAGGCTGGTAAGACTCGACGTTTGTTGACGGAGATAGTCGGAAGAGTCGTATGGTCGACCCTGGAAATCTCCCTGCCTCCCTGCTCGACCTGCGGCATCGCATCCTGGACGTCCCGGGCGATTCGGGGAGGCTTGTCCTTCAGGAAGTCGCCTTTCTTCCTTGGAGGTGTTGAGTGATGGCCACCACTGCCACCAACAGCAATTGAAGTGCTGGGTGATGGCCGTCAATGTCGCCAACAGCGGGCCAACGGTCCACCCGTCGCCGTCGTCGTCGGAGGCCGGTAGCGGTGGGGAGGAGAGCGCCACCAGGCGACATATTCTTGCTGTTTGGCTGCGGGAGACGCTGTCAGCTGGCGTTCACTTGGTAGCGTATGCTATGCAGTATTCTCTGGAGAGAATGTTCATGTTGGGCTGCTTACCCACAAAAAGAATGCTGACGAAAAGAGTGTGGACGGAGAGAGTGCGGACGCAACGGATGTCAATCAGGTAGCCGGCATACCCATAGAGAATGGCTGTCATTGTTGGCTCCTCTCGCCATAACCTCAAGTGACCAGCGGCGGTGGGCAATCATGGTGACAGTATGGATAAGGGACAATTCTGGGTTTTGTGCATTTGTTGTTTTGAGGAAGATTGTGTGTGGGTGCGCCCTGGATGGAGCCTTGGAAGGACATGGAAGTGTGGGAGGTATGATATGAGATGGCAGGAGCAGTTCAACCCTTGCTCGTGCAGGGTAAACTGGCTGAAGGAGAGGAGGCTCTTTCCTCGGTGTGCTTTAGGGAACCTGGTGACCGGTCAGGGGGGAAAGGGGGAGGGGCAGAGATGAAAGTGAGCATATCAAGTCCCGGTCCAGTCCAGTGCCATTCATCTGGGCGGCCAGTCCACGGCAGACCGATCCCCCAGGGAACAACTGCCAGGCCTTCCACGCAGGTGCTCGTCCCTCCCAGGGTCCAAGGCATGCTGGAGGGAGTGCTGGAGGGGTCTCCAGGTGGTATATATAGAAGGTCCGCAACCTACCCTTTCAGCCTTCGGGCATTTGGTTAATGTAGGTTGCACATCACTCCTAAAAACTAAATGTCCATGAAACTAATAAAATCCATTTCCAGTTGAAACGATACAGAGAAGATTAGCATGGCCCCTGCACTAAGGATGACATGCAAAATCAAAGAGAGTAAACAATTTTATCTTTTGCTGGGTTTGATTTTCATGTAGTTCTCTTCCTTTTCTGCCTTCCTGCCTTTCAACCGCGGTGCACCTTCTTTCTTTTGATTTCAAGTGTGAATCGAAAGCATGACTCCTTCCCTATCTTTCCACAGGGCCCGTGCCTTGCCCAATCTTGTCCTCCCAGCCGCGGGACCAAGACTTCCCAAACACATCCAGACTGCCTTGATCTTTTCCCATCCCGCTTCTTCTGAACAGGGCAACCGTTTTCAAGCACCATCATCCAGCCTCGCTCCTTCATCGACAACTGAAAACCCATCTGTACAACCAACCAAAACTCCAGACACCCTCAGCCTCAGAAAAAGCCCGTGTCAACCAGCGTGTAGGTTGGCACTCACCGGAACATTATGGAGCAGTATTAACCTGGCATTAAAAAAACAGCAGACGGATCGTGGTCGTGGACGCACGCGCGCGACAAAAACCGTGCAGCCTCGCCGCCTCATCCTCATCCTGAGCCGGCTAGTCCGAGCACTCCTCCCATATCAACCTCAACCACAATACCGCAGAGAGCTCCCAACACCGCCAGCTGCAACCATGGCAACCATGGACCTCTGGACCTTGTTGGTCCTTCTCATCGCCCTCGTGATGGCAAAGGTGATGATCGAGATCATCCTCGACGACCTCCAACTCCTCTTCGGAATAATTTTGGGGCATTAGGAACCAGGGGCATGGGCATCAAGGAGTTGGCTGGCACGCACAATAATACTGGAGGTTATGATGTAGAAAGAAAGGGCAAGACATTTATTTTGGTATGACACAAGGCCTATAATACTATCCAAGTTGCCCTGCTCTCCATTTATTCAGGGGTATCGATGACATTCCACAATGCCAGCCATCCAAAAAAAATAAAATAAAAAGAAATCCTAAGAATCTGTAGCCAAGATCAGTGGCTCGCCGGCCCCCTCCACAATTTCAACATATTCACGGTACCATTTTCTCCCAGAACTAGCAGGTCCTTCTGACAGATGTGCTGCGGAAGCAAACCAGTTCATTACTACCCACAGAGCATCTTTAGCTTTAATTCGCGCTTCTCAGCTATTCCACCAACAGCCCAGCCCAGCTCAACAATCTCTGCTCGCAAAATGAGGACAAACTATCTGCGGGAAAAGAAGGGGGCTTGTTCCGGCGGTAGCCCCACCGCCCTGTCAGATCTGGATGCCTTCGACTGATATGGACTGCCATTCTGAACAAGAACAAAAACAATTCGGAAACACGAGCCCGGTTCTTCACTCCTCCCGACTCATGAGCTTTTGGTTATAAGATGTTGATGTTATGCTCCGGTCGATTGCTAGCAGGTTGTTCCTGACTAGACTTGACGAGGGGATAGATGCTCGCAGGCTCTTCCTGACGATGACGAGGCTTGTTGAAAAAATGGATCTTCCTCAAGAAATATGGAGAGGAGATAGGCGCTCGCAGGTTCTTCTACCACCAAGATCTGCACTAGAGGCCGTTTGACGCGGGCTCACGCCCTAGGCTTCGTCCCTGACCTTCACGGCTGGTTGTAAATTGTCGAGTGAATGTAGGAGTACTGTGGCGACCTCTGGGCTGTGACCATGACGATGTGAACGTGATACTGGTGAGCGATGTACAGGGGACTGTTGTGTAAGTGGGCTTATTTTGCCCAAGATGAAAAGTCGAGATTGATGGAACCTAATGAATCGCCCGAATCTGTCTCCCAAGCGGGACGCGGGCCTCAGCACTCACGCTCGTTGGAGAGAAGGGAGGGCATGGTGTATATCATTGTTCCCGGGGGCAGGCAGCAATGCTTTTGCTGACTACCCCCACCGGAGACGTGGTGGTCGGTGTTCACAATACGGTTGATCCATATCATGCAGAGCAATGATGTAGGGAGGGTTAGAGGGTAGTTGATTAAGCCAAAGTGATGATCACTCGACTATGATGATCGCGAGCAAAATTTTGCCAGTGGCTTCGTGTTGTTGTCGCCTATCCATCTGAAGTATATTGTTTCCAACCAGAATCCGCAGCAGATGTGTCATCGACAGGCCCCGTGCGCTCCCAGTACGCCTGGTCGTCCTCATCCTTCTCCAGTCTCTGTCTATCTTCAACCTCTTCCTTCAAACGCTCGATATTTGCCTCAAGGGTTGTTGCCTTGGCCATGATCTCGGATTCGATCTGTCTTGTTGGACCGTAGGCCCGCATGACACGTAGAACGTGCTTCGGCGTGCGCTCAAAAACATAGTCTGCTGGCAGCTGACGGTTGATTTTGGCCAGCCTTTGCTGGCCCTCCCGCCTTGCCATGTTCTCGAGGGTCTCGAGTTGGTGGACTTGGAGGGCGTTCCGGACTGCAAGTTCGAAGAACTGGGAAAAATTCGGCATCACCCTGTCCTCATCCACCCAATTCCTCAGGACGTGTTGGTATGAATGTGCAGTTCTGGCGATCTGTTCCAGTAGGGCCCTCTTGTCAAATATTCCAATAACATCTTTGGCACGGGTGTCAAGTTCGTCGCGAACTTGGCGAACTCCCAGAGCCCTTTGCTCGTCCCCGAGGACAACCAGGTACTCCTGAGCGATCATAAACAGACTGTCCATGTAAGCAGGCGACCTCAAAACCATCGGGTCCGGGTGTGCTGCCGCATTCCTGACTAGACGCATGTATGACAGGGCATCCCTGAACTCGGCCTTTGTGCAGCCGCTTTGGCTCAGGATGTCGTCCGATTTGTTAACCGGGTCGTTCTTTGGGCCGCCATTCTGGTTTCGCCATAAAGTCACCTCGTCGGTGCCAAACTTGATCAACTGCCACTGGTCCCTGAACCCTCGCTGGGCGAGGGTCGGCCAGTGTTGCTGGGCCGCCACAAGAGTCGACTGCTGCACTAGTCCGATCACGTATCGCAGCCTGCTCAGACTCGAAATTTGGTTTCCGGAAACGTAGTCCGTTTCAAGAAGAAACACGTCCGACTCGACTGTTCCGGGCGTGGTGCACTTCAGACTGTCGTACAGTCCGGTACGAAAGGTGATGGAGGTCTTGTCCTTGTTCTGTTACTGGCTATTAGCTACTGAGAACAACGAGAAGAAATGTTTGATCATCAAAACTCACGTAGTGGAGGAGGAGTTTGGAGAATGCCGGTTTCTGGTCCTGACAGACCGCGGCGTATGTCTCATCGGAAGACATGCATCTCCAATCTCGGGACTCGACAGGCACTTCTGACGCCGAGGCTGGCGCTGGTGGTGGGCTTGCAGCCAGCTGCTTGTGATAAGCGTCTCGCTCCCAGCTGTTGTCTTCCTCTGGCGGCGGGCCGGGGGACCACTCAACCGTATCATCGGGGTTGGACGTGCCATCCTCCTCCTCGTCGTCGTCGTCGTCGTCGTCCTCGTCGTCGTCGTCGTCCTCCTCCTCATCTTGGTTTTCAACCCCGTCCCCCTCGTTTTCGGGACCATTGTGGTCACCGTCAAAACTGCCATCGTCATCGATAACGGGGCCTTCAGAACCACCGTTGTCATCTGCAATGTTCCATGTCAGAGTCACTGGTGTCACCGGGAACAGGCCATCAATGGATTGATACTTACATGAGCCTTCGACGTCTTGACCAGCTGAGTTGGCTGTAACTGACTCATCACTTTCGGTCGAGCGTGTTTCAACGTCTGCTACGTCGTCGCAACCCGACTGTTCTTCACCAGCTTCCGATTGCTGTGACTGCTGTAATTGCTCCGGTGTGGGATAAACAATCTGCTTCTTAACGGCAACCTGGCGATCAAGAGCGATCTCGATATCGACAGCACCCTGCCTGTCATGAACAGAGATTTGGGGAGATCGATCATCGGCCTGGCCATCAAACCGGATCTTGATGTCGACAGTCTGGGTGAACGCGTCGGCGTACGGCATGATGAGACAGAAAAACAATAACAAATCAGAGGTTAAGAACAATAAGTGGCAAAGGACAATACCCAAGAAAAGATAACAAGGTTTAGGCGAAGGACAGGTGAAGAGGGTCAAAACTTGAAGATACCAGGCCGTGAAACTCGCGAGAGGGAGGGGAATAAAGATCGACAGCTCTAGTGTCTTGCTAGCAAGCGAAAAGAAGATTGATAGGGTTGGTCCAGGGGATCTTTGCAAGTCGAGGGCTTGAAGGCGATGGGGTGATGCGGGTAGGATAGCGATGTTGTCCATAGACAAAAGATACAGTCGAGCTCTTGATGGATAGAGATGTTGTTCGTAGAACAGTGGAAGAATGGTGGAGTTCTTGAGGGATAGCGATGCTGTTCGTAAAACACTGGGAGAACAGCCGAGGTCTTGATGCAGGGAATGTGCAAGATATGAACTGTCGAGGTCTTGTTGCAAGGCGGTGAATGATCCAAGATATGGTTGCCGAGGAACTGTGATAAAGAACAAAGAGAGGAACGAGGGGACAACATTGGAAGTCCAATTATATACCAGGCAGGTGAATGCTTCTAATCACCTCTGCTCTGGACACATCAGAAAAACGGCTCATTAGAGACTGTCGTATAGTCTTTTCATAGACTAACCTTTGCTAAATGATGACTGAGCCTACCATTTGTGGGGAACTTCAGACGTTACTAAGTTAAGACGGCACTAACTTGAGACGTTACTAACTTCGGACGTTAACTAAAGTTTAACCTAGTTCGCGATCCTGTAAAGCCCAAGTCTACGGCCAATCATACCTACGCATTCCGTGAACGGGAGGGATTGCGCGCCCTCAACCGGATTCGATAGAAATATCCGACTATCTGATGGTTTTATATACCTCTGTCGGATCCAGTGTTGGGATTTAATACATACGAGCCTGGAAAGCATCGTGGGTCTGAAGCTGATGACCACAATAAAAAATAAACCTTTAACCGGTCAATAACTCTATTGTTGACCCATTCCCCGAACTTTGATACTTGGGTGGGACCGGGAGCGTCATTGCTGATGCATTTGTCCCACGGCGGTGGCAAAGAGGATGTCCATGCAAATCCCCGCGGACAACCGAAGGACAGCAAAAGACTATGTATAGTTCGTCAGATGGATTCCCAAAGGCAAAGGAACGAGAGAATTGGGCTCCCTCAACTCGATTGGAAGATAAACTTCAACGAGCTGAAGGCCACACTCGAGTCGTGCCTCTGTTGGACCAAACTTTGACGAGCCGACTCAGGAATATCGTCAAACAACCAGCCACAAAGCCAAAACAGTACAGAAAAAGTCTAGAATAGACATCTTCATGGACTTTTGGCTGATGGATATAGATATACCCGACTGTGGCAAAACATGGGTTTAGCTGTTTTCTTTGTTTGGCTTCGGAATAGGGGTAGGAGTGGGGCTCCCGATTGCCAAGTGCTGTCCTCGGGAACAATGGGGTCCGACAAAGAAAGAATTCTCGTTGTGTGACTGAGAAAGCCCTAGGTCTTCGGGTTAGTTTGAAACAGATGACTGGAGGTTGTAGACTGGATGGTGAAGGAGGGGAAAAACCTGCCAATATGGGGGTTCCAAACGGGGACTCTTGTACATCTTTTCCAGCTCTGTCACAATCCATTAGAGGCTTCATAGACCACCTGTTCACCCCTTCAATTACCGTTTGATTGCGCTGTTGTCAATTTCGGGGTCGTCAACTGACTCGACTCCAACGTCGCCACTGAGCCGCGGATTACTGGCGTTGTGTTTATGTGGATTTTAGAGTCTGACTACTCAGCTAAAAGTGCCAGCTGACTGGAAGTCGGTCACTCCAGTTAACGAGCGTCTAGACGGTTGACTCACCCAGAAATCGGAGTGCGATGTCCATAACATGGGACCGAAGCCATTGATCGTAAAAGCCACTGGCGTCGTGAGACTCCGCGCGGTGCCCCTCCCGTTCGCTCCACAAGACAAACGCGCTCCGTAAACAGAGCGTACTGTCATTGAGCTTCCCTGTGGGGCAGTACACCACTGCTCGCGGACCGTTCAGCACCATCACTTACACCACTCAAATTCACCAATTGCACTTACCACCTCAGAATCAAATTTTGGTTGCCATCACCACATCCTTTTCGCAAAAACGGGCGAGCACATCAACAAAACCCCCACCACGGCAATATCCAATAACAGCGACGGAAAAGATTGCTTGCGAAGAGTGAGCTGTGCCACCCGTTTGGTTCTTGCCTGCTGTCTTTTCGCCATCCATATCACTTCCTTCCGGTAGGTAAGATAGCTCTCCCGTAGACCTTTTCTGCTTCTCCCTCGTCACTCAGAATTCCATCACAACCATCTGGGCCCGCTGCATGTCCTATGTATCTGAAACTAACTGAGCCGTAAACACCGTATTTATAGCCATGTTTGCCAATAAGCACTGGTCTCAGACTCTCGGTGGTTCAAAATGGGGTTATTTCTATCGTCAACGACGAGCACCAAGCTGAATATCGTTGACGGAAGTTTCGACACGATCTCCATCTAGGAGAACAAGAAGCCCATGCTGTTCATGACTACAAACAGGGACCTTTGGGCTACCAGTGTTAACAGGTGTATGGCCGTAACATACATCCGCTTGTGGCGGCCGTAAAAGCACTGCTGGAAAAGTAGCAATCGGCCTCACGTCCAAGGAGCGAGCAGTTGTGGCAAAGGCGCCCCCCGAGTTGATGATACTGTTGTTGTGTTCTTCTGCGCTGTTGTGATCGACAAAACGCATAAGATCAAAAGGAAAGACACACAATTTGGCGCTTGTTCGCGACATCAACGTGATGGTCGTTATTTTGCATTACCGCATTGTCGGGAACGCACCTAACAAAGGGAATCGCTGACATATCTACCTAATATTATCAAGCACCCGACAAGACCGAAGATGAATGCGAAGCAAATCCACGCGTACAAGAGCTCTACCAAATCCGATGGCGGTGGCAAGAGCACTACTGGAAAAGGAGCAATCGACCTCACGCCCAAGCGTGGTCGGAGTGATAGTTAAGAACTTAAAGATGGAATCCGAAGTGCCCGAATGATATTTGTGAGAATACAGGACTTGGTCAAAATGGGTATTGAGAAGCGAAACGACAGCGGGTGAGGGAGGAATATTGTGGATATTCCACATACTCCCCACACGGAAGTGTTGCTCGAGGATTCCTCAACGTCAGGTCTTCCATCTGCTGCTGGCTCTAGCCTCGCACTCTCGATTTTCTTCTGACCTGGTAGGCATTGTGTTGTGTTTGTACTATGTGAGACTGGCAGATGTTTGAGGACGTCAGCAAATGCTGAAGGATGTTTTAGCAAGCATTTCAAATTCTAGCAACGCGTTCGAATACCCTACCCAACCGAACTGTTACAGCACCTGACGAAACAAACCTCGTTAATGCTCTGCTTTTCTCTGTCCGCCTGTGACTTGTCATGTGCTTCCCTGGCCTCCAAGTTCTCGCCCGAGTCTTCTTAGTCTCCCTATTCTAGACGAGTTGACACTTGCTCCCCGCCCCGTGCATTGGCATTTACTATAGAATTGGAAGTCGACCAAAATCAAATGAAATGGGGTGTTTAAATCTGCTGTAGAATCGTCAAAAGATACGATATTGGAGAGCCAAGAAGGCGCCCAGCGCAAACGAAAGGCCGGCGATTACTGCTGAGACTCAGTGGGTCCCTAAACACAGCTTGGAGGGCTACAGTGGGCTGCAGTTTGCTTTACTTTCCTTACCCTTTTGCCCATACCTCGTGCAGGAGAACACATACAAACAGCTTCGAGACCAGACTTCATGACATGAAGACGTATCCGTATTGTTACATGGGTGTCTGTCAAAAGACAATAGCAGGGTAGATGTCCATCCTGGCCTGGAGTGTGATGCGCACTTCGACAGTCGAGCTTCAATCTGATCGTATTGTCCCCCATCACTCGACCGCTTGCTTTCCACTCTTGCGCTGTACTCCTCGTAGCACAGGCCACTGAGCCAGGGAGTACTTATTTCTTCGAAGATCGGAAATTTTATTTCTCTTTCTACTTTCTTGCATCGTCAGTCGTGCAAGCCTTCACCGTCTCGTCATTGTTTTTCTCGGTTCTCGAAAGCAGTCTTCGCCTCCAACACACACATCGCCATCGTAAGTAACATCGCCACCACATGGTACACATTTTCTACTCCTCCACTACATCTTTGGCTGGGGCTTTCTTTCCTTTTGTCATACGCCATGCTGCCGAGGACAGCATGGATCAGTTCAGGTGCCGGGAAGTGTCTCAAGATTAGCGGTCAGAGGTTTTTCGGTTGATACGATGGCAGAGTCATTACGGGCCTAGGGCCATATATGGCCTCACTATAGGGCTATTTTCCGGGGTTCCGAAACCTTGACGGTTGGGTTAAGGTGCATATAGCGAGCGATAATTGTTATGCGTATACCTATGATTTCTAATGCGATGTCGTTGATAAGTGAATGTGTATCATGTTAATGCACGTACCCGTCCGTGGGTTGGTGGTGACTGGAGGAAGGGTGGGATGGAATCTGCTATTAGGGGCACCACTCGCGGGCCGTCCACACGAGGCGACGGCCGGCTGCAGCCCAAGGCATGCCCCCAGTTTCGCGCGCTACGATAAGCACATTCAGGCTCGCCACAATTCTCCGCCAGGCCACAACTAGCACGACCAAACCTAGCCTAAGCCCCAGAGATTGACGTCCAAACGAATTCACCGAATCGATGGACAAACACGCGGAGGGGCAGACACAGATGCAGAAGCTCATGTTTCAACCACTGCAAGCACTACACCACGGGCGGTACGTGTACGGCTGCAAGATGTTTGCTGAACTTCACTCTTCGAAGTCCCTCGACAGATCAAGCCCATTTGAACCTCAGTGGCATCTACAATACCTCGGACATTTGCCTGTCCTCCCTCCCATTCTCTTCTCATACCGACATGTGCGCCGGCTGTTCAGCGAAGAGTCTCCCTTCTTGTCGAGGACGACCCACTTTGCACGGTGTTCTGACATGAAGAGCACCGAGACGGACCGCTCCGGGCAGATATCTCCATGGGCTGCGATGTCTCGGAACGTCATCCAGGACAAGCGTGCAAGACAGCCTCACAACGTCGCCGACCACTCGCCCATCCCGGTGCTCGTGTACAACTTCCCCGGCGCCGCGAACGGCGTCGACCTGGACTCGGACATCCTCCTCAGGATCATCGCGCACCCGCGTGTCGTCGGCGTCAAGCTCACCTGCGGCAATACCGGCAAGTTGGCACGCGGTGTCGGGGGAGCGCCCCTTGGCGTTACGTGTACGACTGCAAGATGCGCTTTGTCCGCGATCCAGCTGTCCGAGCAGCCTGAACGGATGTGGGAAAGAGTACAGATCCCAATTTTTTCATCTAATCGTTACGTCCAAGGAGCCGCTCTGGGCCAACTTCACCAACTACCTGCGCAGCCTCTCCAGATTCTGTGTCCTCCATTCCGCCTTCAACAATCAAGATCACGGCTCTTACCGGCCTGGCTTCCGAACGCCAGTCGACCGAGGCTCCCCAACATAGGAGGTCGTTTCGGCCAGCCATTGTCGCGCGTGAACTCGCGGCCTCTCCGTCGATCATTGATAAAGGCAAAACAGCGAGGTACTCTCCAAGGTGTAACCCAGCCTACAGCCCTACACACCGCATACAGAATCCTCCTACTAATACCAAAGGCCTTGACTTTTGCCGGGGCGGGCTTACTGTCGCGACTCCTTGAAGCTGGTGTGGTGCTGGATTCGGTCAGTAAACACTCTCTCTTCCGCTCTCGGAGGAGTATAGCTCACCACTTCAAAGACATTGGTAAACTTCAGGATCTCCCCAAACTTGTCCGCGATGCCAGCCTGTCCAGCCGCATTCTTCTCGACGCTCTCCCAACCCGAAAACGCCCCAAAGACCTTGGCGCCGTTCACCTCCTCGAGTCCCCAGCCATGCGCACCGGCGACGAAGCCATCGGGCGGGTTCTGGCGCAGATGCGACACAATCGCTTCCCACGCTGCCTCGAATGCCGCCCTGTCGACGCCGGCGGGCAGGAAGATGCTGGTCACCTGAACAACCGGCGCGACGACGACGGTGTCGAAAGGCTTGTGCAGCGTAAACGCGTTGTGGTACGGCTTGACCGCCGGGTCGGAGGTGTCGATGAGCTCTTGCATGAGCTTGCCTGCCTCTGCGCGGATGGACGAGCCTTGCGCCTGCTTGTAGGCTTCTTCCGATGCCCAGACTGTGAACAAAGCGATTGTGTCAGCACAGGTCGCAAGGAACAAGAGTTGAAGCTACACGAAAGACATCACATACCGCTGACAAACTCGGCCGACTGTGGTCTCTCGATGGTTGCTCCATGCCACGAGCCGTCAAGACCTGGCTGCGCCCGGAGATCTGGCCCGATCTTCTTCAGGGCTGCCGCGGCATCGCTGTCTTTCGAATCCGGCTTCAGCGGGAGCCAAGCGACTTCTGTGATTTGTGACATGTCGTAGAGGTGTGTAATTGAGATCTCCCTCTTAACTCAAATTGCTCGCACAAATAAGCTGATGGGAAAAGAAAGGGCAGGTCCAGACAACTTATACCCCCTTGGTTCTTACTTCCTCCGTACAGCCCAGCCGAGGCTAGAAGCCGCGATAGTTTCGGATAAACAAGAGCCATCTTACCCTACCTCCCAAATTCGAAGATTCCCATATTTAGAACACGATCTTGGCCGTTGATGGCGTTCATTGGCGCATCTTACAAGGCTGATGAATGGGCAATATCGTGCATGGAAAGGGCCAACCTCGACTATTATGCCACTGGCCCGTCCCGAACTCCCGATTCGTGCCCCCTTTTCCCCAATTCCCGGATTGGGCACCCGGAACGACGACCCAACCAACCAACCAACCCGGATATGCAGGCCAACCAACAAGCAAGATACATTCTAGAAGACAGATCTCGACTAGTCTTGTCATTTCCGTTTCCCAGTGTTGTTTCTGGGAGGGGCTTCGCGGCCGCATGGGACTCCAAAGGGAACCAAAAAATACGGTCAGACGAATGACATCCCGCCCTCACCGCCTGATGGCCGACTCCGAAAAGCATCCTATTGCTTACACAACAGTTAAGAGCAGACTCTGGAATATTTTGCCCAAGTTCACACGGGATTATGACTGACAGGCTCGCCGGAAACTACGTTGATGAACAGTAGTAGGTCTTAGAGAAGACTCACCCTGCTGGCTCGATCACTTTTAGTGACATCATCTCCTAAGCCACTGGACCAACCACTTGCCTGCATGTTTGTCGCCACGATGACTAGCCAACACAACTCTCAGTGGTCTTGCGAAACATAAGGCTCTTGTGATACACGACGTGAACTAGAAACGGACTTGGCGTCATGATGCTTCTTTCAACCACGCACGCGCGTGCGACGTGTCAGACTATTGTCGACTGGGGCGCCTTCCGCCACGAGGCAGCATCTCCTATTTGCGCCTAAAGGTGCACATCCCACCTGCAGGTCGTTGCATACACACTGCGTTATACTTGAGGTAGTCAGGCGAGAGACAGGCAAAACGACAAGGAATAAAGTACAATTTTGTTGTCGGGCCCGAACAAGTGATCCCGGTTCCAGGGCGCCTCACTTCCGGAGCGGACACCCGAGCCGCGCGTTCGGAGAATAAACTCCTGGTCATGCAATTATGGCGATGCGCACTCGAGCAGACGAACATCGGCTTGCACGGGCGAGCGAAAGGCAGATGCTGTGTTATGTAAGTCATACTCTGCTGCATGTGATAAGCATCTTCGAGCAGCACACAACCTATAGGAGCCAAGCTTTTTATCCCGGATTTTTACCAGGCGTATGCGTCTCGGTAAGGGGATACTTTTGCTAATGTATTTACCGCGGCAGTGTTTTTCGATTTGGCCGGTAGAATAGAGACACGCCAGCCAGACCATTGATCCTTCATTTATTTAGATAGGGATTCTAGTGACCACGTCTCCTTCCGATTTGATGTCTGGAATGAGACTCGATCTCCCCACTGCCTTTCGCTGCTTTTCTTGCAAGTGCCGACATGGAGATGGGTGAGTGCCTGGACGAATGGACGTTGTAAAACCTCAGACTATACCGATGAGCGTGTAACCGGGGAAAGGGGCAAGTAATGGATGGGGGGTGTATCAGATTGGAGATAAGAGATGTCCAAACGTTTCCCTCTTAAGGGGAGTGGGCTTGGCTTTTTTTTTCTCTCTTTCTGACGTCTGGCACCAGGCTACTCCTGGTGTAATCTCCAATAGCCACCATCGCTGCTGCTGTTGCCACTGCCAACATGCGGACGATATGGAGTGCTGTCTTGGTGTTGTCGCCCCTCCTTGTTGGAGTGAGCGCGGCGCCAGCAGACGCCCCGGCTGCGTCGGGATGGGCGTCCAAGATCAAAGTGTACGCTGTCTCAACTTTCATGTTTGCTATTGATGCTGGATTTGGCTAACATGATATCTTTCATTTAGTATTCGCAATGCCGAATACCCTCTCGACGTCGTCGACAAGCTCGAGGAGGACATGTTCCCCAAAGTTGAAGCCTTTCTCAACAAGAAGATTGCTGCAGGCAAGAACAATGGCTGCACGCTCGAGAACGCCGCGGTCAGGAGGGAGTGGTCAGTCTTCTCGTAATATGCGTGTGGCTCCGTTGGTCTGTAACTAAGCCCCTCACACATAACAGGAGCGACATGAGCATTCCCGACAGAGAGGAATACGTCCGCGCCGTGACGTGTCTGATGAAGCTACCCGCCAAGGCCGACAAGAACAAGTTTCCTGGCGCCATCAGCCGGTTCGATGACTTCGTCGCGTACCACATGACGCACGCGGGCGTGCTGCATGACAACCTCCATTTGTTTGCTGCGCACAAGTATTTTCTCTATGCTTACGAGCAAGCTCTTCGCAACGAGTGCAATTATACAGGCTACCAGCCGGTATGCTGAGTCGTGTCCACTGTTTGGTGTGTCCAGTCATGGCTCATAGTGGCTGCTAGTACATGAACTACGACCGGTACGCCAATGACCCGATCAACTCGCCCATGTTCAACGGCAACTCATCCAGCATGGGCGGCAACGGCGAGCACGACCCAACTTACAGGGGGATCACGCAGAATGGTCGCAACCCCAACTTGATCAAATCCGGCGGGGGTGGCGGTTGCGTCAAGTCTGGCCCCTTTTCAGAGTATGTTCACTCACTGCCGTATCCTACCCCTTTCGCGATACTTAGTTACTAACGTTATGATGGCAAAAACAGCATGGTCGTCAGCCTCGGCCCCATGACCAAGATGGTGGCAAATATCCCATCAAACCGGCGATCCGACGGTCTCGGGTCGAACCCGCGCTGCCTGCGCCGCGACATCAACCGCAACGCGGCCATGGGCGCCACGGCCGACCGCGCCTACAAGCTGATCAACGGCAACAAGGGGATCGACGGGTTCTACAACGAGTTGCTGGGACAGCCACCTCCCAAGAATGATCCATATCCTTGGGGTGTAAGTTGTCTCTCTCTCCTCCTGCCTTTGCTATACATTTTGAACGGGGGACGGATACTGACACCTGTGTAATAAAGATCCACACAGCAGGCCATTATATTCATGCCGTCGACCCTGGCGGTGATCCAGCCACCTCTCCGGGCGATCCGGTCTTCTACTTCCACCACGGTGCGCTGGACCGGCTTTGGTGGATCTGGCAGATGCAGGACCCCGACGCCCGGCTCAACGCCGTGCCGCTGATTATGGCCGACATGCCTGGAATGAACCACGGAAAACGGCAGAAGAAACCGGTGGATCTGGACAAGGAGATGATGGATATTGATTGGATCGCACCGCCGATCAAGTTGCTTGAGGCGCATGATAATCTTGGCGGAAATGGTGGTGCTTTCTGTTATGTTTATGTCTAAATCCCGACTGATTTTTGATTTTGTTGTGGGTTCATCATGTGCTTGAATGAGGTGGCTTTTGTTGAATGGGATTGAAGGCGAAATGCCAGCAGCCTCCCACCTGTGGTCAAATAGGGGTAACACAACAGCGCGTTGATACGGCAACCACAAACGCCCCGTCATGAGGTACCTACGATCACGGCATTGCCGCTCTGTTTACGATCGATTTATTCATATAGCTTGAAGTCTACGAGATGATGACTGTATATGAACCTGACAAATTTGGGAGGAAATCTTTGGCATTTTCATTCTCGGGGACATGCTATTGGCCACCTCCCAGTCCGTCTTGGGTTACGGTAGGAGCGGGTAATTTGTAGATTAATCTACAATGCTTGAAGGCAAGTAATTATGCTAAAAGGGGTAGTTCGGTATTACGTGGAGATGGTTTAGTGCTGGAAAAGAAAAGAATCTAAGGATTCGACGCCCGCCCACATCCCGCAGAGTTTATCAGATTGACGTAGTTATACAAGATATACCAATGCAAAATTGCCTACCTTAGGTAATGTGGCTGTTCGAGATAGCATCTTATATTTAAAGGACAACGAATTTGCCAGGTACTTGTAATCACATCGAAGCTGGTATGAGGTGAACACCCACCACTTTGGGTTTCCAAGTCCATGTTTAGGGTAGATTTTTACCGAATGTTAATTATCGTACATTTCCTTCTGTCTTGGTACTTTGCCAGTGTGTTGTATCAACTACTTTCTCGCCATCCATTCAAGCCGTTTTTATTTCCCTTTTTGTCCTTCCAGAGTTCCTGTAAGTCTGCCCTCTCCATCTCACGGAACCGCGGTCAAGGCAACAATACCCCTAGTCAAACCCTCCGCCGTCGCCACGACAGTCACAAGACCACCGGCACCCGGCTTCGCACGCATGATAGCCAGCGCCTTACCACTGAACGCCTTGCGCGTCTTGGACGGGAACGCGACCATGTCATACGGATCCCCGTTATCAGTGGCCGCGATTTCACCCATATCGTAACCACCCACAACAGTCACAACAGTGAAAGTAATAGCGTTGCTCGCGTCCGGAACGACAAGTCCATCCTTGTCGACGACTTCGACGGTCAGGAACGAGAGGTCGTGTCCGTCTGCCTTGATCAGGCTGCGGTCTGCCGTCAAACGCAGCGCCGCCGGCGCGCCTGTGGTCAGAACGGTATCGTTCGCCCATTCCTTTCCGTCCTTGAAGGTGACGACGCGCAGCTCGCCTGGCTCGTAGCGGACGTCATCCCACCGGAACCTATAACTCGTAACATTGGAGGCTTTTTTGAGTGTGCCAAGTGTCTTACCATTGAGGAAAAGCTCGGCCTCGTCGGCAGCAGTAAACACATGCACAGGCGTCACCTCCCCTTTTCTGTCTGGCCAGTTCCAGTGCGGTAGGATATGGGCGGTCTTGAGGTCCGGCCGCCAGCGCGCCTGGTACAGATGGAATCGGTCCTTCTTGAAGCCGCATAGGTCAACAATGCCAAAGTACGAGCTGCGCGCGGAGTAGTACGGCGTCGGCTCGCCGAGGTAGTCCCACCCGGTCCAGACGAACTCGCCGGCCACGTACGGCTGGTTCTCGTCCTGCTTGGCAAAGACTTTGTCGGGCGAGGCGCCGAAGGGCGTGCTGTAGAGCTCGTACGCGCTCACCTGTCGGAGTTTAGGATCGCTGCCGCCAGCAGGAATCTGATCGGTCTGCGGCGCGCTGGACTCGTTCGTTACCGGAAAGAAATACGTCCCGCGCGTGCTGAGGGCCGCCGCGGTCTCGCTGCTCAGAAGAAGGGAGTTGGGAAACGCTTTGTGGAAGTCCGGATATAGTGGTGGTGTGTGGGTGCCTGTGAAACCGGAGTAGGCGGGTGTGTCGCGGATCCCTTCGCCCTGGTAGTTGAGGCTCATGATGTCGAAGGCTTCAGTAAAAGGCGTGTTGGGCTTGGCAACGTTCATCGACGCGGTGCTGCCGCGGTGTGAAGGGTCTTCCTCGTGCACGATGGCGCTCAGCCGCCGGCCGATGGAACCCCCGTTGGCGCCGTCCGTCTGCTCGCCCACCTCGTTGCCTGTGCTCCACGCGAAGATAGACGGGTGATTGCGGTCGCGGCGCATCATGGCGCGCAGGTCGGCCTCGGACCAGTCGTCGAAGATGAGGTGGAAATCGTTGGGGTTCTTCTGGTTCTGCCAGCAATCGAAGGCTTCGTTCATGACCAGGAAGCCCATCTCGTCGGCTAGGTCGAGCAGCTCGGGCGCAGGAGGGTTGTGCGACATGCGGATTGCGTTTGCCCCCAGCTCGCGGAGGACTTCGAGTTGGCGTTCTGCCGCGCGGTGGTTGAAGGCGGCGCCGAGAGCGCCGAGATCATGGTGCTGGTTGACGCCCTGGAGGTAGATCCGCTCGCCGTTAACAAGTAGGCCTCTTTCACCGGTGGCGTTGAGGGTGCGAATGCCGAACCGCGTCTCGTACGTATCGATAGTCTTGTTGCTGCTGGCGAGGATTAGTCGCGTTACTGCCACGTGTAAGTTTGGCGTCTGTGTTGGCGGTGGCCCCCAGAGCTTCGGCTTCTCGACTTTGGCAGACGTGTTGACTGTCTGCCTCTGACCAGGCAGAACGGAAACGAGCTTTGAGCCCAGGCTAGCCACCTTCATGCCTCGCATTCCGGCCTTGACGTCTGCCAACTCGTAGATATCGGTAGCTACCATGACTTCTCGGCTGCTATTGCCGCTATTCTCGACTTGAACCGATAGTTGAACAGTGGCCGCCTCAGCAGTCGCGCCCTCGGTGGTGACTAAAGTGCCCCATTGCGCGATGTGGGTATCGTCGACCTTCACCAACCACACATTGCGATAGAGACCACCGCCGGGATACCAGCGTGACGACTGAACTGGGTTGTCGAGTCGTATTGCCAGCTGATTGTCGCTACTATTTAGCTTGAGATACGGCGTGAGGTCGACGCGGAACGAGTTGTACCCAAAGGGCCACCCGCCGGCCAAATTTCCGTTGATCCAGACCATCGAATACGACATGGCGCCGTCGATGTCAAGGTAGATACGTCTGTCTTCGTCTTCGGGCCCTATGGTGAGCTTGCGGCGGTACCAGGCAATACCATGGATTGGCAAGCGGCCCATGCCGCCGCCAACGACAGGAGTATCGGCAGTGTAGAAGGGACCTTTGATGGCCCAGTCGTGCGGCAGGTCCACGGCTTCCCAATCAGTGTCGTTGTAGCTGTCGCCCGCAAAGGAGATCCTGAAACCTGGCTGCCTGTCGACAGGCGTCTTAAAGTGCGTGGCTGGATCATTGATGAAGGCGTTTGCCATTGGGAGGATCCATGGCTTCAACACCTGAGCTTGGCCAGGCGTGTCCTGGCGCTTGTCGTAGACAATGTTGTCCGGGTTGGACTCCCAGCGCTTGAAGTGCCAGCCCTTGTTGAGGCTGATGCGTTCCCGACCACTGGCTGCATCGTCCCACAGTGCGTCTGCAGCTTGAACGAGCAGCAGTAACAGGCCAAACAGGAGCACACCTGCATGTGCTGTGGCCGCAAGCCGGTTGACAAGTGCCGTCATCGTTTGTTGACGCGTGCCGGCTACGCGGAGAGACCGAGGGTGATGTGCTTAATGCCCGGGATTTTCTCTTCCACCGAGCGCACTTATAGGTGATAAGGGCAGGCGTGTGATCAACACTGAAAGTATCCGCCCTGTTTGGCTCATTTTTTTCAGCTTGGCAACCTTGGGGATTTCCGACTTCTCGTTTCGAGAAGCAGCTCACGCTACCGGTACCAACGTAGTATTTCTACTTCCCCTCCGAAAATAACCGGGTAAATGGGCTGTCACATATAAATCCCACTTAGTACCAAAGAGACTCAGTCAGTTGTTCGGTCCGCCTGAATGTCGTTCCCTGGCCCCCGCTAGTTCGCAGTGTCGTTTCGCTTTCACAAGCGCCAAGACGGTGGACTATATACCGGTGGCAGTCCCCCATTCGATACGATGACTGGGCTGAAGGGATGTGGGCGGCAAGTTCCGCTTTCATATGACTTGGACCGTTCCCGCGTTTATCACTGGAGGACAAAAATTCTCCGTGCCAGTTTAGGCAATCCCGCCGCAGGAAGGTTTTTTTTCCGTCTGGGCGATCTCTGTCTTGACTGGCCAATGAAGGAATTCTCTCGATTCTGTGACTTCATCTCTGGGTGTGTTTTATGCCAAGCAGTTGGGTATGCTACTTAAACTGATCTGGCATGAAACTTGATGGCCCAGATTTATCGGACATTCTTGAGGGAACCGCTGCCAAAGATTAATGAATCCGGGGTATCCTGCCAAGTGTTGATGAAGTGATAGGCCGTCCAGGTCTTGGTCACGGACTCACGGCAAGACCTCACTCATGGTAGTCGGATGTACATAAGGAGGAGTGGAGCGGGTTTCAAGTTGAAGTTGTGCAAGCTCGGGCTCGTGAACTCCTTGAGTTGTTTCTCTCGAACCCATTGCACGAGTCAGAGCCCATACACGGGAACACCCTCAGCCAACATATCTTGATCCCCTGCGCTATTCGTCATGATGTTTCGTTCCGTCGCTCTGTCGGCCTTCCTTGCTGGGGTCGCCGCCAGCCAGTCCTGCGGTACCCTGCCGGCGACCATCTCGTACTCCGGAAACGCCATCAAGCTGCCGGATCCATTTACCTTCCTGAACGGCACCAAGGTCACAACCGAGGCCCAGTGGCGCTGCCGAAGGGAGGAGATCAGCGCGCTCATCCAGCGTTACGAGCTCGGCCCGATGCCCGCGGCGCCTGACGTCAAAGCCTCATTTAGCAGCAACAAGCTTACCATCACCGTCACCGCCAACGGCAAGAGCCTCACCATGAGCCCCACCATCAAGCTGCCGTCATCCGGCACGGCGCCCTTCCCGGCTCTCATCGCCCTCGGCGGCGCCTCCATCCCGGTTCCGGCCAACGTCGCGCTCATCACGTACAACAACGAGGAAATCGCGGCCACCGACCCCCGTGGCAAGGGCAAGTTCTTCGACCTGTACGGCAGCTCGTCGACGACAGGCGGTCTCGTGGCCTGGGCATGGGGTGCCAGCCGCATCATGGACGCGCTCGAGCAGTTGGGGTCGGCAACGACAAAGATCGACGCCAAGCGCGTGGCAGTGACGGGCTGCTCGCGCAACGGGAAAGGCGCAATGGTGGCCGGCGCATTTGACGAGCGTATCCGGTTGACAATCCCGCAGGAGGGCGGCTCCGGCGCCATGGGTTGCTGGCGCATCGTCGGCGAGATGAAGAAGAACGGGACCAAAACTGAAGACGCGGCGCAGATTGTTAATGGCGACCAGTGGTTCGCGACCGAGTTCTCCAAATACGTTAATGCGCTCGATAAGCTGCCGCACGACCACCACATGCTGGCGGCCATGATCGCACCGAGGCCGTTTCTGGTCATTGAGAACTCGGGGATCGATTATCTCGGGCCCATCAGCTCGTATGGGTGCGCGACCGCCGCGAGGATGGTCTATGGTGCGCTCGGCGCGCCGGACGGCGTCATGGGGTTCTCGCAGAACGCACACGGCAGCTCGCATTGTCAGCTGCCATCGGCGCAGAACGGTGATGTTGCCGCGTATTTCAACAAGTTTTTGCTGGGTCAGGAGAGCGTGGATACCAAGATTTGGAAGCCGGATTCGAAGCTGAGCTTGGATATCAAGCGGTATGTGGACTGGACTGCGCCGAAATTGGTGTAAGATGGATCTTGTCGGTAGGAGTACGGCGCTTGGCGTTTGAATAGCATGTAGGTGATGTCAGAATTGGATAGGCAGATAGCCAAATGCACTATCGGGTCCTTGTCGAAGCTGCTGCTGCAGTGACCGCATTGGTGTTTAGAGCTCCCTTCTTTTTTGGGCTCTTATGAACATTTTGAAGTCATAGGCGGATCGAGGCGCGATTCCATGACGCCGAAAGCAAAGTTGGTGTCCGCCGGAGTAAGAAGTTCCAACTTGCCTCACTGTCGACGACGGTCGTCATGTCGAATCTTGCCAGAAAGGCGCCGATAACCAGACAAAACCGTCAGCAGCAATGACAGCTGGTTCCCAGCATCGCACAGCCTCGACAGACGAGCCACCATGTCTGGCACACTGGAACAAGGCACCCGTAACGAGAAGGAAGCCTTTGATAGCGAGGGCTACGACCTCCTGCCGTGATGAACGCCATCCTATGGATCTTGTGGTCGAGCCCGTGTGAGATCAAGATATCTATGCAATGGCCCCGGGGATGACGAAGTGGCACCGTCTGAATCCACTTGCGGAGGAGTTTCGGCCTATATTCCAACAAATTAACATGAAAGACGCCATAGCCCCCTTAAGTGCCGTAGTAGCCAGGACCGAAATCTGGTACCTGACCCATCGGCTGTTTTGACTGCAAACTGAGCTTGGGAGCCATCGCCGCAGCGGCTGCCGCAGACGCAGCAGTTGAAGAGCTGGTTGAGGTTTCGGTCAGGCCCCGCCAAAATGTCGACAGAAATCAAACATCAACAGCCCGTGAAACAGAGTTCCGGCGGATTGGTCACCACCTGAAGGAAAAGAATATGGTCTGCGTCGGTAGAATGCTCCATATGGATCCGACTCCTGAGAGTCCGAACCATCTCCGGTGCGCAGTCTAGGGCAACTTTGCGGATATGCAGAATCATCGGCAAGCTTTGACCTCGCAGATGGTACCGAGTTTCTGTGTCCATTGGGTAGTCGGGAACAAAGCCCCGGCGGATTGGTCATACTGTGGGAAGGATCTGGAGAACGGCGTTCTGCATCTTCAGAAGCACCTCATTCATATTATTTGGGACCTCCGTGACATCCTCGCGAGTCGCATTGCATGTCGACGCAAACAAAGCAAACCCCCCCCTTGGGCCACAACTAGCAGCCGCGGAATATTTATTCCCACGACACGCACCATTTTGTTAGAAGATTGAATGGCGATCTGGGCACTGTCAAGTCCCATCACTTCGATGAGTGGGTCGTCTCTTGAGCGGGTTCGGATTGGGTGCCAAACCGCGATGCATCCTTTCAAGCGGTGCTGGTACCGCCTTGGTTGGCCGTTTCAGCTTGCTTTATGTAGATGTTCGGCCTGCAGAGAAGGGTTGGAGCGACCGAGGACAGGCGATATGGGAGTCGCCGGCTGGGGTGTTGGGGACGGCGAGCGCGAATAGTGGTCAAGAGACAAAGGCGAATCAGGTGCGGGTGAGCGGCCAGGACCATACCCCAAGCCGATTTGTTGGTCCCCTCGGCATTAGGAGAGAAGAGGTTGACAGCGTCCACCTTCCTCTTGCACTCGTCCAGCTGCCCATAGCCGGGCCAGCACTAGGCCCCGGACGGGTCGCAACCGCGTGGTTCGTGCAAAGCATGCTAACTCGCGAGCCGAACTTGGAGCCACGGAGTGAAACCATGTGCTTTCGGATGTGGGCAGCAACAACCTCACGATGTTGAGGTTGAGCGTGCGTGAGGATGTACCTGGATGAGGTAGTTTCCGTACTAGTCGCTGGCAAATGTCGATCAAGGGGATGCGTGGGTGGTTGTCCCTCCCGTCACCACGAGGGTTGTCAGTTCGTGCATCGTCGCAGCTTCGTCCATGATGACCAAGGCCCGGATAGTTGAAATGCGGCGTGCGCACAAGGCATTACTCTGGACAAGGCAAGTTCACCTTCCTCCACTGGTTGATCGCACACGGCAACCGCTCGATATCGCAAAATCCATAAGTATAATGTTTCCAAAGCACTCGAACGGGCAGTAGCCTCTCGAGCGTCGGGGCTGGCTCAATGAATCCGCCGAGTGGTGGTGCTTCCATGGCGACCTCTTTGACTTCTAGCTCCTTGAAGTTCTTGGTGGTCTTGGGGACAACATCGCCGTAGAGAGTGAAGTTGATGGGCTTCTTCTGGACTGTTTAGGGCAATCAGCTGACGCCGCTTAATGTTTGGAGATGCGATGGGTTGAATTGAGATGAGGCATAGTGCAGAGTTTTTTGGGGACGGGGTAGCCGCGCAAGGACAGCGATGGAATGAAGCTATGAACTTAGTGCTATAAAGCTCAAGATTACTGGCGATTCTCAAGAGCAATGGCGTTGATGGTGACGATGGGGAGCATGAATTGGAGTCACAGTAATGATGGGATTGAAAGAAACAAACTTGGAAACGCTTACCCTTCACCTCCTTGGTAGGTCTGCCAGAGGCATCGACCACGGGGTCCTCCCACTCAACAGTTTTCCGTTCCAGATGATGGTCTGCCGGGTGGGGATTTGGATTTCGAGGACACCCAGTTCTGCCTCAGATGAGGCGTGGGATAACATTATGATCTGAGCATGTTGTGATCCCGAGGGGTTCGTCAGCGTTTCTTCCAAAACTACCTAGTCGAGGGATTCGGAAGTCGACAGGGGTATAGCTTATTGCGTTGTTCATAGGTCAGGGTGACCACCAGGGACCCGAAAGGGGCAACATTCACCCCACCATCACAATCGCGGGGCACAGTCAGTCAGTCGTTGATAAGATCAACAGTTCGGGGATCGCTTCAGAGTTCAAGACACCCTTTGACGACAGCTGCCTCCCCTGATCCAGGTTCTCCCATAATAAAAAGGTGCTCACCTAGCAACGTCGAGGCCTCTTTCGCCGCCATTCGAACTACCAGAGCAGTCAACTATGGACCCTCCTTCGTCTTCTATTCTACCGCAATAGGCCAGCCAACAAGCAGTAGCAAGCACGAGACAACTTAACTGGTGTTAATGTCGGTCCACTCGCGGCTCGGTTTGGGATCTACGAAGCCAAGATGCCAAGGATACCAGCACACGGGGCTCGATTTCCGACGGTGGGATCATCTTCGGTACAACAGCATTGCGTATCAACGGCACACAGAAGCACAGAATCGGATGTGCCTGCATCTGCCGGCAGATGGGATGCGGAGAAGCTGACCCCTTTGGATGACAGTTGGAGAACATCTTCCCCCAGCGGGGTAACTACCAGACCTATCAGCAACACCTTGATCAGAACGGCTCACAGTTTCCGTGAACAGATGTTGATCATATAATCCCAGCTTTTATACTTGAGATCTCGACCCTGCCTTGCTCCATTGTCGCAAACCTCCCTGTCGAATATCTAGATAACTCCTTTCCACCATGTCCTTCAACGGCGAAGCAACCTCC
This sequence comes from Apodospora peruviana, assembly GCA_033439685.1. Lineage (NCBI taxonomy): Eukaryota > Fungi > Ascomycota > Sordariomycetes > Sordariales > Lasiosphaeriaceae > Apodospora > Apodospora peruviana. The sequence continues at coordinate 805,519 of JAUEDM010000009.1, forward strand.
GACGTGCCCACCCTCCCGGGGACACACTCAGGCATTCCCCCATACCTCCTCGACAAGGCACGCAGAGCCAAGGACGGCGTCTTCGACACCCGCACAAAGCCAGTCAACGAGCGCCGGAGGAGCGTTGCCGTACCACAAGGAATCGAGCGTGACGTCTTCCTCAAGGCGCTGGCGGAGCTCAAGGAGCAGCTCGGCGGACAACATGTCGAGATCAACGACAAACCGCTCGTCGACGGCTGGTACATGGAACACCCCAACACACACGACATGATGACCATCCTCGACGACGAGGAGCTCGTCGCCTCGGCCGTGGTCTACCCGGGCAGCACGGAAGAGGTGCAGACCGTCGTCGCGTGGGCGAACAAGCACCGCGTACCCATTTTCCCGATCTCGATGGGCAGGAACTTGGGGTACGGCGGTGCCGCGCCAAGGGTGCGCGGGTCTGTGACTATTGACCTGGGCAAGCGCATGAACAAGATATTGGATATCAATCCGGACGACTTTACCTGTCTGGTTGAGCCGGGCGTGTCGTTCTATGCCTTGTACGAGGCGCTGAAGGAAAAGGGGTATGATCACATGTGGCTCGATACCCCTGACCTGGGTGGCGGATCGATCATTGGGAACACGGTGGATCGGGGAGTCGGGTATACACCTTACGGTGATCACTGGGCGTGTCATGCTGGGCTGGAGGTGGTGCTGCCGACTGGGGAGGTGATCAGGACTGGAATGGGCGCGCTGCCGGGGAATAATACGTGGCAAGCATTTCCTTATGGGTTTGGGCCTTACTCGGAGTGAGTTTGTTTCACTGATAATGTTTACAGTACTGAGCAATAGCTGACGACTCCAACAGTGGCATCTTCTCACAGTCCAACTACGGCATCGTGACTAAGATGGGCATGACGCTGATGCCAAACCCCGGAGGATACGAAAGTTTTGTGAGTACTCTCAGCCTATCTACCATTGGCTATTACTGACAAAAGCCCGTCGCCTTAGATGTACACCTTTCCCAACGAAGAAGACCTCTCGCTTCTTGTAAGTCTTCGGTCCCTTTCCACAACCTTTTCTTCCCAACTGAAACAACGCCCTAACCCGTTTGGTTGATAAGATCGACATCATCCGCCCCCTCCGAATAAGCAACATCCTAGAAAACGTCGCCCAACTCCGACACGTCGCGCAAAGCGTCGCAGCCCGCGGCCTCCCCCGCTCCAAATTTTACTCGGGAGACGGCCCTGTTCCTGATTCCGTCATCCACGCCGCGGCAGCGGATTCTCCGGTGGGCGACCACACGTGGGCCTACTACGGGATGTCCTACGGTCCCGAACAGTTTAGGGCATACAAGCTGAGTCTAATCGACGCCGCGTTCCGCAAGATCCCGGGCACAAAAAAGATTGACCCTGCCACGCTGCCGGAGGACGAGTATTTCTGGTCGCGGGACAGGATCGCGGCCGGCGTGCCCGACATCCACGAGCTGCGGTGGGTGAACTGGACGCCCAACGGGTCTCACATTGCGTTTTCGCCCGTCAGTCCAATTCGAGGGGTCGACGCTACGGCTCTGTTTGCTTTGGGGAAAAAGTATCACGATAAATATGGCATCGATTTCTTTCCGGCGTTCTGTGTGGGGCTTAGGGAGATGCATCTTATTGTCGAGATTGTGTTTGATCGTGCTGATCCCCAGAGGAGGAGAGAAGCGCTGGACTGTTTGAGGGATATGGTTGACGAGGCAGCGAGGCTTGGGTACGGGGAGTACAGAACGCACTTGGTGCTCATGGACCAGGTTGCCGGGACGTATAGCTGGAATGATGGGGCGATTATGAAGTTTAATGAGAAGTTGAAGGATGCGCTTGATCCGAATGGGATTCTTGCGCCGGGAAGGTGTGGCATTTGGCCGAGACGGTATAGAGGAAGGGGATGGGAGATGACGAGGGAGAAGGGGATTGTTGCTGAGGGGGATGGGGTTAGTGATGAGTGAATGGATACCAGGTGGTTTGGGTGTTTATTTAGATATGGGAACGGTTGTTTTGGTTCTGTACGTACTTTAGGTAACTAACCTTGCAGTGTATACTGCCTATGGTAAGTAAAGGTTTTGATCTTGGTGGTCATGATTTCAGATGAGCGTGTCCAAAAAAAAAAAAAAAAAGGATTATTGAGGCGATGCTACGGAGCGAAGTTCCCAGCCGAAGGACCAACCAAACCTTTGCCTATATACGTAAGGTTCGTCGTCACTTGACGAGGATGGAGCTAGAATAAGTACCCTCGAAAGAGGTCAATACAAATATAAGGACACATCCTGTTCTATTGCTAGCAGGACGGAGGGGAGGTGAAGAGATCTGCTCGGGAATCCATCTAACTTTCTTTGCTAGGTCTGGCCGAAGCTGTATAAGTCGAGGGATGCTCGCAAGAGGCAATACAGCCCGGACTCCCGATCAAGACCGGGCGGCTGTACCATCCAGGCCTAAAAAGGCTGAAATGTCCCACGGTTTCGACAAGACATGGGTCGGAGACCATGATCAAGGCGACAATGATATATGGTTTCTTTAAGTGGCTCGATGTCCTGATGCCGAAAGTAACAGGTGCCTCAGCTGAGAGATATAATCTCTTCCTACAGAAAGACTATCCCAGGAAACCAAAAGCCTTCCAAATCGGTGCACTAGACAAGTGGCTGATGAAATCCTCAAAAGACAGCCTGGATAATTATCAGGTGAAAGATATCAGCATAAATCACTTTACTTACGCAAGACCGCGACCCCGCAAGTCGGAGTCTAGCAAAACACCGTGGCCAAGAACGTATGTCGTTGGATATATAAAGAAGAAGAATAAGAATGAGCGTTACATGACCTTGTGGAGCCGAAGCACGTTCCGGGATGCCTTTTATGGAGTGCACAAGATGATGCTTGATCAGAGAGCGGAGAACGGCTTACCTTTCCCAGATACTTATTCACCTAACTCTGAACCCGAGTCCGAGGTTGACTCCGGTTCTGATGAGGCGTTTTAATGGCTATTTAATTATTCCTGTAACTTATTAGTAAAGAATTTTTAAAGGCGGGGAAGTGTCGGTTTTGATAGATCTTTCCAGTTTCCCTTGCTTTATTCCTAACTTAATGCTTTTTTACTTTTAAAGGCCACTTTTCTTTTCTTCATTTGTCAACTCTTTTTGCGTTTTTGAAGTTGAAGGCTAGTAAGATTATTACTTGAAGGACTAACGAGCGGCGCGATATTATTTGTTTTGGGAAATATTCTCTATCTAGTAACGTTATTATTATTATTTTTTATTTTTTTGCAAATTGTCCAGCGATTTCGGCCGCCTTTGAAGATGTAATATCAAAAATTTTAAACTCGCTCAGAAGCTAGCTAACACAGCCGTGCCCCATTAAACAACGTCCATTTTCTGCGCTAACTAACCAGGACTCGCCCAGCTCGATATAATTCCCCCGGCGCCAATTACTAATTTGCCTCGACTGGCAGTCTAGGGCTTGCGGACAGATCTTTCATTAATCGTATAACGTTACCAACTTGCAAAATAGGACGCCTTATACACAATCAAATGTCTTGTCCAAGGTGATGTATTTCCTGAACCTGCTGGACAGACGATATCGGACACGAGATCATCCTAATCATACGTCCTCGCAGGTGCTCGCTCCCAGTCTGTCTGCTCTGCTCGTCAATGCGCTTTGCCTTGTAGATTTCGGCCACGTCGCGTGGTGTCGTTGTCTTGGACCGTCTGAGTAAGAGTTCGTCATTTCAAGCTCGATACAGAACTATCCACGTACTTTGCCATCATTCATCACCGGCCATGTCGTCGTGGCCCGCGTCCTGATGAACTGTGGCTTTCGACCCGGCGATAACGAAGGCATCCTCGGGTTGAATGTCCACAAGCAGAGAAATTCTGAGGTGTGATGCTGATGCGCAATCTCTGATCGAGAGCCTTTTCTCTTCGTCAGCGGTCTCGCTAGCCCTGTTGATTCCACCGCTCGTCCCAGTGTCGCTTGTTTCTGCATCGGTGCTCTTGATGACGGTCATCTCGTCCATACCACTGATATTGGGACTGTTGGAGTAGAAGGAATCGCTGCGAGAACGTAGAGTTGAACACTGCGTCAACCGTAAGCCGAGATATTAACGCGTTGAGTCGCATAAGCAAGGCTCGAGCTGATATCCAAGCCTATCGGAAGAATATCGTTATATCTCTGGTCGTCATCTGCAGGCTACGGGGTAGCCTTTACCAATGCGTATCGCTCTTGCGCGAATATGGCTTGCAGGGCGCATGATGGAGGATTAGAGGTTGTCTGGTTGCGAAAAAAGGAGCCAATAAGACCTGAGACCATTGTCACCACGCCCGACGCCCGATTGTATTGCACCGCTCTGCATGATATGTATGTGTCTGCAGGCAGCGCGGCACGCTGCCTGAACATTATTGACCGTGGCGTACACAGCCACCCACACCTGCAGATAGCCGAACAGAAACGAAACCGGAGGACGACGTCGACAGTGCCCTCCCGCGATAACTGTGGTCCACCACTCGTCGCATTCGACTCAGTGCCTAGGTTGTCTAATGCAAGTCAGAAACCCATAATCACGGTATCAACAAAAACGCGGAAAATAAAATGGCGGAGCTACTCGCCATCTCCGCCTCCGCTATAGCGCTAGTCCAGGCGGTCGAGTTGGCGTGCAATACCGTCCGCAGCATCTCCGATATAAAGTCCGCGCCCGCCGAAGCCAGACGTGTCGGTGAAGAGCTTCAGCAAGTCCGCGCGATCGTTCAGCAAGTGGAAAGACATGTAATACAGAATGCGCCAGTCGCCGGCAGCGGCGCGTCCGCAAGCGAGACAGCAGCGATGCTCCATTCGCGCATTCTGGCTCTCAAGGAAGATCTGGATGGCTTCCAACGCCTGGTCGGCCCTTACCTGCTTCAGGGGACGACTTTGGCGCGTCTCAAGCTTCGCACGAAGTGGTTGATGGGACTGGATAAGAGGCTGGCTCAGATCTCAGAGCGACTCTCAACACACGGCGGATACTTGCAGCTTGCGTTTTCGCTGTATACGAGGTAAGGGCCAATAGTTCGGGCGCGTCAATTCCAGCTGACTCAACGCATCTAATTATCAGCCACGAGGCTCGCTCATCATCTATACAAGTACGTCGACGGCTAGACACATTGTTGCAAGCGCACCAAGGTCGCCATGGAGGCGCACTCTTCCAGACGGGAATACTCGACGCAGCACCCGCAGGTTTATTGCCGACAGCACCGCTCACATCCGCTGTGTTGTATGGCTCTCCCAAAACTTGCGCAAAGCTCTTGAACGACGCCGCCTCGATCATCCACGGACTCACCACCGACAATGACGGGCTACTATGCCACACGAGCAACCGGATGTACGACTGGGTTCTATCCCATTTGTATGGCATTCTTCACGATATCTTCTCTGGACAGGTAGTGCAGGAAGACGGCTCGGAATGGTCTGCAGAGCCACGTGCCCCGCTGTTGCTTCAACGGCAGGACAACTTGGAGGGATCGCCGATGGCAGCAGCCAAACCACCTCAAGCAGATTCAGTCTTTGCGCGGCAGAGGCGAGCTTTTCTCTGCTCGCCGCTCCAGGCTGTTTCATCCATAACTGACAGTAAGGAGGTGGAGTTTTACAGGAAGGCTCTTCGACAGCACCAGCTTGACATCCATCTCCACCGTCTCAGCAATCAAAATCCAGCTTCGTCTCCTCCACTGAGAGGCACAGTCTCGAACCCTTGGTTGAGACAATGTCGGCTGTATGTTGCCCCGAGGTCAATCGGAACTTCACGCATCGCTGCCAACGGGTCCATCGTCTACATCTCCGAGCTATCGGGCGGGCCAACGTCACGATATCATCTTTCCAAGACCCTCGCCACCTTTGGTGTCTGTCCAAACTCCTCGCCAGTCTTTGAGCACATCAAGAGTGGAAACACCGCAGCGGTCCAACGCATGTTATCCCTTGGTTTAGTGTCGCCGAACGACCGCGATGAAGAAGGCAACTCTCTGCTCTGGCACTGCCTCTGGAACCCAAATACCCGCTACGCCATATGCGAGCTGCTCCTCCAGCAGAATGCCGACCCATCGGACTGCAACAGACGAGGTGACCACGCGCTAGCTGTCCTGGTCATGGACGTTCTGCCGCGGCTGCGGGTCGATGGCGACGTGACGGTCGTCGACATCCTCGCGCTCATCGACCTGCTCCTGCAGTTTTGCGGCGCCAATATCTCCGAAGCGTGCGGCACGCTGTGCTACAAGAGCCGGAAAGGCGTACAAGTTGCTACTGCAGGCCTCCTGCACTGCGCCATCCCACGCCAGCGTCAGGAGTCAAACTCGGAGTTCGTGGTGTCGCAACTGCCAGTTGTCTTCAGCCGGCTCGTCCGGGGAGTCAGAGAGAGCAACATGGACCTGGAACTCATCGACAAAAACGGCAACACGGCGCTGCTTTACACGCTGTTCTATCATCCCGGCCCTGTTGTTACCATGGTTGAGACCTCCACCTTCCTGATCGACGCCGGAGCTGATGTGCGAGTGACGAATAAACACAGCGAGGGAGGCTTGCACCTCCTCTGTCGGCGGTTGAGCGCATGCAGCAGGCAGAACCTTCCCAAGGAGGAAAAGGAGGGTATCACGAACCTGCTTGCGCAACTCATGACGCAAGGCTTGGATCCGGTCGCGCGCAACAATGTCGGCTACACCCCCATCGACGCCGCTATGTCGCCCGCGGTGTGGCCGCTGCTGTGCTCTGCGCTGAAGCAGATAGGAAGAGATATGCGAGAGGAACTGCGATTGCTGGATCTCGCGTCCGGCGTCACCACCCTCTCGGAAGCTGAATACGAGGCAAAGTTTTGTGAGGCGGTGCGCCTGAAAGGGACTACCAGTTCTCTCAGGATACCGTCAGATCCCCTGGCGAGCCGGGGGTCTGCTGCCGTCGAGACCAGTGATGGCGGTCAGGATCGTCGCGGCATCTGCTACATATGCGGCCAAGGCCCAGACGAGTTTTTCCGGGACGCCCCGTTCGACGAGTTCTACACCGGTGTTGTGGTGGAGCTGGGCGAGGGCATCCACATGGTTGAGCACAAACACTACGACTGGGCCGAGTGTCTTGCTGTTCATGAGGAGGACTCTTGTCATACTCTGGACTACCACCCGGCCGAGATGGCGATCGACCGGTTGAAGGAAAGGAGCTGGAGGAGACATGTTGCTGTTATTTTCGAGGAGAGGGGGTTGTTGAGTTGATTGGGCGTTATGGTCGTGGGGGATTACATGCATGTTTGACCGAGGAGAAGAAAAGTGGTCCAGCGCACTCAGGCGTCGAGGTTGGCCATCCATTCAGAGAACACTCGTACGACCCGGAAGTGTTCTGCAGGCAGAATCTACACATGTCGAGGACATGGAGGTGGGAGAGATATCGGGATCTTGGAAGAGCGGAGTTGGATACTGGTAGTTACACTCGGGAAAGATGTTATATTAAGGTCGTTCGATTTTTGGAAATGTTGAATTGGCAAATAGATCTCAACTGTTTCTGTCCATTTGGATAAAAAGAGTGTTGATTTTCCATATTCTTGGTATCCACTAGCCTTTGATATACTGAATAGATGATAAGCGCCCAAGGCAAGAGCAAATGGCTCCCGGTCCACGTGTGTGTTCACAGAAGTCTACCCCGTGATAATTATCCGTTTAGTAGGACCCAGCCTCCAACAGTCCTCCATCTTGACCTTCGCCCCGGGCGCCGTGACGTTGTTGACCTTGTACGCCACGCCCTTCTCAAACCTGATCATCATCAAACGGAAGGCTTTCTCGCTCGCTGAAATAACGATGAAGGGATGCACTTTGAACTTCCCCCGTGGCTCTGCGCCTTGCCATAGGCGGATACTCGACAGCCGTCGTTTGGTGGTCGGGTGACAGACGGGGAAATCGTAGCTTGCGCCGACGAAGTGGTGTGGTTGTCTCTCGACAGCAAGAATAGCGAGGCTTCTAAAGAAGGCGATATGGTCGGGCATCGAGGAGCTTGGTTTGAGGGCAGCCTGCATGACTCTGTACCGGTCCTGCAGTTGAGAGATGTCTGGAATACAGTGATCGTACATTTGTTTTACGTTGTTTTGACCAGTGGTATCGGGTTGGAGGAGCGGTTGCAATTCGTCGGAGAACTTGAAAAACTTCAGTAGCGGTTTGTTAGTGGCGACTTCTCCTAGGGGAGCTATTCCGATTTCGGGGTCCGCAGGCGAAAGGGTGTCTGTGGTAGTTATAATTCGTTCCCGAATCCATCCTGTCCTTGGACTTTGTAGCAGGTCCCAGCACCAGCATCCCTCGATTATCTCACCAAATATGCGCTCCAGTATGCCGTGATACAAAGGACCGATCTTGGATCGCAGTAGGTTCCCAACTCCGGCTAAGGCGTTTTCAATGTCGCTGTCTTTGGTCAGCTGTCGCAGCATGTATTTATGGATCAGATGCCGGAATGTCACGATGGCTTCGTTGCGGCTGGTGCCAGGGTTCTCGACGAGTTCCTGGATGACATTGTCATCGCTTAACACATCGACGGGCGTTTTTGCTGAATGTGCTTCGAGATGAACGTCGGCTCGCCAGGCTGCCTCCTGTCATCGGAAGAGGATGTTGTGTGGCAGAAAATAAGCGATTTCTTTTGGAACATATCTCTTCCTCGAAAGTCCATCCGCGGTCTCTCCAGCGCGAGTGAGACTTGCCTATAAATAGATGCGGTACACCTGCTTGATCTGGAAGGCCTGAGCATCAAGATCATCCTGGACGATGCAAAGAGCGTCGATCCAGATAAACCCGATGCCAATGTTTCGTGTCAGATTGATGGTGTCCTCAGTTGTCTGGGGAATTCGGATCGACGGAGGCCTTGCGGTTCGGTGAATTAATCGTACGTCCTTTTCACGAGTCGTGGCTTCCAGTTGCTTTGGTCGCTCCAGACATAGCTCAGGGCCGTATAGGCAGGTTGGTGGTCGGGCTCGAGCGGCAGAACGCGCCACTGGTTGACGTCAATCAAGATGAGCTTGTCCAGGTAGCCGTCTTGTCGCCCGGTCGGACATCTCGCCGTGTGATGCTCGCAGCATATATTTAGCCATAATCGAAACAGATCCGGATCCAAGTTTTCGCTCATTTGGTGCCCGTGTCCGAGAGAGGAATCGCCCGTGTATGGGACAAGCGCTCGCTGAAATCGTGGATCGGCGACGGACGGCCGCAACAATCCTACCCTATCCTCTCCATGCCAAGGGCTGTCGACAACCTCGCGTACCTCGGAGTGATGGATCTCCACGTCCCGTGGACAACGACCTCCATTTCGATTGTTTTCAACCAGCGCAGGGCATGTCTGGCCGTCGAAGTAGGGATAGATCCAGCTTGGCAAACTTCGCTGTTGCCCTCTCGTCAGAGACGTCATCAAGCAGAGATGTATCTGGAGGAACGTTGCGTACCAGTTCCGCCGCGTCAAGGCAGTTGCTCAGGCTGACATTGCACACAAAACAATTCTGCTGGTCGTCACAGGAAGAGTTCTCGGTTATCCACTCTTTGCGTTGTGCGTCGAAAGGCAAAAAAACCCTATTGCACAAACACCATAACACCTCGTCAGCATACTTTCTACGTGTACTGGAAATGGCTTGCGTAGCGAAACGTAGATAGTTACCATGTCCTGAATGTTACCGCGTGGGGGGGTAAGCTGCCTCAGACAGTTCCTGACCTCGCAGGAACCCGGTCAGTCTTCGGCATTCCACGGGAACACGACAGCCTGGGATCCGTCTCCTTCAATCGGCATAAACCAATGACTGGGGTCAACCTTGGAACAGCGCCAACAGGTACCACCGTGAGGAATACGGGAAGACGAATACTCGTAAGCACCCGGCGCAGTGGAGGAGGCTGGCGAACCTGTATCGCGACGTCCGCTGCAAAAGAACTTTTTCCACCGCTCCTTGGCAGACTTTCGCGCGCTGTTTAGAGACATAAGTCGTAGTCTGCGGTCGTGGGGACAAGGAACTGGTAACGTGGTCGATGCTGCGAGGTCGAAGGTGAAGCATTGGGGCTGAAAATGGTCGCTTTATGCGGCCAAGACGTCACAGGCAGGCTGGCAGGTAGTGTTTGGGGCCAAAACACACCTCGTGAGAGCTTCGCGCCGCAAAAGCAAAGGGACGGATAGACAGTTTCTTCTCCATAACACCACTGAAAGCGATGATCGTAGTGAAAAAAGACATGAAAAATCAAGGCGAGGATCATCCCGAAGGACTGACCATATCCAGGAACTCCACGATGCGCAATGCAGGCTCCCAGCTATACTGTAAAACTAAACCGAAGCAACAGGAAGTATAAAAATCTCAAAAAACAAACAAGCCAAATGAAACGACGGGTTATACAGCAATAACAGATAGAATGGTGCAAAAAGTACCCCTTCACTCCTTTGGCTGCTCAACATTGAGATGGATGGATGGATGGATGGATGGATGGAATTCATTTCGCCCGGAGGCACTAAGCCTAAAGGGCCTATGCACGTTAACTACATTCGGTTCATCCAATTCTGCCATTGTCTCGCCCAAACCATCTACTTTTTCACCTTTAGACCACCCGACGCCTCTTGTCGTATTATTAGCAGATCGCCTGGGAGTTTATATTCTCCAGGTGTTCAGCGTCCTATCTTCAGCAGCTAAAGCAGGACCTGCTGGTTGAGGCTATGTGGGCTCCTTGGTCAAGTTCTCTTACAAGTTCTCTTACTGCGATGCATCTATTCTCTGTGCGTCCAAATCCAGTCTTCCCGTTGACATGGCATACTTGATTGTTGCCCGAACTGCCTTCACGTCTGGCGACCATTTCTTGGGGTCCGATGGCGCTTTTCCTCCTAGATAGAACGAGAGACTCCCCCGTCTTGTCGTTGTACATTGCAGCATACCTTCTCGTACAGCCGTCGACCTTACGCATCGTAGCAGCAAGTGATCCACGGTTTCTCTCGTGTGACCGCAATCACATAGGTCGGATTCAGCTGCCCTGATTTTATATAGAAATCCGTTCAATCTCGCCATACCTGTCCGGAGTTGTGCTAGTACACGGGCCTCTTTTTGCTTCAGCTTGTCGTACAGGTCGTGCGTGTGTCTGCCCGGGAGCGCCACATCAATGACCTTTGAGAACTTTCCCTCCCCTTCCGGGAGCCTTGTTCGCTGTTGCTTGGTCGTTGCAATCGCAGAGCAGTCAATCAGGCAACCCAGTTCGTGCTCTTCCCGTCACCTCGAGCTTCAAGCTTCATCTGTGCCCGCAATCTGCGTCATTCGGGTTATCGGGCAATAATAATGGAAGTGCAGCACCGGTGAAGTCCTTGCGAGTCCTTGAACTTGTGAACAGTCCACCAAAACAGAACAGCATATTAGTACCATTACAAACTGCATAAAAACTAGACCGATTGGTACTCAAGGGTCAACTTGAGTCTGTGCTTGTCCTCGATTCACGACAGGTCTGTGTATCCTGGTTTAAACACATCATGACAGGGCCTGGGTGCATTTGCCTGCTGTAGGTGCGAGGAAGGGTGTATGGACAATTCCATTGATTGGCCTGGCGCCTGCAAGAGTTGAAGAAACTGGCTTGATGGGCCCCTCAGAAAGTGAGGCAACCCGTCTCATCGGGTTGCTCCCGAATTCCGAGGAGAAGCACACCCAGGCCTGGCGTATTTATCCCGCAGATATCATTGGTTGGCTCAAATTTTGAGGCAGCCATTCAAAGTTGACCACAAATATAGGGTACACGCGTGCATCGTCTCCAGGCGTGTCCTCCTGAGTATATAAAGTAGGATATCCGTTTTCCGCTCCAGTGTCCGAGTTGGGACATGTTGCCCGTCCTCTTTCTCTATTCTACTACAGTTCAACTACCTCACTTACAATTACCCAAAAAGTCTCTGGTCAAAACTACCTGCAATGTTGGGCATTAAGTTGGAGATTGCATTAAAGACAGGTATCTTCGTTATTCTAGAGGATGTACCGTTCCCCCCCATGGTTTCGAACGTTGAATGGCATGCCCTCGCGTCGAACCCCCCTTTTCCAAGCTGGCTCGATGCTTTCGAAGAGGAGCTACTTTTGGCTATCGCGGCGGCAGACTTTGTCGAGGTGGCTGTCCATGTAGCCAACGTACTGGCCTGGCTCCTCTTCGAATTCTGGTACAGCTCTGGTGATTCTGGGAACAAGTTGTTACGAAGAAGACGCAAAGCTACCTCGGTTTCAATGCCATGGTCTATTCCGGTTACGTTGATGGTGCTATGGGGTGTCTTTTGGAGATTTCCCGCGCCTGCATCGCCTGTTAGCTCCCTCGACCTTGGAGGTAAGATCAAATACCATTCGTCTTGTTGCAGATTACTTTTACTGACACGCCGAAAAGATGATTTTGACTTGGACACATGGTTCGCGGCTGAAGCACCCGCCTTCAATGAACTTTTCAACGATCTGCCATCAACCTCGGGGCCAGACTTATCCGGATATCATAGGTCTCCCCAAACCTGTTATGATTTCCAATGGCCGGGCAACATTGACACGCCGAGCTTCCTGTTAGACGAGGAAACAACTTCAACGACTGGGTTCCTTTTTTCGAACCACGTGAACCCCTTGGCAGGTCTGTTGGAGATGGCTGTTCACGGAGGCAGCACCACCAACTCCCACGGCGTGGATCTTGCAGAGGAAGCGTCCGATCATCCAATCGTCAGAACGACGCCAGTCCACCAAGCTCCAATACCATCTGTTTATCCAACCATTGCACCAGCTCTGGCTGGAGCAACAGTCGAGCAACAAGCCGACGGTCCTTCAGGAAATGTAAATGCCAGTCCGCCAGCGCAGTAAGTCGCTATCACCGCAACCCCGATGATATCCAATCCTCGGATATCAATTAATGTAGCATGATGGTTAACACTACTTACCTACATACAGCTTACAGCGAAGCAACCCAACGCAAGCCTCAACCCTTGATCCCAACCTGTCATGCGACCAATGCCCAAATCAACGATTCTTGCGCGTTTGCGACCTGAAACGACACCAGCGAGAAAGACACGAGAGAACCCTCCCCTTCAAGTGTCCCGTGTCCAGCTGCCGACGCCACGTCGAAGGCTTCGAGCGCAAGGAAAACCGAGATCGCCATTTCAAGCTCAGACATCACGACGGAGCAGTCTTGGTTGTAGAGAAGGACGCAAGTGGTGCTATCACAACTGCTGATGCAGTTGCCAGCCTCCCACAGGCCTCTGCTGTTACTTCGGGACTGGCAGCTGGGTCGATTGAACAGAGCAGCACCTGCAAGCGCTTACGTCTTCATGATGGTGCTGGTCCTGCAACCGAGGGCGTGGAGCATGACTTGGGTAATGGAAGTAGTAGCAGCGGCGGGAGAAAGAGACTGCGACAGACGGTTGAGGAGGAGCAAGATGGCACTGTTGTTGATGCGCTGAAGAAAGATAACGAGGATCTGCGAGAGGAGAATCGGAAGTTGAGGGAGGATCTCACGAGTGCGCTTCGCGAGCTGGCCGAGGAGAGGAGGCTTTTCATTTCTCAGCTGCTTAAGGGGGCGAGCTGAGAAATAAGTTGAGAACATGGAGGAAAGGCAGTGGAGATTGGTGGCAGGATTGTACACAAGACCAGGAGTGGATGGACTTGGACTGGAATCGGAGAGAGGGTTAGACAGGTCCATCATTATAAGCCTATTATCTTTCGTTTCACGACGTGATTACTCCAGCCCAATTGCTATTACGGCCACTGATGCCGGATGCCGTGAACTCGGGACATAATATTCTATTATTTCTTGCCTGAGACTTTTGTTCGTGAGGTATGTAGTACACCATATCACCACTGAATACAGTGGGTGCCGGCATGAAAGCTAGCAGCCAACCACCATGGAACTTCACGTCACGGTGCATGACAGGTGTATAATGCCCATACATGAAATGCCGGTGGCCCGCCGGCCTGCTGCATGTTTGCCTGAGGAAAGATCATTAAGTCGGCTATAAAACCAGCCCGAGACTGAAGTCCTCGTCGGCAGCGGAACCGCGCTCCTCAACGCCAACAACCACCAGCTCGGAACCAACCGCCAGAGTCTGATCAGGGAACAGACTATCCCGGTCCTCGAAAAGGAGAATATGGCCATGATAGGAACAGTCACATTTACTTTCCTCATCGCGAAACCGTTTCCATATCTTCAAACTTCTGTCCCCATCAATCTCGTCCGCAAACCGTCCGAATCACCACTCCTGATCGGCCACCGCGGCCTCGGCATGAACCTGCCGTCCCACCAACATCTCCAACTAGGCGAAAACACAATCGAGTCATGTTCTGGCGGCATTCAAGCTCGGCGCTCCCTTCGTCAAGTTCGACGTCCAGATCACGCGTGACCTCCACGCTGTGATATATCACGACTTTTCCCTCAGCGAGACCGGGACGGATGTACCGGTTCACGATCTGACGCTGGAACAGTACCTATACGCGAGTAACGTCCAGTCTCCGCACGGGAATGCGCTATCGATGCTCGGGCAGGCATCTACCGGAAAGGGAAAGGGGAGACAACGGTCTCGGTCCCTCGGGCACCAGTTTGAGCAGGGCGCTGTTCAGATCCAGGACAGAATGAAACTTACCGCCGATGTTAAGTTGAAAGGATGCAAGCCGAATACGAGGAGTGATAATATCATTCAGGACAGCTTTTCTACGCTAAAAAAGATGTTGGTGAGGCTGCCGGGGGAGATTGGCTTGGATATCCAAATTAAATAATCCACGTCTCCACGAAGCCAACGACGCCGGCGTCGCGCCGGTTGCTATCGATCTTAACGCTTTCGTCGACGTCGTCCTGCAAACAATATATACGTATTCCAAACCCAATCGCAAAATTATGTTATCATCCTTCACGCCAGAGATCTGTATCCTCTTGTCACTCAAACAGAAGACGTATCCGGTGTTACTTATCATCGACGCGGGGAAAGTGCCCATGGCGGATACGGAGGTCCGGGCCGCGAGCATGCAAGTCGCTGTTGAGTTCGCCAAGCGCTGGAACCTTGCGGGCGTGGTCTTCTCATGTGAGGTCTTGCTGCTGTGTCCAAGGCTGGTGGGGTTCGTGAAGTGTAAGGGGTTGGTTTGTGCTAGTTATGGGACGTTGAATAACGAGCCTGGGAATGTTGAGGGTATGTTTAGTTCTGTTGTGTTGGGATTTGAAATGTTTTTGCTAATATTTCAAATAACAGATTCAGGTACGGTCTGGCGTGGATGTTATCATTGCTGATAGGGTTGGGTTGGTTGCGAGGACGTTGGCTGAGTGAAGATGTCGGAGTTGAATTAGAGACGTGTTTTGTGGTACAGATTACGTCTCAGCCTTGTGTTGGAAGCAAGAAGTAAATGGCGCGGGCAGTGCTACTATCTGCTGAGTGAACAAGGATCTTAGGAGACATATGTGGGTTACAATCACTCTGCATGAAGCGCGGTTGTTGTTGTTGTTGTTGTTGTTGTTGTTGTTGTTGTTGTTGTTGTTGTTGTTGTTGTTGTTGTTGTTGTTGTTGTTGTTGTTGTTGTTGTTGTTGTTGTTGTTGTTGTTGTTGTTAATGCGATCTGCTGTATGTACACCATTATATTATCAGGATATCCTAACCATGAGAACATAACAAACACCAAAATTAAATCGGCTTCTCCGGCAAGGTACGCCATTATCGACATCCCCAATCTCCAGCATTACCAAAAGCTGCTCCTCCACCGTTGCCCATATCCCAATGTATCTATCTCCCAAGTCAATTAGCTTACTAAACCCCTTAAACTTTCCAATGTTGGGCGATCCTCACCGGTAGGTAGATAGCGTGGTTGATTTAGTGGCCATGGATTCTTGCTATTTCCGTGACCGTGGGCCAGGGTTTGTGGCCCGATCAGAAATCGCACGTCTCATCCTTGTAGGTCGTGGTAATGTCGCCTTCGACCACATAAGGACAATCCCTGCACCTGGTGCTTGTCGGATGTCGGCCACAGCATGTGGCCGTCTTTCCGGTCCAGAGTTCGGCCCACCTACGCAGCCTGCGGGTTCGCCGGTCAAAATAGGGGCAGTTTTCGCCCTGGTTGCAGTGCCAGACATAGTGCTTGATTATGCACATATTTGCGGGTTTTATCCCTTGCCTGGGTTGTGTTGTTGGCTTGATAGCTGTAGGGCGTCGGCGGGTATTTGTTGTCAGGGTTGCGGTTGCTTTGGGTCCAGATTTGGTGTTCCGGCTGTGTGGTGTTGAGAAAGAGCTGGAAACCTTTTTGGAGCTGGGGAGATTTTTTTTTTTTTTTTTCCTTTTGTAAACGTCCTGAGAGCAGCGAGCCCGGGGCTTGATGGTCGTGGACATATCTTCAAGAGGTATGGTGAATCGATGATTGGGCGTCGTTGTGACAGAACCGTGTTCTTGGTGGCCTTACTGAGTCGATAAGGGTGAATGTGGCCTTCGTATTGACGGAGCATTAAGGCGTGACGTTGAGCAGAGAACATAGCGTTGACACGGGACCGTGTCCTTGGTATCCCTGTGTACTGAGCCGATATAGGTGAATCAATGGTCATCATGTTGCTTGATATAGCTTCCTGTTGTTAAATTGAATGGATAATATAGCCAAGCCGTGACGGGAAAGGACTCCTGTCATCCAGACTGGATCAGTGTGGGCAAGTGAATGAGCCGTATCTTCATACCTACGGATATTGCTAGGTTGTAATATTGGATGGATAACGAGGGTAGAGGGGATGGAACCCCGTTCTTGTCATCCCAACAGAGGCAATCTATTTAAGGGATTCAGCCTCATATCCCTCACATAACGTGAGGCCTGACATGAAATGGATAACATGGCGTAGGCGTCATCGGACCGTGCTCTTGCTATCCAGACCGAGCCGAAGCAGGGCGTTTTTGCGGCCATCACCCACTCAACGAAGCCCCTCCAACACTGGGCGCTTCAACTTAGCAGAGCTTGGAGTTCGAGTGGGTCTAGAGAGGGTGAGCAAGAAAGGGAGCTCCCAGAGCTCTTATATGGGCCCAGGGAGCTTACGTAACCCTGTTTTTGGTGCGACATATACTTATACCCACTATAGGAAGAGTGTGACGAGTTATCAGTTTCTAGTGTAGCAGCTTGGTAAATGAAGTTGGAATTGGGAGGGAGGAGGATAAAAGATTCCTGGGTTTGAGCGGCTGGGTTAGATTCCATTTCACAGCAAATGGGTTGTTTGTTGTTGGTAATGTTCGATCGTTAGGGAATAAATGGAGAATTTATGATACGTCAAAGGGAATGATGGGACTCAGAAAAATGCAGAAGTGATGAGTGACTTGCCTAATATAGGTATATGGAAGGATTCGCCGGTATGACGTTGGCCAAGTTCTGGAAGGGGCTATGCTCCGGGCCTCTGGCTGCCTAGGTACCTGAGGAAACTAAGCTTCCCAGGTACAACGGAAACCTTACCTAAATACGGCAACAGCATGTTCATTCAACTACACTAGAATATGATTAAGATGGCGGTCTCCCGCCTTTTGTCAGACGGAATATCTTGGCCTAGTTACAGACAGACACTCCAGCAATCACTGGCCAAACCTTCCTGGCTGGCCCTCAACAATCCCTGTCGCTTTAGCAGACGCAGGGAAGGGATGAACGGGTACGGAATACATAGGCAACCTTCAACGTTTGCTATCATTCAAAGTTCATGCGTTTTACCGACTGTAGATGTGGCCATGCGCAATCTGACATTTATTCAAAACTCGGCTTTATCCAGGACGAATAATAGAACATCTATTTGCAAAACCGGCGGGGAACGAAGGTCTATGACGGAAAATAAAAGAAAGAACAAAGAAAAAAAAAATCCAAGGTAAACACAAGAATCGAAATTCCAACCCCGTTGTCTAGAACGTTGTCATCTTGCGGCCTCGAGTTCTAGACCCAGTGTCCAACGACAGCAACCCCCTCAGCAACCTTTTATTCCCACCCTATCCTGATGTCGGCGGGAGGCACTGGGAGTAAAACTGGCTGTAACACACAATGTGTGAGCACGGCGTTGCATCAGAGATGTCCATCTCCGTGGTCAGGGGGTGGGGGGAATTATCTTACTTTACATAGACGCAGACTAGGCCAGTGGCGCACTTGGTCGGGCCGGTCCAGTCCTTGCCACCACATTGGGAATATTGCGGCAGTCCCGGCGCAGGCTGCTCAGGCTGCTTGGGGATATCCATGAGAGTGGGATACCGGAACCTAAGGGAGTCGTTGCATGAACCGCCTTTCCGGTAGTAGGTTCCGGCCTGGTCCTTGAAGGCCTTCAGCTGCTTGGTGATAAGCGTAAGGTTGGCATTGTTGTCTGACAGGTTCTTCAGGCCGCCGGGGTAAATGGTATCCAGGAGCACCGCCCTGCCGACGTCGGCAAAGTCTTCCTGGTAGCCTGCGCTGGCGCCGTACTCACTGATGGCGTAACCGTCGTTGTTGACGGGGTCCCTCCACTTCTGCGTCGATGAGAACTGTGTGTTGCCAGGTGCCGGGTGGACGGCATCGGGGGAGGCGAGGGTCCCGTCGATCAGGTGGGTGACTTCGTGAACGAGAGCGGCGGGGAAGTAGCCGTTGGAGCGCCCAAAGATCGCACCGTCCTGGTACACGGCGGCAACAAGGTAGTTGGTGCGGTCGTAGCTGGGGTTCTCGCCGAGCATGTCGCTGTACGTCATGAAGACGCTGGCGGCCTGCCGCATGGGCGCGGGGATCCGCCCGATCTCCTTGGCGACGGTGTCCAGGGATCTGTTGGAGTGTATGTGATAGCAGATGACAAAGGGCTCGCCCCTGCAGTCGTCCGGATATGTGACGTTGTACATGCGAAAGTCAGACACATTCCATTTGTCGTTGACGGCCCACTTGTAGCAAGGGCCGGGCATCTTGTTGTTCGTCCACATGGGCCCCAGTTCATGGCGGCTCACTGGGAGGATGTTTACAAAGGCTTTGTTGCCCTTGGAGCTTTCGGCTCCCATATCGATCTCGGGGAGCAGGTACTTGCCACCGACAATACAGGTAGCGTTGATAGCCGGGTCGCAGGCCGGGTACGCTGCTATCTTGATACCCGTCAGGGCTGGATCGAGCTGCACGGCGAGCACACCGAGGCCCTGGGTGGTCGCGAGGGCGAAAATAATGTGCTTGATGGTCGTCATGATGGAAGTTGGTGGCTGATGTCTTGAGTGGAAAGGGAGCAGGGTGATGTGCTAAGAAGGATGAGAGACAAGTTGCTCAGTGACAAGGACTGTATCTGTCAAGGACTGTGTTCCCGGTCTATTTATCATTTTCCGAGACAGCATACAAGACAAATCCATATCCATCAGTGCCTTCATGACGACGGTTAGAACCATGGCCTGTCGTGATGAATTGCAGTGGTCACCTTGATAGAGGGCGGCCGAGGTTCATGCAACTGGGACCCAAAATAGGAATAATTACCATCTTGATACATCTACTCGGTGTTGGAAAATGCTGACTACAACTAGAACCGGTGATTGTAGTCCAAGGGTGCCAAACCTGCGCCTCCAGAGAGAAAGACGTCAGACGGTCCGTCTAGCCAGTCGAGTTTCGTTGTAAAATTGTAAACTGGCAAATACCCAATGTGAAGATAGAACCAACTCAGGTTAGCGCTGACATATCGTGTAGCATCAAACAAATTCTTGTAACTGTCAGAATGAAGAAGGTTCCGGCACTGCGTGCTAGAACTCCAACTTCTTTGTTGTCGGTAATCAAGGGTCTAGAAATATCCCAAAAACGTGGATTTGTAATAGCTACCATAAGACGCGCAATTACGATTGCGTCGGCTTGCCACTATCTACAACTATAAAAGAAGCTCTCTTGCTTTGCCAGAAAGCGAGAACAGAGAAAAATACAATCACGGAATAAAACCTGATTAATCCACAGAGTCCAGTGTGCGTCGCTTCTGACAGTAACCGGTAGGGGCTGAGTCTAGGACTAATCAAGTCAAAGTATGGTTTTGTAGGGATACGAGCGGCACAGCAATAATTAGGGGCAAGGTTCTGGAGGTAAACATCAGACGAACGCAGGAACAATAAGTCAGACCGGAAGTACCGTGTGGCAGTGTGTGTAACCCCCCAACCAATCAGAACACACACACACACACACACACACACACACACACACACACATACACACACACTTACCTCCTTTTCGGGCTGGCGTGCGCAACACCCAGCGGAAGGGGTCTGTTATTAGAGACTACCTTATGTATGTAATGGTCAGAAATGGCCATAGAAGCTTGGCATAGCTTGGATCCTAGAAGCCATAACAACATACCTTGTGTGTTAAGATTACATTACGACAAGCCTGGTCTTGCTGACTACCAACCATACAAATACATCACGAGAATATTCAGGGTTAACACCACGTCATTATGACTCCATTGGGAGATCTACCCTGAAGACTTCTATTCTTTTTGCAAGGCTGATTCCATTCATGAGAGAGCTTTATGCTTGGTAAGGCCATTATCCTCGTCAGCAGAGAAGCCCGGGATGATGAAAATGTCTTGGTCATTTGACAATCGTCCATGGGGCTGGGTGACAGACTCCGGCGAGGCCTGCTTGCATGATCAGATCTCAACTTGGACGGGCCGGAATTCCCTGAGTTTGGCCTGGAACTCGTCGCAATGAAGACGAACGTATTACTATATTCGTCGCTCCAATCATTCTAGCTAGCTAGTTACAAATTTGCCATGGCAGATGTTCAGTACCATCAGGCCGCTCTTCCCCCCATGCCCACATATCCATCCTTTCAAACCCTCTAGTTCTTCTTGAGCTCGACAACCAGATTTCCGTTGCCGGTGGCGGCGTTGCGGCCGGCGCTGGCGCAGCGGCACGGGTTGTTAGGCTTGCAGCTGTTGATGATCCAGTACATGCCAGAAGCAACATCGCGACAGTAGATCGTCGCCTTCTGGACGTTAAAGGGGATGCCGCGGACGTAGCCAGTCTTCGTGCCCTGGGAGACGTCGACGATGGTGCGGGAGCAGAAGACGATGCCTCCAGCCTGGTCGGCGACGCAGGCCTGGGTACCCAGCGAGTTGAGGTAGTCGCGGCAGGCGTACGCGATGGGGTCCCAGACGACCTGGTCAACACCAAAGTAGACGGAATCGTAGCGCTTTTGCAGCATGTCGCGCTTGTCCTCAATCTCGGCGGGCGGAACGTACGAGTTGTGCCGGGGGTCGGCCAGCCCGTGCTCGACTCTGAACCCCGGGATCGAAAAAGTCGGCCATGGTGATGTTGAGGTCTGCGAGGGAAGGCATGCCCGGCACCGGGGTTCTCCTGGATCGTGGACGGGTTGATCTCGGTGAGGTATCTGAGGAGGGCGTCGTTGGCCTCGCGCGTGAGAACCTGCGGTGTGGTTACTGTGGTTGGCATGGCCGAGGCGGCGCCGAGAAGACCGGCCTGGGCGTAGAGAGTGATGGCAACCATTTTGGATGTGGTTGGGGTTGTGAGGGAAAGTAGAGGCAGGTAGAGCTCTGTGAGATGAGATAGGGATGGAATGGATGTTGACCAAGCAAGACAGGCAGGCGGGCTTGTGCTGATATATATAGGTAGGTAATATATATAGGTAGGTATACTTACTTCCAATCGAGTTCTCCAAGTACATGTATCCGTCGCGAACACTTTGGCAATCGAGATTCACTTGCCACCGCCATTCCTCCTTCCTGCTTCGGTTGGTCTTGGCCGTATCATCTCCGCCTGTACCAAATCATTGCCGCAAAGAAAACTGCAATCCACAGCATCCGGCACTCGACTTGGCCCACACAGGTGTTCTTCACAATACTGCCTATCGCCAATCGCCGCCACCAAAAGTTAACAAGTCGCCAGCTGGAAGTCCTCGGCATCTCACTTTGACTTTTCTCCCTCTCTAAGGACACGAGAGGCTTGCGTTCAGTGTGGTTTGTTGTTGTCCTTGTCGGAGATTCTGCTACACAAATTTCCCACTGGTGTTTGGACTTCCTAGGAGGCTGAAGTTGTTTGGAAGTTTGCCCCGAGTGGTTCCCAGTGGATTCAGGGTTGCGTTAGTCTTTCATGTCTCCGAGCGGTTGAATCCTTCCAAAGCTTAGAGTTTGCGTCGAGACTCCAGCAAATGCTACCGGATAACAGCCCATGAACAAATCAGAATCCATCGAAATGCTACCCAGGGCGGACAATTTGAATCCATGAAGCAATTAACGTCAGAATCTCAGGACCGGCCACCCCGACCTTCGTGTCCCTGTGTTCTTCTCCTATACTGTCGCCGCATCCAAACTCGCTGGTCAACAGGCACCGTCAGGTGCGGCCCAATCGATGGCTCCGGCCGCTGCTCAGAACTCAGACTTTGGGTTCCCAGTCCTGCTAGTCCACTTCCCCCATGGCTCGAAAAGAGCGAAGACCATGACCGCTTAGTCGAAGTCACCGTCCCATCAGGTGCAGAAGGCGGCGTTACTTTGGTAGAGCGCAATTTTATTATCGGATGCGGAACTGGTTGTAGCAGTAGTGCTCTCTCGTTCATCACTCAGGGAGGGATTAGAACAGCTAGCTGCACTTGCACGAGCCCATGGCTTCGAGGCACTGGCCGAGGCCTTCACAGGTCTTAGGGCCGGGCAGGTAGGCCTCATCCAGCCCGAGAGGCCTCGTTTGACCTGCCATCCCCGAAGATCACAACCAGGTGCCGATGGCTCCGTATATCTCCTTGTCTAGGCAGTTCAAACAGTTTCCATAGTCAATCGGTGCGTCTACCATGGCTCCTGGCACTCTGCGTTGGGTCTTCGCCTCGCGGTACGCAGTATCCTCGTCAGGATTGTCTAAATGTGAGGAAAGGCGAACCGCGTCTTTCTATTTGTCTTGTGATCAGCTCGTCATTCGACTACCAGGTATTGAAATTTTTTTTCTCCAATCAATACGAACAAAACGGCAAAGTAGCCTCGCATATTCGGACCGGAGGATTACCCAGGGCAAGATAATCGCGCCGTTAAACGGCTCAGAAACCTCCTCAGCATGCCCATATCTGGCGGCAACAAGCGCAGCATCATCACCGGGACACAGTGCACAGCATGGCGCACAGATCAGCTCCATCTTCGGCTTCGGTAATATTGGCACTCACTTTGCCCGACGTTGTCTTGCGCATATACTGACTCATCTCCTTATTGCGCAGAAACGATGAACGAAGAAGTTGTCAACATGCGATCCAGCAGAGACGAACCGAACCACGACTCGTCGTGGGTTCATCTCTTGAAATAAAAACTTCCAATTCTTTTTGCCATTCATTTTAGTGTTGGAATAATTTTGGCCTTTCTGTTGCCACCTTTACCACTTAAATAGGTTGATTTACAGCTGTATAAAGCTAATGAAAAGACTGTTGCCCTAGAGGGTTCGAGACGAATCACCGTACTGTACTATAGTGGGTAAAGAAGAGGAGACGGCTGCGAGGAGTTCGTAGATGGGTTAAATTCGCTGCAAGTATAGGCATCGCAGCTCCCAGACATGAGTTGTAATGGCGGCCAAAAGAGGGATTCGACTTATCGGTAAGGAGATACGAAATCGTTATTGTAGCCCACCTGGCAGAACGGCTACTGCACCTCTACTAGCACCAAACACCAGACAAAATCACACGTCACGCCACTACAGTTAAATTCTTTCGTTATAGCTGCGGTAGTCTAGATGATGGCGTAATTCCCAGTACAACGAATTAGAGCAGTATGCAGTATGGTTGTGGTAGGAGTAGGATGATGTATTAGGAAAGAATATGGAACGCGCTAAGCCCTGGAGTGGCCTCGGCAACCCTCGGCCGTCCACCCATGTTGAAGCTATTCCCAGAAAATACCAAGCGCATACGCGGACCACAACACTATCCCTTAAACGCGCACCAACACAACTGGAATCTTCTCTCCATTTCTGGCGGGCCTACCGCAGTCGTGTACACTTAGATGCAGCTCTCAATCTACAAGGAGCGGAGGCGTAATTTCGACTGCCGCCCGGCCTGGGCAGCGATCCGAGTTTATATTTGAGGAAGTGGCCGACTTCCACCGGCAGAAGGCGTTCCTCTGCCCAGTCAAGGTTGGCGCCGTTATCTATGGTATCTTCCTGCCCGCGGTTATCGGCATGCCCAAAGGGTTGATTAACACCTTCGACCAGATGATGAAGGATCCATCTTCGAGCAGCTGGAACGAATCCATTGAGAGCAGTTCCACGGGCAACATAAAGCTCGCCATCGCACCGGCGGTGTTGCCATGTTCTTCTCCAGTCTTTGGGGAAGTGGATATCCAGACACTATCCATTCCGTGGATATTTGGCGCCCTCAAGCTTACGCCCGGTCGCCATACCTGAATGGGTCCGGACTTCTATCGGGAAATCATCAAGTTCATTGACAACGCGCTGAAGAAGGCCGAGACCAGGAGTCGCATGGGGCTGCCTACCCCTCCGCCAGTCATTTCCAAGGACGATGAGTCGGATAGTGATTCTGGGGACGATGACTCTGGGGACGACGACTCGGATATTGATTAGTCACAAACAGGTGGGCATGCAACCAGGAGTGAGGATGGACGTAGAGCCGACTGTTTAGGGAGATGATGGTCGGACATGGCAACAGTAAAGACGGGGGGTGATGGAAGTGCAGGAGATTGTGCGGTCAACCACTGAAGGCCCTTGCTAGTTTTAGGTGTCAAGAAATCATGTTGATAATAATGATTTTATATCTTTACATGGCTTGAGTATTTAGGCCGTCAACATCATCTCTAGTTCTAGCAGTGCGTAATACCAATTATCCATAAGTAACAACAACAGTTGTCTTCGCATGCTTGTCCATGCAGCTGGCTGCTTTCTGGTGACTGCTTTTCTTTGTTTTTTTCCACAGAGCGTACGGATTATTCGAGTTATCTCGGGGGTAACCCTTCTCATCTGATCTCTGACCCTCAGCGAAAAGTGAGTCAGTCCAAAGCCACCCACCAACCTTTTTTTCAGAGTGCGTAGGTACATGTACCTACTAGTAACTGTCATCACGATACCCGCATTTCCACAAAACACGCCTCCAGCCAAGGTTACCAAAATCTACTTACCTATCGAAATATCACAACACGATGCTGTAACCAACAAACAAGATACCTCCTCTTCCGACCGACACACCTCCAGTCACCTCAAAAGCCTCAACGATGACAATCTTCCCCGTCCCGACCGACTCTTCCTCGGCCCCAAAAACCTTCCACTCCTTCCAAAAGCTCCCCAACGAAATCCAAAACATGATCTGGGAACTCGTGCCAACACCAACCCGCGTCGTGACAGGCGATGTTCGATTACCAATCGTCCCAGCGAAATTCGCCATCCCGCCACTCATGCACGTCTGCTCGACCTCCCGATTTTCAGGGAAGCGCCGCTTCACTTTACTCGCAAAACCGAACTCAGCCCCCAGGACACCCTACATCGAGTACCGGGGCCTCAAGCGAGCTGGGCGTCCGAACGCAAGAATCTACGAACAGACACGCGAACATCGCCGCATGTTTATGTATATTGATTACGAGACCGACGTCTTTGTTGCGGGTTGGGATACGATGATTCCGGCTACCATGGCACCGATGACGAGGTTCATTTCTGTGCCTGATCCGACGCAAGTCAGGAATCTGGCGTATCTGTTGCCCAGCAGGACGGCGATGCGCTACGCGGCTGATACGTTGCTTGACGTGAAATTGCCTGATACGAAGACGCACTGTCCGAACTTACGGAAAGCTGTGATGTTGGTTTGCGAGCGGGAGACTGTGCAGCCGTTTGTTCCGACGTACCAAAGGGACGAGGCGTATCACACGGAGAAATCCTTTTCGAGCTCGGCTGTGCTTTGGGGGAACGGGAATATGTACGAGTTGGAGGCTGTGCTTACACTTTGGGAGCAGGATGTGGAATACGAAAGGCAGCTGGAGGTTTTGGGGGAAAGGTATGGGGATGGGGGGAAGAATAAGAGGCCGGTTTTTCCCGAGACTGTGTTGCCTTCTCGCAGCCAGTTTTGGAGAGCGAACGAAAAGGGGGAGGAGGTGAGAATGAGGATGGAGGAGAGTGTCTGGCTGACCGATGGGTTGTTTTTTCAGATTGGGTCCACTGGGGAAGAGAATTGGTTTGGGTGCTATTATACGTCCAGCAGATATTATACGGGTAAGAATGTGGTTGATCGGGCGACCGCGAGGAGGGATCATATCCTTTTTGCTAATTAGGTCACTAAAGGGAGATTTTAGGGGCTGACTGGAACTGGTTGTTGGCGTCGAAACGGGATACAGCCATGTGTTTTGTTACTTTTGCTGGGGCGCGGTTGATTCTCTTACTTGTGCTATTGGGAATACCAGGACGTGTGTGTTTTCTTTTGGAGATAGGGGGTTATAGCCGAGGGTTACATATGTTCTGTTTTGCTCTGCTTGCTGTCAGTTTTGTTCTGTTGCTGTATTTTGCTATTCAAACAAGTCCTCTCCGCTTCCAGTTTTACTCCTTCCGTTCTCTTTAGCTATGTGTTATGAGTGCCAAGAACAGAAGACAATGTCGCCGACTTCTCGACATGCTGTGTACAGGGAAATAAACGAGTCAAAGCCCGGCCTTCACTCGATTACCTCGGCAGATTCTGCTTCCTCCTGAATAAGCTTGGTTCTATGAGTACTGAAGATAGCTTAACTTCTCCTCTCACTTGGTTGCCTCGGCAGATCTATCTACGTTTCCTGAATAAGGCTACCTCGGTATGCTCCTGTGGCTGGTACTGAAGACAAGTTAGAGTGTCCTCTCACTTGTAATTAGTTTTAGACTCTATGAGCATACAGTTACAAATTTCATCCTCTTTGGCTGCGGACCAAAATATATCAGATTAGGAGGGCGTCTAGACTAACAGTTCGCGAGAATTGCCATGAATAGTAGTGCTTGCGTTCTCTGTTCCACTTGACCACTGTAGTGTGGAGTTGAAAAGCATTCATGAACTAAATACAGGTCGCGAGAACTACCAAGAAGACCAGTATTTGCGGTCTGTGTTCCACTTTAGTGCCGTAGCTTAGAGTTGGGTAGTATTCATGAACTAAAGGCAGACTTAGACAGTTCGCGAGAACTACCATAAACATCGATCTTTGCGATTATCTGTTCCACTTTACTGCATCTACTAGCGGTAGTTTTCTGCTCTGCCTCGGTTGAGGCTGGAGGGGATACCAACACATACACCTTCGAATCTCTGTTTCATCCTCAGGATAGGCGCAATGCCATGCCATGGAGGCGCAGGCTGCATGCGCCGCACCTCCTTTTATTTCTGGGCCAGTAACCCAGCTCCTCTTCTTGAATTTTGGCTGTCTCTCACATGCCTCTGTTTTTATTCCCTAACCCAACAGATTCGCTTCGGTACACGTATCCAACTTCTATTCTCGTCAAACATCCGTCATACCTTCCGTTCTCCCATCTTGGTAGCCGGTGCCAAGCCCGAAACTCTCCTATGGGCACCGGTAGTCATTTGAGGAAGGTGTCTAGTCTGTGAGATGGGGACAAATAAGACGCGGAGAAAACCAGGAAACAGATCTCTGTTCGATGCAACCGAGATACTAGTCTCGTTACCTGGTAACTTAAGTGGTATTACTACCCCAAAGCCGAACTAAAAACTCCCGATCCCCCGCATTTTCGGATCTCGTGCATCGATTGGGCACGATTTGGGGTTCTCCTCCGCGCTCGTGTGAGCAAAACGGTATCGACGATGTGACGCTTCTGGAACCGGGGCCTGCATTAGCAACGCGGGGAAGGCCTGTTCTGTTCGTCCGGGGTGTGGTGTGTTGGCAAGGGGAGACGATGAAACGTTCGCAAGATTTTCCGGAATCAGTTGATTTTGTTTTGCTAGCATTTTTGCCAAGGCTCTGAGCGGGTTGTGTAACGGTGGCTACCGGGTATGGCCGAGGCACGAAATGGCACAGTTGAGATGTGTTCGGACGGTGTAGTCGAAGAAGTATAAGATGTCGAGGAAATCCAGGTCTCTCTAGAGTATCAGAAAGTTCATCAGTCAAGCACCATCAGCTCATCAGTCCAGCACCATCATCTCGCCTCCGATCGATCTGCACCGTTCCACCGCTGTCTGTCATCATGAAGTTCTTCGCTCCCGCAACTCTTCTCTTCGGCCTCGCTGCCGCCGCCCCCAGCCGGGTTGGGGTTGAGGAAATCCGATCGTGGGAGCTGCTCAAGGCACACACGCAGTCGCTCGAGGTCCGCGCCAGCAGCACAACTAGGAACGAGCTTCAGGCTGGCGGCGCGTGCCCGCCTGTCATCTTTATCTTTGCCCGAGGCTCGACCGAGGGAGGCAATCTGGTATGTAACTGCTACTCGTCAGCCCTTGAATATCTCCGCACTCAACTTACACCTTTCGCAATTTGCAGGGATCTCTCGGCCCTTCCATCGCCGACGTCCTGGAAGCCACCTATGGCGGTGCCAACGTCTGGGTGCAGGGTGTCGGGGGCGCCTATACGGCAGACCTCTTGGACAACGTCTTGTCCGACGGCACCACCAGGGCCGCCATCACGGAGATGAAGAACCTCTTTGCTCTCGCCAACAGCAAGTGTCCCTCGGCCAAGATCGTGGCGGGCGGTTATAGGTACGTTTCTTGCCTTCGAGGCTCGCGATGCGTCCGGACTAACGACTCCTTTCAGCCAAGGTGCTGCGCTCACGGCGGCTGCCATCCGCGACAGCAGCGCCACGATCCGCGAGCAGATCAAGGGCGTCGTTCTCTTCGGATACACCAAGAACCTGCAGAACAGCGGCAAGATTCCCAACTACCCTGCCAATCGGCTGACGGTGTATTGCGCCTTTGGCGACCTGGTCTGCACTGGCTCGCTGGTCGTCACCGCAGCCCATCTCACTTACGGCGACGAGGCCGAGGACGAGGCGCCCAAGTTCTTGATCTCGAAGATCAACAGCAGCTAAACGGGCTATTCTTTTCGGAATCGGCTTTGCGGGGGAGGAGATGGTGGACTGGTTTCGCGTTGATCGGATGATGGTCTTTTGTCCATGGTATTTTGTCGAGGAGCGCATTTGTTTGTTATTTCACAAGCATCAGGTATCGCGGGAGGGAGGATGGTGGACTAAACGGCTTGGTACCCACCAGGGCTATCGTCTGACGAGGGTGGGCTCTGGACGAAGCAGCCTTGAAAGTGGGTTATTCCGTGTGTTGAAAAGGGGGATGGATATGCCAAGACCAATAACAAGCATTGCCTTTGTCCCCACCAAAAATATGATAGCGCATGTGCCCAGTTATTCTCAGAGGCTGTGATCTGGACGTATCATACTGTACAGATACACAGTCACTGTAACGGACGTATTCCAGCACCTCACCGCCATCAATTACCTCTAGCGTTTCGTCTGTCCAGCATCGAGCACGCAGAGCATCAGAGTCTGGCCATTCTACCATCTTTTGAACCATGCCCGGCACCTGCATTACCGCAATGAAAGCCTTTTCGACGCGTCCAAATCAATACTGATGTCCTTATTCCTGTTGCTGATAGGATAGGGTCCTTCTAGACTTCTAGAGCCATCACATCACCTCTTTGCTTCTCCCCGTCGGTCCAGTCATTCTTCTTTTTCGGAGTCCGACTCGCCACCCGACTCCAGTCAATCTCTCCATCAGGAAGCGTGCTGGCTGGTGATGATCTCGACGAAGACTAACAATCTGCTCGCCGGTGCGTCTTTCGGGCGACCCCATACTTGGGTGCTAGTACCGCTTGCCATGGCTTCCGCGGGAGCGAACAGCTGCTCGGTCTCTTCAGCGCTGACCACACCGAACGCGACGCCATCCGCTTCTTCAACAGCGTTCTTGATCTTGATGCTATGACTCGTGCGTTGTAAGTCATTACCTACACAACACCAATTCGGGCACGGCTAACACCCAACACAGAGCCCAGAGACATTGAGAGGACACTAAATCGCTGCCACAGATCGACTTGACAACCACCGCCCTTTCCGCACGCATCACCACCGCCGGTTCCTTAATATAGCAGAGAGAGATCGACTACCCAGAGTGTCTGCCAACCTCGTCTAGTTTCCCTCGTGCCTCGTCAGCCTGCCACAACTTCAGCGTCGCCCGCCCCTTTACGGACCAACACCGCAGCAGCCCACACGGCTCCTGACAACACCGTCGCGGTCACCGCGTCAACGACAGGCATGCACCGTTCGACCGCCATGAAAATGCCTCGGAGCACGCCCAAAACGCCCCTTTGTTTAAGCTCATCGGTCAGAACATGTGACGTGGAAGCTACACAAGTGGATATAACGGAAATGCTCTGATGTTGAGACGCGCCCCTCCGAAAAAGAAAGTACCGTCGAAAGGAATAATCTACGGCTCTACATACACGTTCAGAGCTCAGCCCAGCACGACTGAGCTTGGCACTCGGCATTCAGGACTCAGTTTACATGATTGGAGCCCAGAACTGACGAGACCGCGCGCACATACGGTGCATGACTGCAAGTCGGTCATAGAAGTCGGACGAAGAAGCTATGGGTCCGCCGGAGCTGTGGTCCGGCCGGAAGCATGGGACCGGCCGGAAGCATGGGACCGGCCGGAAGCATGGGACTGGCCGCCTCATGCCACGTACGGAGCCGGCCAGAACTGGGGGCAGAAAATCGGTGGAAGAAAGCCGTCTTCGGCCGGAGTCAAGGATCGACCCGCCTGACATGCGACAGAACATCGACGACAGATGCCGAAGAGTGATGGACATTTCTGCTCGGGGCGATGGCCCGGACCGATGACTCGTTGAACACCGTCCTTCATCACGCCGATCGGTATCGACTTCAAGATCCGGATGATCGAACTCGATGGCAAGCGGCACTGGGGTCAAGCTCCAGATCTGAGACACGGCCGGGCAGGACCATATCTATCAATTGGGTAATAATGTTGAAGGGCGTTGGGGACGCAATAAAATGGAGTCTGGATCCTGTCATATGTCCAGCATCCCACTCGATTTCCAAAAACTCGGCCAATCAAAACGGTCTGAGACTTTGTTGCACTGGGCTCCCAGCAACTACGAGCGATGACTTTACTATTCCGGAGCCAATGGCAGGCTTCTGGCGAGAGCAAGCACACACAGACTGCCGCCTCACCGCTACTGACTGGGGCTTCAAGAACCAGTTCAAAAACGAGCGGTCCACATCCAATATCATCGATCTGCTCAGACCCGTTGGTACGATCAATCCACGAGGCCCTAGACGGGATGGATTCGAGAAGAACAAGAACGGGTGTTAAAGAGGGGCCTGGAGGAAACATTCCGGTCAAGACGCATAAAGATGGACGTTGAGGGCCTAGACAACACCTGTGCTACATCCGGCTTCCAGGTAGCTGAGCATGCTATCGAGTCAATCAACAAGGGAATCGAAAAAGAAAATTTGCTTCGACATTTATGCTTCCAGGGAGCAAACGGGCATTTCCTTCAGACTTGTAGCCGACTCTTGAGCGCCGAAGCTACACCCGACGGACTCCAACTCGGAAGATCGATTCGTAGACGTGGTCAGCCTGCCGATGGGTACGAGTGTCAAGCGATGGGTCAAGAAGGACGAGTCCGAGTATACCCCGGGTATTGTAGACGTGTCTAAGAGCAGCAAGGACAAACCGTATCCCAATGCTGGACCCGTCTAAGGTACCAACACGTCGCGCCTCTGCCCGTGCACGGGTTGAATCCCGATGCGGAAAAGTGGATCGACCACATTAACCTTAAGATCAACAATACCGCAAAGACTCGAGTGCTCAACCAAGTGGTGGTGGCAACAAGGTTTAGTCCCGACTTCCTAGGTCGCTATCTGGATCGTGTCTGGGAGGGCAAACTCGACCACCCACGCATCCCCTTGATCGATAATGCCAGCGACCAGTACGGAAACTACCTCATCCAATACATGTTTGGAGGGCGTTTCCTCCATTGACGATGACAACAAGGTTGACGATAGCCACAAGGACGACAGTGAGTGCCGCTTCGTCCACGATCCCGCCGTTAGAGCGGCAGCAGAGAGGGAGGTAGAAGTCAATGACGGCCGGATGATTCTGAGACAGGGTCTAATAACGTTGACCCTACTACCAAGGTCCAAATTCCGATTCGGACCCAGCCCGGTCTTGAAGAATTAGAGGGCTTTTTGACTGTAACGTCTTCAAACAACCCAAAACTTGCATTAAAAGAGAAAGAGATACCTCAACGCGTCCCACATTAATTATAAGCCACTCCCGAGGGTTCAACAGAGAGAGAGTGCAGGAGCGTGTGTTGGACCAGACGGCGGACTCTCTCCGCAACGGTGGTCCTAGCGGTCCGCCTCCTCAGGCTCCTCCCCCGGCACCAGCTCAGGCACCAGCTCCAGGTCCAGTCGGATATGGTAAATACGGATCAGCTCCTCAGGCATACGGCCAGCCAGAGCGTGACAACTACAACCGTCCCCGTGGTGGTGGTGGCGCAGTCGTTTCAAGACGCCTACAACCTATACGTGGGATACCCACGACCCGGCAATAGATACACTGTGGGACCGGCTTATCGCCCAGTTACAAGACATAATGGGCAAGGAATTTCCCGTCAGTCATCTTGTTAAACCTTCTGGACCGATAAAGGCAATTTTTCACATGTTGTAGCGCTGGAGATCGCATCTACCACCAGCCGCCCGCGCCATACGGATAACCCCCGCCAATTTTTTCGATCTGGAATAATGTAGGTTAACCAGGCTGAGCACCCGAACATGGGTCAGTTCTCCTTTCCAGCCACCACCCCTGACAACCACGGTGGCTATTGTCAGCCTTCCGTTGAGGATGAGCCAGAGACCGGCAACAACAATCGCGGCAATGCCAACAAGTCCGCACCTTCGAACTCAAGGCTTCTCCCGGTCTCCAAGAAGCCGGCAAGCATGAGACTGAAGTAGCTGAGGCGAGCAGCAAGCAGCGGTAGAAGCAGCCCGGGGGTACGGCTGTTCCCGTCAGTCCTGGTGGCGGGAACGTCAAGGACCTTCTAGACCACCCCCAAGAAAATAGCCCCCTTCTTTCCCTCACTCAGACTTGCTGATGGCAGGGCGCCGTGAGAGTGTACCATTCAAGTCCAGACCATGCGAGACAGTCTTGGTTCAGAACACTTTCGGTTCAGAGTCATCCGCTAAGGAGGACGGGAATCCTTAGTCGGGTAACTCGGTCGACTGTTCTTCTCCAGATCGGAGAAAGTCGACGGGCAAGAACGCTCTAGAGAAAGGAGATGGGCCCCTGAGACCCAGCGGTACAATGGGTTTCAGCAAAACGAGCATCGGCCCAGATCAACAGGCCAGAATCCAAGCTGCGGCACATCAGCTTCAGATGCAGGAGAAGAAAAAGACGCAACAGGAAGTCCCCGTCGATCCAAAGGACAAAGAACAGAAGAAGTGTCGGCGCACCAAGAGCGGCAAGATACAGGGTTTTGTAAAGTACTCGATGGCTACTATTTACCATGGAATGGTGTTGTGACACCCAGCGAGTTCTTTCTCGCCAACCCAGCTGTTCAGCCTCAGGTCTACACTGGCCTCGCCCAGTGTGGGCCATGTGTCGATTCGGGACTGGAAGAAGGCAGTGCTGATCGGTTTAACGAAAGAGAGATATCAGATCGAGGGCCCATGCAGTGGAATATTGACGCTAGACTAGTCCGGAGCAACGCACGCCACACATCATATCCTCGGATTGTATAGAATGTCCTGAATAGGGTAGATATTATATGCGGAATTTGTTTGTATCTATCTTTGATAACTAACTGTATTCCTGGTGTAGGTTGGCATAGAACTATTATCATGCCTTAGGTACATCTAGGAGTAAGTACTAACTGTACTTAGAAACAGCCATGATCTTAAGTTGTCTATACGTGACTGCATTTGAAACCGGTTAAAAGAAAGTTTGGACTGCCGAAGCTGGCAGCAACTACAGAGTCTTGCCGAGACCCGACTTTGCCTGGCAGATGATATCACCACCCGGAATGGCGCCTGCTGTGGGGGATACAAGTCTGTGGAACTGTAGCGGAGGAGGATAGGATCGCGCGTCGCGGTTGAACGACTGGAAGCCTAGGCTGGTTTAAAACCTAGTATTCAAATGGCGTTCATGGCGTTGGTGAGGCGTTCCGCGCGGGGCAGACACCAAGTGAAGTCGCGGACCCCCCTCTGCTATCGTGGACCAAGTTCTTGGCGTTGCCTTGTGCTTCACGAGCATCTGCTTAATAAAGTCGATATCTGCTTGCCTGGGGCCAAGGTGATACGCGGCGTAACGCTTGAGACTGGCGAGCAGCGTCGGCGGTAGCCCAAACGGCAGACTACTCAACAGCTGCTGAGCAGCGCCGGCGGCTGTAACCACGGCTGTGGTGCCATCCTGGGCGATAAGCGAGTCAGGCTGAATGACCGTGAGCGAAGACAGTGAAGGCCAGACCTTCAAATGATGTAGCGCTGTACACATTCCGCTTTGGTGGTCCCACGCCAGCGCTGCGTGCTTGAACTCGAACTGTTCCTTATTTCCTCCTTCTCTTTTTTTGTCGTCGCGTGCAGTAACCTGGTCGCCGGCGAAGATCCAAAGAGCGGGGATGGCGTGCGACGAGTCGCGGAGATAGACGATCGTCGTGTCGAGGTTCACCCAGCAGCATCTGTACCATGCATTGCAGTAGAAAACGGATGGCCGGACCATCATTCGCTCCATGACGTGGCGAGCCTCGC
This sequence comes from Apodospora peruviana, assembly GCA_033439685.1. Taxonomy (NCBI): domain Eukaryota; kingdom Fungi; phylum Ascomycota; class Sordariomycetes; order Sordariales; family Lasiosphaeriaceae; genus Apodospora; species Apodospora peruviana. The sequence continues at coordinate 840,138 of JAUEDM010000009.1, forward strand.
AGCACGACTGGCCTGCTTGGTACGGGCCGGGGCCGTACGGCGGCTCCGCGGCTTGTTCATGAAGGAAACGAAGCTCGAAGGGCGGGACAGGCCGGGACGAGTTGGAGCCCGAGCTAGTGCCGCGCATGTCTATGTAGGTAGTTAGATTCTGTGTGTTTTCTACTTTATTGTGCAGGGGAGGATGGACAGACATGCTTACTTGACAGTTCAACATTTGGCTCTCTTCGCTCCTCCACGAATCGATCCCTGAATCGACGTGCGCGGCTTCGGTGGACGGTCGCCACAACGCATGGCGCCGCGAGCGCTTCTTTCCAGATCAAGAGGCGCAGCTCGGGCGGTAAACTACGGAAGCAGGTGAAGGTGTTGTAATCGCCGTTGGTGCTGGCTGCGGACATGATGTGAATTGGAGAGGGTGGTGATTGTGTTGTTGGCTTTCGAGAGGTAATGTAAATGAGAAATCAAAATGTAAAGCCAAGAATCGATTTAGTTTGGTGATGTATTGTGGATTCCCAGTTGTAAGTGGAGATTCCTTCGTGATTGTGGAAGGACAGTGCCTGTCAATATCTGAAGTGAGCCAGAGGTCAGGGTGATAATCGTGCTGGGGAGCCTGCTGGATTTGGGCTGCAGTTTGAGTGGTGGGTGGGTACCTTGGGCAGACATCCCGAAAGAGGCACAAAGCAGGCAACAAACTGGAATCATTGGCATCTGCTTTGGGCACCCCCCAAACGCCTAGGTCCATTCCGCCTCTAGGCGCCACATTTTATTCAGAGCAGAACTAACATCGAACTTTCCAAATTCCCAACAGCTCCGGGTAGCTCAGACTCGACGTCATATTCGACGTATCGTCAAAAGAAAGAACAGAAAAAAAAAAAAGAGATCTAGATGGCTGCTGCTGCCTCCATACAGTCACGGTGACTGGGGGCTTAGTTCTAGGGAAAATATATTTGGTTTCAAGCAACGGAAGCGTTTCCTCACCAGACAAATCTCAATACGGACCATGAGGATGCGAATTGCAGATAGTTCCTAGGCACCAGCCTAGTAGGGGTTAATTGTTTCACCAAAGAGAAAAAGAGGAGGCTTCATAGTTCTACTTTCGGGCTGTTTCGTCCTTTCCCCCCGTGTTCTTTTCTCCGTTGAAGACTATGCGGTGCCCTGTCTAGATAGGTGAGCATATTTGCATCCCAGTTCGTTGTCTCTGACCATCCCCAAAATATCGCTCATCCCTTTAAGCATTCCTAAAACCGATTAAAGCTAGCCTGCCCTCCCAGAGTCCCATTATTCACCATATCCAAAAAACTACTCGTGTTCGGCTTCTTGCGCAGCGGTGCTTCTGCTGCCGCCGGTGGCGCAGATGACTCCGAAAGCGACGCCACGAACGGCCTTACGGCCTTGAGCACATCCGGCGCAACATCCGTGACCACCTTTCCGATTACCTGGGCACTCTTCATGATCACGTCAAAGATACTCTCTTGATGGTCGCCGTCGTTGGTAGCGCGGCTTGTGAAGGGCGGCGGTAGTATATTAATACGAACGAGCTCGTACGCGGGGAGCTTGCTAATGGCTGTGAGCGCCGCGTCGCCAATTAGCGCGCGCTTGACGATCACCTCGGCGGCTTTAATGTCCTCTGGAGTGACGGTGGTGCTGTTATTGTCGACGGAAGAGGACGACTCGGATTCGGCGTTGACGACTTTTCCGACCGCATGTAGCGCTTCTCGGGCACCCTGTTTGAGGAGAGGCTTCGCAAAGCCAAGACCTTTGCTGATCAAGGAGCTGAGGTGATCAAACACTCCAGGCTCATCTTCTAAGGGCCTTGCCGGCTGGAGGAGGAGGTCATGTAAATCACTTTGGCCGAACGCGGGCTCAACCTCGTCGACGTCCGGAAGCGGACGAGGCTCAAGTGCGCGCCGGGCGCTTTGGTTCTTTTGGATGTAGTCAGTTCTGTTGGTCATCTCGAGGGCCGTCGCCTTGAGCGAAGGAGCGATGTTTGCGGCGATGGCCTGGATGTTTGGAGCATGGGCTGCGTATGTCTTTTGGATGTCGGAAAGGATCATGCGGGAAATCTTGCCGTCCGACCGTACGACGGCTTGGAGGGCTGACTCGGCCAGGATGGCGCGCTCAGTGACGCCCTTGGGAACATCGCCTTCATCAGAGAATGATCCAGGGCCGTTGATGATGGCGCCGAGTGCGGTGCCTGCCACGGCTGCGATCGGTGCCGCGAGAGGTCCGAGCAAGGGCGACGCGAACGGCAGAGCCCTGTTGACGCCTTGGCCTGGTTGACTAACAGAGTTGGCGACGGTCTTGAACGCGTCCAAGAAACCCTCGCCGCCGTCGTCGTCTGGCATGGGCGATTGAAAGGCACGGCGGTTAGACCCAGGACCAAAGCCCTCGTTGCTGGAAGAAACTGCTGAAGCGCCGGTGTCCTTATGCTTGACAAGCTGGATGCCTTGGTGGTCGCCGATGACAGGGAGACTGCCGGAGAAAACTTTCAGCAGGGAGTCATAGTCATTAGAATCTGAGCCGATGGTGGTAGCCTGGTTCTTATCGCCGGCAGCATGCACATGAGTACCGATAACGTTAAGCCCTCTGCCACTCCTGCTGATGACCGGAGATCCGTCCTGGCCTGAGAAATTATATGTCAGTCCTATGGCTCGCACGACTATCATCCGAGACGGGGATAGAAGGAAACAAGGATGGGTTTACCGGCAAAGGTCGAGATTTGATATTGTAGCATGGACAGAGGGTTCGAGTTGCCAGCCTGAAGACTGTAAGCAGTGGAGTCAAACTCCTCGTACATGTGAGCGCCCGGCTCCTGCTTTCCACGGCCTACGTCGCCCAGTGCCCTATCGCCAGGGTAGCCAACAACTCCCAGTAGTTCGTTGCCGGATTTCGGCGTTGGTTTGTAAGAGAAGGGACGGAGGTTGCCGCTGAAGGGGTGGTCGACTCGAATGAAGGCAACATCTCGGTGACGGTTCTCTTTTGAAGCCAGCCACTCGGCAGGCACAACGACGCTCTTGCCAATACGACTCTGGACATCTCGAGAGTTGAGACTATTCTCGCCCTGGTAGCCGATGTAGCACTTGATGTGCACAGCACGGCCCATTCCCTTTGGGGAGGACCAGTGGAAGACGTTGTGGCCGGCGGTGACCAAGATGTCCGGGCTGATGAGCCAGCCGGTCCCCATATAGTAACGTGAGTCTTCAGGGCTCTGCCCCTCGTAGCGTATCTGTAGCTTGACGATGGCTGTGTGTTTCAAGATTAGTATAATGGTGTGACAAATAGGGGTAGCAAGCAACTTACATCGGTACTTGCCACCTTCCACGAAGTCATGACTGTCGACCGGAATGCGGTTGTCAGGTTCGAAGAGTGACTCGGGGGTGCTGTCAGTGGTGGCAAATCTCTCGGGGCGAGGAGCTTTGGAGTCTAAAGTCCAAGTCCCCGCAACTCCGGCGTGTGTAGACATCTTGATGCTAATGGATGTTATCTGCGACGAAGAAACACGGCGGAGTGTGCTCAAGAGGGTGAGAGACGGCCTTGAGAAAGCACGCGATCGAAAGCGTTGGCGGAAGAGAGCTGATACTTATCAACCAGCGATCAAGACCAATGCAAAGCTAGCGACCCCGGAGAACACGTCCATCTTCGTCGACGATAAAGGCCTGGAACTGGGCCTGGAACATCTTGGCGTGGTGTTCTCGCCGTTAATGGACTAGATAGATCGAATAGTGCAGTTGCAGGTGAGCCAAATAAGGGACGGCTGAAGGACACGAACGGAGCTGAACCAGTGGCGACTGCGAAGCTGGTCACCCATTGGCTGCCGATGGCCAAGAGGCTTGACCTAATCCCGCCTTGTGCAGGACATCACGCGCAATTGTCGGAGGTTTCCGGTGTCAAACACATCCTCAATGGCCTGTTCAATATGCCGTACCCGTGGAGTCATGCGATATAATTAAAGCCGGATGGATATGAGGAGAACCGAAGTCCAAGGTAACAAGCTGAACATGTTTATCCTTCAAGCGCGGGCATGGCAATGGCCTCATCATCTTTGTCGGTAAAGGTGTTGGCATGTCTCGATGCCGTCTTAGGGCATAAAGGGTTCAAGGGACATCGTTCCCCGCATCCTCTTGACTCTAGAGACATCGCGAAGTTTCCATAATTCCAGCGTATTCATGCGGGGAATTTATTCAAATGATGCACAAGTGAGGGGCACGCTTGCACAATTCCGCCAGAACCTCTGTTGTGCTCAACGTCCCTGAACCCCTCCCCCGCAATGTCCAACGGAGCAACTTCGCCCTTGCAAGCTTTATTCCCTACAGTATCTCGACATCGCAAAAACAACAGTCTAGTCCGCACTTCCCGTACGCACCAACCATCTCTTTTCCATACCTCGAATTGCACCAATACTCGAACTGCCGACATGCTGTCTGTCCCGTCCCGTCTTATTGAATTGGGGTCGATGCAGCCGGTAATAAGGTTGGGACGGGTTAGTCCGAGGTCTGTGTCGCACAACAGCAGTCAGAACTTTGGGACCGACTCTTGTTGACCGAGCCGAGTGGCCGGTAGCCATTCCCGATCCAGTGGTTCATCATACAAGACGAGAAGTCGGGTCGACGAAGTAAGGTATGAATGCAGGAACCATGCATTTTTGGGTCGTATTTTACTGATCGACGAGGCAGATTCTCCAGGACTATCGAAACTCAAGGAGGTACAGATATAGCAACATATCGGCCAGCCAGATTTCCAGAAATGGATGCCTTTGCCCCGAGGGTGGCCAGCCATATCAGCCGAGCCGCTCTATGCCTCGTGAAACAGCAGAATATGAGTTAATATATCTCGTCCCGGGATTCTGGTTTTCTGAACTGGTCGCCATGCCAGTCCCATTTCTTCACTCATACTAGTTTTTTGAAAACAAGCTTTCACGATAAGACAAAACATTGGCAGAGATGCGCGCGCTCTTTATCTTTATCACGACGGTGCTGTTGTCCGTTGGTGGACGAAGCAATGTCCTGCGACCCAGAGACACCAAGGTCGAATTCAGCACCGCGGTATTCGGGGCTCCAGGCCCAACGAATCACAAGCACGAGTCGAAGCCATGTCCGCCTTTCAAGAAGGGCACGTTCAACATAAACGCCTACCAGCTGTACCCCGAGAACATGGATTGGGACGCCAATCTCTGCCAGGTATACATCGGGTAAACACCACCTCCCCTTGGTTCATGTTCAAAGTTCCATCTCACGCATTATAGGATCCTCTTCAACGCGAGCTTCGGCATCTACGACCCCTACAAGGACAAACTCGAAGCAATCAGCTTCCCCGGCGTCACCTTAAATCCCGACTTCCACGTCGGCGCCGTGGCTTGGGACAAGTACACCGGTCTCGCGTCGGTCGTCCTCGGCCAGGGAAACGCCTTTAACACGGCCGGCGCCAACATCTCCGGCGACAACTACTTCCGCAGGTTCGACCCTGTCTCCCACAAATTTCTCTGGAGCGTCAACATCACCGCCCTCACGCAGGGCAAGTACGGCGGCTTCAACGACATCGCCTACGACCCTGCCGGGAACTCGTACATCGTCGGCACGTACCCGTCGTCCATCCTCAAGGTCACTCCCGACGGCAAATCCATCACACCGTGGTATCTGCCGCCCGTGATTGACCACACCGTGCAAGGATACTCTGGGATCGTTTCTCAGGGGAACACCATCGTCGTGCTCGACAGTGGGACAAGCGGTAGTCTGTTCCGCTTCGATATTAGAGACGTAGTACGGACGCCTATCCCTGTGCCGCTCACACCGCCGTATGTTACTGATGGCGGCGACTCGATCCGCCTGCCGCTGAAATACGACGGCAAGGTCATGTTGGTCGCGGAGCACATCCGCGGGGTTACGGTCTTGCGGTCCAAGGACGCGAGCTGGCGGACGGCTGAGTACCTCGGCACCGTGCCCAACGCGCCTGGCCTGCCTGCCGGCGCGCTGGTGGTGGCTACCACGCAGATTGGGGATAAGTTGTACATTGTCAATGACTGGTTTGATTTCCCGCCTGTTCCTGGGACGGTGGCGGGCAACAAGACGAGTTTCCCGATGATCGATATCACGGAGCAGGTGGAGGCCTTGTTGTGTGGGAAGAAGAGGGGGTTGAAGGGGTGCTCTAAGATCTGAGAATACTAGTAACAAGGAGAGGAGGGGCTGATATAACATCGGCGTGGGTAATCTCTAGTATCCACTATCCTGATGGTTTTGCTGAATGACGGTTAACTCTTTGTAAACTCCGTCGAGTAGATTCCTGGTTTCTCCTCAGGCTCAAACTGTGAGGTGCAACAGGAACAGAGTTGCATACAAACAATACGAGACCGTGGCTACCTGGAACAAGGGCGAGACTGGACTACCGAGACATAACGCACAACCTCCACCACAACTATCTCTGGTTTGACTTTGTTGCCGTCTGCAGAGCATGGCCTTGATCACGGTTTTCTAAGTTGACTGGAACCATTGAAACTGTATTCCTAGTCTGATTCGGCATTTCAAAACACTCCTTGTTTACGCTGCCTTGATATTTCACCCTTTCGTCAGGAAGTAAATGCGACTGATGCGAGGCCGGACTCGTCCATTAATTTCAACCACGAGTATCGACGAAAAAAAAGAGACGAGCGAGTTAGCTTAGAGCTACATACAAATGCTCAAAGATATCGTCGAGCTAATATTGGGACACACAATACCGATGATGTCCTGCGAGCGTCTGGCTGGAACCAGATAAGTATAGTAGAGTTTTTCCTATTTCAGAAGACTCGTTCAACGGCGCCTACTTTGTCGACGTGAAGGCCGGTCAGCCTCAAATGGAATGCATATGCTGAGCAATGGAACTGGAAGCCATACCATAATGGTACCCAAACGACGAAAGTCCGTGGGCGGAGGCGGGTTGTCGGCCAAGCGGTCTCCATATAGTGTATTGGCGTGATCTTCGCATTGGTGTTGTCGTTGACTTGTTGTTTCGTAAGATTCTGGTGGGCAATTGCAACCATCTCGGTCGAGCGTTGCGTGTCTTCGGAGAGATCTTGTTGTCGGCTCAGCAACTCAGTAAGTTGTTCTGGAGCTGGTAGGTATATGTGCCAGTCGCCTGGTTTGCTGCTGATGGAGTACCGTTGCGACTTGTCCTTTGGACGCGTGTGCGGGCTGCCTTCCATATCGTACGATCGACATTTTGGACTGCGTAAAAGATCATGATTGTGAAACTTCGGCCGCATCCCGGGAAGCCCGAACCCATCGACTCGCTCGTGGTTTTTGGAGGTTCTGGTACATCCAACCCTAATATGCCCTAACCTGCTAGGGAGGACATATAAAGTTATGCTCGCATATAGTAGCGTCGTGCGGACGGTATGGTGAGACCTTGAAAGCGTGCCTTTTTCAGCTTTTATTTCCACAAATCATCACTAGCAGAAAAATATCGGTCGTCAGTATCTTAAAGTCGCTTCGCTACTGCCGTTGCCTCCGTCGCTGATCTCCTTGCGGTACACAGTCACTCTCGACCCCATCGATGTAGGCGGCGCGAAGAAGTACCAGCTACGCGCACACCTCGAGGACTTCGGTCCTCCGTTCATTTTCCTCCCAGATTGTTTTCGACGTGATGCATCATAGCCTCCATGTATGGTTTGATGTGTCTGTTGAGATTCATTTCATTTAACACCTCTGATACAGGCGGTGCGCGGTTGGGCATTGGGGGTCTTTCTTGTCGTTATGTTGACAGCTGCGCAGGTAGATGTCCTTCCTATTTTTTTCCTTTAGATCTGGGGATTGTTTCGGGAGAAAAGGGTGTTATGGAAACCTAGATTGCATGCTTTACACACCTAAGGGTTGAGAAGTTGAAGGGATTTGCGTTTGTGTTGGGCCAGCCGCATGAGATCAGCACATCAACCTGCTGCTATTACACCGGAAGGACAACACCACATCCTCCAAACTCTTCAACGCCCACCCTGGCCTCGTAGAGGCAGTTGGCATGATCGTGAGGCATCCAACCAATGCACTGGTCGCCGAGCGCATCCATCCGCTCCCCCAAGCCTACTATAAATTAGGTACTTGATCGAGAAGTCCTGTAGTGACCGAAACAAGGAGAAGACTCGAGACGACCAAGCCAAAAAGGACTGCTTCGTCCGTATGTACCTGGGATCTACCCGTTGCAAAACCACCGCGTTCTTTTCGCCCAATTTGTTCCCGGTATCGTCTTCTTGTGCTAGATCAGCACCGAGCCGCAGGCACTACCTTACCTATCCCTTATGTACGGCTTCTGTTGCATTTCAGGTGCGGCGGCCTATTCATGCACTTCTCTTGGTTTCTGTGTGCGAAGTCCTGTTTATCGCAACACAATAGTCATCAGTTTCCGGCCGCCGGCGTTGATGCCGCATAGAGCTGAAGTCGAGGAGCGGCGCCGGAGTAGAAAAGACCACAACCTAACCTTAGCCTCCCGACGTGATGCTCGAGGGTGTTTACGGTAATCAGCGTTAGCCGTAACGGTTTCAAGCGAGGGAAAAGGCCAAGACATGCTCAAACCTTGGGTTGCGGAAGCCGAGAATATCCAGCTTCTGCAAGCTTTTCGCCATATTCAGCTGGGAGGGAAAGCACGTCGACCATATACATGACAGGCATTCCAATCGAATCCGATTACTGCCTACCACGGATGAAGTGGTGACCATCTTTTGTACTGACAGTGAGTTCGAACTCGAGTTTCTTCCTCTTATCTCTTCCGTATGACTTTAACCTGGGCTTTGTGCTTAGGGCTGAACTGCGGGTTGGTAGGTGTCACTTTTAAGCCTGGGGAAAAAGGGGTCGTCCCGTTGTGCCGAAATGATCCCTGCAGTACATATCTCGATCGCCAACTATGTCCAGGACGACCAGCGGGAATGGAGTCGACCCGTTTATCCAGTGATCTACTTGTCTCGCAGACCTTCATGAAAGCCCCTGCTTGTTAAAAATCGGCACAGACAAGACAGCGTGTGGTCATCACACGGACGAACAATGCGGGAGAAAGCTTACATATAATTCAATCAAACTATCATCGGCATCGACGACTTTTGCGCCGCCTGTCTTGTGCGCCAGCAGTGTGGTCAATTGAGATCCAAACAAAGCCGTTCAAGGCCTCAAAGGACCTCGATGGCAACGTATGCGTCCTCGACAACGCTCATGAGCTGTTCCTCCCGCTTCACCCGATGCCCGTCCGTGAGACCTTAAAATGCTGTATGCGGTGTTGGTTAAGTATGATTTGGGTTTTGAAGGTTGATGCTCTATAATTGAGAGTTGATGCCCTAGTCTAGACTGCTTGAATGTACAGCACGTCCGGGACTCGGCGAGTCGGGTATCTAGGCAAGGTATTTTTCACTGCAAGCTGGCGCTACAATCCTTGGGTGTTAGGCTCTCGTTGTACGGCGTACTGTGTACCTAGGTCCACCCCTTCGGTCTGGGAGAGACGTTGACGGCCGGCAGTAAATGCGTCGATAAGATGAAATGTTTCCACCTCGTCACTTGCCTACCTAGCTTTTACCTTCTCCCACTGCAGAGTATTTGGTGCGTGCCTCATCCAATTGCAAAAATCTGTCTTCTCCCATTCCGCCAGCAGTTGACCTTCAACCCCTTCTTTTCCGTCTGGCGGCTGTCCTCCCATTCGCCAGAACAGTTGTCGTCCAAAGAGATTTTTCCATCTCGCAGTCGACCTTCCACAACCTTCCTACCAAGATTTTATTTCTTCTTTCGAGTATTGGAAGTCGAATACCACAAACACTGCAATAAGTCATTGCAGTAACCATGGACACGAATGTGGCCAACGGCACCCACGGGCTTAGTCAAGCTGACTTCGCCGACGAGAACCGTGGCGACTGGCTCGGGCTCCCGGTGGGAATCTTCTCGAGCATCATTATGGTGCTGATTATCCTCCGTTTCTGGGCTCGCAAGGATCGCAATCATAACCGCGATGGATTGGGCGCTGACGATTGGTTCTGTCTAGCGGCTACCGTAAGTCTTCTTCTCCTCCTCGTCACCCCCGGTATGAAAAAAGGCTAACAATTACTTCTCCAAAAAAATAGCTCTTCGGTTGGATCACAAACATGCTCTACTTCACCATGACCCACCTCGGCTTCGGTCAACACATCGTGTTTGTCGAGACCGAAACACTCTCGCAGGGTCTGCTCGTCTTCTGGTTCCTCCAGTACACATTCGTCATCACCCAGCAAACCTCCAAGATCTCGCTGCTGCTGCTCTATATCCGCTTGTTCGGCGAGGTCACGCCCTGGCTCAGACGCACCTGCTTCAACCTCGTTGCTCTCCTGGTGGCCCACGCCGTCGTCCTCTGCGTCGTCAACGCCCTCCAGTGCCAGCCCATCGACGCGGTCTGGAACGGCGCCGCCTTCGCCGATGCCAACGGCCAAAGTGTGTCCGACGACAACTACAATAGCACCAGACCCAACGAACACAGGAACGAACCCCGTTCAGGCTCAGCCGGCGGTTCGGGTGCCAAATGCATCAACCTCCTCTCCTTCTTCATCTTCAACGGCATCTTCTACGTCATTACCGATCTTATAATCTGGGCGCTGCCGCTACAGCCGATCTGGCATCTGAACATGCCCTGGCAAAAGAAGCTGATGATAGCACCGGCGTTCGGGCTGGGAATTCTCGTTGTCGCTTCTGCAGCTGTGCGTCTGTGGTCCGTCTTCCTGTTGCCCGTCACGCCCGACCTGACCTACGACATCTCGAGCTTGGTTTATGCACTGTGCGAGTACAATATCGGGATTATCTGCGCCAGCCTGCCCATCCTGCCGGCCATTTCGCGCACCCTGTGGTTCGTCGCGAGCAAGAAGTATCGTCGCAAAACTCGTCACCGTCGTGCCGGCTCGGGCCATCTTTCGCCCCTTGATGGCCACGATGAAGGCGGTGCTGCGAGGGGCGGCTTGCTGACCACCGATCGTCAGCACGCGTCGGCGCCACTGGCAACGACTGGTGCGACTGGGCTTCCGGATCGTTGCCTTCACAGCAGCGGTGGAGAGGAGAGGCCGGTTTCGCAGGACGGCATTGAGCTGGCTGATCGTAGCCAAGATCAGCGGCCGAAACTGACCTTGTTGGAGGTACTCAAGGGATAGTTGGAGCCAGACTAGCCGACTGGGAAGACGAGGAGCCTTCAACCATTGCAGAGCTTTTCCTCAACGTTCCTCAAAGAATAAGTAACCAGGATAGCGGTAGTAATCTTGGTGCTTTTGTGCTATGAGGGAGAAAACATACAATAACGAACTGGAGAGTCGTTCATTGATGGAGAAAAAATGCAATGGCCTGGAATGGTTGCTTGTTGACCCTCAAGTCGTCCGGACGGGTAGTAAACCGCGGCTGTCGGACGAGGACAGGACACGATACGGATGCGGACAGACTTGGTTACAAACATGAAATAATGAGTAATACATAGTTCAAAATCAGTTATATAAACATTTCAATGAGCGATACAAGCAACCGCGTCGCGTGTGTGAATTTACGTTTGGACGTATAGCATAGTGTTGGACCAGTTTAGCTGTGTATTCAGGGGCAACAACATATCGAATTCGAAACCCCGCCTTTTGTGTTCCATCCGCTGCGTCTTCAATCCTGCCTTGTCAGCGTAACCCCATACCCTACCAGCTCAACGTTCGTCGCCTTCTTCCCCTCCTCGTCGAGCGTAAACACAAAGTGATCATACGACTGCAGCATATAGACAACCCGATCCTGCGCCGCCCAGGTCGAACACGACGCCATGGCCCAAACGAACTGGCTGTCAAACGCCGCCGTCTCTTCCGCACTCGCACCGCTCGGCATCGCCCGCCACGACGATTGTCTGTCCGTCTTGACCGTCGTCGGATAGAGTCTAAACCTGACAGGATTTGTGACAGGAGGCGGAAACACGGGCGGCAGATCCAGCCCCCCGGCGGTGGTCAGCACGTCGACACCTCGAACCACCCACGTAGCGATATTCAACCCAGGCGCATCGTCAATCGAGAACGAAATAGTCGAGTTTGTCGCTTCGTCAGTGTACGTGCCCACGAACACGACCTCGTTCTCCTCCTTGCCTGCTTTTTCGATAGCAGGGAGCAACGCCTGCGCGAGCTGCGAGAAAATAAGCAGGACGTCATAGCCGCTCGTCGCGGCGCCCGAGATTAGTACGCTTGCGACAAGATCATAATCCGGTATCAGCGCAAGGATGGAGTGGTACGTCTTTATGTCACCCCCTTTTGTATAAAACTCGATCAAGCGGCCGTCAACAGTCACATTCTGCGTGCGAAATATTTCCCAGGGTTGGCCGATGAGCTGACCGCTTGACGAGGTTTCAGTCACCGGTTTCAGCCACTTGCGGGTTGCTGTGTCGTCTAGGAGTCGATGCTGCAGTAATGCGTCGCCGAACTTGTGCAGGTCGTTGATGGAGGAGTAATACGCCCCAGCCCTTTTTGTCATCAAGTTAGCATAACACGGAGGTGGTGGATGAGGAAGAGGGGGGGGGGGGGGGGGGGGGGAAGACAAAACGTACGGGCTCTCGAAACCGAGGGTCGCGTTCCACCAGATATCGTCCCTCGGGATGTAAAGGAGAGAGTCATCGTCCGGTTTGGTTGCGAAGGTGTGCGTCATGCCTAAGGGGCCCCAGATCTCGTCGTCGAGATAATCGACAAAGTGTTTTTGGGTTACCGACTCGACTGCAAAACCGAGCAGGGCAAAGCCAATGTTGGAGTAGACTGTGTTGGGCGAGAAGGGAAGCTGCACGGGTGGTCTCTCCCCAAAACGCGCGAAGAATACTGCAGTTTGTTAGTTTCGAGTTTCGACTCTTTCCAGTCAGTCAGGAACGGGAGTTGTTTACCGCTGCGATCGCACTCAGGCTGCCCAAAGAACCCAGAACAATGCAACAAGCGCGAATCGTTCCTCGGAGGGAAGCCGTACTCTTCGAAATCGGCGACCTCGGCGATATCCGTCGGCACTGCTCACACACACACGTCAACAAATACCCCTGAATCAATCTCTCATTCCAGCAAATGGGGTATACGTACAATCAGCCCCAATCCCACCTAAATGGCTGGCCAACGCCCCGATGGTAATGCGCTCCCAGTCCACCGTCCAGATAGGCGTATCCTCCCTCGCCTGTTTATGTAAGTCTTTCAGCTCCGGTACAAACTTGGTGATCGGATCTTCTAATCCGATGGTCCCGTTCTGTTGCAAAACCGCCAGCATGGTAAACACTTTCGACAGGCTCGCCAACCGGAACACGGTATCGGAGTCAACTTTCTGCATGCCGCGCGGGTCGCGGTACTTTTCATCGGGAGTGTACGCGTATTCGAGCAGCAATTTGTCTTCGTGGATGGATTTGACGCCTATCGCGATAGCAGACGTATTCAAGGCGCCGGTGGTAGAAAGAGAAATATTCTCGTCCATTTGGGATTTGAATTTCGCTACGGCGGACTTCACATCTGAAGAAGAGCTTGGGGCTGTCGGGGCTGGGAGGACTGGACCCAGGGGCGGACAGTGGCCGTCCAAGCCTGTTGCTGCTAGAGTGCCGAGCACATGATAGGATAGGAGACCTAAGAAGGCGAGGTATGGGCGGTTGAACATCGTGACGAAGGTCTACAGAGCCTGGGCTTGAAGTTACTTAGGCACTCGACTGATATTTTCAGAGTATATATGATAGAACCTTTTATATCTCTACAAATTTGGAAAGTCAGCCTAACTCGGCTGTCCCGGGACCATGACACACTCCACTATGGACAGCTGCAAGGAACCTTTCCTGTTTTCCATCCATTGTATGATAACCTCTGTAATGCAGCCCTACCCACCGCATTTTCCTCATCTCGGACCTTGTGTAACTGTAAGCACTAGACTCGGGAAAACACGTAATACCACCACCCACTGGGCAGGTAAGCAGGTGAGACTTAGTCTCGGACTTGGGCTTGGTGTCTCGGACATATTTGACCCTCACATGGTGAGGCTGACAGGTGGTCTTGGACGAATATGTGAGCAATGCTGACGCTCGGAAGGATTCAATAATGACGTAACGTACATTACCACGTGGTGGGCGGGCATGAACTGCTTAATATGAACTCTTCAAGACCCTTGGACAGGAAGTGAGCCAGGACAACCAACCAAGCTGAGCATACATGTACCCCTCGCCAAGGGTGTCGTTGCATAAAAGGAACTACGACAGGTACAACTGACCAACTGAGAGTATGTTGCGTAAATGGAACTTATTAAGTTATGCTTGAACAAGTTACCCAGTTATTTGCTATCGAGTCTGGACTGTATCACCGTCATCTGAGGGCATATCTAGGACATAGACTGTAAGGCTCTCGTTCTGTGTTTTGTGAGCAGACAGCTCGCACGGCGTGAAACTTGCAAGCAGTATAACATGAATGATTCTTTTTGATTGTACCCTCCTCAGTATGCTAATCAGCAGCTTTTGCTAATGGAAATGGACGGAAATTGCCGGATCACGATGATCAGCCAAGAAACGCAATAATACATCAAGGATTAGAGCACACTGCACGAAGGAATTCCACCATTGCCAGATAATGCAACACCTCCTCTGTTCTCCCACCTTCCGCAAGTTTACCGCTCAATACTCTTATCCGTTTTATCCGCCGTGGTCTGCTTCTCCCACATGGCTCGGTACTTTCCTCCCTCGATACCCAGCAGCTCTGCGTGCGTTCCGCGCTCGACAATAACCCCCTTGTGAAGCACCACGATCTGGTCCGAGGTCGTGATCGTCGACAAGCGGTGCGCGATGGTGACGGTAGTCCTCCCAAACGTGACCCGCTCCAGCGCGTCCTGGATCTGACGCTCCGTGTGTGAGTCGAGCGACGCCGTGGCCTCATCCAGCAACAAGATACGCGCGTCCTTGAGAATCGCCCGCGCAATGGCCACGCGCTGCCTTTCTCCGCCAGAAAGCTTGAGCCCGCGCTCGCCAACCATGGTCTCGTACTGGTCCGGAAAATCCATGATGCGGTCGTGGATGTTGGCGGCCTTACAAGCTTCGTAGACGTCGACCTCGGTGGCGTTGGGGTTTGCGTATCGCAGGTTGTACATGATGGTCGCGTTGAAGAGCACCGTGTCCTGCGGCACCACGCCGATGCTGCGCCGAAGGCTGTCGAGCGTCAGGTCGCGTATGTCTTGGCCGTCGACGGTGATGGCGCCCTCATCGACGTCGTAGAAGCGGAAGAGGAGCTTGAGGCAGGTGGACTTGCCGCTGCCCGACTCGCCGACGATGGCTGTTTTGGTACCAGGCGCCACTTTGAAGCTGATACCGTCGAGAGCGGGCTTGTTCTTGCCGGCCTTGCCCTGGTACGCGAACCTGACGTCTCGGAACTCGACCTCGCCTCTGGGGTTGGTCAACTTGACGGCGTCAGGCTTCTCCACGACGCCAGACGTCTCCTTGAACAGATCCAGCATGCGCTCCGCTTCAATGAGGTTGTTCTGGAGCATGGTGTAGTATGTTCCGAAGAAGTTGAGCGGTCCCTGGAGCTGGGTGAAGTATACAATCAAGCTGACAAACTCCGACACGGTCTGCTGGCCAATCGAGATCTTGTAGGCCGAGACGGCAACCAGCAGCGCTGTGCCGATGGAGAAGATGGAGCTTTGCGTGAGGTTAAGTCCGTTTAGAGACCACTGCACCAGGCGCTCAGCCATCTGGTAGTTGACCACCTGGCCGCGGAAGCGCGCGGTCTCGGGACCGACGGCGCAGTTGTGCTGAACTGTCTCGTAGGCCATAATAGCGTCCGTCTTGACGGCATCCATCTCTCGCGACTTGGTGGCCATGTTCCTCCGTTGCCGGCCGCGGTACTTGGTCATGTAGATGGTCAGGAAGATGTACGACCACATGATGAAGAAGACGATGATGGTGTAGAAGGCATCGTATTTGACAAAGAACAGGACGCCGGCGACAAAGATGTCGAAGATCATGGGGAAGACCTGGAACATGAAGTTCTCGAGGAAGCTGTTCATGGCGGCGCCGCGGCTGAGGGCGCTGGTAACCTCACCAATCTTTTTGCTGAGGTGGAAGTCGAGAGACAGGCCCAAGACGTGCTCGAAGGCGGCGCAGGAGAGACGGCGGAAGAGCGATTGTGACACGGGTATCCATAGAACGGACCGGGTAGCGCCGATTGCACCTTGATTGCCCTGCAGTGCTCGGTAAACGACGTAGAGGACGATGTCCCGATAAGGAATGTGGCCGTATCCGAGGGACTCGACCAACTTACCGAGCTGCAGGGGGACCATCAGGTTGACGACGCGCTGGCAGATCAGCAGAATGACGCAGATAACGACGATGACCTGGTACAGGACGGAATCTTTCGGCCAGAGATATGGAAAGAGGACGCGGAACCCGGCTATATAGTCGAGCCATCCGGAGTCTTGAGCATCTCGCGGCTTTCCAGCTCGGGGCGGCCCTTGGCCGTTTTCCAGCAGCCCTTGACGCTCCCCGGCTGTCGAGCTTAGAAGTGATGATCGCAGGGCGAAGTAGCGACGCACCATGATCCCGATCATAACAAGCAAGATGGCGATTCTGGCCAGTCCCAACCCGATTAGCGCGTAGAGTGGACGCGCGGGCACGTCGATGAGGTTTCGTTCGTTGACAAAGAGTGCTAACACGACGGCCTCGAGGAATACGGCGGCAATCCACGAATGGCAGTGCGAAGCGGTTGGCGACCACGGTCCATCGGGGTTGGGCAGCAGGCCGGCGAGGAAGTAGAGCAGGAGGCCAACATGGGCGGCCAGGTATGCGCTGTAGGGGAAATTGTTCTCGGCGTCGTCGATGTCGCGTTGTGGGCCGCGGACAGCATCGACAACCACAAGGACGATGGAGCTGAGAAACAGCAGGGCCACTATGCCTTGACAAAGCCATATCAGCCAGGCGTAGAAACGGCGGATGCTGTCGGCCTCCTTTGAATTGTCGTATACCTCGGCGCCATCGCCACCCTTTCCACGCCGTTGTCGGGCGCGGTAGTAGTAGATCGACTGGGATGTAATCAGGACCAGAAAGAGTCCTATAGGATATGAGTAAAAGGCAACCTGGAGTCCCAGCTGAACTCCGGCCATGGTTGCGACTTTCTGTTGGTGTTGGCCAAAATTTGGGATCCGATGTCGTCGAACGGATTTTGCCGGGGATTGATTTGTCAATTGGATGCTTTCGCTGTGACATCAGAACGCCTCGTTTGGGTCCACATCCAATCGCGTGTCCTGCGCGTCGTTTCATTGGCTGGTAATTGGAGGGTGGTCAAAGCGGGGTCGGAGAGACTCGGAGCTCCGTCGCTGGATTATCGGACACGAGCCGCCAGCTGCCAAACAACTGCAATCACTTCGTCTCTCAACAGGGGTCAGGGAGATGGAACTAGGGGGCGACAGGATGTTAAAGAGCTAACATCGTGTGTCAGCATTGTGAACCTCGTCTTCGATCCGTTCTCACATGCGCAAGCAAAAATAACCTCATTGTGTGGAAGCATCGACTGCGCAGACCTGATTCTCGATCGACGTTGGCTTTTCCTTCGGTCTCGAGCCACCGAGGGGGCCAAGCATGAACCAACGCATGTTTGTATATTCAGACTGAAAAGTCATGATTCACAGTCTCTAACTTTATGCAGAGGCTTCTCACATGCTGTGAAAAAACATCACTTTTTCCATGTGCCGCGACTCCCACCATCTGCGTCACCCCACAAATAATTGTACACCATTAACATTTTGTGGCAGCTCGCTCTGCAAAAGGCAGACCGCATGTCCAAATCAGTTTTTCGCGCATCATCTTCTTCGAAATACGAAGAAGTAGGTACGCAACTGCTTCCCAGGGCACACAAATTCACCGCCATTAGGAACCGCACAGCCAACCACAATGATGCTCGCCATCCACCTTCCACAACGGCACGATGGTTTGCAACTGCCAGATGAGGGACAATGCCGGTTACCACATGTCTGCTTTCAAGCTGGGTAAGCGGTTAATTTATGTTACCTGGCACAGTTATGTCTTATTCTACTTTTTGGTGGCCCTTGACTAATACTAAATAATTGTTGTCTGCTAGGCAACTTGCTCAGCAACATCAATGGCCTCGTCAGTTGCTGGGGCCCCGATAACTCACAGCCATGGAAAGGGGATGAAGATCATGACCTGTGCGTAATCAACATGAGACGGCTCCTATCTGTTCGGGTCTGGAACACCAACTGGTTGTACGCGCACTGGCTCTGGATAAGTATCAATACCGGCACATGAGAGAAGTCGGGTACACCTGGGAGGTGGGTGGTTCAGCAATAATTGGCCAGAGCCCCTACGTGCATCAACAACTGTTATGACGACGAGGAATATAGATACCACTTTACCTCACTGCTTAGAGTTTTGTTATGTATTTTCGGTGCTTATTTACACAGGACACCTTTCTTGTTGCCGTATTCCTCCCTAAACTAAAGCTGTTTCGATTCAACTTAGGAAGCCGACAAATCCATGACTGGCACGGGAATCAATCCCGGAAGCAGCGTTGTTACACAACGTTTTCCAGAGATGAGAGAGAAAATAAGGGGTGACACCAGACCAAAGGAACGAGCACAGCAGTGTCACATGTCAAGCATACCAGCTAGGTGCGTCACTCAACAATTAGATGTACAAATTTCCAGACAGCCCATAAAAGGTAGACCAAATGTCTAAATCACTTGTTCGCGCATCACCAAAGGGAGTGCCCAAGAGTTAAATCTGTCTTGGCCCGCCACTGCTTCCCAAAGCACACACACACCCGACACACGGCCACTGGGAATAACACGGCCAACCAATGATGCTCGCCATCCATCTTCCTTTATACTTACTCCTATTTATTAAATTTCGTGGCTGCCGAACCCCCACCCGACAATGATAACGACCGCGATGATAACAACCGAGGGAAGCTCTCCGGCGCGGACGGCTTGCTGACCTGGCACGCCGGCCTGACATGCGACCCCTGTTCCCGGACCAGAAACGCGAAACTGCCACTCCTCTACATGTCTTGCTCGAACAACGGCTCGACCAACCCGGCACATTTCCTTACCTTTTCGTTTCTGGACTTGTCGCTCTGCTTGGCCAATGACGACGGACACGTGGTGATGAAGAATGTAAATGAAATGCAGCACCCAGAGTAACCGCCCCAACACTTCTTTTTATATCTGCTGTTCAATTCGTTCTTTACTGACGTTCTTTTTTGTCCTTTCCGCCAGTTCAAACTGGAAGGAAACATGCGAGTGTTCACTAGTCTCACCCTGGAGATGGCACAACGGCACAATGGCATGCGAATGCAAGCAGAAGGATAGCCAAGACTTCCACATGGGTCCTTTTCCGCTTGGTGAGTCTCCAACTCTTTTGTCGGCACAGGCCAAACCAATCATTTCGTCCTCGGATTTTTTAGTTTTGTTTTAGGATGTATAGGTAAGTTACTAATAATCATGTATAATTATTAGGTGAGAGGCTCACCAACATCAGCGGCCTCATCACTTGCTCATGGCCGGGCGGTTCACAGCCGTCTGTCAAGGGAAATAGGACCACTGTTTGTGTCTAATTAAGCCACAGAAACACTTCCTATTTGGGTTTGGTTTTGTTTGGAGTTTATTAGTGAGAACTCAGGCACTCAGGAGAGATATCCATGACGGGGAACATATGGGAATTCCTACCTGCGTTACTAGCCACTACAGTCCCGCGAGGAGAGATATGGAGATGGTCTTGCTCTGCTGCTTATATCTATACCATTCGATTTACTTTCTTTTATAACAAAACGCGTTTTTCAAAAAAATAAAAAAAAATTGAATAAATCTTGTTCTTTATGTCAAACTACAGTACATAGAAATGGCAATGACGGGTAAGCCAGTGCCCTATTGCCAAGTAGGCTCGAGGATGTTGCAGTGTGGTTATGCAACCAATAGCATTACGCAAGGAAACTCCATGCACGGGACTCAGAGAACCGGCGTACCATCAATGTTTTCCAGAGATGAGAGAAAAAGAGGAGTGATACCAGACCAAAATCGATGCACAGCAGTGTCGCATGTCAAGCTTGAGATCCTGAGTTGTTCATTGCGCGACGGCAGTCAGTCCTGACCAAACCGCTGCGTCACCCCCGAAAAAGAAACAGCAAGGTTACCAAAGGGACCCTTCCTGATAAAGTGGTCAAGTCCAACACAGAAAAAGTCATTTCTTGCGCCAGGCATCTTCCTAGACAAAAATATCACCGCGAGCAGCAAAACAAAATTCCATCTTGACCACATACATAGCCGAGCACTCAGCACTTCCTTAAATCTTCTCAACAACAATAGTCATCCATCCTTGGGAACGAAGAAAGCAAAATGCTTATCCGCATCATACTCCTCTTGACCGCCTTCCTCACAGCAGCAGTCCCCGTCGTCCAAACAGAAGAGAACGGCACCACCAGTCTGGAAACGCGAGATGGCCCCCAGAAACCAATCACCTGGAGCTTTCCCGTCGGCAGAACATGCCTGCCCTGCGCCTCAACAGGCTGGAACTTTCCCCTGCTAGCATTCATGTGCTCGGTCCAGGGGTCGGAAGACCCGAAGATGATGACCCGTTTTTCGTATGTCGACGTGAGCCCCTGCTTCAACAACGACGACGGAGAAGTAACCAACAAGACGCTCCTTACCAACCATAAGTAAGCCCACCCACCCCTCCCCCCTTGCAACCTACTTATACTTCATCAACTTTCTCTGCCAGTAGTCTGCTTTCTAACGGACTCTGTCTTTTTTAGCGGCGATTTCACCGACACCTGCAACTGCGCCCTCGTATACCCCTGGCAATGGGGAAACGGTACAATGGTGTGCACCTGCAAGAAGAGCAAAGAACTACACGAAGGTGTCGAGATCACGTCCACGGATGTTTACCCCCTCGGTAAGTGCACCTGCACATCATCAAAACGAGCCCAGCCTACCAGCTCTTGTTCCTTCTACGTTTTCCTGCTCATCATTCATTCTCTCTCTTTTCTTCTCCTCCTTTTGTACCACTGGCCAACACTAACAACCCATTTTGTCGTGTAAATTAGGCGACATGCTCACAAACACGGACGGTATCGTCGGCTGCTCGGGCGCGAATGGGCAGAGTGCGCAAGGAAAAAAGATGTATAAATGTTTCTAGCCACTGGCGAAAGCGGATTTGGGACGTGGTTGGTGGTACCACGCACGGATCGTTGGTTTTCGGGTGACATGCTTTGGTTAGACTGGGAGGATTTTGGGTTCATTTTACATTTCTTCTTAACTTTTCTCCATACACGCGGTACATTACGTTGCTGGCTTTTTACCCATTTGCATACAATACACAGTTGGTTAGTGACACTGAAGAAGACTGATACTCACCGCTTTTAGCAGGAGCAGAGAGGTGCTCGTCAACTTCACATGAAGGACAATGCAAGACCAAGCACCATATATCACATCTCACGACACGAAACTCAGATAAACATGAAATATGATAACAGTGACTGAACTATGTACTCAACAAAGAAAACCCAAGGCATGTATGGTACAATACAATGACCGGGAGGTATATGACAAAAAGAAACGAAAATAGAAAACGTGGCATTCCCAAACGCGGATGCAATGCAAAATGGCCCGAGCCATGAAAAATTCTACGATACCAGCAACGCGACGGTATCTCATCGCAGCACCAGTGATACAAAACGCCAGTTCCTGCTTGCCCTGCAGGTCCCCCGCACGAGGTCCAAAGCCTCCGTGTGTATAAAACGCCCAACGACAAGTCCTCTCATCAAGTGCGACCATGCGCACACAACCTCTGCATGTCATCCACCTACTCAATGGCAGACGACGTGGCAGCCTCGCCATGCAAAACAGGATTGACACGATCATCCCACTCGAACCGGAAATCCTCACCAAGCTCCTTGCGAATCGCCGTCTGGACTGCCTCAAGCACGTTCTTGAACACGCCAAAGTTGGCGGGGTTCTCCTCATCGTTCTCCCCGCCCTGGAAGACACCGGTCCGGACGAGGCAGGTGTTCCAGCCGTACATGTTGCCGCCGACAATGTCCGAGGCCGGGTTGTCGCCGATCATGTAGACGTTGGCCGGCACCCGCTCCTCGCCGTGGATCTGCTCCATCCACGACGCAATCACCTCGTCAGCGTACTTGTACGTGGCCAACTCGGGCTTTCCGTAGACGACACGCTCGAGATCGACGCCCGTGAGGGACTTGTACATGGCCTCCAACCCGATGCGGAATGCGCCCTGGCTCATGCGCGGAATGGGATGCTCCGTCGGGCACAGGAAGTCGCCCTGCGAGAAGTAGATGGGTATCCGCTCCGAAACGGGATCCTCGGCGACGGTACCCAGCCGCCCGTTCTTCGACCGGAGCAGGTCGATGATGATCTGCAGGTCGGTCGCGTAGTCGCGGGAGTCGGAGAACACCATGATGGCCTCGATGTTGACCTTGCTGAAATCACGAGGCCGCGCCGTCGCGCGCTCCTCCTCGGTGAACACCCTGTAGGGCGCAACGGACGGGTCCCATGCGATGATGTCGTTAGGGACGATGATGTCCTTGAACCCATACTCCTCTGCGACCTCGCGGCAGCGATAGCCCTCACCACCGACGACGAGGACGGTGCCGTAGTACTCCGCCAATGCACGCATGGGGGTGTGGCTCTGGATGAACTGATCGGTGGAAACGGGGTTCTGGAGGATCTTGGAAAGCTGCTGTGTCCGTGCCAACTCTGGCTTGCCAGAGCCGTTGGTGAGGAAGATGTGAGGAATCTTGATGCCCAGCTCGTTGTCCCCGTTGAGAATCTCAAGCACGCGCTTGCCTTCAGGGATCAGCCGATCTCCGTGGACCAACACGCCGTCAATATCAAAGACGAACGCCATGTTCTTTGCGGCCTTGACCTTGTCAGAGAACACATCCTGAACGCGTGCAGCTAAGAACTCGCGCGTTGGCTGGATGGGTGGCATCCCCGGGCGAGTCGGCTGCCCCAACGCAGCCTGGGTGTCGGGAAGAGTGACATTGCTAAGTCGGGACTGTCGCTTGGACCGCGGAATGGGTAGTGCGGCACCGAAAGAATTGCGAGAGACTCTTCTCTCCTTCATGGACGGGGCGGCAGAGAGGCTAAGCCGGAACTTATCGGCATCAGCAACCGGTGACCGGATGGCCGGGACCTCGATCGTGTTGTGTGATTCCCCGGTTGGTGATGTCGGAATGGTGATTGTGCTCTCAAGAGCGGCCCGAATTTGGTTCCAGCTTTCTTTGTGGGAGTGAGTTCGTGGCTTATCGTCCCCGACGGGAGAACGAGGTGGAGTGTCAAGGGACCCGTTGGTCTTTTCAGTATTCTGGAACGTCGTCATGGTTGTTGGTGTATACAGGTGAAGGGAACGTCGGTGAAGTATTGTTGTTCAAGATTCGAAGAGCACACCCGAAAAAAAAGGAGGGTATTCCGAAGGTCTGGTCTTTAGATCGTTCGGTTGGAGGGCGGCAGGGCAAGCTTGATGAGATGGATAAAACTCAGATCCCGTGAGTCGACATCGTTCCTTATATCGAGGACTGCGCTGTGTTCGTTTTCGTTTCCACCGCCGACTTAGACATCAGCTCGAAAAGCTCAGACGACAATCGTATCCCCATTCGTCCCCATACACCGCGGTACCTGAACCCCTGAATTGACTGCGAACAATCCGCTTGTCACACCACTGCGCCGCAGGCTCCAATATGACGCCATGGTTGGGCTGAATATGTGAAAGAGACTCCATAGATTCCCCACGACCGCCAGGGCATCATGCAGTGAACGAAAATTCATCGGGGATTTCTCATGGAGCCCTGCATTGCCCATGATCCTGAAACGATTTCCCATTACACAACCTCTGAGAGGGGCGATGACGCAAGTGGCCAAAGACCCGACGATGGCGGGCACTTTGAGGAGACTGGGAGGATACCGTCGAGAAGCCAAGTGGGCTGATTTGCGGGTTGGAGGCCTGTCGCGGCTTGATAGAAGAACCCGTCAGCAGCCTTATCCATCGACTAACCTCAGTAACCTGATCTAAGGGACGCCTTGGGGTCCATCAAGGGTCCAACGTTAAAAACTGGGCGGCAAGATATCAAGATAAAGAGGTGGAGAAACATGCTGCGGCTCTGTGCGTCCCTGCAGCATTTGCAGTGGCCCGCGAGCCGACTTCAGCCCGACTCACCGGCACCCGAGCACGAGCCGAATGGCAGGTCAGGATGGCGGCGACAGCCGGGAACTGGGAACGGGAGAACGTGCCGAAGCGGCATGGGGATGCTTGGAGGAACTCGGTGAAGGGCCGCCCCCTGACTCGTGATGCTTGGAGCCGCCTGACGATCCGGCCTTGTTTCGTCCAAGTCGCAAAAACTCAAAACCCAGAAAATTGGGCCGCCCAGGAAACGGGTGACTGCGGCTTTTTAGTGCAATGCCTCATGCGTTCCGTCCATGTCCGTTGTCTGGCAGGGTCCAACTGCATTGGCGATGGAACACAAAGTTCAACACGTGGACCCGGTGCGTCATCTTGTGGGACCCTGTGGAAAATCCCAACGGTTGCCGCCCGCCACTTGCCGCCCGTCTGCGACTGAATCCCTGAAAGTCGCCAGATAGCGAGTCGTCGGCCCGGCCACAGCTTCCAGTTCTGAACCACAGCTGACGATAGAAGGACGGCAAAATTCTCTTGTTCGTAGGGGTGCATTGATTGGACAGTGATATCGATTTCGACTTGGCGAGTGTCAATCAAAATCTGAGCCATCCCAAAGAACCGCAGTTTCGAAGCAAGTGCAGCTCACCATTAACGTTCCAAATCGCACGACATCGAGATATCTGCACCGCCCACAGTCCTGTTTCTCACCCCAGCAAGGATACGCGCGCCAAGCTCGTGACCGACTCAAGATGGCCGCCGTAGCCGCTTCCCAGAAAACATACACGCTCAACAACGGCGTCCGAATCCCGGCAGTGGGTTTCGGCACCTTTGCGAACGAGGGTGCCAAAGGAGAGACCTACAGAGCCGTCACGAAGGCGCTCGAGGTCGGTTATCGGCATCTGGACTGCGCGTGGTTCTACCACAACGAGGACGAGGTGGGCGATGCGCTGCACGACTTCCTCGCCAAGAACCCCGGCGTCAAGCGGGAGGACGTCTTCATCTGCACAAAGGTCTGGAACCACCTGCACGAACCCGAAGATGTCAAATGGAGTTTGCAGAGCTCGTGCTCGAAGCTGAGGGTTGACTACATCGACCTCTTCCTCGTGCATTGGCCGATTGCCGCTGAGCGCAACGGGGATCGCACACCCATGATCGGGCCTGATGGCAAGTACGTCATCAACCGGGCGCTGACGGAGAACCCGGAACCGACGTGGCGGGCGATGGAGGACCTCGCCGAGAGTGGTCTGGCGAGATCAATCGGCGTGTCGAACTGGACGATAGCGGGACTAGAGAAACTGCTCAAGTTCGCGCGCATCAAGCCGACGGTCAACCAGATCGAGATCCATCCGTTCCTCCCCAACACGGAGCTGGTCGACTTTTGCTTTCGGAATCAGATCATCCCGGCGGCGTATTCACCGCTGGGGTCGCAGAACCAGGTTCCGTCGACCGGCGAAACAGTCAGAGAGAACCCGGCGTTGAATGCAGTGGCGCAGCGGAGCGGGCACAATCTCGCGCAGGTCCTGCTGGCCTGGGGCCTTCGGCGTGGGTACATCGTGCTGCCCAAGAGCTCGACGCCCAGCCGTATCGAGAGCAATCTTCAGATCCCGGATCTGCGGGAGGAGGATTTCCAGGCAATTGAAGAAGTGGCGCGGGGTCGTCACGTCCGGTTTGTCAACATGAAGGACACGTTTGGGTACGACGTGTGGCCGGAGGAGGCGTCGCGGTGAAGGGATGGGTATTCATGAGTCAGGTTTGGGTTTTCGTGGTTCATAGAAGTTAGAAAGAATAGAGCAAGCGTATGGTATTTCTTGTCCGATCAAAACCTCTGCTTGTTTTGGGCAGCGTGACGTGTTGGAGAGCAAACGACTACACGTCAAAATTGCAATGATTTCGGGGTCGAGACTTGGAAGCACGCTGGTTCACTCCTCTCTGCCCCGACAGTCGCCAGCAGTACCGTGGCTGGATTGTGGCGCCACAGGGCACCGGGTGGCTGAGCTTGTGGAAATGGGACAGGTTGAGGGTGCAAGTCGAACGGAATGAGGAAGTCGCACAAGTGCCATCAAATCGTCATAGACACGCTTGTTCCTTCCGTAAACTTGGGAAGTTGGGGATATCTCTGCAGGATGGGGCGGCCGCTCTAGACTGCACCTGTCCGTGGAGTTCCGTGGAAGAGCAGGCACCGACCAATCGGCCTCTGATATACCGTATTCGGCAAGAGCTTGGGGACGAGATACGCTGCTGGGCAGGCGTATTTGTCATCACATCCCGACGAAACATACACGTGAGCGGCTTTGTGGTCACCCCGAATGTCTGCCCGGCGAGATAGGTGTATCCTCCCCGGGTGTTGGGCTGCTTGGTATCGGCCAGATAAACTCGGTGGACGGCTAAACATGCTCGTATGAGAGAACAATTAGCTCCGAAACCCATCGGAACTTTGGCTATAAATGGCTTAATTGTTTATGGCCTTATTCTTACATGTAAGTAGAACAAACATCGAGCAACGGACCGGTACAGAAGAACATAGCAACAGAGGAAACGAAAAGCTCGAAAGACAACATGGTCAAAATTGCCATCTCAGGTGGCTCCGGCGGTATTTATCATCTCTCACTACCCATGACTACAGAGTTTTAACAGCGCTGACATCGTCCTACTTTCATCAGAGGTTGCCCACGAGATCATCGACAAGCTCTTGGCTAAGGGAAAGCATGAAATTGTCATTCTTTCTCGCAAGGTACGTGGTGCAGTAACTCAAGCCGTAGCCCACACATGTTGCTCATCATCTCCGTTATTCAGGACCCCAATCCCGAAGAGACCATCGAAGGTACCACCTGGGCGAAAGTCGACTATGCCGACAAGGAGTCGCTCCTCCGTGCTCTTCAGGGAGCCCATACGGTCCTCTGCTTCATAACATCTCACCTCGACCCGGAAGGCACAGCGCAAAAGAACCTCGTGGACGCAGCCATTGAAGCGGGCGTGAAGCGTTTTGCGCCCAGCGAGTGGTCGGCGTAAGTCTACAAAGTCCTGCGGTTGTTTGAATTGTGAGCTGAAATGATGAATAGTGCCGACTCGTCTGTCTTTCCGTGGTATTCCCCAAAATTGCTCAT
This sequence comes from Apodospora peruviana, assembly GCA_033439685.1. Taxonomy (NCBI): domain Eukaryota; kingdom Fungi; phylum Ascomycota; class Sordariomycetes; order Sordariales; family Lasiosphaeriaceae; genus Apodospora; species Apodospora peruviana. The sequence continues at coordinate 867,341 of JAUEDM010000009.1, forward strand.
GAGGGAGTACCTGGTGGAGCTGAACAAGGACAAGAAGGTCATTGAATACACCCTCTTCCAACCTGGCATGTTCCTCGACTACTTCGCCAACCCCTACAAGACGTCCAAGTACCTCACTCAGCTCGAGATGAACATTGACTTTCAGAACCGACGGGCCATTGTTCTCGACGGGCTTGACTACACCATGGTGTACACCGCCCTGAAAGACCTGACAGACGTCGTTGTCAGGGCTATTGAGTACGAGGGAGAGTGGCCTGTGACCGGAGGCATCCGCGGCAATCTTGTCTCCGCGTCAGAAATCCTCGCTATTGGCGAGAAGGTTAGGGGTAAGTTATGCCGCACTAATTCTATTTCATCGTCACCTGACTGCACGCTGACTCTATCCCTTCACAAACAGGCAAGCCTTTTTCCGTCGAGAAACTCAAAACCGAAGACCTCAAGACCGGAGAGATCAAATCCTCCTGGTGGCCACGGGTCGGACACCCATCCGTTCCCAAGGAGCAAGTTGACGCCATGTCGAAAATGTTTCTCGCCGGATGTTTGCTGGGTGCTGCTGCTGGCGCGTATACCGTGTCAGATGAGTGGAATCGACTCTTGCCGGACTACAAGTTCACTGGGATTGAGGAGTTCCTGTCGGATGTCTGGGCTGGGAAGCCTTGAATGAGCTGTTTTTATCTCTTGTGGGGGGGTTTGTTGGGCGACCAGAGTTAAGTGGCTGTGGTGTCAGACTTGATTCTTGAAAGAGGTGGTTAACTCTACCTTTATCTCAACTTCCATTTATTGGTTTCTTTCCCGCCCTATGTCTGCACATTTTATCTTGGTACTCCACGTCTGTACGGGTTAACTGTCCATCATAACCAAATTTCCCGACAAACGAATAGCTGCGCATACCACGGTGACTATTGATTTTTTCTTGCTGTCAGTAGCTTAAACAGAAATTCTGCATATCCATATCCGATTAGGGGGCATGAAGTATGAATGCGGGAAAGTTAAACCTGAAGGACAAAAGGCTGGTCGGGGCACGTGATTGGTCTCAGCACGACCACAATCCCATCGTTGCCCAATGAGAGCATATGGTTGGATGTTGATTTGGCGTCCTGAAAAAGTGGCTGAGCGCGTCTTTCAGTTTCAGTAGAGTTCAGCTTCTTACCCCGCTCGAATATCATCACAAAGCTTTGCATCAACGATGGAAAGGGTCGAGAGTCGAAAGGTACCCCGCGCATTTATCACTGCACCGTTGCTGACTGATAACCTGGGATTCTTAACTGCCCCGTTGTTCACTCTTTGGTCACTATTAATACAGTTACCTTTTTATCCATGGAATATTCTAACGCTTTCGGACCAGGCGAGTCACGGTGGGTGTTCACCCAGTCTGGGCACTATTTACGACGTGACAATATCCTCCAGCTCGGGCAGGTCTTGCTCAACCCAAATGACCCAGAGTCGGCCCTGTTTCATCCCCCGGATAGCATTGCGGTTGATCATAACCAGCGCCACATTCATATTGTCCGCACCTGGAACCGCTCACGAGTTGGATCTTTTGAAACAGCATCCACGCTACCTTTGCTTTGTAGCCCACCCGGCCGTTTATCGTCGATGAAGGCTAGGATACCACCCAATTCGAAAACCGCACATCTTCACATGGATCGTTGCGTCACCGAGACCATGACGTCTCCAGCTCAGCTCATCCGCGCCGTCATTGAAATGCCACAAATTCGAGAATTAAACCGCCGATTCAAATTTCAAGCCGACTTCTACATGGTGACTGGAGTTTGGTTTGCCGAAGAGTCCTGGCTGGAATTTGCATCGCAACAGGGGTCAGTCAACGATTATACAGACCAGGAGACGCCCGGCCAAGCGACGCCAAGAACCTTCCGATACAAGCTGGACCCATTTGTGCTTGGTTACAGGATACACAAGATCTCCTTCTCGGTCAAGTTTCGTCTCTACACCAACCTGAGCGGCGAGGCAGATCAGCATTACTTCGCCAATCGCGGACAGGGTGATTTTCGCATATACGAAGGATTGGACGATAAATCAGATTTGCAAGTCTCGACCTCAGACCCGCATTCCACTTTAGTAACGATAGTGTCACTGAAATCTCTACGACGCTATCTCGGTTGGGCCGACGGCAGCAGCTTCAAAATCGACATCTTTCCGTCTTGGAACTATGGCGTTGTCTACGAGCCGCTGGGTCCATCGGAACCCGACGAGCGCAGACGAACCGAGGTCCTAGGATTTGGGTGCTCCTTTGGTGCCGAGGAGGACGAGCTTCCAGCGTGGAGGCCCTCACAATCCCCAGAGTACGCAGTTGACAAATCTGCGATTGCTGCGGACCATCTGGGATCAGATATCGCAAAGGGCAAACGCCCTGCTGTGGGCTCATTGCCTACAAGCAAGCTGGCCGAACAACCCATACAAACGGATACTATGGCTCTCGCGCACGAACTCTATGGCTTTCTGTCATCTGGTCAGCGGGAAGGCAAGCGGTGGGATTTATTCCTTGATCTGCTGCCCCAGTTGCGGGATTTGCTTCGGCAATTCGCGTTTCGAATCGGATCTACACAGCCGGCACAGATCAACCAGGACGCAATGAACTTCATCTTGACGGAGCAATTGTGGGTTACTAGTACTCATACATTATACCAAGACCGTTGCTAAGAATGTCCTGCCAGTCAAATTGTCTCCGACTTACAAGAGATCTATCGACAAGGACAGGAACACCTCCATTTTCGCTTGAACGAGTTCAAGGAGATGAATAACTTTTACGAGCTAAGAGAAAGTTGGCTTGCCAATCTCGACAGAGCTAATGGTTGGAGTATAGCTCAAAAACCCGAAACGACTCTTCAGCCGTCGGGGTTCCGAAAATATAGCGGTCCGTATCGCCAAGTTATCCGCAGCTCAACGTCATACAGATGGCTTTTGACGTCCCTGCGCCAACACCTGCTCCTAGAGATACGACAGGGGTCCGAGGACGCCCCGGACCAATTGTCGAAAGATATAATATGGCGGCTTCAACGGACACGCCCTCACCCGTGGCTATTCCGCGTCCGCTTCCTAGCCACTTGGGACATCCTGGGATTTTGCAGAGAACAGGGCTACGCTGAACCACCTGAAGAAGCTGTCGCCAACGCCTTGACCCTAACCGGCGGAGATGGCAACTTTGAACTTCTTACCTGCTCCGACTACGTCCGTCGCACGTGGCCACTGTTCGGAGACAAGGTTCTCCAGTGGATCAAGAATGTCATTAAAGCAGGCTTTGGCATTCCAGATAACGTGATCGAGACCGAGCTTTACGACCAGACAAAGGTGGACGGTTACATCACCAGCGCGGGCATTTTGGACGTCAAGGTCGTCGGAAGTTCAAGCACAGCCGTGGCTGAGGTCGGAGACTTACTAGCTTGGATCACCACCGCGTTACGCACCCATCAATGCGATGGTATCGCAAGCTCTAACGCGATAGCGAGCTGTCGGACTGACATAACTTCGACAGGTCGCAACTTGGACCTCATCTGCTCCTTTAGCCATTATGACGCAGCCGTAGATATGAAATCGGAAAGACCGTCGGCTTTTGACGCAGCAGATGAGGAGCCGATCCCGCTCATCAACGGACTTTGCTGGCGTGCAATCTTCAATAACCCCATTGTCGTACAAGGCTTTCCAATCCGACGGAGACCCGAAGGACTTGAGGGGTTGGAGGCGCCTCTCAGCATTATAGGCCGTCTGCTGGGGACACGATATCTCACACATTTCAAGAACCAAACATTTATGAAGGGATTCAACGCAATGATATTTCCGACGAGGCGAGAAGGACGGATTGTTATGTGGCATGTTATCCTTGGACAGGATGACCAGCATGTCGAATATACCGATCCGGGGGTGGCCTTGGCCGCAGGAAGCTCTAAGGCTGGGGTTGCTGACGACTTCAAACTATTAGACCTTTCTGAACCCGATGACTATCGTCACATCATCGGCTGGTGCCAAAGGGTGCAAAGCCGCGTCGGTATGTGCTACTCCATTCCCTAAAAGCCCTTTCCATCGGGAGAACCGCGGTCGTGAGGAGGTTTCTATGCTGATTGTCCCTATCGTTTGCAGGGGCTCCTGGAACCCGAAATGGCGCAGCACCTGGAAGCCACGTAAAGGCTTCCGGCCTCGAGAGACCAGGGAGTGGATTTGCCTTCGATCGAGTCACCATCTCGGGCGGAAAGCTGCTGAACGTCGGGGTGAATATCGCTGTCGGCCTCAAGGACAAATCGCTTCGGCTCGGGTCCCTCGACGGGTATGGCCAGCAGGTCAGATGGTTTGACGACAAACACTTCTTATTTTACGATGTTGGAGATCGAAGAGCCTGGCTCGTCGACGGCAGCAGCGCCTTGCTCCATCTGCTCCGCGCAACGCTGGCGAGAGACGCATCCAGGGGTGACGATAACCTGCACGATGGGCTCGAGGAGGCACCGGAAACTATCATGGGCGGTCGAGCCGCCGCTAGGCACGTCCTGCGCAGCGGATACAATAGGGATCTGAAGCTGTTCGAGAACAAGTCGCGTATCGTGGACAGGGTCACGCGCAACGAGCAAGGAATGTGGGAGACGAAGCCCGAGAAGGAACTATACTACTACCACCTGAGTGACCGCGTCGACGAGATCTACCGCAAAGTCGAGCTAATCCAAGCCCACCTGGCCGACAAGGAAGACCGCGATGGGATTGGGGCAAAGATACAGCTCTCATCGCGCCGGAACCTCGAAGGTTTCGACTTCTTAGACATTGCCCACGAGCAGGGTCCCATCTGGGCAAAAACAGCCACGCTGCTGGACTGGGGCAAAGGCTGGGTTGACCTGGCACGAACGATCAACGCCATCACCATTTTCGGCACTGGATTCGGCGAGCTCATGTTTCCCGTCGGCAACGCGAATCTTTGTCTATCCTGGTGGAATCTGCCCAAACATAGGGACTTTCTGGCCGTGAGCATGCAAGTGATCAACGATCTCCGCTCAAAGAGCGCGGCGGTCTCGGCCGGCGGGCAGGATCCAGTGCAGATTGCTGACCGTGTATACTGGCACACACCCGCACGGTGCTTCGAGGAATGTCATTCATGTACTCAGCAACGACCGTGCGACCGTGTACAAGTTCTTTATCCTTCGCCGACCAGGCCCTGGGGTGGCCAGAGGGTGCGCACCACAGCGGATCTAAACCATCCAGAAGGCGCCGTAATATTTGGTCATAGCAGCAGCTGGCCTCTGAGATGGGCGGACGCTCCAGAGGAGGAACCGGTGACTGACACTGGAGAGAATAACACTGGAATCCTGCTTGTTGGCTACAATACCAATGAAGCAGCCCAGGGGACTACTAGGTCTAGCGACAGCGGTTTTCAGGTTGTGAGTCCGGCATCGGTATCGGCTTCCCAGCCCATATCGTCGCCGAATCCTACAGCTAGTCTCAGCGGACGTACAGGAATCACAACTCCCGACTCACCAAACACGGCAGAAAGTGGGCCGAGCTCGTCTGTAGCCACTACACGGCGTGGAATCTTCCAGAGACTCGGCGGTAAAATGAGATTGCCATTCAACAGCACCTCTAGACGCTGACTTGCTTCTGTGGGGAGTTTATGGATGGTGATCACTACTCCCCATAAAGTGATAACAGTCTGGCAGGGGCCAGTTTTAAGCCCACTTGGTTGAGGGGACTCTGAGGGAATTTCATATCGTCGTGCTGGTCTGGGCAAGGTACCCTTCTCAAGCCGACTTTTGCTGATCCAATGGCTCACATGGATGGAGGGAGATGGTTCTTGGATACTAACTAGTAAACAGAGGATGGATGATACAAACCGTCATGAGGTCTCAACAGGTTCAAACTCCTGCTAACCGACCTATCCAACGGATCTATCCAACGCCCCATCATCAGAAGCAGACCGTGTTTCTAAAGGTGCCTCCTCACAACTCTCGCCCTTTCTCTCTTCACAACATGCTTCAAGCTATTATTATCCCACCCCGTTTGACACAGCGGGCCATTCTGAGTCGGCAGCCCACCTTCACTCTCTGGATTAACAACAACCCAGGCCTCGCTCCCCGGCATCGTCGGCGCCCAAAACAGACCCCACGGGTCCCTCGCCCGCTTAATCTTTAGCAAACGCGGGTAATTTGCCCCAAAGAACGTCGTCTGCCAATTCGGTTCCAGCACGTCGCCCTCGTTGAAATACGCGCCACCCGTGGGCGTCGACGCTCGAATCATGTCCATGTACTTTTCCAGCTCCGCGTGGCCCGCTTTGAACGATGACGACGCCGCTCCTGGCCCACCACGGCCCCCTATCGACCCTCCAGCAAGACTATAGTCAAAAATATCCGCGTGCATGAGCGCGTTCCGCCAGGTCGGGCTGATGGCGTTCATGTTGCCCGGGTATCCGGCTTTCTTGTAATCCACGGCGTGGTTGATGCCATGGAAGGTATAACCGGCCTCGACGGTGGCGCGAATCGCCGCAAACATCGGGTTGTAGATGGTCTCGTTATCCCAGCACGCGCGCGGGAACAGGCGTGATCCGAAATAGTTGTTCCCGGGCGCTGCGCCGGCGCCGGTGCGTGCCGCGGGAGCAAAACTGGTCGTCGTTTCGGCGGACACGAGCGAGTTTTTCACAGGGATGCCGAGCTTGTTGAGTTTAGTGTATAGAGGTTGGACAAGCGCCTGCACTTGTTGGGGTGTCATGTTGGGCATCTCAAAGGTGGTCCGGAAGCTGTAGGACCCCGGGCCGGACTTGGAGACGTAGCTATACATCGTGCCGCCGGCGTCGGTGACGACCGGCGCGAAGTATTGGTACACGCGGACACCTTCCCAGAAGATTTCGGTCGAGTTTACTGTCACGGGTGGTTGGAAGCCGCCGGGGAATGAGCCTGATGAAAAGTTGCCCGGGAAGGGGAAAGACATGTTTCCGCCGCCACCACCACCACCACCACCAAAACCGCCTGGTATTGTAAAGTTTGTTGGAGGGAATCCGGGGAATGAACCATTTGTTGGTGGGAGAGGAAAACCCCCAGGGACTGAACCATTTGTTGGGAACGGAAACCCGCCGCCGCCTGGTGGGAATGAAAAGTTGCCAGGGGGGATGGAGAAGTTTCCAGCACCACCGCCACCGAAACCGCCGAACCCTGATGCAGAACCGACTTGAAAACTCAGGGGCAGGTTGGTAATAGGCGTCGGCGGGTAGGCTTTGACGATGGCCGATGTGAGAACGCCGTATGTGCCTTCAAGTAACCAAACCAGTCAGTCTCTTTCTCTCAGTATTAGTATCTCGTTTATTCCGAACGGATGTGACTCACTCCCACCGCCTCCTAGCATCGCAAAGAAGAGATCGGCGTTCTGATGCGGCGTGACGGCGCGGTACTTGCCGTCTGCCGTGACGACCTGGAAGGCGAGGATCTGGTCCGCGCCGTGGCCGTAGGACGAACTCAAAGAGTTGTGTCCGCCGCCGGCAATCCAGCCCCCAAACGCACCAACCGTATCCCCGCCAGGCACGACCATGGTCATGTTGTACTTGTCCATGTAGTTATACAGCTCCCACGCCTCGATGCCGGCGCTGACGCGGGCCACGCGGCCTTCATATCCGTCGATCGAGTGTTCCGGGATGAACTCAAAGTCTTTAAGATAATGTGTCCAGATGCTCAGCGCACCTGCTCCTGTGGATCTCCCTCCAAAGTCATGCCCGGTGTTTCTTTGCACAGAAACCGTTAGCGTCAGAACGGAGCCCATTGTCTCCATAGCAACCAAAAGGGGGCTTAGTGACAAACTCACTTGATCACAAGCCTGAGATTTCTGTTCCGTGCAAAATTGACCGCCAGCTGGATATGCCGGACTTTAGTCGCGTTGACTACATAAACCGGATACCCGCCCTGCGTGCATGTCCCAGTAGGAGCCCACGTCGCCGTGCACGTGTTGCCCTCAGGCCATTCCGTCAGAACCGTAACCGGATCGTCCGAGTAGAAGCGTGTGCCGAAGGCACTGGACAGCAAGAACGAGCACTTTGCGGCGTCATAGTGCGGCGAGCCAGGATAGCAGGCCGCCCCCGGTGGGACAGGCTTCAGCAGCACGCCGCCTAGCGTCCTGTTGAACTTGGCCCATTCGTCGACGGCCGGCCATACCGCGTCGTCCCAGGGACCGACTTTGCATTTTGGGCCGCGGTAGGTGGCGTTGACTCCTGAAGCGTCGCCGAATGCGATGTCCGGGTAGTTGGTTGTTTCATTCAAGCTGAGCTGCGCTGCTTCCCACGGGAAATTGATGGCGGTGGTGGCTGACGCCAACGCCAGGAGGGCTGAGAGGATTAACCACAGCATCGTGAGTAGCTGCCTTCCCCGGGGACTTGTAGGGAGGGCCCAGTTGGCTGGGAAGACACACGGGACTGGAACTGCCAGTTATAAAGATCAGACCTCCTAGGATCGGCCCATCTCACAGTTCCCGACATTTCATTTAATCCCGATGGAAAACACGGTGACTACTACGGTTGTAAGTGTAAGCTCCGCAGCGGCTCGCACTTTATCTCGTCGGCTTACATGCAGCTCCCAGGTGTTATCTATCAAGACGGAGTAACTGCTCCCAGGTACATGATACCCAAGCTAGTAGGTCCAGAACCGGGTCACGATCTCGAGATAAGGGGAACAATAAAGCCAAGACAACAGTTCTTTTCTGGACACAGGTACGGACACTCTTATCATTGATTGAGTTGGCTCCCTGCATTATCTTCCCGCAAGGACTTCGACATGTGTGCACATCAATGATACCGAACATGTGGAGCCCTTCGGCATTGGCTAAATTCGCGAACTATATTGAGTATGGAGTGAGATTGCGTGGTCCTGTCGGGGAAATATGCACAGTCCCATCTAGCCGGGTTGTATCTGGGGATGGATCGGACCTGGATAAATAGCGGCCGCGATCCAGACCCTGGGGCTTTACGTCTTTGTCCCTGCCAAGAATTGATCAGGGACGGGCTGTCTGGAGGTACATGTCAGGGCACAGGTGGATCGAACAGAATACTACAATGCATTTGTCCAAGAACTGGTATTGTGAAAAGCCATATTTCCCCACTCTATATGTCTACCCATGAGCAAAAGAAACCCTGACAAGGTTTTGCATAGACCACACGCAAATCCAGAGTTACCAATACACCCCCCGCAAAACATCCACCAACTCAGTCTTCCCCTTCCTCACAATTTCCGTCGGGCTCGGATCCTCAGCCATCACGCCGCCAGGGGTAGCAGCGCGGACCATGTCCGCGTAGAGCTTCGCCACCTTGGGCGGAAACACTTTACCAAAGAACCCTGGGACGGCTTCCCTCGGAATCGGGCGAACCTCGACCGGCTTCGCTGCAACTTCCTCAAAAGCTTGCTTCACGTCCATTGGCGAATACAACCGCGGGCCTTGCAGCTCAAAGATATAGGGGCTGACGGTCCCAAGTCCTTCAGCTACGGCCGTGTCGGCACATGCCTGGCCGATATCCTTGAGAGCAACCTATTCACATGTCAGTATATTCTGTTGCGCACGATGGGGGTGGTGTATGGGGGAAACATACCATCGGCATCTTAAAATCCACCGGCGCAAAAGTCGAAAAGAAGAACGACCCCTCCTTGACGGACTCAACGGACGTCGCCCAGTTCTCCATAAAGTAGGCGCATCTGACAAACACAACCTCGGGCGCTGCATCGCCGAGACAAACTTCGGCGTTGTGAAGCGCGCCGAGAGCATCTCCCAGACTGGCATGGTCGTACTGAGCTCCTTTGGTGGACACCATCACGAGCCTCTTGACAGAGACAGCTTTCTTGATAGCGGTATTGACTGCCTCGGTGAACGCTGCCGCCGTCGCGGTGACATCTGCGTTCTCGCTGCGGGTCGGCGGTATGGTTACCACCACTGTCTGAGACCCTTCAAAGCAGTTCAAGGTTGATGCATCGGCCATGTCGCCTTGCACGGCCTTAAAGTTTGGGTGTGACTTGAACTCGGTAGGGACTTTGGCCAGATCGCGGTAGATACCTTGGACTTTTGGACCGGATGGGTCACCGAGCAAAGCGCGGATGGTCGCCTGGCTTGTTCGGGCTGAGGCTGGGAGAACGGTGATTTGCATCTTGAACGAATAAGGGGGGTTGTTGAAATTTGGGTGGGGAGTATGGGTTGTCAGTAAGCTAGGCAGATAATGGGTTTTCTTTTGCGTGCTGGCTGAAGATAAGAAATGGAGCTCGACAGATGGATGAAGGTCGGGGTTTTATATCTATTAATCCAAAGTTCAGGAGAGGCAGATCCTCGGTGTCGACAAACTCGGTGCTGATCGGGGATAAGAAAAGGGGCACAGATTATCCCCGCTCCGCTCCGCTCCGCTCCGGTACATGCCCGTTATTGACACTGTCACCCGCGTTATATCCGATTGTTGATCAGCAAGAACACCGTATTGATTTACCAAATTGTTGAAAGAGATCTTAAACTATGACCGGAGGGCCCATGTGAACATGTATCTTAATCGATGTGAACCGCCCTTCCGGTTATATCCGGGGACCACAAACGCTGCAGTATGGAAGGGGATTCGAGGCCATTAAAACGAAAAGTCGAAGTCTAGAATTAAAGGAACAAAAAGAAGTGGATACATACAACACCAGGGATTCGCTGGTCGTCACCGACCCAACTACTAGTCTGGCGGTCACTGGCTTATCTATGGGAGAGCGGACGGGATCCCGAGCTTTCCAGTGCCTATGGTCGTATGTGACTGTTCATCCTGGGAACTGTGCTTATATCATAAGGTCGGTAAGCGGTGTAGTCAGGATCTGAAGGAAAAGGGTTCGTTCTTGTCATCGAGTTTCTTTATTGTTCTTCCCCTGTCCAGTTTCTTTTATAGTTGACTTGCAAACCTAAGTCTTGGTGCTACAAGCCCACCTAACTGCCACTTGCAGCGCACGGCCTCCAGACAGGATCAAAATGCACGCTCAGCGCTTTCTTCAAGTCCGTCTTCTCGCCTCCCACAACCCCCGAAGAAAATGTCCCGTCTGCACGCTTAGCTGCCACAAGGGTGAGCTTGGTCTGTATCGTAAGTGCTGGGACTATGCCCTTCTCATCCACACATTCAGACCAGATATCGGCGGGTGCGGTATCGAGGTCGATATCAAATTCGTGATCCTTCAGATCAGCGTGACTGATAACGGCGGTTTTGCTCTACAACAGAGAAAGCTTGTATCAGTATGATATTTCCCACATGAGCAATGGTTCGACTTACACCAGCAACAATATCCCCCAGCATTGTCGACACCTCAAACTGCAGTTTGGTCTCCGGCTCGAGATCGGCCCAGCCACCAACGCTCACGGTGGCAATCCGGAGCTGCATCCTCGCCGGCCCGTTGGCGAGCTGGATCTGCTCGGTGCACCACTTTGCGTCCTGCCCGTCGTCGGCGGTGTTGGGAAGTGCGAGCCCCCACTCCGTGAACAGGAATACCGGCGTGTTATTGCGCATCTGCTGGACGAGACCGCCCGCGCCAATGGGACATCCGGGTCCGGACATGGTCAGGCTCTGCACGGTTGGCGATACGGTTGGAGGGGTTCCGCCTGCTTGTGATTGTGGGAGAGCGCTTGAGAGCGGGACTAGCATGGCGAGTAGGGATATGGCCCATGACCACCACGCCATGGGGCTGCTAGTTTGACCTTGTCGGGGTGGTGAGAACATCATGATGATTGCTAGAGGTGAGGAAGATGCAGCTGACCAAAACATAGTATAGCGGGTGCAAAGGACGTCAAAGCTGCTAGTAAAGAATATCTGTCTCAAGAGTGTTAATGTCGGATTGGATCTCACCTCAGTTAAAGTATTGCATCTAGTCCGGCTCGATTCCCAGTTGCTGGAACTCCGTATGCACACCTGGGCTGCGAGGGCAGAGGAAACAGACTGTCTTGGCATACGGAGATCCCCATCACAGCTGGTGTTTCTATTGCTGTACCCCTAAAATGATGGTATAGCATTATTCGACAAATTAACGGCCAAGTACTGGTGGTCCCAAGATGCGGTTCGCAATTCAGGCAAATTGGGGTCCAGCCGCAATTCATGAACAGTTGGCGGAAACCAAGGGAGGCACCGGGCTTGGTAGGCTGAAACAAATAAGCTGGATGGAGAGAACCTCCGATGCTCAAAGAGGCATGGTTGTTTCCTTTTGTCATTGGCTTCTTGTCCTTTCTTATCCTGTGAGTTTAAGTAGGTAGGTGAGTTTGAAACTGGATCTGATTGGATATATCTTTTAAGTTGATGTTCCTGTGTAACGATAGCGTTGGTTATCAACAGGTGTCACCCTGAGCGCTGTATATGCTAGACATAGTTCGGGCAACCCTTATTTCGTGATCAAATGTATCATATGCTCAGAGCTGTCATTCATTCTATTCTCCTTAACCCAACCCCTTAACCCAACAGGTAGAGTTTGGATTCTCTTTTGAATCCAAAGGACAACGTGACCGAATCAGTATCGGATGAGCGTCCGAGCCAAACGTGGCGGAGCGTGCCGACTTTCCGTAGTTGTTGCAACCCAGCCCGTCTCCATGACGGCTCACATTGTGACAAGCGATTGGCAACGAGATCTCATACGTAAGATATCCACACGATAAAGTGTATTTGACCTTGGCCCTTGGCTTTAGGCTCCTTAAGGCGATTGCGCAAAGACAATATTTTGTTTAAAAGATTCGCAAAATCCACTATTTACATGCCCTGGGATTGTCTAAAATTACTTAAAAGCCCTTCATCCTCCCAACCATGAAAACAGCTACTTTTCACCAGATAGACTTTTGTTTATTGAGAGTAAGTCGGGCGTGTTTACTGTTTCATCACCACCCTTGGCGGCCAACCCCCTGAATTGTTTCAGCCACGACGATGAAACATCCCGCAAGAGCAACATCACCAAAACTGACCGTAACCCTTCAAGATCACTTTCCAAACTCATTCAAACACCTCCAAACCACTCTCGATAATCATGAAAGCATCATATCTTCTCACCCTCGCGCCGTGCGCAGTGGCAGCGGTCAAGCACTACGCATCAGCCCAATCACCTCTAGGAAACACCAAGTCCTGCCTATGGCGACCACCACCACCCCTCGGGCTTGCCTGCGGAGTCGATGAAGTCGACCTGTCACTACCACAAAAATCACAAGCAACAGAAGACGAGACATCATCATCCAAGTCCAGGAACAACAACAGGACAGTCGAACCAACAAAGTCAATCTGGGAAGGCCCCGTCGACTGTCTGTCCAGTTACTGCATCTTCTTCAACAGCGGCTTCGCCAACGGTCGGGGGATAGTCGCCATCACGACAACCGCCAACGTCGACAAGCTGAAATCCATCGACGTGGCCATTACCTCCTCTCACGACACTACTGTTACCGGTGACGCATACACCGTCTCCGAAGTAGCAGGAAAAGGTCTGGGTATGATCGCCTCCACTCCTCTTCGGAGAGGCGACACAATCATGCAGAAGACGCCCGCCCTTCTGGTGCATCGCGGCTTTCTTGAGTCTATCCCGCCCAGCCAAGCGCAACGGAACCTCCTCGACGCGGCAGCCGAACTGATCCCTTCCCCTCTGAAAGAAGGTTTTTTCGATCAAATGGCCCACATGGGCGGGCAGGTGCACAAAATCGTCGACATCATGGGCACAAATTCCTTCCAGATGGATTTAGGTGGCCAGGATGGGCATCACTACGGCAACTACCCCGAAGTGTCGCGGTATAACCACGACTGCCGGCCAAATGTGGTGTTCTACATCGATAAAGAAACCCTCATGCACACTACTACCGTTGTACGACAAGTGAAACCAGGCGAGGAGCTAACCATCTCGTATCTGGATCCGCTGAAACCGAGGGCGCATAGACGGCATCGCGCCCATTTGGCCTGGGGTTTTGGCTGCGCATGCCCGCAGTGCTCGTTGCCGGACAAAGAAGCAGATAAATCTGATGAGCGACTTGAGGAGATAGCGAGGATCGAAGCCCAGCTGGCGGATATTTATGACAAGAAAGTAAACGTCAAGATGCTGAAAAGGTTGGCGGCGCTGTATGAGGAAGAGAGGCTGGAAGCGAAGGTCGCGAACGGGTACACCATGATTGCGCTGAACGCGAATATGCTGGGCCAGGAAAAGATGGCCAAGGAGTATGCCGCCCGCGCGAGAGAGGCGGTTCTGTTGGAGCATGGGCCTGCTGATACGGGCGGGGACGCGGCTGCCATGGCGGATTTGGCGAGGGATCCGAAGGGGCATTTCACCTGGCGAGCGAGGATCAATACGAGGTAACCCTGGGAGATTAGAAGTGGTTGTATAAAAGGTAAAACCAGCAGGTGGGGCGAGAAAAAACTGTGCTTTGTCTGGTGGTCTGGCTGTCTTATTGTTGGTTTTGTTTGTCGTGAGGAGTTAGTTGGCTGTATCTGATTAGGAAAGGCAATACTTGTATATAGGAGGCGTCATTGAGGAGAAGGCGTAAACACAAATCTGAGGAGTGTCACTATCAAAGTTGACGCAATATTCCATATCCAACCAGGAGAAATCAGCGACTCGACATCCCCTGAAGTTTGTCACACCAGCCCTGCTGTACATGGCGCGCCTGAGAGATGAGATACTTGTTTATAGTTTATAGGTAGGTAAATACAACAAAAGAACTACGTTAATGAGGGAATAGGATATTATTACAAGGGAAAGGGACGAAAAAAAAGGTTCTTTCAGATTTCGTCAACAAACAAACAAGGAGGCCATCTTATATCGTTACCAGTATCAGGTTGTACAAACAAGGCTGGCTGATATAGAGCCTGTAGCTCACTGTGTTTTGTAGACTAGATGGAAAAAATTCAGCGCTGCAGTTTTGTTGGTGCAATGGCCAGGTTGAATCAGGCAGGTGTGTTAAGCAAGAGGTGTAAACCTAGTAGGTGTAACCCTAAGTGTTACCCGCCACCCCTGCGAGGCTCATGACGATGAAGATGGCAATTCGACAGACTCGGGGAATTAATGGATTGTACAGCTGAAGAAAATCATGAGGAGTTGCACGGTCGTGTAGTTATCGGCGGATATGGATGGTAAGTAATATCTAGATATCTAGGCCTTTAACAAAAGACTTTATATCTTCTATCTGCACTCTGACGTTGAACAGAATCTACCTTTCCCAAGTCTCAATATTCAAGCCAAATAACACCAGTTCTAACCTATCTATCAGGCAAAAGGGAAGAGGTTCGCCTGACTCATCACACATCGTGAACGTTCCCAGATCCATGCCTACATCTGGGACCAGTCCGTCAACCACTTAAACCGGGTATCCGCAGAATAAACAAAACGGTCGTGTATCCGCCAACCGCCCACCCGGCCATTCATTGACCCATTAAGTTTTCCAGAAAGTCATCCAAGATATCTTGAACAAAGGAAAGTTATACCACATCATCCGTTAAATCACTCAACTAATGTCTCAATCCCCTTCGGCTGGCGCTGACTCCTTGAAGCTCTCAACTCGCTGCTCGTCCTGCTGCTGGCTGGGTAATAACCCGTCTGCTCGGAGTTGCTGCTCATGGTCGATAGCTCCCTGGTAGGCTTGATATACCCGGCGATGCGCTGCGTGATGCTCGCCTGTCGTCGCAGCGTCCGCGGCTGGTAATCCATGCTTCCCCGTGTTGGCGGGTGATAATCCTCATCCACGCCGTAGGTAACCGGCAGTTGCTGTCGCGGACGCCTCGACGTGGACACAGCGTTGGCTGCTGCTGCCGGCGGCGACGTCTTCTCGAGAGCCTTTTCGGCATCCGTGCCGCTCGGCGACCAGCTCGCATTCTTCTTGTGTCCACGAGGTTGGTGGTGCGGTTTATCCTCACTGCCGGCGAGAGTATAGTATTGCCCGCTGGTTCGCTGCGTTGATCCACCTCGGCTGCTCTTGCTTCCCCCTCCGGAGGCCCGACCGCCGCCAACCACAGTGGTGCCGCTCAATTCACCGCCGCCGACGTTCGCGTACTGTAGGTGCGGGTTCGGTTTTACATACCCGGCGTGCTGCTGCTGCTGCTGCAGCGCCGCCGAGCGCTGCGAAAAGCTGCGGAGAATTTTCTCGCGGTAGGCTCGCTCTTCGGCTTCGGCGCGGGCGATGAATCGCTCGTAATCGCTCATCGGCGCAGTCTTTTCCGAACCCCTCTCCGCGGTCGGCGGTGGCGGTGATTGTGATTCCTCTTCTTGTTGGAGAAGAAGCGGGGCTTTCGGGTCCTCGATTTGAGAGTCCGCATGACGACGTGCTGCAGCGCTGGGCACAGGGGCACTACTGCCAATCGGGACACTGACAACGGCTGCATGTGATGCGTCCCAAGGATCTTCAACCAGGTCGTAGGAATGGCGCTGCTTCGCCCCTGAGCGCAACCGCTGGACCGACGGCTCCTCCGATGCTCTGGCTGACTCCTTGTATTTTTCCCGGCGTGATCGATTGCGAGATGGCAGAACTGTCTCATTCTCCACCAGAGTCTGCAATGGTGGTGAATGCCGTCGTGGCTTGACTGCTAATTCTGCATCCTCCTCGTCGTGTACGTGACTTTGCTCGAACGGGTTTGTTAATGTGCGGTCTTCGTCGGAGGAATCAGCGCGAGCACGTCGTGGGGCGGCTGCTGACGACACCACCAAACGCGAAAAGTCGGAAGCGGCATGCTTGGGCTGGTAGACGAAGCGTGGCTTTGCTTGCTCGCTGGGAGCAGGTGTTGGTGCTGGGGCGGGCTTCTGCCATGCCTTCAATCGATCTCGCAAGCTAGCCTTCTTTCTAAGATGTGGCTGTTGCACCGCCGTTGGGGTACCCATTTCGGGAGTTGGCACGGCGTTGTCTTGGCAGCTCGGCGCGAGCTGCTGGGGTCTTTGGGGGCTTGCGGCGATGGGTGTTTGTTGCGAGAGTGGTTGCGACTGCTGTTGGGGGTTTGCGATGGTGGCTGTTTGCTGTGGAAGTGGTTGCTTCTGTGCGAATGAGGAGTCTGTAGCCGTTGCTGCGACTGCGTCACTGCTCTGGGATCGCTGGTGTTGATGCTGCGGTACTTGGGCGGCTCGAACTGGTGCAAGGTTTGATGTTGCGCCCTCGGCCCCGTCTGTCGGAATCTGGTCGGTAACGTTCTCGGTAGCAGCTCGTCTCCGCCGCGAGCGGCTGCTTTCTTTTGTACTTTTCGCACGACGCAGCAGGCGTCCGAAGAGGCTGTGATCGCCCTCGTTGTTGGGCGGAGGTGGGCTACTAATAGAAGCATCCATCTGCGCCGTTGGCCCTGGCGGCCCCTGTCGTGGTGAGATGTCTACGTTACGTCGCTACGGACGAAACTCTGGGGGATGTGGAGAGGCGCCCGGCTAAGTGCAGTTGGTCACTGCCGGTTGCATGGAGAAACCTGGCCGCTGCAAGGCTTGTGTCTTGATACCCCTGGCCGCCGAAATCTTGTTTTCGGGGCATATGTCGGTGCTAGCTGTCTGGATTAGGGAGGTGGTTAGGAGCTAGGAGCTGTTGGTCTCAAGTGACCCGACGGGAATATGAGACAGCACATGGCGGCCAAGGCCCATATGTACTTTTATTTCGTAACGACACCGGCGGAGAAACACATCCAAAGGGGCGAAGGTCAACCCCAACTGAGAAAGGACATAAATGCGGGCCAGCTGTCTGTCAGCGCCATGACTTTTGCTCTGTAATCCGTGTAGCGGATTTGGCTTGCGTCTTGACAGGTCCTTCGGTCCTGGTGACCTGCCGGTCCGCTTTTCCCATTCGTTGTGATTCAAGTTTCGCCTCCACAAGTGAACGAAATCTGTGGTCGAATCAGATGCTCATGCTAGAGAAATCCCGTGGGTTTTCATGGCGTTCACCCCGCCAGCGAATGAGACGCCGAGGGCGGGATGTGGGAAGAGATGAGAGGGTCTTGGGTTGGGTGGGACAACCTCACAGGGGAATACGACACCCACGGTTCACAGGCTCTCCGGCGCCGCATCTCATATATCCAAGAGATGAGCATTGTAATGAGAGCTGGAATCCCGCGACGGGGAGCCTTGTTTCCTGGTAAGTCGTTCTTCCTGATATCAAAGGTGTATGGAGTTCCAACCCACGCTGGCGATGGACACAATTTCCATGGTAGAGGCCAGGCGGGCCGGGAAGCAATGCCCCGGTTAATTCTGGAGGGGTTGCGTTCACATCCAAGACATGTCTTGGAGTTTGTGATTTCCGGGCACCTGCATCGGATAATGTGGGATACCACCTTGTCTCCGGTGTTCACGACAGACAATCGTACGCTTTTAGGTGGACGAAGATGGTTTGCATACCTGAGCTTCTGCCCTCTTGGGCCAGAGAGTCAACGAATAGGTATCCGTACACGGTTAATCCCTTCGGGTGCGTAGTACAGCACGCGTCGTAGCTCATTGCCGGATTGGGCTAGAATACTAGTTTTAGTGAATCACTGAACGCGATTGAGTCACCGCTGGGCACCCTGAAAGATGCATGCTTGATGGTACAAACTTGGATCTGCTCTGTAGGAGGTGGAAAGAGACCATCAAGCGGAACTCCGGCGTGCAAACCGAACCTGGAAATCTTCAGGCCAACTGTGATTTTGACACCGGCCTAGCTCGCCTAACAAGGCTTGGGCTTCCAGCAGGTAAGATGACGATGAAAGAAGTTCCAGAGCTCGATTGGTGGCAGCGCTGGACCCGAAATTTTAGCCATGATTTGATCCAACCGTCCAGTTGGTGGCCGCCGAAAGGACCCCTGTCGAGTGATTTCTGCGGGTTCAAATCGTGGCGCACCCTCTTGACGCTCAATGACGAAATGGAGCAAGCCAGCACCAGACAGCTCTCAGGTTTGGAGCGCGAAACGGCGCATCCACAAACTGCCGCGCACGGAACGCGATTGAGGTCCCTGATTGAAGACGGCAGACAGTGGCAGGTTGCTTTGTGGATGGAACCCAAGAACCGACTCGCTGCAATTTTGGGCGGTATAAAACTGGAATTGGAATCAATGCATCGGCAATCCCAGTTGAGGTTCTGCTCGTCGTCGGGAGTTGGAGAAATGGGTGCGATGTTCAAATTCAGTTGGAGAGGTGCAAAATTTACTGGTCAGGAAATTGGTGCGGGGTTTTAGCGGGGAGCGGGGGTTGCAGTGCTTGCGGGAGAACTTGGCAGTTGGAATGACAGCTGCGTTGGTTCGAAGTCCACCGCAGCGGATCAACCAGCTGCTTTCCAAACTCTTTCTTATTAACCACACCAGTTCACCTATTTTGAGCTTGACAAAATCCAAAAAGAAACCCCACCATCAGCACTCAGCCATCCAACGATCCGATCAACACATGGGTGCCTCGGTCCCAAGAGCTGATTCTGAGGATTCACAGCAGCGGCTGAGCCGTTTCAGAGTTCAGATTGGCATCCAACCCTTGTCTCTGTGCTCTTGTTTCCAAGAACAAAAACTCCGTCATCCCGGCCGAACCCCAACGTTGAAAGACAAGCATCACCGCGCGTCCAAAGCTTCCTCATTGCTGGGATCGACTCGGCATCTGCAAGCGTCGGTCATTGAACATCGTGCAGCAGCCACTCGCTTACGGACCGCAATCCGAGCATCTGTCTGGCCCCGAAAAAAAATGCCAAGCGATAAGGCTTCAGGCTTCCCCCGCTTCGTCCTGACGATGGTGCTAACAGTGAGGCTCAGCGCGGGAATGACCTGACGCGTATCTTTTTGCTTTCTCGCTGTCGCACGACTCAGTAGCCCGACGAGACACCGGTACCTTGGGACTGCATTGTCTCTCGTTCCATCGTCATTGATCGGATTCTGTAGCGCAAAATCGTCTCAACCGCCATAAGTGCGACCACTGCGCCGACATGAGACGAGATGAAATGAAACACGTACAATAAAGCCCGACAACATACGCCGCCGACAAACTGTCCAACGGCTGCTCGTTTTGGTGCCACTTGGCTCAGCTCTGCGAAAGCCGAAAGGATGCACACAGCAACCACCACAAGTCGCCTCTCGACAAGCACGCCTATCCCGAATGGCTGCGTGGCCCACCGGCTGAGCTGGTGCTCATGCATGACCTGACAAGCACGCATTTTCAGGTGCAAAGGCGTCGCGTCTTTCTCTCTTCTGTTAGTCAGGCACCCGCGCTTTGCTTCCATTGTGCAGCGCCAGTGGCCAAGAAACCGTCAGTAGTGTCGTACAGTAGCGCAGCAGCACTTCGCAAGGACCCCAAGTTTGGAGATTTCGAACCAGCGGCTAACAACGAACAAAGCAGCATGGCATTACAGATTACCTGCTCAACCAGTCATTCAGCGAGCTAACTACATAACCCGCGGACACTGGGCCGAGAGCGTGATGGGTGGTGGGGGGAAAGCTTGCGCAAAGCTCCACGTAAAGATGGCCGAGACGATCGATGCTAGCAAGTCTCCGCACGCCTTCGATAGTTCGAGCTTCCTAGACCCTTTTCGTCCAACTAACAGCGCATTGCCCTGAAAAATCCTGCAGAGTTGCAGTAACACCACCCATAGAGCCGCATGCAGACAGACCTCCTGGCCGCATGAAAGGCAGCGGCCGAACGAATCACATGTCTACTAGTAATGCATAATAGTATCCGAGGACTGGTCGTGGTCATTCTTGTCTGGGAGAACTTTGTACGACGAAACAGTATAATTCCTGCAAATCCACCGATATAACTTCGCTGGAAAGACCGTCGAGGATAAAAACTCAAAAGGATCTTGCTTCCAGGATGGAAGCTTAGAAAGGTTTCGGGAATCGAATGCCCCGTTTCATGCTCTGAGACTACATTAGTTGTGTGGGTAGACAACCAGGTTTCCCAAACAAGGGCAAAGCGTCCAGCGAAACATCTACTCTATTACTTAGCTGTGAGTAGAGTACTTGGGGGAGGTAGGGGACTTTGAAATCCTCAATCCCCCAAGTAGACAAACTATCAAACCCGAATCAAAAGTGGTTCACGACCTCTCATCATCGTCAATATAATCAACACCCATTCTGTCTCTGCCCCCTTCGACACCCACAATCCTTCCATAGTAGAAATACTCTATCCCCATCCTCCTGCTCACCTGATGCCGTGCTGCCCTCTTTCCTTCCATTCTCATTTCCTCATGTTGAAACAGATCTATTAATTTGGAATCACAAACATAATACACCAGCCCGGCAATTGTATCCGGCTGTATGGGGAGATACGGGCCCCTGATGAACATAACCGTGATGTGCACGACGACCATGTAACACAAGATGCCCACCGTCGCCCACGTGCACGTCTCGTGCACCACCCACGTTTGTAGGGAACTGAACGGGATGATTGGTAGCAGGATCGGCGTGATTTTTGATAGGACCCCAGCGAACGCGACTGCTGACGCTAGAAGATCGCGGCGAGATACGGCGCGGACGAGGCCTGAGAAGACGTTTGTTGATGGGCTCAGGTGGAGGGCAGCCCCTGTGGAGGAGGAAGGGTGTGACTGTGAGAGGAGGCGGTACGGAGTTGTTAGGGTTATACCTATCCGAGAGTCAGTATCGTTGGGAGGATAGGGATGAAAGGGGAGGAGGGAGGTACGTACGCTGAAATGTGCTCTCCCAGAAAAAGGATACCGCCACGCCAGTTCCCGAAAACAGGAACTTGACGCCTAGGGACTGGCTGTCCATGAAGCGCTCGAAGGGGGTGTCGAGGACCGTGGTGTCGTAGTATATGATGATTATCAGGATGCCGAGCAGGATCAGTAGGAAGATGATGTTGGTGGTACCTTCCCGGGTGTCACGCGTGGTTGCTGTTGCTGTTGTTGGGTCGTGGTGTGACGCTTCTCTCCTCCCGGGGGTTGAGCGTCGTCGTCGTGGTGAAAGGTTGACCGCTGGGGTGTTCTTGGTCCCAGCAGCTGGTGTCGGCATTTCGACTTGTTGGGAAGCTTGGGGGCGACGACCCTGGGGTTCCAACGCTGGTGGTGATATTGCCTCTGGGGTGGCCAAGTTGTGTTGATGACTTTTCCGTTCCTCGGTGGTTCTCGCCGGTTGCTCAACTCCAGCGTCCCTTGCCCCCTCAGCGCCACAACAACTGGCTCGCTCTTCTGCAGGGGATGAAGCTGCTGCGAGGCTAGCGATTTCCGGCATTGGCGACTCTCTTCTGTACTCTGAAGACTTTACTGCCAGTAATGATGGCTCCTGTGAGTGGTCTGTTTCCGAACCCTCCACTGAATTGTCCACGGGACCTGCCAATGAGTATATTCGAGTGTTGTTTGGCCTCTCCACGGGCACAATAGGAGTCGTATCACCTTCTTCCGCCGCTTCTAAGTCTGGAACCCTTCCCTCCGGCGACCGTCTCTGGGCGTTCTCAACCACAAGGCCATATTGCACCGCCCCACGATCATTCCTGTAGTGACGAAGCGAGAACAAGCTCATCTCCAAAGCGCCAAACAATTCTTTCCTCGCACTTCGTTTCGTCCGGGACTCATCGACCGTAATCTCGCGAAACATCCGCCGAGTCGTCGCGTTCTGCAAGA
The DNA here is from genome assembly GCA_033439685.1 of Apodospora peruviana. Classification (NCBI taxonomy): domain Eukaryota; kingdom Fungi; phylum Ascomycota; class Sordariomycetes; order Sordariales; family Lasiosphaeriaceae; genus Apodospora; species Apodospora peruviana. The sequence continues at coordinate 889,792 of JAUEDM010000009.1, forward strand.
TACCCGTGATATACGCCAAGTTCCAAGCGGACCCAGGTACGCCGGTGCGCCATCTGACAAGCAGAAACGCCTCGCAGACGACCAAAACCGCCATCAGCACCGCTAGGGTCTCAACGATTCTCACGGTAGTGTTCTCGAACCCGAGCCGCATGAAACAGACTTTGGTCTCGCCCACCGGATTGGTAACCATAAACACGCTGCACGACAGATTTATCCCGATCGACGCGGCGGACAACGGGACCGCGCACGACGATAGAACGACTAGCAGAGAACCGATCAGGGAGACCGGGTCGCGGTGTGGCAGACGCGTAATTCGGAGGCTCGTCCACATTGCTGTTAGGAAGGAAACCGGTTCCATGCTCACCGAGTCCCGCGCCGGGATGCCTGTCCCCGATTCGCCGGCTTTGGCGAGCATGCGGAAGGGCAAGGCCAATTTTATGTGCGAGTTGAGGATGTTGATCGGTATTGTGAGGAGGGTCGTGAGAAGCACGGGTAGAAATAGCCCCGCGAGGTACTCTGAGCCGGTTACCGAGACTGCGTACGAGGGCATGCCGGTTGCTTTTGGAGGAGGCGAAGTCGGACTGTGTAATGACCTTGAGACCGAGCTGGTGGTGGAGTTCTTCTGGTCTGCCGGGCTGAGAAATACCACCCCTGAAGGGTGGTCTCCCGCCGGAGTGGTGTTGTCGTCGGGATTTGACGGGACCTGGGCAGTAGTAGAGGGATCGTCTGCCGGGCCTGGCGTGATGTTTGCACGAGGTGATGAGGCTGTATGACTACCGGTAATGCCCCCAAAGGGCAGTATGCTGCTCGTGGAGGTCTCGTGAGAAACACCCGCGTCAGCCGTTGCTTGTGGTAATGACTGACTGGCAGGCCCAGCCCAAGTATTAGGTGAATCCCTCATGCTAGACTTGGTAGTTATTGGGTTTGCCGCGGACCCAGGTAGCGTGGAGAGCTGGACGAGGAACCAGGACACGGTAGTACTGTCCCCCGAAGACGGTGTGAAAACAGCACCAACTGGTCGTCCAGCTGCGTCGGTTGAGGTGCCAAACATGGTAACAATCACCACCCCTGGCGAATTACCTCCTCCGGCAGAGTGAGTAGAAGTTGTCACCAAAGACGCAGATACAGAGCTCCAGGAACTTGACGATTGGGGAACCACCAAAACCGGGGACGTGCTGGAACTCTGGGTACTGGATCCTTGAGTGTCGCTTGTTATCAAAAGCGGCGAGGTGGTCTCTGATTCCGCTGTTGATGGTTCGGTAACACTGAGACTGGAGAGTGAATCGAACTCCGAGGTAGTAGTCGTGATAGAAATTGGCGAAGATGTGGTAGTTGTCGTGTTGCAGCCGCGGGACCACCCCTCCCACAAACCAGACCTCTCCAGCTGTTTGACCTCCTCGATCGTGCAGGTGAACATGGCGACCGATGCTATTCCGCCCCATCCGCCATATGCATTTTCGGCCCCGCCCTGTATTGGCATTTGGATCATGCGACAGTCTCCGAGCGCAAACGTCGGGATATTGGTCCATATAACTCGAATCTCATAGGATAGACATGTCGTGTTGAGCTCCTCGTCAGAAGGGGTATACGTTCGGCTTTCTAGTTGATCATAAGCATATGTGGCTAGGGCAGGGTAATATGTTGTCGGATCGCTGTGGTATGATTCGATGGGGGGATGGGCTGTTGCCACGGCTCGTGGTGTGATGAGCGCTGCCTGTGCACCTGCTAGCCGCGTAGCATCTTGAAATCCGGACAGTTGTCGTCTGGGAGGTAAGGTCTGCGTCGGGACTGTCACTGGCGTAGCGAGAAAGGGGTGATGCAGCTCTTGGGTGATTGCTGAGACCGGCCCGTCATCGTGGCGTCGAAGGATATCTCCTTGGGATTCTTGGCCGCTGCTGTCAAGACCAGGAGGAAAGATACGAACAGCTAACTCGACAAGCCCTACGAGACTCAATATGAAAGTGAGCAGAAGGGCGAAAAAGGGCCATCTGAGCGGTGCCGGCTTGTGGTCTGGGGTGGGAAGTTTAGGGAGTTCGCCCGGTGAAAGCAGTTCGATTGTCGAAGAAAACTGTTGTTCATCGGCAACCCCAAGGATACGAGAACCTCCGGCCCAGGATGTTGGGCGTGTACTTGTGGGCGAGTCCTGCACGATGCTAAGAATGGATATCAAAGACATGTCTCCCAAGATGTTGTGCCAACGAGCCTTCCAAGCAACGAAAAATCATGACTGACGAAGAGCCAAAACGGGGAGAGCGGGAGTGGCCGCCCGCCCATAGCTATTAAATCGCAAGCTAAGCGCTGTGTAACTGATAGAAGCTCTGTAGCTATATGATACCAAGCCCTTGGGTCGGTATAGTGGTATCCGCAAGGCATCCTTCATCTTTTGAGGACCCCAATACCGAAGCCATTAAAAGTCTGCCTAATTCTCATGCAATTCATATAAATCTTGAACCGGAGTGCCGCTGGGGGCTAGAGACTTTTGGGCAGGAGATGTGTAATCATGTGGCGCGGGCCTTGGTTCAGTGCGCCGGCTAATATAAGTAGACATTGGAGGGACATCGGGATGATAGTGGTCTGTTATGAGTTATCAGCCCAGCTCGACAGACAAGAGGGGTAAATAAATTAAGGCATCTGTGCAATGTGACAGCCAAGAACTAAGCCACCACCGTTACACTCGGAGGGCTTTACTAGTCCCACCGCACCATTGTCAGAGCTCTTTTGAAGTGCGCCTGTCAGCACAGGGAGAGCAGGAGATTGGAACATATAATCGCCATTGTTTGCTTGTTACTGTTATCTGTGTTGTTGATGGCCAGATGAATGAACGAGTTGGGGACTGGACTTGGAGGGCAATAAATCGGTATCCACGACCCGCTCTCAAGCCCAAAGTGCGTCGGCGTAGGTCAGGCCATGCATATAAGTGTGTGGCCATTCCAATCGGTTGTACGTTAGATTTAATCAAAGATCAAATCGCAATTCCACAGTAATTATACTGTGTATCCTCATGGCTACTATTCAAACCCAAGATTTGCATATAAGGCAATGGAAGCGTTTCTGCAACCAAGTATATTCCAACACGGGACCCTGAGGATACAGTCGCTTTCCAGGTGCTAGTCTGGTGAACTTTTATTTGCGTTCTGTTACAATCCAAGTATTCCCTCAACGCCAAAATTTTCGGATCCAACTTACCAGAATTAACCAGATTGAATAGGTAACAACTCGTACCAATCATCACCCCGGTAACAACCTGTGCTCTATCCTTACTGTACAATGCAGGTTCGGTGTTTCCTGCCCCTTTCCCTGTCCCTTTCCCTGCGCCTCCCCTTTCCCTGCGCCTCCCCTTTCCCTGCGCCTCCCCTTGCCCTTGTACCACTTACGCTTGCCCCTCTTGGTCCCTCTCGTAGACTCTCCACCAGCCCACGCGCCAGTATTTTCCTGCTGTTCGGTCACCGGTAGGCCCAAGCCAAGAGTTTCTCTCCACCATTTCTGGTCCTTCTCGCCGTTGGAAAGCACGTGCGGAAGAGCACGCTCCACGGCCGCCTTCTGCTGGTCGGTGAGGTTGACCGGGGTGGGCACTACGTTACGCTGCACCAGCGTCTCTGCATCCATCACATCGGTGCGCCTTTTAATCGGCTCTTGACGTTGACTGCAGGCCTTGAACTTGAAGACGAGAAGATCGGTCGGGGAGATGTAAGGGACCGTTCCGTCAGGGATATCCCTGAGTTTCCTGGCCTCGGATGGCATGTATGGGACCTATTAAAACACGACCAAGGATCAGAATTCTGTAGTTGACTTTAGGCTTGTCCTCCATCACCGCCCGAGACCTGTGTTTCTAGGAAGAGGAGTTCTTGTACCAGGTACCGTGGGCAGGAGTCGGTCTGTACCTCTCTCCCAGCAGCGGTTATGAAGTAGAGATGCGAGCCTCTTTCGAAGAACCGTGAGTTCGGGAGGTTCAGAAGCTTCTGCTTGATGGTGTCACAAATGCTTAGGATGAAGTCAACATCCTATGTTGATGGTAAGTTTACTTCTGTAGGAGGTGCAAGTCGAATCATCCAGCATACCTTGGTAGTTCGGTAATTCGTCAATGTACTTCCAGATGGCCAGCCCTCCCATGACAGCAATTGTGACGTCGGAATATTCGGGGATTCTCTTGAGGATGGCGATAACCTCGCCAGCAACCTGATGGAGCTCAGATCTTGTGCTCTCGCGTGGAGCCTCCTGAATCTCAAGTTCGTCACTCATGGTGTATTGGAACTCGAACTAGCAAAAAATATAAAAATACACGTTGTTGATGATATGGAGACGGTGAGAGAACAAGTGAAGTCAAACAAATTCGTGGCAGAAATGTGGAACTGTTGCCAGTATTGAGGTGATATCCAAAATACGGTAAACCGGAAGAAGTATCCATATACTTGTGATGATGAATATCATCCTGCAAGAGACGGGCCAGCGTATCACTAGCCGAGGGAGGCCGACGAGGGGTGGACATCGTGTTGGGTGTGAGGTATGCATGGCAGTGATACCGAACTTGGATAAAGCCCACCCCTTACATACAGCTGGAGGCTCCCAAACACATTGCCGCCGACAACTAAACGATACATTAGCTGCGCCCCGGCGGCATCAAGTGCACCCGGGGAGGCGGGGCGTCAAAGTAATCCATCAAGAGATTCCCCAGATAGACAACGTCCAATTCCGGGAGCTCTATACCAGGCCCAGTGCTGGGGATGATAGTCGCGTGGTGGCCTGCTGTGTCTAAACTTGAGACCTGAGTGGATGATGGTTCGTTGGTCGTAGCCTGCTTGGGGACACCCTGGATGATAAGGGTACGGAGAGAGGGCCACACAACGGCCAAACGCTGGCATGACCTCGCCAATGGGCCAAACTCGTCCCAGGTGAGTGCCACGTGCTTGAAATAAAATATCCCATCGGCACCGAGGAAATGGCTCAGGACGTCCAAGGCACTGGAGGTATGGCCAAGATGAACGACTGTCGTGTCCGAATGTACCCAGCAGTCTCCAGCACCTATTATCAAGCCTGGTCTTCGACAGATGGCCGGACCAGCGTACGTTCCATGACCCAACGAGCCTCCCTACACGATAGGCCTGCGAGGTATGGTGGTACATCGATAAAGTGAAAGCGGAAGGTTGGGAGGGGCGGGTTTGTCGGGCGCTGTCTGGAGCTGGGATTGTCGTCATCGTCGTCCGCATCTGCCGCGCGATTGGGCAAGACAGCCACGACGCATGGAGTCGAGAGCGCTTCTTCCCATATCTGAAGTCTTGTTTCGGTTGGCAAAGCCCCAAAATAGGTAAATGTACCTGTTTCCGACCTGCTGCCGACGAGGTCAGGACGATGTGAGTGTAGGTGTTGGTTCTAATTCTGCGATTCTACTTTACCCCCATTCAGGACGTGTAGCCAAAGTGAACACATAAACGTGACCACACGCTATTTTAGGCTCCACCCCACGCTGGCCGGCCAGGCCAACTCCTTGTTTCAATGCCTGCCGTACGCCCATCTCCTTGCCCGGTTAATTCGGGACCGGTAACAGCAAATGTGGTGGATGGCAAGTGGAAAAGAGTGTCACCCCCAAAAGCCACTATCCATACAACAGCAATGATGCCCACGCCCACCCTTTTTTTTTACGCACCTCCTGTGTCAGAAAATAAATAAAAATAAGGTGGGTGTGCGCATTATTGCTCAAATACAGGGCCTAGTGGTCCGTGCACATACCCCGCGGGCTCACCCGCCCAGACTTGAAAGTAATGGAAGCTGCACCTTACCTTATTCCTGCAAGAAAGTGCTAGAACAACGACTTGCTCTTATCTGCTCGCCTCTCTCCTCTTCTTTCCATTCCGATCTTCAACATAATTGAGATCGGCTATGACGAAAGCTAAGACCTTTGAAGAAGTCGTGACGAACATGGCACAAGTTCTCAGTGCGGCTCGGGTTCCCTGTGTGCTCTGGGGCCACTGTCTCCTCAATGTCCACGGTGTACCATCCATCATCTCTGTAAGTGCTATCTCCTTTGGCTGAAATATCTCACAACCACCCGCACTGACATTGAATTTGTCTGCGATTAGTCCATCGACTTCGTCGTCCGGGATGACTGTTTGGATGCCGGCGCAGAAGCTCTTGGGCGGGTTGATAGCCTCGAACCCTGCCCTGACTCGTCCACTTGTCCCAAGAGCTCACCGACCCGACCGAGCCCGCCGCCTACCTTCCATGCTCATCTGAAAAATTCTGAGCTCATAGCAGGCCTTTACCTGCAATCCGAAACTCTCTGGTTCTTGGCGCCGTTGGACGGCGAACGGCTTTTGCACCCAGTGGAGGCAGAGCTTCCGTCGGAGTTCATCCTCGCTTCTGATCAAGCAGTGCTGCCGCCCCGGAGGCCAGGCTGGGGATGGGGGTTCTTTGAGTCGAGTGGGGACGCGGTCATCGTGCCCAGGTCTTACGTCTTGCTGGAGGCCTTTTTGCGCCTGTACGCGCGGGACTGGGGGAAACCAATCGGCGCAGTAGCAATGCCTTTGATTGGTTACATGGAAGAATACGTCGACAACGATGGGTTTCTGGATGCCCAGCTGCTGCAGGAGCCGCTTAGGACGTTTTATGCAGAGCTTCACCGAGGTCAAATGCAGAGACCACTTCGCGAGTGGTCCCAAGAGCTGAGGACGGCTCTTGGGTATTATCCCCAGTTGAATACTTGACGCAAGCTTTATACCGCTACAGTCCTCCTCCGCCCATGAGTTCAATCGAGTACCGCCGGTAGTCGATTAAGAAATGATATGAGGTTGCCTCGAGATACCTTCCAATATAACCAGCGAGGCCTTTGGTTGTACTTCCCATGAGAGCCTCTATGATTCATCATTATTGTTTGCTGCTTCTTCTTTCTTATCGACCAAGAGATCTCTTAGCTTATAATAAATCGGCACATGTTTTGGTGAAAGAAGAGTTTGAAGATTATGAATGGACCTTGAGCCGCATGCGCGAGGTTAAGTGGGTAAGGGAGGGAATAAAAGGACAAGCAGGAAACGAAAAAAAAGTGCACCAGAGGTGAATCGAACTCGCGAGGCTGGCCTTTGGCCAACCTGCAGGGGCAGAGTCCTATTGGCAGGAGGTTAATGGCTCGTGAAGTGAGATGAAATGAAAATGACCACTGCGCCAAGTTGCCTTGACGTTTTCTAATGTGAAATGGTGAGTGTTGAGGTAGACTACCCAAGTATATACCACCTGTGAGAGTTCGGTCACCTCAAGTTCACACAACCCAGTCTTACAACTGCCCGTGCCCATTATGAAATAGAAACGGGTTATATTTTTATTGATATAGCCACCTTATTAACTCCAGTCCCAGCATGAAGACACTTGGGTATTTTGAACCTTCCAATCCACGACGGATTCCAATTAAAACCTCTTACAGAACTTGAATCTCAGAATCACCCGAAACCATCAAAAATTTCTTGATTTTAACGATGCACCTCAGTCTTGAGCTTAAAATCCACCGTCTTGGTAATCCCTTCTCCCAACCCAGCACCATTCTGTCCGTTACCACCACCAACAAGCATCCTCTCCTGACTGCTCGCGTGCGCAAGCCCGTTCCGTTTTCCTTCTTCGATCTCGTCGAGCTCGACGTAGGGGAAAGACACGGACCGCGTCGTGATACTATCGTTCTGCGAGTGTTTGTATCCGCCCGTGATCTCCTTCTTGGAGGACGGCAGGGCGGACCCGAAGCCGCTGTGGTGGGTGCCCAACCTCTGGCTTCCTTTTTGGTGGGAGGAGGCAGAGGAGGAGCCCTTTGATGAGTGCATGATGTGCGGGAAGACGTGCGAGATTAGGGGTCTGATGGCCGGTACGCTGGAGAGGGTTATTGCTGACCCTAGTTCGGCGATGGACCAGATGCAGACGTCGACTACTTGCCCTGTTCGAATGAAATGAGATTGTTAGTTTGTAAGATTTGGGTGATGTATTGGTGTAAAGCGTACATGTTGGGTCTGTCGAGATGTTGAGGTTGTGTAGGTACGGGAGACGGACGGCACTCGCTATTAGGGTGCTAAACAAGGCGTTAGCTTTCCTGCTGGTTGTTGTAAATAGTGGTGAAAGTGGTAAGACTTACAACACACCAACCGAGCAAACGGTGATGAGTTCATATTTCCTTCGCTTCGACATGTTTAACCCTATTACATACATATGTTTAGCCCTATCTCCCAGGTGGCATGACAAGACAACTCACTCCTAAAGATCAACCACGGCAGCGACAAGATACCGATATCTGTCGCCATGTTGAGCGAAGCATCGGCATAGTAAAACGCCGGCTGGTTGAAGCAGGTTCCTGTGAGGCTCTTGTCCCAGTAGTAGGCGATGGGACGGCACTGGAGAAAAAGGCCGATGGTGAAGGCTGACTCGGAGCAGACCACCCACGCGGCAAACACGTAGAGTGGTTTCTTCCAGAAATGCGCCGGCGGAAGGGTCCGAAGCAGGAAGAGGAGGATCGAGAGCTTGATGGCGCCGAGGGACGTCGGGTACAGTACTTGAGATGTGAAGCCGCACTTTTGCATGCTCACGCCCGTAACCTCATACGGCACGTCCATTATGTGCAGACCAAGGCCATATTTGATGGCATATACCGTAGCGACGATCAAACCCAGGTACAGGACCTTGACGGAGAAGATAAGTTAGTCACAAACCTCCCTTCACAACGAGGGAAGAGACGGCAAACATACAAAGCCAACGAGGATGGCGTAATCGTCCGCTCCGATCTTTGCGAACCGCCATCTTGTGTACAGGCGAAGGGACACGGCGATGAAGGCGAGCGGACCAAACGCGCCCATGAACCCATAGATCTCGCCTGCACGCGTCCCGGGGGTCTCGGGGGACTGATGAGGTTAGAAAGGGGTGGTCAGCTACTTCCGCTCCGGCCCTGGGCAACTGTTTTGGGGAAAGAGGCAGACGTAGACTCACTGGACCCCCGGCCTGCCTTGTACCCAGCAAGGTGGGAAGCAGCATCGTCGCGCTGGCGACGACGAGGACGACGATGATGGACCCAGAGGTGTCAAGCACTTGAGCTAATGCAGGAGACTGGTGCAGCCAGGTCTTGTGGTACCGGCGGCTAGGCAAGGTACTGATAAATAACCTTTTTTCTTTGTGTTTCTTGAGAACTATCGAAGATCGTGCGGCCGGGCGCCCCTATATTTTAAGTACAACAATCCCAGAAACATTAAGAAGGAAAACGGTCGTGCATCAGGCCATCAACGGCAAGTCGAGAAAAAGACACAGACTCGGGGGACCCATGATGCAATAAAATAAAAATTGGCGATGAATCGAGAAGTATTCTCCAGACGAAAAAACCCGGCAATAGCAAACGAGACGAGACGGTACCCAGACGAGAAGCGGCCCGTCCATCATTAATCAATTGACGAGTGTCAATATGCTCAGGTGGTGGTGGTGGTAGCTGGAGCGTTCACACACAGCCAGAGAGACAGACACGGCATAAACTGGGGCATCTGCATCCTAGATGGCTCATCAAGCGGTTCGGTGTGGGGAGGTCATGACGGTGGCTTTTGGGAGCTGGAGAAGGAGGGAGTTCTTCAAGTGGTTGGTGCTCCGATATTCATCCACACGTGTCGACGAAACGAGTCCAAAGATCGGCACTGGGCCAGTCCGTGCGTGTATGGGACGGGACGGCAGGAGACAAGCCTTTTGAAGAGAAGAGATGTTGTGGGCATAGCTAAACTCACTCGGAACGACAAGAGGAGGTGGCCGAGATGCGGAGAAGAAGAGACAGACAGACACCTATCAGCCAGGCAGGGTTTCTCTCCCTAACCACACTCGTAAGGTTGATTATTAGTCGCCATTGATCGAGGTTACATAGAACCATCTAACCAACTCCCGACCTGCCTCCCAACGAATGAAATAGAGCGCTGCAAGCCTCTCACCCTCCACTCCTGAGTGACTCCCAGTTACACACACACAGAAAACCTGCAGTACAACTGGCTCCTTGCATACAAATTTGGTTAAGCGGCCGTCAATGCGTCCCCTGCGTGGCTTTTTCTCTGCCGTGTCTGCCGTCACGACACACGAAAGACTCGCGTTTCTTTCTGCAGTGGGAAATGTTACCAGCTTGTATCATCGGAGTTCTTCCCTCTTTTTACCCAGAACCACCACTGCACCTGGCAGCTGGCAACATCTATCCCACAACCCGAGCTTCCCTACCCTGTTTTTATGTGTTGGGCCCATTTCTGTCGTCATTTCGCACCTCTTTCCCGCCCACATACCGAGGGGTCTCAATGGGAAGACCAGAAGCGCTCGCTGTTGTCTGCTAAATAAATAAAATTACCAGACCCGTTACCTGATTGTCTCAGGTAATTATGATTGCTGTTACCTTGGTTTAAATACCCCAAGGACGGCCCGCTCGATGGTCTGGCTTGGTACCGGCGGTCACCACGGCGAAAATCTCGTCGTCCTCATTCGTGTACTGTTTTCTCTCCCCCCCATACCATCCCTTCCCCTTCCCCACACACTCGAGTTGTCGGGGAGGAGCTCAATTCACCACAGCCATTGGGCCGTTTCTGTCTCTGGCTTGCATGTGAGAACGATGTATGCGTGGTGTGTGTATGTCTGCGCTTTGACATCGCCGGTTAATTGTACAACTTCGACACACATTCGGCCTCAGAAAGAAGCAACCGAAGCCCTTTGTTCGCTGATTGAAGGGAACTGAATCCGCCAGCACTGGGAGGGAAACTGCGTCACTCATTCCCCGCAACGAACCAATCTCTGAAGATCTTCGCCCTCCTCCACCCAGCCCAAAGGGCCCGTCACAGCATCCCCATCCCAGTACGAAGGGACGCCAAGATGCTGTCAGTGCTTCAGCCCTTGCTGTTCGTGCTGCTGGTGCTGCTGCTGGCGTTCTGCAAGACGATCGTTGCGGTAAACAGACTCCCTTCCAGTGCCTTTGCGGTCCCAGGTGATGCAACCTATGATTATGTCGGTATGTGCACACACAGCCAGTCAGTCGCGTGGAAACTTGACCCTGTTCAAATCTCTATACCTCCCCGCAGTTCCTGCAGATTGCCACGAACTTCACTGCTAACCAATCCCTTTTCTCATAACAGTTGTTGGAGGGGGCACGGCCGGTCTGACCGTGGCCGCTCGACTCGCTGCCTCGGGGGCGTCGGTTGGCGTGATCGAGGCGGGCGGGGCGTACGAACTCGACAACGGCAACTACAGCGTCGTGCCAGGGTACGCCTTTACCGAGCCGGCCCTGGCCCCGGTTGAGTTCTTCCCGCCGCGCCCGTTGATCGACTGGTCGCTTGTGTCGCAGCCCCTGACCGGCGCCGCGGGCCGCAGGATCCACTATGCCGCCGGGAAGACGCTGGGCGGAAGCTCGGCCCTCAACACCATGGCCTACCACCGAGCCACCAAGGGCGCCTACCAGCGCTGGGCCAGCCTCGTCGGCAGCACCGCCTACACCTGGGACAGCCTGTTCCCTTACTTCTTCAAGTCCACCAAGCTGACGCCGCCCAATTTTGCTAAGCGCAACACGCCCAACGCCACGTTCACGTACGACAAGGCGGCGTTCTGCACGACAGGACCAAACTGCGGCCCGCTGCAGGTATCGTACGCGCAATGGGTCGACCCGACAAACACGTGGTTCGCCGTCGCGCTCAAGTTCATCGGGCTCGCGACGAGCTCTGTCGGGTTCAATAGCGGCTCGCTGTCGGGAGGCGCATACACGACGGGTACCATCGACCCGACCCACGCGACGCGGTCATCGTCCGAGACCAGCTATCTCCGGTGGGCCATCGCCAACACCGGGCTGATGGTGCACTACCGGACCCAAGCGCTCAAGATCTTGTTCACGTCCGGCAAAGCCACGGGTGTCTCTGTCGTAACAGAAGGGTTCCCGTATACACTGACAGCGAAAAAGGAAGTCATCGTCTCGGCAGGTGTGTTCCACTCCCCGCAGCTGCTGATGGTGTCAGGCATTGGCCCGCAGGCCAAACTTACGTCTCTCGGCATACCCGTGATCTCCAATCTTCCGGGTGTCGGCCAGAACCTCCAGGACCAAATCTTCTTCGCCGTGCAGAACGGGCTGACATCAGCCTCGACGGCGAGCATCCTGGCAGACCCGGCGCAGCAGGCCGTCGCGCTGCAGCAGTACCTGAACAACACTTCCGGCCCTTATACCTCCGCGGGCGGGTACATCGCCTTCGAAAAGCTCCCCGCTGCTTCCCGGGCCAACTTTTCCGCCCGCACGACGAGTCTGCTAGCTGCGTTGCCAGCCGACATGCCCGAGATCGAGTACCTGGCCGGCGGTTTCCCTGGCAACGCCACCGCAGGCATCACCACGACCGGCGATCTGAGTGCTACGCTTTTGGCGCCCTTTTCCCGGGGTAGCGTGACTATCTCGAGTTTGTCAATGCTGGACTCGCCGGCCATCGACCTGGGCTGGCTGAAAGACGCTGCAGATGCCGAGGTCGCCGTCGCGGCGTTCAAGAGGCTCAGACAAGCGTGGAGCGCGCCCGGGCTGAGTCCGGTGAAAGTTGGGCTGGAGAGCCGGCCTGGCGCGGCGGTGCAGACGGACGCGCAGATCTTGCAGTGGATCAGGGAAAACGCGATCCAGATCTGGCATGCCTCGTCGACGAACGCGATGGGCATGAATGCCACGGCCGGTGGAGTGGTGGACAAGACCTGCAAGGTGTTTGGGGTGACGGGATTGCGGGTGGTGGATATTTCGGTGTTTCCCTTTGCGCTGCCGGGACACCCGCAGGCTACGGTGTATGCGCTCGCGGAGAAGATTGCGGCTGATATTATTGCTGGGCGGTGATTCGATTCGATTCTGTGGGAATCTGTAATTTAGCTATATATATAATATTGTTGGTAATTTGTTTCGCTGACTCACAATCAACGTATATAGTTGGTGGTTGTCGCCATGTCTTCGTGACGATGAGGAGACGGGATGGAGTTGTACAAGGGACCGGTCCGGCGGTTGAGATGCCCAGGACACGTCCATGCCAAGCAGTTGTGCGTTCTGTCAGGGGTTATCAGTGGCAGGTTGGCACGTGCTTACTGGCGGGGACACGGCCAACTGCCAAGCCGTCCGAGTTCGCGTCAACTCCCGCTCTCATCCGAACTTCATCAACCTTTCCCCTGCGGAATAGAGAGACGCCAGAGACATCATGACAAAACCACTACGCCTCGCAACACAGCCAATTAAAATTACATGCCAGACATGTCACAGTGCCAAAATCCGCTGCGAGAAAACCCAAGACTCGGCATCGTGCGACCGCTGCCTGCGCCTGGACAAGGAATGCGTCTTCCCTCCCGCCCGCCGCCGGGTCAAGCACCGCATCGACCCGCTGCAGGCCCGCCTTAACCAGCTAGCCAGCGGCGGCAACATCAGTGATGCAAAGATTACGAACCAGGGCTACGGTGCCACTTACAAGCCCGATGACAACACCATGCTCCTAACCCAGCTGGCCGTCTCGTCTGACCTGATCAACCCTCTGGGCCATGGCTGGCTCGATGCCAAGAGGGCCGAGGACCTGTTCAATGTCTTTCGAACCCAGCTGGCTCCGCGTTTTCCCTTTGTCGTCGTGTCCGAAACCCTCGATCTCGACGACATGCGCCGGAACAGGCCCTGCACCCATCTGGTCATTCTGGCGGTCGCCTGCTCAGAAGATTTTGTGCTGCAGCGGAAGCTTAGTCGCCTGTTTAACCAAGTAGTCACAGCTAGGCTGGCAGCTGGGAAGTTCGTGTCATTTGACATGCTACAGGCGCTTCTCCTTCACTTGGCTTGGTCAGTGGTGTTCAGACGTTGGCCAGCTTGGACTCTTGATGCTCATTATCACGGATAGGGCACATTTTTCTCCCCGACCACGTAGCTATACTCAGCAACTGCATCTCGCAATTAGCATCGTTTCTGATTTACGACTCTACCGGCCCAGGACAAATGATTCGTGGAATCTCGACAAGGCTGGGAACGAGGGACAACATGTCGAGTGGAGTCACGACGAGCTGAGAGCGTTGATCGGGACGTATTATTTGGACTCGAGGTAGGACTAAGTTACTTTTCCACCTTGCTCCTCATGTGACTGTGCTAACATCCAGCAAAGTACCGCGATTGTACTGCAGAAGATGCGGACAATGAGCGCCACGGGCTTCATGGCCGCGAGTTATCACATGCTTGAAGCGCAAGCTGAATACCCCAGCGACAAATATCTTAGGCACATTGTACACCTTCAACAAATCTTGGAGGAGGTTGATGGCATTAACGAGTCTCACATGCAAATGAATCAGACTGGAGCAATGATTGGGGCCATTCGAGACAAGATCGACTCCTTCAAGCTGGGGCTCCCTTTTGCAATCAGCGACTGTCGTATGTTCTGTCTCTGCCCCAGTAGTACCTAGTGTGCTTCTTCTGAGTTACTTTCTTGCTAACGTGCTTCATGATGTAGCGGTTCTCCAGCTGCAACTGAATTCGCTAGAAGTTCTCATCAGCCAGAAAGCTCTCCCCGGGTTCCCTGGGAGAGTGCAACAAAGGTTATACGACAGCCCGCAGCTTGTCATCGACGCGATCTCGGAGTGTATTTCAGCAACCAAATCCGTTGCCGACAGCTTCCTAGTTCTGCCGCTTGGATACGAGCATCGTCTGTCGAATATCGAGTGGATCGTTCTCAGCTGGAGCATATCTTTCTCGGCCCGGCTCCATGTCATGGCAGGACACCCTGCGACACTGCGGTTACAACGACGTCTCGATTTCCGCCATACGCTCCGCCAGGTAACCCTCCGACTGCAGTCATTGGCGTCGCCACTGGAGGACAGCACCGGCGATCGCGATGTCTTCTACCACTTTCTCCGACGCGGTCGCATCATAGAGTCCTGGTACCTGCGGCAAACCGATCTCGATTCTCTGTCAACCCCATACAACAGCATCGGAATTTCGCCGGATCAAATAAATATTGACGCAAACAATACCGCAGAGCTAAACCAAACTCGTGCCCTCAATGTCAGTAGTGGTTTGGACCCCGGGTTTGGTCTTAATCCAGGATTCGAAAACGTCTCGTTTGCCGATTTCTTTGCGGAAGAAATGCGGGACCCAGCGTTCGCCATGTTTCTGGGTGACTCGTTGTGAAGTTGCATTGGGCTTTGCAGGGGCTCCCGGATAAGAGGATTCTGTTGACTTGGGATCCAAATTTAGTACCAAGAGATGAAGCTAATCTCGTTCGAGTTTGTTAATACGGACGGATACGCACTCCGGCCCCTTATTCCGACGGGGAGCTCAGCCACCCAGTATGTAAGCGTGGCTATGGATTAACTGGCAACTACCCCCGTAGCTGGCTAGGGCTGACAAGATGATCCGCCAAAACAAAACGGTTTACAGGTTGGGCTTGTTTAACCAACAGCTAAACTGAACCTTACCATAGTCCGCTGATACTGTGTGGCTGAGCTCTCCGTCGGACCAAGAGGCTCAAGCAATGGTACTATGCAAGGTTTGTAGGCATGTTGGTCGAAATAAACGCATACGACTAGGGACATCGGGCAGGGCTCTGTCCCTGCAAGCACATCAACATTGAAATTAGCAGCAAAACTGATCAACAAACGTTGGAAAGTACATATAACCAGATGGACGTCCCGATGTATCTTTCATATTCACTATACACAATATCGTCAGAACATCATTCAAGTTACCTTTTTCACATCCAGTCCACACCATGATCCCTTCAGCCTCTAGGGCTTTTACCCTCTCCGCCGTTCTGTGGCAATTCCTTCCACTCAGCCAAGCAGCATACCAGCCATGTCCCCTCCTGCGAGCCTACTACCCTCCGCCGACAATATCTAAGTCCTCTGACGCCGTTAAAGCTCTTTCGAAAGGTTTCACAGAGGTATTCGACAACCTTATCCGAACCGGCAAGAGTGACGACTTCGGCGAGATCACGCCCAACACCACCTCATTCTCCGTCGTACTTTTCTCGGCAGCGGAAGCAGATGACGCTGACCCCATCTTCTACAGCTATCACTACACTGCTCCGGCTACGGCACAAACTGTGGCGAAGAATATCTCGTTGGACACCGTC
Source organism: Apodospora peruviana (assembly GCA_033439685.1). Lineage (NCBI taxonomy): Eukaryota > Fungi > Ascomycota > Sordariomycetes > Sordariales > Lasiosphaeriaceae > Apodospora > Apodospora peruviana. The sequence continues at coordinate 905,853 of JAUEDM010000009.1, forward strand.
CTTCCCCTGGGCAGCCTGACGCAGCTCTTTACTGTCTACAGCTGGCTCGCGGAGATGGGCATTGAGACGTGGAATGACCCGATCACGAAGTACCTTCCGGAACTTTCCAAGGCTGCAGGTTCTCGGGATAAGTTCGCCGTCGACTGGAGCGCAATCACGGTCGAGGCTTTGGCTGGTCATATGGCGGGTGTCGCTCGTGACTGTGAGTTCTTCCACCGGGCATTGTATAGAGGAATGGTATTTCTGACATACGGGGACTAGCAAATATATGCCAGTTGGGGGCGGCATGCGACAAACAAGGTGAGTCGAACTCCCATTCCCTCCAACTTTTGTACATTATCCCTTGCTAACATGTTCTCGTGTAACTAGCGTTCATCAACTCCTTCGCGAACGTCTCGCCCGTCTTCCTCCCCGACACCACGCCACTACTCTCCAACGCAGCCTTCCAACTTCTCGCCTTCGCCATCACCTCCCGAACAAAGACCACCAAAGGCCCGGCCCCCAGCTTCAGCGACGTCCTCAAAAAATCGGTCCTCGAGCCCCTGAAGATGACCCACAGCGCTCTTCTCGACAAACACAACGCAGCCAGCATATTCGGTGGCGCCGACTCCCTCGACTGCTCCGCCAAGGGTGAACAAGCGTAATATAGCCCCTTCCCACCCTTCAATCTCTAGCCACACTCCTAACAGAAACAGCGCCCTCTCCTTGATATCCACCCCGCGCGACCTCGCCCTCTCCGGCCACGCGATTCTTTCGTCTCGCCTCCTGCCCGCCGCCACGACCCGCCGCTGGCTCTCCCCCGTATCGGCCGACACCTCCAACGGCCGCAACGGTGTGGGGAAGCCATGGGAAGTCTACCGCGCCCCGCTCCTGCTGCCCAAACCTTCCTCGCAGCTCATCGTCGACGTGCTGCTCAAGTCTGGTGACGTAGGACCGTACAGCAGCTACCTCGGTCTCGTCCCGGATGTGGGCGTCGGTTTCGCTATCCTCGCGCATGATGCGAATGACGAAGACAAGCCGGCCGATCTTAATGTGCACGCTGATATTGTCGCTGCTGTTGGGCTGGGGAATCTATTGGGTCTCGCGGCTAAGCAGGCTGGAAGCCAGTTTCCTGGGACATTTGTTAGTGGTGATGGTGGGAAGGATGTGGCCGTGATCGAGGTTCCCGAGGACGGATATCCTGGCTTTGTGGTTTCGAGGCTCGTTGTCAATGGGAAGGATGTCAGGGCCGCTGCGGCGCAGGCTGCTGGGATTGAGAAGGTCGAGGACCTTGATTTCCGGGTGTATGCGACGAATGTTGTTGCCGATTTGAAGGGAAAGGGAGGGAAGGGAAAGAAGCAGCAGTTTGTGGCGGTGTTGCAGGATAAGAGCGCGCTGGTGGACGCTGGTACCCCGACGTGTATCAGCTGGATGATGGCGGATGGTCCAGGTGCTGCTGTGCCGAGCAGGTTTGTGTTCGAGCTGGATGGGAAGGGGGTGGCCGTCAAGGTGTCGATTCCGCATATGGGGGTTTCCTTTGGGAGGAAGGCGACCTAATTTGATTCATCGTCGCATTGTGGGTTCGTATTTGGTTGTCTAACTGGCCTACCTCTCGTCTGGTTCTTTCTCCTACTCTTCTCCTCTATATTTCTTCATATTAGAACATCCTTTGCATTCTTTCACCGTGATCTAACTGGGTTATAGTATAGAAAAGGGGCAGCTGTGGCTGGGCTGAGTGGACATTTTGAGCGTGATTATGTAGACCTGAGTGAGGTATGTAAAATAAGTATTATATTGGAGACAGATCACCCCTAGATATTCTCGTCTAATATCAACAAAAGACTTGTGTTTGAAGTAATTACTGAAAAGATCGTGAACAGCCAAGACAATAAGAGTCTTGGCAATCAATCGTATGTTCGAATCGCTGTGGCGTCTGCGCAGAATACGAACTCTTTACTCTTCACTACAAATCTTTGTGTGCTGGTCCTGTCCATGCGAGTCACCCGACGAATTTTCCCCTCGCAGCTGTGAACCACGGCCGAGGAAGTGGTCGAGAATTAATACCCCGCAGCTCGTCTTAATACGGGGTCCTCACTCCCGGGAGGGCTGTTGTTGTCACACCACATCAGTGAATTGAAGCTGCAGCTAATGGATGCAACCCGATTCCCAGGTCGCTATTGGTGCACTGCTGTGGTACCACCGTTTCTTAATAGAATCGGCAAGGTATAGATAGCTAGCTACCTTAGACACCAGGCACGCCAACATCATGATATCGTTTCCCTCAGATATTAAAACAAAGAGCTGCACTTCACACCTTGCGTGAACTTTTGAATCTCAATATCTGAACGTACATGTAACAACAGTCAACAATTTCTCTCACTTTACACCACCACTACCAAATAAACGATTTACCCCTGAATCTATTCTGACCAGACAATGAAGAAGCTTATCTTCGCCATGACGGCGGTCGTGTAAGTCCATCATTATCCAGCACATACAAACATCAAACTTATCATCCGGAAATCGGAATAGCATCACCGCGGTGACTGCCCAAGAGCAAGTCTACCCGTCAGAATACCACTTCACCAAAACCATCACGGCGCCGCCGGACCCAGCCGTGACAGGCTGCCCGACGGTGACGGCAACAACCAACCAGTGCCGCACCTGCGCCTACCCCATGTGCCTGGTGGTCAGCACGCTGACCCACCACTGCCACTGCCCGGACAAGCCGTTGACAGTCTTCACGTCCCACCCGTGCGAGTCGCGCTGCGCGGGCATTGGATGCTCGACTTCTTGGTCCATTGTCACCGCGACAGACTGCACTGGCCCGTCATCTGTCACTTCCTCCTCCTCAAGCACCATTACCTCGAGCTCGTCCTCCTCGAAGCCGCCTGTGTCGTGCTCCTCCACGACTGTGATTATTTCCGACGACGGCGGCGGGTCGTCGTCATCTTCTTCTTCATCGAGTTCGTCCAGCTCCTCATCTTCGTCGTCCAGTTCCACGTCGAGCAGCAGCATCAATGGCGGTGGAGGAGGCGGAGGTGGAAGCGGAGGCGGCACGGAGCCAACAGGGTCGTCGACGAGCTCTGTAGTGGTCGAGCCTACCCAAACCCCGCCCGAGCCGACGCCGACTCCATCTCCTACGGGGTCGTCGACGGGGCCGGGACCCAGTCCGCCTGGTCCGAGACCTACCGGTCCTGTTACTGGCGCTGCCGCGAGCAACGCTCCTTTGCTGAGCCTGGGTATTGTTTTGGGCTACTTCGTTTTGTGGCTGTAATGAGTTTCCGCATTAATTAATGTGCTGGCTTTGTTCAAGTTCCTGTTTGTCAGGGGGTCTCGGTGAGCGTGTTTCCTGGGATTTTATGGATGGTTTTTGGTTCAAAGGTTGTTGGAGTCGGGGAGGGGAACATCATGATATCCGTGATTAATAATTATACACAAGAAGCAATATTCCCTATTGGCCTCATGTCCAGTCCGACGTGGCCGGCTCTCATCGTGCCGGGCGACCGATCATCCGAAAGAAACCCAGACAAGCATCATCTGGCTTACACGCAGGGGGATAACATCTGCATCTAAAAATCCTCCAGCTTGTACACGGAATAAGAAGGCTCTTCATACGGATGCGCTCTGTGATAACAAATATCGGTTAGTTTGACAAAATTGGTAAGAGGAAGAATGAGAGGAGAAAACCAACATCTTCAGCGCCTCAACTGCCTTCCTGGCCACATCCTCGCCCATGCAGAGCGTCTCGATCCGAAGCTCCTCGACATGCTCCAAGACCCCAACCTGCCCGAGGTGCGGATTCGCCGCATCGCCCGGTCGAAACTGGCCGATACCGGACGTGGTCCAGCAGCACTCGGTGTAGTTTCCGGGGCCGGGATATCGGCCAGCGCCGGCAGCGAAAATCGCGGATTTGCAAACCTCTGCTGCCGGACCCGGCGGCACGTGGAATACGAGCTTGTAGCGCACCAAGTTTTGTGTTGCCGCTGCGACAGCTGCTAAGCCGAATGACGCCATGGTATATTCCGCTTGTACAGTGTTGATATGTGTTGCGCTTGTCTGTTTCTTAGAAACTCTTCTCCTGGGGAGGGGAGGCTCTTTGGCCGTCTGTCTGTTTCTTTCGATGTCTTCTTCTGGGGAGGGGAATCTCTTGGCCGTTTTCGTCTAGTTCCCGGGGTTTCCGTGGCCTGCCTATGGGGCGGTCGCTGAGCGCAGGGCGACGGGTTTCCAACAAAGCCTTGATATGATGGCCGATTGTGGTTTTGCTGGCACCGAAAAGCTTGGCAGTACACGGACAATGGGCCTTTTGGACGGACGGACTAAACTGCCGCCGGTAGAGATGCGCTGCCCCCGCTCCTTCTTCTCGTCATGAAGTCGTTGCGCGTCTGCAGCCACCGCGGGGCACGCACAGCTTTCGACTCCTCTTTTCGTGTTATCATTCGCCATGAAGAAAAAAAAATCCACAAGGAAAGTTCAAAAAGAGATACGTCGGGACCTACAAAATGTGGGTCCTATAGTTCGGGTTAATGAGCTAAATGAGGTCGTTATCAGATCTTGTACGCGTTTTGCTAGGAGAATTGGGCGCGAGGGGTGGGACTGTCTGGCATTTTGGGTGTCCGGCAATTCAGCACGTGATCGTTAGGCTCAGCTGCGCTGTCAATTGGCAGTGACTTGCCCTGGGACTTGTCACCTGGGGTAGGGCAGTAGAACCCCACAGGTCTCCACTGTTAGCCCACCAGGGGCAGCACAGGCAATTTGGACAGGTTCGATGCAACTTACATGCGGACCTCCAAGTCACGTGCAGAGCACACCAGGACTACAGCTGCACGGAAAGCTTGCGCTGGATACATCATAAGGTGAATTAAGGTGAGCACAATCCAAAAGTGAATGTGCCTGTCTCTGAGAGGCGGTCGCTCTTTCCACTGGGCACTGGTCTTTAAAAGGCGGGACTTTTTGCGGCGTAACCAGTCTTCCACTCTGCATCATCTTTCACCAGTCCATTCCTTCTTATCCAGTCCGACCCAGTCCACCAATCTACTTGTTCTTTCCAGTCTCAGACTGTACGGCCCGCCGCTCGACTGTGGCTATATAATTGTCCAGCAGCAATGAATGGCACCAAGCATTGTGCTTGCATTCTCGACTTACAACTGGCAATGTTTTTTGCTCACTTCCTCAGCTATGATTCAAGACGAAATGGCCATCTCCACAACTCAAACCCGAAAGAGAAAACGGCAATCAACCTCACCCAATCATGAAATAATGACTGAAGCCGGCAACAACAAGATCTTCACCTGCTTCGGCGCCTTGCCGCCCGAACTGCGCGAAATGATCTGGAGAGAAGCGCTCTCGGCGCCATGCGTACTCGTCATCACGACGGCCGAGGACGCAGAAGCACGTCAACCAAATATCAGGGGCAACACTACTCGCTTCTCCAAGCCCTATATCTCGCGTCTCTTTGCCTTTCGCTTTCTCGGCGGCCCGCCGCCCTACCAGGCAGGCCTGTCGTGCCGCGAGGCCTACGCCATCATGGAGCGAAAGCTAGTTCGGCTTGCCCGCAACTTCAGACACCGCGACGGCCGCGGCCCTCCATTCTGGGTGAATCCCGACGCGACGCTCGTCTACTTTGGTCCTCCTTGGACCGCCCACGTGGTCCTCGAGCGGCTCCGGCAAGGACTCCAGCAATCACTGTTATCAGAACATATATTGTGCAGGCACGCGGCATTTGGGTGGGAGTCGGGTTTCAGATTCACCATAGGCATATCGGTTTGGCGTCTGCTGGAGGCGTGGCCTTCTCTTTGCTCGCTCGCCATCATCCAGCGTGAGACGGAGCTTACTGCCGACGACGACTCGGATGATGATGATGATGCTGCCACAGCCACCAACGCCGCCGCCGCCGCCGCTATGCAGGAGCAGCAGCAGGATTTGAGTTCACCAGTTGCATTACCGCAGGAACTGTTCGCCAGTCTGATGCGCTACGCTGCGAGTCAGCTACGCGCCTCGATGGAAGCCGATATGGACTTCGTTGAGCACACGCTGGGGAAGTGTCAGCGACTTAAGCTAACTACGACGGAGGAGAATCCATGTCTTTATTTAGCGTCTTCTACGCCACCTGCAAAGTTGTGATAGTTGGAGAAGAGAAAGGAGGAAGCAGGATGTGGATTTGGGATTTCTGATCTTTGCTATTTCTACACCTAACCAGAGTGCAAGAAGGGGCTGAATGTCAGGCATATGCTGTAAATAAAATGAATACTGTACTTGAGTAGAGGAGTACATGCTATACAACACAACTGTGGTGTTCAATAACGCTTTCTATATACAAGTTTTGTCCCACCTTTGTGAATCAGCTTTAGCCATGTCCCGGTTCCAACGAGAATATGAACATAATAAACAGCCCAGAAGAGAAAGAGGAAAAACATATTCTTTTACTGCACCGCACTCCCCCCCCCCCCTTCCTTCTATGACACCACTTGTAATCACTCAGGGTTTTACAAGAAGCTCATCGTCAACAAAGACAAAAAGAAATAGATGCTTTGTGACATAGGAAGGGCGTGTTTCTGATCACCACGAGTGGTTGTTACCTCTTGGACGACAAGTTTGAGAAGAAGAGCATATGACATATGTGACGAGCTACCCTGTTTTCTCTTGATCTTCACGCTTTCCGGGAGCCATAGACGCAGGCGGATGGCCTTGAAAGGGGACAACAAAGATGTGTACCAGGAGATGTTTTTTGTCACTGCAAATTTCGGTGAGAGGGTTTGCTACGCTGCTTGGTTTATGGGTAGAGACAGCCAGGTAGCTAGCTCCCTGGGGTACCTAAGATCCGTCCACTCCTGCCCAGCGATGAGCACCGTAGCGACTGCCAGAAGCCACGCCAACACTGCCACACCAATAACGCCCCATTGCATATAATGGAATGAAGGGTGCCACGAGAACACAGCGATATCCGCACTCCTTCTGCGCAAGGTTATCGGATGTAATGAGCCATGAGTAGTTATTCTGACCATCGAGAAAGGATAACTCGGAGTGGGTCCTGGGACTTACCATTCCACTCAAGCCACCTAGAATGCTGCCTATTCTTATCATGGGCACGGCTGTGATCTGTCATCTTGCTTGCGGTTCACGGAGATGTGCTTCGGTGAAGGTTGGGACTCGAGTGGCAGAAGGAGAGCTCCGGGTGTTCAATCGAAGGTGTTGGATTGGGGAGCGGATTGACGGACTGGGAATTACCAAAGACAGTAGCGAAATGGACCGATAAAATGTTGGCTAGGACTAAGGAAAGAGATCGGATGAGAGGCCCAGAGTGAGGGTATGGTGGATCCCGAATGGCGACCTCTGCCCTTCCTCCCCCCCCAATCCTTTGGACGTCTCGGTTGCTCTACGCCTTACTATAACTTTCATCTGATCTACTTAGCACCGAACGCATATACCTTGGTTCTGATGATTAAGGTGATCCGTGCTCATTCTACAGACCTATTTAAATCCCATTCTCACTCCGTCCCTCTGCCCCCAAAATTTTCTCCTTTCCCTCTCACAAACTTCTTCGCTCAACGAAATCCACAGCCATCAGCACATATTCTGATACATTCGGAGACGTCCAGTTTATACATAAGGCCATAAAGTCCAAGATCACAACATGGTACGTAACTAAGCTTGCCAATTCCTCGTTTGGCGGCCAACCATATACTGATGGTACATGTATCTATCCAGACCGTGGCTGTGAGCCTACTGAGCTGGAGTTGATCATGTATCGACAGATATCGTAAGCTGTAGAGTCCACGCGTGAGCGGGACAGAGAACTTTTTTCGAATTGTGCTTCAGTTGCAGGCAAAAGTGTATGGCCAGGCGCTGGCGGCAAAAGACCCAACGCTGGCGATAAAGGACGAACGGATCGCCTGGCACAAGAAACAGCTGGAGATACAGCTGGAAATACAGCATGAGCTATTATGTGTTGTTTACGCCATTGTCACGGTTGGAATTTTCGTTGTCCTTGTCATGATTGTGACTGAATTTCTCCGTACTTAGCTCCTTGGGTGCTTAAGTACGTAGAAATCCAGGAACAAAAACAAGAACAGCTCCCAAGATCACATAACGGAACAACAAATGAAGGAACCTTGGGTCCAACCAAGAAGATGAAGAGATCAGAGTAGATGGTTGTTCGCAAGACCATAGGTTAAGGGGATACCTAATCTTACACTTCAGTGGCCAGTACCTTAGTTACAGTATGGCCAGGGAAGGACTCTCATATAAACCCATCATACCGTGACCTCCCTGCCTCTTGATTTTATCCTGTGAATGGAAGAAAGTATGAATGCTATAAGGGAAACACCTAAATCAGCAGGGGCTGCGACGACTGTATTATCGTGACAGGACCTCACATAACAAAAACACTCGAGCACACTCTTGCATTTTATGGGATTTGGCCGCATAGGTCAGGTAGGTAGGTACCACTCACCAGATTCTGCCCTTTCCCTCCTTACCTTCCTTACCCGTCTCCTCTTCAATGTTTCTTCGACACTTCCATGTTCTGATCTTGTACTGACTTGGACCCGAATCTTCCTCTTGTTCGGAGGAACAGTACTCATGCAGCCAGCACAAAGTTTTCTCCTCCTTCTCACGGTCTGGTGTCGTTCTGTTCCTTAAAATTTCTTGGTTCTCCGTCAAACGTTTCTCACCCTCTCACGATCATCCACCCCCACAACAGCATTTCCAACCAAGTATCAATTCGCTCCAAGCCCATATCATATGATGGCGCCTGCACGCCATTCTCAATAATCCATGGTGGTAAGTACCAAGCCAGAACACCTACTTGACGTAAATGCTAACACGTACATGTTCTCAGACGGCGACCTTTTCCGCCGGCTGAGTGAAAAGAGGTCTTCTCTTGCACATCCACCTGCACACTACCAGAGTCAGACACTCTACCAGGCACACCACGACCAGGCAGACAACAACCAGGCACACAACAACCAGGTACACAACAACCAGGCACACAACAACCAGGTACACAACAACCAGGCACACAACAACCAGGTAAAGCAGCAATCCATATCCAATTTCCATCTACACACTCCTGTGATATTCTCGGTCTTACTAAGCGGGTCTATCCATACAGAACACGGCCTCGAATGATGCATTTCAAGCATCGATGAGCGAATTAGACGATCCCATGAATAATGCACAGCAGGAGTGGACGACCTGATCCAAGGCATCGCTGGCCCCAGCACTGCGGCTTCTGGTCAAAGTGGTGCTGCTCAAGGTTTCGACGAAGAACATGAAATTGGGGGACTTGAGCAACTCCTCGGGGCCATGGCAAAGCAGAACAACGACCTGATAAAGCAGAACGACCGCCTGCTAAAGCTGAATGACGACACGCAAGAGCTGAACAGAGACATGAAAAAGGTGAAGGACGACCTGCAAAGCAGAACCACGACCGGCAAAAGGTGATCGGCGAGCTGGCAAAGCAGAACCACGACCTGCAAAAGCTGATAGACGACATGCGAGAGCTGAATCACGCAGTGGTGGCGCAGGCCGCCTGGTCTGATCAAAGGCGGAAGGCAGCGGAACAAGAACTCGAGGAGCTCGGGATGAACAATCACTGAGCGAGCAAGTGGGAGCAGCAGCGCTGGAATGTACTATTGCACGACCGACGGCCATGGTCGTAGCGGTGACCATGAGTTTTCTCCTGGGTTTTTTTTTAAAGAAGACATGAACAGCGCTGGCTTTCTTTTTTTTTTTTTTTTTTTTTTGCTTTTCTGTCAACAAGCGGATATACTGTCTCATTGATGGTATTATACATCATATTTTCTAGATGATATAGTTCATAAAAACAAATAACAACACACAACTTCTGTCTCCCTCTCTCCCTCTCTCCCTCTCTCTCTCTCTCTCTAAATGACATAGCGGAACGATAGGTTCTGCAAATCTGTGAGGTCCTCGAAGCCGTGCACGATATTCTTGGGGTCGGCGGCGACAACTCCTTCGGCCGCCATCTTGTCGCGCTTGTTGTTCTGGTGGTTGAGATAGAAGCGTAGCCCCACGATGACGATCACCAGCAAGCAGTAGCAGCCGAGGTGGGTGGCGAAGGCGATAAAATACCGCGGGCCATCCCAGGAGAGAAAGACCTGTGGGCCGATGCTGTTCCCCGCGCTCCAGAAGACGAAGTTGGTGGCCACCGCCACGCTTTTTTTGGTTGTGCCGGCGATGTTGCGGCTGATCATGGACAGAGCCAGAGTCTGGGCGGACCAGAAGGAGAGAGTGACTTTGGTTTGGTGTGTTAGTTGGATGGTGAAGGGGAAAAGGGAGTGGGTGAGTGGGCTTACTGTAGTAGCAAATGAGGAGGCCGACCTTGCGAGCCAAAGTGTCAGGGGTGACGGTCATGAGCAGGATGGTGCCGATGAAAGAGCTAGATATCACCGCAGGTGTTAGAAACTGGATACTCCTGAGTGAAAGACAGAAGAACAAAACTTACGGAATCACAAAGCCCAGCATGGTCAACAGATTCTGGCTGGTCCGCTTCACGATCCAAACGGACCCCAGCAGGACGATGATGATGTAGAAACCCAGCACCATAGCCAGCAACTGCGTCTCCAGCACGCTGAAGCCAAAGCTCTTGATGATGATGCCCTGGAACGCGCCAAGTCCGGAGGTCGGCAGCGTCGTGGTCAGCGCGATGAGCGAGTACCCCCACACCTGCGGATCCCTAAAGGCCTCCCAGACGTGATCCATCCTGAGCTTCCGGCTCTGCAGGCCGGTCTGGTTGTCCCTGACGCGCTCGACCATCAACCTCTTGTCCTCTTCCGAAAAGCACTTGGCGCGCATCGGGCTGTCGGGCATGTACCACCCGACAAAGACGCCGTAGATGACCGAGATGACGCCGTACGCCAGGAACAGCCACTGCCACGACTTGAGGGGCCCGCCGCTGATTAGAGAGAAACAGTACGCCAACAAGCCGCCGACGACCTGCTGGGCGCCGTTCATCATGTACCAGTAGGTCACGCGGGCGGCCTGCTCCTCGCGGCGGTACCACATGGCCGAGAGCACAATGAAGGCCGGCTGGCAGGCCGACTCGAACAGGCCCAGCAAAGTGCGGACGGCCACAAGACCGACGAAGTTGTGCGTGGCGGCCGTGCAGGCCAGCACGGTGCCCCATGCGATGATGCTGAAGCTGAGGTACTTGGCGATGGGCACGCGGGTGATGATCCAGTTCTGGGGGTATTCGACGATGAGGATGGTGATGTAGATGCAGGTCGTGAGCCAGGAGTACTGTTTGTTTGATAAGTATCAAAATGTTAGCCAATGATTACGGAACATGAATGGTAAGAAACTCACGTCTTGTCCCTTGAGGTTGTTGTCTTCTTGGATGCCCATGATGGAGGCAAACGACATGGTTCCCTTGTCGATAGCTTGCAGGAAGTAGGTGGTGATCATGATCCAGAGCACCCGGCGATCGATCATCTTGCGGAGCTGGTCGTTCTTCTCGGGTGGTATCTCGATGGCAACGTCAGACGCGTATTTGGCGACCTCCTTGTCGACTCTGTCGTAGTTCTGGCGGTCTATCTTCTCCGGGACGCCATCATCGACTGAATGCCGAGCCTCCTCGATGGCGACATCAGCCCCTTGGGCATGCTGGGCCGTCGCCTTGTCGTCGTAGACTGGGGGAGTAGCCATTGTGTCGACCGGGATGAACACAAAGTGGACAGACACTTGGGTATGAGAAGAAACGGTGGAGGAGTGGGTGAGAAAGAAGATCCCGCGGGATCAAATCCGGGGAAGATGAAAGGTTTTATCCATGCTTTTTCCCCATGATGATCGCTGCTGAATGAGGAGACATGGTCTCGTACCATTGTCCTGATCCCCGGAAAAGAAGGATGGAGTAGTGTAGCAGTTGGTAACCCCAGCTTACCCCACAAACCGACACGAGGGAAGAGATTCCCTGTCCTGGAGTCTCGAGGAGTCGAGGTTGGGATTCCGCTCGACAATGCACCGAAGCATCACCACGTCTTTTCAAAATATTTGGCACGAGATCCATGTTCGTCCCCAATCTTTCTCGGCCCCGTTTCCCGGTCTGGGAACGTCTATCGCGGCCATATCCACCCGACCCCAATCCCCGCGTGGAGAGGAACCGGGGAAACCCACATGGACTCATCGCCATCGTGGGGAAATAAGCCGATGCCGACGCTACCTCGTGGGTACGGTTTTTGGTGAGATTGTCCCCTCGGTTTCCTTCACACCGAGCTTACCCCAATTTTCGGATCTGTGGTGTGCCAAGTTTCTTACCCCTTTCCCACGAACCAAACACCACCCTCTCGAGGCAATACTGAGATTCTCCACGAAACAGGTATCAAAATTTGAAGGAATACTTTACCCTGGCTCTCTCTCTCTCCTCCATGCAAGAAAGATTGATCTTGAAAGAAAACGAGCGATACCGTTTCTGGGTTTGATACTCTTTCATCATCACCAACCTTCCATTGACCCCCGTCAAACGGCCAAAAAAAAAAAAAAGAAAAACCATCACCCCTTGCCTCCTTACCCCTGAGCAAAAATAAATCATTCAACACCACCACCACCACCACCAAAATGCCCGCCGAACTCCACGGCATCAAGGCCGCAGATGTGCACGCCAAGATCCGCCTCCTGATCTCCGGCCTAGTCAACATCTCAGACACAACAGGCGAGTTCCTGCTGAAACTCGACGACGGGCGCGTAATCGACACCAAAGGCTGGGAGGACTGGGAATGGACCCACGGCGTGGGTCTCTACGGCATCTGGCAGTACTACACTCTGACAGCCGACCCGTCCCTGCTGAAAATCATCGAGGACTGGTTCGCGAACCGGTTCGCGGCAGGCGGCACAACGAAAAACATCAACACCATGGCCGTGTTCCTGACTCTAGCCTGCGTGTACGAGCAGACTCGCAATCCAACATACCTGCCCTGGCTCGACAGCTGGGCCGAGTGGGCGTACCACGACCTCGAGCGCACAAAATATGGCGGCATGCAGCACGTTACCTATTTGTCTCTGCACGACCAGCAGCTGTGGGACGATACGCTCATGATGACGGTCCTGCCTCTCGCAAAAATCGGTCAGGTTCTGGGGAGGCCGCATTACATCGCCGAAGCCAAAAAACAGTTCCTTCTTCACATCCAGTACCTCTTCGACACCAAGACCGGCCTCTTTTTCCACGGATGGACGTTTGCCGACGGCGGACATAATTTCGCGAAAGCGCTCTGGGCGCGCGGAAACAGCTGGCTCACGATTGCTATCCCTGAATTTTTGGATCTCTTCGACTTGGAGGCCAGTGATCCGGTGGGCAGCCAGTTACTGAATGCGCTGTCCGCGCAAGTCGAGGCGCTCCGCCCCTTACAGACGCCTTCCGGTCTCTGGAGGACGCTTCTCGATATCCCTGAAGAGGAAGGGTCGTACGTCGAGGCGAGCGCGACTGCGGGGTTTGCGTTTGGCATACTCAAAGCGCAGCGGAAGCGGTATATCGACCGGAAGGAGTATGACGAGACCGCAATCAGGGCGGTCAAGGCGGTTCTTGAAAATATTGATCAGGATGGTGAGCTGCTGAATACGTCGTTTGGCACAGCCATGGGGGAGACGTTACAGCATTACAAGGATATTCCGATCACTAGCATGCCGTATGGGCAGGCCATGGCCATGATGGCGCTGGTGGAGTTTTTGCGGGTGTTTATATAGATTATTATGCTAGAAATTTGAACAGAAAAGAGATTCTCTATGTTGTTAAATCCCGCCCATGGACTTTGCTGCCTTCGTTGCTCTAGCATCATTCAGTCGCTCACGTGGCTGCGGAAGATTAACTACTCATGACCGCACTGTAGAAACGGCGGAAGGCTTCAGTAATGAAGCAGCACTGAGGTTGTCATGAGAATGACGCTGTAATTGCAGGATCTGACCAGAAGGGTGTTGTTATACCGCTTATAGGTGGGCAAGGTATTAGCTATTGACTATGGTCATACATGCCTCCTCCCAGGTCATATCAGGACACTCCGTCAGGCCATGGGACGCTCAGGCCCTACCAGCAACAAGGACCACAAGGAGAGTTAGATCAGCACGCCGCAACCAATCCACCGTCACAAGCAAGGCGACCAACGCCAGCACAGAAACAAGGATCTGATTCTCTCCACGACCATAGGGGACCAAAAGGTTCACACATGAACCATTCAAGGAACGCCTCGTAGAAGCTTGGTGCTTACTTACGTCGAGTGTGTGAACAACATAGATGCCAGATAGCAGCGCAGGCGGACGTAGTTCGAGGTCTCCCCAAAACAAGAGAGGGGCCAAACACAGAGGCGCGATTACTGCAGTGTATCAAGAGCTTATTAGCTATCGTTTATTTAGGGTTGTCTGTGTTGATATTAAAAACTTACCATGACGCTCCTCAGGCTGCCCATCAAAGTCACGGCGGCGGCGGTGACGACTACTGGTAGGCATCTTGCTTGTTGTGGTTCCCCGAAGTTGTGAGTCGGTGAGGGCTGGGGGCTCACTAACTTGGTTAGAACGTGGGTCGCGCAAGAGAGATCTCGATGGACTGGGAAAAATCTCAAAGAGCAATCACTGGCAGAGAAGACCGACCAAAAGGAGACGCCGGGCGGAAACCACTGCTGTATTCACCATTCGGCGTGCAGCTGGTGAATGGCCTACGAGTTGATGCATGCGCGTGGAGTTGTCACACTTGGTACTGGTAGTCGGGATACCGGTGTGCTCGACAGAGATCTGACTGACCCCAGGCTACATACGGCTCAGGAACGAGGGTGTCGTCGACTTTGACGCCGTGTGGCACGCGCGCGTGCAGTGGGTCCGGCCTTGCGGTCGTGGCAACTGCCAACGCCCTCAAACAGCTGGAGTCTTGAGACTGAAGAAAAGAGGCAGCGGCTGACTTTGGAACGAAAGTGGGTAAGGATTCAACGAGTTGCTAAGAAAAGCCATCTAAGATTGCTGCGGACAAATATACATACTAATAGGTAGCCCCGCGTCAAATCAGATGCTCAGTCGAATAAAAAGACTCATCACTCGCGTTGTCCTCCTCGTCCGAGAGGTCAGACAAGCTTTGCTCCTCCTCCATCTTCACCGCCGCCGAACCGAACGCAAGCCCCTACTCCATCAGCAGCTCGCTTGATATCTCCTTACCTTTGGCTCTCCATAAATACAGTAAACGCGTGGTTCAGCTTCTCGTCACTGCTGTCATGACGCTGGAGGAAGGTCTTTTTCACACGATGATGGTTCGACGTGTCATACTCGAGCCGCCGGATGTGCTTCAACTTAGTGCGCATGATGGTTAGGTATCGTAGTCGGCGAACTGCGCAATCGTGGTTGGGGAGTGTGTTGAGACCCCGTGGTAGACTTCACCCAATTGGATCAGGTGGAGTTACCCGATGGCTATTGTTGATAATGGCAGTCGTCAGCGGCGTCTGGCCGGCTGTGGACACGGCGTTGATTTTGGCGCCGTTCTCGAGGACAAGCAGCGCGAACGGGACGTTGTCGGTGCGCGCCGCGTGCATGAGCGGTGTGCGACCGTCAACACCACTCGCGTCGATATGGGCGCCAAAGTCGAGAAGCAACTCCACGAGGTCCGGGTCCGAGGCGTTGCGCAAGGCGCAGTTGAGCGGGCCTGCCAACTAGCTGACTGCCGGGGATCCCGGGATCTGGCTGCGCCGACCCTAAGGAGGAGACGCACCCATGCGGTGTGATTCTTTTCGACCGAGTAAGACAATGGGTCCGAGTCCTCTGGCAATCGAGAATGTTGGGGTTGGCTCCGTAGCTGAGCAGC
Organism: Apodospora peruviana; assembly: GCA_033439685.1. Taxonomy (NCBI): domain Eukaryota; kingdom Fungi; phylum Ascomycota; class Sordariomycetes; order Sordariales; family Lasiosphaeriaceae; genus Apodospora; species Apodospora peruviana. Next base: position 921,622 of record JAUEDM010000009.1, read on the forward strand.
GCGGTTACGGCGTGGAGGCGAATAATGTGCGACCAAGAGACGCCGGGCGGGAACCAGTATTCGGCATACAGCTGTGAGGTCCACGCGTTGATACACGTGGAATCGTTGCACCTGGCACGATACCGATATGTTCTTAGAGGGCAGGTTTGACGCCTTCGGTTTTCTTGTGAACGTCCCTAACAATCGGCTCAGGAATCTCTTGTTGCGACATAACTTCCTCGTTGGGGAGTGCGTTGGGACGGCGACGAGATTGGGACGGTTCTTCATCGTATCGTGGGCTGCGGCCGTCGTCATGTCTGGATGTTCGTGGTTGAAGGTCATTCTGCTAACAATATGCCACGGAAGAAGTTGGAGAGCAGTTGAAGAGTTTTGAGCATGCTGAGAAATGGTCAAGAGCGAAGTGTCCAAGGTACTTGCCTATTTGAGAACCCATCCAGAGCGCGGCAGCTGTGTTGGACGGTTGGTGATGAGGTAAGATAGGTGCTTGTGTGTCACCTGTTGGTTGCGCGGCTGCACCTGCCTTTGTCTTGGATTACACATCGTGGTTTCATTGGCAGGATATAAGCACCTTACCCAAGTACCTGAGGCGGTACCATTTAGGTCACAGGCAGAGAAAGAGGATGTGAAATTTCCCGCGCACGACGCCTTTTAAACCCAGAAAACTGAATGAAACCACTACAGAGCATCACATGTGCAATTCAAGGGAAAAGGACGACCGCTAAGTACATTGTACTCCTCGAAAAAAGCAGCACACCACTCGGTCATGTCGCCGCCATCCAATGTGAAACTCAGACGCGCAACAGCGTCCGACATGTCCGCCTTGGCCGCTATCGGCTCTAGAGCCTCCGACAACGAGCCCATCGACGCCCAATGGTACCCTCTCAAGGCCATCTATCCAGAAGACTACCACCTGAGCTTTGTCGACGAGTTCAAGCTGCGCCTCACGATCCCGGGCAATGTGATGATGGGGTTCTTAGTGCACAGAACCGGACTGGAATCAATGGGGAGAATGGAGTTGTATGGTATGTCTATTGGACTTGTTCTGTTGAAAGCCTATCATCTCTAGCCCATATTATGATATTGGTTCCGTTGCCAGAACCTCAGGCCGGAATGCCCACCTGATGAGATTGTATACCATATTTCAAGACAATCAGAGTGAAGACAAGGGCGCAGAGTGCGCCCTTGTGCAAAGATTGCAGTGGCTGCTGCAGTGGTTGCTGCCACAACCTCCACAAAACGACAAACCTCCCGTATGGTTCTTTCCCATATTGCCGGTAGGTCCAACTCCACCTCCTGCGCCCTCTTCCATGTAAGCTCTCACCACCTCCTTGATGGTTTCAAGCTGGCGTGGTGCGAAGTCCGCAACCTCTGTCATCTACAAAACCACCCAGTCAGTAAGAATGTCAAACTGAGCAAGCCAAAATTTGAAATCCAAGGAATCTGCCCTCAACATCATTCCGCCTCTCCTCTGCCTCTGCACAAGGGATAATCTCTACGACGAAGAACAACATCCGGCCGAATGCTGCCCCCCCCCCCCCCCGGGAAAGAACAGATCCTCGACCAACGGGTCTTTCAGATCCAGTTAAGCGCACGCGTGAAAGCCATCCCAGAACGTCTTCGGAATCTCTTCGGCGAGCAAGACGCCCTAGGCTAACATCCAGACGTAGCATGACGAGAGGAGGACCAAGTCAACGTAGAAATATCCATGTTGAATGGTGTCTAACCCATACACCAGCTTGAATCACCAAGGGTAGTGCCACGGAAATCCCAACTCGTTCGGTTTACACTCACGGACCTGATACCCCTTAGCTCACAGCAGCCATCGCCACCGGCCATGATGACCAGGCATACTCCGCGCAAGACCCGACAGTCGACAACGCGGCGCAACGAGAGATTCCGATCAGCCCAACGCGAAGACGAAAGGGGCCATGGGTTAGGTGTATGGGCGAGGATTGAGAACAACGCTCTCAAAGAAATGCTGGCGAACACCCGAGAAAGAGTATCAGGGTCGCCATCTCTCCGAGATAACCGGTAGGTACGCTGGCTCGAGAGGCTGCCTCGTTTTGTGTTGACTTGGGCATGACAGGTCGACAGGGGAAAATTAAGAAAAGGAGGGCAAGTGCTGGGACTGGGGTTTACATTTTCGGTTGCTTCGATGTCGTTCTCGACCTTATCGTCACTTACGTGACGCTCTTGCTCATCGGGGGTTGGGTCAGCGTCTGGGCCTGACGAAGTCTCATTCTTGACTATAGTTGCTAACACCACTGCCAATTACACCACTGCCAATTACACCACTGCCAATTACACCACTGCCAATTACACCACTGCCAATTACACCACTGCCAATTACACCACTGCCAATTACACCACTACCAATTGTGAAGAGAACACGTCAAACGGTTAATGTAAAGCTCAAAAGGGCCGGGAACCCAATGAATAATCACATACCTCGTCGGAAACCCGGGGGCGGCGGGGGTGGCATGATGATGTGGTATTAGAGCGTGGTGGTCTGTCGAGGGTGCAGAAGTCGCTCTTGTACCAAAGGTTTTTTTTTGGCAGTGAAGGGGAAAAAACGTTCGTGCAAGAAGGGATAAATTTTAGAATGGGCGAAGGGAAGGCACCTTTATACACACGTGGTCGGCGGCGGGGGCACGGTTCACCTCAATCACTCGCGAATGGGTTCGACGGCTTTCAAAGGCCTTCGCAGGTTGGGGCCGACAGGTTCAAAGATGAGACGGAAGGGGTCCATAGATATGAAGCATTGTACGGGCAGGTGTGGAAGCGGACATCAATCCAAATGCCAGCCATCCAATCTCTGGAGTAGGTGTTCAGCCTCGTGGTAAGCATGATATCAAGCTAGTACAAGGCCTTGAAGAAACGGGGACCGCCTTCTTGAATATCCCGACTTTATGAGGCTATATGTGTGACTTCAGTCCTATCCAGGCTTCCAAGGGGCTGGTGTGAATCAGCGTCTTGGCGCCTTCTTCAATACTGTGTGGAGTGAATCGGCCCTATCGTACCTCCTCCTTGCAATCCTTGAAAATTCCTCCTCTTTCCCCGCCGTCTATGGTCCCTAAAATTCCCTTCCAGTTTTGCCAATCTTGCTCCCCACGATCTCCCAGCTATCATTCATGCTTGAAAATTCTCGTACCAAGCACTGGTATTGCCCCGTCGACACCAAAGCAATGGACAACGTCCGAAAGAAGCGCCGCGAGGCTATTGTCAACTTGCCAAGATTCCAAGATGGTGCGTCAAGTCTGGCCCCTGATCAGGAGAAAAATAAGATACTAATATGGTTCGTTCATACAGCGGCGGACGAGCAGATCATGTCTGGGTATCCCGCGAGTCAGCCCCAAGGAGGCCACCAGGTACTTTCAGCCATGCCATCCCCTGAGCGTTATCTGCTTTCATTGTCGCCAATCCTTTATCATTGCTAACCGCATCTATAATGTCCAGACCACCACGTCTTTGACATCCGAGGAGATCTATAATTTGCGCATGGATAAAATCGCGGCAGAAGCAGAGCGCAAAGATCGAGAGCGCGACGAAGAAGAGCGCACTGGACAGCTGGTGACCACCGAAAATAGTCCACCCATCATTCGACGTGCGAATGCTCGGATTGTCATAGCTCGCGTTCGTCAGCAAGGCATAGACGAGGCTGGATCCCATAGTGATACTCGACGGATAGTCCTGGGAACCCTGGCGGCTCGTCAGCAAGGCATGGACGGGGCTGTATCCCAGGGTGGTACTAAACAGGAATTTCTAGCTCAGCGTGACGACGGACATGAAGAGATGGTGGCAGACCTTGCGGAAGAGGCTCAGGAGGGAGTGGAGGAGGAAGTTGGAGGTGATAACCGCCAGGAACGTCATGGTGTGTGGGAGCTTCACGGAGTTGTGATGCATTATGGAGCAATATTTGTTTCTCAGCTTCTTCTTGCTCTTCTGGAAATCTACTTGGAGATGTCCTTGAAGAACTTCCAGTTTTTATGGGAAGGAATTATCTAAAAGGAAGAAAAATGACTGATCACTTGGTATACGCCTCGGTGGCGCGTCCTGTTTGTTCGTTGATAGACGGAATGACAAAGCAAAAGCAAAAGGAAGGCTGGTCTACCAGACAAAAAGAGTACCTGAATGAACACAATTGTAATATGGCTCGACGTCCTAATAATACCCTCAACCATCCCCAGCAACATCAAAACTGCTCCTCTGTTTCTCAAGGCCTCACAATCCAGAACCAGTCACTATACGTCACGTCACAACCAAAGCTTAGAACGTATCAATTGATCCACACCTACCACCAGGTGTCAGCATTTGGCCCGCGATCGGTCACCGAGTAACGAGTGCTCACCTATTGGGGCCCATGTCTTGAATCAGCGTCTACCAAAATCGCAAGAGCCGGCTTGAGATATATTCTGCCCTTGTCCCCGCTGCGGCGACCTGACCCTTGCCCCGTGGGCCGTGGCAAGAGGATCGGTCCATTATGATGGCAGATTGTTTTTTTCCAGACCTCCGTGTTCACGTAACACTAGAACTGATACTTTTCATGGGTTTCCTCCTAACAGGCATGTGCAGTTTGCAAGTGTCGACCATGCACCATATAACAATGTAGTATTCCTCTCTAAGGATGGCCCGGGGAAGTACTCGACCGTTCCCAGTATATCTCGACTCTTCATTTACACGGCTATTAAGCTAGATAGCTTAATGGAAGTCTTGAATCCATTGGGAGAGAAGGAAAACCACGACAAAAGCAAAAACACATGATCGCGGCGAACAGAGCCATGATCCCTCTCATCTTCTTCATCTTCTTCGTCCATTCCTGCTCCCTCTTGAGATCGCGCCGAAGAAACTCTTGCAGGCGTCGGTCACCTTCCTGGACAGCTTCTTGTCTGGTTAACTGCTCCCTGCGGCGTATGTACTCCTCCACCAGCCGAGGTGGGTACTGTGAAAAGGAACCAAGTATCTGTCAGTATATAATTGGCCGCCAAGAGCAGGATTGACACGCCTAATTACCTTCATGCGAGCTCCGGCTCTGCTAATAGTCTCGCCAATGATCTGGGCGTCTCCAGCTATCAGAATCTCAGAATTAGCGTTGTTTAATCCCAGCCAAGCGACTCATCATCGAACTGCAACTGTATCATTCTCCGACTAAGCAGTGGACTATCTGGCCCAATTGACTTCCAATCGTGGGCATCCATACAGGCTTGCCGTGAGGCCAGAACAGCTGGACGGACCCTCTCGATGACTTGGTGTCCGTACCTCTCAAGAGCATCATCTCTGTGGCGCGAAGGTGGTTGATCAAGCTTTGAGAGATAACTTGCACAGCTTGTTGCAAAGTCGAGCACATCCAGGATGGCATGATTCGCACCCTCGCCGCGGTCTATTATCCATTGACGTTCTCTATTAGCTACCTCTCACTCGTACATTATATGGGCCATATCAACCACTTACACGTGGCCATGGAGTGAAACGCATTCTCCTATCAGCGCGACAGGGTGAGAGGGTGAGGATTGGGCTTTCTTGGGGAGAAGCCAGTCGTGGAGCTCAACAGGTTTGATGTCGGTTCCCTCGGGAATGTCCAGCACAAGGGAACGAAATGGTTCGGCCCAGGTCTGTGCAAAGGTCTGAATGAGATCAAGCCTATCCTTGCTGGTTGAGGGGCAGGGAATAATGGATTCGACCCCAAAGAATCCAGGGCACAATGGCCAAGATACTACTATCTGGCAGGTATAATTGTTCGTTGTGTGTCACAGAGCCTTTCGGACTATTCCCTGGGGCGTCAAGTACTAGAACCAACAGGTTGGTTAGCTCATGAGACGAGACATAAAGGGTTTGGAGTCACTACTGAAATACACATTTGTATCATTTTCAGATGAGGTCCACTGAAAGAAAAATGGGTCAAGCTCTCGCAAAGGGCCAATCTGTTCTGGCGTGTAGTCGACCTTGGCACCCAGAACTCCGACAGGAATCTTGTGCATCTCATTTTCATACTCGGGCAAGACATCTCTCCTCACACGCGAGCGACTGCCGTTGCAACCGACCAGGATCCCGCCAAAGCACGTCGACCCATCCTCGAAAAGAGCGACTATTGCATCCGCATCCTGGTTATAGCTGCTACTGGAAAATGCTTTTCCCCACTGCGTGACTTTAGTACATATTGTTTAATGGACGCAGATAGTGTCTACGTTGGACGCAGACTTACCTGTATATCAATGATCCCTGTTGCTAAAAGTCGTCTGAGCTTCTCTCGCGTCACCCTGATGCGCTGCGATTCAGGGGCCTTGGGGCTTGCCCCCTTCAGCTCGCCGGTACTAAGGTCAAAGAACGAAAATGTTGATGCCTCGCCCCTTTCCACAGCTTCTAGATCAACATACGTCTCGGGTAGTCGGTCAATTAACTCGTCGGGGAGGAGGGAGCGAAGGGCGGGCAGAGACCAGTGGAGAGTGAGCCCCCAACCAGCGCCGCGAGTGCTGAAATCAGCATCACGCTCAAAGATGACAAAGGGGATATCGGATTTGCGCAGGTGCTGTGCCAAGAGGAGACCGCTGAAACCTGCGCCGATGATGATGATCGGTTTTGTGGCCATGGTGGGTTGCTTGCACGTGGTTTGGGGTACTATTATCTGGCGGGGTGTTGCTCGTTACAGGACAAGGAATGGAACCTCACTTGAAGGGATGAAACCCTGCTGACATTTCCAACCGACCTCCCTTTTGAAGTCACATGACAATCACACGCTGCTACCATGTAGAGTAAGGGTCTAGGCAAGTGAATTTAGCACATCACGACGCAGTAGTGGTAATTAATCGTATAGGGTCCAATCGAGTCGACAGATAATATCGGTACAATGTTCCATTTAAATTGATCTGCTTTCTGGAAGGATCGCGACAAGTTTGAACTTGTGCGAAGGAGGGATTCTGTGGACCATGGTCAACGAATGCATACAATTCCATCAGATCTTGCTTCTCATGAGATGGAAGACTCATTGGGTTGGTATTGGAGCACTAATTGAAGAGTTGCTCACAGGGTGCTTGTGTCTCTCGTTGATTCGATTCCTCAATTACCAATGTTCAGTATCGCGATCTTGGACCGTGCCGTGATGAACTTTCCCCCTCTGGAGATTGGTGACCATGTCGCCTCCGACGTCCTTCTCGGCTGTCCATTCGCACCTGCTGAGCCAAGTCCGCAAGCAGATTTGCAAGTTGCGTGTCTACCACGGCGGATTCTTGACGCAACCTCGCCGCCTCGAGTAGCCTTTGTATCAGGGTGCTCTGAGCATCGGATGCCGCAAGGGGTGTCATACCGATGTGCTCGGCAGTTTGACGACTGTGGGGTGGCTGGTGAGCGTAGGTAGAAACTCTCGGCTCGTCGGCGAGCAGGGAGGCTGGCTGGTCCTCGTTCGCCTTGCAAAGTAGTTCTTCCAGGCTGAGCTCGTCACCTCTTTGACCTCCTTGACTTAGAACGGAGAAGGTGTAGATACCGTAACAAACACCGAGACCAATAATATATGTCAAGAAAACATTCCGGCTGTCGCTGGAATTTGCGTCTTCATCCAGCTCTTTGGTCCAAGTAAGGCCTAGGTAGACACCGAAACCTCCAAGAAAGCAATTGAGAGATGTGGAAAGAAGCATTATGGGTGCTGAAATGGTGAGAATGGACGATGCAGCTGGTTTCTTTAACCTGGGTAACTGTGACGACCTTTCATCGCCAAACAGCAATACTAGCACCGCAAAGGGTCGCAAATCGTCATTGTTCTCAATCCACGCTTTAACTTGTCTAGCATTCAGGCAGCGTCCCATTATACGATGCTGACGGCTGGCGTAATACACGGCGATGATGGATGATACCAATGAGAAGGTGAAGAGTCCCCTGGCCGACCAATGTGTCTGGGAGAGGTCGACCAGGGACAAAGCCGTAATGGCGATCTGTGCCACGATGGCCCCCTGTTGGTACTAGCCACGTAAGTCTTGGTGCCAAATTGTGCACACTGGGTACCAAAGGTAGAACAATCAGTTTGGGCGTCTTCTTACCGCCACGGCAATCATATTGCTTTCATCCTGGGTTGCCTTTTTGAAGTCGGATGCTACCTTTTCGTCAAGGCTAGCTAAAACCTGTAACTCGGATCGAAGGACACTGTCACTGCCAAACAAAATGATCCAGACACCCACTATCCCGTAGCGCTTCATGATGAACCTGGTTGCCTTGAAGGTTTCGAAAAATACCTTTCTGACAATGTTGACCACACTGAGAATCGAACTGGCAAAGCCAACTATTGAAAGGGGATCCATGATGCATGAAAAGAACCTAGCACTGCTCCTTTCGTCAGGATTTCGGGTTATGCCTTGAGGAACGAATGCCTTGAGGAACGAAAGGTCTTTATGGTGCCTTGAGGAACGAAAGGCTCTTAGAGGACGCGCAGAAAAGCCTCTTACCCCTCAAAGAGTCCCACATTAAGTCGTCAAAAATTTGGACCCCAAAAATGCCAAAAATTCACGTGACTTGGACACCTACTCGTTAGTTTTTTGCGCCTTCTGATTGGTGCGTGCAAATCACGTGAGAGGTCGTAGCTTTCCAACCCCTCAGAACCCCACAACTGCTCTTCACCCCCCAACTACATCGTCAGTTTTGGAGAACCCAGATCACGTGCAGGTCGGAAGATTTTGGTTCCCACCTGAGAAAACAGCGGAGAAGTCGCCGCAACAGAACCCGGCAAGGTTGGGCGTTTTTTTTTTTGTAAATGGCAAGGCACGTCGGTAATAACATGGCGACGGGATTTTATTGCCTATCAGGGTCGTAAACCGACCTAGGTATGTCCCTTATTACCTGGCTCGCCTGGGTAGGTAACGCCGGCGTCACGACACCACGCGGGTCCACCTAGTCGAGGTGAACGGCGACACGAGAAAGATGGCCACGATTATCGTATCCTGCCGCGGGCGACCGGGACGCGCTCATGGACATCGTCGCGCTTTGAATCGTCTCCGAGTATTGTCGGCGACAGCAGTCCCTACCTTACCTACCCAACCAAGGTACCTTGGGTATGTTTGTCGTTTGACTTGTGTCAGTGGCTCAAGTTTAGGCGGTTTGCCCGATCCAGCGCCTACCAAATAACCCTCGTTGTATCAAGTTTTAGTTGCACGTCGCGGTCGACGTCTGCACACCAAAATGTTGTTCCCAGAAGGACTCTTCAATCTGTCGAATAGACGGTCGGCAAGACCGTCGGCCATGCCCGACACAGACACCGAGGCCAGCGCGCCGTTTCTCCGGCGGAAACGGACTGAAAACAAAATCTCGGATGAGAAGAAAACAACACCTCAGAAACCAAGATGGGCCGTATACTTGATCACCGCGGCCTCCTGTCTGCTGGTCATCTTGACATTCGCCCTGCTTGTCGTGGACAGGCAGACGACCACGAGAAAGTTCAGGGTGTGCGAACCCGGCTCGTCGACGCGAGTGGCGGACTCTTGGCACCACAGAAAAGGCAGAGTACATTTCCGCCGTCAAGTGTTTCCATGACTTGCCCTCCGTCGTTACAGGTCAGGGGCGGAGGTCTGATGATTTTCCGTAGATTCAGAAGCGGATCGGCGAGATGAGTGAGTACTACCCTAGCCTACCTACCTTACCTACCTACCTTGGCTTCAACAACTTGAGAGGCTTAACTCCTTGAGAAGACTCTCTTGACTTTGAAAGATCCTCTTGAATTTGGTATGAAGCGGAGGGCTACCAAGACAATTGCACGTGCCAGCTCATTACGCCGCCCCCTTCCTCCCGTGGCATCGGTACTTTATCCACGTCTACGAACAGGCCCTCCGCGAGTCGTGCGGGTTCCGCGGCACCCTGCCATATTGGACTGGACGCTTGACTGGCAGGACCCGACTCAATCCCCCATCTGGGATGCAGAGTCCGGCTTCGGAGGCGACGGCACCTCGGGCGGCGATTTCAGTATCCGCTGGGGAACCTGTATCGCCGACGGTCCGTTTTCCGACTATGAAGTGCACTGGTATAACCGGACCAGCAGACCGCATTGTCTCTCCCGCGGCTTCGGTCGACAGTCTTCGTACCCGCCAAGATTCAGCGGGGACGCCTTCTCGCCGGATGCCATGGCAAAGACTTTTGCAAAGGAGCGGTACATCGACTTTTCGATGCAGATTGAGATAGGGCCGCATAATTCTATTCCCCATGAGTATAAATGGGGATTTCATGTTGTTTGAGGCGCCGAATGGTATGCCCCTCTCCCTTTTCCTGACAGCCCAGGGTTTGGTGAAGGATGATATTGACTGATAGTGCAGACCCCAACTTCTTTTTGCATCACGCACAGGTCGACCGGCTCTGGTGGACGTGGCAGACCAAGGCATCCCAGAGAATGTTCGAGTATAACGGGCCCAAGGAGGGTGAGTCCAAGGAGGAGGCTTCGCTGGATGATTTGCTCCCGATGCACGGGCTCGGGCCGGACTTGGCGGTGCGTGAGATGATGAGCACGCGTGATGGGATGTTGTGCTACGTGTACGAGTAGCCGGCAGTTAGTAGTATTAGCTGAGACCAGACTACAGGCTGATTTCATTGGGCTCTTGAGTATCCCATTCTTTTTTTTTTTTTTTTTTTCGGCCCAAGTTGGCGATGAATAAGTGTGTGTTATGATTGGTATCCTTCTCTGTGACTATTGTACTGTACACGCCCATCCTCTACAGGACCTACGTATAGTACCTTTGATAGGGTTATTCCACTGGAAAACTTGTACAACCAAGTTTGAAAACTAACAGTTTATGAAACCTGCCCTTTGCTGTACCTAAGGTAGGTAGTGTTATCAACACCCCTGCTTACCTTACCTAGGTAGGTACCTTACGCAGAAGAAGTCTCCTCGGGTCTTGCACGTTGCGCAACATAGAGCTTCGCGAATGCCCCATCAACCCTCGCCAATAGCTCCTCTGGCTCACCATACTCGAGTAACACGCCCCCATCTAGAACGACAACCTTGTCAAATCTACCGACGACACCAGCGAGACTGTGCGTTGCCATGATGACAGTGCTAGTCGCGAACTCGGACTCGACGATGGCTTGTATGTCAGATTCGGTGCTGGCGTCAACACTGTGGAATTATGAGTGTCTGTTTTTCTGTTTTCAGATATGAAACGCAAGGAAAGGAGAGTGGAGGGAGGGAGGGTGAGGGTGAGGGTTCTGTTAGTTGTTACTACTTACCCGCTGCTCGGCTCATCCAAAACCAGGACGGGGCTCTTGCGCAAAAGCGCACGGCCGAGGCAGAAAAGCTTTCTTTGCCCTTGGGACAAGAAGTCCTCTTCCATCTTCATATCAAGTATATTCGCCGAGAATTCTTCTTCTAGAGGAGGGTGAGACGAGCCCGAGCCCGAGGTCGAAATCGAGGTACTCTCTTCTGTGCTGTTGTTGTTCTCCTTTGATCGCAAGATATCCCATAGCCCGACCTTTTGCAGGGCAGAGATGATGTCAGCATCTGTAGCCTCGCCGTGCGGATCTGCATTCAGTCTGACACTCGCGTCAAACAAGAAAGGGTCTTGCGTGAGACATGTGAGCTTCTGGCGGGTGACATCTTTGGGTACTATTGCGAGATCGATATCGTCCAAGACGATCCTTCCGGTAGACTCCTCGACCATGCCGAGCAGGGATAAGAGAAGTGAGGTTTTGCCACTGTTTGCGGCACTCACTTTTCGTTAGCAAAAGTCTTTTCTCGTCTCAAGGCTTCAAGTTGTGGAATGATGAATTATGCTTGTGTGACTCTTTTTTACCTTCCTGTCCTGCCGCATATGGCAACTTTCTCCCCGGCCTGAATCGAAATATCAATGTTGCGAAGCACGGGGTGACTGTGGTTAGGTATGATGTTAGCTACCGTGACTGCTTAAGACTTGGTACAAAACTCCAGAAAGTATATAAAGTGAGGAGATATAGAAATAGATACCCATTATAGTGAGCCGACCAATTCTCAATGACGACCGATCCTTGAGACGGCCAGCCAGCGGGGATTCTTGTATCCACACTAATCTCGCGAGGTTTCTCGGTCGGGGTGTCCTCGGAGAAAGTCTTGACGCGCGAAATGGCACCCAAGGACGTCTCAAGCAAGGTCCAAAAGGTGATGAGAGCAGCCAAGGAATGGCCGAGATTCATCATGCTGACAAGGGCAACGCCGAGGAAACCGGCATCCAGTCTGCTGCGGAGCGTGACGCCCAGGGTGGTGAGCAGTATCGCGAGCCCGGCGACGGTCAGTCCCAATACAAGAGTCAGCCATCGCTGAATGCAGAGGAGCAAGTAATAAGGCTTCTGGGCCCTGTCGAGGAGGGCGAGATTCTTGGCCACGTGGTTGCCCGTCCAGCCATATGCTCGGATAGTGGCGATGCCCTGGAGAGACTCGAGAACGTGAGAATAGAGAGGTGCTTTCGCTTCCAGGCTACATGTAAGCCAAGCATTAGTAAGATACTTCATGTCAATTTGCAAAATAACAATAGGAGAACATTACTCTAGTAGTCGAAGCTGCCGAGATGTCCTTAGATAAAAGCGCTGGAGGAAGTAGAGAGCGCAGGCGACGAAGGGCAGTATAGCTGCGAAGTAGGAAACAGCGACAATGGCCAACGCTGCAACTGCGAAACACGCAGCAAGCTCTATATGATTCTCAAATTGGTTAGCGACCAGCTTCTTCCTAGAGGGGGGTTGCGGGTTAAAGTTTGCTACGGACGAAAGCTCGCATTCACGAGTGCCCCGGGTAGGGTCACGTCAACCAATTGCATGTCTTGACTGAATCTGTCATATGGGAAAGAAAATACTTATGGGTTAGTTCATAGGTACTCTTGTTGTCTTACTAGTAGGCGAAAGTCATGACATTACCTGTTAACCAACCCTCCGGTGTCGGTCTTGGCGAGAAAAGACATTGGAGCTCTGTCGTTTTACCGTAAGAACATGAACACAAGCCACCAGACTGGCAACAAGAGTTTGGCGATCATCTTACCGTATAACTGCCCGAAGCACAGTCAAGTGGAGACACTGTGCAGACTTTGGTACGATCACCACGTACATGTAGCTGAGGTGGGTATAATCATTTAGCATAAGAAGAGCCTCAAGTAGGAGAAGAACAACTCACTAGACGGCAGAAATAAGACCGGCCGCAGTAAAAACACCAAAAAGTGCATATAACCCAAGCCAGTAGCCAAGCCGTGATGCTTGCGATCCGTCACTGCTTTGGGCCCACAGTGTGACCCATGCATCTGTACTCACCCACATCAGCTTCGAGCCTGACTTACTGCGGCTGAGTGGCACTACACCAGCACTGATAAAAAGGGGGCGGATCTGATGGAAGAAGCATGCTTACATTGCAGGGTGCTGAATCCCAAGTATGAAGCCACAAAGATACCGAACAAGGCGAAGCTGAGCCATCCCAAAGCCGAGAAGTAGTATAGATAGATGGACAAGTCTCCCACCTGTCTCTTGTAATCATCATCTCGTTTCGTGGTGCTTGAGCCCTGAGTAGTTTCACCAGCTGAAATTTCGGGAGGTGGGAGGTTATTATTTCCTGATGAGCTCGCCGAAGAAGAGCCATCGTCTCCGGCGAATAGCTGTTGTGGCGTAAGAGAAGAAGCCATATTCTCAGATGAGCTAGTCTGCTGAATGGTTTGTCCTTGGTCGTCAAGTATGATGGTTTGGTCCGCGATGGCGCATAGGCTCACTGTGTGTTGTGTGTGGTCCGTTAGTACCTTAGGAACGACACACGTTTTTTTTTTCCTGAACGCTATAGTATGAGCTATTCAAAAAAAATAAAAAAATCATTGTTTTACTCACCAGAATGCGTGGCGAGAATGGCTGCCATACCCAGCTTCCGGATCAGTCCATCAGCTCCAAAGACACGCGTGGTGACGATGTCGTGGGTGACGGCATCCAGGCCGCTCAGCACATCATCCAGGACAGCGATAGGCTTGCGCGCATAAAGTGCCCGAGCTAATGTCTGTTTTTTTTTTTTTTTTTTTCTCATCTCAGTACCTTGCGCAATAATTACAATAGTCGGGCAGGCGCCGAGGGCAGTCAAGTTCAACTTACCAGGCGTTGCTTCTGCCCACCGCTGAGCGAAACCCCTTTGCTCCCGACATTCGTCGCGTCACCGTTGGATAACTGCAGCAGATCGACTTGTAAAGCGCAGGCGTGAATGACGGTATCGTACCAAGCAGCGTCGAAGTTGTCAGTTCCCGAGACAATGTTTTCTCGGACGGAGCCGTTGGAAAGCCACGGGCTCTGGTCGCAATAGGCTAGCTCCTTGCTGCTGACCCAGACAGAGCCGCTGAATATCGTGGCTTCACCGAGAATGGCCTTTAGAATTGTAGACTTGCCACAGCCGACTGGTCCCAGAATGACTGTGAGATGGTGATCTCGGCCAATGCGCAGTGACATGTCTTTGATTACAGGGCTGGAGCCTCGCCAGCCAACGGTAGCATTATGGATGACCACATGGTCCGAGTTGATGTCCGGCTTATCGTGGCTCTCCTCCAGATTCGTTGTTTTTTCTAGCGGGCATTCAGGCAGTCGTTTGTCGTCCCAGGACTCGGTAGCAAGAAAGTCCTGGATTCTCTGAAAGCAACCCAAGGCAGCATATGCCTGAGGAATCACCACCAACACGGTGCCTAGAGGCTCCATGAGGATGGAGAGAATGGACAGGGCTGTGACTGCCTGCGGCACTGTCACGAAGCTGTTACCCTGAACTTTGGCGGCGATTGCAAAGGTCGCAAATGTGAAGAACTGGGAGAAAATCGAGGGTAAGTTTACTGCGGCGATTCATATTAGTGCCTGCCTGCGCTGGATCAACTTAGGGTTTCAGCTTACCAAGGCAGACATTGAAGCTGGACAAGCGTCTGAACCTCTTGGAGAGTTCCAGTTCAGTAACACGCATACCCTGTATGAGAGATTCGAATTTGTTGCTGAGACCCAACATCTTGACACTTCTCATCGAGCCTAGGGTATGTGCGGTAAAGTTAATCCTCGCTTGAATCGCCTCGAGCCAGACTTTTTGGCGGGCCGTCACAAACCCAGCCGCTCTGACTGACATGGCGGTCGCCACTACACCACAAGTCGTAAAGTTAGCAACATACTAAACCAGTGAAAATAAAGGAACTCTAAGCCCAGTAATGGACATGAGTAAGGTACATTGAACTTGCCCAACGCAACAATGACTGGAGTGACACAAACGGGACCGATTTGCATCTGTAGGAGCCACACAGCAAAAGCAAGCTGAATGACACCGGCCCAACTTTCGGCCACCACAAGATGCCACGTCTCGCAGATTCGTTCGACGTCTGTACCAATCAAGGTCATGGCAGCAGAGTCCGAAGCGGCTTGGGTCGACGGCGATTGCACAACCTTGTCATAGATGAGGGAAATGAGGCCGCCCCTGACCATGGCCATGAGTCGAAAGGAAAGGTGCTGATAAAAGCCTGCCGCAATGGGTATCCCCGTATGGACTAGAGCCACAGCACCGATCAGGCCATATCCTTGGTTCCAAGTTTGCTGACTGACGGGAGCCGATATGGTCTCTACGATCTGGCGGATGAGGAAAGGCTGTGCAAGGCTAAGTGCAACCAGACAGAGACGAGGAAGCGCAATCTTGGCAAGTTCCAACCGCCAGGCCGAAAGCGTAGCCAGAGCCAAGGCTTGCTTGTGGTACCGATTGTGGTCTACTCTCTCTGATGCGTTCTCACGTTTATTCATCCATCGAACCCGGGCCTGGAGCTCGCTCGAAAGCTTGCGAGATCCAAGCTTTTCGTTGATAGACTCGAGATCTTCAACAGCCAAGACGCGCCGGGATCCATCAGAAAGCAAGTGTCTCAACCACCAAAAGAGCCCACGACTGAGGAGGCCACTAGTTGCTTCGCGTGAGAGGCTGCGATACGCACCAGCCAGGATTTTCCTCTTGTTCTTTGTCTCTAGGACGAGAATCAGAACCTGGACGGCTAGAGCAGCGGTGAGAATAGCTGGCATGAGATCATGTTTGTCCGATGCCGATGCCGATGCCAGGAGCCAGGCGGTTCGGACACGCGCGCCGTTCAGGGGTAGTGAAATCATGAGATAACCAGTAATGATAAAAGATGGCCGTGGGCTTTTGACATGTTGAACTTGGGACAGGACAGCGAGGGCGAGAGCGGCGCAGAGGCTCAACACGGATGAGGCCAGGGTTGCGCGAGTGGTGAATCTACCATGTCCCGAAGCCCATAAGATCAGCAAGGCCAAGTTAAGTCCGGCATAAACGAGAGTCGATACCTGAGTGCCAGCCCAGTATGTTAATGACACATGAACTTTGCTGATGATAATTACCAAAAACAAAGTGTAACAACAACAAGGGTTGGCGACCGAGAAAGTAAGTACGAACGAGTTTGAATATGGATAGAAGTAGCGACGACCTCACAGCCGAAACGGCTTTGAAGATACGGGCCACCTGAATAGGGGCAATCAGGAGAAACCCAGCCAACAGCGGGATAGACAGGACGCTTTCTTCGAATAGCACTATGATGGAAAGATTATGTCAGTGACTAGCCACAAAGTATTATTGCATTATCAATTCAAGGGGCTGCGTAAGGTAGGTAGGTACCTGTGAAGTCGAACCCGCCTCGACAAGACTCCGTGGCGACAGCCGGCCCGAAAAGCTCATCGTGGCAGACATTCGACACATTATTCATGCTGGGTTACAGAATATTGGGTGAAGTGCTTGGTGAATTATTGAAGGTTTCGTTGGTAAAAGGGGGTGATCGTATTGGCCAGAAAAGAATTTGGGTCCTCATGCGGTACTGGTTCGGCTTTGAGCGAACACCAAGGACACAAATGAGAGTGAAGCTTTCCCGAATCTCGTAAGGTGTGAGGAATGAAGAGAGGCAGGCACCGTACAATCCTTTGAAACCAGCGTGGGCACGTACTTTGGTACCTAAGCAATGATCGGCAACACAAGAGCCCCTTACGGCTTCACCCAAGCGGGACGGGGGGTAGGACTGGGTGATGACTCATTGATTGTCGCCCGTCTGTCCCTCCTTTCTCTTTAGGGTATGCGCCCCTATTAGACGACTTTGGGTGGTACAAGTAATCACTCGAGACTGCTTGGCTGCAGGGAAACGCAAGGTACATACTTAACACTCACCAACGAGCCCCCATTGGGAGGAGTGGGGGGACTCTATACCGCTCTTTGCGGGTGAGCTCTGATTAGTTTAAGTGGGTGGGTCCGGGGGGAAGTAGTTCCTGAGATAAGATATACCCACGGAGAAATAAGTACCGCTGTATCTAACATTAATAAGTGCTAAAATAGAGCCTAAATAAGAGAGGGCCAACTTTTTATATCCAATCGTTCTAAAATCACTCTTATCTAATCACTTCTGGGATTCTAGTAAGGAGAAAAACGCGTAGTGATAATAAACCCTTTCCAACGAAAAGCATTACCTAATATAATACGAACAGTAGGCCCTTAACCTCATTCTACAGCTACCCATCCTGTCTGCATCCTGCCCTTTGACACCATATCCGAGAGGGACTTGGTATCAATTACTTACCCTCCAACGTAGCAGTGGTTACACCGAGAATGTAGATGGTGATGGTGTGGCTGCCCTCTGTGCGCTGCGGTCAAGAAACTCATTGTCAGCAGGTGTACCAGGTAGGTATGTATGATGGTGAATAAGGTAGACATACCGAGACCTCCACGGCGACGCCAGTCTTTCCAAAGGCCGGAACGACCATGTCGTTGACCCAGTCAATGTCGATGTAGACCGACAGCAGGAACGAAATGAAGACCCCATCCCACTTGTCTTCGGCCGTGACCTTGTAGAACTTGCATCGGCGCCAAAACTCTTTGATGGTGATGTTTGGCGGTGCCATTTTGGAGGGTTGTACGGTATGGTATCTAGCTTGGTTGTTGCGTAAGTTTCAATTCTGGTGCTGTGATGTTTTCCCACTTAATTGGGGGTTGTTTGCTTACTGAATGCGGATGATGCGAGTTTTCGTATTCCTTTTTTATCGGTTCTGTGTAGATCGTGTTGGTGTGGAAGATTGATGTTTGATGTTTGGTGTCTGGAGTGGTGTTGTGCAGTTGTTTTTTAAGGTCAACAAAGAGTCAAGCACATTCGCCGTTGGCAGGGAAGAGGTGAATGGAGTAAGGTACCTGTGGAAACAGTCGGGATGGTTCAGCAGGAGTATTCACGTGGTTTTAGATACACTTCAGGGATAGGCACCACTGATTCAGTCTCAAAGTGTAATGTCGAGAGCGGTCAAAAGTGAAATCTGCTGGAGGACCCTGATCAACGCGAGGTGAGAAGGTGCGTTCTCATATTGTCCTGGTTCTCTATTTCTCTGGTAACCGTTGCCTTGATCGGCCCTTGTGGGGTGTTATATTGTATGCCATGTCATGTGGGTGACTGGAAACCTGTGGCCTGGGGCTCTCTCATCTGATTTAATAACACTCGGATGAAATCCGCCATTCCAGGTCTTGTCCTTCTCCTGCATATGTAGTCTCGACCGATAAGAACTGCAGTCCACAGAGCACAAACACTCTTGATCCGAATGGTCAAGCCCATCCCTCCAAACCTACTAGGGCTTGCCTCGTTATCCCATCACGTCAGCAGTCTTTGGCCTCTCCAACTTCATACTTCTATTCGCAGCCTTTTTGGGGCAACGATGAACCTCTTTCGTCTACCAGGACTCCGGGATCTGGAAGCCCGAGTTCAAAGAGTTCAACGCCTTCCTTCCTGCTGCCTCTGACTGGGCCACAAGCACGCGATGTGGCAACGATGAACCGAATGGAATTAGGACAGCTAATACAAAGTCACGCTACCCAATTGTTCAACTTGCTGTCAACAAAGGGGCCGCTTCTCATTATATCAGCCGGGCAAAGGGCATCTTTGTATTCAGGAACAAACAAAGAACGATCCTGCAAGTTCTGACCTTTACAATCCCATTGTTAGAGGACCTTACATCATGGAGCAATAGCTAAATAAAAGTAAATCTTCAACGACAACTTGTACCACTGTCTTTGAACAGTCGGCCTGAAAAATTTAATCCTTGTTCGCAAACTGAGTCCAATAGACTGGACAATGAGATTGTTCCGCATCATCGAAGGCTCCCTTATGTACAGTCGAGTAGTATAAAAACCACAGCAATCCCATCCTCGAAAAAAACAGATATTTCTTGTTCCTGGAGTTCCTCTCTAGTTTCTAATCTTGGTGTAGTATCAGCATTATTGAGCTTTTGAGACATTCAATCCGAGATATCTGCGATATTTCGATAACCCCTTCCAAAACTCGCACTGCTGATACCAGGAACTTCACCAAACAAGATAACCGTGCAGGCAACGGTCCCAACCTTTTCGCCATGCATCAACCACTTCATCTCACAACCCCCATTCACCCCAAACTCGCGGGCTACCTAGGTAACCCGATGATCCAGGGTGGCACATTCCCCAACAAACCCCTCTCCCGCGCCAAACAAACCTGGTACTCCCAATTCCAACCCTGCTGCCTCGACCACCGAAAGGAAGAGCACGAAGTGCAAACCTACCTAAGTAAACTATTCCCAGCTCTCCTCTTCAATCTCCTCCGATATTTCGTCGAGCAGCAAAACTTCGTCATCGTCCTTTTGCTCCTCAGAAGCGGCGTCAGCCTCGTCAGCCCCGACCGCTCGTCTTCCCTCCTCCACGTAGTCGCCTCCCAAGGCCAAGTTTCCATGCTAGCCCTCCTCCTAGGCTCCTACACAAGTGACGAGAGCCCCCACCCCCACTGGTCCCTTCACAAAAACCGCCCCTGGATAAAGGAAGCTCAAGACATTTTGGCCAACCCTTCGGCCTATAACTTCAACTTTACCGTGATGAACGTAGCGTTCATCAACCTCCACGACGACGGCACCTTATCCCAAATAGTCTCCCTCCTAGCCGGCTCCGCGAAAAATCTAATCGGCGAAGGCGCGCTGGTCAACGAAAAGGTGCGTATCTTGCACTCACAACTTAACTCGATGGGCTACCTACAGAGCGAACTGATGTCGCCTCTGGAATACGCTTTAACCCCCCCACACAACCCTCTCCCTAACCCCGAAAAGACAAATTTCTTCCGCTCTACTGCGTTGCAACTAATCTACCACGGTGCAGATAGTAGTCGCATGTGCCTAGTGCCGTGGAATAGTAGTGCCGTGGAATAGTAGTGCCGTGGAATAGTTGGCAGACCCTACACGACCTGGCATTTCTTCGCATCAGAGGTATTTCTTCTTGGCAAAACGTAAGCGAGCACGAGATCTTTTTGGGGAAGTGGTTCGATTACGTGCCAAGGGTGGGGATCAAGACTCATCATCGTAAAGCTTACGGTAAGTATGTCCAGAAATGGGCGGAGGCTTTCAGTACCACTGTTAGGACTGCTGTGTCAAACGATATCTCTAAGGATAAGTACTTTGAGGAGATTTGCGAGCAGTTTACTACTGTTGTTCGGGTTCTTGTTGGTAAGTCGAGCCTGTTTATGCTGGATGCTGATGTCATTACTCGGCTGCAGTGGGCTAGGGTGGACTTTTGGGCGGTTTGGGAGGAGGAGGGTGGTTCATGGGACTACTAACTAGTGAGAATCATGATGGGCTGCTTGAGACTTTTAGGTTCTGGTGAGTGGGTGGGTATTTGCCTGTTTTTTTTCTCTTTTCTTTTTTTGAGTATAATATAGCAACTGGTACTCTGGTAGTATCTAGTGGAATACATGTCTCCTTCTCTGAAATGTTGACTAATATCGAATTGTCAGTGATAAGTTAATGAGATGCTTTTGAATATGTATCGAACAACTAATTCCTGTTCGCAACATCCCGTGCGACCAACTCCCATTTGTACCATCCGACACTAGGATAACGAGTCTCGTCGTCCATCGGCCCACTCGAAATCAATTCCAAACCACTTCTCGTTCTCTTCACCATCCCTGTCTCCCCTAACCCCTCCTACCTCCTCCCCAGAGGACTCGGTCAATGCCCACGGTCCTAAACCAAAAAGGCACCTTTGAAATATCTCGAGCCTACTTCTTTCTTCATCCGTCATCCACTCCGCCCCAGCGGGCATATGTCTCAGCAAATCCGATCCAGCCAGCAAACTCGCCCCGGCACCGATACTGCAAGGACTCTTGGGCAAGAGCTTCGCCATATGTCTCTGCGTCAAGTACGCAATAACGACACAGACGAACATTACGCCCAGCAGGCCCTCCAGTATCCGCGTCGAGATGGCGCTCTGGTACAGGCGCAGATGGCCAGCGTTGGGGGTGGTTACCCTGCCCGTGAAGGTGGGCCTTGTATCATTAGCTTTGAGATGCGTGCGGGCGTTGTTGAGAAACTGCGCCATGATCACGCGAAAGGTTGACTCGACGGCCCTTTGGAGGTTCCCGATGTTGGCGTTCAGCTCGGCGACTGGCGTGCCGTTGCGGCCGTTGATGGCCAGTCCGAAGAAGCCGTCTAGATCGAGGGATGGGTCGACACCGGCCGGGTTGGAGAAGACCAAGGTGCTGAGTTGGGACAGAAAAATGAAATCATCTTCCGAAGGTAGGACATTTGTAGTATCAATATTCTTTTGAGTGACGGCGACTGGAGGTGAGGAAGCAGATACGTCGAGTTCCCACGATGGCAGTCTGAAGGTTGCCGATACTGGAACTTCCTCAACGTACGGCCAGCAAGCGAGCCGGGATGTCTCGTCAACAATGAGGTTTGTTGCGTGACCGAAGACGACGAGCGTGGTCGGG
This sequence comes from Apodospora peruviana, assembly GCA_033439685.1. Lineage (NCBI taxonomy): Eukaryota > Fungi > Ascomycota > Sordariomycetes > Sordariales > Lasiosphaeriaceae > Apodospora > Apodospora peruviana. Next base: position 943,335 of record JAUEDM010000009.1, read on the forward strand.
CATAGAGGGAACGTAACGTCGTCGTATAAGGCGTATATTCCGGTTTCTATATTGTACCGGAAGGGTGTCATCCTGCCGAAGTAGCCGCTGAAAGTGTCTGACGCAGTGTGATACTTCAGACTCTGGCCAATGTCCCCAACAAACATGTGGTCGCTAACTGAGCCGTTGGCACAGGCGAGGTATTCGGGTGTTGCTGGTGTGCAATTGAAGGTGCTGCGGACCGCGGGAAGCCCCTCAAACGTGACCTTAGTCGTGCTTGGCTCCCCTTCTGAGATGTCTGCAGCGGTAGACCTAGTAGACAAGGCATTGCTGTTGAGACTGACAAGCTTAGGAAATACGAGATCCTGATACAGCCATCTAGCCGAAATATTGATTAGTGCTCTGGTGGTGAGAAAGCGGAATGGGAGTTGAGTGTCACATACAGAGGGTCTGAGAGGTTGCTTGCAAGGGCGAGGTTCGCATAGGTTAGGCCTGTCCCGATCGGAGCAGATGTGAGATTGAATGAGTTAACGGGCTGGAAGTCCGCCACGTTACGCGTCAGAGAAGGGCCGGTGGCCAACAATCCGCTGGCGACGATGGTGAGGAACCGCGCGAGAATGGATGCCAGACCCGCCGCTGCGACACCCCATCTTTTCTTCCTGGTAGCGTTCCATATGGCCACGATGGCGATAGAGCGGAGGTAGTTCTCCGTCATGGTGTCCTCAGCCGACGCTCTCCCCCTCCACAAGCTGTAGAACGGGCCTAGCAATTTGACAGTGGAGCTGAGCGCCACCAGCCACAGACCCATCCCGACCATCACAGCCGTTGGCGTGTATGTCCACGCATAGTGAGCCACGTTTGAGTTGTCGCTAATTTCTGCGAGTCCATCATTCCGGCTAGAGCGCCGGTAGAGCAGCTCGAGCGTAAGTATCAGTGCCGGAAAGGCCGCAAGCATGAGTACGCGGCCTATGACGGTCACGGTGAACGGCTGGTAGCATTCTTCTTTGACCTTGTCAGGTAGAGGTTTCCTCCTTGACAATACAGAAGGTGAAGAACGCCGCTGGAACCACTGTTGTACACTACGAAAACACTTGCGGGCTGGGAGTCGGAGCGTCCAGGGTTTCCAGTGAGGCCAGCGCCTCCAGTGGGACCGACCATCGGCTGAATTCTCCTCGTCCGAATCCGATTTTGACTGAAGAGAATTTGTGTCTTCGGCAGTAATGCATCCAATGCGGAAAATGGGTTGGTTGTTATCCAAGGAAACTTCTGTTCGGAACTCGATAGTCTTCAACAGATTAGCGAGGGACTTGGTGCTTACTTTTCCCGTCTCTTCCAATTTGGACATCACTGGCTCACTTCTCGCGAGCACCGCTGATAAACCCGCGAGGGTCGATGTATCACAGGAGGCGCTAAGCTTGGGCGACACCACAATGAGATAGCCGGCGAGAAGGCACAAAATTAGCAGCATCGCCTCCAGCAACCAGAAGGAGACTGGAGACACAACCAGCCTGCTCTCCCGGATTGCTGTCGTACCGCCAAGTGAGACCTGCGCGGCCTCCTTAAGGTACTGGTTGGCCAGTTGCGCGGTGACAAGCCCAAAGATTTTGGAGAGCGCAGCTTTTCTGTCGTCGGCATGGCCCTTGGAGATGGCTGTCTCGGTCAAGTATTCCAGGCCTGTGTAAAATGCCCCCCCAAAACTACCGGAGTCACCCATGAAAATTGAATCAGTTGATTCGACGGTGGTCCGCACAAACTCTGTTAGAATATCCCACGGTGTGATGCTGTCTAGAGTGGTGGTGGCGCCGACAGCATTGTTGGGAAAGTAAATGTATGGGCGCAACACTCCAGCGGTGTTCTCCCTGCTGAGCCTCAAGCTTCCCTTCCGGATGGAATAGCTCGGGACGCATACCAAACCCAGTGACGGAAAGTACTCAGCTTCGATGCCCGACGTCTCCCAATTACCCCACACGGCTACGAATCGATCGATTGCTCCCACGCTACCGGCAGTGGCATTCATGTCACCGCACGAGCTACCGTTGAATGCAAAGTTTTTTGGCCCAAATTCCCCAACGACGCTGAGATATAGGGGGTTGGGACACGAGGGTGATTTGAGGATCAATCTGCTCTCGTAATAGTCGGCATATACAACACCACCGTTGGTTTGAGTCGGAGTAGCTGGTAGAGTATTCTTCCCAGCCTCTGCTTGATCCCCAGGGGCGATGGTAGCAACTTCACAGTCAAGGACCGCTTCAAAAACATCAACCACAGCCGTTAAGTTATCGTATGCGATACCTAGACAAAATACGTCAGTTACATTTGCTCACCCCTTTTCTCTCTCTATTGCTCCTAATAAGACCTACCATCAAGTGATCTAAACCACTGAAACGCGTACTGATCAACAGTCCCGGTAGGAAAGGGGATATGGGAGTCCAACGCGCCATACACATTCATAGCGGGCCTCGAGCCGGCTCTCGGCATCTTTTTGACAGAAAAGTTTTCCGTGGCCACAAGTTGTACATCATCCCTCTGTACCAAGAGCGAGGACGAGACGAGAAGACCGCTAGACACAACAGTAGCGGTGATGATCGCAAATCCCGCCGCGATCCCGCAAAACGCCAGCCAATGCCGCCGCCGAAGTGAGACAAAAAGGCCGATAAAGCTGAGCCGGTCGATGTAGTCGAGGAGAAGACTATCTTGGACTGGACGAAAGTTGCCAGCCATGAGCACCCACGGCTGTATCTGTTTTGCACGGTACTCGACCGGGACCCAGAAAGCGGCGATAAGGGTAAAGGCGGTCGTTGGGCCGTATACCCAGAGGTAATACCAGTTTGGGTTGGCTGTCGCTAGTCCCTGGTTTCTGTTCGAGATGCCAAACAAAATGGCAAAAGCAATCATCAACAGGATGAAGAAAAGAATGAAGGTCGCGAGGGTCAAGCGGCGGAGGGCGAAGGGAATCCATAATTTTGGCTGCCGTTGTGGGGTAAGGCTCTCGTTGTGTCGAAGAGTACTGGTGTTGTCGGGAACAGCTGAAGATTCTGGGTGGCGTGACGACGTCTCTGACTGTGAACGACCGACCGTCATCGCGGCATCGGGATAAGCAAGCATGGACAAGATTGACTGATACGGAACCAATGGAATCGACAACACTGAATGGAAGGGGTAGAGGAACATATAAGCAAGATGCCCTCGCCTTCAAGACTCAAAAGTCGTGAGGCATCGAGTCGGGCTGGGTTTAGTGGCTGCAGCCTGCATCGAGCACGCTACACAATGAGATTGCGCCCCGGTCGATCGGGCTCCCTTGAGATATCTACCACCACTCGGAGACCTTGGGGGCCGAAAAGATACCTACAGGCGGGATGGCGGCAGTCCTGTCTCGCGACCAGATTGGACTGCGCAGCGCCGCTTGTGAGGCTGTGTGCATACCTGCAGCCAGGACATTATTGCATAAGTGCTGAGCTCCAGATCGCCGCCCTATTACATTCCATTGGGATACCGGCTAGGCCCAGTTTGGGTGCAGAAGCAGCTCAGCCGGCCAGGATTCACCTGTAAGTTGTCGGGAAAGGCGTCTTGCAATGGTGTGTGTGCAACCCATCACTGCCCGCGTATCTGTGTGTGTTGCGTGTGCGTGCGCGGCCGTTATCATCGTTGCGGTGGATTGATCATTGAACTGTGGCTAGTGTATATGTATTCTTTTTGACCGTTGATTGCGTTGTGGTGCATCGAGCTGAGCTTACAGTGTGCGTGTGTAGGTGTGTAGGTGTGTAGGTGTGTAGGTGTGTAGGTGTGTAGGTGTGTAGGTGTGTAGGTGTGTAGGTGTGTAGGTGTGTAGGTGTGTAGGTATGTAGGTGTGTAGGTGTGTAGGTATGTTCGCGTGGTACGGTCGCGCGGACGTGATCGTCGTCGATTGCAATAAACTGGATACTAGCCTGCACAGAACAGAGAATTAGCTAAGTTGTTCAATATACTCGACGGTTGGTGGATGGTTGGTTGGTGGATTGATGAGAAGTTGACGGGGTTGAAATCGGGAAGAGACCTGGGAAGAGTTCTGGCGACGACGATTGGAATTGACCGAGTCCTTTTCTGGCCGACTGGGTGGCCGATTGTTAACAATGGCAGGAGGGCCCGAATGGGGCTCTTTCCAGTTGTGAACAACTTCAACATGCCAAGCCATGGAAGCATATCCTTATTCCCAACGGGACAATCAATGACCTGCATGTCATTGTATACTTCTCGGAATTCCCAATGTTTAGATGGCGTTGGCCAACGTGTAGAAATCCTAACAGTTAAAGGAACCCCCCCCCCCCCTGCCGTTAATATAGGTACACCATTCTACGGTAAACAATCAACCTCTAGTACCTCCAAGCACCCTCTGTGTGGACTTTCGATAATCAACTCATTGGGGTTTGAAACTGCCTTTTACAAAGCAGTCTAAGGGCATTGTTATATGTTTCCCCAGCCCTTGTTAGGTTACTACCAGGGTTCTTGTAGGTACCAGAGGTTGATTATTTACCGTGGAATGGTGTAAGTATTGCTTACTCGGTATGCCTCGTAAGCGATGATCGTCCGCGGAGTTGCTCTTGACAAAATGCCGTGTACCGCAAGACGGGATGTCGAAAAGCGGAATGATCAACAAGTGAAGGGCGCGCGGTCGGGTATTTGCCCACATGCAGTAAACCAAACAAAAATGAGGTTGATGATTCACCAACCAACCACCCCTGGACTGCAAGGCTATGACAAACTTGAGAAGAATGCATGCTCGCGCCTTTTCAAGTACACAGATTACAGATTAAACTCATGTTAATGAGGAATAAAAAAATGGCCAGACAGCATCTGCAATTGGTCAAAATAAAACAAAAATGCAGGAACGAATGACAGAGCCCGGATTCAAACCGGGATCCTAAACTCGCGATGGGTTAGGGATTTATTCAACCTTACCCTCCGCCAGCCAGTATTAACCATTATACTCCACGGCTAATTTGTTGCTGTAGGTGTTTGTAAAACGCGTTCATATAGCCCAAGTACAGAGGCACCCGACCGATCTTGCGATCGAACTATTTAAGACACCTATCCCCACGCCATCACAGCACCTCACTTTCGCACACAGTACCCTCTAAAACCAACATTGAAGCCCACCGTATTCAAAACATCTCAAACCATATCCAATACATCACAAACGCACCAAAATGGCAAATCAAGAAACAATGCGCGCAATCCTCATCTCCTCCTTCGGCCCCCCCGAAACCCTCACCATCTCCCATGCGCACCCCAAACCCTCTCCCCCTCTCCCCGGTTTCGCCTCAATTCGCATCCGCGCCTTCGGCCTCAACCACGCAGAAATGCATATGCGGCGAGGGGAATGGGCCGAAAGCGTCCCCATTTCCGGTATCGAATGCGTCGGTACCATCACCGCCTGTCCCGGCGGCGAGTTTCGCGTCAATCAACCCGTCGCGGCGCTGATGGGCGGCCTTGGGCGAACCATTCCTGGTAGTTATGCAGAGTATACCGTTGCCCGAGTCAGTAATATCGTTGCGCTCGCGAACCCTGGCGAGAAACTGCCGATGGGGTGGGCGGATTTGGCTGCCATCCCGGAGACGTATGCCACTGCTTGGACATGTTTGTTTAGGAATTTAGGGTTGGAAAAGGGACATAGGTTGTTGATACGGGGCGCAGGGTCGGCGTTTGGAAGGGCTGCGGTGAATTTGGCTGTTGAGGCTGGGGCTGTTGTTACCGCCACCACACGAAGTGAGGGGAAGGTTAAGCAGATAAAGGGGTTGGGTGTTGCCGAGGTGGTTGTTGAAGATGGTCTTGGTCTGCCACGACTCCTGGAAGAGGGGGGGGAAACGAAGAAGTTTGATGGGGTGTTGGAGCTGGTTGGAAATTCCGTGGTGGTGGAATCGTTAACCTTGGTCAAGAGGGGTGGGAGGTTGTGTCTGGCAGGCTGGCTGGGCGGGCTGGACCCCATTCCTGGGCCCGAGGGGGGTGATCGGGAGCAGGGGTTCAATCCGTTGCTGCAGATGGCCAGCGGGGTGCAGATGAGTTTCTTTGGGAGTTTTGTGTTTGGCGAGGATGAGTTTCCGTTGGCTGATGTTCCGTTGAGAGAAATCGTAAAGAGTGCTGCCGAATTCGAATCATCTACTACCTACCTACAAAGTCCAATTAGTCTTTTGGTTACAGATAATCACGAACTCCATTTAAATTGTCTCTCCTTACTAGTATCTCCAGCTTCCTTCTTAGAACCCTTTTGGAATCTTGATTATTCAATTCTCCCACGGCGCAATCCTCGTTATCCAACTCTACATGCCCCTTCTCCAGCCACTTCGCTAGCTGTTCCGGACTCCTTGCCGTGACGCGGATCCCAGTCGCGCGTGGGTAGGCTTGTGCACTCGCATAAGCAACTGCTTCTGTGCGACAATAGGTCATTGATTTCACAATGCCATACCTCCGCGAGAAAATGACGGTCACCATGAGACAAAGTATCGAGTATCGACTCCAGTCCGCCACTATATGAACACCCCTTCTCGCCCGTCCCTCCAAATCAACCTGTGCCTAAACCATCACAGTCAACCATCAAAAACTCATCAAACTCGTTTACCTTGTTGGGTTCTCAAGCCTCGCTTGCACAGCCTCTGCCAACTCCTGCGTTCTCCAAGAATCTGGAGTCTACCACTACATTGTCGAGGCCGGCAATTTGCCCGACATTGAAGGCGTCTGCGGTGGCCTTTAGGATAACCTCAAGCGCTTTTCGCGATGCTCCGCCTTATCAACTTTCTGCGGTGCCCGCGGCGTCGACAACCACCTTGTCTGGGAGTTTACTGTTCCCAGCATCTGCAACGGCGGCATGGTGCTGTCGACCTGGTGGGAGGCTACTCGCAATACTTGGGGGAGTATCGACTGCCCGTAGAGAAATCACAGGTTCTATTTGGGGCAATGAGATTGCGGGAGTAAATCGGTGATAGTTAATTACTAGTAGTGCTAAAGGCAAGGCTCGAGCTGGTGGAGGAATTACTGTCTTTGAATTACTGGGACTAATTTACCGTTTACGATCAAATTCATTACCTGTATTACGCACCAAATCACGAGAGCAATTGAAGTAGAGTCCTTTTGGAGCACTTCAAAGGCGCTGCCAGTGTGGAACTGTCATATAGTACAGCAAAATTTGTCGTTGAATCGCTTCGTACCTGGAAGTTGTGCATGGATGATCTCGGTATTCCGTGATTTGTTTGGAATGAATGTCACTCACCTTGAAAGAGGTCCATAGGAAGTAAGTCTTCCAACGGACGATTTGCTTTGGATATGGTAGTTCAGTGATATCGATTTTGAGACAGGTTTTGGTCTTAGACAGGATCGAGGAGGTTAACTACATTCGGTTCATATGCTTCTATCATTGCCTCGTCCAAGCCCTCTACTTTTTAATCTTTAGACCACCCGATGCCTCTTATCGTGTTATTAGCAGATCGTCTGGGAGGTTATATTCTCCAAGTGTTCAGCGTCCTATCTTCAGCAGCTAGAGCAGGATCTACTGGTTGAGGCTACGTGGACCCCTTGGTCGAGTTCTCTTACTGCAATCGATCTATTCTCTCCACGTCCAAATCCAGTCTTCCCGTTGACATGGCGTACTTGATCATTGCCCGAACCGCCTTCATGTCTGGCGACCATTTCTTGGGGGTCTGATGGATGTCTGAGTCTCGTGGGGCCGTAACACCTTCAAGTCCACAAGCTCCTGCCAGGCCTTGTCGTGATCTTTGTCTATGTGTAGGACGATAAACGACGTGAGGATCTTTCTACGCACTGCAATTGGAAAGAAGGCTGGAGGCTGGGACTATGTCTCCTGCTATTGAACTGGACCTTAACTAGTCGCCCCGTTACCAATCAGCAGCTAGCACCTAAGGAAACCCCGAAGGGGGGGTTTTTTTTGGTTAAAATTCTTTATCCTGCCAACTGCCCCCGTCAAGCAAGATTCCAGCGCCCAAAGCTTCGACGATTTAGAGAGGGACGGTATGGGTAGAAAACTTATACCGTGAAAAACACGGTGTTTGGGAACACAGTGGTAAGAAGACAATATACTGGACCACTCGTCTCCCCAAATGAGTTCACCGAGGAGTTTGTCCGAAAAATGCATCTAGGCCTTCCATTTCTTATTCGCATGTAAAGCTTGATTGACAGTTAATTCCTTCTTCAACTTATAGTTACAGTAAATGTTCTCGTAATCTCCGAAACCCACAAAGCCGAGAAACTCGGCCATTATTATCATGCTCAAGATTCGGATTCCTGCTTTTGCGCGTTGATTCTACTTGGTATGATTATTCCGATGGTCCTGTTCGTGGGCTTCTTTGTGCTTCTCGTCGTCAGCCCTAGAAAGTAGAAACACAGGCCCGTATCAATACTAGTAATATACATTAAAAAGTTTCCATCTCTGTTATTTCTCGACATTTGCAGTGGTTGTGATTTTCTCATAAGAAGCATGTTGCCCCCTTTCCATACAGCGTAGTTACAGATGTAAATACACCATTCCATCGTGAATCGTTCACACCCCGTGTAAGGAACAGGACCCTCAGATACTTGTTCATCATCGATTTTCAGGGCGTTGAACTGCAATTGCAGAGTTCTTACAACGTGTATCTAAATTTTTAACAGGACCTGGTAGAGTATCTTGGGGGACATGTGCGAGCATTGCATGTAAAAGTCCTTAATAACCATAGAATGGTGCAAGAGGTTCGATGTCGTTGCTGTAAGGAGCTGCTCAAGAACATGAAGTGAACTAACAGCTTCATAATTCAAGCCAGGCATCTATTGATTTGTAGACGAGCCTGGTTGGGTCAAGGAATAGTACGTAAGATGATTTCGACGACAAAGACCAATGCTCCCTGCCACACGGTTACTTACTACCGCCCAGTTGCTTTTTTTGTGCTGCTTTACTGCTCTTTCTGTCGTTCCTGGCGTGGCTGGCGGTACGGAGGATAAGATGCTTATAACCAGGGCTCGGGCTTTAATTGCTATCTAAATCTGGGCTACCGTCTTGGCTGCCATCTTCTGTATCTCTCAACACTATAATGCCCTAGACAATCTATTTGGAAGCATGCTTGTAAATAGAAGCGCAGCTCGAAGTTAACGAGATTATACATTGACAATGCCATAACTATGCTATTTCTTGTCCTTTTCAATGGTCTGCAATGCTTATGCTAGGTCCCTAAGTTATCGCAAGAAACATGATATCCCTTTCATCAATACAAATTTGTAGATCTGTACATATGCCCCCGGTTTGATTGTAAGTGCGGTACTTCCAGTGGATGAAAGCATGGTTGAAAAAGCTAATGGGTTTAAACTGAAGAATTCAAAGAAATCGCCCTCCATTGTCCCCCATCAACAGAAGAAGTCTCTTGGAAAAGAGCTTCACTCGTCTAGCCACTCATTCGCAAACCTTTCCCATTGCAATGGGTATTTCGAGAAGGAGTCGGAGGGTATCTCAAAGTGACGCTCCCCGTCAATGCATCATCCAGGGGCCACCACAGACAGTAGGGTCCTTTGAATTTCGCGACACCCTCTGATATCTCGACTTTACGTACCTCCGGCATCAACAACATCAATTGATATAGGTTAGCAGGAGGGTAGAGTATCTCATTGAGGACCTCATTTATGAAAGCGCATGCGGTTCCTCGCATTTGAATTAATCCAGGTGTCGACAAGAGCAAGGGGATCGCTGGATTGTGAAAATACCTCATCATCAACTATCCGACACTCCTTGCGGAATGCTTCCAAAAAGGGCGATGGCAGCAGGTTAAACTGTTCCTGGAAAAGCAACTTCACCCTCCGGGAACAGACGACAAGATCCAGACACAAAAGAGAGAGCAGAAGCTGACGGCAAAGGCCCTGTTGAATGGGAAGCCGTTCTAGACTCAAAGTAAGAAAAACACTTGCAAGTTTTTAGGGCTACTTCGAGTGCAAGGAGAACACTGAGGAGAACAGGGTGAACTGTTGTACTGTGAGGCGAAGTTCCGGACTAACATACTCTTCCAGTCCTGAACTGGCCACGGGTTACTGCACACAATTATTTGGATGTCGTTGCTGCCAGGTGCGGCCAGCTGGTGACCAAAACCGGGTTCGCCGGTGGCGGGTCGTCGCGGCGGAACCATGGAAGCGGCTAGACCTGAATGGGTGGAGGTGCCATTTGAGTACACATCGCATCCCGCGGCGACTTTCGTCATCTCCAGACAAATTTCCACGTCCTGCTCATTTTGCGCCAAACATAGACTTGGCCCCATCGGATCACGAACTGGTCGAACATCAATGCCGTCACCATAGGCAGTCTTTCTATACTTTTTCTGTTTTGCGACACCGACCAGCAGCCATGGCGCCGCTTGTCGACAGTCTGCAGATCAAATCGGCCGACCTGCTCAAGCCGCTGCCCCTGCAACGCCACGCCTACGTCTGGCCATTCGTCGTAATATGGCCCATCTTCCTGCGATACTACCTGAGCACCGAGCTCTACGAGAAACACATCCAGGCCCCCGAATGGACCTTTGTCTGGGTCGGCTCCATTGTCACCGTCCAGAGCTTGGTCTGGCTGTGCACCCACTGGAACATCAACCTCCGCGCCCTGTTCACGGCCAAGAAGGCCAGCTCCATTGAGGATGCCGAGCTGATCAAGGTCATCCCCATTGCCAACGCCGGAACCGCCGACATTTGCCCGCTCATTCGCGACAAGGTAAGCACTGCTATCCTCTTGCCCCCATGATGAGAGATCAACGAAGTCTAACGTTGCTCTTCTTCGCTCACCTAGGTCGGAACGAAGACGAATCTATCATTTTTCTTCCAAAAGCGTCGATTCCTCTACAACACCGAGACCAAGACCTTCGCCCCCCTGATCTACGATATCGATGTGACCCCGCCCCCGAAGCTTGAGAAATACCAGCGATCCAAGGGTATCACCAGTGCGGCCGAGGTCGAGCGCATCCAGCAGCACTATGGCATCAACACCTTCGACATTCCCGTCCCTACCTTCACCGAGCTCTTCAAGGAGCACGCCGTCGCGCCCTTCTTCGTCTTTCAGGTCTTCTGTGTCGGGCTCTGGATGCTGGACGAGTACTGGTACTATTCGCTGTTCACCCTCTTCATGCTTGTTATGTTTGAGAGCACGGTCGTCTGGCAACGTCAGCGGACCATGAACGAGTTCAGAAGTATGAGCATCAAACCATACAATATCTGGGTTTATCGGCTGGGCGCGTGGACCGAGATCCAGAGCGACCAGCTTCTGCCGGGCGACCTGGCCTCCGTCTCGCGGACCAAGGAGGATGGTGGAGTCGCCTGCGATATGCTTCTCGTTGAGGGAACTGCAATTGTGAACGAGGCTATGCTTTCGGGAGAGAGCACTCCGCTCTTGAAGGATTCCATCCAGCTCCGGCCCGGCGATGCCCCAATTGATGCCGACGGCCTCGACAAGAACTCTTTCCTGTGGGGAGGCACCAAGGTGCTCCAGATTACCCATGGCAATGCCGACGAGGAGAAGCCGAAGCTTGCCTCGGGTGTTCCTCCTCCCCCGGATAATGGCGCTATGGCAATCGTTACCAAGACTGGATTCGAGACGTCCCAGGGCAGCCTGGTTCGGACCATGATTTACTCGACGGAGCGTGTCTCTGCGAATAACGTGGAGGCACTGCTCTTCATTCTTTTCCTCCTGATCTTCGCCATCGCCGCCTCCTGGTATGTCTGGGACGAGGGTGTGCGGAAGGACCGCAAGCGATCGAAGCTGTTGCTTGACTGCATCCTCATCGTCACGAGTGTTGTACCTCCCGAACTTCCCATGGAACTCAGCCTTGCCGTCAACACCAGTTTGGCAGCTCTCGCCAAGTACGCCATCTTCTGCACCGAGCCTTTTAGAATTCCATTTGCTGGTCGTATCGATGTCGCCTGTTTCGACAAGACCGGCACGCTCACTGGTGAGGATCTGGTCGTTGAAGGTATCGCTGGTCTTGGACTCGGACATTCTGGCACCGACACTCCCCGGGAGTCTGACGGCGCCCATAGCCATATGACTGCTGTTCATCAAGCAGGCATGGAGACAACCCTGGTTTTGGCAACGGCTCATGCACTTGTGAAGCTCGACGAGGGAGATATTGTTGGAGATCCGATGGAGAAGGCTACACTTACTGCTCTGGGTTGGGGACTCGGCAAGAACGATGTCTTGTCGGCCAAGCCCGCCATTACGGCTGCTGGAGGAACCTCTGGCAGTGTTCAGGTCAAGCGTCGCTTCCAGTTCTCGTCCGCTTTGAAGCGCCAAAGCTCTGTTGCGACAATCCACGCCACCGATCCAAAGACAGGCAGAAAGCTCAGTGGTACCTTTGTTGGTGTCAAGGGTGCGCCCGAGACCATCATGAAGAGGCTCGTTACGGTGCCGAAAGACTACGAGGAGACATACAAATACTTCACTCGGCGTGGTTCCCGTGTTTTGGCTCTCGCCTACAAGCACTTGACTACAAACAGCGAACTGGGTACCCACAAGATCAATGAGCTCAAGCGGGAGAACGTCGAGTCCGGCCTGACCTTCGCTGGCTTCTTGGTTCTCCAATGCCCTCTCAAGGAAGACGCAAAGCAGTCTGTTCAGATGCTCAACGAGAGCAGCCACCGCGTTGTCATGATTACTGGAGACAACCCACTCACCGCTTGCCATGTCGCCAAGGAAGTCGAGATCGTCGATCGCGACGTCCTGATTCTGGATTCACCCGAACACAGCGCAGACGGCGAGGAGAAGCTCGTCTGGCGCAGTGTCGACGAAAAGGTTCAGATCGATGTCGACCCCACCAAGCCTATTGATCCTGAAATCATCAAGAACAAGGACTTGTGTGTCACCGGATATGCGCTGGCCAAGTTCAAGGATCAGGTTGGCTGGAAGACTCTTCTGCGGTACACCTGGGTCTACGCAAGAGTGTCCCCGAAGCAGAAGGAGGATATTCTTCTTGGACTCAAGGATATGGGCTACTACACTCTGATGGCTGGTGATGGTACCAATGACGTTGGTGCCTTGAAGCAGGCCCACATCGGTGTTGCTCTTCTCAACGGCACACAGGAGGACTTGGTCCGAATCGCCGAGCACTCGCGCAATACAAAGATGAAGGATCTCTACCAGAAGCAAGTCGACTTGATGGCGCGCTGGGGCCAACCTGCTCCTCCTGTACCCGTTCTGATCGCTCACCTCTACCCACCCGGACCGTCCAACCCTCACTACCAGAAGGCCATGGAGCGCGAGGCGACCAAGAAGGGCGTTACGGTCGCTGAGCTTGCCAAGGCCAACGGCACTGATATTGAGACTGTTACTTCTCCTGCTGCCCAGCAATTGATCAATCAAGACCCCAGGAAAGCGAAGCAAGCCGAGGCCGCCAAGAAGGCTTCTTCCCTTGCTGACAAGCTCACCCAGGGCATGATGGACGCCGAGATGGACGACGAGCCCCCGACCCTGAAGCTCGGTGATGCCTCCGTCGCTGCTCCGTTCACCTCCAAGCTGCGCAACGTCGTTGCCATTCCCAACATTATCCGCCAGGGCCGATGCACACTGGTGGCCACCATCCAAATGTACAAGATCCTCGCTCTCAACTGCCTCATTAGCGCCTACAGTCTCAGCGTTCTGTACCTGGAGGGTATCAAGTTTGGCGACGGGCAAATCACCATCAGCGGTATGCTCATGAGCGTCTGCTTCCTGTCGATTTCGCGTGCGAGGTCGGTCGAGGGCCTGTCCAAGGAGAGGCCGCAGCCAAACATCTTCAACTTCTACATCATCGGCTCCATCCTCGGCCAGTTTGCCGTTCACATCGTCACGCTCATCTACATTGCCCGCTACTGCGATCAGCTTGAACCGTGAGTTTACCCATATCCTGCCTCGACTCTGTAAAATGTGAATCCGCTGACGCTTTTTTTTTTTTGTACAGCCGTTCCGAAATGGTTGATCTCGAAGCCGAGTTCGCCCCGTCTCTGCTAAACAGCGCCGTCTACCTCTTGCAGCTGATCCAGCAGATCTCCACCTTTGCCGTTAACTACCAGGGCCGACCCTTCCGCGAGTCTCTGTCCGAAAACAAGGGCATGTTCTACGGCATACTCGGAGTGACGGGCATCGCGTTCGCGTGCTCGACCGAGCTGGTTCCGGAGCTGAACGCCGCCATGAAGCTGGTGCCGTTCAAGGAAGAGTTCAAATTCACCATGACGAGCGTCATGATCATCGACTATGTGGCCTGCTGGCTGATCGAGATCGTCTTCAAGGCGCTGTTCAGCGACCTCCGCGCGCGGGACATTGCGGAGCGCCGCCCCGAGCAGTTGGAGCGGGAGCGCGCACGCAAGGCCGAGGACCAGCGGCTGAAGGATATCGAGGAGACCAGGAAGGAGGAGGAGAAGGTTAGGGAGCTGGAGCGGAAGCTTGAGGAGAGGGCGGAACAGTTGCGCGCTTGGAGGACGGGAGGGACTCCGGCTGCTGTTGCTGCTGCTGCTAATTAGATGGTCTTCTTTCTTTTCCCTGGGATTTTATGTTTTGTCTGTACAAAGATCGAAGGTGAAAGAGAGGGAGACAAGAGTGAAAGCGCGGGTTTATATAAATAGACGTCGGCTGCTGGAATCGTGTCATATCCAGTTTGGATAGGAGTATGATGGCGGAATAGAGGTTGGGTTCGAGACGAATGTCTGATAAGGATAAACGCATGCTATTCAAGCCGTTTACTTGCATGCATATAAAATAAATAATCTCCTTTCATAATATAATCATTTCGAGCCCTCTTCATAGACCACAGCGGCTTTACAAGGGTCTTTACTGTCCTTCAGATATTGCCATTGAACATGATCCCATCGTAGTGGTGTCTCGGACCAAGGGGCCGAAGGCAGCTGGCGCACTGACCAAAAACCGACAAGATCGAGATGTCAGGCCACTGTTGGCTGGCCAATCAACAACCGAGGAGATTATTCGGAAATTCCACTGCAGAGACTGGATGTCCTACACCCGAATGACCGGATGACGTTCTTTTGCTAGCGATTGACATGGAAATGCCAGCAAAACCTCCCCACTATCTGCAATTTTATGTACAGGACTCTCAGGTTAGGACAGCGGAGAAGACGGCACGTCAGCTGTCTGCTCTGCACGCTAAGCCTAAGCGGGATTTTCCGAGGTCCGATCCATCCGAAAAACCACCGGTCCCGCCCGCCAGTGGCGCTAAGCCGAAACAGGCGCAAGAGGCACTTTTTCACCTCGACGACCCATCCATCCCATCTCAATCATCGAAACTTGCACAAGTTTGTCCATCTCGAAGCATTTTCTTTTTGCATTTCCCTCCTCTCCATCCATCCATCCGATACCCTCCTTGTCGCCTCCAGCCAGGTCGCTCACGGAAGTAGGCTTCTTGTCCACACGATCGCTATTTGCTGCAACCCCATTTTTAATTCGTTGTTTAGAAGCAAAACCCAGTCAAGATGTTTATGGCCTCCAGAATCCAGCGTCGCGCCTTCTCGGCGTCGGCCAGAAACGTGAGTTGCCCAGAAGAATACAGTTGTACGCGACATAATGCTGACGAGGGATGGATCTCTAGCTCTCCAAGGTCACCGTCCTCGGTGCCGCCGGTGGCATTGGCCAGCCGTTGTCCCTCCTCCTCAAGCTCAACCCCCAGGTCACCGAGCTCGCTCTCTACGACATCCGTGGCGGCCCTGGTTCGTCGGCACATCGCAATTGGCGTTCTCTCTCTAAACAATTGACTGACATGTTACTTGTCCCGTTTAGGCGTCGCCGCCGACATCTCCCACATCAACACCAAGTCCACCGTCAAGGGCTACGATCCGACCCCGTCCGGCCTCGCCAGCGCCCTCAAGGGCGCCGAGGTCGTCCTCATCCCCGCCGGCGTCCCCCGCAAGCCCGGCATGACCCGTGACGACCTGTTCAACACCAACGCCTCCATCGTCCGCGACCTGGCCAAGGCCTGCGCCGAGTCGAGCCCCGAGGCCAACATCCTGGTCATTTCCAATCCAGTCAACTCGACCGTCCCCATCGTCGCCGAGATCTTCAAGGCTCGCGGCGTCTACAACCCCAAGCGCCTCTTCGGCGTCACCACTCTTGACGTTGTTCGCGCCAGCCGCTTCGTCTCTGAGCTCAAGGGCACCGACCCTGCGGACGAGAACATCACCGTCGTCGGCGGCCACTCGGGCGTGACCATCGTGCCGCTCTTCAGCCAGAGCAACCACCCCGATTTGTCGTCCAACGCCGAGCTCGTCAACCGCGTCCAGTTTGGCGGTGACGAGGTCGTCAAGGCCAAGGACGGTGCCGGTTCTGCTACTCTCTCCATGGCGATGGCCGGCGCCCGCATGGCCGGCAGCCTGCTCCGCGCGTCCAAGGGCGAGAAGGGCATCGTCGAGCCGACTTTTGTCGACAGCCCACTGTACAAGGACCAGGGTATCGACTTCTTCAGCAGCAAGGTCGAGCTTGGGCCCAGCGGTGTCGAGAAGATTCTTCCGATTGGCAAGGTTGATGCTACCGAAGAGAAGCTGCTCGAGGCCTGCCTTGGCGACTTGAAGAAGAACATTGAGAAGGGCAAGTCGTTTGTCGCTCAGAACCCTGGCAAATAAATGTTTCTAGTTTTGCTTGAGCGATGAATACAAATAAGCCGATCAAATCCTTCCGATACGAGTCTCGTGAGCGCGGCAAAATGTGGTGTGGAGAATGAGGAAGATGGTGAATATGTGAGATATATGGCTGGCTGGCTGGAGAGGAGGTTCACCTAAACGCCGCACATACAGTGTAGAGTTACTTGTTCTTATTAATAGCCTTTTGTTTTTTGTGCTTGGTTTTCGATGATCATGCCTTTGTTTTATTGTTGTGGTGTGTGCTGTGCTAATGCAGGATGGAACTGACTGGGAAGGAAAAGGGACAGGGAGGGCAGGGAACGGACGAGGTCTGGCGTAGACTTGTCCTTTTTCTCGTCTCTGGTTTCCCTTTTCTTGGTCATTCTGTTTGGCATCGTTGACCGACCTACAGAAAACAACAAACAAACGATAACCTACCTGCAAGAAGAAAAGGCATTATAAACCCTTTTGGGAGCGACGCGTTAGTGTGTGTTAGTGTGAATTGGATTTATAAAACTTGACCACTTATATATGTTGGCCTTTCGTGAGGAAAACATCAGTGCTTGGCTGCTCCTGTTGCGAAATGTTGTCCAAGGTGTGGGTTGGCTGTGATCATGGCAATTTGAAGTGTTAAGTGGCCAGTTCTGCACGATCAATGCAATGGTTTGGCCCTGACAAGACCTTTCCATTTCGGTATGCGTAGGGTAGGGTTGTCAGCAGCGACCAATGATTTACGGCACGGCCCCTTCTAGGAAGGAAACCTCGACATGGATTTTGTGTTCAAGTGTTACCGGGCCGCTGAGTCGAGTCCACTGACCTTTTTGCTCCTGCAACTTGGGAATATGAGACACTACAGCGGGAAGGAGGTTGGCTTGCTTGTAGGTTCCCGGAATTCTATTTCTACGGTCTACCATTGGAACAACGGTCAAGTGATGATCACCTCGGAACATCGGGACTGAGGATATACAGGGGTGTAAAAACTGAGGTAAGGTCCTCGAGGTAGATTCAAAACACCGTTGACGCAATCCACAGGCAGTGATATAAAACTCGATACAACCTGAAGCGAAAGCAAGGGCAGCTGCAGACTAGCATACCTAGGTTATATGACGCTAATAAGAAGATCACTCTTCCCCTCTTCGGCCGTGGAGAAACGGATGGTGATATTTTAAGCTGCTGACACTTATCAGTCTCGGAAGGTTCCTTTGGTGTGGATGTAATAGTTCCCCAACGGAAATCCTGCCACTTGCGAAACATCTCTTTCGCATCCAAACATCGCCATCTTTACTTTTGGGAGCTTCATTCTGCTGTACCTTTCATATCTCTCACCAAACCAAGCAAAGTTCAGCATAGCGATCAGAATGCAATTCAGCATCGCCATCATCTTTGTGGCCGCCGGCTTTGCCGCTGCCATCATGGCCCAGAGTTGCCCCCATGTCGACGGCTGCCACTGTAACAAGGACAACAACATGTGTTACTGCCATGTATGCAACCCGATCAGCCACCAGTGTAACAAGTTGTTGGTTGAGAGCCTGACGTGCTAGACGGGTGGGTGACAATGGCTGAAAGTCGGTGAGAAATAAACTGGTGCTCGAGCGCTTGCTTGCACGGAAGTGCTGCTAACTCAACATCAGAAGAAATCCCAACGGACGGCAGATGATGAGATGCGGTGTGTGGACGGACATAACGTTCGACTGGACAAAGGAAGTGATGGATTTACGAGTATCGAAGCTGGATTACCACATGGACAAGAAGAGAAATGGGCTGGTCAGTCTGGTCGAGTGAATGCGTATGGGTGGTATTCTTTAGAGTAATTTTGATCTCTCACGCTGAATATCTCTTCCACGTGCGTCTAAGTGTCTGTTCATCATCGACCAAAGATTCTGCTGTCGCACAAAAGCAATTGCCCGTGCGATTGCACAAGCTTACCTACTTATATACTGTCATATCTGCCGAATTTTCCTTCGAGACGCTCGTTCGGGTCCAGTCTGTGAAAAGCGTATGGATGGCCCGGATGGGTTGCTTTCTGCTCGTTTTGCCGACTTGATGGCTCGTTCGCCCCGGGGGCAAGCAGCAACCGGTGATAATTTGCTCCGTACAGCAGACACATTCTGTATGCCGGGCCTCTTTAGTAGCATATCGCGACGCAGAAGCAGCGTGGACGACAGCATTCGCTTCGTACACCCATGGAAGGGACCCGACTTTCGTTCGCGCAGAATTCACCACCCACCATAGCAGGTCCCTTCCTTGACCAGGTTGGAGCCGCGGTTTACATCCCCTAAGAAGCCAATAGGTAAGTACGAGTCATGTATCGATCGAGAGACATGAGCCACGTTTCATCCAGATAAACATTTACCCAAGATTCCATTGCTGATATCACCGATCAGCATCCCCACCACCAGCGCTTGCTTGAACTCCTCCTCCTCCTTCAACATCATCACCATCACCATCCTGCCTCGTCCTGCTCTGTGTACCCCACCTCGGGTCGTCGGCAATTTTCTTCCCTATCCTCTTGAGCAGAAACCCAACCGACACCGGCCCAATGATGGTATTAAGCACAATCGCCCAGACCCCAATAGCGAACGCCTTGCGCGACAGAAACGGGATCTCGTTGAGCCCAATCTGGATAATCAGCAGCCCAATCTCACCGCGGGCAACCATGGCGGTACCCAGCAGCGTCGCCGCTGCCCAGCTCGAACGGACCAACTCCATTCTACTACTTGGCATTGCGGCCTTCTCCAACATAGCACCACCACGAGGAGGCCTGATGGTAACGAGATCCCACAGCGGAACACAGATCCCCACAACCACTTTCCCAAACAGCATCAGAAGCGTAAAGACCACGCCCTTCCAAATGACCTCGCCGGTCCAGAGTTCCAGAAAGGGAATAGCGAACCCAATGCTCGCAAAGAACAGCGGCTGGAGAATGTATTTCTGCGCGTCGAGGATGTATTTCTCGAAGGTATGGATAAAAGTCGGCGATTTTCCCGGCGCAGTCTCGCCGTGCTCGCGACTGAGCACCACAAATGGTCCGTCAGCGTGCTTACTCGGCAGACTACTCACGAACGTGCCCGCCAGAAACGATCCAAAGAGCATGGAAGCGCCAGCGAACGTGGCAATGGCCAAAAAAGCGCTCAAGACAAGCACCATGAGGATGATATTGGAGACGTGTCTGAAGCGCGCGAAGCGCTGTTCAACGAACCGTCGAAAAAGGGGGCCAATGGCACATTTGGCAAAGAGTGGCGTGAGGAGAGCGAGTAACCCGCTCGCAAGGATAGGGCGGCCGATGATCCAGCCTAACCGGTTTCCGTTTTGGTCGGTAGCGATGGCGCGCAGCTCGTGGATGACGCTGACTAAAACCAAACCGCACACGTCATCCAAGATAGCGGCGGTGATGAGCACGGTACCGATGCGCGTTTGTGAGAAATCGGTATCTTTTGTGGAAGTGCTGTTGATGACCACGAAGGTTGTCCCGAGTGAGGTGGAGCACAGCGCCGTGCCGACTATGAAAGCCTCAAGGGCGCCGTAACCGAGCCCGGCGTACAGAAAAGCAAATGTGAGCGCGATTGGTGTGAGGACGCCCAGCAGCGCGGCGAACATGCTCAACACGAAACTCTGGCGGAGCAGGTCAAGTCGGATGGTTAGGCCGCCTTCGAAGATAATGAGGATGAGCCCGACGTAACCGAGGGCTAGGAATGTGTTTTGCCATTCTTGGGGGAGGATGTTCCCGATGGGCACGCCGTAGATCAGGCCGACCATGATTTGACCGATCAAGCCTGCGCGGAAGATTTTGTCGGAGAGCCATTCTGATACGGCGAGGAAGAAGAAGAAGGATGTGAGGGTTAGGATGCTGATTACTGTTGATGAGTGGGATTTGTAAGGGGGATGTTTTGTTGTTTTGGTGAGGTTATGACGTACTATCGGGCTCATGATACTCGAGGAATGCCGCGCCGCCAACCCCGTCGTTGTCGGTGCTCATTCTTGGATTCCAGTGTGTCGTTTTGAGGAGGTGACGCCAGTTTGGATGACAAGAGGTTTGATTCTCTATTTCGATGTAGAAATGGTGGAATGTGGGGTGGAGTTGGTGTTACATTGGCGTGGGATTTTCGATGTTTGTCGAATGTCGATGAGATGTCGGTAAGAGTGGAGACTTGATTGCTTGGCGAGAAACATTCGCTTTGACTTCAAATCCAGACTTAGCGGATTTGATACGAACCTACGTGATATTCTTACCCTAATTTGTTCCAGGAACTAACCCGTAGAGAAGCCATATTACAGAATTCAACTAGACACATCAGAACCCAAGACGCTAATAAGCTTGCATGTAACCAGCCAAACAGATAGAGGTGCGGGTACCTAGTCAGCCGATACAAGGCTCTCAGTCACCTAACCCAGCTGAATCAGTTGAAACACAGCAGGTAAAAAGTGGTTAACTTCAGCCCAAGTGTAGGGGAAGGAAAGGAGGGGGATCCCAAACCTCTCCACCACTTTCTGTGAGAAACCATCAGTAAAGCGCTCAACCCGCGTTTATAATGTCATCCATCAATTGTATACGCCTGTTGAGCTGCGGGATATGGCCACATAATCCAAACAACACATGCCTCTATACACAAGTACCATTTACAGACGCGACATCTCAGATCAGGCTCCTGACCGTTCAACACGCAGCGAAGCCATCCGCGCCGATAAGATGGCAACTCTCGGTCGTTGATCTGGCCAACACGGGCAATTACGAGGGCTTGTCGTACCCCTGGGGGGGGGGCGAGGACACAACAAACGAGCCATCCATTTCCCATCCATTTCGGTTAACGGGATACAAGTTACTATCGGCCGCAGCCTCTTCAACGCCTTGACGCGCCTGCGCTATCCCGACAGACCCCGGGTGCTTTGGGTGGACGCGATATGCATCGACCAGGAAAGCAACGAGACCAGGAAAGCAACGATGCCGACGGCGAAAAATGCAAGCAGATTCCCCTGATGCGGATCATCCACCACCAAGCCACCCAGACAATCGCCTGGTTTGGGACAACACCCCCCCCCCCCCCCCCCCGCCCCCCGTTCCGTTTACATACTTTTTTCTTTCATCGAGAAGTTCCTCCAAGCAAAGCAGAGATTAAGCCATAAGTTGGAGAGCGGCGCGTACTTTCCGACCCAGAGCGACTTTGCAGAATACCGGATCCCTCGGCAATACCACGAAGGGTATCAAGTCCTTGCACAGCTACTATCTGCATCCTGGACCGAGCGTGTCTGGGTAATCCAGGAGGCAGCCGTCGCCCGCAAGGTCACTATCCAGTCAGGCGACCATTCGTTTCCGTTCAAAGACATCGCCGAAGCGGCCTATTCACCTTCACTCTGGCCATCGAGGGCTTCAACCCCGAAACGCAGTTCAAATCGACCTACGCCGAGTGCACAAAATAAAAACTCGGCCAGCGCGGGACCCTGTTGTCTCTCGTCATGCGGCACTGGCTGAGCGAAGCGAGCAAGTACCACCACGACAAAATCTATGCTCTGTGCGGTCATGTCGACGACTTAAACATCCGCTTCGATTACACTAAGCCCTGGGCAGAGGTCTACACAGACTTTGCCCGTTCCGTTCTGCAGCCTTACGGCAACCTGGATATCTTCTCAGCACTTACAACAAATAAAAGAGTTTCCGCGAAACTCCCGACCTGGGTGCCCGACTGGCGTGTAGGCAGCTACAAAAACAACACCCTCATCTACCGGCGTCCCGAACCGCCTCCTTAACCGGGTCCAATCAAAATCCTCTTCACCACCGCAAAAGATTCCGTCTCGTGCCCACAGTTTAGCGACGACGGTCGCCGGGTCCGTGTGAGAGGCTTCATTTTGGACACGATCATAGCTGCGAGTGATATCCGACCAGCCAAGTTCACCGCCCTACAGATCGTCAGACGGTTGATCCACTGGAGGGATCACATCGCGCAGTATTGCAAGACTAACAAGGCATACTACCGACACACGGGACAGCCTGTGATCGACGTGTTCTACGATACCATCACCATGAATAACGTCAGAGGCTTCCTGCAGGATCCGCCGACCGACTATTCCACCTTCGACAAGAATCTTGACGTGCTAAAAACGAGATCAACATGTCTCAAGGATATCACCGATTCTGGAAGAAACGCCACCTGGCAGGCGTTTGTGCGATCGACCGATGCCTCCCCGTGGAAGGGTAGGTAGTTGAGTCCTCGCTAGATGTAAATAAATAGACAGTGCTTTCAATAAGCGGGTGCTGCTGTCGACTCCTGTTTGTTGCATGGCCCATAATTGTCTTGCTATTCAAACAGCACAGCCGAAAGGCGCTTCCTCGCCTCTTCAGCATCCTAATCGACCAAGACACGTTCCTTCGATTCCTCCAGCTTTATTTGCACCAGCGGCTCCATCGCTTCCCGTTCCCGTTCACTTAAAAGATCAATCCTCGACTTCCAAAACTGCTCTTTAGGGCCAATATGATGTTCCCGCTTGCCAAAGAACCTCCCATCAATATATTTCCAGTAGATGGCGTCAAATGCCCAGCTTTTCCTAGCTGCGTAATTCACCCAGAACCGGCCAGTTTCCCAGCTCTCCCGCATGTACGCAGAAAGCAACATGGAACCAGGCTACAAATCCTTTTCTGCCTTTTCCATCTCCGAAAGGAAGGTTTCTAGCCGCTTTTCATAGACGCTTGCGCAGTCGTCAAGTCCGTCTTCCCACATCTCAGGCACCTCGATAAGAAGCCACCAAAGGGGGTCCAAAACGAATTGTATCGGCCCGACATAGGCGAATTTCCCAATCAATGACCCCGACAATCTTGTCATCCTCTTTATCAACGAGGACATTGTTTGGTCTAAAGTCATCACACCAGAGTCGAAACGAGTTGGAACCGTCCGGTGCTGGCAGGGTCGCGCCGGGAGTATCCTCGCAGCCGGCGAATCCAAAAGTCGACAGCCGACCTTGTTTGGCTAGCTTGTAAAAGAGTTGCCGGGCCACGTATTTGGTCCTGCGGTCGTCCTCGGATGAGATGATATCGTTATTTGGAAGAGCAGCGTTGCCATTTGCATCTCGGCCAGAGCCGTATACCAGTCATCGGCCGTTTCAAACGTGGTGGGCTCCGAGGGGAAGATTGACTTGGGTATATTGCCAAGGTCAACCATGTTGCTCATGTTGATGGCGATCGGTCGCCCCGTTACACCGAATCCCTCCCGTGTCTGTTACGGACAGTGATCCGATTCGAGGAAAAGTAGGTTGCGCAAGCTGGAGCAGACTCGGCGCCATCTGACCATATACACTCCTGATCTTGCTGTCGGAAATGTTGGGATCCAAGACGAGCGACTCGTCGTCATATTGACGCGGCCTCTCAAGGCAATCTGACATGGTGCGTTGAGCTTTTAGGTCCTGAATGATCATAAAAGGCCCGTGGTTTGGGATCATTCCCGTGCTTGATAAGGTCTGGAACCGGGAGCTGAGTATATTCGCTGACATATTCTAGCGTCGCAACTTCTGCCCGTGCTTTCTCTTCGTGAAAGAGCGCTTTGGCACGACAAGGCAACCGGATAAAAGCAGCACGAGATGCGGTTGAGGACTCCTCGGACTCGGAGCCTCCTCCGATTCGAATAGGGTATAGCAGTTGTAGCCACCAGCCGCTAACGGAGGAACAAAGATCACGGATTCTCCCATCGTTCTCTCTGCCAGTGCGATAATTTTGTAAGTGAAAGTTTTCTTTCGCATTTTATTCCGTTCGTTTTCCCAGAGCTCGTCGCTTTGGTCCCAGGCAGGGTTTTCAGAGCCCTGGCGGGCTGTCATCTCGAATGGGGATAATGCCGAGACTGGTCTGGAGGGACTAGGGTGATGGAGAAGACGAGGGTAGCTGTCTGGCGGTCGATTTGAACACGGGTGTGATCACAATAACAAAACGATAAACTTGCAAATAGATGTTTCCTATGAGTCTAGATCTCCAGGCGAGATGTCCTTGATCTGGGGATAGATTGCGTGGTGCATTCCACAAGGAGCGGTGATTCCTGGGAGAGTGAATTGATAATGTGGTCCTTACTGATGCATTTGAAACGTGTTGTTCCAGGTTTGATCCTAAATGTGGTGGCTGGGGCTGCTGGGGTGCTGGCGGTTAAGTAAAGAGGTGCCACTCAAAGGAGATGTCGAGGAGGAAGGTGAAATCTTATAATACCCAAGGCAGCTCCATCATCTGGTCTTTCGTATTTGTGTCTGGGCTAGTAACGTTAATAGTCGCCACATATTCACGGCAGCAAATATCGCCGTAGTCTAGGCAAGGGAACGTTTGATAATGATGACCAGGAACAAATAAACGCAGTTGTGTTTTCGTGTTCTTGACCAGTCTTTTGAGTAGGACCGGGGCCAACTCAACCGTTATATACACCATTCCACGGTAAATAATAGCCATCGAGTACTTTACAAGGGTCCAGCTCGTGACTTTTCAGGGCACCTGGTAGCCGTCCTGGAAATCCTCATTTACGCAGCAAAAAGTCCCTTGCAAATCCCGTCTCAAACCCTAGCGGTCGATCGCTAAATATGTCACAGACAAGGAATCTTACAGGGTTTTTGTAAGGTACCTGATGGCTACTATTTACCGTGGAATGGTGTATAATCCAATTGTTTGTGTCTATTCTAGGCCGAGCAGCAAGTTGCACAACGGCACGAATGTCCTGACGAGTTCCTGGATTACCTGATACCGTTCCGCATTAGGCCAGTCCTGGTTCAGGGCATCATGCAAGTCGTACCGGATCAGAGTACTCCATACCCGCTTTCCATCCGAGTCCACCAGGAAAACCCTCACGGCATTATAGCGCGTATCGAACGTCTCACCAAGAAAGAGCCCATAAATGCGATCGGCTCCATCCGGTTGTGCATTGCGCTCAACATGGCCAGTGAGGCGACAGTTTTCGACTATGGCTTGCAAAGTTTTCAGTGTGGAGAGCCCTTCATTGTCCACAAGTCTTTTGTCTGGCCCCGGCGTCCAACAAGGCTCCGGCCGCCTCTAGGAATAATTGCAGTGTTGGCAACGAAACCCATCTGAGACGGCTGAGGTGGCGAATTAGGACCGCCAGTGGTGTAGCAGAGTACCGGTCTTGCATGTTTACCGGAGAAGAGTGGGCCAAGTTCGTCTTTAGTCCTTCCACATCCACCCAAGCTCCCCAGGCTTCTACGGCCCAGAAAAGCGGTGTCTGTCCTTGGCTGTCCTTGGCTGTCCATGGCAAAGACGCTGGCGCCACGTGAAATGAGTGCCGCCGCGGTACCAGGGCCCCATGCCACGTGGGGTGGGGTTATAACCGTTATAATGGGATTGTCGGCGGATCGAACATCGCACTTGGCCGAAACCTTTGCGCTGGCCGCGATAAGGCAGGAGAGAACATCAGGGTCGAAGTTGCTGCTCAAAACAGCTTGGAATAAAACTGTAGAGTCCTGGAGGGTGAAAACGACTCCACCGATATAGCTAATATCTTTAAGTTGCGGGATTGTCTGATCAAGCTTGGCGCCATGGTCGATCAGGAGTCGGACCATGTTCAGGTCTCCGATAGAGACAGCCTCCCACAGCGGCAGCTTTGACTGATCGACGCCTGGCACGTTAATGTTTGCACGGTAGCGAATCATGAGGTTCACAATATCGCTCCTTATCGACCTGATAGCCGCGTTGAGGGACCCAAAGCTTGGGTTTGCGTTGTTGTGCAGCAACATGACGGCGACTTGAACCTCGTTGTCGATCAGTTCGCCATCGCGCCCTCGTGTTGCGAAGTAAAGCGCGGTATGAGCTCGTGAGTTCTTGGCGTCCACATGCGCGCCATGCTGGAGCAAGAGCTTCACAGCAGCGCGTTGTCCCCAGATAGCCGCATTTTATCAATGGAGTTTGCCGGGCCAGGAAATCTTTTCCCAGTTGTCGCTTGTCGCTATCAAAGCCGTTGACATCGACACCCTCATCCAAAAGGCTCTCAATCCATTTGAGATTGCCATCTCGCGCATCTTGGCAAAGCACTGAGTCGAGCCTGCGATATCCCTCTGAGCGTGTTATGGACCTGGGTAACGACAATCGGAGGGAGCTGAAAGACAATCTAATGCCACTAGAGCTGCCAGTTCGACCATTATTCTTCAACACCGGCCTCGGGCTCTTGGTCGGCGTAACGCTCCCCTCAGACTTCGTTTCTGCTTGGGAGTCGGACCTCGAGGATTGGCCGCCGCGCATCGTTGCGCGATATGTCGCCAGATATGCAGGGCTCCGGATCAACTCTTCGTCCACATCGAGCTCTTTGTCCAAGCCACCACCATTGTGTACAGAGGACGAGCGTTGGATGGTAGAGCCGTCGCGAACGCTTCGAATGAGGTTTGCATCGTTTGCACTTCTGCTTATGATGGTTCGCGTCTCGACGGTGTCGACGGCAGAGTCTTGCTGGTCGATGTCGTTCCTGTCATTCGGCCAACAGTCAGAGCCCGTCCAACTCCACAGTCCAGCGTAAGACTTACATCTTGGCAAAGTTAATCAAAAGCATCACGGTCTGCACCTGCGAATGCAACCTCGCCTCTTGCTTTTCGACCGTGCCGGCGCTCCACATGTACTTGATCTTGCGCCCGAACCCGGGTAAGCTTAGCGACGAGCTCTTCTTCGCCGCCGCCTGCGGGCGCACTTGCGCGATATGCTCGTCCAGGTCGCCGGGGACTATATTGCAGTCGTCGATGGACCCTTTGATGGCGCGACGCAGGCTGGCTGACACGGCGGGCTCGCGTTCTAAGAACGAGCGCATCTGCGTCAGGCTCTCGCCGAAGAGGCGAGCGTCGTCGCCAGGCTCGACACCGCTCGGTCGGCGCCGCGATAGCCCTGGACGAACTCATCGATGTTTTTTCGCGGTCGCGACGGCCCGCATCGCGAGGGAGGCGCACGTCACGTGCCGACGAGCGATACGATGGTAACGGGATCCATTTTTGCTGGCTTCGTGATGGAGTTGGGATGGTCGATGGAGTCTGGAGAGGTTCAGCTGTGGGGCAATGGCCACGGGATGGGAAAACCTCGACGCCGTTCACTCAGCCTCAGGCCACTGCCCGAACAGGATGTGGCGTCTCGAGCAGCAAAATCATGATTGCAGTTGTGATGCATGATCGATCTCTTATCGGGCAACCAACATCATTCTTATTTGATCGAAACTCCGGGTGACCATACTGGCGATATGTTGCCGGAAGGCTCGAAGACATCGTCGACTGACCAAGGGCTGTGGTGATGGTGACCAAAGTTGAATTGCATGGTGCTAGCGATGATGCAGGAGGAAAACTGTTGTGGCCTGCAAGAACCATAGGTAGTTTAGCCGGTTTTCTAAATACTCAAATACAGGTGCCCAGTGGTGACGTCAACACCCGGCGACTTGAAGCCGATGGGTTTTCCGGAACGACACAAAAAGACAACAGAGGGAACAGGATAATGGTTGCAAGACAAGCCACAGCTAGGACAGAACATGTATAACTTACTCGTGGATCCAGTTATGTTTTACAGCCAAAGAAAAAAAACGGAAACAAGCAAAAAAGGGTCAACAGCATAATTGATTAAAAGGACGCGAGACTTGAGGGATCCTTGTTTATCACTCTTATCGTCACTTTCACCATATCGCGAGTTCTCAGTGATAACTTAGGTTGTTGAGACCGAAATTACCTAATTCCATAATATACAGGCTTGACATGAAAGGCCATATACAGACTCTACAAAGCTTTCTTTGCTTCAGTCTAAATCCTTAATGTTAGTCTAAAATGCCGGTGCACTTTCCACGATTTCGAGGTTCAAGTTACTACGTCCGCAAACTCATCAAAATTGTCAGGGGCTAATCACCTCGTCAAAAGTGTTGGGCTATGCGAACTTTCGTGATGACGCGGCTGGTTCGGCAATGTTGCCGAGAAAGTATAGGAGAAGCACCTCGCAAGAAATCTGCCTGGGCCGACTATCCTTCCAGAAGAAAATATCGGTCAGGGGTAAACCATGCTCATTGAGGTTCAAAGCCGACTCGTCCTCGCTTGGATTTGGAAAAGAGGTTGCGTGTCGATTTGGGTGATCTTCAGCGAGCCCCTTTCCCGATGTTGTCATCCGCGCACCCCATCTTGTAACCGGTCTCTTTCCCAGGAACTGACTCTTGCAAGTAGCCTACTTCACCAGGTTCATTTCACCCCGAAATGTTCAAGATTTGCGGATTGCATCTGTAATGAGCATCTGACTGGCTGCGACTAAAATGGGACCAGCTTTTCCAGCTCCTGTCTACCAATTCATTCCTACCTAGAATAGGTACAGAGCTTGTGCTATCTGTATATAAGACATTGGGAAGGCATCTTATTCTCCTTCATATTTTCCCGCATTGAAATACCGATCTCATCCTATAAACTCAATTTCTTTGGAGAAAGGGACAAGGCAGAGAGTCACGGACTTGGAAACCCCATCTAGTAAAAAGACTCAAATTTGATAGGGCCGGGAATGTTTGCCGGCAAGTGTTTCGACTGACAAAAGCTAATATGCCTAAATATCAAAAGAAGATTTTGGAGATCGACAATCCGCCCCTTTCCCACCCTCGATCTCCGCATCCAGCCAGCCAACCAGATGCCGGCTGTCCCTTTCTCGGGACGAGCCTGTTTTGCTTAAACTGCCACTTTATAATTACTTTAGATTTCTCGCTCGCGTAGAGATTGTCTTGCAGGTCCCGCACCACATCCGCACACCGCGTCAGCAGCTGCTGGTATATACCATATAGAAGCGAAGAGTAAAGATAGATAATGGTCCTTTAATGGGGTCTTGGCTCGGTTTTCGGGAATGAGTCGAATCTAGAGAGAAGAAAGTAACCGCTCCACTCACTGAGCATTGGGGGCACTATATAAAGAGAATTAAGATCCTTTCCTGCCTGTCCCTGAACCCCGCAGATTGATTCTCGGGACGTGTGTGTTTAAAACTCCTCCGAAGCCCTCCTCCGTCTGTCTCCTAAAGAAACAACTCCATTAAAGTCTAGAAGAAGAAAAAAAAAAAAAAAAAACAGAAAAAAGATGTTGGCCCTCATCCCCGGCCTCTTTTTCCTCCCAGCGGCCGCCCTCGCCGGCGCCGTGCTGCCAGAAATACTCGACGCCCGCGCGGTGGGCGTCGTCTCGCCCAACCTGACCTGCGGAACCCTCCTCGCGGGCGCCAACAATGGCTACACCTGCCCCGGCGAAGCCGCCTGCTGCTCGCAGTACGGCTACTGCGGGACGGGCGACTCGTTCTGCCTGACCACGGGCGGATGCCAGTCAAGATACTCCAACGCGACCACCTCGTGCCAGGCGCCCCGATCTGGTGTTACCGTGACGATCGACGGTACCTGCGGCTCGACCGGCGCGGGTAAATCGGGTTACCGCTGCCCGGCTACGCTCGCGACCTGCTGTTCTGCTTCGTAAGTTCATCATGATAAGTGGAGAGTGGGATATGTGAAAGCTGACTGCTTATAAATAGGGGATATTGTGGAAACACCACCGACCACTGCGGAACGGGCTGCCAGGCTGGCTTTGGAACTTGCGGTGGGGGCACGAGGCCCAGAACGTCTCGCAATCTGTTTTGAGTAAAATGCTTTTCTGAAAAGAAAAAGAGGGTGACGAAGTGCTGCTGCTGGTACGAAGGATGAATGACGTGTTGTGTACATACATGCCTACCTACTTTGGGATATATAAATCTGTTTATTAGCCCAAAGGTACCGGAAAACCTTCTTGTGTACATACCTACCTATCAGCTGTATAGAAAAAAAAGAAACATTTTTGATCATATTTTACTGTCATTCACAAATTTTTTGTGGACTTCAGTAATGGTACTACTACGTCTGAGTTGGACCATGACGTTAAGAAAGAACTGCACGCATCTGTTCACAAACCCTTCCAGGTTGTTATAAGCAGATCCTTCATTCCTTCCAAAAAGAAAATAAAAAAATAACCATATAAACCTCAACATAAGTCCCTCCGAAGTCTCCTCATATGCACCGGCATTCCATCCTTAGTATGCGGTGTCCCGTCACCAGTCTGATAGCATCGATGCCCATCAATCATGTCCTTCTTCCCCCGCTTCAAGTTCTTATATTCCCTACCACTCATCATCATTAGCTTCTCCTCATCACACTCACACCATTCTCAACAGCAGGTTCACTTACATTTGTTGATCCCACTGATCCCAAGCACACTCAACCTCCATCTCCCTAACCACCACCGCTAGGGCCAATTTAATCTCGCTCAACGCCAGCTCCTGACCAATACAAGCCCTCGGCCCTAATCCGAAAGGATGCCACGCGTTTTTGGGCGGGTGCAACGGATCGTTGGGGTCAGTGACCAACCACCTCTCCGGCAAAAACTCGTTCCCTCTATACCAGGTCTGTTCGAGTCTCATCGCCGCCCTGACCCCAGCCCAGACCATGAACCCCCTCGTCGGACGCGTGACGTTTTTGGGGGGTTCAGAAACGGTAAACTCGAACTCTCCATCATCATTTTCACGGTTCTGGCCCACTGACGGAAAAAAACGGAATGTCTCTTTGATGAAGCCGAGGGTATAAGGCAGCTGGTTGAGGAGTTGAGGTTGACTCTGAAGGGCGGCGATCATGGCGTCCGGGTCGGGACCAAAGACTTGATCAAGCTCGGCGCGGACTTTTGATGCAGAGACGGGATGGACCGGGAGCATGTGCAGGGTCCAGCAGATTGCGTTTGCCGTTGTATCGAAGCCTGCGAATATGAAGATCTTGAGCTGGGCCATTATGTCTTCTACCAATCCATCATTATTCTCAAGCGGAAGTGAGGATAATTGCTTCTCATTGCGGACAGCCTGGACGGCAAGATCAAGAATCGTCTTGCTAGACGTTTTGACAGAAGATTCTGACAGGCAGCTGTTGACATAAGGCAGCAGAAAATCACGCATGATGCGCAGGTTGCGAGTCATTTTGTAATGCCGAATCGGACTAAGTTGGCGATGGAGGTTGCCGATGTTGGCGGTGAACATGGCCATTCCCATCTGGCTCTGCAGCGCGCTCTGCAACGGGTCTGGGCCTTTGGTCTGGTTGTGCAGACGAATATCGAGAGCGGCGCGGCCGATCACGTCGAATGTTAGAGAGGTGGTCAGCGGTTCGAGCTGGAAGGCTTCGCCCCAGTTTCCGTCGTCGTCTTTTCCAATCTTTTGTCGTAAAATGTCGCGGAAGACGACTACTTCTTCGATGACGGACGGGATCAGAGCCGTGAGGTTCTTGGAGCTGAAGCCCTGGTTGAAGCGGGACCTCCACAACTTCCAGTCTGGTCCTTCGAGGGAAGCCATGTCGCGGCCGTGTGCTATCGGATACAAATAGCGCGAGGCAGCTTTGGTTCGACCTAGCTCGTGGGTTGTGAATGCCTGTGTTGCTGTCGTCGGATCAATGGTGAAGGCTATCGGCGGGCCCATGGGCCACAGGTCCACGTAGAAGATGCTGGGGCATGATTTGCATGACGGAAACAAGGTCCGCCAGTTCTGCCAGATGAGGTCGGCGATGTAATTTGGGTGCATGTCTGAAGGGTATCCCTTGGTCAGTTTTGCGACGACGAGGAGATGGCCGAATAGCAGGGAATGTGGCATGATTGGCTGTGAGTGAATATCATTCAAGTCAATATCCATTTTGTTCAGACGGACTGGAGTTTTTTATACTAACAATTCCGCTCGCTTTCATGCGTTGGAACCTGGCTCGACATTTGACGAGGTTATACAGAAAACTAGTGACTTTGTAGACAACAAAAGCTCCAGCTATCTGTATGACCGGAGCCCATGGCCCACCCAGAGAGCGGATGTAGCGCATGTTGTCGAGGATGCCCATGATGAGAAGGTGTTGCGGTTAGAATTCGGGGCGAAGTGGTGAAAAACAGAGACCTATTCCCCACAACGGCCGAGACACACCCTCATATTACAGACCCAGGAACCGCCTGGTATCAACTCTGGTAGATATTATCTATGCGTTGTCAAGCGTTATCGTCATCTCTTCCCAAGAGTGCCAAGACTTTGCCCACCAAACTACGGTACTTAACAGAGGGAACGCCATCTCTCATTGGTCAACGGGGAGATCGATAAGACTATTCCGTACATCCTGCTTAGCTTAGTCAAAGAGACTATTGAGTCTACTGCTTACATGAAACTTACATGCATCTCGCGCCTTTCCCAAACTGCACACCAGTGGCACCCAAGGCTACAGTTGATTGGTTTCGTTGTTATTGTTATTGTTGAATAGTATGGTGCCCTGGTAAAAGATAATGGGAAAAATACAGGTGACCTCCCAAAAGGGGAACAATACCAAAAACGTACCTAGGTATACCATCATTACCTTGGAGCTGCTCTGGATGCTACCTTCACGATTCACCGCCTCATGTTATCAACCCAAATTTTCAGTTCGACAAGGTTATTGTTGCCTAAAGATTCTTCCTTTTTTTTTTTTTTGGTTTCGTCAAGAACTGGCTTATCGGCCAGCTGCTGCGAGGCGGTTTTGGACCATACCTGACCAGCTTATCGGACGCACAGAGCTGACGTTTTCAAGTTGTTTTCGATCATAGGTGGTAGGCAGGTATACACACAATCCCAGGTCGCTTCTCGGCATTGAGTATAAGCACCTTGTGTCATTGTTGTAAGTAAACGTATTGAAAGTTGAACCATATCAACTTAGACCTGTAGACCATAAGTACTCCATGTACCCCCTTTCAACCCCCAACCAAGAGAAAACAAACCCCACTGCAACGCCTGTCAACACAGGTCAAAACTCCAGAGCCACAGACGTGCCAGCGTCCAGCTCACCAACCAGGTCATCAATCATGAGCAATACCATTTCAATTCCCAGTTATTTTCCTTTCCCTCCACCTCCTTTCCCTTGTAAGACGACCATCAATCCAGCTCCCCAGTGATATACCCAATCTGCCTCCTCTGCGTAACCCCAGCACTAGTCAGCCGTCCCGCCAACGCATTCTGGCTATCCACCAATTTCCTCTGCTCCCCAATCCGCTTTACTGTCCTGGCATCACTCGTCGCCTCGAGCCGTTCCAGCGCCTCCCTCTTTCTGACCTCCACATCGCTCAGTTGCCGCGCGTTTTCCACCCTTTGCACGCCCAGCCTCTGATCCCACTCAATCATCTTGCCTTGCTTCTTCTCCTCCATCTCGAGCTCCGCCTCGCTCACGAGCCTCGCGCGCGTCAACCCGGCCTCGATCAGCTGGCGCTCGTGCGCAAGCGCCGCTTCTCTCTCCTTCCGGCGTCGGCTCAGCTCCGCGGCAAACGCTTCCTCCTCGACGACCTGCCGCTGCCTGATCCCGCTGATCTCCTCCTCGCGCTGGCGGCGGGCGCGCGAGTCCTCAAGCTCGGCCCGCGCCTTGAAGATCTGGTTCTGGATCTGCGCAATCTCCTTGGTGCGCGCCAGCGCGTGCGTGTGCTCTTCCGACTCCTTGGCGATGCGCTCCATGTACGCGCGACGCTCGCGCTCGGCACGCAGGAGCTCTTCCGGCAGATTAACCGCGCCTTCGGGCTGGGGCCCGTCGTTGGCGTAAAACACGTCCGTAGCACGGTTGGCCTTCAGCAGCTCGAGCAGCTGGGGCTGCGCATCCGAAGCAGGCAGCACGCGCGCTACGTATTGCGATGCCGAGTACGTGTACGTACCATCGGTGAAGTGGTTACAGAGGCGATTGATATGCTTCCACATGCCGACTTTGAGCAGCGCGCGCGTAGTGGGCACAGGGTCATCCGAATGGAGCGCGAGAAGCAGCACCGACTTTCCGTCCGACTGAATGGTCAAGTCGGTTCCGCTTTCGATCAGCAGTGCCATGGCTTTCTCCATGAGCTTCACTTGTGTCGCGGAGAACGGCCCGGCGTGGGCAGCATTCAGGCAGAGCTCGCCCAGTGCGCTGCGGCCGCCGTGTAGATCACTGGGGAAGTCCACGTCGTGGCCGTAATCGATGAGAACCTGCATAGCCCGGAGGTTGAGTTCCCTGGCTGCGTTGTGCAAAGAGCCATCGTTCTTGGACGGATCGGCCGCCAGAATGCTCGTCATCATCCCGGTGCCCAAATCACCGCCGATCTTGGTCGCCATCGTCATCGGCGTGTTGCCCGTGATATCCGGCACATCGACCTCGGCGCCGGCGAGAATGAGTGTCTTGACGAGGTCGGGACGGCGATGCTGGATTGCCAGCATGAGCGGTGTTGTCTTGGAGATACGAGTCTCAAAGTTGACCTTGGCTCCCCGGTTGACCAGAAGCTCGATGACGGCGCTGCTAATTCTCTTCTGCGGTTGGGACAAAGCCCAGAAGAGCAGACTGACTTGCTCCTCCTCCTCAATATCTTCCATTGCCCTCATCATGGTCATCTGATCGTGATAGTACCCAGCATCGATGAGGCCCTGTAATATCTTGACAGATCTTGGGAACTCGGCAAGGGCGCGGAACATAACGGGCTCAGACTTGGTGCTGGGGTCGACAAACATAGCGTCTAACCTTTCCTCTCCGTCATGGTACTCTGTGAATAAGGTCATAACTCCCAGGGTATCCTCCTCCGATAGTCCAGAACCAAAAATGTGCGGGAATGCAATCGACACGGAACGAGAGTTAGGCTTCTGGTCGAGGACCTGTTGGATAAGCTTCGAGTCCGCGCTCTTTGCCGCTTTCTGGACCACCAGGCCGTCCTGGTAATCAACATCCGCTTTAGAGTGCAGGAGAAGATCAGCGAACTGTCGAGCAATGTCGTCATTGTCAGAGCCGTAGTGGTCAATCGCTGCACTCAGAGCCAAAGACAGACTTCCTCCCTCCGCGCCTTTCCCAAGAAGCATTGTTGCGACTTGGAAGCCCTGCTCAGACAGCCAAGTCGAGGCTGTCTCCGGAGTAAAAGCCTGCTTGAATGCCCAAGAGATATCCTTTTGCGGGATGTCAGACTCCAAGAACACCCCCAAGACCTCCGCGAAAAATAGCTGCGCAGCATCGATCAGCGACTCGCACCCATTGACCAAAGGAGACGCTCCATTTTTGAGAAGCAGCCGGATCAGCCGGACGTCGGGGTCATCTTTAACCGCTCTGTTCAGCGCAATGTGAATCTCTTCGCAAGCAGGTAGCCCGGCTTCAAACAACCACTCAATGACCTGGTATCGTGGATCCCTACTCAGCTTTCGACTGGCCTTTAATGCCCGTAGAAGTGTGGCTGTAGAAGGTCTCGTCTGCTTCTCACCAACCCTGTCTACCCCGAGCATCAACCTGAGACTGCCCATTATGGCACCTCTCGTGGCATTCCAGATGGCTTCGCCGGAATTGTAGTCAACATTGGCTCCGAACTCAAGAAACAGCCTCACCAAAGACTCGCCATCCTCGCCAAATTTAGCCGCAGATACGAGTTGTGCATTGACAACATCGCCTGAAACGCCGTTGTCGAGCAGGATGCGGAAGACTTCACCTCGTTTGCCGAGATCGCCGACTTGAGTAGCCGCCTGAAACCCCTTCACCAGCGTCTGTTTCCTGACCTCTGCCTTGCTCCTGAGGAGCATTCTGAGGACCTCTGAGGCCCCGGCTGTACAAGCTTCGACGATAGCCTGGCCTTCCTGGTGCTCAACACTTGCGCCGTGATCCATCAACACAGCGCCGAGAAGCACATCTCCGTCGGTGGACGCGGTCAGCAACGCATCCGACACAATCTGGCCCGACACACCCTTCTTCAAGAGCAACGAGCAAATAGCTACCCGTTTGCCCTTATCCTTGACCTTGGTAGCTTCCTGGAAAGCATCTTGTAAGACACTGGCCGAGTACTTACTCGGCGACTTGGCCAAGATCAAGTCGACAGCATCCACACTTTCTCCGTTGACAGCCAACTTGAGAACCTTACCATCAGTCGAATCAGCATGCGCCGCCAATAGCGCGAGCAGGGGAAGATCGGTTGGATGGGCCTCGATCGCATAGATGAGAGCCCGGTTGATTTCGGCCGGCGGTGCGCCGGCAGCGATCAACTTCTGGGTAAAGCTCAACCGGTCCATCGGGTCCAGGATATGGAGGGAGTGAGGAAGAGCCCCGGATATCGAGGTCGAATTTGGATGTGCGTTGAAGAGCAGGTCGGATGTGAGCGGGTCGGCGGCTGCCACAGCACTCTGAAGCGCACCGCCTTGGTAGGCGTTCACATCCGCGCCGGCGGAAAGGAGTAGTTTGACGACAGCGAGGTTCCGATTGTCGAGCGGGGACTTGAGAACCGTCTGAACCTCCTGGTAAAGCGTATTATTGAGCGCTTCCTGTTGTTTTGTGCGGCGTACAATCGAGATCACTTTGGCTGCCTTGGCAGGATTCGTTGGCATTTGTGCGAGAGTGGTGAGACCGCTGAACAAGGTCTTAGGTGTGGGTTTGCCATGTTGGCAAACGATCTCGAGGATGGTTGGGTTCGGGTCATTGGCAGCTGTATCACCACATATTAATAGGATTAACGTCGGATTTCGGATGAGCATGTTGACATACCAAGGGCGACAGGAAGGCCTTCCTTGAAATTGGCATCAGCTCGGCCTCGTTCCAAAAGAAGAGCCGCTAGCTGCATGTCTAATGGCTTGACAGGCAGCAATTGCACCAAAGCCTCCGATACCTCAGAACCTACGCGACCAGCTCCGGCTTCTATCAACAAGCGCACCATCTCGTACCGAACAGGCCTGTCCTCCACTATCATGGCCTTGGCAATGGCGGCTGCAGAGGTTTGCGGAGATGGCCTGTTCTTGAGCATGGCATCTAATAGGCCGAGATCTCGATGGGTGATGGCTGAGAGAATTCCGGCGCCATCATTGAAGTTGATGTCAGCATTGTGTCGCAACAATAGGTTGATGTAATTCTCGTCTCTACGTGGGGGCTCCTCCTCGATGGCGTCCTCCAGTGCCGCAGAAACGGTAGGACCTGTAAGCCCGGCCGACAGAAAACACTCAGCCATGTAGTACCTGTCAGCGGTTGATAAGGTATTAATCTGCGGGAACAATTGCGCCAACGTCTCGATCGATGGCTTTCCAGCCAAGAGGAGCTTGAGCATTGGGAGGTTGCACGTCATCACCGCAATGCTGAGGGCCTGCCCACTTTTATGATCCACTGAG
The DNA here is from genome assembly GCA_033439685.1 of Apodospora peruviana. Taxonomy (NCBI): domain Eukaryota; kingdom Fungi; phylum Ascomycota; class Sordariomycetes; order Sordariales; family Lasiosphaeriaceae; genus Apodospora; species Apodospora peruviana. The sequence continues at coordinate 980,962 of JAUEDM010000009.1, forward strand.
GCCACCTCATGTCTATCGAAGACCATGCCGCGGGAACTTTGACTAGGGCTGGAGACAAGTCTTCCTTCGGGAAATTGAGGTGTCACGAGAAGCTCGATTGACTGGAGATCACAGGCCTCCACGGCATCGATCAGGGCATCGCTGAGCGGCACTCCGCCAGCACCTTTTTGTAATAATATGCTGAGGAGAGCATGGCGATCTTCGGGCGCGATCGACTTGGGAATGTGCCCGACACATTCGGAGGCGTAAATAGAACTTAGTGTCGACTGCTCGTTTAGTAGAAGCTGGACTAAGCTGGTTTGTCCTCGAGAGATGGTGTGTCGCACAATGTTGGCGTCCTGATATTCCACCGACGCTCCGTAGGATACCAACAAGTTAACCATGTCGTAGAACTCGGTCAGGCAGGCCTGCGATAAAGCAATAGAAACCGGATCGCCCGTGGCACCTGAGCAGAGAAGAGCCTCTGTTAGAGCCAACTTATCGATGGGACGAATTGCAGCATGCTGGTGAAGTTGTGTGAAGCATTCCATTAAGCCCTGACCTTGGGATGAAGGAGGTCTTGCGCCGGTGAGAATCCCAAGAGCGATGTCAACTCGGCCTTGGTCGATGGCGGTCCTGAGAGCTTCGGCATTTTGGTAGCCGCCATCCGCAGTTGACCTGCTCAGGCGGAGAACAGTGTCGAAACAACCCTTCCGCGTAGCATCCACCATCGCCATCGACACCGATTCCGGCGGTGGCCGTCCTTCCGACTGTAAAATAAGGCCCACCATATCCGCGTGGCCGCCGTGCATACATAACTGCCGAAAGACATCCTGGGCTTCCGTGGTCTGCGAGGCGTTCGCACCTCGTTGGAGTAGTAAATGCACGATCGTGCCATCACCCGACTGCATCGCGAGTGGCAGAGCAGCATCAAGGGTGAGTGGGTCAGCATGCTGGACAAGAACAGTGACCATCTCGATATGGCGGGTCTCGATAGCTTTTTGCAAGATCCGACTGCGCTCCATCGACTCGATGCTTTTCCTGCGGTTGAGCAGGCCGGTCTTATTCTTCACATTTAAAACATTCGGATTACCACCGGCGACCTTGAGTTTTGCGATGAGAGCATCGGCAACGCCAGGCGCTCCACAATTGCTCACGTGTGCCTCAAGGGCGTCGAAAATCTCCTTTGCTTCCCATGCCTTCTTGTTGGTGGTAAATGCACGCTTGATGCCCCCTTGCGAGTTCCTGTCAGCAGCAGCGCTCATGCGCTGGCGCCTCAGTAACTCCTCGGCGAGAAATTCATCGTTGGAAGTCCGGAAGGTCGTAGGCGAAAGTGGAGAAGACACGTCTGGTGTCAAGGGCGGCAACGGTGGAGGGTTGCCGACGCCCCATTCCGCGGCGAGCTGATGGAGGCGGCGTCGGCGAGCTTCTCTTCTCGGGGACGACGCCATGTTGAAGTTTGGAGAATGCCAACAAAGTTGCAGATATTATGAAGTATCATTCCTCGGACGTGGAAGAGCGAGCTGGTGGGACTTTTGGTCGAGTCGAGTAACTCGTCGAGTCCAGGTGTCATGAACCCCGCTACCGAGGTCGTCCAGTTGGCGGCCGACGTTGAGGCCCTTGAGGCGCACGGGAGACGGGTGTCTTTGGCGGTCGCCCAAATCCTAAGGCAAAATGGCCATTGCGAGCCGTCAAAACGTCCAATGGATTGTAGACGGGAGTGAGTTGGGGTGGTGGTTGAATTTGTCTGGCTTCTCGAAACCTTGAAGTTGCGCAGCCTCGCAGTTACGTGTCGCAGGTGGGGTTACGGCGTAGAAGCGCGTGGCGATGAGCGCATGGAACGGCCCGGTCTCTCGGAAATAAACAGCCGCGCCGTCACCTAATCAAGATTGAAATTTTGAATTGTGTTTCCTTGAAGATGGCATGAAATGACATTGCCGGTAGGATTTCGAGAAGAGGTGGAAGAAAGCACCTGTCCCTGGAGCTAGTAGTGAGCACTTGAGTGTGGGACAGCTGGGCCGCTGAAGCTCAGAGCTGTTGGTGCCACAGTAAAACGCTGTCTGAATCCGGACCTGCCTTGGGGGATTAACAAAGGCCACTCGACATGTGGTGGGAAGCACAGCCTCCGCGAATCCGAGACGACGGTTGGACGAGAATCGTTCATGTTCTCCAAAGCCTCCCCTGTCAATCAACGTCAATCACCCGCGACCATCTTATCATCTTCAACCCATCGGTTCGACCCAACGAGACCAGACTGCTTGGTGAGCGCAAGGCTCTGGTGTCTGGATCATCTGCTGGGGCATCTGCCGCTGCAGCCACAAAGACAATGAATGGGCTGTCCATTCCAGTCCGCGGTGTGAACGTGGCACAGTGGACTTCACTGGCTCGTCTCGATGAAACGGATATCGACAGTTGGAGGTTGACGAGTGGGAAGATGCCCCGGGAAGGCACACTTCAATTCAGCTTGCGCAGCTAAAACTGCACAATGGCTTGGCATCCCGGCTTTTTGCCAAGCCGGCCGCGTGGACAGAACGGCACCCGGCACCGCTCCCTAGCACAGAATGCCTCGTGTCGGCGATTTACCGTAAAGAGTTGTCAATCGTCCGAAAAACGCCTAGAATGAGGCTCTCCTTTCCATTTCTTGTCTGACAAGTCCTCGACAGCCGAGTTTCGGGGTTTCGGGTGGACGCATTGTTTCATGCAAGTTCCCTTACTCAGCAACAAACAAGCTCCCACAAGTATCCCGGTCCTAGCCGACGGGAGCTGTTCCCGGCCATTGAGCTAAGGCAGCGAATTACATCATCGCCAACCTGGTATGGTTATCATGGAGAAGTTGAGGGGTAATCCGTATTATTCATCCATTCGGTTTGTTGACCTGGGGAAGGTTGTGCATGTCTGCAATGTGGAGTTATAGACCGAAAACCAATCCCCAGTGCCGGTATCTAATCATTCCAATTACTAATGTCTCTTCTCGCTGGACGACAAAGCTTAAGACATCGTCAACTCCCTGGCGCCGATATACATTGTTTCCCGTTCAACCCCACCACCATCGCGTAAGCGCACCACCCCTCCTTCCATCTTATCCTCCTTATAACAACGAGGCTGGCACCCGGCGAACCCTCATCACAACTACTACAAGTACCAGACCACGCAACAAACACCAGTTATCATCACGACGACCCTGCACTATAGCCTCCGGTTCCAACAGACACCAGCAACCATGCCTCCCGTGCCCAAAACCATGTCCGGCATCCTCATCACCGAGAACGGCGGCCCAGAAGTCCTTCAATACAAAACCGACATCCCCGTGCCTGTCCTAAAAGAAGGCGAGGTGCTCGTGAAAAACGAATTCATGGGCATCAACTACATCGACACCTACTTCCGGACAGGATTATACAAAGCGCCCCTTCCGCTGATAACAGGCAAAGAAGCAGCCGGCACCATCATCGCCGTCCACTCCTCCACCGGAGGCTTCAAAGAAGGCGACCGTGTAACTTATCTTCACGACCACGCCTACGCGGAGTTCACCGCCGTACCCGCGTCCAAGCTCGCACATATCCCGGACGGAATCTCTTCCCAACAAGCCGCCGCGTCGATGCTGCAGGGCCTAACGGCGCTGACGTTCGCCCGCGAGGCGGCGGGTCTGGACAAAACGTTGGGTTTAGGCGAAGGCCCGTGGGTGTTGGTCCATGCCGCGGCCGGCGGGACCGGCACCAATCTCGTTCAGATTCTGAGCGTCATGGGCGCCAAGGTCATCGGCACCGCCGGTGGCGCCGAAAAGTGCGAACTCGCGAAAAAGAATGGCGCGCAGTGGGCGATTGATAATAAGAATGAAGATGTGGTGGCCCGAGTTAAAGAAATTACTGGCGGTCACGGGGTGGACGTGGTTTTTGATGGGGTCGGCAAGGCGACATTTGATGGAGACCTAGAAATGATTGCCAGGAAGGGGACGTTAGTCTCTTTTGGTAACGCCGTAAGTTTTTGCCTTCAAATCTTGATCTTGAGATGGATGCTGACAGTGGAGGTAAATGTTAGTCTGGTCCCGTTCCGCCGATTGACGTGCTCAAGCTCGGCGCCAAAAACATCAAGCTCATGCGCCCTGTGCTGTTCAACTACATCGTCACGCAGGAGGAGCGGGACAGCTACACGGCGGAGCTATTCGATCTGCTCAAGAGCGGCAAGGTGAACGTCAAGATTCATGATATCTATCCGCTCAAGGATGTTGCACGCGCGCACTCGGATTTAGAGGGTCGCAAGACCACGGGTAAACTTTTGTTGAAACTGTAAGGAGGGAGGCAGGTAACTTATATGTTATGGTAATTAATAGGGGGTAGGTAGGTAAGGTAGTGCAAGGGAGGAGCAAACAAAATTCTAGAGAAAGAGTTCTTTCCGACCCAACCAACCACAATCACCAACCAGCTATGACCGATCGGTAATGAGACGTCCAGCAGTTCTACTGCGCCTTGCCTGCTTTCAAGGTTTCGAGAAGCTCGGCCGGCGGGTCTTGCCGGTATCCTTTCGGGTTGTTCTCTACCCAGCGCCACAGGTCGGCGCAGGCGTCCTCCAAAGTGAGTTCGGTCTTCCACTTCAGCTCGGCGTTTGCCAGCGCCGGGTTGGCCGTCAGGTTCAGCACGTCGCCTTGTCTCCGCTCGACAACCTCGTATGGGAGGTCACGTCCGACCACCTTGCTGAAAGCCTTGATCATCTCGAACACCGTGCTGCCGCGCCCAGATCCCAGGTTCCATGCCTTGACGCCCGGCTTGTTTTCTCTCAGATAGTTCAGCGCAGCCAGATGGCCTCTGGCAAGATCGAGAACGTGGATGTAGTCGCGGATCGCGGTACCGTCTTTCGAGGCGTAGTCTGTCCCAAATTTAGTCCGTTGTCAACCCTTACAACCGACCCAACCGGAAGTTTGGTACTCACCATCACCAAACACCAACAACTTCTCCCGCTCACCCGTCGCGACTTTGCCCAGCAGCGGCAGCAGGTTGTAAGGCACGCCCTGCGGGTCCTCGCCCATGATGCCGCTGGGGTGCGAGCCGCAAGGATTGAAATACCGGAGCAGCGCGCCGTTCCATTTTTCGAAGGGCTCGCCCTTCTTCTTGCTGTTGTTCCGCTGCGCGTCGATGTGGTCGGTGATGACGGTCTCGATCATGACTTTGGTGCGGCCGTAGGTATTCGTCGGGCCGATCGGGCAGTGCTCCGGGATCGGTATCATGTTGGGCACGCGGGTGGCATCTCCGTAAACCGTCGCGGACGACGAAAAGACGATGTTGGGCACGTTGGCCCGGGTCATGGCCCGCAGGAGGGAAATGCTGCCGCCGACATTGACGCGGTAGTACTCGAGGGGAATCTCGCCGGATTCGCCGACGGCTTTGAGGGCGGCGAAGTGGATGACGCTGTCGATCTCGGGGTGTTTGGCGAAGACCTCATCAAGCCCGGCCTCGTCGGTCACGTCGACCTTGTAGAAGGCGGCGCGCTTGCCGCAGATGGCCTCGATGCGGTCCACCGCGACCTCGGACGAGTTGTAGAGATTATCGACGATGACCACTTCGTAGCCATTCTCGAGCAGGGCGAGGGCGGTGAAGGAACCGATGTAGCCAGTACCGCTGCAAGCCACAGTCAGCTATTTAAATCGTTTTAATTTCTGCAGGGCCAGCGAGGGGTGTTTTTGCGGGGATTCGTTGTGACAGATCGGGGCTGAAAGGTTGGACCCAGAAAACCCCGACTCGCGAAACTCACCCAGTGACAAGGACAGTTCCGACAGCCATAGTTGCGATTGTGATCTTGAAAACGACGTGATTGAAGTTGAAATAAAAGAGCGACGCGAATCTGAATTCAAAAAGTATAAATAATGAAAATATGGATTGGCACAACCAGAGGACGAGTGCAGTGTTTTAATATGACGATTGTTGCATTCGAATCTCGCTAGGCCGCAGCTTACCGTGGGGCAATTCCATGAAACTTCGGGAACAAACCAGGGGACCCCGCCGCCGGCCCCATCCAAGTCCCACGGGCACTAACACTCCAAGCTTTCCACGTGCCACAGGACTCCGCCGCTGTCAGTGTTTGTTCGAAACGTGACGGGAAAGAACTTAAAAAGCCTGAAGGAAGTGGATTACTGGAAAGCTGGTGTTCCAAAGACAACATTTCTCACCATAAATGAGCTGGGTTGCTGTGCCGGCCATGCTATGTTTGCATGTGGATGCTGCTTCGAAACCATCCAAAAAGGTTTGACAGGATTTGGCCGTTCGCTTGGCCATTGTCTCGGCTTGGGTTGGTCCAAAGAGAACGACGGATACGAGGGCACGACGGTGTCGTGGTCCCACGATGGCATCTGCCTGGCCACACGTTACATGCCTGCCATTAGCAGGCCATAGGAGGCCAGTATGGTTAATGCACATGCGTCTTAGTAGTAATGCAACTTCGTGATCCGGTAATTCTCAATATACACCGCGATTCAAACCGACAGTTACCGCACTGCCATTTACTGAGTCGCATCCCGATCGTTGTGGTTGATGTGAGGTCAGTTCAGAGCTCCAAACTCAATTGAGGTTAGGCTTTATGATCGAATTAAATATTGCATACGTGCATACCCACCTTATAGATGCATTGGTCTTACATAATCAAGTCAGCGACGCGTTAAGCGCCAATTGGCCCCGCCACTCGATTTATCCCTGCATCTTGAATGGCAGGGTACTACGCTAACCGCAAAGAGGAATCGAAAAACGCGCCGCATCGAGGTTGCGGCGTTCCAGAGTCCAACCGCCTCAATATCACTCCAAAGACAATGACAGACAAAGAATAGCACGATTGCTTCGTCATGAAAATACAATTGCGACCCGTCTCTCAAAGGAAAACAGGCCGTTTTCGTTCATCGTCGCTTAACAAGGCCGTTCTTTCCGCTTCCGCTCTCCATTTGCAATGCATGCTGCTTTCTTCGCGTGCTTCCCTTGTCTCTTCTTTCACTTCCAGCATCTCACTCATCTTAAAACCAACAATTCCGCGCGCACACACCCTGCGATGAATTAAAGCAACCACACTTCATCGCAAACCCAAAATTGCCTGTCAGCTTCCATTCTTGGGTTTCGTTGGGACTTCATCGCCATCCGCCGAAGTGTCCGCCAATTGCTGGTGCCACGTGTGTTGTGCTGCGCGACATCACCCATCTCCAAATTCGAGAGGCATCAACGTCGCCCATAGCGGCCTGAACAAGCCATTTAAGAACTCACTGCTCTGCTATTGCGCTTCTCCAGGTAAGCATCTTCCATAAATTGCCCGTTTTCAACATCACCCATTTTGAGGACATCATTTTTTCATGTATTTTTGAGTTGTCTGGTGTTGTTTGTCTTCACCGGTCCTCACTATCCCTCACCACTGCAAACGTAAAAACATTTTAGCAACCATGTCTGACAGCCTTCGCAGTTCATTTGCTGCGGTTGCTGCAGATCTATACTACCTCGACTTGGCTTTCAAGGAATCGAGATACAGCTGTCTCAGGAGTCCCACATTCATCAAGATGGCACCCAAGCGCACATCTCGCCGGACGGCTGAAACTCCTTCCCCTGCCCAAAAACCGTCCCCAGCACGAGGCGCCGCGGCGGCGGGACGGGCGGCGGCGCGCGACGTTAGCCGGGCCAGCAACGCGCGGACGCCCATGCCCGCGAAGTACAGCACATCCTATGGCTCACCCATGGCTCAGCTTCCCGACCGAGCCGTCATCCATGGCGGTGGAAGCCTTTCCAAAGCTGCATCCGACTTGTTTGTCGCTGTGAAGAAGGACAAGAAGGTCGCGGCCGAGCGGCGCAAGGCCGAGGCGGTGAAAAGGGCTTCGGGTACAAGCACCCGGGGATCAAGCCGTGCGCCGTCTGATGGAACTCGAGAGAAGGATGCGCCGTACCGAGACGATGGTCAGAGAGAGGAATCTGAAGACGAAGAAGAGCTCGTCAGGCGGGAAGAAGCTGCCCGACTTCAGCGCGAGAAGGAACAGCGCGAGAGGGAACAGGCAACGACACGCAAGAGAGCCCGTGACGACACTGAGGCCGAGAAGCAGGCCGAAAAGGAACGGTTGGAGAGAGACGAACGGCTGCGACGGGGCCGGGAAGCGGCGGCTAAGAGGAAGGCGGAAGCGAGAGAAGCAGCCGAAAGGGAGCAGGCAGAACAGGAGCGGCTGGCTCAGGAAGCGGCTGCGAGAGAGCAGGGTGAGCGAGAGCGACTTGCGCAAGAAGCAGCTGCGAGAGAGCAGGCTGAGCAAGAGCGCCGCGCCCAAGTACAACCTACCTCCAGCGAACAAGCCGAACGAGAGCGTCTTGCCCAAGAAGCGGCGAAGCTTAAGGAGCTTCGTCAAAGAAGGCATAGATCTCAACCTCCCCCGCCAACGCCTGAAGTTACACAGCCGCGTCATGTCCCCGTAGGAAGAGGGGTCTCTGTTCCACCGATAGGTACACCGATCGGCACAGGCACGAGGGACTTTGGAGCGGTTCCTCCTTCGGTCCGGAGTTTCATCGAGGAGGGTGATCTTTATGAGGAAGCTCGGCTCCGGACTCCGAAACCCTCGTCCCCGGTAGATCAACGTCAGCCCGGTATTGCAAAACCTCCTGGTGGCCGTCCGGGAGTTCCTCTTTTCCCCAAGGAGAACGAATTTCGCTCGCGTCCTGAAGTGCCATCTGGTCCAAGCCCTCCTGTTGTTCGCAGACCGTTGGGCAGTAGCACGCAAGAGTCTCCCACACAGCCTCGCCATGACGACCAGACGCAGACCGGCAATGCGAAGGCTGGTGCTCAAGCTTCTCAGCACCGACCTGCGCGGGAGAATCTCCGCAAAAGCGCACAGCCACGTGTCCACGAGCTTGACGAGAACGCCCCGCTGTGGGCTAAACTCAAGCATTTTCTCCTTAAGCACCAGCCCAGCTTTGGCTTCTGGGATATACTCAAGGCCCTTTTGACAGCGGTCTTGCTACTTTACACATTCCGCTTCCTGTACGGGCTGGCACACCCCGAATTGCACACCGGTCCCGGCACGAGTCTGCACTGGTACGGCTTCAGCGACTGGAAGAACAACGTCGGCCAGTTCGGGCAGTTCCTCCCGCCGGCCTTGCTCCACCCTCGAGGAGTCCTGTCGGACGACCAATATGACGACCTCAAGGTCTTTTTGGAAAAGCAGGCGGCGTCGACAGAATCTGCGGTCAAGAGCATCGCAGATATTCTTCCTAGGATGGTCCATGTGAAGAAGGACAGGAATAAGGGCAAGCTGGTCATCAATGATGAGTTCTGGCGTGCGCTACGCGACCAGATCCACGCGGACGACTCTATTTTCACTCTGCAGGACGGCAAACTTGATATATCTGATCGCCACTGGAAGGTCATTCGCGACCGTTTCAAAAAGTCTGGGGATCTCCAGGATATCACCGAGCGGACGATGTCCAAGTCGTGGGACACGTGGTTCAGGAACAACGAACGCAGGGTCGCTGATATTGTCGGTCAGAACCTTCCAATCAAGAAGCTCGCGGGCCAGATGCAGGATGTTGTCATCACGAGAGAACAGTTCGTCCGCGAGCTGGAGGATTCTTTAGGCAAGCGTAACAAGGACATTGACGACCGGCTCAACACCTTTCGGAGTTCGCTGGAGAGTTGGGTCAAGGATGCCACCAAACACGCACCCTCATCTCCACAGTCTTCTCCATCAGAACCGGGCATGTCACAAGCAGAAATTAATACACTGGTGCACAAAATCGTCGACAAAGCGATCAAGAACGCGAAACTGGAAGCCGCCGCGAGCAACCAGATTGCGCGTTTTGATTCGGAGCTACGGCATCACGTCAACCATTTTGCTATCGGTAACGGTGCCATCGTCGACGTGACGTTATCTTCGCCGACCTGGCAGATCGCCAAGCCGGCGTTCGGGTCGCCGGCTTGGCTGAATGCGTTGCCTAAGGTCCCACGGTTCCAGGCCGCAGCGGCCGCGGCGCTCGCACCCTGGGAGGAGGCGGGCCACTGCTGGTGCGCCGGCACGCGCGTCAACGCGACTACTTCTCGGCCGGCGGACCTGGCTGTTCGGTTGGCTAATTATGTTGCGCCGCAGCACGTGGTGGTCGAGCACATTGATCCTGCTGCTACATTGGATGGGGATGCGATGCCCAAGGGGATTGAGGTCTGGGCGCGCTTTGACGAGTATGGTCTCCGGGAAAGGGTGCGCGATTGGTCGACGCTACAGTTTCCCGACAGTGAGAAACGCAACCCCGAGCTGGTGGGCAAAGGGTTTGTTCAGGTGGGTGGGTTCGAGTATAGATATTCGAAGAAGGATGGAGGCGTGCACGTGGAAAAGTTGAGTGCTGAGCTGGCGGGTTCTCTAAAAGCTGCGACGGACCATTTGGTTGTCCGGGCGACGAGTAATCATGGGAATGGAGACCATACTTGCTTTTATCGGGTTAGGTTGTACGGGGAGGTGGTGATGGGTGCTGCTGGGGAGAACGTAAAGCATCAGGAGGGGCCGTGGGTCACGATGGATAAAGGGGGGAAGGACAAGGAGAAGGGTTGGTGGTAGTATACCGAACTTATGCGGTGCAGACTACTATGAAAGGAAGGGAAAGAAAGAGCATGGCGTTCTAAGAGCGAGCGAGCTGGGAGTATTGGTTTTGCTGCTGGTGATGGTTTTGAGGCCCAGGGGGCCAAGGGGGGCTGGCGATGATCGATACCCATTAGAAAATTACTTGCCTGGTCCGTTTTCGCCCTCAATCGTCGGACGGACGGGTTCGAGATCATTCTATTTTTGCTTTTCAGTTTTGCTTTGGAGGAAGGGGTCTTACAGGGCCTAGGTAGCTAAGGTCTTTATATGAACCTCCCTCCTGTGCTCATGTTGGTTCAGTTGGTTGATGGAGAATTGGTGGCCGTGGGCGTTCGTTGGCTTGGTTTGAGTGTCAAAGGGAGTTTGGTTGCTGATCTCGTTTCATTTTTCTTCACATCATCTCATCGCACCGTACGATAGATAGGTAGGGATGCGACGGACACTTTCGGTTCCGTTGGTTTTTCGAGAGTCAGGCCAGGTTTGCTTTCTTCCGTGGCGTGGCGGCGTGAAGGTTCGGTCTGCTTTGGTTGGGAGCGGAAAAACATCATACATACATAGCTGCTCAACAATACGAGAGGGTTTTCATCATTGAGTGAATATAAGGAGCCAACAATTTTGCATACCACAACAAAAAGAAGTGATACATGTCGAGTTCAAAGTTTTACTCCGCCATATCCGAAACTAATGAGGTATCTTCTTCGATCAGACCCTCACAAATCCTCCGTCTTGTCTACTCAGTCCTCCAGCAACCCAGCTGCCAACGCCTCCAGATCCTGCAAATTATCCGGCTCGTGATCCATCTCGATAACCTTCTTCCCGCTCTTCTTCCTCTTTTTCCTCTCGCGCTCTTTCTCCCTCTCATCTTCCGAGTCGTCCTGGAACCACTTCTTGGCCTTTTTCTTGGGCGGCTCATCATCATCCTCTTCTTCTCTATCATCCTTCTCGTCAGGCATAGGCAGCGACCGCAACAACGCCAACGGATCCTCGTCTTCCTCTTCACTATCCACATCAAGCTGCGCCTGAGGCACCAACACACCACCAACAGCCTCACCTTCAAGCTCCCCGCGCTCCCTGGCCTTCGCCTTGTCCCGCTTCGCCTTCCTTTTCGCCTTGGCAAGCTGTTTATCTTCAACATCCTGCTCAGCCACCTTCTCGGCCTCCATCTCGACGAACTTCTCCCTAAGCTTTTCGGCAGGACCTTCCTTACTAAAGTCCTCCAAGCCCTGCAGCTCGTATAGCTGGTGCGCGTTGCCGTCATCGTCAAAGACAAGCTTGGTCGGCTTATCCATAAACTTGAGCAGCTTCTTCTTGGAAGACAGCAACTTCTCGCGCCGCTTAGAGTCGATGATGAGCTCCTGGTTGCCGAGTTTGACCACCTTGGCCTCCTTCGCTCCGGCCGCCTCGTCCAGCTCATCGTCACCCAACACCCTCTTGACAGAGAGGAAATCGTCTTCTTCCGCATCGTCTTCGCCATCCTCCAGAACCTTCCGATAATGACTCGACAAAACATCCTGGTTCTGCCTCTCGGTCATCTTATCGTACTTGGTCCTCACCACCTCCTTCTTTTTCGGCCCACTGTCAGAATCGCCGTCAGACTCCGACCCGCTAGAAATCGCCGCCATCCGCGAGGCATTCTTTAACCGCTTGACATCCTCGCCCTTCTGGTACCGGATCTGCGGCGTGCCCGGCAACCCTAAGCTCGCAGCGAACGCGTCCAGATCCAACTGATCAAACTTGAACACCTCCTTGTCCTTCTGCAGATGCACCGACCGGGTATACGAAATAAAAGCCTTCTGCCCCAGATACTTGACGTCGGGCGACTGAAAACAAATGCTCTGCAGCTCGTTGGTGATGCTCTTCTTCTTGTTTTCCTTCACATTCACCTTCGTGATCGGTACCTTCTTGTGCTCCAGCCTTTTTAGGAATCCTTTCTCCTCACTCGGATCAAGAAACAGAACCGCCTTCCCTTTGCTCTCGTAGCGCGCCGTGCGGCCGACGCGGTGGATGTACGTATCCGCGTCCTCGGGACAATCGGCCTGGATGACCCAGTCGACAGCCGGGAAATCGACGCCCCGCGCCACGACGTCGGTAGCGAACAGGCAGCCGTACTTGGCGGCCGCGAAGCGCCGCGTGATCTCCATTCTTGCGACCTGTTTCTGCCGGCCGTGCAGGTGGAGCAGCGGGATGCCCGGCTGCATGCGCTTGAAGCTCTCAAAGATGAAGCGGACCTGCTTGCCGGACGATAAGAAAACAATGATTTTGGACGTCAGGTTCGTCCGCAAAAACCCCCACAGCGTGTCGAGCTTCTCGGCCAGGGGCACGACGATGTAGTTCTGCTGGAGGTTCGTGGGAGTCGCGGCGGGCGCCTCCTCGTGCGCCGAGACGTACTCGGGATCCTTGAGAGACAATCTCGCTAAGTCCGACACGCGCTTGCTCTGCGTCGCGCTGAAGAGCAGCGTCTGCCTTGTTTTAGGCAAGTGCTCGACCAGCGCGTCGACGGCCGACTGGAAGCCCATGTCCATGATGCGGTCCGCCTCGTCCAGCACCAAAATCTGCAGGTTGTCGCCGTCGAAGCCGGCCGTCTGGTCGAGGTGCTGCAGCATGCGACCGGGCGTGCAGACGAGGATGTTCATGCGTCCGAGCCGCTCGGCTTCTTCTTTTAGGGATTTGCCGCCAATGACGAGGCCGGCCGAGAAGGTGTGGTTGCGGCCAATCTTGCGCAGGACCTCGAAGATTTGGACGGCCAGTTCGCGGGTCGGGCTGATGATCAGCGCCCCGAGGCCGTCGTACTCGGTCCATCGCTCGCGGTAGAGTTTTTCTAGCACCGGAACGAGGAAGGCGAGGGTCTTTCCGCTGCCGGTCTTGGCGGCGCCGAGGATGTCGTTGCCTTTCAGAGCCAGGGGGATCGCGGCGCGCTGGATGTCGGTCAGGACTTCGAAGTGGGAGGCGCGTAGTCCGGAGGCTGTCGCTGCGCAGAGGGGGAGGTCATTGAAGTTTTTGAGGGAGGGAGACTTGGGGTCCTAGAGCAGATATCATTGTTAGCAAGTTTCATTCAACAATTAGAAGCGACGAAAGGAAAGACTGACGAGTTCGTCTATGGTTATCCGGAGCTTCTCGAGGTCCTCCTCCACTCGTTTCCTTTTCAGGGTCCGGGACTCTGTGCTCTTGGATTTGGTCGGTTTGCCCCGGCGCGCGATCGCGCTTTTCGGGCCATTTTGTGTCATTTTTTTTGGCCTTTCTCTTTTTGTTTGTGCAGTCCACAAGTGACGACGACGACGACCTCTTTACCAAGCGAATGATGGGTGCCGGGAAATTTTTGGCGGAGAGGAATTCTGCCAAAGACCCCACCAAAATGTTTTTGGTGGGGCTGGTTGGCCAATCAGGTGCTTTTGTCCGTCTCGCCTATTTGCGATGCTATTTCGATCTCAATCCCATGTGAGTCTCGGTCTTGACAGGTGTGTGCTGGAATGGCAAGCAAGGTCTCGATTTCGTAGTGGTAAGGATGAAGAAAATTCAATAAATACCTACCGTGGTCTGTGGTTCATGCCGGTCCATTTTTTAGCGTTACGATAAGAGGTACTTAGTTTGGAGGTATTTGGTAGTTTATCGGATCATTAGCACAATTGGAAGTAAGGTTTGGACAGCAGGATAGGTACGGAGTCCTAGTGAGGTTTTGGTTTTGGCATGTTCCCCGGGGTTCTGGTGGCATGCCAGTTGTAAAGTAATGGCATTTTGAATCCGCGATATATGTCTTTGAGTGAGATTGAATATAGGTAGATATTAGATTATATTTCTAGAAAGTCCGTGTGGTTTCTTATCCACGTCAGGTCTGACCTTGCAAAAGCTGAGGGGGGCAAACTATGTCCATGAAAACCCCAGTCCCCCAAATAAACCCAGGTTTTTGTATACATTGCCTTCAGTTCCTTCAGTTTTTGACATGTGTGAATGGTTCCACTGGACTAATTTCCCTTAGATAACAGTCCTTTCTAGCCTTCAGGAAAGATTTCATGACGACCTTAACCCTGATCTGCCTCCCTGTGTGTCAGATCCTACGCATGTTCATGGCACAGCATATCTGCATCTATATGAATAATTATGAATCCTACCTACGCACTGAGAACACAAGCTGATTCATCCGCAAGGTAACCTTCCGACAAGGGATGACCCTGAGGCAGGCAGGTATATGCCCTCTACTATTAACTGACGACAGGCTTATGAGAATCAGATATCACACTACCTACAGCGGTTTGACACACGAACTTGAAGTCTGAACATTCATTCTTAACAGGGAAAATCAATATATCTATCAACAATAACTAATCTCCTCCTTCGACCTATTCGAGTGCGAAGGCGACGGCAAGGCCACATGCACCTCCCTTAACGCAGCGGCATATTGATCCGCAACCGGCAAAGCCGTCTCGATCCCCGATTCCGTCGCTTTATGACCTCTACTCTTCTTTTTACCACCAGGCTCATAGTCACTGTCATCATCGTGACCATCAAACTGCGCCATTGCCGCCGCCACGGCCGGACCCGTCGCCCGCGTACCGATCGTCGGCGGCCGCCCTCCATTACTACTGCTTTCTGAGGAAGGCGAGAACTCATGAGCCCCACCCGGACCGGACGACCTTGCGGAAGACCGTATCCTCCGCCACAGCTTCGCGACGAGCGGCTTGATGACAATCAGACAAGCGCAGACGATGGACGTGCACTGCTCGACAGAGGTCCAGTTTGTGACCGACACATTGTCCCAGGTGATATCTGTTGAGCGCATCGATTCTTGGATCCAGACTGCTCGGAGCACCGAGACGAGGCAGACTCTGTTTATAATTAGTATCAGTCAAAAGGAAAGCGAAGTGGTGGAAAACGTACAAGAAACCCAAAGCAAAGATCAGGAGAAGCATAATCTTGTTGCTCGCGGGCAGCGTCATCCGCAGGACCACCGGGATCGGTAGCAGAAATATCAAAAAATCGGTGCCGATGTGGAAGCCGATGACGGCCCACATATAGTCGAGGTTGGCGTGGCAGTTGCCGTGTACGCTCGGGTCCCAGAAGGCTTGCAAGGGGACGCACAGCGTCATGGTGCTGATGAAGCCGAGGCCGTTGTAGATGATGACAATGGCGAGGAGAACATAGGCCAGCCGGCGGATGTAGTCGTATGTCAGGACGCGGATGTAGAGCAGCAGGATGGAGATCTTGCAGCAGGCTAGGCTGAGCTGGTAGAAGAGCGTTGTCATCCATGATGCCTTTTTTGATTCCATGAGTTAGTTGGAACTTGGAGAAAAAGGGATAGTTTATGTGCGTGAGTACCTTCATGTTGCTCATAAAGTCTTGTGGTGTCAGAGTCCACATGTGCCGCCCGTTACCTGTCCTCGCCTGCCAGATGGTGCCTGCGGTGCTTCCGATCGCGAGCAGCAAGGCAGCAAGCGCAAACCAGTCCTCGCTGGCCACGGCGCGCACGATAGTCGTCCGGGTATAGAACCGGGCGGAGACGGCGAGGGTGGCGATGCAGAGACAGCTGACGGAGCAGACGATGATGCCGGTACTGAGGTCGTCGCTGTCGTCGCCCGGCCCGTGGCGCGGAGGTCCTCCCGATGACGACATTTCGAGGCCGTGTCGTTATCGTATCAGGTGGTCAGCATTGTATACCTGGTAGTATCTGCCGTCGTAGCTTATCGTTTCAACCCCCGTCAAGGTGAGGTGTCATCGAAGAATCGATCAGGATTGACGAGATGCCAAGTATGACGTGGAATCCGTAAACTTATAGGTTGATATATCGTTTTGTTTTAAACTTCAAACTGATCTCGACAAGGGATGAGTTTAAAGATCAGGATGGGGTGGGATTGAAAAAGGGTGTGGGTACCTTGCAGCTTATTTAACTCGATGAGATTTTATTACCTGTACGTAAAAAACCGACCGGTCGGTCGCTTACCCTCAAGAAGATCCCAGCTTTTCCCCGGGATCGACTTTTTGACCCGCTTGTCCGCCTGGGAACCAAGGTCCCGGGGCAGCGTGCTGATCTCGAAGCGGAATAGCTTCATTCTCAGCCCGACATCTTGGGCGGGGAAGCCGGAACGTCTCTGTTGGCGTCACGCTAAAAACGAAGAAAAGCATGCCACTGCAGCCACTTCCTGCACAGCGAACCGTAAAGGTTTTTATCGACCAGACCGGAAATTGAGGTGCGTGCGCCATATTGACGCCCGCACATGGCCAGCATGCGCTTCGAGCCTTCGATTTGTTAGTCCTCAGAAGACCTTTGCAGCCCCCAAATCACCGGTGTGGGAAAAAATGTTTGTGATCGATTGTCTGAGCGCTGCAGCAGTTTGTTTGTCATTCTTAGCAATCAATTCGATGAAGACATCAACACACCACACCACCACCGCCACCTTTTGTGATGTGTGACGGGAATTTACCCCTGAGATATGAAAGGCTGATGATATGATACTCTTAGGGACCTAGTAATGTCCGGTGCCGAATTGTCGGGATTTCCCGCCGTGTGCCTGAGACTGAAAGAGTGGAATGGTGTGGACTCGCAAAGAACTGGCTTAAGCGAACTGTGCCGACCCGGTATCCGTAAACAGCTCGGTTTGGAATTCACGATTTCATGAGTTCGCCGACCAGGAGAAAACATCGCGAGCTTTCTTTTAACTGTTTGACGGAAATATAAACGTGAAATTGAGCCATGTCGTCGTGATAAGCGCCGACGCGTTCCAGTGCTTGTGGGGGTGTTCTAGCGCGATCGTGCTAAAGTTACCGCTATCGTCGGGTGTTTTGTGCAGAACACAAGATCCGCGCTATTGTTAGTGCAGAGCCCGTGCGATGGGTCAGTATTGACATGGACCCTTTAGCAATTTTTCAGATCATAATCGAGTTGTCTCTGCCGTCTCAGCCCTCAGTTGCGAATTCAGAACCTCGAGTGTGAAAGTTGAGTCTTGAAGAATCGCATCCAACACCAGCAGCACGCGATCATCCTCATGCCGGCCGCATATTCATGTCGACAGATTTTCTCGTCTCACTCCAACACTTTTTAAAGATTTTAACATTTCTAGTACAACACACTTCTGTAGCATTCAAGCCGTGATATGCAAAAAAAACGGCGCCGGCCATGCCCCAACAACGAAAAACAATATATTCAATGCATCACCCCAACTCGAACCGCTCATGGGTGTGGTTGCCCAACTCGGGCCTGCTGCGTTGGCTTCCATCCATTTCCACCCGAACTGGGTCTCCGTGCACCTCCCACGGGGTCTTGTTTCCGGTTTCAGTCTTCGCATCACTCCAGTTGGTATTGCTATTGTCGTTAACGATGTTGCTGTTCTGGTTTCTGGTTTTCTTCTTCTTCCGCCACAACATGACGCCGACTCCAAGGAAGACGATGATAGCCGCGAGAGTCACCCCGACCCCTATTCCGGCCGCAGCTCCAGTACTGAGTCCGCTGGTGGCCGCTGGTGGCGTACTGGTATCGGATGGTTTGCTTGCTGATGATGTCGTGCTGGTGATCTGGGCTTCTGCTGACGACTCGGCCTAGTACAATAAAACTGGTTAGTACCTACTGATCCCCATTGAGCGACTTGTTGATTTAGAGCTAGGTAAAGACACTCACCGATGTTATTGATATTTCAAAGTCCTCGTTAGCCTGATAGTGCACCTCGATGCCGTACGCACCGATGCCCACCTCGGTCCTCTCGGTCGACGTCAGCTTCGTCACCTGCCCGGCGATGAAGGTCGCGGAGGGAAACGTCAGCGCCGCCGACACCGAAGGCGCGATCTCGCTACCGCTCAGCCACACGGTGCATCCCAGCGACGACTGCCACTTGAACTCGGGCGTCCCGATGCAGTTGTACGTGTATCCCAGCGCCGTGGGGCAGCACGTGTAGACGGTCTCGGTCAAGGTCGCGAGGGTGTTGCGGGACGTACAGGCCGGAGTGTAGCCCGACGGGCAGATACCCGGGCTGTAGTAATTTCCGAGGAACGGGTCGTAGGATCGGGGATAGCAGTCCGACGCCGCCGGCACCAGCGGCCCCTCGGCCCACCACACGCACCCTTTGCCGCTCCCGCCGTCGCATGCCACGATGTGTATCCCCGTGCTGGAGGCGCAGCTCACTGGCGCCGTGAACGTCGTCGTTAGCGGCGCGATGAGGCTCGTCATCGTGGTGCTATTATATCTTCGTCGAGGTTCGTCGTCGGACGAGAAACACGGGATGGGAAAGAAGCGCGTGAGTTTCAAAAGCGAAATGAAAGCAAATGTGCGGACGAGGAGCTTGTCTGACGTTTCACAACTTGTTGCCACAATTGGTTGCTTTGCCGCCCAACGACTTAGCGATGCGGCACAGCACCATCTGCTAGGTTGCGGCGGCTGGTCTCGCCGGGCGGCTAACATTCATTACTGATTCTTTTGATTCGTTCTTTTCACGGTTTCATATCAACCAGAGTTGAGCCAAAACTCTAACTGCGGCGTCCAGGAGATGGCCAATGTTGGTATGTAGATTGTAGCTCGTGGATGTTGTCGTGTTCAACCATCAAAAATATTAACCACTTGTCCACCCGGGGTAGAGTGGACGACACTCCTTACGTACCAATACGCGCAAGCCCTGAAGTGAAAGTATAACACTTAAAAGGCCAAATGTGATTGCAGGGCCAATTTATACCATTATAAAAATCTCTGGTCACTGTAATACAAGTATGGTTTTCTGACCTTGACCAACGATACTATCGCTTTCACCTGACTAACTCCGTGGCCATAAAAGCTTCTTGCCAATTAATCAATGGGATCATAGCGGTCCCGCAAGGCCAAAGCTGCGTTATAGCAAAAGCTTTGACATGATGGTTGATTTGAAAGGTAGGTAAGGCAGGCACGTTGTCTTTGGGACATTGTAATGAAGGGAAGGGACTGTGACGGCTTCGTTGAGGATGGCAGGCGCGAGACACCTTGTGGCAACTCTAGCACAGCAATTGCATTTTAAGGGTCTGAGCCGTATAGGTAGGTAGGTAGTACCTGATATAGGCCAGGACGCACCACATCAATTAGCGTTGATTCTGCTCCGAACCAGACTCGCCGAGAGCGCAGGGAACCGGAATGGAAGTCACGTTGACACCCTCAAGCGTCGGTTACACTTGCACAACAGCAAGACTGGCAACCGCCGTGCTTGCTGCTGCCTTGGAGCCACGAGTCTTACCACCCCTCTCAGGGCAACCTCGAATGTCTGTCAAGACATCAGTTACCCGCATCAATAATCCAGCCCAGGCTATCACCATCACGATCAATCTCCGTTCTGCTTTCCTGTCATGGACCCTTTGTCTATCACCGCTAGCGTCATTGCCCTCACTCAGGCTGCCTCGGCGGTCGGTGTGGGAGTGCGCGCTCTGAACTCATTCAGCAATGGACCGACGAGTTCCTGGAACTCCTCGAGGAGCTGGCAACGCTGGAAGGCGTCCTCGAACTGACCCGCGCTAGCGTTGAAGCGCTGCAGACCCTGCGCTCCCAGAATTCTGGTCGCGGGTTCGCTGTTCTCCAGACCCTTCAGCAACAGCTTCGCCAGTGTACGGCCGAGATCGACGAACTGACGAAGCGCATGTTAGCCGGGCGCAAGGGCGTCGACAGCAAGGACGACATCGCATATCACGCTTAAGGTGGCTCCGCGAGCAGGACGTTACCATGAAGATTCGTGCCAGGGTTCAGACGCTCCATCTCGAGCTTTCCACTTGTTTCGCAGCGGTCAACGCCACGCACGCATAAAGAGTACTCAATGGGTCCGATATTGAATATTCAGTACTCTAACATGGTTCCAGAGCACAATAAAGCGTCATGGCGCCTGACGTGAAAGGAATCATTGAGACATCCAATGCCAGCTTAGCCGACTTTTCCCGAAAGCTTGAGCAACTCCAGCTTTCAGATATTGATTTCCACGGCCGCCTGGATGGAAATAATGAAGTCTCTCAGCGGAGTGAATTGACGTCACAGCGGGTAGAACCACAGCTGGAACTCATCATGCACCAAAATATCGAACTGCTTCAGCGAAACACTGCCGGGCTAGACGAGATCCAAGCCTCACTGGACAAACTCTCGAAGTAGTGCGATTCGCATATCATACCCAATTCAAATCATGAAAGCGCTAACGCAGCAGAAAGGTATCTGGACTCCTCGGAAACCGCACTCAACGCCCAGTCTACTCAACGAATCTTGCAGGATGTGGTTTCCTGCTGCGTAGGAGCTTCTCGATCATCAGATCCACGGAGCACTCTACAATGCCCCACTGCGACGACAAACATACCAGCAAATAGAAAATGTCCGCCCTTATGCAAATGCTCGTGCCACAGGTTCACGTGGAGCCGGACACCTCCTTGGCTCCAGCCCGTGTTCGGCACAGCGTCTCTCAAGTATAACTATTTGCCACGCTATGGTAAAGGACCGTGCGACAATCCCCTGTACCGTTCAAAATCAGATATGTCCATCGCTATGCGGTTTCACCCTCCTCGCTGGCTGGCGGCACGGGCCCTTCTTGTCTCACTGACACGGTCGACCTTTACCGATGTGGGTGCTTCGTTATGTATTCGAGTACCTAGGGTTGTTTATATGCCATTCTTATTTCACGTATTGCTCTCCGATAACGTCAAGCAATGTCTTTCCATGATGGGCATACTTCCAACGGATGTAAATTCATCAACGGAGGGAAACACTTATTATGGTAGGGTACATACATATCATTCAAAGCACAAGGTCTCAAAGCTGATTTGGTCTAGTACGCTTTTAACCACCACTTGTTGTTCTGTGTGCCTGCTCTTCTTCGATTTGGAGCAGATCTAACAGCGCCGTCTCCTCCGAACGGGATGTAAGCCAAACCAATACCCATTCGAGACGTTGTATATTGACCGGCTAGCCAAAGTTGATAGACAAGTGCTGACCACGGAGATGGAAACCAGGAACGCTGCGGATCTTGCGCAAGAGCAGTTATCTGTCCAATTGTATGAGAGCACCAAAGCGATTTCATTACTCCAGCAGGTAGCCAAAGCGGGCGACGGCGCTAATGATCAGAGCTCGGCAAGCGCGATCCACGACGCAGTGCTAAGAAAGAGTGGGATTACTCTATCCGAGGCTGTGTCAATCCAGCCGCACCACATTGATACTCTGGATGACCGAGGGTTCACACCGCTACATTTAGCTGTATTGCTCGACCACCTGGACGCTGTTCAAATCCTGGTCAATCTCGGTGCAGACGTCAACCGGCCAACTGGACATTACAAAGCGACACCGCTGCACTTTGCGTGTCCGTATCACAGGGCGGCTATAGCACTAACCCTCATGGACCACGGTTCCTCCGTCTGTGCCCAGAACATCTACGGTCAAACTCCGTTGCATTGCACTTGCGTCAACCCGCAAATTACTGGGCATCTTTTGCGCTTAGGGGGTAGCCATCAGATTATTCGAATGCGATCATGCTGGGGACAGACCGCATTGCGCAATTTGGTATTAAGGAGAGGCTCATCTCTGAGCCAGAGATCTAAGAGACTTCACTTGGAGACGCTGAAATGGACAGTTACTTACAAGGGACTCTACAGACCGCCTCCGCCGTCTCTCGGAGAAGTTGTCCGCTTCGTCGAACGGATCGTTGAACAGAGAGAGCTGAACTGGGAAGCAGGGCTGTTCCTCGAGAACAAAGTCAAGTTCGACGAGGACCGCAGCCACGCTCGGATAAAAGAATGGGCTTGTCAACAACGACGGCAGCTCCTCGAAGTGGATAAGGACGGCAATAACAGGGATATTATTTGTGATTCCCTGGATGTGCCGTTGGACGCAGATGTCAGCGACGAGAAGGCGTGGACAGACACGGCGAATGACGACGGCGTTATGTCTGAAATGGACGACGAGATGGAAGATGAGGAACGACAAGGAACGCGTCAGGAGGCTGGAATGAGAACGAGTGATGGATGTGGCGACGTCAATGAGACTGCAAATGCCAGCGACGACGAGCCATGGACAGACACGTCCGATGACGACGCCGTTATGTCTGAGATGACTGATGAGGAACGACGAGGACTGCCTTAAGAGGTTGGGATGAGAACGCGTGATGGGTGTAGCAACGGCAATAAGACTGCAACGCTGGACCGCGACAGCAAGACGCCCGAACACGATGGCGGTATGAACGGTGAGAATGAGGATGAGGAAGAGGAGTTTTTTGATGCTCCAGAGGGACCTGGGGTGGATGCGTGAGGATTGAAAATGGGGTACGTGGCTGGCACCTACATTCTTTAGAAAAGGGACTCATTTCAGCCACCCTTCTTTCTTATGTGATCAATTCTAGACCCAATCGACTGGAGTGGAATGGTTGTCTATCTAGCCTTTTGTAGCACGGCCTTGCCGAAAATGGCACCACTCACAAGACAACTCAGTAATCCGAACTTCTCTCGAGGCTTAACCGCCTGTCCCAGGATTCTCGGAAACAACCGGCAAAGCACTCTTCGTCACTACTTATGTCGCCACGCATCCCGAGTCCTTGGATATCAAGGTGTGGAGAGGGAGTGAACATCTGACATCGGTTATGATGATGACGGCGGAGTGACTTCGTTTCTGTCGAGTCGATCTTTGGCTTTTCAAACCCTGCTCTCATCCACTGGAAGTACCGCACTTACAAACAAACTAGGGGGACATTGTAGGAGCCAAATGGTGGCAAGATGTTGCCTGTATCCGTTTTGAAATCTACCTTAAGTGTGTGGAACTTGGTGTGTCTGAAGGAGAGCAAGCTTGAGCAAGGACTGAACACGGAGTGAGTGGGCCAGACTGAGCAAATATCATATGGACAAGCTGTTTTGTAAGTTGCCCATATTCTTCTCATAAAACTGTTATGTATTTATGGCTTCACTGAAGTAAAGTAAACGCTTCCCGTTAAACTCTTACTTAACCGGATTTGTCGACAAGTATTTTTCTCTCACAATTATATGGCGTGTATGCTTTGTAAGTCACACATATGCGGGATACTTTTTACGGATATATCTAGGCAAGCCACAATAGAGTCGCTTATCCAATGATGCTACACCGATGCTTTGCAAGAACTGATGCCAATGGCTTGGCCGGTTTGCCAACTCAGGACGCAACTTGTCCAACTGTGGCTGCATAATAAACGCAGCTACATGTTTACATGTCTGTACATTCAGCCTATCTGCGGGGAACGACGAATCATTTGATCTGCCGAGAAGTATGTGTGATTGGGATGTGGTAGGTGGCAAAGGTTGTCTTCGGAAGCAAACTCGAGTTTCCCACTTGCATAATACTACCCTGGTATTTTCCGACCCAACTCTGTAGATATCAGAGAGACACAGGGAGAAGCGTGTGCGACAATTTCCACGGTCCCGACAAAGCTCACAACATGGACATCCGGCTCACAGCTATCTTGTCACTATCTGAAACAGCTGCTTGGACTGCAATTTCATACCAGAAGCTGAGAGCCGTGCCGACAATTGCTTTCGTCAACCAGTTCCTGCTCTACTTTGCGGTGCAATATTCAATTCTCAAGTTCTATCGGGTGGTGGTATACAGCCACTTTGTTTCTCCGACGAGAAACATACCCAGTCCCAAGGTAAACTCTTCATCTTCATCTCTTATGTCACGAAAAGGCAGACTGATATCATCTTATAGGATAACCACCCCTTAATCGGCCAATTCGGCAAGCTTCTTACTTCGCCATCGCCGCTCGAGCACTACCTGAAATGGCACGAGCAGTGGCCGCGCGAGCCCTTCGTCCGCTACTTGACGTTTGGCAACCTCGAGATGCTGCAGGTCAACACTCCGGAGGCCTTCAAGGAAGTACTCCAGACTCACGCGTACTCGTTTAAGAAGCCGGACCTCTTGTATCGGCTGGTCGGCGACTTTATGGGCAATGGTTTGGGGTTTGTGGAAGGTGCAGAACATAAACGCCAGCGTAGGGTCCTCAACGAAGCGCTCGCCTTGTCGAACTTGCGAAACATTTTCCCTGTTTTTCAGAACAAGGCAGAGCAGTTGACCGAGTTCTTTGATGAGAAGATTGGAGGAGATAAAGAGAGTGTGGTCGATTTCGTGGACTGCTGCTGGCGATGGGGTCTCGATACGGCCGGGGTGACGATTTTAGGTGTCGAGCTGGGCCATTTGTTGGTGACAGACGACCCTAAATGGAATTTCTTGGCCTGTTATCGTCGTGTGCTATCGCCACCTAAGCTCAGTGCTGTGATCAGCTTCGTTAATACTGCTGTTCCCGTCAGGATGTTTTTACCTATTGAGGCGAATTTGGGGTATCTAAGGGCGGCGAGGCAGTTAAAGGAGATGATGCGGCAGGTTGTGAGGCAACGGATCAAAGATATTGGAAATGATGGACAAGACGAGGGTAATAGTCGAGACTTGTTGAGTATGATGATCGAGGTTGGGAGAACGGGTTATAATGGGACCAAGGAGGAGTTTTCGGAGGAGAATCTCGTTGATCAGGTACGTACGCACATCATTACGGCTATGCCCTTGAAGAAAAAGAAATACTGACATGTGGTATATTTAGTCACTCACTTTTCTCGGCGCCGGCCACGAAACCGTTGCCGGGATGATGGTATGGTCAGCTTACGTCCTGGGCACGCGGCAAGTACGTGCAGACAAACTCCGCGACGAGATCGCGGAGTTGAAGACACAACCTCTCGCAAGGCGAGCCCGACCTGGGAAGACATTGACAGATTGCACTATCTCGATAATTTCTGTAAAGAGGTTCTGAGGGTGTATTGTCCTGGTAAGCTTGTCTTTTCACCTCTAACGGCCTGACTGCTGACACGTAAACAGCCCTCCACCTCTCTCGCGAAGCCCTCACCGATCTCACCATTTGTGGCGTCTTCATCCCAAAAGGGACCCTCCTGATGATCCTACGGGCAGTCGCGAACCTGTCAAAAGCGGTCTGGGGTCCGGACGCGGACAAGTTTATCCCGGAACGATGGGACAATCTGACCGGCGGAGCCGCAAGTCCGTACGCTTTCCAGTCCTTCCTGACCGGACCGAGGATTTGCATAGGGAGAACGTTTGGGTTCATGGAAGCCAAGGCGAACCTTGTCGAGGTCTTGTCAAAGTTTCGTTTGAGCGAGAGTCCTGAGCTGGAGGCGCTTGGGGGACGGCCGCCGCCGTTGAAGAATCCGACTATTACGCTTTTGTTGAGGGACGGGAGGATGCCGGTTAAGCTGGAGAGGATCTGAAAACTAAGTATCAACAGCTTGTACTTATGGTTGCCTAGGTAGTACTTGGGGCCTGGCTCAGGCTGGGGCGCTGACTGAGAGCTATTCTGGGCCTTATGATTACGTGCTGCTGTGTTGACAGTACGCTAAAGTATGATTGGAACCATTCAACTAAGGTAAGTCGAGCGCCGACTACCTCAAAAATCTCAGGGGTGTGGTTTGCTGGGCGAATACATGCGACAGAGATGTGACTCTTATGTGCTGGCCGGCGGAGGGAACGAACGCACTGCGGATGTAAGCCGGTTGGGGCAGTGCGAACCACGAATGAACGTCAAGTTACTGGGACCATGTCGGGTACTATGCTGTGAACAGAGTGAATGAGGTGTGCGCTAGTGATGATGTTAAGAGTTTTTATGGGAGCAAGGCTGCTTGGGGGAATGGGAACTTTATGTCCCGTGTTTACGACGGGGAGTATCGCTAGACCGGGACTGCTAGGCTACCTACCAAAATAAGCGGATGGTGTTTCTTGTTGTCTGTAATTTGTGAGTGTTTATGAGGAGGGGAGAGGTGGATCTGATGTAATATGTCTTCTCTTTCGGTGTTTCATTTCTCTGTTCGCGGCCGAAGGGTCGTGGAATAACCCTTTCTGTGGATCTTGCTTGGATCGTCACTTAATTACTTGGCAACAAAGAAAAAGTCAGATATGGAATATGAACCTAATATGTGTGTAGTAGAATCATACCTTCCTACTAAATAACGTAGTAGCCGCCTTCTCAAAGGGGAAATGATGCCTAACATCCGCATTCTCACGCAAGGTCCAATACCGATGGACTGGAATATAGCCGTGATTGGCGCGCTTCCGGGTCTCTAACTCTCTATAACAGGGCGCCGGAAAATAAACAGGAGCTTGGTACCGTAGAATTTCCCGGCTATGAACAAATACACGGAAAAATCCGCCAATGGTTGGACCGGACAACAGGCGGGCCTATTGACTGGGAGTATTTGTCCTTCTTAGCATCGCATCGAATGACGATGTAGCAACTGTCTCAAAATGAGCAGTGGTCGATTCTTCCGTGTTGTGTTGTCTCTGATGTGATGTTTGCTCAATAAGATAAGACCAAGCGAATCCATCGTTTTGTTACATGCACTTATAGTTATAGTCATCGTCTACACGATTATCAGCTCTGTCTGAGCGGACACTTCAAGCCGGCCGTCCACCTTTCTTCCCCATCGCAACAAGACAACGGAGCTGAACTCAAACAAAGGCCGAACCAATATGAGAGGGTTGCACACCCTCAGCGCCATGCTGTTGGCAAGGTCTGTGGGAACTCTCGCCACAGAGAATCCCGTCTCCCCGCGAGCAGCAGCAGCAGCAACATTCAACAACCCCGTCATCTGGGAAGACCACCCGGATCTTGATGTCTTCCGCGTGGGCGATGTATTCTACTACTCATCCTCAACATTCGCCTACTCGCCCGGCGCCCCGGTGCTGCGGTCATACGACCTCGTCAACTGGGAAGCCGTCTCGCACAGCGTGCCGGAGCTCAACTTTGGCGCCAAGTACAACCTCAACGGCAGCGGGTCAGGTTACGTCAAAGGCATCTGGGCTTCGAGTCTTCGCTATCGCCCCTCGACCGACACGTTCCACTGGATGGGCTGCGTCGAGAGCGGTAAGACGTACATCTGGACCGCGCCCGGCAACGGCGCAGCTCAGAAGAGAGGAGAGGTTTCGGAGTGGACGTGGACGAACCATCCGCCCATCAACACGTGCTACTACGACTGCGGTATACTTGTTGACGACGATAAAGACGAGACCATGTACGTGGCCTACGGCAACCCAAACATCCGGGTCGCGCAGCTGTCCAAGGACGGCTTGACCCAAGTCAAGACGCAGCAGGTGTACACCAGCAGTGAGACCATCGAGGGCTCGCGCATGTACAAGATTAACGGGACCTATTATATTCTTGTCACACGGCCGGCGTACGCCGAGTACGTGCTCAAGTCGACGAGCGGTCCGTTTGGGCCGTACACGATGAAGACGCTCGTGTCGCGCATCAACGGGCCGCTGGCCAACGCCGGTTTTAGCCACCAGGGCGGTATTGTAAATACTCCTGACAATAAGTGGTACTATGTCGCCTTCATGGACTCGTACCCCAGCGGCCGAATTCCGGTCGTTGCGCCGTTGACCTGGACCGCGGACGGGTGGCCGCAGCTTGTTGCTGATGGGAGTGGCGGCTGGGGCAAATCGTACCCTATACCGGTGCAGACGAATAAGACTGTTGCTTCGCCGATCGGGGTCTCAACGGACGAGTTCAAAGGCACGCAGCTCAGCCACGAGTGGGAATGGAACCATAACCCGGATAAGACAAAGTTCCGGCTTGTCGAGGGAAGTGGTTTGGTTCTCCAGACCGCGGACGTCACGACGGATTTATTCGCCGCGCGAAATACGCTTACTCATCGCATCATCGGTCCCAAGTCCACGGGAACATTTCGGATAGATGTATCGAAGATGGGAGATGGGGATCGTGCGGGAATGGTCCTCTTCCGTGACCGGTCGGCATATATCGGTGTGCATAAGGACGGCAGCACATCGACAGTCGTTACGGTTAATGCGTTGACTATGTCAGAGGGGTCGTGGACGACCACCGCAAAGGGTACCGTGGCGGCGAAGGGACCGACTGTTAGTGGTGGTGACATCTGGCTACGCATCCAAGCGGATATCACACCGGCGTTCGGGATGACACAGGAGCGGACGGCGACGTTCTCGTACAGTACTGATGGCAAAACCTTCACGGCGCTAGGGCCGGCGTTTGCGATGACCAACTCGTGGACGTATTTCACTGGGTATCGATACGGGGTGTTCAACTTTGCTACCAAGGCGCTGGGAGGAGAGGTAGCTGTCAGGAGTTTTAGCATGCAGCTCGTGTAGGTAGTTTTGGATGTAAGAACATTGCGCACTTTCAAAACTACCTAGAATTCCACTGATGCTTATGCCCATCCCGCCGCAATGGCCGCGTTCTCTAGGGCATCGTATCCACCAGGCCGTTCGTCGTGATGTTTACCCGCGTCGTCGATATCCTCCTCAGTCTCACGGAATGCCTCGTCATCTTTCATCGTTCTCATCTCTCCTCTCGCGCCATCGGTCATGAGGTTTTGGTCTATTCCTTCATCGCGGTCCTCACCCAGACAATGACAGGCACAACTTTGCTCACCATAACATTCCATTGGATTGTTGATGATGTGCCCGTCACCAGAACTCCGAAACTGGCCGCAGTCTTTGATCTGGATGCAAAGCCTGTCTCACGGCCCGTCGATGTTGTCAATCTCGATAATCAGCTCGAGTCCTCCAGCTCCTCCATCAATATCGTCGTCTTCTTCGTCTAGAGACCTAAGCTCGTATGTCGTTCTTGTCTCCGGACCGATTTACTTGGGAAGGTTGTCTTCAATAGGCACATCTCAGTCCTGATCATCTTCGTCGTGAGTACTCTTTGCCGCAAGCGATGAAGTCGTAATTTGGCAATGCACGCCGCGATCTTTGTCGTCGATGCGGGTCCGATAGCGCCAATCTCTTGTCAGGTCGCCCAGTATAGCTCTTCTGTCCTCCTCTTCTTCTTGGTCGCTGGGCGACGCCGAGAATCCGGAATGCCTTTCCGCGAGCTTGGAATGGAGCGGGTTGCTGATCTCGTCCACAACCAGACAGGTTCGCCCGGTCAAAGCATCACGGCTGAGGCGATCGTCGCACCATCGCTGGTGCTCGTGTAGGCCAAGGAATTGTACGTGTTACTGACTGTCAAGCGTCGACGTCGCGTATCGTTATCAGGACTTGTCGGCCTTGGGAAAATAACCTGACTGGGCGATATCCCCGCGTGGGCCAGACTCTGCGCCCAGAGGTCCAGGACCTGCCACTGGACGGCAATATCTGTCAAGTTACCGGCATCTCCAAACCGAAGCGTTGCCACACTCTGGTCCAGGCTGATGAGCGCCAACACAACCTCCGACATGAGCTTATAGCACCGCTGCCTGGGCGTGCCGGCCCAGGTCATCTGCGGGATAGGGATTGTCGGCCCCTTTATAAACACACGTCCCCGTAAGAGGCGCTGGAGTGGGTTGCGTGACAGCGGACTCGCAAGGGCAAGAGCACCGCGAATGGTCTCAAAGAGCCGTTTATGCGCCAGGGCCAACATGGCGTCGTCCCCAGCCAGCCAGACCTTTGCGTCCATGACGATGGCGACCAGCCTGGTGGTCCTCTCTAAGCAGATGGACTGTTTGTGGAGCATGTCGCTTGCGTTTTCCGAGGCGAGCAGCGTGCTGAGCTTACTGTACGCGGACGAGTTCCACATGGCGTGCAGGATGCTGAGAATCTCCATGTAGTGTGATTCTCGGCCTTTGCCCTGTACCGCCAGGGTCATCATGTCCTCGATGTCGACGAACTGCGGCAGGCTGTTGCTAAAGGTGCACGCCTCGGAGAAGGGAGAGCGGGCGGCGATTTGCGTGAAGAAGCGTTGGAGGACGTTGCCTCAGTCGCGGTCGTAAACGCCAATTAGCTCGACGAGGAACTGCGGCATCCTATTTTTGAAGCACAATCAGCATTGCGTGGAATCATATGGCAGTACTAATGCAGGAATTATTACCAGACAATCTCGTGACAGGGCTCTGAATCAGCAAGCCACAGGCAGACCGTGGCCGCAAGTCGAGTAAAATTGGCCCTCCGTGACGGCCAGCCCCTCTTCTTGCACTCGCAGAATTGCCTGGCCTGTCTCCTCGACACTGCCGCACAGCGAGAAGTTCTCTTGCAGAAAGTGAGAAAACATGGCCTCGCGGACGCTGAAATCCCTGTCACCATTGATCCCAACAGCCACCAGCCAGTCGACACACACCTTGAGCAGCGTGACGGTCATCTGAATCCTACTACCATCACCAGCCCTTACAGGAATCAGATCGTTGGCACGAATGTTCTTAGCTTGCAAAGCATCACGGAACTGCTCAAAGGTCCTGTATAAAAGCAGTTCCGATAGCGCGATCGAGTCCTCCGGACGGAGTACTTTGAATACCCGAATCGACCAGGTGTTTTGAGTGTCTTTTTGCCTCGAAAGCATGAGTTTAACGAGTTGGAGGCAGGGTGTCCACCGGGAGAGCCACGAGGCCGGCGTAAAGATGATATCGGTTTGGACAGATGACGAATTCGATTCCGACCCTTCTCTCGTGGTCGCTTGTGCTGCTGACTCTGTCTGGACCGACATGACAGAGAGCTATCCGAACCAGAATGTCTTCTGACAGGAATACAGAAGCTTTGTCCGTACTTGTTTGTTTTCTGTTTCTGCTGCTGCGCCCGAGTAGTCAGTCTGCTATGTTGCGACTAGTACTAGTTGCAGTGGTGGTGTAGGACGACACATCTTTGACGTGTACGACACTAATTCCTGAGCTCTGGTTACTAGTATCGTCGGCCACCTGGTTAGCAAGACCACGCAGCTCATCCGTGACTGCTCTGGCCACCACTCGCTCAAATGTGACATCCACCAGGCCGTTCGGGGGCCTTTGTTGCCGAAGGAGTCCGGTAATGGTTCATTTGACGTGGTGTTGAGCGCGAGCTTTTTGTTTGCTTCCAATTCACGGCGGTGTCGATCGTTGGCGGCGCCGAGAAGGTCATCCCGCCTTTGGAGCATCCCGGACAAGTCAAGACGGAGCTGCATCATCCTCGTATCGAGCAAAGCTGTCCGGGCATGCTGGACCGCCTCGATAGCCTTGTCGATCCTGTAGCCCCGGAAGGCGACCTCGACGCGAGCCCAGCGCTTGGCCGTGGCGCTTTCGGACGTAAGACGCTCCTGGTACCGGGCGATCCTCGCAGTCAAGGGACCAACAATGTCATCGCAAAGCCGTGCTGCGTCGTGTCGGGCGGGATGCACAGCTACGTGTTGGGAGGTAGTAGTGTGTCATAGTATGTCTGGGCTGCCTGTATCGACTGTTGCAAGGTCTATAGGATGGCAGAGAGCTGGCGAATTTTGGCTGGCGCATCCTTGATATCGGATATGAATGAGAGAACTTGGATACCCTTCAGGGCTTGGCCCCCACAGATCGCGAACGACACCGAGGTGCTTGCAAGCTTCAGGGGGCCCCTGTCCTCTCATAGTGGCACTAGAAGCGCCAGACTGTAGGACATCGACAACGGTGATGGTGCTGTTCACTGAGGCGATTCAGCTGGCCCTTCTACGAGGGAGAGCGGGGTCCGTTTCGAGATAGTTACGGACGTGCCGTATTGTCAAGTCCACTCAATCACGAGATTCGACGTTAGGAGGCTCATGAGCCAATCAACCGACATGTATGTGGCAGCACAGGATGCATCTGGACATTGGCAGCTCGACGCCACCGCGTCATCGGGGTAGTCCGTCCGCATAAGTCAACCTGATCAGCGTCTATCTGGCCAGATAGATGCATGGCTGTGAGTCGCCAAGTTAGGTTGGGTTCGCAGGCTAATAGTGTATCGTATGAGAGAGTGCTGATGCTCATTGACAGTTCAAGAAACAGTCGCGTGCCTGGTTCGAAGTTGACTTTATGTGGTCGAGTTAAGGATATTCAAGATAGCTTATCGTTATCTTATCTGATCAAGTGGCAGCCGCAGGCGGTCGGGGTGCCGAGCCCGGGCAAGGCCCCTGATCGGCTCCACCTCACAAGGCAAAAATAAATTCCCCGGTGAAGCATAGCCAATCAAGGTGACTGAGCCGACCGCACCCAGTTCGGCACAAACATCACTCGTCTCCGGCTTCGATTCTTTACATTGGATACCAAGTCCGCCAAGACGACCCTGTTTGCCCCCCATCAACAAGGCATTGTTTGGCTGGTCAAGCCAGCATTGCAATCCTTACTTGGATTCCAACCTCGTGGCTCCCCTGAAGCCTGTCCAGTACATTAGAATCGCGATCTCTCCAAGTGGCTGTGGTTCTGATGGAACTTGTACAGGTCATGCTCTCCAACAAGCTGGAAAGCATGTCGTCGCCAACCACTGCAGCCGGCCGACTGTTCATCTTCATCTCAGCTGCCCCAAGGATGCACCTTAACTTAGCTTTGCCGAGGTCCCTCACATGTCACGCTTGTCCTGTCCGATGTTGGAGTGGTTCCTACTTTGTTAGGTTGGACGATCAGCTCACAGCATCAGCTCACAGCATCAGCTCAGAGCAGCAACAGCAGCACCGGAGGCGGTGAAAGTCATGGCACCTTCCTTCTTTCTCCACCCCTAGAGTGCCACCCGGGTACCGTTAATCGGAAGGATGGGGTGGGACTCGATAGGGTTGTGCCACTGAGCAAAGATTCAGAGCCTTCTCCACTCGCTGATCCATTCCCTTGGAGAGAGTGGGTTGACGCCGGGTACTGGATGAACTTTTTTTTTCTTTTGACTTCCCCTTTCCATGTGAAGCGAGCAGCGCCGCCCCTCCATCTCAAATACCGTTGTGCCCAACGGACATCGGACGGAGGCCGTTGCTTGTCGGCAAACCGCAGGTAGCCCCGATCCTCCGAATAGCTTCGCGATCCGGCCAACCATCTCCCATCAACACCATGGAGGAACAGAAGCCCGTCAGCCGCTTGCGGCGCATTGGCGACAAGCTGGCGGTCGATTCCGAGCCAGGCCTGACAAATGCTCAGTTGATGGTGCGGAACTCTGCTTCTTTGCTTTGTTGAACACCAGGGCAATATCGGGATGTTTGCTCCTTTGCACAGGAACTAACTCGCGAACCCCGTTGCAGTTGACCAACTTCGACCTCAAACCCGTTGAGCCTGCGCGTCGCCAATGGGGTCCTTGGAATTTCGTCGGCTTCTGGGTCGCTGACTCGTTCAACATCAACACATGGATGATTTCATCTTCCATGATTGTCAACGGGCTCTCGTGGTGGCAGGCATGGCTGTGCGTCTGGATCGGATATGCTATCGCCGCCTGCTTCATCGTCGCAACCGGTCGCATTGGAGCCACTTACCACATCGGCTTCCCCGTAGTCAGCAGATCGTCATTTGGCATCTGGGGCAGCTTATGGCCTGTACTGAATCGAGCTGTCATGGGTATGTACCTTCCGAGTCAAGGACACTGCGCATTGGGCTGACTCTTATGTTTCCTATTCCAACAGGTTGCATTTGGTATGGTGTTCAGGGGTACATTGGCGGACACTGCGTATACATTATGATTAGAGCAATCTGGAAGTCTTGGGTAAGTATCGTACCTTCTCCTATCTTATATGAAGTGGCATCCAGGTTTCTAACAAGACGCATTTTTTTTTTTTTAGGATCGCGACACGATTCCCAACTCATTCGCCCAAGACTCGGGGACCACCACCGCCGACTTTGCCTCCTTCTTCATCTTTTGGTTCTGCTCGCTACCTGCCATCTGGTTCCCCGTCCACCAGATTCGCCACCTCTTCACCGTCAAGGCCTACTTCGTCCCCGCCGCCGCCATCGCCTTCCTCATATGGGCCGTCGTCCGCGCCGGCGGTGTCGGCCCCATTGTCCGACAGCCCAGCACCATCCACGGCAGCGACCTAGCCTGGGAGTTCATCAAGGGCGTCATGAGCTCCATCGCCAACTTCGCGACTTTGATCGTCAACGACCCCGATTTCTCCCGTTTCGCCGGCAAGCCCAAGGACGCCTTCTGGTCGCAGCTGTTCACGATCCCCGTTGGCTTCGCCGTCACCTCCTTCATCGGCATCATCGTGTCTTCGTCGTCCACCATCATTTACGGCGGCGAAGCCATCTGGGACCCCCTATCGCTGCTGGAGCGCTTCATCGACGACGGCGGCTCGGGCCAGCGCTTCGGCGTCTTCGTGATCGCCGCCGCATTCGCGCTTGCCCAGCTCGGCACCAACATCGCCGCCAACTCCGTGTCCGCCGGGACCGACATGACGGCGCTGCTGCCGCGCTACCTCACCATCCGCCGCGGCGGCTACATCTGCGCCGCCATCGGCCTGGCCATGTGCCCGTACAACCTGCTGACGACCAACAACAAGTTCACGACCTACCTGTCCGCCTACAGCGTGTTCCTATCGTCTATCGCGGGCGTCATGTGCGCCGACTACTATATTGTTCGGCGCGGCTACCTGGAGGTGAAGGAACTCTACGATGGCCGCAAGACCGGGCCTTACTATTATACATGGGGCATCAACTGGCGCGCCTACGTCGCTTACATCCTTGGAATTGTGATCAACGTGGTCGGATTCGCTGGCGCAGTTGGGACGCCGGTGCCCATCGGCGCCACGTACGTCTACAACCTCAACTTCTTTGGTGGGTTTATTGTGTCGTCGGTCATATACTGGCTCCTGTGCAAGTACTTCCCAGTCCCAGCTACCAGCGAAAGGTGGATGGAGGTGGGCGACGAGATTGACGACATCCGTGTTGCGTACAACAGCAACAACCCGAGTGGTACCAGTAGCCGGGAGTTTGGAGTTGACGAGACGACGACGGGCCAGCCGTACAAGCTTGCTCGAGACGAGAAGATAGTGTAGTGTTGTCAACTAGGTTTCTGGTTTGGGGTTAAGTTTTGGGTTTTGCATTTTTGGGTCGGTGGGCATAGGGGTAAAGGTAGTTGGCTTCTTTGGGTCAAATAACATTGGAAATGCATATGACGTCAGGCCAGGTTGGTTGGAAAAGGGAACAAAGAAATAGAGATATAGGGGTTCTGTGGCTATAGAGACAGAGTTATGGGTTGAGTAAGTCTGCTCTTCGTGTTATTAAAAGCTTTCAGGGAGCGTAAGATACCCTTGGAGTTAAACTTGGCGTTTATTGGGAACTCTGTTTGCGTTTCAATTTTTCTCCTCTTTGAATTCGTTATAATTGTACGTCTGCCGTGGGGCGTTCCAGTTTGACAATTCCGACCTCGGCAGCAATTCATCTCACCCAACATCCAGCTAGTGCCATCCTGAACGCCAGAGTCTCACTCAGAAAGACTACCGATACAACTTTACCCCCGAATTTTACGACTGAGGACGCGATTTACGTTGAGTTAGTTGGCTTTACGCAACGTGAGAACTTTCGAGGCTCAAGCATGTGGTTTACTGGATTCGGAGAGTTAAGAGTGCCGCCTCGTCTATCTCATCTCAATCGAGGAGAGCTTTTCCATCTGATAACAGAAATGCGGAGAGAGAACCCCACTCCCCGCGATCTGCACAATGAAAGGCGCCAAGAACTGAGATGGAGGGATCTCATAACCTGATTTGAGAGATTCCCATACTTGGATGCAGGCAGCCCTCCCCAATACCTGTCGGTGAGGTAGTATCCCCGTTATTCCCATGAGGAATTGGGAATAGGGCAGTTTCAATCTTATCAAAAAAACGGACGTCTTCGGCTAACAACTCCTGAGGTGGTGAAGGGGGGGAACTGAACTGACTGGGTATCCTCGAGTCGTCTAAGATTCAGAACAGGATATAATCCGCCTTGATGAACGGATAACCAATGAGCTGTAAAACACTCAAATCATAGAAATGTAAAACACTCAAATCATAGAAATGGAATATCGAGTAATGAGATCGTCATAGAAGATTATCTAAACATCAATCAAATATTGCACAAGTGCACGGGCGGAATCTCCCCCACACTAGCAGCCTCGGTAAAGCCAATGGGATGAAAGACATTTCGGAGTGCACCTGAGAGGCCCACCAGAAACGGGTGGGTCAAACGAGTCCAGCCTAGTGCGCGTGGTCGAGACAGCCAATTAAGATCCAGCAGATTTGGAGACTTTGTTCCGGTTCTGGCCGAACCCCTCCAAAGCCCCAACTGCCTCCCGCAGTCCGTCCGCTGCACCGGGCAGCAGAACGCCTGCACAGCACCGTACACGCAGAATATCGTACGTCAAGCAGCTGCAGGAAGAGCAAAGAAA
Source organism: Apodospora peruviana (assembly GCA_033439685.1). Classification (NCBI taxonomy): domain Eukaryota; kingdom Fungi; phylum Ascomycota; class Sordariomycetes; order Sordariales; family Lasiosphaeriaceae; genus Apodospora; species Apodospora peruviana. The sequence goes on from JAUEDM010000009.1 coordinate 1,017,522, forward strand.
GCGACAAGCGCAGCCCAGACAGCCGCACACCCGAACCGTCTTTGCTTTCGATCCCGCCTCGATCCCGCGGGCACACCATAAGCAACCACCACTACATTTCGATATCGCGCAGAACTCGTCATAATACCGCATCGCTTCCCCCCTCCTCGTCCAGGCTCCTTGTCTGTCGCAATCAACAATCACACAACAAGCCGGACGAATCTACTTGGGCCACTGCGAGGTCAAGCGGGATCGAACGGTCTACGGTAAAACGCGAGAGCGTCACCCAAGCACCAGTAGCGAAACCTTAAATCGAGCCGTTGCGAACCCAGCAACCCCAAACAGCCAAGGCAGTTACAGGATCTACCTCTCACAAGCCAGCCGAAAAGCAACGAAACGGAACCCTTGTGCGGCCGAGCTGCCCTCGGGGACCGTCCGTGTGCTCTTGGGGCTCTTTTGTGGCAGACATTAATTAGGCTCTTTCTTACCCTTCAACATACCATCGACGTCAGAATAGACGACACAGAACGTCAACAGCCACAGTGCTGCTCCTCGATCTTCTTGCAACAGCTTTGCTTTAACGAAACACGACGGGGAACTCGAAAATTTCACACACACCGCTTCCCGGAGACGACGAGCGAACGAGCCAATCCGACGCCTGAAACAAGGCTTTCGAATATCCCACTCTTGGTAGCTTTAGCTATCGAACGCCTCCCCCAAGAGGACGTTCAGCTCAATCACCACCAGCGGCAGGGTGAAATCGGCAATATCGACCGACCGACAATGTCCTCACAACGCCCCTTCTTCCTCTCCACATTCTTCGCCGCCTTCAGGCAACAGGGTACGCCGTCGTCGCTGTCCTCGGCGCAACAGCCCAATAAACACACTACATCAACAGCCGGCGGCGGCCCGTCATCATACACCTCGTCCCGAGCTGTTTCCTCCAATAGTAACGGCAACAACAACTCACAAAATGCAAACTCATCGTCACAGCCCTCAAGATCCGGTGTGATCGGACAGTTGCCCCTCCACTCGCCACGCGGCTCCGGCATCCCGATACCACAACAAGGTCGTCACGGACGGCGACGGGGAAGTGATAGCAGCAGCGAGGGTTTCCGGGACGTGCTCGGCGCAGAGAAGCTATATATTGGCGGCCGGACGGCGACGGGAGAGGAGAAGTTCTTCAAGCTGGGTGTGGTCAGGAGAGTGCGCAGTGGGGATAGGTTAAGTTTCGATCGGCTTAGTCTATGAGAAGAAAAATGAGATGATGTGAGAGATATGCACATGGTGAAATCGGTGGGATGGGATGATTATGATGTTGATGATTACAAAAAAGCATTGATTGGTTGGATGGATGGATGGTAGGGAAACTAGTATAAGAGAGACACACAACCAGATCTTCTTCACTGCTCGTGTGTTTTTCGAAGAACAAGCACCGAAAGAGGCCGCCGCAAGCAGCCTGCCCCTTAAGAGGAGAGAATTCTGGGCATATATGGGACGGATCTGTCTACAGTTTTTGGGTTGAACAAAGGTTGGTTGGTTGGCGTTTCAACGGACAATATGGAATGGAAAGGCAATTCGGTTTTGTGGGTTTGGGTCTGCGGTTTGGGACATATATGGCCTACAGATACATACATTAAAATAACATCCACTTGGATAGGTGATCGATGTAGCAAATATTGTTATTTTTATACCACCTTTTCTGGGCCTGATCTTTGTGGGGTTATTCCGTACACATATAAAATACGAGCGCCAGGGGCCCTATCGAAGTGCCTTGTGGCTGTAAATTGATAAATACATACACAACACCTGATTGTATTCAAGATACCCGCGGCCAGGCCTCTTCCCTTAAATAATATACACATTATCGCTGAAGAATGAAGGGATAACGTTTGATTTACCACATAAACCGTTGCACCTTGCCATCATCCAACAACTCCCCGTCGGAACTCTTCCAGTAAAACGGTCGGTACAGAAACATGTACATGGTACCCAAATTAATGGCGACGAACCAGACTGTCTCAACGGCAAGCGTTATGTCTACTTTGCGGTTGACCGTGTTGATCATGGACTGTAACGACCTAGGCCAAATTTGCGGTACCTGCCACGCTGGCATCAGCAACCTGAAAAACACCCACGGAAGAACAAAATACCGCGGCTCGACCAGCGGCGCGGTGATGAGCGACAACGAGGTGGCGAGAAGCCAGAGGAGGACCGTGGATGTTGACGGAGATGTCGAACTGCTAGCAGGTTGCTCATCCACCTCCGCTTGACCGGGACTGATTGTGCTTTTCCTGTTTGTGGATGCAGTGGGTTTCGTCGTCGGTGCTAAAGTAATGGTGGTCGTGTTGCCGGCCAAGCGCGTCCAGACGAGCCATCGTGAAGCGGTATAGGCTGCCACGAGGAGGTACCGCCTGCGAAGGGAGTGGCGGATCGTGTACCGAAAGACGTAGAACATGTAGTGCCGGTTGTCGGCTAGAGTAAACGGGTGGATGATGGTGTTGAACTTGGCCACGGCGAGGGAGAGAAGGACAGACCCGAAGAGGTAGGGGAGGTAGTAGATTTTGTTGACGAGAACGAGGTCGGCTAAGCGGATGGCGAGAGATCGTTCTTTTTGGTCTGCAGGAGTCGATGAAGAAGGGACTTTTGTACTTGGGACAATAACGGAAATTGCTGGATGTCGTCCTGCGATGAGGAGGTTGAAGAGAGTGTTCATGTATGACAAGGCCGACGGAATCAGCAGCGGTGCGGAGAAAAAGGCAAAGAAAGGCCAGATGTAGAGCATCTGTGCGAGATGGATCGTAGCGATGTGGTTGGATTTATCTCCTAGAACGGAAACAGCGTGAGTACAACGCATCATCAAAAGGCATTGAGGGGAGAGGGGAATTACCGAGAACGACACCGCCGTTCCAGAGCACAAACCCGGCAAAGAGGCCCAGTACTGTGATGTGCGGCCACACTTGCTTGAGCACCTTGAGCGGATTACAGATGGCCGCGATGGCGATGGTGAGCAGGCAAAACGCCCAGTCTACCGAAGTGAGTTAGTTTAGCCATGCACGGAGCAACAAGGAGAATGAATGTGTTTACCATCAGGCCAAGAACTATCAAGCGGCGGATCATGCACATCACCAACAGAATACCGTTCGAGATGGAACCGAAGTTGCTGCGAGAGCGTCGTCAACCTCACGGGAGCATTAGGCGCGGCAGGCTTGAGGCTGCGAACAGCGTGGAGAACCTCCAGTCCGCCCATGTACACAACAACCCAAAAAACGTTGGTCTGCCGCATGAACAGGGCAGCGACTCCCAAGGTCACGGTCCAGAGATGGTTCAATAGACTCGGCGCTTCTGGGCCGACGCGCCCAAGATGGTTGTGGTAGGCGACCAATACCAGCAGAGTCGAGACGACATCGGTGTAGTACAATGCCGAAAAGAAGAAGAGGACGGGAAACAAGGCGATGTTGATGGCAGAGTGGTACGCGTAGAAGGAGAAGTCGTTAGACTTCTTGGTTATACCGTCCCGTTCAGCTTGACGCGCTTCGATTTTGTTTCGGCAGAGGCCGGCGAGAAGCGCGGTCAACAGCACAGCGAAGAGGTTATTGGAGCGGAGGGACAACGGGGTGCAGGTTCCCAACATCCATAATTTGTGGTATACCACTGAGAGGAGATAACTAGGGCAAGGCTGTCAGTTTTAATGACTATTGTAGACAATAAAGGGGTTGGTTGTGAAATCTTACAGGCCAGGTGGCGTGGTGATCTTGTCATCCCAGTCCCAGTACCTACCCTCGCAGTACTTCTGCGCTTGCGGAATGTGAAAGACTTCGTCCTGTTTAGGTGTTAGTCTGGCAATAATAAGAGAAGAAAGGAGAAAGTGTGTTTACCAGATACGGGTCGGGGACAAGCTTGTCAACCATGGCCAGCCAGGAACGGGCAAATAGGAATATGAAGAAGAACCCGCCAAAGTTGGCAGTGTCGTTGCTTATTCTGCTTTGCCATTTTGTCGTCTTGGACCGTGATTTATGTGGTGTTGAAGACGGTGCGAGAAAGCGGGAGAGAACAAGTGAAATGGCCGCGCCTTTCACCAACTCACTGAGCGTCAAACTGTCCCGAAGGACTTGGATGACCTCCATTTCTGTTCGGGTTCAGACAAACTTGAAAGCCGGATTAGAGTAAACTGGAGAATCTCATCATGAAGAAAGAAGAAGACGATTTAATGAGAGTAATGAAGAAGAAACACTGAGCTGTACCCCAGAGAGACCATGATTAATAAGAGGTTAATGAGCTGCCACAGGCAGGAGCGAACTTTACAGGTGTCCCAACAGAGAGCCGTTAGCCCCCACTAAAGGTCCGTGCACGCTGGTCAAGACCGAAGTTATTAAAGCATATCAACAGACCAGTTCAGTCAAATGTCACAGAAGAGAAATGGAGAGGCTCATGCTATAATGTCTTGTCTATCGGATTTTTATTACAGAAGCAGCTTCATACACCCCGCTCAACAGCTCCAGCATACGCTTCGCCGCATCCATCCAACCAGCTCGAAAAAAGACAGCTTAGAACGGCTACAGTCCATACGTGATTAGTTTGCATTCGGACACATGTTGTTGCAGATAATGCGTAAATACTCACGTTGTCAGAGGGAGGGATGTACTGGATCTTGTCGTAGTAGCTGGCAAGACCGGGGACCTTCTGTAGAACGAGTTAGCGTCCCCTTACTGTCTTGTTTCCAAGGAGCACACCATACCTTCAGGATGTCATTCTGAATTCTGGGGATGCCGGACGCGAAGAAGATAACGGCGAACAGGGCGACACCTCCGAAGTAGCCGGCGGTAGGGGTACTGCGATAAACCGGTCAGCCCACAGCTGTTCTTCCCTGCTTGAACATGTCCTAGTCAACTGCTTGACAAATTCAGCCACCGAGTCCTCCTCTTTCAAACGTTGGTCTTCCCGGTGTATCCTTGGCTGCCATGGTAAGGCCTGCTTCGAGGCCGGCCAGCGAAAGCTGCACCAACAGCCGTGCGTTCTGTCCTTCCACGTCTTTCTCCTCCCAGAAATAACCACTTACTGTGTAAGGAGCTTCTTGAAAGTAATTCCACCGACGTGAGGCGTATAGTGGTACCTGGGTCCTTTGTATCAGCACCAGTTTCCTTAGCGGAGACCTCCTCGAACCGTCCTGCCCGAGCTCGCACTCCGGTGGTTCCAAGCATTGTCGTGCCCATGGCAACCAGGCTCGGCCAGGCGCGGCGGAGGAGAGAAATCGAATCGGTTCGGTCGGAGCTTACTTGGGGCCGTATTTGCTCTTGTAGATCGGCCAGTTCTCGTTCCGCATGACTGGAGTCTAGAGTTGGTTCAATGGTTAGCTACCTGACCTAGCTGTTCGAGCTCTGCTGAGTCGCTGCCAGTTGTGCATGGGCAAGCTCAATTGCACAAAAAAAAGAATAGCGGGCAAAGCTGAACGGGAACATACAGGGAAAGGCATGATTGCTACCGTTTCAAAATCAACTGAGCTGGCGCTTCAATGGCAATGGACAGGATCTCGGGGCGGAGAGTTGGTGGTTTGATGATGTTGCGCCCATGCGCGAGATTCTTGCCGGGCAAAGCCGGATTTCATGTTGCGGCCTGAGGCAGAAAACAACCTTCCATCCAAACTGCCCCACATCTTATTATCTCCCTATCGTTAAGGCATAAAAATGCCATGAGTGGTCCCTTGCATACTTTGCCCCACCTTTTTATTCAAGCTTCCCTCCTCCGGCCTCCACGTTCCTTGACGAACAGCCTAAACAACGAGCAAAGTCAGGCAAACCAGAACCGCGCGCCATTGGTCTTCACGAGACATGCTCTCGCAACCTCTCTGACGACACCAACCGCATCTCTCTTACCACTTTGACCGCGGGAAAAGAAAATGGACAAATACCTCGACGCGCGCTTCGAGCGCGTCGAAAAGGCCCTCGCGATCCTCATCGACTCCATCGCAAAGTTTAATCCGTCAGAGAAGCTCGCCGACGACCTCGCAACAGCCGATCGCCAGTTATCAAAAAGCCTGCAAGAACTCGAACGGCACCAAAACAACCACGCGCGCATCCAGCAGCTACGGGCCGATACCGCCGCCCTCGACGCCCAGACAAAGGACACCATCTCTGCGCTCTGGGGGATGCGCAAGGAAGTCAAGAACACGGCCACCACAACCTACCCGCCCACCGGACCAAAATATGGTTTCACCACCGCCGAACTGCTCAACTACGCCCGGCGCATCAGCAGAAACACCCTCCCTCCACCAGGAATCACCAATGGCGTCGACATGAACACCACTTCTTCATTTGTCGCCTCGGCGGCTTCCCCGTTTTCTGGTGGCGGCGTAAAAGAAGAACTGCCCTCGCAGGATGCCCAAACACCCAACGCAAACGCAAGCTTCAACAACGGCAACACGCCGGCCCCAACCACCGCGCCAACACCCACCGCCAACGGCCAACCTGCAAACAACGCCTCCTTCGCGTCAAACGCCACCGAACTCCCAGCCCACCTGAAACCCTACGTCAACCCTACCGAGGGCGGCATCTTTTTGCCGTGGCCGACCGAGGACACGATCCGCAGCGGTGCGCTAGCATCATACCAGCAGCTCGTCAACAACGGCATCAACCCCAAAGGTTACGATCCAGAAGAGGAAGAGAAGCGCAAAGCAGAAGAGGAGCTGGCGAGGAAAGAAGCCGAGGAGCAGGCACGACTGGAAAGGGAAGCCCAAGAAAAGCGGGTACGAGAGGAACGGGAGCGCTTGGCGAGGGAGCGGGAGCGTGCCAGACAAGAAGAGGCGAGGAGGGGGAATACTGTTGGTGGAGTATCTGGCAGTCCTACTACTGGTGGGGACATGCAGAAGAAGAAGCAGTTTACGTTTTTGGGCGGGGATGATGATGATGATGAGGATGACGAGTGATCATGGGTTTCGGGAGTTTGGATACCTAGAGAGCAGAGTGAAGGTTGTTGATATGGAGGTCATCTTAACCTACCGTGCTATATTAAAATGATACAATGACCGGCCTGGCTGGGTTGGTCTCGTCAACATTCAGATTGTGATCTCTCCCTACAACTAATTAGAGCGAGCCATGCGCCTGGATATGATGGTGATGAAGACCAAAAAGGTTAAATAAGAAATGTTTAAATGACACTGAATAGATTACAAAAATGCCTCCTCCCGCCGTACGCCTGTCTAGCTAAGGTTTCTTCCATGCCATCGTGCCACCGTTCATCCCTTGCCACATCGCATAGTATAGACAAGAAACGAAATTTTGATGCCAGAAATTTCCCTGTCCCGGCCCCTCTTGCGTTTGTGTATGCGGGATTCATCCATTCCAGGTTTCAACAACTCTTGACATGGGTGTGTGATGGTTAATAACTGTTCGGGGCCGCTTTCCTCTCTGCTCCCGTGTTCTCATGGCCTGTTTTTTCCACAATACTCGTACAATGAAGAAAGGTACAGTTGTCCGTCCAAATAGTCGCTAGTCAGTTCCATGTCCCATTTGTTGTTCTGCCCTCTTCATTTGAGATGACAAGTCTATTCTGTCAGCTTTCTGCGCCTTCAATAACGCATTGCTTATTACATCCTCCACTCCCCTGTCACCACTGGTTCGGCTTGTGGTCGGACAATTCGTCCCGGGAATTTAGTCGATCTTGATAGACGAATATATCTTTCGCACGAACCACCAACTCGAGAAAAAGCCGATCGAGCCTGTGATTGAACAGTTAGTACACTCATTTACCAGAGGCCGCAGTATCCACGCCGAGAAAACTTGCCTGTCAAAATAAAGAACAAGAACGAGATCAACAAGCTGTATCCGATGTACAAAACACTCCCCGCAAACCCGCTCAGGGATAGCTTGCTGACCCAGTACACCAGCGCATTGAGGAAGATGTAGCCCGCGCTCGTGCCGGCCGCCAAGAACGCCCGCCACTGCCAGTTATAGTTCTCGGCGCAGAGCAAAAAGTAGACCAGCAAGATCGTGGCGGCGGCGCACGTCATAATCATCAGTCCGTAGCAGAGAAAGAGGAAGCCAAACATGTAGTAGATCCTGCTAAACCAGATCGAGCTCATGATGAAGTAGAGCTCGACAAAGATGGCGCCGAACGGCAGGATACCAACCAGCAGCATGCTCGGGATCGGTCGGAGGTACGTCGTGGCCGGCGGGATCTGGCGCGGGATCTGGTTCGTGCGCACGGGCGCCTCGATCGCGGGCGCGCGGAAGCCCAACCATGAGCCCGCGAACGACAGCGGGACCGAGATGACGAACCAGATCAGGATGATGACGAGCATCGTGGTGAAAGGCACCGCGCCGGACGACTCCTTTGCCCACAGGAAGAGGTCGAGCAGGAAAAAGGTGGAAAAGACGATGCTGGGGACCAGTAGCGGGGTCAAGATGATGTTGAGCTTCCATTTCTCGCCCTGCATGGACTTGTAGATGCGCGCAGACGCGTAGCCACCGACGAAGCCGAGGACGGTGTAGAGGAACACCATGATGGTGCCGAGCGATCCACGGTTGGACGGAGAGAGGAATCCGAGCAGCGCAAAGGCGATAGTGAACCCGGTCATGACGAAGAGCTGGGCGCCGTTGCCGAGGAAGACGGAGAGCAGGAGCGGATGGGAGGGGGTGCGGAAGACGTCGCCGTGCACTAGCTTCCAGCCCGAGTCCTCCTGCACACCGTCCTCCAGCGCTGACGTGCCCGACAGGTCGTCTAGGTTGATCTGGTCGAGCCGGTTGTACCGCGCAATATCCTTCTTCAGGGCGCGGATCAGGACCGACATGACGGTCAGAACCAAAAAAACGACGATCACAGCAGAGTTGATCAGCGAGAACCAGTGGATCTTGGGGTCGATCACATGCAGGTACTTGTCCCACCGAGTCGCCCATGCGGTCGGGGAAGAGATCCAATAGACGCTGTAGGTAAACGTCACTTCCGTGTCGCCGGTCTCACTCAGCACGAGAGGCGGTATGGACTGCTGCAGGCAAGTGTCGGATTTGACCTCGCCAGAGTACTTCTTCGACTCGGGTTGCACCAGCACGCCGACGACGCGATGCTCGTCCTTGGATGCGCTTGGGGTGTGGTATTCGATAAAGATGTCGTAGTGGTTGTTGAAGACAACCTCGCCGTTGACCTCTCCGCCGAGGAGAAAGCCCGGGTTGCCGGTGTTGTAGACCTGCCCGGCCGGAAACCCGTCGACCAGCCAGTTGATGCTCAGTCCGTTTTTGATCTGCTGGTTCAGCCACAGCGCGGCGCCCTTGTGGTATGTGACCGGGCACGTCACTTTGCACGTCTCGTTTTGTTTCATTTTGAGCTCGAACGGGGACGTCTTTATCCTATCTCCGAACAAGATGCTACCGAGGCTCTCGCCGACGCTCTTGGGCCCTCCCTCGGGTTGGCAAAACTGGAATAGTGGTTGGTAGTAGTCGTACGACACGACGGAGTGGAGGAACGCATCGTGCACAGCGACTGGCCGTATCGTGTTGACGTAGAGAGGGACGAGATCATTCGGTTTATACGACGTGGGAGCGACGCCGGGAAGGTAGAATGCCGATGCGAGCTGCGGCGCCGCGAGCAGCGATGCTATGAGTGCCCCTGACGGGGCGTGTTTTCTGAAGTGCATTGTGGATGGTTTGGCCAGTCGACAGAGTGATATCGAGCGGTCCTGTCGTCGACCAAATATCAGTGTCAGCCGGCAGAAAACAATGCTGCGTTATGTCAGAAGACAGCCGGCGCACCTTTGGGATACTCTGTCGTCGTCAGCTCGGTGCCGACTCCACGGCCAGGGGTATCGTTGGAGCTTCGACAACCCGGATTCTGACAGCTTGGCGTTCCTACGGCAGAAAAGGAGGTGGAGGAATCAGCGAAATAAAATGTTAGATGCAGGAGATGGTCAAGTTAAAAAACGAGGGAAGATGCTCTGCAGCTCGATTGAGGCAGCTCTAACAAGAAGCTTTTGTGCAATCCCATTCAAAGTTCAAGAACAGCTGTCCAAGAAAGTAGGTAAGAAACGCGACCACGAATTTCTGGCGGGCATCTGCAAGGTGTGCCACTGGTGCTTCCCAAAGGACCAATTCCGACCCACAGTTAATTCGACGGTGGGCCGACCTGCTGAGTCAGGTAGACACGGGTCCGGACCTGGGAAATGAACCAGGATTTCGTCCCACTCCTTGCCAATGGCCCCACTAAAAAGTTCAGCGGGCAGGCAAAAGCAAAAGAATTTATTTTTACACCGAAACCCGAGTCCATTTTTTGCAACAAAAGTTGACGGCAACGACGACGACAAACTCAGAATGGCAGCACCAGCGACATTACCAGCATTGCTGGACACGCTTACAAAATCTCTATCATCCGCCCTCGAGGCCGCGCCCAAGATCGCGGGCCTTGAACTGCCCAAAGATGGCCTCTCGCTATTGGACGTCAAGAACGATCTCCTCCTCTCCTACCTACAGAACCTGGTCTTTTTGATTCTACTCAAACTGCGCCAAGCAAAGACCGGTTCGCCAGCGCAGAATGACGACGAATCGACCCTCGACGATTTGGTCGTCAAGAAACTGGTCGAGCTGAGGGTCTATCTCGAAAAGGGCGTCCGGCCGCTTGAAGATAAGCTACGGTACCAGATCGACAAGGTCCTGCGCGCTGCCGATGACGCGGAGCGCAATGCAAAGGCGGCCGAAGCGGCTGCCAAGGGAGAGGAGTCTGAGTCCGACAGCGAAGCGGAATCCGGCGACGAGGAGGATGACAAGCTCGACGCTGGCGGTGCTCCCAGCGCCCGAAAGATTTCCGACCTGCAGTACCGACCCAACCTCTCGGCTTTCGTTCGACCAGAAGGCGCCGCGCACGGCGTCGGGAAGCACACAGACGCGTCTGGGGTCTACAAACCGCCCAGGATCGCGCCGACGGTTATGCCGACGACCGAGAGACGCGAGGAGAAGCAGCGTAACAAGCCGCTCAAGTCGGCCACGCTTGACGAGTTCATCGCGGACGAGATGTCTGTTGCGCCCGTGGCGGTGCCCAGCATCGGCACCACGATCGTGCAGGGCGGTCGCCGGACCAAGACGGCGTCGCAGATTCGCACCGAGGAGGAAAGGCGCGACTACGAGGAGCGCAACTTTGTCCGTCTGCCGGTCGAGAGCAAGAAGGACCGCGCCAAGAAGGCCAAGGCCGAGGGCGGGCGCAGCCGCATGAACTTTGGCGGCGAGGAGTGGAGGGACCTGGGCGAGGGCGTCGACAGGATCAACCGGCTGACGCAGGGCAAGAGCACCAGCAAGGGCACCAAGGCGCTGCTGGAGAAGAGCCGGAAGCGCGGCATCGACACGGTCGATGGGCCCCGCGGTGGGGGTGGAAGCGAAGGAACCAACATGGGCGACCGGTACCAGAAGCGGCTCAAGGTGCTCGAGGGCGGCCGGAGAGATCGGGGCAACAAGAGGCGGTGATTTACTTTTCATCATTCATAACGCTGTACATATTCCGTACAAATTTGGAAATCGCCAAAAGTTCAATACCATTTTCAACCAACCCAATCTATCTGGAGATCAAAGTCTTGATTTTGCCCTCTTTCCTTGCCCAACCATTCTTTCTATATCCTTTGGCCTTTATTTACCTTCGTGTTGCGCCTTCTTGGCTCATCATCACCTGTTCTCGAGTTCAGTTCCCTCAACGACTCTTCCTCTCTCTGCTTTTCCTCATTACCTTGCAGTCCAGTCAGTCCCCGTCTCTAAAAACCAATCCCCACATCCCGACTCTCTTGATGAAAACTCAACCCGAGCCCATTCCGAATCTTATCCTCCATCTCAACCACGTTCTTGGGCAGCACGAACCCGAGCCCGAAAAAGACAAACAGCGCCCACTTCCAGCGGAACGGGTTGAACGCAACGCAAAACACAAACCACCAGACCAGCTCGAGGTACGTGAAAAACTCAAACGGCCCCACGGGGGACGTGAACTTGACAAGCCTCGTCATGTCGATCCACCTGCGCATCCAGAACGGTCTCGGTCTGGTTAAGGGGTCAACAAGGAACATGAGCAGGATCCGCGTGTAGATGCCAATGTGCCAGTTGCCGACCGTGCCGATGGCAGACATATAAGTACAGTTGATGCACGAGATGGACGGGTGATCCGGTGGGAACGTCTGCAGGTACCAGTTGGGCGGAGAGTACGGCTCCTCGTAGCACTCGTTTGGGAGAAACGAATGCAAGTCAGGCCGTTTGTATCCCGTCGCCATCACAACGATATCGCCCTCGATGATTTCCTCGTGACCCTGCCCGCCCGGCGCGACGCCTTTTTCTCTTCGGTTGACCTTGACTCCGTTCTCGACAAACTGCTCAATGTCGCAGCGGACCCATTCTGCTTTGCCTGACCTCAGCTTGTCCATCACGTCCGAGTTGACCATGGGCGTGTCGGTGAAGATACCCTTATCGGCGGGCGCGAGGTCCTCCAGGTCACGGTAGAACAGTTTTTTGAGTAGGAGTTCAGGGATCCAGCTGAAGATTGTCTCTTGGCCAAAAATATTGAGCGCGAGCAGCATGTTCCAGACGGGATTGCGCGGTATGATCCACTTGTCGCTGCGCGCAAGAATATAGATCTTTTCCGCGTCTTCGGCGGCCGCAAACTCGAGCGCCTCGACCGCACTCGCGCCGCCGCCGATAACAATCATGGTCTTGCCCTTTGCGCTTTTACCTGTCAGCCCGCTGGAATGATAAATCTCGCCCTTGAACTTATCCATCCCTGGCATGTCCGAGGGCATTTTGGGTTCGCCGCAGGTGCCGATGGCCGCGATGACGCCGTCGAAGCGGCCGTTCGCCGTGTTGTTGATGATCCATCGCCCGCGACCGTCCTGGTAGACGCGCTCGACCTTTGTGTTGAATTTCGTCCGCGTGTCGAGACCGTAGCGCTTCCACAGCTGGCGGACTTGAGATAAAATTTGCTGGCGGTCCGGGTAGCCGCGCTCCCATTTTACCGAGGGGTGGAAGCGGAACATCAGGGAATGGATTTGGAGAGCGGAGGTGTTGTTCACTTTGCTCCAGATTCCGCCGACGTTTTCTTCTGACCCAGATTCGAAGATGACCACGTCAAAGCCGTGGCCGATGCAGTGGGCCGCGCTCGTGACGCCCGTGATGCCGGCGCCGATGACGGCGATTTTGGGCCGCCCGAGCCGCGTGCTAGGTGAGGGGGGATTGGGTGAGAGCAGTTTGTCTGCTAGCCATTGCATGAGTTGGAAGAGGAAGAGGAGCGGGTGGGTGATTGGGCTGTATATTCGCGACCGGGAAGACATTTTGTCGGTCGTGGAGTTGCGATCACCAAGATACTGGTGCTAATCACAATATTAGAGCTGATCCCGTCAAACGGGGAACTTGGCTGTGGCTGACTTTTGAACCAATAACAAAGTGTGGGAAGAGAAAAGGACACTCCCCAATTTTACCATTTCTGGATTAAAAAGAAGATATATAAAAGCAGTTTCGTATTCTTCTCAAAGTCGAAATGTTCCGATACTTTACTGCCAAGCAGCCGTTTCATCCCCTGTGCCTGACGTCATTACAATGCAAGCGCTTACGATTTCGCATGTGAAATCAGTTTTAAGCCGTCGTCGGGCATCTGATTGGTCAATTACCTGTTGTATCCGAACGGTCGACACTTTATAAGTGCAGGTACCGAGATCCGAGTTCTCAAGGTGGTACCGGTTATTATATATTTTTGCGATTTTGCCCGGTGATGAAGACATGATTCAGTTGCCGTTGAGACGTGGTTGGTGAAACCCATCGTAGTGAGGCCAGTAAACCCCTGTCATTCCGCCGCTGGAGAGAGATTTTCATATTTCACATCACATACCAGTGATTGTAATTTGAAATTCTTGATAGCTTCAGAACTTATGGAAAGAACCTCGTCCGCGACCATGGCGAGTTTGCGAGGGGTTAACCACACGTATACATCACCTCCCCTATCAATGTCGAATTCGGAAGGATCATGCATATGAAGCTCTGATGCATCCTTACATGTATGGGTCACGTATCATTCTCTGAATCCTGACATTCATCACCACGTGACACCCCCTCTCCCATGCCAAACGGACAAAATTAGACGACGATAGTTACGATTAGTTAGGATTGAGATACCAGACTCAACCACTTGAGGATAAAGTACAACAATGTTCATTCCTGCCATTGCAGCCCCAAATCATGACTTCAACTCTCAATTTCAACCTACCCATCGACTTCTCGCGCTTACAAAATGATCGACTCAAGCTGGTCCCTCTCGAAGTAAGCTTACTTACCCATGAACCTCACTCAGTAAGGAACCTTGTTGACCCATCGTCAGGACAACCTCGAAGAATGGGCATCAGCCTACATAGATGACGCCGACGCGAACCCACAAGTCTTCGACTGGCTCACCTACGGCCCTTTTGCAAACGCGGCAGAGTACATAGCCTGGTATAACGCCACATCCCGCAACAACCCAAGCGAGCTTCTTCTAGCCATCATCCTCAAGGCAGGCACCATAACCCGTAAAGGCCGAATAACAGGCGAGATTACGACCACCGAAGTCGCCGACGGCACCTTTGCCGGCCTCTGCGGCATTGTCAGCCAGCCACCTGACCGCGCCACCGTTGACCTAGGCCAGCTGCTGGTCAGCAGATTCCATCGAACGTTTGTGGGTACCCACGCCAACGCCCTGCTGCTGCATCACTGCCTTGACAGTGTCGCGGATAGCGGGCTGGGTCTGCGGAGGGTGCAGTGGCAGGCCGACGCGAGCAACGAGGCGAGCGTGAACGCGGCCAAGAGGTTGGGGTTCCGGTTGGAAGGGGTGATTCGGTGGCAGCAGGTGGTGCCTGTGGGGAAAAGGGGATTGGAGGGGGCAAGGCTGCCGAGGGTCGGGTGGGATGGACGGGAACTGGGGCCGGGCAGGCATACGGCTATGTTGAGTTTGTGTTGGGATGATTGGGTTGATGGCGGGAGGGAGCTTGTTGACAGGTTGACCAAAAAGTAGTGAGCTTATCTGAGGTTAGTTGGGGTTGGGCGCGGGGGGGGGGGGGGGGGAGGTTTATTTGAGGTAGTAAGAGAATACAATGATGTTAAGAACCAGCTGAGATTTTATAAAATATAGGTCTGAATAGAACGAGCGTGAGAGAGAACAGTCCGACACCAGCATACTAGCCAATATCTATAAACACCACACAACATTGGAAATATGCAGACCAACCCAACCCCCAAATGCAATAGAACTTGCCCAGCCAGCCCAAACAATGCGAGAAAATAAGAGAGACAAGAGCCAACAAATGCAAAGACGACCCTTAAAAACGGCCTTCTTCACCAACACCAATTACTACTTATACGGTTCGTGGACGACCGTCCAAGGTTTGTCCAGCAGCATAGCACAGCACAGCACAGCCCATTACTCGGATGCCGGAATGAACTGGCAGGCAATAATATCGATATTCTGGTCATCGAGCGACGTCCCCTGGTTCACCTCGACGGAAGCGCCGACGGGGACGAAGCTGTCGGGCCCGCTGGGTTGCTGCGCGGCCTGGCACTCGGCGGCCACGGTCGGAGGCATGTTTTCGAGGCTCTGGACACTGATGGAACTCAGAGGCCTCCCGATGCCGAGAGCGCCGCCGCCGACTGTGATGACGAAGGTTGTGGTCGAGCCGTCAACCTCGGTCACGTCGACGAGGGCGACGGGGTTGGTGGTCTGGCGAGTCGTAACTACAGGCGACGCGGCGGCCATGGTGACGAGGAGGGAGACGAGAGCTGTGGTGAACTGCATTTTGACTGGACTTGAAGTTTGTTTTTGTTTGATGCGAGGAAGTTTTTGGTGGTGGTTAAGTTTTTGGATAAGTTGGATTGGTTTGTTATTGATGGTGGTTAGATCGAGTTGTGTTGAGTTGTGTTTGTGTTTGTGTGAATGATGTTGTTGATGATGATGAGAATGGAAAACTTTCTGTCCCCCCGATATGGATGCAAAGAGACATTATATATCCAGATCATCACCACGTTGGAAAGCATCGTTGTAAATAACTATCAAAAGCCATCCAAAATAGCATAGACTTGTGTCAGTGGTGTCTGTTTCTATCTAGACGGAATGATACTATTAGAGCCTTACTGTCCCGAAGGCCGGAATCGTCCTGCGGCGCGGTCTTGGAAAATCTAATCATGGCTCTGCATAAGCTTTGGCTACTTATTTCAGCCACCTCAAAATGCTTACCAAGAGGAAGAAGCTTTTAGATGTTTCTTACTTAATTGGCTGATTTGAGATATGAGGTCAGCGCGAAACAATAGGCGGGTAGGCGAAAAGGAGACTGAGCAGCAATGCCGGTGTTGAATTACGGCTCTCAGTCACTAATCGCCAAGAGCGGAACATGAAACAAAGGGGGCCACCGGATCCGGTGCGTCTATATGAATATGGGTGATCAGATGCTATTCATCTCACCTAAGGAGTGATGAAACAAAAGCCGTTCATCCGGGGGAGTACATGCATTATTAGAATGACTCGAGTGCCGATTATTTTCGGGTTGCCTTTATACGCAACGATACGGTCTTACTTCTACTCTGTAAGTCAATTAATGTTTGGATCACCGCATTCCGCTTCCATATACACGACGTGGTTGCAGATGTCGAGCGAAATGAACACGTTCAAGTTTGTAGACATGGACCTTTACGATGAAGAAGTACACCGGATAATATCTCTTCCAACCAATTTCCGTACTTATCGTGAGCGTTCAATTATTCCTAAACCTCCCTCAGCTTGCCCGGCCGCCCGGTTCATCGCTTAGCTAGAACCCGTACCACATCCGTGAACGACCAACCCCAAAATCCGCTCGCCGGCTTGTCACCGTGCCGTGCTCGCTGTGGCTGTACAGCGAGAAATGGGCTTAAATTCTGGTGACCATGAATGTCAGGTTGGAGAAGACACCGGTACTTCTCTGTGTAAGCTCTTGGCGTCGGGGAGACACAGGTCACCATGGCCCATGGCGGCCGCGGATGTGGGATGGGATGGAAAAGTTCATACGTAGGGAAACAGCATCATGTTACTATAGTAGGCTGATTAAAGACGGCCTTGACCGAGGTGAGGAGCTATTTGGACCGTTGTCTACCAAGTTTGCCTGTGAAGGCTGGAAGTACGGCCACAATAAGCTTATTATATGATGTTTTCGGCTCTCAGAAGATCCTTCAGTTCATGCGGGTAGCTTTATTTCACTGAAGAAGCCAGAGCTAATGGCCGAGAGCAATACTGCAGGTGAAAGAAACCCCAACCAGCGAAGACGACTATAAAGATATTTACGAACCACGTACAAGACTACCTACCTAGATGCAGATTCACAAAGGGACCATTTTCGATGATTCGCTTTCCTAGCGTCAGTCATGATGCCAGCGATTAATTACACCTTCCGTTGGTTGGCATCTGTAGTCCCTCAAGGTAGGCTGCGCAGCTAACGAATGAGATGCCAGTTGAGTCAGTTCTGAGGAGTGAACATTACCAGTAATTATCGATTACTGATCACAGGCTGCGACCGAGTATAAGTGCATGGCCTGGTGCACCAACAAACACGCTCTAACCACTTATATAAAAAGAAGGTCTTTTGTAGTGGCCACTGAAAGTGTAAGGGACTTCCGTGGCAGCTGTGTGGTTATCTGTCCCTGAAATACAAGAGGCAATAGATCGTCGGCCAAGCCTGCAGCTCAACGGCCAAGTGCCGCGTGAACGGGGCAGTTCTGGCAGTCTGATAAATTCTTTGGTGCTGGCGTTGGGGAATACAACGGGACTAGTATCATGCATACTGCAGCCAACAACAGCAAAGATGGAATCACCCATTCCCTTGTGGGACAAGTAGACGACGAACTGTATACAGTTAGTTAATCAGGCAGCCAGGAAGGACGGCGAGTTAGTCTCACTTTTTTTTATAATCAAGCCCAGCAGCCCGATTGTCGTCCGTGGGTCGGTCTGGCACTATTCCGGTTTACACCATTTTGTTCGACAACTCTTTTCACAGCTTGGTACTCTCACGCGACAGTGGTGGCAGTAAAGAGTTGTCAACCCCTATCTAGACACGATGCCATCTCTCTCAGCTCTCCTCACCGAACAAAACCATGTCCCCACCATCCTTATCGCGGCCACCATCATCACCCTCTTCGTCTACACCCTCTACTCAAAACTCCTCCCCAAACCGATCCCCGGAATCCCTTTTGACAAAAACGCCACCAAGACCATCCTAGGCGACGTGCTGACCCTCCAAGACGACCCCGACGGTCTGGCCCTATGGTGCGGCAAGCACCTCGACCGCCTCGGCACCCCTCTGTGCCAAGTCTTCATGGGACCGCTCGCAAAACCGATGGTCCTGGTCGCGGACATCGGCGACGCGCGCGATATCGTCTTCGGAACAAGCGCTTTTGACAGGTCAGACTACATAGTCGACCGCTTCCCGCTCTTTAGGGGGTTCCATTTCCGCATGAAGACGGGTGACGACTGGCGCCTCTCGCGCGGATGGATGAAAGACCTTATGACTGCACAGTTTCTCAACTCTGTCGGCGTGTCTTCTGTCTATGATTCTGTCAAAAAACTGGTGAATCTTTGGGAGCTGGAGAATCGTGTTGCGGACGGTAGACCGTTCAGTATGGTCGCCGACCTAAGATCGCTCGCGCTGGACGTGATTTCTGCGTTTTATCTGGGTGGGGACTTTCAGGATTCCACGCTGGGGAGGCAGATCGACTTTGTCGGGAAGCTTTCGAGCGATAAACTTGTTGTTGGCACGCACAACGAGGTTACCTTTCCCCGGGCGCCGGTGCACGAGTTTACGCAGGGCATGATTGTGGTCGGTGACCGACTCGCAGCCATCTACGACGCGGTCAACACGAAGCTGCCGCCGGGTCTGGTCTCGCGGTGGTTCCGCTACATCGCACCAAGCTTCGGCAAGTTCTTTGCCGCCAAGGATACGTTTATCGGCGAGCGGCTGAACAGAGCGTTTGCGCGCTCGCGCCGGGGTGAGGCAGCCAGGTCGGGGATCGACCATATGGTTTTTCGAGAGGAAAAAGCGGCGGCCAAGGCGGACAGAATGCCCCTACTTGGGAATCTGAAGCAGGTCATGACTGACGAGGTAAGTATTTCAGTGACTCATTCTACCTACCCATTTACCAGTTCGCGCCGACAGTTCTTGAACAAAAAATAGGTTTACGGAAACCTGATCGCGGGCCAGCACACCACCAGCGCGGCGCTGGTCTGGATCCTCAAATTTGTGTCGGAGCACCCGGCTGTGCAGCCCAAGCTGCACGAGGAACTGCAGACTGTTTTGGCGGCTGCCGCCCACGATAACCGGTTTCCCACGGGCGCCGAACTGGCCGCCGCCAAGCTCCCTTACCTCGAGGCCGTGATCGAGGAGACGATGCGGCTGCGGGCGTCCTTCCTCATGCCGCGCGACGCGGTCCGCGATACGGACCTCATGGGCTACCGGATCCCCAAAGGCACGATCGTGGTGCTTGTTTCTCAGGGGCATCACTTCGATTTGTCTTCCTCGAATAGCAGCAACACGAAAAAACGGCGGCAATATCCCGGCGCCGCCAACGCCAGCAAGGATCTGGATGAATTTGACCCGGAACGTTGGCTTGCTCGTAACGACGCGACGGGCGAGGTCGTGTTCGACGGCTCGTCGTACCCGCAGATGGCATTCGGGGTGGGTCTGCGGGCGTGCTGGGGCCGCAAGCTGGCGCAGATGGAGATGAAGATGATGCTGGCGATGGTGGCGTGGAAGTTTGAGCTGTTGCCGATGATGGATGCGGATTTGGCTAGTCATGAGGCCACGTACGATATTTCGTATCGGGCGAAGAAGGGGTTTCTGAGGCTGCGGAGTCGAGGGCAGTTCTCGGCGGCCTGATTGTTGCAAGTCTCAGGATGCTGTGATGTCGGTCATCTGTGGGATGACGGGCAAAAGTGAAGCATATGTGACAACCAAAATGAAGTCCAAAAATAAGAACAAAAGAATATAAATCTTCTCCTTCGGTAAGGGTCGAACTTACAGCCTCCAGATTAACAGTCTGACGCGCTAGCCAATTGCGCCACGAAGGATTTTGGTCTTTGCTGAAGATTTCAGTGGATATAGCCTCTTTTATGTCATCCCCACAATCAACTTCACTGATGTTCGTCCAATCACTCCACCAACGCGATTCATGTCTGTACTGTAAACAAACCCCCCTTTATCTCAACACAATAAAGAACTAGCGGCCTACCACGAATACCAGACTTCGCCAACCACATAAGATTTATCCCGTCAAAGCAACTCAATAACATGTAGCTATCAAAACCAATACCTTACCAACCCCCCAAATATGGTTGTCCTAGATACCCAACAGCCAAATCTTCCAATCCAAATCACGGCATCGGCTTCATATCCTTCAACAAACACGGCCCCTTATTCATATTATTCTCCCACTCAGCCGTCTCGTCCACACTAACATTAATCACCAAAAAGATGGACACATGCAACGCAATCCTCACCTGTGCATACACATAAATCGTATCCTCCTTCACCGCGTGCGTCTGATGAATCTCGTCCGCACACGGCCCACCAATCAACCCCAGCCTTGCCTCCAACATCAAATCCGCCGACGCGACAACCAAGTTGACATGCACCTTCAGCACGCAAGTAGCCGCAACCCCATAGATCTCTTTCGACACAATAATACTCTGGCTCTGGGTATAGTACGCCGAGGCACCAAACGGACCAACCTTGATGTCGACGCCGATACCAGCACCTATAGTCATCTCGACGAGGTTGCCGTCCGTGCCGGCTTTGACTTTGAACCCGCCCACACCCAAGACGGTAGGGCCGAGCCCGGTGGGAATCTTGATGGTCACGTCGACCGACATGACGAAGTTGGCTGAGGTAGGAGTGGTACGCGCTTTCAGAGCGAAGTTGAGGACCTGCACGATTTCTTTGATGGCGGCCGCGCCTGGCCCCAGTTTCTTGAGGAAGTCGTCCAGGCCCATGGACGTGCTCACCTCAAGCGCCCATTCGTTCGTCATGGACACTTTCAATGGCGGCAAGACTTTCAGTTTGTTGAGGAAGTTGACGACTTTCTGGACTTGGCCCAGCAGTGGACCGAATATATTCTCCGGATTCTTGAACACGGGCAGGTTTGTTGCGGATGAAAGAATGTCGCCGGCAACGCGACTGAGCTCCCCCCCTGCGGCGCCTTTCGTGATCATGGCAATATTTGAGAGAGACATGTCCTTCACACCCTTGATAGTACTAATCGCCAGATCCACTTCGGCAGGCACCTTGACACCGTCCGGCAACAGTCTGCCCGCCGTGCTGACCGCCGACGCGAACTCGCCGTTCTCTTTCAAGGTCCGCGTAACTTCGGTGAGAGCAAGCTTTGCACCCTCCTGCGCGAGCGTCTTGTACTCGTAATGCCCGCCCTCCAACACTTTTAGGACCGTACTGGCTCCCTCAAGCGGGATACATGTCTCCAGATCAGGAAAAATGCCACCGGTTGAGCTAGCCAGCGCGAAACCGTCGGCCAGCAACGGAACCTTGCTCGTCAACCCTTCAACAACTTCACCAACCGCACCTGGAATTAACTCAGGCGACGGAAACATCAACCGGTGAGAATCGGCCGAATGGATCAAATTGTACGCCGATTTCTCGAGGAAAAGTGACGCGCCGTCCGCAACCCGGATTGCTTGTGACAGACTGTCTGCCACGGCGAGCCCCTTTCTGACCAAAGGCACGCCCCACGAGTCGACTGCGCCTTGGACGGTCTTGCCAAACTCCCCGGTTGGGAGTGATGTAGTGAACGCCCACTGCCCGCCGCTGGCTGGGACTATGGGAGTACCCCAGAGCTCCATTGGAAACTCCATGCTGTGCCCAGCGGCATCCGTGGCGCCGGTATTATCGCAGCTACCGACCAGCACTCTTGAGACTCGCATCTTCTGCTCAGAATTGCCCAGCTTGACGACGCAGTCGACCGGTCCGCCTAGCTTCACGCCATTTTTGGTCTGGATGTCGTCAATAACGGCAAGGTATTGCTCCGCCGTCAACGCTTTTGGCGCCTGCGCTCCAGCACTGCTGTCGCGAGTAACGATATACCCGACCTGTCCCTGCGCAGACACCAACCCTCCTCCGGCCTCATTACCCTCGATCTCCATAAAACAGTCAAAGTTCACCAAATTATCGTTACCAGCTGTCATCAGCCTGATATTGGTAACCTGCTTCACGCCCCTAACCAAACCAAAATGGACTTTTAGTTTTTCGTGGCCAGCTTGGGGTTCACCGAAATCGTAGGACCCGTCCGACGCGGCGACCCAGCCACTGTCCTGGCCTACAATTCGGCCGTTGTTGAGACGTAGAATCGTGACGGTGCGGATCACGCGCACGCCGTAGGGGTACATGATGCTGCTCATTTGAACGATTTCTCGAGACGTGCGGCCTACTATCACGTCAAGAGAAACTTTGGATATTCCTGTTGTCGGAATGGGCTGAGGGAGGGCCCACTCTGAAAACATGGACAGACCATAGCCAGAAATGTCGAAGCCAGACACAGGAACTTTGGAGGTAAAGTCCGCGTTGAATTGGTCCGTTATTACCGGGACGAACGGGCTCAGGTCTTGGTAGGGGAGGAGAGCGGTTCCTTGAAAGCTGGCGGACTGGTCTGACGAAAGAGAGCGGAAACTGATTTGCGGCGCGCCAGTCATTGTTATCTTTTCAGAAGTGCCTGGGGTAAAAGATAGGGGTTCCTTGTCAAAGGCTGGCTGGACGAGCTTGACCCTTTTTCTTGGACTCTCTGCTGGCGCGGTAGCTTGGGCGAGCATGCCGAACGGCAGCTGGAAGTGGACTGTAACCGGCGCTGGTTGGACGAGAGAGAAAGGGGCCGGGTTATATGCAGCCACCGTCTTGGCGAGCAAGTCGCGCGGCGTGATGGGGACGAGATCAACCGACGCGGTGGCCATCTTGGTGCCGAAGCTGGTTGTCTGGTTCCGCAAGCTGATGGCTTGCTCGGGAGGAGGCACGTCCACGTAGAGCGCCTCCCAGTGGACGGTCGGCAGGCAAAACATTTTGAGGTTGGCCGCACCGGTGGAGGCGATCATCCCATTCTCGTCTGTGACTGAGATGGATACCTCGAATGGTGAGAACGAGATGCCCAGCTGTGAGACGTTAGTGGATACGTCCAGCAAAGCTGGGTCGTTGCGCAGGAACGGCTGGAGTGAGTTGTATTGATCGGACCATGGAGCAATGTCGTGGTGGTCAAGGTCGTTCTCGAGCTTGCTCGCGGGCAGTTTGAACTTTTCCGCCGTGCCGTTGTCTGGCCGGGTATCGAACTCGGAGCTGTCCAGCGCGCGGACGTCGCCGAAAGGACGGTTGGCGAGCTGCACGGCGGCCTTGACGTCGCTTCTCCCGTCGAAGCGAAGCTGGATCATCATGACCGAGGTCACTTCCGGCGCGGCAAAGTAAAAGTTGGTGGCGTAGGGGTCCGGAAGGGTCGGGATGGCGTTGACCAGCCCGGCGGGCAGGTTCACGGACCCGGTGACGATGCTGCGGTCGCCCCATGAGTACTCGCCGTAGGCAAAGAGGCCGCGCATGTACGAGACCGAGAGGAGCATGTTCTCCATCAGGTAGGATGCGTGGTCTTTGTTGTCGAACTCGTTCTCGGTGCGTCGGCCCTCTATGCTGACACGTGGGAGGAACCCGGGTTTCTGGCGTGTGAACAAGACCGCCGCGGCGCCGGTAAAGGAGGTCCGGGTGCCGCTGATGGAGATGGGCGCGCTCAGGGAAGCGGATATTGCGGTGCTGTAGGTCCATGATTCTTGTCCGTTGGCTGCAACGATGTACTGGAATGGGAAGCCCCGTTTCAAGGGGATGACGTTGAGAGACATGCTTTTTAGTGTCAGGGTGCTTCGTTTGATCTTCTGCCCAGAGGAGCTGCGCGCTTGAGGGTTGCCGTGCATCCAGATGTCGAGACTCCGGGTAGCGCTCGTCCAGGCTGTCAGACCGAATATCGATGCGGCCGTCTCGTCGACGGCAACCTCGACATCGCCATATGTCCACGTGTCACGGTCATCGAGGAAACGCGATCGCAGACCGGGAGACACGCGAAAAATAACTGCGCCGTTGCCGGCCACGGGGGCGAACAACGGTTTGGTGGGGAAGGGCACCACGGGAAGCGCCCAATACGCCTTGGTGATCTGCGCCTTTCCCGAGAAGTGAACCAGATCGGCATCGGTCTCCGTCAGATTCAGCTCCGTCGTGTCGGTCGTCAGGGGGAAAAGCAAGCGCTGAAGGGCCGTGTCGTACTCGGCTGCTCCGCCGGTGTACTGCAGATTCACGGCGGTATTGTTTCCGAACATGGTCGCCGTGAAATTCATAGCAGTAGTTGACAGAGTTGCTTTTTGAGGAAGCTGAGCCTCGCTGACCGAGATGGTCATTGTCGACGGGACAGACCTCGCGAATCTGGTCGCGAGCGGTCCGTCCCAGGCAGCAGCAGGTTGTTCTAGCTCAACCGTGACCCCGGAAAAGGGCGCCGGCGGGCTCACCGCCGTTCCGCTCTTCGCCCTCAGTCCTACGTAGCCAGCAGGGGCCGACGGGTCAAAGAGGGACGCGGGCACCCACACCGTGCAGGGACCGAATGAAGAGAGATAGGGGTTAGGTGGCATCGGTGTTAGGGTGGTGTTCATGTACAGCCCGTCCCTGAGAAGCGTGAATGGAGTCTGCTTCCAGACGACGAGCTCCAGGCGCCGGCCGAGGACGTCCACCAGCGGGCCGAACGTCGAGTCGGGCACCAGTTTGACCATGTTCCCACCGCGCACAAAGAGCTGGCTTGATTCGTGCACGCCGAACGGTCGGAGGCGCACCGTCTGGGCCACGATCAGAGACTGATCTGCCGGACGAAAGCTGTCCGTGATCTGCATATCGTTGTCTGTCAGGACGAGGCCCTCTCCACGTTCCACCTGTGGTGAAGGGTCGCTCGGTCCGGCAGGAGCATTTGATGGAGGATCAACCGTCTCTGGCGCCTGGCCGGATAAGACAGCGTGGGTAATGGCCTGCTTGACTTTCTGGGTCTCATCTTGTGACGTTGTGGAGTTGAGACCTTTCATGAGCCGGGCAAGTTGCCGCCGAACGCGCTGCCAGTCGGCATCAGGGATGGGTGCCATTGTCAACCGGGAGTATTCTGATGTGTAAGGAGATGAATTCTCGTGAGCATGAGGAGACTGGAGCCAGAAGCGTCAAGCTCATGAGATTAATGAAGTCACCATCGGGACGGGAACATCGAAAGGTTAGGGAACCAGTCGGCAGTCAAGCATATCAGACTTAGTCGGCTCAATGCAGAAGTCTAGATCGGTTTGACAAGCATCCCCGCTTCAGCCCTACGAAAGAAGCCCCCTGTTATCATCCCTGTCCAATGGTTCTCTGGTCTGGTCTCCGAATGCAAGGGTTCGGAATGCAGGTGGATTGGTTACAATACGTGGGTTTCGGAGCTGTGGCTTGCATGAGCTGAGCACTTAAGAGTCTCGGCGCGGAATGACATGCAATCAACGTCCGTCGTCGTGATAAGAGCAATGTGACTGAAAGACTTGGGGGAGTTGAGGGGGAAATGCCATGTTCTCACCTCCTCCCGGACTATCGTTGTCCATGTTCCCACTCTCCCCTGACAACAAACTGCCTCCTCTCATCACCGGAACTGCCAAAGACGCCAAGCCTAACACACCAACATGGCACCAACTGACCGCCTCGCCGTCCTCCCCTTCCTCCAGACATGGACAGGCTCACAACTCCAGCTCCGCGTTCTGCTGATCCCGCGAGACAAATTCATCGAGCCGTTTGTCCGCTCCAACCCCCAGTCGCCAGACTTCTTCCCCGCGGCCGAGCTCGTCTTCGATGTCCTGATCGAACCGGGACTGGACTCGGTCCCTGTCCTCGGTCGCGGCACCAAGCTCCAGACGGAGACATTCGCACCTCTCGCCACAGCCAAGGACATCTTTTCCGAGCTCCTGGCCCAGGAAAGCCCCATCGCATCACCGCCCGCTCGTGGTGGAGTAGATGGCGGCCTCCGCGTCTTCAAACACCTGCCTTCCTCGTACCGCACCACGATCGGGTATAGCCCCGGCTCAGGTGCGAACGATGTCCTCTTCACGACCGGTAACCAGTACTCGTGTGCCCTGAAGCAGATGGCTCGGCCGGTCACGTACGAAAAGCTGCCGGAAATTACCAAGAAATCCTGGGGCCAGATGATCTCGGGCCTCATGCGCAACCACAAATTCGCTGAGCTCGCGGGGCTCGTACGGATGGTCACCGTCGATATCAGTGCTGCGCAGCTGGACCTGATCCGCAACGGCGCTTTTATTTACCTGCTCCCGCCAGCCGAAAGTCCCACCGCCAGCGGCGGATGCGAGCTCTACTCGGCGCGCATCCCGGCGCTCAGCAGTGACCCTTCGTCCTCATTGCCGAGGGAACTGTTCACCCCGGTGCTGTTCCCCATCGTTCCGGCGCTACCCGGGTCCGAGTATGACGACATCTTTGTTGAGGCGGAGGATTACAGTGACGGGTGGGCCAAGGTGGTGCACTGTCGTCAGCCTCAGCGGGCGGCGGTGGTCAAGGAGGAGGTCGAAGAGAACAATCCAGCAGAATGGGCCGAGGTCGCCGGCTCGCGGCCGATCAAGGAGATCGGGATCCAGATTGGTTGGGATGATCAGCAGGTGACCGTCTGGATGGATCGACAGATGGATTCAAATAACGACTACTTGCAGACGGGACTTGGGATTCGTGGCTACTGCGTCGATGCGCGGCTTGCTGGCGAGGGCGACGACAAGTGGCGGTCGCTGGTGAGAGCGAAAGGGTCTTATGGCGTTGGAAGGTTCCGACGGGACGACTTCGACGGCGATTCGGCCGTCGAGGTGTACCCTGCGGCATCTATCAACAAGGGCCAGCCAGCCAAATTCTGGATGCCCATGTATTTCACCACCTGGACGGGTCCGGCGCTGGTTGGTCTCGACAATGACCGCATGATTGTGTCGGGACGCAGCGAGACGGCCGATGCAGGTTTGCCCAGGTTGGAGGGCGTCACGCCTCCTAATCTGGCGCTGTTTTACGGCAGAGACTACGAGTTCCGCGTGCGTCTGATGGATCAGACCGGCTGGGGACCGCCGTTGACATCCCATCCTACCAATCCAGCAGTGCATCCCGTCTTCAACATCGCCTTCAGGAGATGGATTCGACCGTTGCCACCGACATTAAAGACCGAGACACCTCCTCCGGGCGAAGACCAGGATGATCGAGCACCGGCTGTTCTCAGCTTTACAAGGCCAGGCCTACAGATGCCTGCCGTCCAGTGCACGAATTTCTATCCCAACGCCTCGCAGCAGCTCGTCGACATGATACAAAACGACGACAGCCCCGACCGCGCCGAGCCATCTCTGCCAGACCCAGACGTTAACAGAGTCGAGATCACGGTGCAGATCGAGACGCTGACACAGGATACCCTCGTGGTCGAGGGCACGTTCCGCAACCTGTACACCACCACCCGGACCTTCTCGTCGTCGGACATGAACGCAGCCGTCGACCTGACGTTTGACTGGGTCGACTGTCGCGACGTCGACCACCCGCCGCCGCCGGACCCGACCCAGCCGAACGACACAGACCCGTGGCGGAGTGGTAAACTGACTGGTCCGCTCCGTCTGCCCACATCCCGCACCGTGCGCATCTGCGTGCGCTCGCTCTGCAAAGAGGACACCGCCTTAGCCTATTTCGGGGCCGACGACGTCCGGCGTAGTCCCGACGTGAAGCTCACGCTGCGGAAGAATTCCGCCGCCGAAACATCATTATTCGCCAACACCAGCGTCAACGAGCGCTTCAACGCCTACTTTCTGCAGCCTGTACCCCCTCCTCAGCCCCTTCAACCATTCCAGACATCAACACCGCCGCCGCCTCCATCAAATGCATCCCGACTAGCAACAGAAATCGGCCTCCGCAACGACGGCAACATCTTACGGTCAGCCCCCGGCAGGCGCGTGGTCTTTGGCTGCTCAGCGGGTCTACGACACGCCATCGGCCCCGACGGCGCCAGCCTCAACCTGACAGGCACCGTCGCCCAGCTTTGGGTGGTGGTGATCAAGCTCACCCTGGACAGGGACTGGACCTGGGACGGTCTGGTGTACAACAGCATGGTCGTCAGCCGCACTCTTCCCAACCCTACCACTCCTGCGGCAGAAGTAATCCGCTTCAGCCCAACGCACAACGTGAACCGCGACGCCCTGACAGGAACGCCGGACATAATCCGCGCGGGCACCGATTTAGTGATGGTCGACGCCTTTGATCCCTTACAGATTCGCAGTGCCTCTGGTTTTCCCGAAGAGATACACGCGCGCTATACCGTCACTTGGGGCATCATCAAGCACGGCTCGAACACCGCGACGCCCACTGACCCTCCCTTGATTTTTGAAATCAGATTACCGGTGACCACTCCCCCACCGCAACAGCCAAAAATCGTGTCAGCTGGAATCGCGTTGTCGCCGTATCAGCCGCTGGGTAGATACTCCAGCACTGCGCCCCGTAGCAGAATGCTCTGGATAGAATTGGCCGAGCCGCCGCGCGATCCAGGCGACAGGTACTTTGCGCGTGTGCTCGCCCACGCGCCGGACCCGCTCCTCCAACTTGACTCGGAGTTTTTGTCATCCTCCGCCGCCGGGCCAACCAAACCGGAACCGAGCCTCCCGTTGGATCCGGAACCGATCCGCCGAATCACGGCTGCTAGTTCCGATGATCGCGCCGGGTTGGATGCCATGCAGCCGCTCATACCCAGCAAGACAACCGAGGGCGAGGGAGAGGAGAGTAAGACCGTGTGCTGGGCACTGCCTTTGCCTCCGGGCGTGAGCGAGGATTCTGGCGATCTGTTTGGGCTCTGGACGTACGAGATTCGCGTGGGGCATTATACTTCTACTTCTAGGACTGATGATGGGAAAGAAGGGAGGTGGTGCACCGCACAGTCGCGGTTCGGACCACCGCTACGCGTGTGCGGCGTGCAGCACCCGGCTCCGCCTCTTCCCTGCGCGGCATATCGGCCTGACTCTGAGAAAATGGCGGTGGAAGCGACCGCGCCGGTGGCGAGCATCGGGTATAAACATTACCAGCCGACGTCGCTTTGGTTTCTGCTGTATGCGCAAGCGGAACTGTTGGACGGGAGCGGAGAGAGAAGAAATGTGTTGTTGATGAGGAGACATGCTGCTGTATATAGGGGGGTGAGTGGCCGGAATGAGATGACTGCTGGTGCGTTCGGAGTAGCACAATTCGAGAGCGAGGATTTGATTCAAGCATTGGGAAGGCTCGGGTTTACTGTGGCGGTAGGGCAGGCGCCGCTTAGTGTGCTCGCTGTTGAGGTGCTGCAGCCGCCTGGGGAGGCCGAGTTTACGGATCCGCTTGGGTATGGGTTGGGGAGCGTGAGGATATTGAGGAGTTCGGCGCTTGTGGAGGTTAAATCGCGTTGTTAGAGTCCAGTCTGTGGGTATTACGAAGATAATTTTGGGTTGAAGCATGTATGGGAAATGAAAGGGGTAATTTAAGGGGTACTTGTTTGGGCCCAGCCGGTAACCTGGGGCAACGAGGATTACCCCCTTTTTATGCTTTGTGTCACGTAGTACCCCTAGGTATACAATGGAATCCGAACCTTCGGACTTGGTGCCCCCAACAAAGGCCTGCCTGGGAAAGATGAGGGGTTGTTCTAGGCACCAACAAAGTGACCTGAGGAAACCTTGGCGTACTCTGTTTCGACGTCATCTCCCAAAAAACTTACCATCAGTCCATTATCTGGTACCAACATCATCAATAATAAAGAACAACAATAAACAACCAACAATGAAGCCACTCATCATCCCTTCTCTCATCATTCTCATCTTGACAGCTGCTGGCACAGCTGACGAGGGTTACGACGACGACAACGACTACGGGCTTTCCGACGAAGAGCTCTATCATCATGACCCACACATCCATCCATCCATATACTTCGGCAACGTGAAAGACCTCGAACGCCCGCCACCGCGACTATGGCAACCGGGTGACAAATGCCCGACCGCGATACGCGCCACCGTTCCCAGGGAACCCGAGTACGGCGGCGCTCCCTTTGGTCAGATGCAGGGTATCCACGCCGCCATGCTGAACTGTTCGTCCATCAAAACGCTCAAGATCTGGGTGCAGCCGAGCGAGGGATGCCTCGTGTATTCAGGACGGCACAGTCTGCCCTTTAACCCTCGAGGCGGCGACAGGTACCTATCCGCGCCTGAGTTGTTGTCGCTTGATGGGTACGCTTCGGACGACAACATTGAGCCGGAGCAGCAGCCGAAACGAACTGATTCGGGCGAGAGTGGTGGTTGGTACGCTGCGGCGTGGTATAATATTGCAAGGACGTGGTTTTCTGCCGTCGTATTTGAGCTGCAGCAGACCATGGACGAGCCGCCTGAGAAGACGACGACCACCTTCCCAGAGGAGAAAGTCGAGACCAATCCTGAACAGGAATCTGAAGAACCGCAACCACCACCCAAACGCAACTTTGACCTCTGGCTCGAAGCCATGGATTTTTCGCAAATCCACACCCTCCAGTTCAACAACAGCCGTGAGTCTAGATACGCGCTGACAGACCGTGTCGCCGAGACCCTCCCGCCGAAACTGAACAATCTCCGTACCCTCAGGCTCTATAACGCCATCGGCGAGAAATTCATCCTGGCTCTTCAAGAGCAGCACATGCTGCAACACCTGTGGTGGAAAAGTGCGTGGAAATCCGGCTGGTCTTGCTCTGGCTCGTGCTGTGATTATTACAAGAAGGAAGACTCGTCGCCGCCTTGCAATTGCTCGCCGGGGAGTCAGGCCAAGTCCCCCCTCGAGTCGGTACTGCGCCATCAGGGGGCCGGGCTGGAGTCGCTGTATTTCCATGTCGATGAGCGGCACCATTACGGTATGCCGGTCCTGTCGCTCGAGGAGATCAAATCGCTGGTTCATCTTGCGCCCAAACTCAAAACTCTAACAATTGACCTGCGCCGCGGGAAAGAAGGAACTTGGCCGTGGGCGGAACTCAAGACACTGGCGACTAGCCTTCCGGATCTGACGGAGCTGATGGTGTATTTTGATCTCGTGAGCGACTGCCAGCGCAACAGGAGTCTCAACGACGCAGAGTGGTCGGACCGCTCGTGCGAGGGCGAGTGTATCGGGGCGAACATGTATCTCCAGCCCATGGTGAACAGGACGACGGGCGCGGACGTGGCCCGTCTTTTGTGGCGTCAAAACATCAAGGCGAGAGGAAAGTTGCGACGGGTAGAATTACGGGCAGGGGACTGGGGTCCGACCTTCGATGGGATGGCTTATGAGCCGCGGTGGTTTGAGCGGAAGAGGATGTGGTTTTCGTGTAAATCGCCAGGTGATGGTAAGACAGAGGGGAAGGAGATGGAGGAGTCCGATGAAGGCCAAGTGCTGGTACTTTTCTGTGATGCCGGAGACAATTTTGACCCTGACGGGTGGGAGCGTAGGTGTGCCCGCCCGGGAAGAAACTCGGGGTTTGATCGAGGTCAAAGAAAAATCCCCCAATACCTTGGTCAGTTCAGGTAGCTTAACTGGGAGTAGCTAGCAGTGGTCTAGAACAAAAGCAACATACCCCACCCAACCCATAAGAGTACGTCTATTCCTCCAGATATCTGGAGGTGATATTCGCACCAAACAACAGACAAAGTAACAGCAAAAACAGCAGAGAAACTGAAAGAAACTCGAAAAGAAGCCAAGAAAGAGAGAGTCCGTTTGATGGTAGCCCAGACATCAGGTATCCAAGCCAGCCTTCGCCATCCAAGCGCACCCACCACGACCGCTGGGTCATTACCATCTCAGCGAGGACTCGGAGCGAATTCGGGTACCAAGCAGGTGTTGGTCACTCGTGGGTGGCAGAAGGGAATTGCCTATCTCCTGCCGGGGTCAGCCGCTGCAGAGGCCGGAATCAGGCGTCAGTGGTGAGAGAAATAAGGGTGGAAATCGATCGTGGACCTTGAAAACCGTCCGCGCGACAGTAGTTGACAGTACTGTTGAAAGGCGCTATCAAGAGGAGCAAGTTAGCGATCAGGAGTGATACCGAAATATGATAGGAGATGACTGACTACCTAGCTTTTGGTGGCAGCAGCAGGCTGAGAGTTGGCCACCATCTTCGCGCTAATATTTCGCGACTTGTTTCCCTTAGCCGTATTGGAGTCTTTTCTCTTCTTCTTTTTACACACTTTACACAATCCCTCTGTTGTGTCAGCCAACAGGGCCGGATCGCACAGCCCTTCTCTCTTGGATTTTTTTTGCGATCCACGTTGCGCTTCTTGATAAAAGCGGCGCAGGCGTCGCATTTGATTATTTCTTGGGTGCACATGGTGACGCTTGCTTGTTGAAGTCTGGAGGTGTTTTCTTCGGGACTGGGCCTGTGATTTCGGAAGAATTTTGCTTGTGTTTCGAATGTGTGTGAGTGTTTGTGTGTGTTTGGTGGGTGCAGAGAGAGTTTTGTTTTCACGATGGCGGAGGTCGATGGGGGTGTATGTACTTGAAGATTAGTTACACCAGTCGCGGCCGGACTCACGACTGAGGAAAGAAACCTACGCAGTTCATGTTGCCTGTTTTCGGGGGATTCAGGCGGGCTGTCTTTCAGAAAGTACCGAAGAGGTGTAATGACACGCTAACCGTGGGGAAGGCAGTGGTTCTGTCGTCCAAAGTGCCTTGTCTGATTCTAGGCCTTGCTTGAGGCTCCCGTCAGCTGGTGATGTTACCTCGGTAGAGCAGAATGCCCAGTTGCGATTACACAAGATGCTCACGCCGCAGGATTAGGCAATGGTCTTGAAAGGGCATGGAGAAAGGAAACCAGATACTCCAACAATGACGCGCGTTGTTATCTGGGTAATTACTAGTAGTCTCAGCAACAAAACGTGATGAGCGAGCGTGTCATTTTGTCCCCAACCCAAGAGATTGCGAAGAGTTCGATTATTAAGAGACAAAAGTGGACGATGCGAACCTTCCCATGAACCATTCTGCAAGTGTAATAATCATGCCGCTGTCGAATCCTAGCTGTGTTTTTCTCGCTGTTTTGATACCATGAGTTGGTAATTGCAACTCAAAAGACCTCTGCTCAGCGGTAGCTCGGTTTCTCTCTTTACTCTCTCTCCTTACCAGTTTGGTTAAGTGTAAACTCGTGATGAGGAGAGGACCTCTTTTAAAGCAACTTAAAAGACGTAATGATCCGTCTTGGAAGGCAAGACGTGTCGTGGGTACGGTGAGATGTGTGGGTTAGGTGTGCTCAGAGTGTCAGCCTCAGTGGTACCTCAGGTTGGTTGATGTGAGCCACCCATAACCGAGACACCTTTTCCAGCGGCATTGGCAGACAGAACCGCATCATGAGTCTCGACCTCACTTCAGCACTGCGGCCCTGTTTTTTCTTATTTTTATTTTTATTTTTTTCCAATCCAATCTCATCATGGAGTCGACACGAAAAGTCGATTGCCGACCCTAACCACCGCCCAAATCCCCTTGTTCTGTAAGTTCTGTAAGTACCATGTAGTTGGGTAGATGCGGCATGTCATTGCTCCGCGAATGTCCGCCTTCAATCTAGCTAACGAGCCAATGGGTCACGCCCGAGACAGAATTTGCCGTGCAGCTGCCAACTGGCAGGCAAAACTGGCCATTCATGGCGCCTCAATCACCCATCGGGCGTTCACCAAGTCAGCTGAACATCAGACTGCATGAAGCATCGTTCAATGACATGACCTCTCAGCACCATCGACGCTCTTTTAGCTTCAAATTAAGACGGCCTGCCATCCCGAACACAAACATCGAACTCGATCCAATGGTGTCGTAGCCGACGATCCCTTTCTCCATTAGGGGAGAAACGAAGCACTGCGTGATTCTGGAATGCCGGTTGGATGATCCTCATCCGGCGATAACAAGACGATTAACAATTGAGGAGGTCGGGCAGTCCAATTCATTTGACATGTGTCAATTCCTCAACCTTATGAACTTCTTGAAGATGGAAATCTTATTGGCGGCTGTGGTGAAAGGAGTTCAGGTGCTGAAGAGCTGGAAGGGGGTCGGTCTGCCGAGTGCAGTCGGGTGGAGGGAGGGCCTCGGCGGTTGGTGCTTTTCGTGGCTTCTTCCCTTAATCAAGAGGGAGTGCTTTCGCTATTGAGGATTGTAAAAGTCGTTATTGTTGTTTGCTTGTTTGTTCATGGTCGCTGGATGTTATTCCACCACTCTCATACGTCCGTATCCCCAGTCCGCGGCCGTATCTTGGGTCGTCTATATTCAAATGGCAAACAAAGATAGGATACTCACCCGGCAAATTCAGTTCTGGTTGCGAATAGTACTTATTGGACTGTAATGCCGACGTTGTCGTCCATTGCTCTCCGGATCGTCCAGGCCATGTCGTCCACTCATCTCTGATCATGACTGACCATTGCCTCAAACTCATGACGGACCATTGCCTCAAACTCATGACGGACCATTGCCTCAAACTCAGGTTGCGATTTTGGTATCTAGACAATAACTACCAAGCTGGGGGTCTCTGACATGTTGTTAATGTTTACAAGATACCCCCTAATTATGATTCAGGCGGAAGACTTCCAGATACGGATGCTGTTGGTCACAGCAACGGACTCGAGCTCAGATCAATGACCTTTCCGAAGTTCCCGGCAATGCTGCCCGACGACAACGGCATCTTCCAAAGACGAGAGATAATTTCTTGTTCGTACATTTGAGTATGATCACAAAGTTGAAACAACGAGGCCAATCAAAGCTGGCCAGTTGGCGAAGCTCCAAACCCCGTGGGGATGCCAAGCTGGTTCTTTTGAGGAGATCAACAAGAGTCGATAGCTGCCGATGCCGCGAAGAAGCGCGCCACCGGGTGTGGATGAGCAGGATGGGGTAAGTAGGAAGGTATCACAACAGCTGAAAGAGCAGAATGGGATAAGTGTCTCGAGGATCTGCATGCCGGCCGAGGGACATGAGAAGATTTATCATTTCTGCAGTAGCCATCTGAAAAGCCTGCCAACCTATCCCCGCCCATTTACCCTTTCCCATGCTCGGCAGAAGGGAAGGCTACTGGCCTACGCTGTCTGTCTCCTGCAACCACAAACATTGCCGCAGGAAAGATGGGTCTGTCGATATCCGTTCAAGATACACTCATAGGCCGCCAGGGATGCGCTATAGAATGCAAGGTTGATTCGCTCGCCAGCACTGCTGCCCGACCAGCTCGGATACCCGGACTGGGATTGACACTCTGAGTTCTGAGTTGAAACCTCCGTTATTTACTATTCCCAAATCTCGGACACCTTCGGCAAGACGTGCGGGCTTCAGCATCGGGCTTGGACCGCTTGGTTCCAGTTCGGCTCAACACAGCGTCTATATAACCGTCTCTCCTCGACCTGATGGGAACCCAAACTACCATGCTCTGCAACACTCTTCATCCACTTTACTTCGAGCTCATCTTATATCACAGTACCTAGTCATCTTCGCTTACACACGCCACTCAACCCTCAGATACCGCCATCATGAGAACCTGCTTCCCCGTTCCATACAACCCCGGCCAGGCCTACTTCTTCCACGGAGCCAAGTACGCCCGCGTCAAGTTCACGCCAAGCTCATCAACCGAGGAGATCACCTACGGCCCGGCCAGCATCTCACAAAACTGGAAGACGCTCACTGAGGCCGGCTTCGACTCGGTCGACGCCGCTCTTCCTGTGCCCGGTCACCCCAACCAAGTCTACTTCTTCAGCGGCAGCAAATACGTCAAGATCCAGTTCACCCCCAGCTCGACCGAGGAGAGGATCGTTTTCGGCCCACGTCGCATCGGCGACAAGTGGAAGACGCTCGCCCAAGCCGGCTTCTTCACCGTCGACGCCGTCCTTCCCGTCCCCGGCCACGTCGACCAGGCCTACTTCTTTAGCGGCGACGAGTACGTCAAGGTCAGATTCACAGCCGGTACATCCCAGGAGGAGATTCTCTACGGCCCGCGCAAGATATGGGACGAGTGGAAGACGCTGGCCAAGGCGGGCTTCAGCACCATCGACGCCATCCTGCCCGTGCCGGGCCACGAGAACGACCAGGCGTACTTTTTCAGTGGGAGCCAGTACTGCCGCATCAAGTTCACGCCGAGCTCGCCGCACGAGGAGATCACGTACGGCCCGGCTAGCGTTCCTGGCGAGTGGAAGTCGCTTACCTGGGGCTGGTGAAAGTCTGGGGGCGTTAAGGTGCGTGATATGCGACACTGGAGGCATCTTGGTCTCTTATGTCTGCTTTTGGAGAGCGAGAGTAAGAAAAGAGGAAATGACATGTCATGAGAAAATGTGCCTTACCTTTATCGTTCACTTACCTTCTGTAGAGGCAGACCTTTACATTGTAGTCAGCCTAGATAGCAGCTCAGCAATGATTTGGAATAGCGCCTTTCTCGAAATAAGGATCCCGGTTGAACCCGCACTGTCTGACGCGGTTATGTTCACGAGCAAAATAACAAGTTCCCTCGGTATGCACGCGGGCAAAAGCGTGGTTATTCGGGATAGTTCGGGACGCTCCGCAAGGTAGCTTAGTATTTTCAGCTATGCTTTGTTAGAGAAGGCAGGAACCACTGCAACACCGGTTGGGCATGGTGATACTCAGGTTGGAAGGTGCCTTGCAGGTTTTCTGGCGACTAGATCCATGCGCCCGACAGAAACCGATAGAAGGCCCGGCCCCGGCCGGAGACCTGCGGGATTCTGGTCAGTGGTTGTACCCGTGCGGCAAGAGTGGTAGACCAACCTCCATTGACTCTTGTTAGCCCTTCCTTCTTCTCTATTACTTAAACATCAATCAGAGATTCTGTGCAAGATATAATCCGTATTGTCGATAAAAATCTGAAGATACCAAGGCTCCGGGCCGCCCCCCAACACAATTATCACCTGAGTGACACTCATCCTTGCAAAGGCAGACATTGGATGGCGGTTTCAGATGCATGAATTGCCTTAACTGCTGCGCCTCAATGCAGCCGCCCGGTTCTCTTCACCCCGCCCCAGAGCCTCGACGACATGGACAAGATTTCCCAACATAAAATCGCCCGTCCCTCGTTTCCTGAGGGACACTTTCTGCAAATCATCCCCATACCGAGATGGCGCAACAAAACACCAGAAAGCGGCGGCGAGCCGACGGAGAACTCGAAGCATTGACCTCAGACCGTCCTCGCACACGCAATTACGTCGCTTGCCAGCTACGTGCATCCGACGGAGCACGACTGTGTGAATCATGTCGAAGCATCGATTTTAACGCTATCTCTGGTGTCGAGGTGAAGGGCTGCGGCAAATGGAGGGATTTTGGCCGCCGAGTCCATCAGGGGCTGAGAGTCACGTCTGGCACCACCGACTGTGATCTCTGCGCTTTCTTCCAACACCTTTTAACTCCGAAAATCGGCGCGAGGCCTGATATATGCGCATACTCTGCACGAGTCGCATTCAAGGTCCCCCGTGACGTGTTAGCTCGCGACACCCCTCTGCTTGCGCTCGTGCCAGGCCGCAAGGAGCCGCAAACCGAGAAACACCCATTGGAGTCCGGCAATATCTTTATGGAATGTCTCGACGATCCTACGAGGTTTGGAGGCCGCCGCATTGGGCCCCAGGTTGACTTCGCGCTCATCACCTCCTGGCTCGACTTTTGTAAAGATCATCACACGCAGCTCTGTCGGCCAAAAGCATCAGACGTTGCTTCCATCCCCGGATTCCGCGTGATCGACTGCCGTACGAGGGAAAGAGTTCGATGGTCAAATCTCACCGGCGAAGCCGCCGAGTTTACTGCCCTCAGCTATGTCTGGGGCGCCTACAGCGACGGTGACTCTACGACCGTCGACGACACCCTGCCGAAGCAGCTCCCAAGGCTGATCGAAGACGCCATCGAGGTGACGGCCAGACTGAATTACAGATACCTGTGGGTCGACCGGTACTGTATTCCCAAAGACAGCGACGCGGAGAGACACACGCAGATCCAAAAGATGAATCTCATCTACGGCTCCTCCGCCATCACCATCATCGCCGCGGCGGGGGCCGACCCGACTCACGGGCTTCCAGGAGTCCTGCAGTCGCCCAGAAATCCACAGCCCGCGATTCACCTTGGGAGCTGCTTCGGCAGGGTGTCGTCGACGGTTAGTCTTCACCGACCATATGGTCTACTTCCACTGCCGTGCCATGCACTGCCTAGAGACCATCACGGCGCCGCTCAAGGCTCTCCACACCAGAGATATGCAACGGCTGCGGGACCCGGTGCAGATCTGCCGAGTCTGGCCGCTGAGGGGCCTGGGCAAGTATGCTGCCGACCTTGAGGACCGCATCGAGGAGTACAGCGCCAAGGAGCTCAGCTTTCCGGACGACGCTCTCAATGCCTTCGAGGGCGTCCTGGCCAAATTCGAGGCCATGGACCCGCCCGTCCGCAGCCTCTGCGGTCTGCCCATCTACGACTCCTGCGACGACAACGTCACGACCAGCCTGGTTATTGGTTTGTCGTGGCGCATCCACATCCCGTATTATACCGACGCCACTCTCCGTTTAGACAGACGAACAGTCTTTCCCAGCTGGTTGTGGGCCGGCTGGGGTCTCAACGACCCCAAGTCTAAATACCGGCTGAGATATGCCTTCAATGATCCGCGGCCCGGGGAAATCAAGCCATTTTTAGACAAGTTTTTGGAAGATAAGTCGACCCTGAGGCACACAATGTCTCTTGTCAATATCAACATCGGGATGAGCGACGGCACGGTTCTGCAGTGGGCTCAGGATAGTGAACACATCATGCAGATGGCGTCGTGGGGACGAACCCTGCCCCAAGCCCTTCATATATTCGGATTCGTAGCGGATTCTCGTGTCGGTGTGCCCGTTACCATGGAACCTTCGGAGACCAACGCTCACTTACTCCTGTCTACCGAAAGGTACGGGTACGACTTTGAAGCGAACCACGCTGGTCGTCAACCCGCCGACGTCCCCAATACTCGCCATTTATCCAAACAGCAGCAGCAAGAACAACAGGAATTCCACGAACTCCGCCAGATAATTCTCGGGTTTGTGACAGAGGGCGACAAATGGGACTCATATCTTTCAGTCACGGCTCTCGTGATGGTCGTTCACCGCCGAGAGGGGTCAGACGCGTGGGAGAGAGTCAATGTCACGACGAGTTATTGGTTGGGTTATTACTTTTCATGGTACCAGGGGCAACTCTTGGAGATGCACAGACTGAAGGACAAAATGAATAAATCCAAGGACTCCAATACCGTGGTAGAGCTTGGAGGGTGGCAGTGGTGCGAGACAAGAGTTGTGTGATTTTGGGACGTGATAATCACCGGCACCAGGGGCCTCCTCGGATCAATTCCCAATGCCAAATCCTCATGTCGAACCTGAGACCCTGCACAAGGTGCTGCAGCGCGCCCTGGAAGTATTCAAATACCATTTGGCCACGGAACCGGTGGTGGGAACAGCTGCTCTCGCCAGAGATACTACGGAGAAAACGGGCTCGCTGCTTGTGCTTCGATCATGCGTTTGGAACTGCGACAAGACCTGTCGGAACTATAACGCCGAAACTATGACGCAGTCTTGACTAAGATCCTGAGGAGTAAGACCAGGCCGCTCAAGCGGGTCTTGTCGTCGTCTCGAGTCGACCGAGTCCGCATTACAGCTTTACTTGTCAGCTAGCTGGTGGAGAAGTACACACCATTCAGGCACGTGTCCAATACACGAGATTTAAGTCTGGCACAGCCCGAGTCACTGAAGCCACTTAGCCCTCAACACAGTGAAGGCTAGGTAGCCGGTACAGGAAGCCAGGAGGTCTTTCTTATTCGAATCAACGCATCATTGGGCGCCGCATGATTCCTGACCGAAAGTCTAAACGAATCAACTCACTGCGTGACGTGCATTACAATACGACAACTTTCTTCAAAAGAAAAACGTTATTGATCTGAATCAACACCGTCATTACAGGGCACCACATGGAAATGCGGGGCAGTGGGAGTCATGACCGAAGGTTTATTGGCATCACAAACGTTGTTATAAACCTGTGCGAACCTTGAAGTGGCCAGCTTGTGACAGGACAGTGGCCGATTCATGGTTAAAGGAAACGACAGGGACCCCCATCCCATGGCCAACCATAGATTTCCATCAAACAACCAAACCAGTTCACAATGGCTACTTTCACAAACCCCAACCCAACACAAGACATCAACATTACTGTGGCAATGCCATCACATTATCCTATCCCCATCAATCTCAACTTCAACATGAATTTCACGGTCGACGATGGAAACAGTGGTGGAAACGGCGGACAGCCAGATGGTGAAGCAGCTCATAGCAAGCTTCGTGTCTCGGTGACGACGTCAAGCCCGAACTCATCGCAAATACCACCAGCAGCCAGTCAAGGCTCGGTGACATCGTCCAGGACGACGTCACAACCGGCACTCCCACTCCCGCAGTCTCAACATTTGAGCTCACCTACTCCGAGTCTGTTTACGCCGTCGATAACTGCGCACCCAAGTGTTCCTTCGCCACACGAGCCTGAACACAAGTTGTGCGATGCCTCTTGCCCTCGCTGCCGAGATGAAGAGGCGAAGCATCGACATCGACATCGCAATGGTCTGAAGCACCTCTGCCCCGCATCCTGCTGGCGGTGCACGATCGAGAAGAGTAAAGAGCTAAGGGCTATCCACGAGCGTGGTGGACCGTGTGCGCAAGATTGCTTTTGCTGCCAAGGGGAAAAAGGCGAAGAATCGACATCGCAATGGTCTGAAGCACCTCTGCCCCGAGTCCTGCTGGGAGTGCCTGAGAGAGAAAAATGAAGAGCAAAGGGCTATCCACGAGCGTGGCGGGCCGTGTAAGCCGGGTTGCCCTCGCAGCCTAGGCGAGAGGGCAAAATATCGACATAGCATTGGTCTGAGGCACCTCTGCCCCGAGTCCTGCTGGGAATGTTCAAAGGAGAAAGCCCGACAGGCTTCGGCTATCCAGGCGCGTCGTAACCTCTAATTAAAGAACCAGGCTATCCAAACCGCATATTGTTGGAGAAGGACAACACTGAGCTTGTTAATCTGTAAGCCTTACTGCATCCCAAGGTTGACTAGGTAGATCTTTACTGACCGATAACACAGCTTCAAGACACAGCAGGAGAGAAAGGATAAGAAAGTACGCAAAGAGCTCGGGGTAAGCTACCTACCTGTGGTGTGTACCTGGAATTTGAGGACAGGATGGAATGGAGGTCGGTGATAGCTAGCTAGATAGATACATGATCCAACAGCGACAAAGGCCCAATGGAATCTATGAAGGGGTATAATAGATTTAATTTTTCCTGTATGGGAAAATGATTACATGTATAAGTAATTAGGTACATAAGTGAGAGCTAATACTCGGGACACTGGCTTCTAATCTACGATAATTTCCGTTCAACTAACATAGGTACCGAGTCTTGTACCTTAATTCCAGTCCCGCCAACTAATTTGGAATAGATTGTCAAATGAACTTACCTATGTGAGCATTTGTTAACATACAATTACAATTAATGCCCACTACACGCCCTTGGAAAGGATTAGGGGTTAAGAACAGCTGGTCGGCACTTGAACCCTCAACACATCCGAATAATGTAGCAGCCTGAGATTAAGGCCAGCGCTTTTTCATCAACTGCCTAGAT
The DNA here is from genome assembly GCA_033439685.1 of Apodospora peruviana. Lineage (NCBI taxonomy): Eukaryota > Fungi > Ascomycota > Sordariomycetes > Sordariales > Lasiosphaeriaceae > Apodospora > Apodospora peruviana. The sequence goes on from JAUEDM010000009.1 coordinate 1,059,145, forward strand.
ACAGGAGCCAACAGAAACAAAGTCCAAATCGATCGATGAAGGGGTATAATAGATTTAATTCCTGTATGAGAAAACTGATATATGTGTAACCACATAACTGAGAAGTACTCAGGACATGGCTTCTAATCCCTCAACAAGGAGAAGAATCGAACAGAACCGACACCTAAGGTACCTACATTACTTAATACTCCTCCCCCCTGCCCTCCAGATTCCGCACCGCACTCCTAACCGCTGTGGCAACATCAACATGGAAATACGGTCGATTGATCCCAAACACCGGCACCAACCGCCCCTTTTCACCACCACCACCGCCACCACTGGTACCCTTGCTCCCCGAAGAATCAACCTGTCTCACAGCCTCGATATCTCTGTCGGCACCAGTCTTCTCGTCCAACGCCGAGGCAGGCACATTAACCTCACTGCTGCTCTTTCCACTGCTTCCCGTAACAGCATCGCCGACAGCCAGAAGCGGCCCCGTACTGGTGCCCCTCTTCCCGTCGCTGCCACTGGCGGCACCGCCTTCGGGGACGGAATGGATGTTATCAGCCCCAAACCCGGACGCCACGAGCGCGCGCTTGGTCCATCGGTTAGCCACGCCCGCGAAATGCCACTCGACCGTGTCGGGCGCCGCGTAGCGGTTGAACTGGTTCCTCAGGTCGACAAGCGCCTGCGCGGCCGTCACATCCAGAAAATTGACGGCCGAGAAATCGAGCACGACAGCCCTCAGAGTCGGCCGCGACATTATTTCCTCTTCGTTTGCGAGGGTCTTGCCTCTACGCGGGCCGGGGTCGTTCCACGGTCGGTCCTAATTGTTTTGTCACTGTCAGCATGCCTGTTCTGTCAGGAGATAGTTAGGATAATCACACATACACCGAGCCTCTCAAACTTATTCACCTCCGTCTTCCGCGTCAGCTTATAAATATTCACAATCATATTATCCAAGTGTCTGGCCGAGTTGATATAATTCAGCCCCTCCCCAAACCGGTAGACAAACACGCCCGGGTAGGGCTGCTTGATGGCCAGCTCCGGATTGGAGAGGTCGGACTTGTCGAGCGCGATGTAGGCGGTATGGGGACCTCCGGCACTTCCTTCCCTGCGGTCAAGGAGGTCATGCTTGTCGAGACGAGCGTTCGCGCGGACTGTGTCCCGAGGGGTGGTGTAGACGTCGATCTTGCCCAGGAACCTCCCCGGGCTCTTGGCGATCCTGAACAACAAGAGTCCTCCGGACACGCCCACGGTCGTGTAGATGCCGTTCTCGATGGACGAGAAAATGGACACCAGGACACCGGCGAAGAAGATGACTACTTCTACGGGCGAGGTCTGCCAGAACTTGTAGACTTCCCGGGGTGGCGTGATGAGGTCGCCGACCGCGTGGATGATCAGGCCTGCTAGCGCTGCGCTTGGAATGAAGAAGAAGACCGAGGTTAGGGCGTACAGGGCGAGCAGGACGATCACGGCTGTGAATATTCCGGCTAGCGGGGTGCGCACGCCGGCTTTCGCTTTGATAGCTGTGCGGGAGAAGGAGCCGGTGGACGGGTAGCCGCCCAGAAAAGGGCCGAAGACGTTGGTGAAGCCCAGCGCGACGAGCTCTTGGGATGGGTTGATGATGTAGTTGTTGACGCGGCCGAAGGACTTGGAGATGGCAATGTGTTCGATCAGGAGCACGATGATGGTTAGCGGGATGTCGCTGGCGATGGCCTGGAGGACTTCGATGGTGATGTCGGGTGCGCCGGTGTGTTGGAAGCCTGTTTTACGTCAAGCGTTAGTAGCTGTAAACAAAAGAGGACGCAGTGCTGTGCTACGTAGGTAAATAAAAGGGGCGGGGGGTGCACTTACCACTGGGGACTGTGCCGAGGATCTTGAACTTTGCCTTCTCCGCCGTGAGGCCCCGGTTGACGAGCCAGCTGACGAGGATGTAGATGATGATGATAAAGGCCATTCGCAGCGTCGAGATGAAGAACCACGTCTTTTGGCGGCTGGGGTATCTACGGCCCATCAGGTTGCAGAACCAGCGGATAAAATAGAGGCCGAAGAGTGCGGTCAGGCCCATGGCTGCGTCCAGCTTCGTCTTGGGCAGCGCCTTGAGCGTGTTGATGATGACGATATAGGTCGACTCGCGGTTGTTGATGCCCTTGATGCCCATGAGGGTCGGCACTTGGCCGGCCGCGATGCTGATGGCGGAACCGGTCATGAAGGAGGCGATGGCCACGAGAGGAATGAACTCGACGATCCAGCCCATCCTGACCAGGCCGAGGAAGAGCAAGACCGCGCCCGAGATGAGCGCAAGACTGCGAGCGATGGTCTCTGCGGGGATCTCGGGGTGCTCCCCTTGGACATCGATGATAATGTTGCCGACGATGGTGGACATGACGGCGACGGCCTTACTTTTCTTTAGCAAGAGTGCATGGGGATGAAATGAGGGGGCTGTTGACTTACGCCGATGGTGATGTCTTTGGAAGTGGCAAACGCCCAATAGAGCAGAAAGCCGACAAACGATGTGTACAGACCATACTCGGGGTCGAGGTTGGCGAGGCCGGCGTAGGCCATGCCCTGGGGCACGACGACGAAGCCAACAGTGACGCCTGCGATGCCAATCTGGTCAGCATCTCCTCTTCACATACAAGATGATCAAACTCACCGGCAATGAAGTCACCCAGCAACCATGTTAGATTGTAGTGAAAGATCCACCCGAGAAAAGGGAAGAGCTCCCTGAAGTAGCTGACTACGCCGTGAACGGTTGGGCGCAACTCGCGGAGGAACTGGGCGGTTGAGGGCTCCGACTCGATGAAGGAGCCATCTTCGTGGAAGTACAACGAGTCGTCGAGCTTGTCCTCCGGGTCAATGCCCAAGAATCTCTTGACGCGGTCGCCCAGCGTGGTTGAGGCCATGTTGAGTGGTTTCAACTCACACTTGTTGGAGAGGGAAGATGGTCAAATGCGGTACCGGCTCTGTGGGGTGGGTGGGTTGAATAACACGCACGCGAACCTTGACTCTTTATATGTAAAGGTAGGTAAGATCCCGAACAGACAGCAAGCACGACGGATCAGCACGACATGGATGATCATGCGCTAGGTTGCTTTTTTCGATCCTATTTTTCTTTTCGGGTCGAACAAACTGAGTGAGCTAGCAGCTCAGATACTGGTAGTATATGCGTCAAGAAAAGGTTGGCCAATCCTGATCGGGGAATATCTCACGCTTCAGTATGCGGGCTCTTTGTGTTGGCAGAATCTTGATTATCGCCTCCCATCTGGGCGGAAGCCACCACTGCAGTGCTGCATTGTAAAGCTGGGAACAAGCTTACGGGCGTTTTGCTTGGTTGCCTTGGCTGAGCTCATGGAACAGAAACCAATTCGGGCCAAGTTCACAATACTGTAAACCATGGCGTTTTCTTCTTCGAGCCGACGCGGGTAGCAATGACACACGGGAATGTAACCTGGGCACGGGGAAGACCGAATTCAGGGGACTTGGCCGATTACCCCCAATCTCTTCCAGACCCTGGTGGTGTGGATGGGACATGGGGAGAGGGTGCAGCATCTCCGAGAACTGCACGTAGGCAACATCCATCCATCCATCCATCCATCCATTATTCGAGGAGCTTGGACTCTAATAGGTCTACTGATAGAACCAGAAGCACAACAAAAGCCAGGACTTCCCCAAAATACCTTAGGTCAGAGGTCGTGTCACCATGTTTTTTTCTCTGATTCAATTCGCCATAGATAAGACCACAAAGCGCACAGAATGTCCATTTTATTATCGGTTCCTGGCAAGGCACATCCTGACGTAGGTAGTGTAAATTGGTAGGGCGAGAGATCTACGATTAGCTTCTCGAAGATATAAACCCCACGTCAAGGACAAAAAAGATCTCGTTTGCCACTACCCCTATTCAGGCAATGAGCTATAAGCATCAACCAACCAGAAGAAGTGCAAGCTTTATGTCGCAGAAACTGTGCAGCACTGGGGCGCTGAGCTATTGCTTCTTCTTATTCAAAGTGAGGGGAAAAGAGAACAGAGCTTTCTGGGCAAGCCTCCTCCTCACGGCTCACCTATAAAATGGCCGCCCGCCCTCCTTTTGGATGACGACAACGCAGGGGTCCTCTTGCGCAATCCAGATCAAAAAGCTCGACATCTTCCCCGCCATTCCCATTCAACTGCCTTTCCAGCTCTCGGGAGTCCACCTCACCCCAACCCCAGGACCATGGGATGGCCCGCTTCCAATGTCCCTTCGATGTCTCTCGGGATCCTGGGCTGAGCCTTGGGGAGATTGGCACACATTCGTCTGATGCTGGTGCGGTCCCAGACGTGCGGCTCTCCTCGCCAGTAATTCGACTGAAGATCTTGATATATGGGTGTCGGTTTCCTCTCAACACCTCACCCCCCCCCCCCCCCCCCCAACCCCGAAGAGACGAATTTCCGCCGCAATGAACGACTGAACATCTCGAGAATACCCGATTAGCATACCAAGACACCTGAACTCCCTTTTCCCATGCTGAATGCTTTTGAGGCCGGAAGGTGCCGTCAACCGAGCCCAGACCTTGGTCTTCAACCCTCATCCACCACCCGGGACCGCCACCATGGATGATGGATGCTTGGCTTGAGTGATGTTCAACCAGTACCCTGCACTTTTGAGCATCACACGATCAATAGCGTCAGTAGCAGGCCAGCCAGGTCTATAAACTAACACATTGGACGCAGGCAGGGACCGATACGACATTTTTCCGCTCCCTTGGTCCAGAAGGCCATGCAACATGCAAGCAACTCTCCCACTCTCACCTGCCGGCTACGCTTCTCCCGGTTCTGGCGGGTAAGCGAGTCTGCCTCCAACAGATACCCGCCGGCGCCCCCTAGCCGCAGCTGTACAATGCACACACCTTGAGGAAGTGGTGGGTAGCCAGCCAGCAAGCAAGCAGCACGACCAAATCCATTCACTTACCTATTACCATTTACCATTACCCTTATTACTGTCTCACAGACCGGGGAAGGATGAGTGGTGCAGCTTGCGTGGGGTGGTGGCTTCCCGACGGTCTGGGATCGGCTTCCTGTTCGGTTCCATGGAGAAAGGTAAATAACGAGCAAGCCCGCGTGCCACTGGGTTGCAGAACAACACCACCCAGCCAGCCGCCAATATTTCATCAAAATGACGGTATCCAGACGTGTGATAATACTTGATATGTGATTCTCTGCTTGCCGTGGCGTTATGACGCCTTACGACGCGATGGACGGCGGCAAAATTTCTCTTTTCCTCCCGTAGTAAGAAGCGTCTCCCTGTTCAGGTTTAGTGAGGAGAGCTAGCCACAATATCCTTTACGTTGATGTTACGTGAGAAAAGTCTGGGATTGCACCCCAATACCATCCCACTTTAAAGTCTTGCTTGCTTTTTTTGTTTGCTGGCTCGCTCATGTGTCATGTAGTCTCTCGAAACCCGAACCAGAGCTGATCCCATTGAGGGCCAGGTGATGCAAGCCATGGCCCGTGACGGGCAGGACGCATACCTACCTAGACTACATGGACATGCGGTAGGTGTGCAGCACAGGGGCATCACCACAAGACCTGTCAAAGCGCGGTATTGAAATGCGTGTTGTGCAAAGGACCGCACGAGTCCTTCAGCAAGAACTGTCGAGTGCGCTGGCTACACAATGGAACCCAGAAGGCTCGAGATCCTTCAACTTAATGTTCACAAACGGAATGAGGTGCAGCAGAGTCTGCTGAACGATGAGAAGCTCAAGCGATATGCAGCGTTAATAATCGCTGAACCATATGTAAGACTGATTGACGACTCAAGTAGTGACGGTCCCGATGGGCCACCACAATTGGACGAAGCTGATCCCAACGACGAGACGAGACTCTATTTGGCCAATTCGAAACATGCTATGGATACGAAGCGATATGGAAGCCGAGCAGATTCCAGTGCCTTCGGCAGACCTTACTGCAGCACGGATCCAGCTGCAAGACCGGGCAGTATTGGTAGTCTCAGTCTACGTGAGGGTGGTAATAATGAAGCATTAGAAGCAGCGGTGAGAGAACTCGACCAGATAATTAGGAGGTTTCGAAATGGGGGAGGCACTAGAACGGACGTCATCCAAGCAGGGGATTTCAACCGCCACGACCAGCTCTGGGGAGGGGACGATGTTTCGCCATTAAGACAAGGGGAAGGAGATCTTATCATCAACCCTATGGACGAGCATTCCCTCTGCAACCTCCTCCCAAGAGGAACGAAGACATGGCAGTCAGGTAACGCAGAAAGCACGATCGACCTGGTGCTAGCCTCGGCAGAACTTGCAGACCAGCTACTCAGTTGCTCGATCCATCCTTGTGACCATGGTTCAGACCACCGAGCGATCGAGACGGCATTCGACATCGCAGTAGAAGATCGACCAGTGGAGACTAGGTTCCTCTTCAAAAATGCCCCGTGGGAGGACATCAGAACCAGGGTGGCATCCAACCTTGAACATGTCCCGTGGGGCGGCAGCGTTCAACAGCAGACAGACCAACTAATGGCAGTGGTGAACGAGGCAGTCTTTAGCCTAACGCCAAAAGCCAAGCCTTCACCGTACGCCAAGAGGTGGTGGACAGCAGATCTGATACAGCTCCGCCAAATATACACGTTCTGGAGAAACCAGGCGAGAGCTCGACGGAGGAAGGACCAAACAGCACCAGATCTGGAACAGCGAGCAAAGACTGCCACGAAAGAGTATCACGATGCAATCCGCAAACAGAAGAGCTCGCATTGGAACGACTTCCTAGCCGACGATGCTAACATCTGGCAAGCAACGAAATATCTGCAAACTGGCAGCAGCGTAATGGGCGACAAAATACCCCCGCTGACACGAAATGACGGCACTGTTACAGAGAGCAAGGCAGCTCAAGCACAGGAGCTCCTAGCTACGTTCTTCCCACCTCTGCCAGCAAGAGTCGAAGACGAGGGACAACTACCTCTGCGGACACCAGTGCCAATGCCAGACCTGACGATGGAAGAGGTGGAAGCAAAGGTCCTGTCTGCCAAACTATGGAAGGCGCCGGGTGAAGATGCCCTACCAGCAATGGTGTGGAAACAGCTCTGGCCAGCAGTGAAGGACAGAGTGCTCTACTTGTTCCAGACCTCGCTTCGAGATGGTGATATTCCTAGCCAGTGGAGGAACGCCAAGATTATCCCACTGAAAAAGCCGGGGAAGAGTGACTATACTCTGGCCAAATCGTGGAAACCCATCTCTTTGCTCTCTACGCTAGGCAAGGTGCTGGAGGCAGTCGTTGCGGAACGTATATCATACGCCGTGGAGACTTTTGGTCTTCTACCTGCTAACCACTTTGGGGCTAGAAAGAGACGTTCAACCGAACAGGCCCTCCTCCTGTTGCAAGAACAGATCTACAAAGCGTGGAGATGCAGGAAAGTACTCAGCCTGATTAGCTTTGACATTAAAGGGGCATATAACGGGGTCTTCAAGCACAGGCTCCTTCAGAGACTTCGATCAAGAGGTATACCAGAAATCCTGGCTAGGTGGATTGATGCCTTCTGTTCCAAGTGTACAGCGACCATTGTCGTAAACAGACTTACGTCTGAAAGACAAGATTTGCCTCAGGCAGGTCTCCCGCAAGGATCGCCGTTGTCTCCAATATTGTTCCTCTTCTTCAACGCAGATCTAGTTCAACACAACATTGACGCGAATGGAGGGGCAATAGCCTTTATTGACGACTACACAGCCTGGGTGACAGGTCCTTCAGCAGAATCCAACCGCGCAGGCATCCAAGCTATTATAGAAAGAGCCTTAGATTGGGAACGTCGGAGTGGCGCCCAGTTCGAAGGCGAAAAAGTCAGCCATCATACACTTCACAAGGACCAAGGCGCGATCTTCGGAGGCTCCGTATACGATCAAAGGAGAGATAGTCAAACCCAAAGACAGTGCAAAGATCCTGGGGTTTATTATGGACTGCGAACTCCGCTATAAGCAGCATATGGCTAGGATAGTAGCCAAGGGGCTTGCAGCGGCCTTAGCTTTGAAGAGATTGAAGATGCTCTCTCCACGGACAGCGAGACAGCTATTCACGGCGACGGTCGCCCCTGTCATGGACTACGCTGCAAACGTCTGGATGCACGCGTGCGGGGAAAAGGCGCTGAGTTGGCTGAACAGGGCACAGAAGATTGGGGCTCGGGCTATCACAGGAGCTTTTCGAACAGTAGCAACGGCTGTGGCAGAAGCGGAAGCCAGCATTCCTTCGATACGAGAACGTCATGCCCAGGGGGCAGCTAGATTATGGATCAATACCCATACACTGCACGGGACATTGGGAGCCACGTCTACAGATAAGATATGAACAAGACCGGAAGAAGGCAGCCGAAGCAGTGAGCAAAGCAACAGGCATTGTGATCGCTACTGGCGTGTCTGTAAAGAGAGGCATGGTTGGTATAGGCAGCAGTGTATGGGACACCCTCTTCCATAGGACGGATAAAGCAGCGACAAAAACAGGCGGTAACCATTGGAACAAGGGAAGAGCAGAATCCATATACCGCAGAATTACTGGCTATAGCAACGGCCTTGCAGAACGTGTCACCGACCGTCTGTCACAGACATATCACAATTTTCACAAGGAACCAATCGGCGCTGAGAGCAATTGGTCAACCGCAGCAGCAGTCAGGTCAAGCCATGATACGACAAATATACGAGTCGACCAAACTGCTGAACCAAAGAGGTAACTCAGTGGTCTTCCAGTGGGCACCAACCAGACAGTGACTTTTCACTGGGATCTGAAGCAAAAGCAGCAGCACAAAGGGCAACGAAGCGAGGGCATGCACCATATCACCACGCACAGCAGGCCAAGTCAACTGCGATTAGACTAGCAACAGGCCAAGTCAACTGCGATTAGACTAGCAACAGGCCAAGTCAACTGCGATTAGACTAGCAACAGGCCAAGTCAACTGCGATTAGACTAGCAACAGCCAGGCAAAAGCGGACAAAGCTCCCGGAAGGGGTGGGCAAGTTCTCAAAGACCATCGATGTGGCGCTCCCGGGCAAACACACTCACGACCTATACGACAAGCTGAAGCGAAAAGAGGCCTGTGTACTGGCACAACTCCGGACAGGTATGGCGAGATTGAATGGATTTTTATATAAAATCGGAGCTACTGAATCCGACCTATGCCATTGCGGTCACGCGAGGGAAACAGTAGATCACTTTCTGCTACGATGCGTAAGGTGGACAGCTTTACGAGAAGGTATGCTTCAATGTACAACGACAAGACAGGGGAAGTCTCTCGTTGTGTCTGGGAGGAAAAGCACCATCAGACCCCAAGAAATGGTCGCCAGACATGAAGGCGGTTCGGGAAATGATCAAGTATGCCATGTCAACGGGAAGATTGGATTTGGATGTGGAGAGAATAGATCGATCGCAGTAAAAGAACAGAACTTGACCAAGGGGCCCACGTAGCCTCAACCAGCAGATCCTGCTTTAGCTGCTGAAGATAGGACGCTGAACACTTGGAGAATATAAACTCTCAGGCGATCTGCTAATAATACGACAAGAGGCGTCGGGTGGTCTAAAGGTGAAAAAGTAGAGGGCTTGGACGAGACAATGGCAGAATTGGATGAACCGAATGTAGTTAGCGTTCATAGGCCCTTTAGGCTTAGTGCCTCCGGGCGAAATAAATTCCATCCATCCATCCATCCATCCATCCATCCATCCATCCTAGACTGCATGGCTGGCCTGGCTGGGCATCCAGTTAGCCCTTCCCCGCGAACACAGAGATCAGGGGACCGCGAGGAGGTTCTAGATTCGGTAGTGGTCGCTCCAACTGCCAGGACATTACATCTTTTGCGGTGCTGAACGTAATAGTTCTTTTGCAAAAGCTCCCCAGTTGCACGGCTGTAATTGCTGACTCAGCAGGCTTGGCTCGTCGCTTACCCGACGATTTGCCGAACAAGATCCGGTTTGGGCGAATGAGCGCGGAGGACGTATCTAGGAGAAAAGAAGAGAGGTATCAGGCTGTTCTCAACCTTGCCCTGTCGTGCCCTCTCCGCAGCCGCCACATTGTACGAGTTCACCTGGCTAATGTTTGCCGCTGTCGGAAGTCTACTAGAGAGAGATATAGCATGATCCTTCTCGTGGACCCGGAAAGGATAGTCGTCTTGTTCACACTCCATGGTGACTGGCCAGGCCGGACCATATAGTCCAATCTCCATACGAGACCGAGAAGAAGATGCGGAGTATGTGGTATCGGCTGCTGTGTTGGCCAGGTAAAGAAGGCTGGCAGGTAGCATCGTCTTCCAAGAAGGAGCAAGGCGCTAGTTCCATCGCCTCACAATCCCACACTAAAGGCCTTGTCAACGTCTCACCGTCTTAGCTAATACCCCTCTCACCGACTGGACATCACGCGAGGTGCCATCTCTCCAAGGGCAAAGCACAGGCTTCATGTTGCTTGGTGTTCATGGATGAATCTGAGAGTCGAGCACGATGAAAAAGTATAAAGGATCCCAGTTTCGCACCACATATTCTCTTTCATCCGAGAAAAACAGAGCAAAATCGTGTGCCAATCCTCATATCATATCACCTGTTTCCGACTTCCATCATCACCATGAAGCCCACCCAAATCGCCGCCACTATGGCCTCCTTGGTCTCCCTGGTGAGAAAACATCTCCCCCTCTCCACGGGTTACCACTCTAAAAGGGAACACCAACTAACAGTATCAGGTCATGGCCGCTGCCACACCCGCCAACGGCGGACTCGCAGGCACACCTCTTCGGGTTCGGCAGCAGGTCGACGACATGCTCCCAATGGCGGAAATGTCGTGGACCGGGCCCATCTTCCCAGGAGACGCAACCAACACCACCCTATCCGGAACCGCCAAGTCTATCTACGAGCATATCCTGGCCATTAACCCAAAGTACGCTGAGGAGAACCCCCCGCTACCTGAGGTCGAGGCCCGTGGAGAAGGACAACTTGAGAAGAGAGATAGCGTAAGTTTCAATCCTTAAGCAGATAAAAAAAAAGAGAGATAGACAGACAACGCTAACTTTTCCTTAGGTCAGTTGCAGCTACGGCAGCCCAGTTAACTACGCCGATTGTGACGAGGGCTTGAGATATCTCAGGGCTCTGGGAGGTGGTAGCGGATGGTGCGGTGCGAACGCGAACTCCTGTGCCCGCGTCAGCTGCTCCTGGAAGTGCGGGATGCACCTCTGCAACACTGTAAGTCTCTCTCTATCTCTCCCTTGTGCGTGTTTCAACTACTACAGGGATATCAGACTAATAAAACATATTGTAGAGCGGTGGTTACATTCAAGTGTACTGCAGGGACATTGCCAACGATATGGCAACCATCTTCGGCAACTGCCATTACACCTATGATGGTTGGACTTATGGCTATGGGCGCTATACATTTTCGAACCATTACACCCAGCTTGGGTGGGCCAGTTGCTGAGTTGATCCAATCCAGCATTATACCTACATAGGGTGTGTATCTTAATGTACCTACCTGGTAGGCAGAGAACTCTAGCGCCCCCCCCCCCCCCCCCCCCCCCCCCTCAGGCAGATTAAAAATTCCCACATTTTATGTACATATCATATTGTATAGCTGGTGACAAACCAAAAAGAAAAGGAATCCCCTATTATTATTATCACATCTTTGATATCTCCATCATGCTAGCCATCAGCACTCAGCTCTTCCAGCCCAAACGGCGAAAAGTCCAGTGGCCCCCCCCCTGGCCCGCCGTTTATGCCGCTATAATACAGGTTCTGGCTGGCCTGGCGTTATGGGAAAGTGGTGGTGCGACAGGTCGTCGCTACCACCGTACATATGCGCTATAGGCATGAAAGTCGACGAGGGAGGTCGACCGTCCCACGGCATGTCAGCCTACCTTCAGGACACCGCCCATAGCCGGGATAACGGACTTGATCTGGGCGAGCTGCTCGAGCAGTGGCACAGTGCGTAGTCCTCATAGACCGTTACCGTCTGGGATGTGTTGGCCCTGGTGCTAATCGTAGTCGCCGTAGCCGAGTCGGAGTGCGTACCCTGTACGACCGATTTGCAAAGTCGATGCCGAGCCTAGAAGACGACCTAAAAGAGGTTAAAGGCGCTAATACGCACCGCCTCGGTCTTGTCCCAATGATTTGCAGCTAGGGCCCGCGCCTGGCCCTTAAGGGGGTCACCCCTGAGGTGCCTGGATGAATTCGATGTCTGTCTGCCAGCCATTTTGGCGGATTCTCTGAAAAAGGACAGATAAGTAGGTAGGTATTTTGTGTCCATTGTCCATGCCGCCCTGGACAGTCCAAATATGTATATCCGGTTGTCAGTACGCCTATCCTTATCGTTGTTCTCCGTTTCCAATTAACTGTTGGTCTCCGGTTAGCGGAGAGGCTGTATCGCTTTCAGGAAGGATTGAGGGTTAAATAGATGACAGAGTCAGTTACTTAGTCCTTTTTCCCTTGAGAACAGATCAATCAACAACTTTCTTTCCTACTTCAATCCTGGCCAAAGCTCTAATTACCCAGTGCTTCTGACAATTCTTTTTTCTAGTGCGTAGTGGCCTCCAAAGAGAATCTCAACAGCAAGCTAGCGTGATACTACAGACTTCCTAGGAGCTTAGTAGCATCGCTCTGCCGCCAACTCTGTATCCAGCAACGAAGTAGTCACCATATCGCACTTACGGCGGCAAGATAGGTACCCACTGCATTATAAATGGGTTTTTTGCCTCAATTCAATTCCAACACTGCGCCGTGACCGATCCAACCCTCCCCCGAGCTCTCAGAACGATTGGTTCGATTCTGTTAATCACGTAAGGGAGACGATCCTTGTCCCGGACTAGAAGTCTACCGTTACGTATTTAACACATGGCCTCGTTTTGCTGAGTCAGCAACTCCCCCAAGAACAGAAAGTGGACTTCCAGATCCAGAAACACGTTCTCGCCCTCTCAATACTAACGACAGCTTCTGGTTTTTCTTCATGGCTACTGGTTCTGGACCCATCTGAGCAGACAGGGAGCTTTTATGGGCAAAACCTTCGAGGCTGGTGATGATGTGCTTCTGTCTGGACATCGCGCGCAGCGGAAATTTGCAGCTCGTCAACCCCTTGAATAAGTGACGCATAACCACTGTTGCCGCCTGGAGACTGCTACACATACACCAAGCAGTCACGCGAGCAGAAATGGTTGATCTCCTCACACTTTGAACGCATGGTTGAGAGCATACGAACCACTTCGATGATACGAACCACTTCGATGATACGAACCATCACATTGTCGCCAAGCACTTGATGTTGAACCAAACAACCATGAGAGGAGGACACTCATTTCCAGAGAGGCACTTCACGCCCAAAGAGATCCCTACGGATTTGGCTGAGCTTGACGGGAACGACATACAGGCACCGAGCCTGGTCCCGAACCCCTGGGTTCCATCAGCGCAGCAGCGGCAGCCAGCCGTGTCGAAAAGGGACACCCTGGAGTCGGTCTTGCCGTCTCCATGCCCACAGAGCTGGCAGGACCAGAGCCGGGCATCTGTTTATCGTAGCCAGGTAAGTTATTGTATCTCAACCGGATCACGAACTGTCCAACACCCATCTCTCATTAACCATTTCTTTCTGCAATAAACAGCATCCATCACAAACAGCAACACAACCACAACCAACCCGCCATGACATCTTCACATTCCCGGTCCAACACGCAACCTCCCCATCACAACACCCCCAGACAGATTGGGACGTTTCTCTGGAGCCCAGCATCCGATAAATCACCATGTGAATTCATGTGGGAGGACTACATCCACCTTCTACCGACACCATGGCAGAGACCGGCGAGCCACCAAACACCGCCGGCGGCGGTAAATTTCAGACGACGGAGCGTCCCGACGAAAGTGACCAAGCCAGGACTCGGAGCGACGAGACTGCAAATGCACCACCACCACCACCACCACTACCACCACCACCACCAGCCCCCACAACACTCCGTCAGCCTCGGCAGCAGAACACCGATAGTTCGCGCAGCAGCAGCAGCAACGACGGCGGGTATTGATGAAAACAACACCACCACGGCCCATACTCGTCATAATCATCATCCCGTACATGTATCCTCAAACGAGGCGGCCGCGGAGCAGATTTACAGCTACGATCCCAGCTACAGTGGTGTTATCCTGTTTAGCAATCCGGACGGAGGCGGCGGCGACGGGTGCCCATCATCGTCCAACAGCAAAAACAGCACGGTATTATCGAAACGCATCGGCCACAAGCTCTCCGAGAAGAGCAGGAGGAACAGGCGGACAGTCGCCATCAGGGAGATTGAGAAGCTCCTGCCGTCGTCGGTAATGGCACCACCACAGCAGCAGCAGCAGCAGCAGCAGCAGCAGGAGACAACCAGCCGAGAGGATACGGCGTCTACAACCACGGTAACACGAGCAGGAGCAGCAGTAACAAACGGCACGGTTGACGCTGCTGGTGGCGGCGGTGGTGACTGGAATAACAACCCCGTGTTACTGAGCAAAGTAGATGTCGTCGAGATGGCGATTGGGTATATCAAGAAGCTGAGGGGGGAGAACGAGGACATGGCCAAGAGGTTACATGTACAGAAGGCAGATGATAGTTGTTAGTCGCCAAGATAGCCATGGGAACTGCTGCCAATCGTTCTACGAGATACTTTTTTTCCCATTCTCTTCGTTCTCTGAACGAGCAACCTTGCCAACATCAACCTTTGCTGCCGTCATTGCCCAGCTGTGGTTGACTGATGATCTCCACCCCGGAAAGACAATGTACTACCACGCTATGGCAGGATGTATTGTATGCAAAGACGGATCATCATGGCGCAAGATCCTGTCGATTGTTCTGAAAGGTTAAGGTAGGTAGGTTGATTGTAAGCCAAGTCCATCGCTCGACCAATTCAAATATATTCCATTTCAGTCCCTCAACAAGACCAAGAGCACATCTGCTATGTAGAGTCTCCTTGTATTCTGCATCAATCCCAGACTAGACCAGGTTCGTGACTCCTTTGACAAAACAAAACAAATTTGTGATAGACACTGCGAGGTCGTCAGCCAAGACGGGATCGCAGGATGGCGACATTGTGTGGCGGACGCACAACACTCACCTACATGTGCCCACCACCAACGAGCCGAAGTGTGCCAAGATCTTGATAAAGAGCTGGAATTGGCTGCAATCGTACCGCAGAAATACAAACTTCCTCTCTCTGGCTGGGCGTGAGCTGGGCGAGCTTGGCGGGCCTACATATATTGAAGCTGGGGAAACTGAACAGGGAACTTTGGTATGACGCACTTGAGGCGTTCTAAGTAATAAGCGATTATTGTTCCGGAGTGAAAAATGGGGGTTGCAACTATGATGCTAACAATAGGTACCTAGGCTCGTGCACCAGCCCGAGGACGCTCAGATACTTGGGGGGTTTGGGGATTCTCTGGAAAATCCCTACTACTGCGAAGTAGGGGGACTCCATGAAAAGCCCAGTTCCCCAAGTAGCACAACGATCAAGCGGAGAACCACTCGAAATCCGACGCAAGTCTATCTACCTAGGTACCTACCCGAGAGGTGCTAGTTGGTACACCGCAGCCATGAAAGTGGCCTTCGCAGCGCCACACGTGTCCAACGTTGAAGTTTCTAAACTGAATGCACTACTAGCATGATGAAACAAGCAACAAACCAACGACGTCCTTCACCTAAATCGCGGTCGATCTATTTACTCATCTCTGTTGGTACCGGTTTTTCACCCGATCCGTAAGGGCACGGTTTTCCTGTACAGTAAATAGTTTGAAGCTCCGACACGCCCAAGGGCACAGCGGTGTATGAATAATAATATTTCCTCATCTCGCTCAACGAACGCCCGCTGCATGACCGTCAAGCAGTGCATGCATGCATGCATGCACGATGCGGGTACAGATTATACGCAGAGAGCCTCTTCACTGTCAGCATCAATGGTATGGCTTCAACTTGAAAACATATATGAAGCATGCTGATATTCTCAAGACCCTATCAAGTCCTATTTAGAGGAATTCTCTAGCTGTGGAGCCAATATTGCCAGCGGTGACACTGATGGCATGTTTGCCGAATATTCTGGTGAGACTACCATCTCGGTATCAAATATGAAGCTTGCAAGAACATGGCTGGAAAACTGCCAAAAGCACCACAGTCCCTGTCAGGAGCTTTCGAAGCCGGGCAAGCTACGGAATCGCGTCATCGATATTTCGAATCCGGATAAGCCGTTGCTGTCTCGCGGCAACGGACGAGCTGATCCCTATGTCGCCTTGAGCAACACTTGGGCCACGGGGAAGCGGTTGGTTACCACAGTCCAGAAGCTAAAGCAGGAAATTCCACGAGACATGCTCCCTAGAACCTTCTACGATGCCATGCGCGTTGCCCGCGTTCTAGGGTTTCGCTATTTGTGGATCGACGCTCTGTGCATTGCCCGGGACTGTGAGGACGAGCTCACGAAACGCTCCGATATCATTCCTGCAATTTCTGGAATCGCCACCCACCCTGATAAGCGAACGGCAAAACCTTAGATTTATTGCCGGGCTCTGGAAAGAGGATAATGGCACAAGGTCTTCCATGAACAGTGGATAGCCATTTCGCCGAGCGAAATGAAGATGAGGGCTGGACGACAGTTGAGCTGTTCGACGGTCACCCGGTTCCACCAGTGTCCAACGATGGAGTCAACTCACAGCGGCCGAGGATAAACATCCTCTTCCCTTCCTGGTCATGGCTCTGGAGGTTCCACCGCGGAGGAATCAAGTACCACCAACCTCAAGCCTGCCAGTTCCTCGAGATGAACGAGCCAGATAAACTTAAACTTCTGGATGCCCGGTTATTCAGGCTCAAGGACAATATCAATGTACGTTTGGTGTGTGACAGCACGGCATCCTTGAGTTCGGCCGCCGGCGCGAACGTCCAGTAAGCAGACGCTAACATCAAAATCGTCGTCTCAAGTCCTCCATGTGACTACGGCCTTGCAAACCCTTATAAGGCTCGCACAAACTCCCGGCGAGTCAGCTCCCGAACGGCTGGATCTAATGATGATCCACGATATACCCGTTGCAATTATAAATGAGAAGCAAGGCATCATATTGCTCATCTATAGAGCTGATATATCACTGCACATCTAGTCCGCTGGACTGGAGACGCAACGCCAATATCTCCACATTGACCTCCAGTCTCTCAACGTGACACAGGAGCAACTTTAGCCATGCTCGTCATGAGCGTTCGCATCGGACTCCGAACCCACTTAAGCCTTAAACCTAAACCCAAGTTAGCTCTTCATCGTCGACTCATTGCCATACCTTGATAAGATGCTAATTAGGTACAGAGACGGGAAGGCCCCACATGCTCAAATTCAACTGCCTCGGCGTCCTAATGTTTCTCATTTTGCCGGTTCCAACATCCTACAGAAAGCTGGTGTCCCCTGTTCACCCACGACAACTTTTTCCTCACTTTTCGACAATTAGCAGCAACAGCATCACCTCCGCAGCACCAACAACAATAACAACAATAATAACAACATCAACAACACAAAAAGCCTCGAAACCGACCACGACTTACGGGCATGGACAGATAAACGAAGACCGACGCGGTGCCGTGGTGCCGCCACGAGCACAACGAGAAGTGCTCGACGCCGACCGCGGCCGGAAACGGTCTGTGGGCTCGTATTGTCCCGCACTCCAGAAGATCAACCCTAAAGTATCCAAGGTCCAATGATTTACACAACGCTACTGTATGCGAGTATGACTTTATATGACCTCCCTGTGGCAGGTCAGGCGTTCCGCCATCGTGACGGAGCAGAATAACCTCGGAGTCGCAACCATGAACACCAACCCGCATCCCTCCGAGGTGGGGCGAGGGGGGGGGGGGGGGGGGGAGGAGTTGAATGTCATTCATTCCCAATACCACCAACACCAACACCTTCTTCGGCAGAGGGTGTCGGGTGGCTCCCACTTGAGATTCCTTACTCATCCGCCCGGCCCAGTGCCGCCAATTCAAATCCCCGGGCGACGAAGCCGGACTCTGTCGCCTCCTCGTGGTGCCGCCTGAAAACTCTTTTTTTTTTTTTTTTTAAGGAGGCCAAATACAGAGACGCAAAGAGAATCGGGTTAACGATTTCGAACTTTTGGAAACCTGCGCGCCGCCGCCGTCGTCGCTTCGCAAGACAAAAAAATCGTGATTCGAGCCTCTTAATCCCCCTTTCAAAGACGATGAAGATGATGGCGGACGTGATGGCTGAATTGGAGTGTAAGTAGTTGTGGGTTGTGAAGCAACGGCGCGGGAGCAGCAGAAAATGATGATGCCAGCAAGGGGTAGAAAGATGATCCATTACCAGTATTCATTATTCATATCAACTACTTATTACTCAATTAAACACCTAGGAAACATAATCCGCAGTTCAATATCCCGGGTCCCTCCAACATAAAGAAAATTGGAATTATTTACCGCCTATACCCGCCCGTCCCAAGGAGAGGTGTTTGTCCTAGGGTAGTGTTACTCTGCTGAAACCGCTGGAAATAGTCATTCGGAGTTGCCGCCGACGGGGGTGGGCTCGCACTCCCACCATGACCAAGATACGGCGATGAAGACTGTAGTCCGACGAAAGGCCGAGAGCCATTAATCCCATCCAGCACCTGAAGCACCAACAGGAGGCGAGGGTGTTTCCCTCGCAGTCGGCCCGTGGTGAGCAGCGCTCGGGTCCCAGCGTCCAGGGGTAGACGGCAGAGGCGAGGAGGAGACCGCCATATCCGGATAGTACTGCTGGACCTGGACAGCGACGTTGGATTTGGAAGCACCACCACTACCACCAAGTGTCGTTGGCGGCCGCTCATGCTCGTGCTCGTGGATGACACCTCCGTAGATGTCATATTTCCTGTGGCTGAACCGCATACAAGACTGCGACATGAGTTGGGCGATGGTCATGATGAGGAGCAGATTCAAGAAGATGGGCACCAGCTGGCCGAAGGAGGTCGCGTCGTCCTCGGCGCTTTGGAGTCCGTCCTCGAGCTTCAGCCACCCGGATCGCTTGGCCCACCACCGTAGGTCGGAGATGTACCTGGCCGACTGGACGACGGTCCAGCAGCTCACGCCGACTCCGGCGAGGAGGTATGCGCAGAAGAGAGTGAAAATGAGGCCGCCGACGGTAATGAATGGGGTCACAGTCCGTCCTTCCAGCTTTTCCGTCTCTTTGCGTCGGGAGGAACAGGTCAGCCAGTTCACGATGCGCGCTCGTCTGCCGTTGGGCTTGGACTTTGCGCCTCTCCTCAAGGCGCGGAGCACATCGACGAAGCCCGCGACCAGGTACAGCAGCAGGATTATGAGGTAGTTGTTCCAACCCGGGATCCGGTTGCCCGGCGCGCTGTCGATGAATGCTTGTTGGGACTTGTCGCTCAGGGAGTGACCCAGCGTGCCCAGAAGCTGGCTGTTGCCTTGCTGGAAACAGGCGGCTGGCATGAGGATTGGGCTGTTGGTCTTGTCGAAGGATGGCGTCTCGCCGGGGAAGGTGAGATCCCCCGAAGAGTTCTGGTTCGCCAGCAGGATGCCCGTGACAATGAAGACTCCCGTGCAGATGAAGGTGCGCAGGATGCCGAGCCACGGATACTTCCAGTAGTTCCTTACAATGGTGATGGACATGAGGTGGGTGGCGCAGGTGAGGAGCATCAGGTTGGCCACGATGTCGTAGTGATAGGCGGTTATGCTGCAGCCCGTGAAATAGCGCAGGGTCCAGGCGTAGGCGCCTCCGGTAAAGATTTGGGTGTCGCTACAGCTTAGAACGAGCTCTTCGCAGAACTCTGAGAGGCGGATTCGTTGCTTTTGCTTCTTTTCGGTATGGTCATGTTCATGCCGCGTCCAACAGCGCTTGCCGATCAGCCACGCGACGCTGATGATGCTCAGGAGCAGGGCGAACGAGGTGGTTGCCATGAAAGAGGAGACGACCTGTGTACCAGTATGTCCCGTTAGACGTGGTTCTGGAGGTCTAAGTTTTGGCGAGCTCACATACCCCGATTCCGGCGATGTCTGGATTAGTCGGCAATTCTCCACGGAAATAGCCGCCGATTGTGTCATTTGAACTTTTCGCGTTGTCGGACGTGACATTGTAGTTGCAGTTGACGGTGATGTTGTAATGCGATCGGCAGTCTGGGATGGACACGTAGGCACCCATGGTCGTGGTGAGCTTGAGAGTGATGTTATTTGGGTGTTGTATATCCACACAGGGTGCCTCCTGTGTAATGAATTGAGATGAAGAAGTTCGAGAACACTACTAAGTAGGTAGTAGTGAACAGAGATAAAGAACTCCGGAAACATTGACACTGAGGAAATAACTGGATACTCATAGTTCTATAAGTGTGAAAGGGGCATCGTGTACAAGCACCCACATACAGGAAGGTCTGCCCCAACTCCTGAGAATGGGCAGGTACCTCAACTTCATGATTCCAAATATCATCACAAGGCTGAGGAACTCCTGCGTGTATGTTGATGTCGGCCCCCAATAACCAGTACCCATTGCCACTAATGCAGACTCTACAGTTGAGCTCAACCTCCGCCGCCGCCACATCCGGCAACGCCCTATCAGAAGTCAGCAAAATGCTTCCGCCTGGGGAGCTGGGGGTTATTCTTAGCGTTCCATCAAACACTTTGGCCGATCACTACATTTCGGTGTGTGTAAGGGCCTTGGATCTTATGGGTGGCCCCGGGTCCTAGGAAGTGCACATTGTGCTTCAGCTCTTCACATGCACGTTGCCGCGATACCCGTTCTGTCACGATGTTATATGCACGCTCTTCGGTGTTTTGAAAATAGAAAAGGAGGTTTTTTGGGCTGACGAAATGTCTCGTGTTTCACTGCAGCCAGTTCGTTTCAGATTCTGCGAGCTTCCCATTTGGCAGGTCAGCTTCTGGAGATATGATGATGAGCCGCAGGTTTCGTGGGGCTCATGAGCTGTTATCGCCCGCGGTTGACCACGCTCGGACTATGGCCGCCGTAACTGACCAAGATGCCTTTCCAGATGGTATTCAGAAGGTATGTGAGTTTTGGTACACATCTGTCCCCAACTGCGGGCTGTGTAGTCTGAACTATGTATTGCGCCTCGTTTTCTTCTTCGTATCACTCTTCTCGCTCCATAACCGTGACTGGAATGGCAAGCCGGTGGTGCCTTTGTTCTCTCAGTATAGGAGTAGCTGAATAAGAGCAATTACATTATCATCGAGACGTCGCCCGCCATTTCCAACTCCATCAGATTGCAATCCGATTCGACACCTTTGTCTGTGTTGTTATCGAGGCAGCCGTGCAGCATAATCATCCCTGTGGCGTTTGCATTGTACATCATTCTATGGAGATGTTAGCCCAATAGTCAAGGTTAGGATAGAAGTGAGGTATAACTGACCCCGAACATGTCCATGTTTCCTTCATGGTTAGGCTGACATCGTTCAAGTCAAACCGAAACTCGGTCCCAGCAGTATCGCATTTGGTCCACGCCTGTCCATCCCCTAGCTTGGCCAGGTCAACATCCTGCACCATACATTCCACGGTCCTGTTTGTCGCCGAGTAGTATGATTTGAACCCAAAGGTCCCCATGGAACCGCCGCTGTCCCAGTTGAGAACTTTCAGTACAAAGTCTTCAATCTTCCAGTAAGAACGAGAAGCGGAACTTTCGGTGCAGTCGTCCGCCACGTGATATTGCACTTGTTGAGCAAGGCTCACTCGGCAGAGCATAAGAGCCAACAAAGAAGTGGTGGCTGTGGCGCGCATCTTTGTTCCGCGAAACTTCGAACCGAGCAATCAAGGCAAAAAAAGCTTAACTTCACTTGCCGACTTCCACACCGCGCCGCCGCCGGGGTTATTGCGGTTCGGTCATCCCATATATGAATACCTGGCTGTCAGCATTCGCTAGGGTCAATACGTATGTAATATCCTCTCCCAGCAAAGGAGACTGCCGAAGCCTCTCGGTTAAACGGCTAACGGAAAGGGTCTTGCGGAACGAGCATTGCCACCAGCATCAATTTAACGAGATCATCGCTGGTATTATTGGATGAATCAAGGCTGCGTACTCAATGCACCCCGCATTCATTCGGAACATTTCATACCAGGTTTGCTGGAAGGGAGGTGGTCAGCACCTATTCTACACATCGGACCGCTCATTGCTCCTGCAATGCCAAGAGCCCTTATGTGTATGGAAAGCCAGTTTGCGTCCATGTATAATACTCCGCTCACCCTGCTAGTAGCTTATGTTGATGTGTTAGTTGTTTACCAGCACGTACCGTCGCTTATCGGACCCATCTTCACTTTTGTCTCGTCGACGAGGAACCAATCGGGTTTGTAACCGTACCAATGGTAATTCGACGCTTATATGAGTTGGACATTGAAGGCAAGGGTAGGTACTAAATTGGGCATTTAAATTCCGAGCTAGTATTTAAAGGCTGAAGTGTCTCTCTGTCGGATCGAGGGCAATGCAGGCAGAGCTCGCCGAGTCGTCCGGCGAAACTCATATGCCGGGACAACATATAGGAAGCTCAATTAAGGGAAAACATACCCCACAAATTGTCATTGGGCACTAAATACCAACAATAGATCACCAGTCCACTCATAGCCTTGGGTTTAGAGAGCTTTCTAAGTTTAATCACTTAAATGTGATCATATGAGACCCAGGTGGGCGACAGTCGCCACTCACCTGATCTGACCAGACAAATTTGTATCTTACAAAACTCCCTTGGATCCATAATGCCTGGGGAAGTTGTCGTCCAAGCCCCCGGCGCCTTATTCCACAAGGACAGGAGTTTGCTACAGAACAACTGCCCGACATGCGGTCTATCTGGAGTGTTTCGGTCCTGCTGCTACCCTCGGCGGTCCTCGGGGCAGCCGTGGCGGCGGGAGATTGGAGGTCTAAGGTGAACGTGTAAGTGTGACAGATTCGCGATTTTATGAGCGACGGTAACTCACGAATGTCATATCATACCAGGCAACGCAACGGTTTCTATCCCTTGGATGCTGTCGACAAGCTGGAGGAGACGACCATGGATAAAGTTGAAGCGTACATGACCAAAAAAATCGCCGCGGGCAAGAACAACGGCTGCACGCTGGAGAATGCGGGAGTACGGAGGGAATGGTAGATTTGCCAACAGCCTCAATGATCACAACCGCTAGGTCACTGACGTTTCTGATAGGGGCGACATGACCATCGAGCAGCGGTCCGATTTCATCAACGCCACGCTCTGCCTCATGAAGGCGCCGTCGAAGGCACCGAAGGACCAGTTCCCGGGCGCCCGGAGCCGGTACGACGATTTCATGGCATACCACCTGACGAACGCCGGATCTCTGCACGACACGATCGGCTTGTTCCCTGCGCACAAGTACTTCCTCCTTGCGTACGAGTCGGCCCTTCGAAACGAGTGCGGCTACAAGGGATACCACCCGTACATGAACTACGACCGGTACACCAAGGACCCGAAGAACTCGGCCCTGTTCAACGGCAATGCAACGAGCATGGGCGGCAACGGCGCGCCGGATCCTAGCTATACCGGTCTTCGCACCAGCGCTGGCCTGATCAAGACCGGCGGCGGAGGTGGATGCGTCACGGACGGTCCTTTCAAAGAGTTCGTACTTCATATCCCCCGGCCACTGGAGGATCCGTGTCTAGGTGACTAACTTTCATCATAACAACAGCTACATGGCCACCGTCGGCCCCGGGTCTCCGGTGATGAACAACGTGCCAAAGAACCCCCTGTCCAGCGGCGGCGGGTACAACCCCCGTTGCATGCGGCGCGACATCAACGTCAACGCGGCCCTCGGCGCCACGGCGGACAAGTCGTACAACCTCATTACCAAGTCCAAGAACATCAACGACTTCTACAACACGCTGCTGACGCCACCCCAGAACAAGAGTGACCCTTATAACTGGGGCATTCATACGTCCGGTCACTATATTTCTGGCGGCGACCCGGGAGGCGACCCCATGGTCTCGCCTGGCGATCCGATCTTCTACTTCCACCATGCCATGCTGGATCGGCTTTGGTGGATCTGGCAGATGCAGGACCCCGACACTCGCCTCAACGCGCAGGTGAACCTCGGCGGGAGCGGCGGCGCAAGCAGGAAGATTGATCTCAAGTGGCTCGCGACCGATGTGGTCCCGGTTCTTGAGGCGCATGATGGACTTGGAGGGCACGGAGGGGCGTTCTGTCATGTGTACGTCTAGGAGATGCTTCAGAATAAGTTTGAGTTTGCCGGTTTTGATAGTGGTCAGTCTATCGATAGGACTTCCTAAAGTGCGCCAACCGTAAATGGACATATTCTATGATTTCTATCAAACCGGCTTGACGGCATTAAACGTTAAGCCGATTGGGTTGCACGAGATCGATTATCTCCAGCCCTACAGCATCCACGTGGTGTGGTTGGCATTGGATGCCTCTCCTGTTCGGAGATCATGGAACATTTCGATTATTCCATTGGGGCTGAGCTACTAGTCTTCTCCGAAACGACCTATCGTGTGGCACAGTATACCTGTCGATTCTATGTTTCAGAACTGCCAATTTGTTGTGAAAAAGAAGCTTCCATGCACAGCCTAAGCCTCAAATCAGGGGCTTCCGGGAAAGGTCGCAGAAATGACTGTGCAGCCTTCATTGTCCAAGCAAACCCTACCGCAGCAGAGACGCTATTTTGGAGAGAACCAGTGGTCAATGAGGTCCATTGGTCGAAGATCTGCCGCTGCCTATGTGCCCTGAACGCCATGCAGAAAACCAAGACTCTTAAGAGTTGAGTGGCTTGGGGCTGTGCTCTCTGGGCTGAGGAAAGCCCAAAGCCCGAAAGAACGGGTGACCACTCAACTCGAGAGCGAACTGAGTATACCGCGGAATGCTGAAACGGTTGCGGGCTGCCGATTGGATCGACACCCGAGAAAACGAGCTTGGGCCGGTTTATGTGGTGTCCGTCCAGGCCGAGTTGCTGCCAGTTCGTTCGCCGGTTTTCTGATGATGCACACGGAGAGACGCTTCGGCACCGTCGATGCATCCAGGCACCTTGCCGTGCCAAAAGATCGTGAACATCACCTTCTAGGCCTAGACGAGAAAAGGAGGCCTACGATGGAGACATGTGTATTCCAAAAGCTTAAGTACTCGATGAATCCCGCGTTTGGTTGATATGATCCAGAACAAACCAGTAGCTCAGATCACTCACTCACTCATCAGCATCAGATTCATCAACCATTCGCTTCATTCACAGAACTTTCGCTTTGAATAACACAATCGCTTCAACTTTCACTGTTCCTATCATACCACATTTCATCAGAATTCTTCTCTTCCAACATCATCACAATGCAGTCAATCATCTCCAAGACTCTCCTCGTGGCTCTGTCCATGGCCTCGGCCTCTCACGCCATGCCAGTTAATCCCGTGGACAACATGCGCCTCTTATCGACCCGCCAAACCTCTTGCACCCTGAATGCAGGTCAGACCGGCACTTGCATCTCGACCAGCGCCTGCGCCAGCCAGGGCGGAACATTTGAGGCCGGTAAGTTACCTTACTCCTACCCTCTTCACAGAACTGCAGTGAGTGCAGAAACTAACCCTCGCAAAGGCCATTGCCCCGGCGCGTCCGACATCCAGTGCTGCACCCTCCAACCCGTCTGCGCCGCCCCAGCAGTCAACGACGACACGATCCTCCTCCTCCAGACTCTAGAAGGTTTCGTTCCGACGCCCTACCCGGACGCCGGCAAGTACTCGATCGGCTACGGACACCAGTGCAGCCAGCCGCAGTGCGCCGAGATGACCGTCCCCATCGACCAGACGACCGCCGTGTCCCTCATGACCGCCGATCTCCAGGTAAAGTCTTTACTATCTATCTCCCTCCCTATCAAGTATTCTCTAACCAATGTTATTATTCAGCGCTTCGAAAAGTGTCTCACCGCCAAAGTCGGCGGTGTCTGGCTAAACGAGTACCAGTACGGCGCGCTGATCTCGTGGACCTACAACGTCGGCTGCGGAAACATGGAGACCAGCACGCTCGTTCGGCGTCTAGTGGCCGGCGAGGACCCCAACACCGTCGCGGGAGAAGAGCTGCCCAAGTGGCGCATGTCCGAGGGCCGCGTCAACCCGGTCCTGGTCAACCGTCGCCAGCAGGAGATTATCTTTTTCCAGGCGCCCAGCGACGTTTATGTTCTGCCGGCCAGCTGCCAATCCACCAACTGAAGTGAGTTGGGTGTGATGAACGAGAGACATAAAGGGGGAGGAGTTTCCCGCATCATGGGTCCATGCATATCTATTGTTGGTGGTTGTATTAATCATATGTCATTTAGCAGCACATTGGGCTTTTGGGAGCAAACATGTAGTAGGAGCACCTGGAAGATCTAGCAGGCTAGATAGAGGAGTTTATAATCAGATCCGGGGAACATTTTAGCATAATTAAAATGTAGTAATCGCTACCATTTACGCTCTGAACAAAAATGAAATGTGCCGTTCCAACCATGTGGTCTTCTGGAATTTTGTGGCGACAAGCATCAAAGATGCCCGCCTAGCTACGATAGTCAATAAGGTCCAGTCCGGGTAGTGTTCCTCATAGCCTCTTGGATCTCGGCTAAGCAATCGACCTTGGAGTAGCGTTCCAAGTCCGGCCAGCCATGCTTTCGGAGCTGGCTTTGGCACATGGCCGTCATATTTGCTTCTCCTGGGGGCCTTCACTCCACTCGTCACTGCGCGCGGCATATTGACCAGAAGGAACCCAACGAAGCTTGATGAACTGGCCCTTGAGAATCTTCTCAAAGAAGTCGGGAATAGCCCAGGACCCGCTAGCTGACCGAAAATCATGTTCTTCCTCGGCCATTTCGTCGTCATCAGAGTCGGGGATCGTCAAAGGGAACACCGTGCTCTGGATACTCCCGAAAGAGTCTTGCCGGGCAAGTTGCCTCATCCCAAAGGATCACACCGTGTTCTGTGTCCAAATTGATCACGGGGTTGTCGTCGAGGTCCGGCATTTCTGATGGATGAACAATACTGGCAGGTATGCTTGTAAGAGAAGGACCTTGTTACTGGAAAAATTGGATGGCTACCAGGACGATTGATGTTGGGGGACTATCGGGCAAATAGTGGTGCGGCTTCACAACAGCTGCACCGTCAAGCGTCCTCGCCAGTTATTGCTCGACATACGCCAGTGCGGTGACTTCCTTCTGGAAGTAGAACAGCGAGTCCATCTCGAAGCTATCTACAAGCTGCCCCGTCTCTTGGGCCAAGCCTGACCTCCTCAAGCGTGGTTATTTGGACCTTGCTATTGCTCACGCCGAATGTAAGAGGACGTCTAGTTTAGTATTGTAAAAGAGTACTCCGGTAAAAGTCAAGATTTGGGATTCCTACTTTGGGCTTGGTTCGACATGTGGTTTTCACCGGTAATAAAAGACAAATCTAGTGAAATTCATTGGTGTATAAAAGCTTAATCCGACCAATCAGAGAGCACGATTTAGAATATGGTCTTAATGTAGTTCAAAGCTCAGCAAACCTCCAGTTACTTCCTCTTTTCGACGATTTTATGATCAAAAGATCACCTGAGTAACAGACTATAATGTGATTAAAGTTAAGAGTAGGAAGTAATAGTATCAAATATAGAAAGAACAAAAGAAACAAGAGTAAGAGCGACACTCGGCTTGAGCCTCATACCGAAGGTTCTGTATAATCTAAATGATAGAAAGAAAGAAGGAAAGAAAAAAAGAAAAAACGAAAAAAGAAGGAAAGAAGGAAAGAAACAAGACAGTAGACACTAGACAATCCTTGTCCTCCTATTACCATGCCCTCACACCTCCAATAGGAGACGAAATAAAATTGCTGACGTCGCTTCGTTCGAAAAAAAAACCCTGAGTTATTACCTTTCCATCATCAATTGTGACGCCGGACTGTCTGAAGTATCGAGGACAGAGCAGAACGACTTCTTTGCAGCAGCACTTCTTTGCAGCAGCACTTCTTTGCAGCAGCACTTCTTTGCAGCAGCAGCAAAGCCGCTCAAGTTATTAGGCTCTGGCTGTTGCTGCTGCCCCACGTACTGCTGTCCAAACACCTTACATCGACCCCCACCAGAAGAAGGATCAAAGCCTGGTGGTAAGCTTCTGCTGAGTGGCGTCAGTGTTTCGAAACGTGGGATCGGGATTCTTGGTGTCCAGGCCGCCGTCTGTTGCTGTTGCTTGTTGTGCTGTCGTCTTGGAGTATGGATGGTTCTGGTTGGTTTTGGCAACAGCATCGTCCACGTAACCATGATAATGCGGCGATTTTGTTGTTTCCGGTTGAGGTACGGTTTGTCCTCCTGCGCCGCGGCAAAAAGCGCGGTTTCCTTGCAAGCGGAGGCGCCCACGCGGTACTAGACTTGACTGTGGCGGTAGGACTCTGTACAGCCAAGTACGCAGTGCTTTGTGGTGCGGGGATTGCCAGACATGGTGAACTTGTAGCTGCAACAGCCACGAGACTGGCCGGCGGCGTCGGCGACGCGGATGATGTTTTACTGACAGCAGTTGTGGGCGGGATGGCTAGGCCGCCTTCCGAGATAGTAGTGCTGCTGTTTATGTGTCTATTCCCAGATGGGTCGTCCTTTGTTGAGAAGATGGCTGGCATAGTGATGGATATGTAGCCGCATTTCTGGGGGTCATCTGTGCACCGAATCAGTCAGTCACATAAGTTGACCTTGTGGCTTCAGTTGTTGGGCCTTGTAGGCAAATCAGGACGTGAGGTGGACGAATGAATCAGAACATACCTGCTATCAGCCTCAGGTAGGAGCTTCTGTAAGAGATCCAGGCTGTTTCGTAGCCGATCTAGCTCCTTTTGCAAGTTCTCTCGCTCTCTCTGGACGGGGCACGTGTCGCCGCCGAGCTTTCGCAGCTGGACCTCGCTCATATCGCAGACTATTTCAGGTGTGAGGATGTCAGGTATGTCGCGAATTAGGCAATTCTTCACCTCGTTGATCATGACGCTGTTCAGGTATATGAGCTTGGACATCTAACTGAGGTGGGTTTTGTTAGACCAAATGCTAGGTACATCCCGGAATCAAAAACCCACGTCGTAGTTTCATCATAGCGCGTCTTGTAGCGCTGCAGAAACTCGGCGGCCTTGGCCTTGGCGACGGCCGCTCTGCTCTCCAAGTAAGGGTAGACGATAGTTGTGAGCAGCGCGTCAGCCGTCTCGGAATCAGCTGCTCCCGCCGCTTGAATTACGAGATTCCGGACCAAAGTTGCTGGCGATTCCGAAGACCAGGTCGATGTGAGTATTGGCGATCTTGACGCGGAAGAGGTGCATGGCCAGCTTGTCAGAGAACTCGGAGTCCTTAGTGCCTTGGAACTCTGCGGTTGTTATTGCCTTCACTTCTGCCTTTAGGTCTGTGATGGAGAAGACTTTGACCACCCACTGACTGGTAGTAACGATCAACCAGTGACTTCACGGAGTCTGATATATCCGACTCGGAGTCGTATCCCACCTCGTCATCGTCATCCTCTGACTTCACGGAGTCTGATATATCCGACTCGGAGCCGTATTTCACCTCGTCATCGTCATCGTCATCCTCTGGCTCCAGGAGGCTCCGCCTTACACCCTTCGTCTGCATGACATAATCAAAATCACTGTTCGCAACTTTGATCAGAGCACGCAGATTTCTGAAGAACCTGTCCAAAGGGGCGTCCGCGCTATCTGGAGCCGGTTCCGGGCACTCAAGAAAGGCTTCAAAGGTCATATTGTAGGTGCGGACCGCATCGCGGGCGAGATCGTGAAATCGCGAGCCGATCCCGACAAGATACTTTCTCTGGGAGTTTGGCGATGATCGTGGGCTGCCCGGCTTGTCTCTCAGCCGGTCCTGTCATGCCTTGATGCGCTCCTCGGTTTCGGAGATCCGACTGTTGAGAGCGGGGACCGGTCCGTCGTGGCTAGAGTCAAGATACTCATATATCCTGGCGTTGCGTCGGCTCCCCAAACTGTGTTACTTGCTTGTCGGAATCTCCCGCCACTATTCTGGAGGTACGAGAAGAGGAGGTGCTGTAATTCTAGAGTGGCGAGTGTCGAAGTGAGGAGGGTTCACTTCTGGTCTTTGTCGCGCCGGAGCAGTCAAAACCTTGTTTCTCGCGTTATCACAATGTCCGATAAACCACACAATTCAGAGAGCTGAAAAGAACATTGGAAGCGAGCTGAAAGGGCCATACCTACCTAGATGTAAGGGCTGTGTGCGCTAGATTGAATAATTCGATGGATGGATTGATGATGTTCGGAGGAAGAGAGGGAAGGGGGGACCCTGTCTCTGACGTAGTCCAATCTACTAGCATATAAGTCCGGAGACGAGACTTGGGGACCCGAGCATTCTGTCTGTGAAGGAAAAACGAGTGTTGAGAAGAGATCTGTAAATGCACCGGTATTAACAAATCAAGATAACCCATAAATGTCCCAACTATGTCGCCTACCAGATAGCAGCTAACTTATACGTAATCCATTTCCAAAGCCAACGCTCACATTGCTCTCAGACACACTCATGATGCTCTCTCCCATGGTGCTATCTCCCATGAAGTTCCTCCCTCCAACTTCAACACACCAAAAACCTAAAACCCTCTCATAAACTCCTCCAACGTGATCGGTTTCCGAACAGCGTTATTCAATCCCTCATGATACGTAACCCATACCTTCCCCTCAGTCCCTTGCTGTTGCTGTTGCAACGGCTGAGCATTATTGTCCAACTTCCTCCCATCTTTACTTGTCGTCGCCGACGTCCTACTGCCATTCCCATCTGTTTCGCCCAGTGGTGCCGTTGCAATGACCCGCCCAAAGAAATCCTTCTTCAGGCTTTTCCCCTTGGCGGCAAGCTCCAACACTCTTAACCTCTCCTTCTCGGCCGCCGACAGCTTATTATTGCCCCCCATTATGGCGGCATTCTCTTTGTCGTCGTCATCATCAAACTCAGGACCAGCCCTCCTGCCGAGGCGGAACCGAGCCTGTCTAGCCGCACTCTCGCGCGTCGCGATGGTCTTTTGCAGTTCTTGATCCAGGACTTGGCGGACGGCGTAGCGCGTGGGCGCCTGCGTAGCCAGTACAAACGCACCGGCTGTTTCGAATGTTGCGAGGGCATCCAGATCACTTTGATAAGTTAGCAAGTGTATCGTCACAGAAAGAAAAGAGAAACTTACGGCTCCATCCGATACACCCATTGCGTCCTACTAACCGGACCAGCAGCGATATCCGCCTCAATCTTGCCCTTGTGCAGCGCGATGCCGACCTCCGCCAGCACCAGCGCCGCGCGGCGCACCATCGCCTTCTCGCCCTCCCTCCGCACGCTGGCCACGGAGGCGGTCTTGTCGCTCCCGCTGATGACGACAGGCTTCACATCAGGCGAGACAAGCCGCACGAGATACGGCAAAAAGTCCGTCGCGATATTCTCCGGACTGCGAAACGCTCGCGAGAGCGCAGCTGGCAGCTGGCCCTGGATCGCCTGCAGCGCGGCGCGGTTGACCTTTTCGGCTTCAAAGGCAGCAAAGTCGGCGCGCGGGCCAGAGAAAGGGAGTGGAGGTGCGACCAGTTCATGTCCAGAGGCATCCCACTTCTTGTCGAAGGCGTTTTGAGTCGGAGGCTGGTATCTGTTGCGCGGCGACGCAAAAAGGTGGTGGCAGGCCAGGATCGGCTGGCTGACGTAGGGCGCGAGCTCCCACTCCTGGCTCGAAAATATTCGGGAGGAGCACGTGTCGTGAAAGTGCATCCACTCGTAGGCCGTGTCGGGCTTGGTGAGGAAGGAGTCGTCGTTGAACTCGCGGTTGGGGTACTCGGAGAAGATGTCGGTCATGATGCGGTCGACGTCGCCGCTGGTGTCGATCATGTCGCGCAGCCGGCCCATGGCGTACTTTTTCTGTTGTTCCGAGAACCCGAGCTGCGCGGCTTGGGGCACTTCGTGTCTTGTGTTCTTGGGCAGCAGCGTGGTGGCTGATGCGGTCGCCTGTTTGGGAAATCCGGCGCCTTCTTGGAAGATGCGTGTGACGATCTCCTTGACGCTTCCTCGGCCGAGACCCCTGGCGCCTCCGCCTCCGTGGGAGAGGTCTTGCAGGATGTTCTTGTCGACCCATTGCCGGGTCAGACATGGGGTCGCGCCGTTTGAAATTGCCTTTAATCGTCCTGCTACCCATTCTCCAACCACCATAACTCCGCGAAGGTCACCCTCGGCGTTGCTCTCCGCTCCCCTTTTGGCGTCCAGACCGCTCGTAATCCCCCAGGTAGCCTCACAAAGTTTGCGCGCAGCATCCTTCTCGCAGTGTATCCCTTCTTTCTCGAAGATACTCTTCAGCCGAGTGACAACCACCTCCACAGACGGTTTGCCAACGTGTATGATCTCGGCAAGTCCAGACTGGCGCAGCGGGCGCAGCGAAGGGTGGTAGACGTCGTTGCAGATGAGCACCAAAGGCCTCATCTGCCTGAAATCGTCGCCCTTCTTCTTCCGGCGCCCTGCTCCGGCGCCCTCGGCATTCTTCTGGTCAAGCAGGACGAGGTCGATCAAGGCCTTGACAAAGCCACCTTCGCCAGATCCGCCCGAACCGCTCACGACACCGTCGACCTCGTCGACGACCACACAGACCGGGCGGGCAACCCGATGCTGCTTACCCGGTTCTGGCTTCTTGTTCTCAACGGTCTTGACACTCTCGGTTCCGAGACTTGTCCGGATGCGACCCTTGACGACATCTTTGCTGCGATCATCGCTTGCGTTGATCTCCATGACTTCGTACCCGGCTTGTCGCGCACACACATGAGCGAGGGTGGTCTTGCCCAACCCCGGGGGACCGGTCAGCATAAGGATCTTGCGGTGTGGTTTTTCCTCTTCGGGCTGCTGATTCTGTTGCTGCGCGTGCCGTCGTGACAGCTTGTTTGTTTTGGAGGCATGAGGGAACACGATGGGATCCCAGCGCTTCAGCCAGCGTAGAACTTGGCGGTTGGTCAAGTCGTCGCCGACGAGATCCATAAAGTTTCGCGCGCGGTATTTCTCCGTCCAAAGCAATGTCCTCCTGGGCCTTTTTCCGTTTGTCTGGTGGTCCTCGACGGACCGAACAGGATTGTCTGGGTTGTGAGGCGGAGTGATGGGAGTCGCGGCAGTTTCCTTGCGTGCGTCGGCAATCTCCTTGGATGCGGCGTCAATCAACTCGTGAATCTCAATGCCGTAGAAGCTCTTCTTTGCACGACCTTCCTTTGTCTTTGACCTCGCCGCCACCATCGACTCGTACGACACTGCCGCCGTCGGCTTTCGCTCCCGGACCGGCGCCGACTTGCCGGAGCAGGTAGAGAGTCTGTAGGACGTGGTGCGTAGGGATTCAGAGAAGTCCAGGGCTGTTCTACTACTGAAAAGACGTCCTAGCACGGGGGCTTCCTCGAGCACATCATCATTGGTCTGACTGTCTGGCGGTGTGGCCCCGTCATTGATCTCTATTATGTCTTTGTGGGTGGTGGTGGTCGTCGTCGTCGTTCGTTGGGCGTCTTGCGAGTCGTTTTGGAGCATCCTCCGCTTTGGAGACGGCTCTCTGGACGCGTCATCGTCGGAATCGGAGTCATCGTCGGCGAGAAAGCCACCAAAAACGCGGCCTTTGTCTTGTTTGGGTGGTTTGGGGGGCTCGGGGTCTCGCTGTCGTTTGGCGGCTGGCGGCGGAGAACTCGAGGGAAACGCGATGGGCGATGATGGGACCACCATTTTGGAGGTCAATGGAGGATATCTTGTTCCCAATTTGTAGGGTAAGACGAAAGTCACGAAAAAATAACCGATTTGCGCCTGTTGTATAGGTTGGGGGTGGGCAGGGGTGACTTGGGTTGTGTTGGCGGTGGAGAGCAAAGACGCGCTCCAAAAAAGCGCGTTTGAGAAGCGCGTTGCACTTTACAGCGCGATTACTGTATTGTTCCCGGACCCCTGACGCTCGGCCACGCTCCTGGCTAGCTCATGGTTCGTGCACGCGAGGTTCAACGACACGGGCACGGCGGGGTTGCGGCTGTCGGGATGCAATGAAGTGGGGTTACGGCAGCGGCACAGGCAGTCAGGCACAGCGCATGGCATCGCCGTATCGAGCGGCGCCGCAACATGAATCACACGCACAACGTCGGATCGTGCATGCGTCAAGCTGCCAATGTCGACTTCACCTCTGCCATTACGGAATATTAATAACTGCCCATCCCGGTACTGTTACTGAATATTCTCTCAAACCTTCCCCGCCCATTTCCACTTTTCGGCAAATGGTTTGCTTTCCTGCTGCCCTCATTACCTACCGTGTCCGTATGTTCTCAGTCGGAGAAGTGGGAGGGCTCCTTGTGTGACTTTGCATCCTTCTCAACATTCTCAACATCCTCAACATCCAGACTGGAACAGACATCAACTCTCGACAAGCCTCGTCTAAGCCTCCGCAACACGATGTAGTTGTTGGGGAACCTACCTTTATGGCTCTACAATGTCAAACGGTTGAGAAACTCTTGGCTGCTCAGCTCACCGAAACTAATGTGGTGTCTGTCCAACAGATAGTCAGCATTCTCTGGTTCCGCTTTTGGGAGTAAGGTAAGTAGGTATTCACCTTGGACACATTGGCTGATTCATCAACCCATACCTCCCTTATGTACTACCCAAACACTGCAGAGATCGTTGTAGGAGCTGTTTTACTTGAGGCGCAGTCTAGTTACTGAAGTTGTCGTGTCCCCCCTCTTACACCGGTCTCTATCTCTGCAACACTAGGTCTTCAGAAGTCTATGACTTTGATGGTTTGCCGCGCGTCATGGTCTATCTCCATGATACGGGACCTCCCGTCAATATTACGTGCTTAACCTACCCTCAACCACCACAAAACCTCTTTGTTTGTGGCTTTTCTACTTGGTTGCCTATGCTCTGTGTTACCCCTTTTCCATCTGATCCCAGCGTCCTGCTCTTGGCTGCTGCCATCTGCCGCCCCCACTGCCTCCTCCGGAGCAGACATGATTCCCCCGGCAGTGCTCCGAGTCCGAGCCGACCGATCTCGTGAGACGTCAATGCCTCCGGATTCCCTCAGTACTCTTGGCGCCCATCTCACAAGCTTGATCTTTCTGTCCATCAAGAGCAAAACGCCAGGGAGAAAGCCTGTCCCGCATGACCATCTCTCTCTCTCTCAGTGATTCACAGCCACCGACATCCAGTCAGTTCTCATCACAGCAGTGGAACTCGCCGAGGTCGGGGCCGAACATGATCATGAGGGGGCTTGGTCGCTAATCCCATCTCATTCTTCAACTGAGGCAGCCTATTGTTCCTTGCTATAACTAGCCTCTGAATCACCCAGCTTTCCCCTTTCTGCCGCGCGCTTTCGATCTGGTCTCTTGGTGATGGCGGATGGGTCACCAATGTAGATCTACATTGTGTCCTTTCCACCAAACGCTGCCGCCCGATCGCCCCTTTGCCGATTTCCTACATTGCGATATTCTTTGGAAAAGAAAGTCCGCTTCGCTAGTCTCTTCGTGATCAACCACACACTACTCCTATTTCTAGAGGCACGTTGATCTCCTGCAAAGCGACAGTGCCGACGACAGCGGTGGGTGGATCCAGGAACTGGAGCAGAGTCAGTGGCATCCGAACGTCTACAAAGTACGTAAGGGAAAAAGAAAACATCAGACAAAGCTAAAGAGCCCTGGGCGCCTCCGTAGGCCCTCTTCATCCCTACTTCAGTCCAACTCGGTCTCCATCCGATCAATTTCCTCACATGGCCAACCAACCAACACCAACCGATAACCATCAGGACGGAAACAGCCACAGGCAACACAATACCTGCGACTCAAGCAAAGCCACACGCGGAAGACAGTCCGACCTCATCCGGTCCGAACGGCAGGCGCGGGAAAGTAAACCGAGGCCGACGAGCCACACAGCGGAAGCTGCCCCGTGTTGGTCCCATCGCTATCGCTTAAGCAAGGGGGACCTGGGACCTGGAACGTTGGTCACCTGCGCTTTCGTGACGCTCCCGTCGCCCACCAAACCCCACCCATCCCTCTGTTCTTGCTCCTTGAACAATAGCTTCCAGGTCTTCGGTTATCATCACACTTGCACTGCGATATCCACCACACCACACATGCCCTAAACCATCCGTTCTTTTGATCATCGTGACCTCGGACCGGATTCGAAACAATAGAACAATAGGTAAACTTAAAGCCGGCCGTCTTCTTTCTATTGTTCTCGTGGAGGAAGTCGGTCGATACGAAATCGGAAATCGACGCACCCAGCCTACTCCGTACAGCCAGTGAGTAACCCCAACCTTGACACTGTTTTTTATATAAAGAAAGGTTTTCTTTTTTTCCTTCGCTCTTTGTATCCCCTTAATTACTCACACCTTGCCTACATAGGAAAGAAGTAAACCGACCAACACCAACAAGTCCGAGACACAACACCAGCCTGCCTTGCCTTACTGCTTTGCTTTACCTTACTCACACCAACCTGGGAAATGCAAAACAGATCTCGATCAGTTGTTGCCTCTTCTCGATCTCTCCTCTTACTTTTGGTCTATTGACCACGAACGAAACGATAACGACACACGACCTGACACGACCCTAACGATACGATAACGATACGATAACGATACACGATCACGAAACGTAACGAAACAAACCAACCCAAACCAACAACCAAATCGTTTTTGCCGAGGCGCTCGGGATAACAATATCGTCATTGTTGTTGACACAAAGGGGTTTACCTACCAACACCACCATCACCACCACCACCAACATCAACAAGAAACCAACTGGACATCGGCACGCGTGCGCGGGCGCCGCGCACAACACCAACCCGGTCGACACCGGTTGATTGATCTATCTTTTAACACATATCGTGACTCCATTCGATCATCGATCTCGGACTGCACTCCATTGATTTGCTACCTTACCTTTACCGTCCGTACCTGAGGAGGGGTATCTATCTTGACAACACAACATCTTCATCTCCCTGGAGGAGATAGACGGTTCGTACCTGCCTGCCTGACTGACTACCTGACTGTCTGTTCATTCTAACCCATCACCACAAAAAAGAAGCCAAGCCAAGCTCATTGTCCTAGGAAAAGGGGCAGGCAACACACGCCCATCCGCTCGCTCCCTTACGCTGACGAAGCAGACAGACATCCAGCTCTACCAAAGAGACAGTAAGTACCTTACTCACCTATCTTCATCAACGCGAACGCAACACCTTACATCCTACCAAGCGGTATACCTTTTTCAGCAATAGAGCCTGAGGCTCACCTACCACCGTATCAAGCGGTATCGGCAAATTTCTTTCAGTCGTCGAGCCAGTGGCTCTATTTTATCAGGCGCCATGCTCCCCATCAATCAAGACAATCAAGTCATTAACCACGAAACCATGGCAGCAGAGCAGCAGCAACTGCACTGGGCACACCAGCATACGCTACAGTCACATCTGGAATCGCTCAGGCTCCCCGAGCAGCAGTCGCAACATACACCGCAGTCAGAGCAGCAGTTACTCGGGCTCCTTGATATCCGGCATTACACACAGCCCAGTACGCAAGACCAATATCTAGTCGGGCTGCTCGAGGCGCAGGGGTACACCCAAACGCAACAGGTGAAGGAGCTAGAGATGGCTACCTCACAACATCCCCAACAGCACAAACAACAGCCGTCAGCGCGGACCCTCGCTTCCCGGTCTGAAACCCCCGACCACCAGTCACCTCGGCCTTCGTCTTCCACTTCCGACGTCAAGACTAACCGCCAGAACGATGGCGTCGGGGTCGGAGCAGGCGGACGTCGGGCGGGTCAAGTCACGCTCGGCAACGCGGGCGTGACCAAGCGCAAATCAGATGGCGGTGGCGGCGCCGGCGCCGGCGGTGGTAACAAGGCTGGCGGCAACACAGCAAGAACAGCACGGGCATCGTCGCATGGACATGCCAGTGGTTCTAGTGCTGGTGCCGGCTTAGGCGGTGGAGAAGACGGAAGCAATGCCCCTCGTCATACGCAGAGGGTTCAGATCACCGAAGATATGACACCGGACCAGAAGGCGCGAGCCGAGGAGCATAACAAGACCGTCGACGCGTGGATCGACGACCGGGTCCGAAACAACCAGTCCGCCAAGCGGTCGCGACTCAAGAAAATGATGTACATAGTAGATATGGACAACACAATCAAGGAATACCAGCGAAATGTCATAGAGTTCAAGCAGGCGTATGATCTCTGCATGGACATCATCAGCAAGCACAATCTGCAAGCTGAGATGGCCTTCATTCCTCCGCCTATTCTGTGGGAACGGCCCGAGGTTCCACGCGAGCAGGAGATCGACGTGGCCGAGCATCGGGCTAAGCTCGAGAGGGAAGTCGAGGGCGGTAACCTGGTGCATCTGGGTCTCGGGTTCGCCGAGAAGGTCGCCCGGCTGGTCAACAGGTTTACCGGTCCAGCCAATGATGATGAGATAGCCAGAGCTCTCGAAGAGCATCGGAGAAAGGCCGAGGAGTACGAGCGAAAGGAAGCGCAGTATCAAGCTCAGATGCAGGAACATGAGCGCAAGCTCGACGAAATAAAGGACAAGATACGCGAGGTGCAGAAACAGCAGGCCGACTGCCGGGCTGCGGCTGAGAAGTTCCAAGGCCGTGGCCAGGTCGAGGATAAAGGCAAGGGCAGGGCTGAAGACGCGATGATGGATGCTGCCATGCCACTTGTCCCTTCGCAAGGGCAGACACCTGCTGGTGGAGTGCCTTTCCTCGTCTACCCTGGACAGGGGCAGCAACCTCAGTATTCGGCATGGGTACCAGTACCAGGCGGACCTCCCCTGCCACAACAGCAAGGCGCTCAACTGGTCCCAACCCAAATACAGCATGACAGCTTACCCCAGGTCGGCAACGATTTCCTCGACAGAGGAAAGATGGAGCGTGATGACTCAATGCCTGTTGTTACACTAGGCGAGGAAGGCGTGATTCCCTGTGACTTCGACCGGGATATCGACGAGTGGAGGAAATCACAAGAGGTTGAGTCCAAGCGCTCTGAAGGACAAGAATCCACCGCCAATGTCCAAAAGAACCCAAATCAGCTCCAACCACAGCTCTTCGGGACGCCCGCGGGCTACTACGATCACGCTCAATCTACCATGGCTAGGGACAGCGTCTTTCTAGAGCGCAGTCCTACCGTAGTCAGCGACGCGGTGCTGTATACACCCGGTAACGAGGCATCGAGCAACAACTTCGGGGCGCCCCTTCAACCCATTTATCGAGATGCGCCATTCCCACCAACCACCACTCAGGGTTGGCCAGGCCATTTGTGCGAACACTGCCCTTCCCCCGGCATTGTTGGCGGTGGTCCCAATGGACAGGTGACGGTTGCTGCCTGGCAGGCCCAACCACAAGAGCAACGTGCTGGTATGGAATAGAGTCCCATGCCGCATGGATTCTCTTCTTCGGAAGTCGACCAACGTGATGAACATAGTTTTGAGGATAATATGGAGATAATGACGATGTACGAACCGTAATGCTGCAGGCAGAGACTTGGCATATCGTTTTGGGATACATGGCCTGGGGCCACATCGATACGTCTTTGGTCTTGATTTTGGCGTTTAGGTCGGCTGGGAGTCGTCTTGGAGAGACATGGTAGGCATTCAAAGTGTCTGATGCGATGTATTAGTTTCTTCATTCATGGTCATGGATTTGGCGCTCGGGCGGTTTACCTCGATGTTCACATAACATTGTATGGCAAGACCAGATTGGGAGATGGGTTTCCCGGGTACTGATAGACGTATTGATACCTACACATATAGCTAGATGAGTTCCTGGAGATATGGTTAGTTCCTCTGACATGTGGATCTTTAATGGTAGATAAGCGAAGGTACCTCTAGATCTCTGGTTTTGTTCCACCATTCGTGATCATAAGTTGGCAACTGCCAGTCTGGCATACCAGCTTGTCGGTTGACTTTCGAATTTGCACATGGGTATTGTCAAGTTATCATAGGCTGGCACGGCAGTTAGAGTGGCACGGCAGTTAGAGTGCCATGGCTGTGCTTGACTGTTGAGTGTGGACCTGAGAAAGGACTGGCAACCAGAGTTTCCTCTTGGAGATATTATGCACGGAGAGGGGATAGGGTGATAGACTGACACGATCGGGGCATAGAGGAGGTCATGGGATATGCTTGAGTTTGGAAATGCAGAATGTGAAAGAGAGGATGAGCCAGATCGGGGAGAAGTCTGCTAGGTAGATATATCCAGGAGCAATTGCATTTGTAACAATCATGGATCTTCTGCCATCGATGGCCACATCACGGCTTGCAAGTTGCGGGCAGGATCACCAACTGTTGGGGAAGAACCACATACACACACTGACAGAAGAAGTCACTCGATCCCGTCAATGTATGCGTCAAGGTCGAAGAGATATATGAAGAGGGCTTGACTTGATGGAAGAGCAGCTTGAGGAGTATTGTGGTCCGGGTTGTGAAACGAACGTGTGAAGGCATATGGGAAATAAACGAACGGCAAAGAGTGAACAAATAGGACGTTTTATGAGGGAGTAAGCTTCATCGCCAGTGTTGAAAAGGGTAGACCGGCGACTTGTTCGCTCATACTAGT
The DNA here is from genome assembly GCA_033439685.1 of Apodospora peruviana. Classification (NCBI taxonomy): domain Eukaryota; kingdom Fungi; phylum Ascomycota; class Sordariomycetes; order Sordariales; family Lasiosphaeriaceae; genus Apodospora; species Apodospora peruviana. The sequence continues at coordinate 1,099,591 of JAUEDM010000009.1, forward strand.
AAGCGACTTACTCTGGGCTTCCATCTCGGTTCGCCAATTGGAAATTGCTGTGATGATGCGTCAGGCCCCCCAGTGCTTGAACTGAATGGACTCATTCACATGCATTTCCGCTGTTGGTCGGAGGTAAGATGTGGGAGAGCTAGGTTCATCGGGAGTATGGCGTGCTCTGGGACCTGACCGTCGTCGGGCTTGGGATGAGTCGTGTTAATGAGAAGGTTTGGTCCAAGCAAGGGATTTGTGAGTGCGGGCAGATCTGAACGGTTCGCTGGGAGCTGAGATCAATAAGTTGCAAAATAGCTGGGTCAAGTGTGAAAGTCTTGAGCTCACCCATATAACGAACGTACAGTTGACGGACAGCCATATGCGGGACTTTGATAGCCGGATCTACTTCGGACATGTGTTTAATCTCAAATATGTCGAGTTACTAGGCGAATGTCGCACAGCTCATATTGGTGTCGCATGTTGGGATGGCCGACAGAGAGGACTTTGTAAGGACACAGAAGATAGAAGCCGTGATGGGTGGAAGCCGAGTCGGGTTTGACATCCACGGACGGGGAAGGGACGAACATATGTACAGCGAGATTGTGCACCTCTGCTGTTCCCCATGTGTGAATAACATGACAAGGGAAGGGACCTGGGATGTTGCCTCATCTGTCCCTTCCCAACGAAAATCACAGCGTAAGGTACAATAGGCAGGTTCAACGAATGAACAGGTGGGTCTATTATGTGCTCGCAGTTGCTGAACAATAAGAAAATACACAAAATCAAGTTGGGGTATGTAAATCGCCTCAATTAAAGCCATCAGAAAAAAACACCGGATCAAACATTGTGTGGACATTCCAAGTCCTTCATTACATGCCCACCGTCCCAGCCAACCCGAACCATGGCGCACAAATTACGTGGAAGAAAAACAGAAGAGTCCTGAACCTCAGACAAGGCTCGGAGTCTTCGATCTGAGCTTATTGCGTCGCATAAGGCTGCTGGGTAGCATACGGCTGAGCTGCGTATTGTTGCTGCTGGACGGGGTAGCCCTGGGGTTGTTGGGCAGCGGGGTAGGACTGCACGGCAGGATCTTGCTGCTTGACGTTGCCAAGCTCGGCCTGCTGGGTGGCACTGCCGTCGGCGAGGCAGGCGCGGATGAAAAAGATGAAGTGGACAATGCAGAGAATCCTATAATGTTTGAGAATATGACGATGGTCAGCAAACTTGCCCAGACAATAGAAATGCGCAATGCGGGGAAAGAGACCGCGGGTTTGTGATCGAGTGGTTCACCGCTGATTGGAGAGTTGGGGTTTCCATCCCAGACCATAAGGGCAGGGGAGGGGGGGTGAGACAGTGGGCACCTACCAAATAACAGCTCCAAGACCAGCGACGGCAGCCAGGGCTGAGCCTTCCCGCTTCCAATAGCTGTCACCCAAGCCGGCAACTGAGAGCCAGGCCGCTGCAGAGCTTGCCGCATACGCCCAGCACGAGAGCCAGAAGATCAGAGAGAGACCGTAAAGCACGACCGCCGCGATGCGGTAGAAGAAATGGGGAGCTCCCAGCTCGATGCCCAGGGCGCCGCCATAGACGATGAAGGTCTTGATGGTCTAATCGCAACAATGTCAGTGTCCAGTTTTTTCTCTTTTACTAATTGTGTTAGCACATACCACAAAGATGGCAAATCCGCCGGCACCAGTGCCATAATAATAAACACCAGAGTAGCCGCCAAAGATAGAGACAGCCCACGCAGCGAGACCGAGGACGATGACCGAGAGCACGATAATGGCAATCTTGATGTGGAACAGCCAGACGGGCTGGACGGGAACGCCCTTTGCGAGGAGACCTTGCGCACCCATGTTTCTGTTGCTACGGATGGATAGTTGTCTGGAAGAGCCAGCGAGTTTGTCGAGAAGGAGAGTAGAAACAGTCGAAGTTTGGCGAACGAAGAGCTAGCTACGAGGGGCGTTCAGACGACAAAGAAGGGGCGCGCCTCCTGTCTTTTATTCACGTTTGGCGCAAGTTGCAACGCTCCCAATCTCCTCTGCACAAGTTACGCCATGGCTGCTGCATATAAGCCCAGAAAAAAGTCACACCGCGGAAGACCCTGCAACACAAAGCAGGAATACCCTTCCATTGCCGAAAAGGCGCTTGTTGCATGGGAAATGACCTTGCTCGACGCTTTCCATTCGACCACAGGCCACGCCAAGGCCAATACGTTCATGGGTCGGGCTGGGCAGCTGAAGTTGCTAGTTGTCCTACATCCGCCCGAAGGCTGAGGTCGGTAACCAGTGCGGACAGTGCGCACAGCGCGAGAAGAGATCGACGGACACTTGTGAACTTCTCTCTCGGTGACAGTGCCAAACTCCCAGTACGCACGAGCTTGCTGCTCTGTACCCTTGTGTGCCCTGCAAGCGAACAGGCACAGCCAACATTTGGCGTTTTTAGCTTGCCTTGATTGGAGGCCACCAACAAATATAGGCACGCTTGGTGACCACGATGTGTGGCATGCGGGCTGCGAGTCTGGAAGTCCTCTGCACATCTGCCCATCCCGTGGCCCAATTTCCCAGGCCGAGACAGCGATGGGCCATCGGGACAGCGAGAAGCCTTGAACGCGTCCCTGTCTGCGGCTGACCGAACATCAAAAAGGAATTTCGATATTTCAGGTTCTTCTCCCAGCCCAGAACACCGCCTCTTCGGAGTCGGAGAAGACGACGACGTTTTACTACTTTGGGTGCAGGTTTGCGGTGGCAGCCGTTTGACTGCTGCGAGACCCGTCATCACAGATCACAAACCACCCCTTTTCAGCTTTCCTGCAGGGACCAGCAGCAGCATATCGGAGATTCCCATCGCCCAATCATTTTGTCGTCGCACACAAACGAGCACTTGTACACATCTCCGCATGGCAGCCACAGTCTGCCATATCGAACGACCGTTCAACATCATCTGGCGCCGCCGCATCATGGCTTAAACCTGCATCACCGAGACACATAGAACAAAGCCCTGACTCTGATGGTCTGCGAAGTAGGTTTAAGGACCGGGAGTCGCGATATGTCACCATCTTGGCTCTTGTTACTCTTGTTTTCTCCTCATTGCTGACTCAAGGCACCGGCGCAGTCTTGTGGCCGTGCTGACGTTCAACCCTGCCATCATTAACAGCTGCTAACCGCGATCCTACACCGGAGGTGCGGAGGCAATGCGAAGGTAGCCGTCTATGGATCTGCAGCAGGGAATCCGCCTGACCTGAGTACCGTACGAGAAACACAAGTTCCTCGTCAGCAGAATTGTTTCGGGAGATCAGGCAGAGAGAACCATCCATCCCCCCTACTAAAGAAGAGCACATCTAAAGTAGTAAGTGCACTAACATATTTGTAGCGAGCTTTTCCACAAGGCTGTTAATGTACTACTAATGTCTACGGGCCCGCCACAGACGACGCCACACCAGTCTGCCAGTTTGCTTCTCATCGAGCAGTCAGTCGGTTGCTCAATAGGTTTTACGGAGTACATTCAGTGCAAACCCCAAAGTTCAATCCCAAGACCCAATCATGAACCTTCAAATCTTTCCATGAGTTGAGAGACAGACGATGTGTCAGCAACAAATGGTCGTCACTCCAGCGTCAACTACCAGGTAGGTACCTTATTACACATCAACACAAATCTCAATAACATAAAATACTGCGCAACTGGAAGATCGAAGTCCAAGGCGCCCGTTCACGTGTTCATCGCTTGGTGGCTCAGGCCTGCCCGGGGGTGGAGATCTCGACCGATCGGGACATCTTCTCCGTTCCTCAGCCAATACCGGTCCGCCGGTTCGGGGCGTCTGCGCTCAGCTGCTTTTCGCGACAAGCTTTAAGCCAAAATCAGCGGGGAACCTCGATAGTCTGGGCGTTTCTAGAAGTCTAGGCCTTTACTGAATACAAACATTGGGTAATATACACAAGTAAAGTGGCCCAACCGCCAGACTATTGATTTTTCCTGGGCGGCGATTCCCATCTCTATTGATCCTAAACGAGGGGAACTTTCCCCTAAGCAAGGACATGATGGACAAGATGAAGTCTATATTAAAACAAGTGGTATGCCCATCTGTTGACCAAGATGAGAATGACATTTAGTCTCTTTCTTTCAGAGTTTCTGTCGTTGGTTGACTTGATCAAAAATTTATATTTCATATTTCAAGATGCGGTCATCTGTTTACGTCGCGGCCGTCGGTTGCTTCCTATTTACTTCGTCTGTCTCGGCCACAGGTGGTGCTGCCGGCTGCAATGCTGATAACTGTCTCCGAGGTGATAACTGCCCGAAAACACCCCCTTTTAATCTCGAAATTCAAACTAATGCCATGAAAAAAGCCGTCAGAGCAACAGAGAAGGCCCCCCGCGGCGTCACAGACTGCGGCTCTTATCTGTCAGCCACCGTCACGCCCGCAACCAGCACCATCTACTCAACAGTGGTCTACTCGACCGCATTACCAACCGACCCAGTCAGCTCCGTGGACACGGCCGCACCACCCACCGGCACCCCCATAACAATCCAGCCGACCGGCACTGTACCGGTCTACGCGTCCGCCTGTTCAGGGTCAGTCAGGTACTCGAGCGCCTGCTCGTGCATGGGCGTGTTCCAGGGCACGACCACCGTCGCGGCGCCGTCGACCACCATCTACGTGACCAAGTGCGCACTCCCCGCCCCAACGGAGGCGGCATGCGGCTCCATCCTCTCCGGCCCCGCGGACAAAGGTTCGCGGCAGTACCAAGTCGAGTGCGGCCTCGCCTACGAAGGCGAATCTACCCTATCGGTGGTGACCGCCCCGTCCTACGAGGCCTGCTTCGATGCGTGTGCAGCAGATTCATCCTGCGGCGCGTTCACATTTGACTCGACAAAGTGCGCCGACAACTGCCAACTGTTTGGGTTTTACGACGGTACCACAGTCGTGTCGAGCGATACCGCCACGTCAGGATTCACTTTAGGTACAGCGCGCGACGGGACCTGCGGCGCGTCTGTGTGTGGAGCGAGCGTGTTGGGCGGAGCAGTGTACGACGACGGGTACTTGGTTGCGTGTCGGTCATCCTACAGATTCGATCAGAACAGTAATGTTGCCGGTTCGCCGTTTACGGCCACCAGTTTCAAGGACTGCCTGCGCCAGTGCGACGATATCTACGCGTGCAACTACATGTCATTCGACTCGTCCAAGTTTGAGGGAAACTGCGCCATGTTTTCGCGGGGCGGTGTGAGTGTTGATGTTTTGACGGCAAACAGTTATGTGGACTCGGCCAAGGCGCTGGTGCAGACGAGCGGCGGGCCGGCAGCCATAAACTTCCTGCCGGCGGACCCGACGTCCGAGTGTCCTGACTATAGCAGTGGGGGTACTTGTGCGAGTGGAAGGTTGACGCCGATGCATAGCACGGGTTACAGGTACACTGCGGCCTGCGGTGCCAGCTATGTGCCCAAGACGCCTGGGAGTGGTACGGTGACGGTGAGCACGCTGACTGTGAATACGTTTGCGCAGTGTCTTGATGCTTGCGATGTAAGTTTTCCCCCTCCCGTTGCGAAGAGATGAGACTACTTAAGTTAGGGTGTGCGGTGTGCTGATATGGCGTGTTGGGACAACAGAAAAACAACTATTGTGTTTACATGAGCTTCGCTGGTCCGTCCGTTGCGACGGTGGATAACTGCCAGTTCTTGAATGGTGCCAGTAGGGATGTCAAGTCGAGTCTTGTTGCTGGCTATGACTCGGCCTATTATTGAGAGACAGGCAGGCAAGGGGGAGGTCGTCCAAAATTCATGAATCCATTTTCGTATATGCATGTTTGTTCATAGAATATAATATATAATCAAAGTTAGAAATGCTTATCAGTGCAAGGATTGAACCCCTTCGGTGAGCTAGAAACTCGACCTGGAAATATGGTCTTAAACACATGCCTGCCTGCTTACCTAAATATAGCGACAGAGTGAATTGAAAGAGGAAGGGAGGATAGCGCCGCTCTGCAGAAATTTGGAACAACATTGTCATTTCCCACATATGCTGTATTTTCCCATATTCTGCTTCTCTGCCCTTATGTGGCAACCCTCGTATTTCTCGTACTACTGGGAATCTTCCTTAGACTTCTAACAATAGTGAAATACGGTGACCATTTTCTCACCTTATGATGTGGATCGTACGTTTAAACCAACAACGAGCACAACGCTTGCCGGAATATGCAGCATGGTAAGCAGAGAAATGTCCAGAGCGAGTGTACCTCGTGAAGAAAGATGCTGTGAAGCCGAAAGCCATCAGAGTTTGGTCCAATCGTCGCTCGCGTCCGCTTATCTCAGTGCAGCAAGGTGCAGGAAAATGAGGCTACCAGGAGTGGCAAACTCGCTCTGACGGCGACCAACTGCAGAAAAGCGACAAAAAGAGTAAAAGATGGAAATATAGGAAGGAAAGCTTAAGACCGATGGCAGGAGAGCGAAGCCTGCTCTCAGTTATTTATAAAAGGGGGGTGCCCTGCGGCTCAGGGCTTTGAACTTCAGTCTCGCACTAAGTTTGAATAAACACCAGGCACATCTCAGAGCTCCAACGAATACACAGCGTTTATTATCCCATATAAACAAAGTACCATAACCTTGAACGTCCTCGAAATGGCACCCACAACGCCAAGTCACATCGACGCCTTTTCACCTTCTCAGTGAGTAAGAACCTTTGTTTAATAAGTTCTGAAGCAGAACAGACAAGAGTTGATCCAAAGTAATTCTCATTGAAGTGTCACTAGATTGGAACCAGCACCTTACTCTCAGTAAGGGGAGTGGTCTGGTAAGGGGAGTGGGTTGGTTTGAAAACTCTCCAAGAAAATGGGAGCGGACGTCCAGTTTAATTTTGTGTGTTCCTGGTACCTGAGTTGACAATCCAAGGTCATATTTTGCTTTGTACCTACCTTTATCTCTTGTGTGTGTCCATATCGGAGCTATCACGACGGAACTTATATTTTCCAAGACAAGAGAATATCACATTCTAGTTTTCAAGTTAAGTCCCGAAAGAATTCCAAAATCAAATCTATCCGTCATCATCATATATAAACACGGGAAGGTGAACAACTTAGCAAACAACACCAATTTCCAGCCATTCAGTCCAGCACTCACTTCCGCTCATGCACCAACCTGCCCCGAACCCAGACCTTCTTCGTGTTCCGATCATCACCATTATACACCCACTTGGCCACCTGATCCTGCCAGCTCTCCCACCCAAAAACATCCACATTCCCATCCTCCTCCAGTCCCCCGCTCACACCAGTCACTCCGCCCTCGGAATCCACGATCCCCAGCCCGATGAGCTGCGCATCCCACTCCATACCGGCCTCAAACGCACCAACTTTGGCCTCGAGCCCAACTACCTCCGCACCCCCCTTGGTCGCGAGATACAAGACCTCCTCAACGCTAAGTTTAGCCCTCTCGTCCCCGCCCATGGCAACATGTCGACTAACAAGTGCAGCCAGCCTTGCCGCCTCCAAAACACTAGGCGAGTAACCCCCGCTCATATCCGTCCCCAAACCGCAGGTTACGCCCTTCTCCAGCAACCACCGCACCCTCGCCGCGCCGGAGGTAATCGCGCTATTACTGCACGGGCAATGACTGACCTTGGCTTTGCGGGATGCAATCAGATCGGCTTCATCCTCGCTCAGATGCACCGCGTGCGCGAGAATCGTCCGGTCGGTCAACAACCCGCACGCATCGTACACACCCGCATAACTATCCTGCTTTGCCCCCGTACTGCTCGGAGGAAAAAGTTCCCTCACGAGCGCAATCTCGTTCTTGTTCTCGCTAATGTGCGTCTGGATGGGCAGGGTCGGCATCTCGGCCGCCAGTTTCCCGAGCCCTTTCATCAAGGGAGCGGAACAGCTGGGCGCGAACCGCGGCGTTATCACGGGGCGAACGATTTCCATCCCCGGGTCGATCTTTTGGATGTAGGCGATCGATTCGCGGGTGGACGCCAGCGCGGCTTCGGGGGTCTCGTCGCGGTAGTACGCTGGCGACAGCTGGTCCATGCAGACGCGGCCGACGAGGGCGCGCTGGCCTGCCGCCAGACAAAGATCGGCGAGGAGGTTGGTTGATGCGACGTCAATGGTGGCGTAGTAGGCCGCGCAGGTGGTGCCGTGGGACAGGGTCTTGCGGATCACGCGTCCATAGACCTTGCGGGCTTTGACTGGGTCTGCGAGGGATGCTTCCAGGGGAAAAGTGTAGGTGTTGAGCCAGTCGAGGAGGGTCGACTTGCCGAAGATGCCAACGTTGGGGTACTGCGAGGCGTGCAGGTGGGTGTCTTTTTTGGAAATCAATATAAATATTCGGGCCTTGGGATGAAAAGGGGGCATACATACCTATAAACCCAGGGAAAAAAAACTGCCCCTCCACTGTCTCATGCACTTTCACATCCCCTGGGACTAATTTCTGGTTCACGAACTTCTCGACCACTTTCTCTTTAGTGCCGCACTCCTTCTCGACGGCGACAATCTTGCCACTATTATCAACCAAGATGGCCGCATCGTGAAGATATTCCAGCTCGTCGAGGCTCTTGCTGTAGATGAATGATCCGTAGAATAACTGCGCCATCTTTTTGTTTTTGTCGGTCGGCTCCGCAACCTGTACTGAGTATTATCGTTTCCTTCGTCGGCGACGCTGCTTCTGTCTCTGAACCGTTGATGATATCAACACAAGATGGTGGTTCTTCTTCCCGGGAAGATGCCAGTTTTTGGCGATTGTGACTCAAATAAATCAGGTGAGCCCAGAAATGAGTTGGCAAAAATCAAACAAGTCCGACCAACACAAGATAGACGAAAATAAAGCACGTGCTTGCTTGCTTGTTGCTTGCTGCTATATGACAAGAAACCCCCAAAAGTGAACGCAAATCGATAAGTTTGCCAAGACAAGACGTTCCGTGACGATTGCAAGATCCCGATCCTGAGAATAGCCGTGAGCCGAACCGGCAGGTTACTGTAATGTGATGCTGTGATGCGAGGTTACCGTAGATCAGGTACAACCGACTGACCGACTGTTCAAATAAGGTAAGGTAGTATCAAACAGACAAAACTCCAGATTATTATCAAAAGAACAAGATCGGACGCTTACAGTATTTGTACGTCTGCTGTGTTTCAGACCGAGAGAGATGGTGGAGTCGAGCGGGCAATTGCTTTATCTTACCTCATTAGTGTAGCTTCCAGCTTGCTTCTTGCCCCATTGGAAATGTCTGTCCGTCCATTCACAACTGCCAGAAATCCCCCGCCGCGCCGAGAGCTATTTTGGCGCATCCCGCCGAGTGGAGCAACAAGCGGCCAGCGCCGGCACCCGCCGGGCTACTGCGGACGTCGGGCAAGTGCCCGATCTCCGGGTTCCGTCCCGTGATTGGTTGGAGAGCTCCCCCAGCAATGCCGTGGAACAGAATCTAAAGATAACAAAAAAAAAAACGAAAGTACTTTGGCGATAACAACAGACACGATGACACTGTCCAACAATCATCAAGGCCGACGCTCAAAATACTTGCAAGTTGCCTTAAGTCATTCATTGTTCTGGAATCTATAATATGCGAAATCTAACCAAGCACGCATGCTGTGGCTGATTCATCCCCAGAAAAGCCATCCCCTCTCATCGAAATGGTGATGTACAACACAAATATCAGGCTGTGAACCACATAATTAAAATACTCATTAACAAAACATGTCTGGACTAAACGCCGGTATTTCTCATCTCCAGATTTAAAGTTGCGCCGTAGCGATGGCGGCAGCATGGCTGTCGGTATATGAAATCGACACGTTCACGTCCTTGACCCCGGCCTTCTTTGCCGCCTCAAGAGCACTGCCATGCAACTGTTCCCGGTTAGTATTCGTTTGTGTAGTTTAGAAGAGGATCACAACTAACCTTGACTGTCGGCCGCCCATTAGCATCTGCCAGAATCTCAATGTCCTTCACCGCGGCACCAGCACCCTTGCCCGCAACGCCGAGAGACTTGAAGACGGCCTCCTTTGCGCTCCAGCGACCCGCCAGGGCCTTCTGAGGTGACCGTCCCGTGGTAGAAGCCAAGCAGTATTTCAGCTCAGCTGCTGTGAAGTTGCGGTCAAGGAAGGTGTCATTGTCGGCGTTGATCGACGAGATATCCCCGATATCAAACCCAACCCTGGTCTGCATGCTCTCAAGTTGCCTGGCTTCCCGACCAATCACTGAAATCAGTGTATCCTTGTTCTGTTCAGGTGTCGCCGTCTTTTCTGAAAGCTTCATGAAATTAGTGGGGAATATCAACTGTCCGCTCTTCTTGTCTTGAACAACCCGTGCGTCGGGGTTCAGCAGAACAGAGCTAAGCTGCTCGTCTGTGTAAGGCGAAAGATCCTTGGCAACAAACAACGAGTTGTTGATCATGCCGTTGTGGAGATAGCGGTAAGCCTTCTTCTGTCGCGCCTCGACCTTGACGCGGTACGCCTCGAACGTCTCCTGGTCGAGAGTGGCAAAGAGGTATTTGGGATGGACGCCGATGGCTTGCGCACCCTTCTGGCCAAAACCGAACGATGTAACAGAGAACGCCTTGATACCATCGGTCTGAATGCTCTTGCTCGGGTAGACAATGTAGTCGAATTTCTCCATGACCGAGTCGATGTTGTCGGCATTGCGGTTGCCCGGGACAAGTCCAGTGTTGAGGACTTGCAAGCAGCCGTTCAGCATCCATGCGCCAGCAGCACCCTTGGGATGACCAGTGAGGTACTTTTGGAAGATACCAAGGACAGCATTGCCCTTCTTGCGGCCAAGATGCGAGAGCTGCTGGCAAATAACCGAGGACTCGTTCTTGTCGTTGGCCTTTGTCGACGTTCCGTGGAAAGAGGCAACATCGAGGTCGTCAATAGTGAGACCCCATGTAGCCAGAGCGCCGCGCAGAGGAGCGATGCTGGGCTCACTCTTCCAGAAATTGTTGCCAAAGCTGCGCAGGACTTCCTTGACTTGCCTCTCGGCCTCCTTCTCCACATGTCTCGCTCGGTCGACGATATACTCCTCGATGGCTGCCATAGATTGGCCCTCGGCCTTCATGGCATCAGCCTGGTCCGCAAGATACTGGAGCTCGGCCTCCTTGTCGTCCTGGATCTGCTTCGTCCGGCGCTCAATCTGGCGGCGCCTGTACTTGATGTCCAGCAGTGGGTGGGGGAACTTTCCGGGATGTTCCCGAGCAGTGGTGAGGACACCCTGCCCAGGCGCCGGAACCGACCGACCAATCTTGTCCGAAGCAGTGGTGGTCAGGGCGAGAACGCCATAAATAGGAACGCCCATGTCCAAAGCCAGCTTAGCGCTCATGATGACTTGGACACCGCAGCCCTGGGACTCCATGAAACCATTTCTGGTCGTGGTGGTAGGTCTGGACATCTCCTTGGGCGTACGGCCGTGGGCAAACTCGTCAACAGCATTGCTGGTTGCTTTCATGTTGGCAAATTCGTACGATCCCTCCTCACCAAAGTCATCAAAACCACCCACGAAGCAGACGCGAGCCTTGCCCTCCATAATGGTCTCGTAGCCAATATCAACAGACTCAACAGCGGTAGCACAGGCTCCAACAGGCGTCTTGATCGGGCCAGACGAAGAAATGAGCAACATGTTTACCCAAGCAGACATGGTATTGATGAAGGATTCCTGGAGAATGTCGTTTTGGAGAGGTTTGTCCAGGAATCTGTCACGATGCATGCCACGAAGCGCTGCCGCACCACCCATACCAGATCCCACGCAGTTGCCCACTTCAGAAACATGGACATACTGGTAGAACTCGTATGCGTCAGTGATACCAGCAGACAGAAGGGCCTCGACCGTGGAGACGAGAACGAACAGAGCCACCGGGTCGACCTGGGAGATAATATCATCAGGAATACCGTAGCGTTTGGCGTCCCAGCCGGTGGGAATTTGACCGGCAACAAGGCGATCGAAACGCAATGCCTTGGGAATCCAAAGAGATGCGCCCTTCTTCATCCGCACAGTGTACTGGCCAGTCTCAGGGATCTCGAAGATCTCCACCTTGTCGCCATGCTCGCGCTTGAACTCTTCAGCAGTGTCCTTGGAAGACTCAAAGGGGTCAAGGTCCTCCTCAATGACAACCTCGTGGAGCAACTGCTTCCTGTTGGGGTCGTAACCATCAAATAACTCAGGCTCGATGAGTCGGATGCCGGAATGCTCCAAGATGTACTTCTCGTACTTGGGCTTGATATCCTTGTCATCAACAGGTTCCCCAGTCTTCGCGTCAACCCAGCCAGAGTAGGGTTTGCCCTTGATAGGCCCGTTGTGGTTCTTGATAAGACCCATGATCCAGGCCATCTCGATGCAGCCTTCGAGAGAGAACTCGCCATAAGCCTCCATCTCCCATCGAGTACGGGAATTACCCCAGGGGCCAACCTCAGCGAAACCGGTAACAACAACTACCTTGTCAAGGTCAACCATTCCCTTAAGCTTGTCGTTAAGTGGGGCAATATCCGAGTTCCAGTCTGGAAGAGTAGGGAAGTCGAACTTGAGATTGGCACGAGGCTCGATGACCTTCTTCTTATACAGGGCCTCGGAATCTTCGCCGTTAACAATCTTGTTCTCAGCAGAAGTCTCCTTGGTGACAGCTCGGCGGATCTCGCTCGTCTCCATCAGAGTCTTGCGCTGGTTTGTCATGGTCTCGTTCAGGTTGGAGATGAACTGCAGGCCACCGTTCAGGTCGGCAAAGATGGGCTCGTTCTGGCACAAATCGACGATGGTGGGCGACATCAAGCCAAGCAAGTTGAAAGCCATCTCCTGTTGGGAGAATGTGCGAACACCGAAGTTCTCAACACCCTCAGCTACGATGTTATTTCCAGACATGAGTCCAGTTCCACGGGTCCAGCCGATGATGGCACCGCAGATCGTGAGATAGTTGGCCCAGTCTTCAGCATACCACCGGTTGAAAAGAGTCTCCAAGCCGAGTTTCGACTCCGAGTAGAGGCCGTCGCTGCCGAATGTTCCGTGGTTTGGCGAAAGTGGTAGGATAACCTGGGCAGGACGGGTCTCGAAGCCGCGAGCGGCCTTTTGGCTCTTGACGTTACCCAGGAGACGGATCAGATTCGTCAACATGATGCGATGCGCCAGCTCAGACTTGGAGTCAATCCCATCAATCTGTCGGCCCTGTTCCGAAATAGCAGCAAACGGAACAATGTAGTCGAGATCCCACCCAAGACCAGCCTTAGTGTCGTAGATGTAGTCGACCAAATTGTTGACGTCTTGCACACTTCCTTGATTGAAAGGCACAACCACGAGTTGCGAGCCGCGCGAGCCAAATCTGGCATACATAGATTGGTAGTACTCGGTGACTTCGCGGGAGAACCGGCTCGTGGTGACGATGACCTTGGCACCACCGCTAATGAGACCCTGAAGGACCTCAGCGCCGATGGAACCAGCGCCAGCACCCGTCATCAGAACATATTTGTCGCTATAGGAAACACCGTCCTTGGCCGCCTGCTCAAGGCAGTCAAGATAGACTCCGGTGAGCTTCTTGCTGTAATCCCAACCATGTTGTGTCTTCTTGCGAAGATGGAGGAATGGAATGGTCTCCGTCTTGCCCTTGGGCTTGGGGGCGGCTTTCTTCGCAAGGCCATTAGCCTTGCCATTCTCCTTGGGGATGATCTGGCTCTCGTTCATGGCCAAGGCCCGGATGATGTCTCCATACAGCGACTTGATCTCCAGCTGCGAGTTCTTGGAGAGCTTGTGCTGTTGCTTAATAAGCTTGTAGATCTTGGACAGATCATTCTGAACCTTGGTACGGCTGCCATATTCGGAGATCTTGCCGCCTTCGGCCATCTGCTGAACATAGTGCTCCAGCTTGCGGCAGCTTGCGCGAGGAATCTCCTCATACTTCAAGTTACCACGAGCATCGATAGTTGTGCGAGGACCGGTGGGAACGGCAACATCCTTGAAAACAGGATTGGCGTTCGCGTTGAGGACATCCTTGCAGTTTTCAATCAACTGCGCACCCAACTCCTTGGCAAGCTGGTAAGTCTCTCCTCGCTCAGTCGGGCAGTTATCGATGTGATACTGCATGAACTCTAGAAGGGTGGGGTTGGATCGATTCATGATCCGGATGCACTGGCTCACAATCTCGCGATCCACAGCCTGGAGTCTTCCAAAAATGATGTCGTAGTACATGCTCAGGGCATCCTGACGAACCCAATTCCAGGAAGAGTCGTATACACGAGCTTTGAGAGAGCTGAAAACCGGCTCGATACCAGCCGCGTAGAAGTCACCATGCTCTGTCATCCAGAGATCCAGCTGCGACTGCAGGACCTTTGAAGACTCTTGTGACGCCTGGAATGCCTTGTCTCCGGCACGAATATCTAGCTTGAGGTACCTTGCCAGGAGCTCCAATTGTTGCTTGAACAAAGCTTTTTGATCGCTTGTTAAGGCCTCAATCGCAGCCGGGTCCATCATCATGCCGCCGCCAGAGCCTCCAGCTGGACCGGCAGCAGCTGCGGTGGACAAGCTGATGCCCGCATTTGCAGCATATTTCTGTGTGACGTCGTCGAGAAATGCCTTGGCCTCGGCCTCAGACCCAAGACGAGCGGGCGGCTCCATGGTAATACCAAGGAGAAGAGCGCCATCTTGCCTTCCAGAAGCCAAACCCCAACGCGTCTCGAGATACTTCCGCGCTGTTGTGATGTTGAAGCCACCAGGCATCTTTGACGAAATAAGTCGAGCAATAAGGCCTTGCGTCGTCTTGCCAAGATTGCCGTCGAAAGTCTGTTGCATTGAAACACCCAGTTCGTCTAGCGGTGTGTCTTCGGGCTTTTCTGGTGTTGATCCAAACTCCTTGCCCAAGTCGCCGAGGATTTCATTTTGTAGAGTTGATTTGCCTGAACACAGCAATTGTTAGTTTCTTTAGCTCCTAGCATTTGGGTAACGGGAACTCACCGCCAACCAAATCCTTGATAGCCTTGCTCAAGGGAATCTCAAGTAACGGTTTCTTGAGCTTTTGAGCGATCAGAGACCTAACAATATCGACAGCCTGAACCGGAGCGTCGGGAACCTGGACTGCCGGTCCGGCGCCTGGGGGAGGAGCAGCAGCGACAGCAGCAGGAGCCGCCGCCGCTGCCGCCGCTGCAGGAGCACCTGAAGAGCTCGCCTCCGCTGCAGGAGCTTCGGGCTCTTCCTCGACTGGATCAACATCGTAATAGATCTCCTTTGCGTCTTTGTTGTAGCAGAGAATCTGTCTCTGGACCGACTTGGCAGCGTCGTAGGCTTCGTATTTTGATGCGATGGTTCTCTTTGCCATCACACCGAGCGTGTCGGCGGGACCGACTTCGACAATCCGCTCAGCTGTCTTCTCGGCGAGGAAGACATCTTGTGTTTCAATCCACCTCACGGGCGAGGCAAATTGGTATGCAAGCAGCTCCACGAGCAGCGTGTGGGCAAGCTCTTGCTCGATTTCGGGACGCATCTTGACAGCCCGCCTTGATCTGGCAATAGCTCTTCAGCGAGAGTGCCCTGGACACACAGAGATGAAAGGGACGAGGGAGTGGTGTTGCCGAGTGTATCCTGTTTAACAGCACGAGTTCTGTTAGTCCTGGAAACCACACACGGAGCTCCGAAGATGTTGCCGTACCTCAATTGGGAGGGCAGCGGTTAGTGTTGGATAGGTGGGTATCAGAGCGGCTGCCGGTTCGTCGAGATGATGCAAAGACTGGCAGACGAAAAGAAGCAACGCATAGGAAGCTAGAAGAGAAGGTTGAAGCCTCTGCTGACGAGACAAGCACGGATGAGCGGACGGGATGAGACGGGGCTTTCTTGAGAACTGGATCCACCCCAAAAGAAAGTGGATGGGACAAGAATGGGCCGACGGGGTGGTGATTAATCGCCGCGCGTTGATTAATCGTGTCGATTAACGGGTATGGACACGGGAAGCCAGAGGCAAAAAAAAGAATACCGAAGCTGCTTGAACTCGTCCAAATGTTGAATGACACTGGGGCTTGGGTGACCCTGCCATTCCTGCCGCATCCCATGCCGAAGCTGCAGCATGCAGGCCTGCTTCTCAACCAAATCTACGCGCTAGCCTGAAATGGTTTAGCGGTTAGTCTGGACCCTACCCCACGCTTGCCCCCAAGGGGTTTTGATTTGAACTTGGGGCACGTATCGATACAAAACGGACGGAACCTCTCACCATCCCGTCGACACGGTGCTGTTCGTCCGGTCACCACTCAACAGCAGACGGACGCCGCGCAAACCTTACAGGCGACTTGTGCAACAGAGTTTGCGCCATGTAAAGCTGGGACAGGCAGTCTGATGTTCACAGGACAGAGATCAGATCGCAGAGCGAATGGTCATAGCGTCATCGACCTTGACAGCGTCTTATCCGGCAAGTCGGGTCTGCTACTAGTGTAGCTGCTCTAATGCAGACTTGCTCTAGCCTTCAGGTACAGAGTTCGATGGCATTTTCGGACGAGCAAACCTCGTTCGATATGCCCTTGGCTCGTTGGCTGCATTTACACGAGTAGGCTCTTGTCAACAGCCTCATCAGACGCGTGGTGATAAGGAATGGTTGCCCTTGGGTCGCCGCCTCGAGTATGTAGGGATCTTGGCGGCGGTGAGACTGGATTGCTGCAAGGTCGTACTGCACTAGACATATATTAGTCCCTTACATGCCTCTTCCGAGTCTACGACGACCCCTTTTGTTGTTACCATTATTTTATAATCCAACCCGTTCCCATCACGTCGACCTGGACCCCAATCCGCGAGTCAAAGGAGAGTTTCGGATCAAGTATCGATACCTACCTGCCCCTGGGATCTACGCGTCGTCAGTGGGGTTGCCGCTGTGGATATCGGTGGACTTTCGGGTGTTGGTCGGAATCGAATGCCCGGGGTACAAGTCAGTGGGTGCCATTTTAGCTGGTGCATAAGGTCACTTCGGTTTGGTTGACAGGGGCTTGGCATCGCGCGCGTCGTGCTTCCCCAACAAGAGCTAAATTTTTTGTCGAGCAGGGACCGCAAGGTCGACCTGCAGATCCAATAGGGGAGCCGTTGATTTCTCGTTGAGCCGGGACACACCTCGCCCCGGAGAACGGACACAACATTACGCCCGGGAGGCAAACAGACATCCAAGAAACCCACAGATTGTATCTGTGCAAGTCAAAGCTTCCTTGTGACCGGCCGGCAAAGACGGAAATCCTGAAACCGTACGATCTTTTCATCCCAATCCCAGTCCCAAACTCGCCAATTCGTTCATTCCCTCTCATATACTCGTCTTGCCTGTGCCTCGCCCGTACAACACCCTCAACACCAGCACCGCCCGCTTCTTGCTTCTTAACTTCCTCTCGCTGTTCTGCCTCCAATTAATACCAGACGTCATTGAATCAATTAGCGTCCCTCATCTGATCCACGCCGTCGACAGCTACAGACTCCTGCTCTTTACTGAGTTCTCGGAGTTCCGCTCCCTAAGGTCAGCATCATCCATGCCATCTTGATATTTCAGTCTCTGAATAGCTCCTAACCACCAAGAGGCCCTCCAGCCTTTTCCAGATACCCATTTCCACAATGTACGGCGCCGGTACTGGCCCTCAGACAGGGGTTGCGACGCCCAGGTCTTCGGCTTCGCTACGCCCTCTCACCATTTCCCACGGGTCTCTCGAGACATCCTTTCTTGTACCGACCAGCCTTCACTTCCATGCCTCGCAGTTGAAAGAGCGGTTCGCCGCAGTCCTGCCGGCTCCTACCGACGAACTTGCCCAAGATGACGAGCCCTCGTCCATTGTCGAGCTTGTTGCGAGATATATGGGCTACATCGCAAATGAGGTGGCACAAGGCGAGGACGATGCCCAAGGCTCGTACGAGGAGGTGCTCAAGATCATTCTTAACGAGTTTGAGAGGGCATTTCTCCGGGGCAATGACGTGCATGCTTTGGTGGCTACGCTACCCGGTATCGACGCAAAGAAGCTCGAGGTCATCCGCAGTTACTTTGCCGCCCGGTCAGCTTCTAACAGGGCCATGAAGGCTCACCAGTCCGCTCTGCTGCGCGCGGCCGACGACGGCAGTGCCAAGCTCTACAGTATCTTTGGTGGCCAGGGAAACATTGAGGAGTACTTCGAGGAGCTCAGGGAGCTATACATTATCTACCCGTCCTTTGTCGGGGAGCTCATCAGCAACTCGGCGGAACAGCTGCAGACCCTCTCCAGCCACCCAAGTGCAGAGAAGCTCTATTCCAAGGGTTTGGATATCATGTCCTGGTTACAGAGCCCGGATGCCACGCCAGACGTCGGCTACCTGATATCCGCTCCAGTCAGCTTTCCCTTGATCGGTCTCGTTCAGTTGGCGCATTATCAAGTCACCTGCAAGGTCCTCGGGCTGCACCCTGGTATTCTGCGTGATAGGATCAGCGGAACAACAGGCCATTCCCAAGGTGTTATCGTGGCTGCCGCCATCGCGGCTGCCGACTCCTGGGAGTCTCTTGAGGAGATCGCAAAATCCACGTTGACCATCCTGTTCTGGATTGGAGCTCGTAGTCAACAGACCTTCCCAGTGACCTCCATGACGCCAACGATGCTGAAAGATTCGATTGAACACGGCGAGGGCACCCCGACGCCCATGCTCAGCATTCGTGATCTCCCACAGGCCGAGGTGCAGAAGCACATTGATCAAACCAATCAATATCTCCCAGAGGACCAGCACATCTCCATCTCTCTTATAAACAGCCCGCGGAACATGGTCGTAACCGGCCCGCCACGCTCGCTTTATGGTCTGAACTCCCAGCTGAGGAAAGTCAAGGCTGCCACCGGCATTGACCAGACCAGAATCCCGTTTACGGAGAGGAAGATCCGGTTTGTCAATCGCTTTCTGCCAATCACCGCCCCGTTTCACAGCAAATACCTCGAAAAGGCAACGGCTGTGCTCGACGAGGACTTGAAGGATATTTATGTCGACGCGCAAAACCTCGGGATTCCTGTTTATAACACCAACACCGGAAACGATATCCGTGAGGAGGTCTCTGGAAATGTGGTGCCTACCTTGGTTCGCATGATCACTAGCGATCCAGTGCACTGGGAGAAGGCCACTGTCTTTCCAGAGGCAACACATATTCTGGACTTTGGTCCGGGTGGCATCTCTGGTCTTGGTATCCTCACAAGCCGAAACAAGGAGGGCACTGGCGTCCGTGTCATCCTCGCAGGAACCGTCAGTGGTGTGGTCACCGAGGTTGGTTACAAGTCGGAGCTCTTCGACCGTGATGAGGAGCATGCGGTGAAGTTTGCTGTGGACTGGGTCAAGGAATATGGCCCGAGACTTGTAAAGACTTCTGGGGGCCGGACCTACGTCGATACCAAGATGAGCAGGCTCCTAGGTCTGCCCCCTCTCTTGGTTGCCGGCATGACCCCGTGTACTGTGCCTTGGGACTTTGTTGCAGCAACTATGAATGCAGGTTATCAGATCGAGCTTGCCGGCGGTGGTTATTATAACGCCAAGACTATGACTGAAGCCGTCGCAAAGATTGAGAAGGCAATTCCTTCTGGCCGTGGAATTAGCATCAATCTGATCTACGTCAACCCCCGCGCCATGGCATGGCAAATTCCCTTGATCGGTAGACTCAGGGCTGAAGGCATGCCAATTGAGGGCCTTACTATTGGTGCCGGCGTGCCTTCGATCGAGGTTGCCCAGGAATACATCGAGACTCTTGGCTTGAAGCACATTTCTTTCAAGCCGGGATCCGGCGACGCAATCCAGGCTGTCATCAACATTGCCAAGGCTAACCCTACGTTCCCTGTCATTCTTCAGTGGACTGGTGGCAGAGGTGGTGGTCATCACTCGTTTGAGGACTTCCACACCCCTATTTTAGCCATGTACGGCCGCATCCGACGTCAAGAGAACATCATTCTTGTAGCTGGCAGTGGTTTTGGTGGTGCATATGATACATATCCCTACCTCACCGGCGCTTGGTCGACCAAGTACGGCTACCCTCCGATGCCTTATGATGGTTGCTTGTTTGGCAGCCGAATGATGGTTGCCAAGGAAGCTCATACCAGCCGGGCTGCGAAGCAGGCGATTGTCGATGCTCCTGGTGTTGATGACGCTCAGTGGGAGAAGACCTATAAGGGAGCCACAGGTGGTGTCATCACAGTGCGCTCCGAGATGGGAGAGCCAATCCACAAGCTCGCCACACGTGGTGTTCTATTCTGGGCTGAGATGGACCAGAAGATATTCAGCCTGCCCAAGGAGAAGAGGGTGCCCGAGTTGAAGAAGAACAGGGACTACATCATCAAAAAACTCAACGAGGACTTCCAGAAGGTCTGGTTTGGTCAGACCAAGGACGGCAAGGCCGTGGACCTTGAGGACATGACCTACGGCGAGGTCGTCCGACGCATGGTCGAGCTCCTTTACGTCAAGGATGAGGCACGCTGGATTGACCCCTCTTTCACCAAGCTTACCGGAGACTTCATCCACCGTGTCGAAGAGCGGTTCACTATCTCGGCTGGCCAACCGTCTAGGCTGCAGAGCTATGCCGACCTCGCTGAGCCTTACTCCGCTGTTGAGCAAATCCTGGCCCACTACCCTGAGGCCGAGAAGCAGCTTATCAACGCACAGGATGTACAGCACTTTTTGATGCTCTGCCAGCGCCGTGGACAGAAGCCAGTCACCTTCGTGCCTGCTCTTGACGAGAACTTCGAGTTCTTCTTCAAGAAGGACTCCCTCTGGCAGTCGGAGGACCTTGGAGCAGTCATCGGGAAGGATGTCGGTCGGACATGCATTCTTCAGGGTCCAATGGCGGCGATGCACTCGACCAAGGTTGACGAGCCTATCAAGGACATTCTCGATGGCATCCACAACGCGCACATCGCCAGCTTGACTAAGGACTTATACGACGGCCAACCTGCACAGATTCCCGTGGTGGAGTACTTCGGTGGCAAGTTGATTGAGTCCGAAATCCCACTCGATGTCGAAGGTCTCACTGTCTCATACGATGAGCACAAGAACACTTACCGGCTCTCGTCCTCTCCGACGGTTCAACTACCATCGCTCGATTCCTGGCTCGCGCTTCTCGCTGGGCCGAACCGGAATTGGCGTTATGCACTGCTTCATTCCGACGTTCTTGTTCAGGGACAAAAGTATCAGACCAATCCGATGAGGCGGATCTTTGCGCCAACCCGTGGTCTGTTTGTCGAGATCCATTACCCCAACGACCCTGCAAAGACTGTC
This sequence comes from Apodospora peruviana, assembly GCA_033439685.1. Lineage (NCBI taxonomy): Eukaryota > Fungi > Ascomycota > Sordariomycetes > Sordariales > Lasiosphaeriaceae > Apodospora > Apodospora peruviana. The sequence continues at coordinate 1,120,735 of JAUEDM010000009.1, forward strand.
ATTATCGTAAAAGAGCAACCGCGCCCCAACCGCCACGTCGATGTGATCGAGGTCAAGCTTGAAGGCAAGAATGAAATCGTGGTGAACATGATCAAGGACACAACCGCTCTCGGCAAGCCGGTCGCACTTCCCTTGCGGTTTACATATCGCCCAGAGGCCGGCTTCGCACCCATTCACGAGATTATGGAAGGCCGCAATGACCGCATCAAAGAATTTTACTGGCGTGCCTGGTTTGGTGACGAGAAGCTCGACCTCGATGCACCCGTCACTGGCGAGTTCGACGGTGGTAAGACGACCGTCACCAGTGAGGCCATCAACGAGTTTGTCCACGCGGTTGGCAACACTGGTGAGGCATTCGTCGACAGGCCGGAGAAGATCATGTATGCGCCGATGGATTTTGCCATTGTTGTCGGCTGGAAAGCCATCACAAAACCCATCTTCCCTCGCACTATTGATGGAGATCTGTTGAAGCTCGTCCATCTGTCTAATCAGTTCCGCATGATGCCTGGTGCCGAGCCACTGAAGAAAGGTGACGAGGTTTCTACTACTGCGCAGATCAATGCCGTGATCAACCAAGAATCTGGCAAGATGGTCGAGGTCTGCGGCACTATTACTCGCGATGGAGAGGCTGTTATGGAAGTCACTTCGCAGTTCCTCTACCGTGGAGTGTATACGGACTTCGAGAATACTTTCCAGCGCAAGACCGAGACACCCATGCAGGTTCACCTCGCAACCACAAAGGACGTCGCTGTTCTCCGTTCCAAGCAGTGGTTTGTCCTTGATGAGCTTCCGCATCCCGAAATTGAGCTGCTTGGGCAGACCTTGATCTTCCGCCTGCAAAGTTTAGTTCATTTCAAGAACAAGACTATCTTTAGTCATGTCGAGACCCGGGGTCAAGTTCTCCTCGAACTCCCTACCAAGGAGATCATCCAGGTCGCCACTGTCGACTACGAGGCTGGTGAATCGCACGGAAACCCCGTCATCGACTATCTGGAGCGCCATGGCTCTTCTATTGAGCAGCCCGTTAACTTCGAGAACCCCATTCCCCTGAGTGGCCGGAAACCTCTCCAACTGCGGGCACCTGCTTCTAATGAGACATACGCTCGCGTCTCGGGCGACTACAACCCAATCCACGTTTCGCGCGTTTTCGCAAGCTACGCGAATTTGCCGGGTACCATCACCCATGGCATGTACTCTAGCGCTGCTGTACGGAGCCTGGTAGAGACATGGGCCGCCGAAAACAAGATTGGCCGTGTCCGGAGTTTCCATGCATCGCTTACGGGCATGGTCCTGCCCAATGATGATATCAGCGTTAGGCTACAGCACGTCGGCATGGTTGCTGGCCGCAAGATCATCAAGGTGGAGGCTAGCAATACGGAAACTGAGGAAAAGGTTCTTCTAGGTGAAGCCGAGATCGAGCAACCAGTCACGGCGTATGTCTTCACTGGCCAAGGCTCACAGGAGCAGGGCATGGGCATGGACCTTTATGACAGCAGCCCGGTGGCTAAGGATGTGTGGGACCGTGCTGACAAGTATCTGATGGATACCTATGGTGAGTTTTCCTCTTTTGTATCCTTTCCATCTCATCCTCACTAACTCGCTCCAGGCTTCGCGATTACGAACATAGTCAAGAACAACCCGAAGGAGCTCACAATCCACTTCGGCGGACCGCGTGGCAAGGCTATTCGACAGAACTACATGGCCATGACATTCGAGACTGTTGCGGCCGACGGTTCTATCAAGTCCGAGCGCATCTTCAAGGAGATTGACGAGAAGACCACATCATACACTTACCGCTCCCCAACTGGTCTTCTCTCGGCTACCCAGTTTACCCAGCCCGCCCTCACCCTGATGGAGAAGGCTAGCTTCGAGGACATGAAGGCCAAGGGTCTTGTGCCCCGCGACAGCACATTCGCCGGCCACTCACTTGGCGAGTACTCGGCACTGGCGGCCCTTGCTGACGTCATGCCTATCGAGTCTCTCGTATCCGTTGTCTTCTATCGCGGTCTGACGATGCAGGTTGCCGTTGAGCGTGATGCATCCGGCCGTTCCAACTACAGCATGTGCGCTGTCAACCCCAGCCGCATTAGCAAGACTTTCAATGAGGAGGCTCTGCGGTTTGTTGTCGGCAGCATCTCCGAGACCACCAACTGGCTCCTCGAGATTGTCAACTACAACATTGCCAACATGCAGTATGTCTGCGCCGGTGATCTCCGTGCACTGGACACACTCACCGGTGTTACCAACTATCTGAAGGCGATGAAGATCGACATCGAGCAGATGAGAAAGGAGTACTCGACAGAGACTGTCAAGGATAAGCTTGTCGAAATCATCAGGGGCTGTGCCGCCGAGACGGAGAGCAAGCCCAAGCCTCTTGATCTCCAGCGCGGTTTCGCGACGATCCCGCTCAAGGGCATCGACGTGCCCTTCCACTCGACGTTTTTGAGGTCTGGTGTGAAGCCCTTCAGGAGCTTCTTGCTCAAGAAGATCAACAAGACGACCATCGATCCGGCTAAGTTGGTCGGCAAGTACATCCCCAACGTGACGGCAAGGCCGTTTGCGCTCACCAAGGAGTACTTTGAGGATGTGTATCGTCTTACCAACTCGCCCAAGATTGGGCATGTTTTGGCGAACTGGGAGAAGTATCAGGGTGATGGCGGTTCTCTACCTACTGCCCTCGCTAATGGGGTGAATGGAGTGAATGGGCACTCGGAGGACGGTTCGGTGAACGGTGTCAATGGACACGAGGAGAACGAGGTCAGCGAGGCAGCTTAATGGATGGTCTTTAATTATTCATGTTGGGAGCGGACGGGAAATTGGTGTTGTATGACTTTTTCTTTGGCATTGTCTTTTGTTTTCAGTATGTTTATATCCTTTTATACGTTCGCGTCTTTAGAGCGTCAAGGCCTTAGATAATATAGCCAAACTAGAGCAGAGGATTCTGTGATGATATTTCGTAGCTGTGTCTTCGAATGTGTCTATCCCTGAATTGGAAGCGTTGCTATCTCCCGTAACATTAGTATGGCTGAAGTCTCACAAGTTGACCTTGACTCTGTCGCTCCAAACGCTAGACCTGCTGCTCGTGGGACCAGAACTGTGCTGGGACCTGATGAGTACCTAATAATAATAATAATAGTGAAAATATTGTCAAGTTATATCCATTGCCGGGTTTTAAACGAATCTACTACCGAAATGTTTAAATGCTCTTTTCCTTCCTCCCCAAACCGGGGAATATTTCGGACCCATACTTGCAGAACACGGCACGGGGTCAGGCTATCCGTGACAGCTTCCTCCATGATATGATATAGGGATCAGTCAATACGTAGGCAAGGAAGGTTGGTGGTCAAATCCAGAGCGGTTATGTATGAGGATGGAGAGGGCTGTCTCGTTCGGTGGGGGTTCGGTGGGGATTCGAGTCCACTTCAACATTTTACTTCTCGAAATCTCACCCCGTCCGGTCCGGTCCGGTCTGTCTGGCTCTGTGCCTTTGATCTACATAAGATCCTTACCTTACCTTCCACCACTTACATCTAAGCTCAAAAGCAGCCCTGCCGGGCGCTGATTCGGCACGCCACGGTTACATGTTTGTCGATGGAACGCCCCTGCCCTGTCTTCCTGACGAGAAACTCAAAATTACAGTGCGCTTTGCGGATCCCATATGGCGGAAGCCGCGACCCGAAAGAGTGTCGCTATGTTGTGTCACGACCTAGATTTTACGCGCGTGACTGATTAAATACGCCCGTGCTATCAAGGTTCTTCGTTGGTTCGGCGATCTGTTGACACAGTCAAAATAACCAATACCGGCCAGCTGTTTCTTGTAGAGCTCAATCGGTTCTGGGAGCTGTCAGAAAAGTCGAAACCTGCTCTGGAGAAGCTTTGAAGATATATCGAGACAAAGATTGACGTTCGAAGTCCTTGGCCAAGCTGGTCTCTGACGCCAATGGCTCGATCAATGACAATCCCGCGTCACTCCCGCGTCTTCAACTCCTCTTCGTCTCATCCTCACGGGGAGGTTTTGGATCTCCCCACGCATGATCAGCCATGTTGGATTCCCACTTTATGATTTTCACAGTCAGACTGTGGGTAGCACGAACGCCTGCTCAAGAAACGAGCATTGGTTGGTGCCGTGGTGGGGGGAAAGCTAGCATCCCAGTGAGCGAGTACGTATCTCATGGGGCCATCTCTACCCAAAGCAGAAAGCGACATACTTTGTAGACTGCATTCGGATCGCTGGCTGGGGGAGTATGGAGAAGTGGCGTGGCGTGGTGTGGCATGAGAACCGAAATTGTCAGACTGGACGACCTCTTTGAGAGGAAACCAATGGCGTTGAGGCACACCTGTCCAAGAGAAAATATGGAGTCCAATGAGAGAAGTAGCGCATGCAATAGATCGAATTCTTTCTCGACACATGGTGTGCCTAAAATGAGCCCTGAAGAAGAAGGCAACTTGAAGACGGACAGCGAGAAGGGTCCAGGCGGGCGACAGAGGGGCCAGCAGCCGAGAAAGAGGAGTGAGGGCCAAGTGGCCTTGATGTCATGCATAGAATGCGACGCCTCAACAACTGAATAGATATGGGTTTATCTCGGTGGTTTGGACCGGGCAGAAATGCAGACCACAAATGAGATGCTGCCAGCTGGTGCCAGGGAGCCAATGCATCTTGCATATGGAGAACCATACGACACCATCAAGGGAATGATGGGCATCGTTGCTCGCCCAATATACCCCTAAGCGCGCTTTTGCAAGCGGTTGTTGGACCGCATAGCCGACGAGCGCTTCACATCCAATCGATGTCTTGTCCCCGCGCGTCTGGAGATACTTCTCACCTGGCGATATATCGGGGAGGTGTGCAAGGTAGAGAAGGTGTGGACGGTTCGTATGCGGCTCGGCGACCATTGCAGTGTATAAGAACGATAAACAGCCACTTCTCAAGAGAAAGTGGTTGTTAACATGCAGGGTGATAGATAAGGAAACATCGTCAAGAGTGGGTGTTTAGCCGCCGAGCCGAGGGGAAGAGTGTTCGGTAGGCGAGCAGACAATAATACCTCGGCAGAACGTTGATATCCTGCAACAAGCAACTCCTCCATACTTGAGCAATACCACCGGTAAACTGATAACGCAGTTGTGTGGATTGCATCGTCGGCCAGATTGGTTCGAGCTTGCATTTAAGAAAGGGGGGCAGTCGTGGATTACCCAAACGAGAGAAACCGGGAGACTTCCATTGGACGGCACGGGATTGCGTCAGTATGTACCACAACACATTGGCCAAGCGAGGTTGTGTGATCCCATGACGGTCGTGAATCCAGTTGGCTGCATGTGGCGTCTATGTTAACGGTTTGGGGAACTGCTAGAATTGTGGTCGAGCAGTACATGAGATCAGTGTTCCACATAGTGAACGACCTAGTTCTATGTCTAGGACCCAAGTGTCAATATCCGGTGCAACACCGATCTCACGGACTCTGGTTCCCCAAGTGCCGTATCGTCACTGATATCGGATGAGAACATGTGGTGTGGCCCGGTGGGAGACTCTGAGCCACTACCATCAATATCACCTGAGTACTGGTGCAACGATGCGGAGAAACCCGGGTTAATGGCCATAGATTATATCGTGATGGCTCGTGAAGATTGTCTCCACGGCAGATCGCCGGACGGGCAAGCGGATGGGTCTGCCGTGACTGTATGCAGTATCGAGGGAACGACAGGTAAAACTGGGCTTGTCGGCGCGCAACTGGCGCGGCGATCAACTCAATACTTAGCGTTCAGCCCACCTCAGTTGCACCACTGACTACGTTAGTGTTGCCTTTTCTTTGCTTTTGCTGTCTGAGAGAAGGAAACGGGGGGCAGCGGTCGACGGCATTGTCCCTAAATCCCAGCAGGAGGGTTTGAGGACCTTGATGGAGGGTATCCAAGACAGTCGGAGTATTTGGAGCTAGATCCGATCTGGTTGCCTTCTTTTACACCCCGGATTTGGGACGTATCAAAGTGGAACAACGCTGTAGGTGGGAGTCTTGAAACCGCTGCAGTTCACCAGCGATATCGGGTCGGCCATATTCCCGAGTTGCGGGTCGCGATAACCTCAGGCCGGCCGGCATTGGGGCACAGTTGATATCCAATCATTGGGACAAAAGGCAAGACAGCCCTGGCGGAAGGGAATCATTGACGGTTTCCAGCCCACGTGCTTGAGTGGCCCGCTTGCACCTGGGAATATTAAGGTTGAGGCCCGACCTGGCGGGCGAATGGGCAACTGACACAAGTCAGCGCCGTGATGGTCCGATATGGCGGACCCTGCATAGCGCAATCGAAGCGAAAGCTCGACTCTCCCTCTCAATGTGCGAGGCATAGCTCGTTACGCCAAGGTCTAAACGGCCATGTGGATTTTTCTAAGCTTAGGTTCGTGCGCCTGTGGAGTTAGGATTGGGAAGGGCGATGGCTTTGTCGCCGCGATTTTAATAAGTTGGGCTGAAAAGAGTACTTCTCTTGGGGGAAAGATAGCAGCGAAAGCCACAGCTGGTGTCTCTTGGTGAAAACGCAGCCCTCGCCCTTTTATGTGTTGCGCTCTTCAAAGTGTAGAACTCCCCACTGCATGTGCAAGATTGTCCGAGCCTCCGAGGAGTGAAGAGCACTGGTCGAAGCCGTGACGGCCACCTGATGGATCTTGCTTATGGAGTTTGGTCTGGCGATTGGCCGCTCGTCAGGTGGTATTTGAGAAAATGGAGTGTTCACCAAAAATGCCCTCGTCAGCATGGCGTTACCAGAATAGGTCCTACCCCACGATTTGGTTGGGACCAATGGCGTCAAGCCAGAGACTGTGCAGCCCCAATTCGCAGCTTTGGACTGCTGGCGTTGCTGGGTTTGCGGTCCCAATGCTGCTTTTGTGGTTGTAGTTGGGCACTGGGGCATCCTGAAGACTTCAGGCACTCAACGCCTCTGAAAAGACTGCCACGTACGCCCTGTCAGGTGTGCTTGGGACGCTACTCCCTGCAGCCATTGGAGTCTGTCACCAAAGTGGTCTGGGAATAGCACCTCCTGGCAGGAACAGCACTATTGATTCAGGTTTGTCCTGAAGAAGACATTTCTGATTAGTGACTTGGGCTTCAGGTTGCCGGGAAAGAGAGTCGATAGTCGTGGTATTCGCAGTTCGTTGACGTTTAGTTCGTCCATAGTAAGGTACCAAAAGAATTATCTAGAAAGGTCGCTAGAAAGTTGAAAGTTGGCGCATTCGAGTTGGCCGGAGCCATATTTCCGCGTCATTGGTTGTACAAGCTGTATAAGTCGAGAAACTGACTGCAAAGGGAGATGCGAGTCATCGTCATCAGACACGAGATGGGGAGAGCAGGTGGCTTGACAGTGTTGGCCGGCACTCACCAGGTGGCAGGATTTCAGGAAGAAATAATTCCCAGCCTGTGCTGTGGTCCGGTCCGGCCTTCCACTTACACGCTGGCTGATGAGGTGCTCCTCGGTTCGGTTGCACATGAATTGGACTTGACACGGCGCAACATTACGTCGATCTGCAAATGCTGATCACTTTTGCTCTGTGCTGTGTTTGCATCGTCAGCCGCAGAAGAATCGATGTGTTGCAGTCTTACTTACGCAGCGCACACAGTAATACTAAACAGATTCTCCCACGCTCCGGATAGTCTCGGTGGAACAGGAAGGGGGCAGTGTTGAAAAAGACGCAACCCATTGGATTGACCGGCCGAGACAGCTTCTGGTGGACGACATAAGAAAATTTTGCGTGCATCGATCGCAACAGAATACAGAATAGGAAGCTGCAGGTAAGAGAAAAGTTTTCCATTGAGGATCGCTGAACGCCGAATGCTGCTTGCTGTGTGTCTCCGAGGCATTTGGGGCATTCTGGGAGTCTCCGACACTCGCTGAACAGCCCACGCCGAGAAGAGTGTGGGATGACAGGAAGGGGTTCCCCACGCACTCAGTCTCTTGCTGCTGCACGGAGAACGGCGGGTGGTACTTTTGGCAGGCGTGGCCGCGTGAAGGGGAGTGCTGTAGCTGCAATGAAAGGCTGGTAAAAGCCGATCTAGCAGGAGTGATCTAGCCCGAAGAATACCGCCACTTCCTCCATTGCTCGAGAGACTTCTACCAACAGAACAGAAGGTGCGGGTGTCGTTGATGCAGGAGCGAGAAAAAAGCGGAACAGGCCAGTGACACGAGTAGGTGGAGGGTCAATTTTTCAGCCAATGAGAGCGCTCCCAGCTCTGTCGTGGTCTAACATTGAGGTCGACCTCCACGGCCTCTCCACGTCGTCGCCGTCGCTGTCAAGTCGCCCCTGCTCTTCACCCAAGGCGACAGTCCAGTCCAGACCCACACAGACGTGCACCCACACCATGCTGACTTACATGACAGGTACCTCCAGATGGCCCGCGGGTTTGTCGCAGCACCATGGTACACAGCGGCGGGAGGATAGACCCGCGTCCGTCTGTACTTCCAATCGTTGTACCTTCTTTCCATTTCTCCATGCTTGTCGACCTCTTCCATGTTCGGTTCCACGCACCGCAAGAGCGGCAAGCGGCAATGACCCTGACGTTCCCGTTTAAGTTTTGCACTGCGGCTTGCCTCGTGCCTCCTTAGATATATCCATCAACCTCCTCCTCTGCTCTCCACTTGTTGTTTCTCCTACTGTGCTGCATGCTACCTTGCTTGCTTCTCTGGACAACCGATGACCTGTCAACCGTCGCCAGAAAACCTAACGCCTGCATCCACTTACACGGCATTACCTAGTAACAGCGTGCTACCCTCGTAGACCACTTACACATTCTCAACGCTCAACCCACCTGTTCTTGTCTCCCACTCCGCGTGCCGACACTCGTCAAGACGCAAGACGCCAGAGACACAGACGCAGACGCAGACGCCAGCAAGGCTCCCCGCGTTTAATGCCCGACTTGAACCTGATACCAGACTTGAACCACGACCCACGTCCACGCCTCTCGCCGCCGCCTTGCGCTGCGATCCCACGTCCATCTGCTTTCCATCGCAAGCTCTCAGTCGCCAATCGTTAAACGGCGCCTGTCTCGCCTGCCACCCAGCACACCTTCATCTGAGGAGTTGTCACTATAAGAGCATCACGCCCGGCCCCCATCATCCCTGACCGGAGCCCCCCTCCTCCTCATATTCTACAGACACTCGGGCCACATCTCTCTTCTATACTCACCCCCCATACTACCCCCAGCATTCCACAACTCACACAAGATGCCTTCATCACAGAGTAGCAGACACAGCTCGAGTCAGAGCACCTCCAGTCGGGATTCCCGCAGCAGGAGGAGTAATGACTCGTATGGATCACAATCAACCGCCCCAACATCAATATATTCCAATCCTCGCCCTTCAGATCTCAAGACGCTACGATCATCAAGTGGAAGCCACGAAGCCTCCAAACCCCAACAACGGCAGGCCTACGCCCGCCGGGACGACGTCAGTCCCGATACCTCATTATATCCACGCTCCTCCGTCGAGACATATGCGTCTACGACGGCCTCCTCACAGGACATTGACCACATGGACGTCGACGAGAGCCCGCTAGAGTACGAGTACAGCAGCATCCCGCCACTACCCGTATATCGCAGGGAAGTCGTCGAGCCCAACGTACGCGCGTCGACACCACAGGATTTCGCCAAGCTCTTTCCCTCGCTCAACCGCCTCACGATCCGACACGACGAGTTCACATCCGACGGAAACATGAACTTGCGAGTTGACACGGTGGTAACGGGTCGGAGGAGGACGGCGATCCAGCTTTTCCACCTGCGTATGTATGATCTGGCCAAGCGCGAGTTTTCACTCCGTCGATACTGCCGCGACTCTGGGCGTGAAGTCTGCAACTCGAAGCGCAAGTATACCGACCCGGCTGCAGCGAAGCAGGCCAAGCCCAAGGCAGTAGCATCACCCAAGGAGGACAACCAACGCCCGACGCTGAAGCGGTCCATGACGACAGCTATCAAGACGTTGAGCGGTGGTCGTCCGGTCTTGCGGCGGGCGCAGTCGGGCATGGCGGTTCTCAACGGCAACCGGCCCGACAGCAGCGACTCGTCTTGCGACGGTGACGATGAGTACTTCAATGACCGGAGCAACCTCTCGCGCCTGTCGCTCGACAGTCGCGGGGCCAAGGCTAAGACGCAGCGGCCACTGCCAACAAACACGATCAAGCTCGAATTCAGCAACTATGCGCGCGTTGACGTGCATCGCCGTGGAGGAAAGAATAATAAACGCTACGAATTTGACTGGTGGGGTCACCGATACAGCTGGAAACGCTCTTTCGACAAGCAGCTGGGTATCGTGTCGTTTCACCTGGTACGAGATGGGAACGCCGGCGCGCCGGTCGCGCATATTGTTCCCGAGACTCGATCGCCGAGCCAGGTCCTGGCCGACGAGAATGCCGGCGGATGGATTCCGCCGTGCTTTATGTGGATAGCGGACGAGACCATCGTGGATGCTGTCACGGACGTTGCTGAGTATGTTGTCTCCCCCCAATTTTCCGCATAAATAATCTCTAACACTTGTTTCTAGCGTGATCATGGCGACCGGTCTTATGGCTCTCGTCGACGACTGCATCAAGGAGCGGTGGCAGACCAAAAAGGTCCACCGCATACCCGTGCCGATGACCTCCAAGACGGTCAACCTCGGGTATGTCGGGCCCCGCGCCCTGATTCAGCACGTCTTTGGCCGGCGGTACTCGAACGATCACTCTTCGAGCCCGTCAAGCCCGCTGCGTTTTGCGAGCCCTATAGCGGCCTGTTAGGAGCACGCCCGGAGAGCAAAACAAGCGCTCTGCAGAATGATAGCATCAAAACGGAACCCCGTCCGCTTACCCCTGAAGTGCGTCAGGTGAGGTTTTCGGACGGGTTGATCCGGAGCGAGCCGGATTTCTGGGGTATGTTTTTCCCTCCGGGTCACTTAGCCGGTGGGCCAGACAGCAAATAGGCAGGCGGCTTCAGTCGGGTCGCCCCACGTGGCAGTCAGCCAACCCATGTCGGTTGCTGCCCGACATGACCTGACTAAAGGACTCATATGCTAATGACCTGACTGATTCTTTGAGTGTCTGTCTTTCTTCCCAAGGGCAAGTTAGGGGGCGGCCCTCCTTCCTTCAACCATGGATGTGTTGGACAGATACACGATGTCGATGAGCTCAAGCAAGTGTCCGAAGTCGTCTTGTGCTATCCACATTCTATATTTCGCTTCAACTCTTCCTGTTCTACGTCATACGTATATTTTGCATTGGGGTTGTTCTAAAAATCTGAAAAGCATTTCATTTTATATGTCACCTGAACTCTTGTCTCGTTGTTCATCGTTTATTATTATCATTATCACCATATTAGCCACTCACTGGCGAAGGCACAGTCGTTTTGGCAATAACAGAGTCAGAGTTGCAGCAAGCATGAACACAGAGGACGGGCGCATCAGCATGGTTACAGGGAAAGCATAACGGCAGCATGGTCGACGGAGTTTGTTTTATTTCATTATTTTTCTTCTAGTGGTATTTGAAGCTTGGACTGGGATTGGGTAAATAGCATTTTATGTTGGACATTTTCGTGGGGTCAACGGGAAAAGGATAGGACATCAGGACATTGATGATTTGGGATAGCGACATTCCTTCCCACAGACACAGAGACGACTTCTTTTCTTTTATCTGTTATGATCTTTGGTGTACATGAAGCTTTTCTCCCTGACGAATTCTCTCCTTTTAGTTCTCATCACACACTTGCCTCGGGTCGAACGAGGGTTTTCTTTTTAAAGGAAAAGCATGATCATCATCAATTTCTTGATAGTCTAGTCTAGTTGTTTCATTTGTCTTATATGATCAGAACAAACTTATCAAGCCAACTTTTTACTATCTATCTCTTGTGACCTGCGTTCTCTTCATATCCCACCCAATCCCTCACTATCTCAAGCCGACCTACCTATGTCAGTCATAATCCCGTGTCTATATCGAAGATGTTGCGCGAAGGAGCCACGCAGGACAATGGACAGGACGGGCAACCAAAAAGGAGACGTAATACAGTAGTTGGCTGTCGCTCGAAGACCCGAAAGGTGGGCGGAGAGTATGTACGGCCAACTGGCTTGACTAAATTTTCTTCCATCCATGCAAAGGTATCTAAGATGACTAAGTACAGCCTCGAAAAGAAACAGTAGTTCCTGTCCTGACGACCCAACACGTAGAGAGAGCATCTTCTTCCCACTGAATTGAACCATCTATTACGTTGGAACCCTACAGATAACCAATTGAAGACTCGAGAGAAGGAGTATTACGACATTAGTTACCGCCTTGACGACCCGATATGCGGGTGCATCGACGTCCAACTGACTTGGACTGAATTACCTATTCATCACGTTTATATATACGTGGGATCGGAGATAGGATAGAAAGGGGTATACCGCAACAGTTAACCGGAGCACCGTGATGACCCCACAGGACGGCGGGCAGATTTTGTGTCAACTGACTTGACAGTTTCCCTACACATAACAAGTAGAGACTGCCAAAAGGGGGGTATCACAACATTAGCTCCCATCGTGACGACCCGAAACACGGGCAAATTCTTCGTCAAATGACTTGACAGTTTTCATTAGATTCCATCCCTACATATAACAAGTAGAGACTGAAAAAGAAGGGGGGTACCACAACATTAGCTCCCGCCGTGATAATGACCCGACAGGCGGGGAGTTCAATACATTAACATTTACAGTATCTGCGATAATTAGTATTGGTCTCCATTACTCACTCACTCTGAAAATTGACAACGAGACTAGACAATAAGCCGAGATATTGGAACTGGCATTACCACGGCTGCTGTCGTCACCAAGTTTGTGTTGTCACTACCTTGAAAAAAATATCACCCTTGGTCCTGGTCTCCCGCCGTTTGATTGGATGTGGTCACACCTTCTTAGTTGTGGTGGTGGGCAATAACAAAATGTTTTTCCATGATTTCACCTGTCTAAGATGATGTATGCATATTCAGACATGTAGTATCAATGCAACTAGAAGTTTACAAAAGCTAAAATAAACCCAATAATATCTCTTGTAACTTTCACCTCGAAGAGTCTCTGGGCCTCGACATGGGCATGGGCGACAAAGCCGTCGGCGGAAGCGCCGCCAATATAGGCCACTCATCATCATTTCCCTTCTTCTGATGACCACCGCCACTAACCCGCCCACCGTCGATCCTCCCTGCTTGCGCCGGGTCCATATTTCGAAGCTTGAAAGCCGCCGCTCCCCCGTGACTGTAGTCAGACGACGTGGGACTGAATTCCCCATAACCAGCCTCCTCGTCAGACGGATGCGCGCCGTACCACGAAACACTCGTCCGCGGCTCATTTCGCTGTTCCAGGGTAGTAGTCGCTCTAATCGACAGCATTGACTCCTTCCTTTCCGGTTGCTGCTGCTGCTGCTGAGACTGAGAATGGTTCGGATTGGTCGTTCTGAAAAAAAATCTCCCCCGCCATGGGCGAGGGACAAAGGCGTTCAACATGTACTCCCGAAATGTGCGCGTGGTCCCGAACACGATGAAAATAAGTAAACTCCCCGACACTCCCGGCACGAACAACACAAAGTCCGTTTTCGCTTTCGACGCGCTCAGGTCTGGTTTCTCCGGAATATTGGCTTTGTTGTTGCTGTTTGCTGCGCGCAGCTGGAAGAAGAAGACCACGAGTTGGAAGAGACTTGCCGTTCAATTAGCTTGGTTTCTTTCAGTCGTGGTTGATACAGAGGATGGATGGTCATGACCTACCCTAGAGCGACAAAGGCTATCGTGAAGCGGACGACCAACCAATTGTCGTAAATATTCTTCCGTCGTAATCTCGTTGGCCCCGAAAGACTGTGAGGCGTTGGTGGCTCGTGGGTACCAGCCGTTGATGACTGGCCGTACGGGACATTCCACGACAGCAATGCGCTTCGGGAGCGGATGTACTTGACCAGTATCGCCAGCATCAGAATGCAGCCGAGAAAGAAGCTTCCGATAACTGTTTATACGTTAGTAACGGGTACGTTATGTGGTGGGGTTTCCTGTGCCGGTCGTACTGATGATATCGGCCAGTATCATAAAGCCTACTGTACTGCTTTGAGCGGCGCTCGTCCGGAGCACGGTCATCTGGATCACGGGAAGCAGTATTCCCGTGGCTTTGGCAATGAGACCAAGTGGCAGATTATGATACTTCGTTCTCCGTAGTTGGAAGACCGAGTACGCGAGCTCGACGGCCCTAATTTTCCTAGTTAGCATGTTGTGTCATGGCGATGTGGTCTGGGTCTATGTACCAGAAGAGAACCATCATCGACTCTGCACTGTAGGTGTAGTATTCTGCATGTCGTTAGAACGGTTCCACATAAATAGACAGATGTGCGAGACCAACGGATATAGAACAGTGGTAAGTCCAACCCAATGGAAGCTCCGGTGATGTTCAGCTCTGGGTTACCCACGTTGGCGACAATGTTGGCATGTTGCGCCGTCTTGACATCTTTCCAATTGACGATGGTATTTATTTGCTGTGTAGTTGACGCCAATGTACTCAAAGCTGTGAGGGATGCCAAGATGGCGACATCTAACGTATTGTCAGCTTCCAATTCCCAGGTTAGAGGGTAGACTGGGGGATGTAAACATACAGCTTGTCCGCTCTTTGTGGACCCATACCAACCACATCAGCAAGAAACTGGACGCGAGGCAGAAGAAGCTGTAGAAGAGGATGGCGCCGGCATGGCTGGCAACCTCGGACGGAAGTTGTACGGCCATCTCATGGTAAGGGGCGATAGGAACGCTCCCGCTCTCCCGGGATCAGTAACGGAGAGCACGGGGCAGTGGACGGGGAAGGGAGGCAGATGTTTGACACAGTGGGCGACAGGCAATCCTTATCATGTTACCTTGCCAAGGTCGGTCTGTCTAGATTTTCTGGGATATAACACGAATCTCCCATTCTTCCGGGTCATTGACAACCAGGTAAAAGGCTTGTTGGGCTAGTGATCTGTGGTACCGAGAGCGAGTGACATGGCCGTGGGACAGGGGTAGGCAGAGCATACCGAATACAACAAGCTCCTCCTTTTGGGACCTAGAGGAGAGGGTCCAAGAGATGCCCCTAACCTGGAGAAGATCCTCGCCATTCCATAACAGAGTCTCGATCGGCCCTCTCCGGTAGTGTATCATGCAGGAGATTATCTCGTGGCTGAGTGACTGTAACGCATGATGGATAACCGAACACTTGGTCTGCGGTCTGAGCGCACCTGGAGCTCAAGTTCTCAACATCTGCCAAGGCTAGTCGTGGGGGAGACTCCAGAAGCGGAAAATATGATGCTGGTCTCTGTCTCGGTTGCCGGCTGAATACTGTGTAAGTGGACTAGCCATCGGCTAGCCTGCCGACAGTAGGTGAAGTCCTGCGCTCAGCTGTCACAGAAGTGAGAAACTCCACAAGGCAATGTTACCCCAATGTAGCTTCGTTCGCCCAGATCACCGCGCTTTCTTTCGGCCAAGCGCGGTGCGATACGACCACATACACCGGCCAGAATGGCCATTTCCGGCAACCAGTTCACTCTCGATGCACAAGCTCGCCGGCAGTGAGCAGTGGTAGGATCGCGTAGGTAGGTATGTATGCGAGGTCTGTTGCAATGCAGTTAAGGTCGAAGCCCATGATAGCCTTGGGAGCGAGGTGTTGCGGCTACCTTGCGCAGAGACATCATGTCTCTCTATTCGCCCAGATTTCCAATTCCAGCTTCAACTTTCGTCCAAGTGGTGGCTGCGAAGCCCGATGCAGCATGGCCACCGTCCTCGAGCCCGGGGCAAGCAGCTTTGACAATGTGTCTAGTTGTGCCAAGGGGCCAGAAAGGGGTTCCAGGTCCGAGCCTGAGACCACTCAGAGGACCTCGCCTTGCTCATTGCATCCTAGCGAGATCGCTTCGATGCAGTAGTCGAGTGGAGCTGTTTTTAGTCTCCACGTGGGAAAGAGGAGGTTTCGGGGGAAAAGGTCGCTAAAAGGTTAGATAAGGTGAAGTACAGGGTAGGAAAGTAGGTCGCATCTTGAGCTGTCAGGCCATTATGGGGATTTGAGAATTCTTTTGATGCGGTTGCTTTGTCTATCTGACTTCTTATTTGATAAGGATCGCGATGTCCCTGAGGAGTTCATGTTGAAGGTTGCGCCGGGGGGAGGGGGCAGGTGGGGGGAGCCTGAATACTATCCACTTTGAAGGGGTCCGTGCTCCAAGCTACCCCACGCAAGCACGTGTAGCAAGTCAGGGGCTTAGGTAGGCACGCCAGGGTACACCTCACCAAAGGGCCACAGCCGGCACGTGCTCGGGCTACAGGGCAACTCCACGCGACAAAGTGGCTGACACCACAACGCCAAACGACGCGGTTGCACTGGAACTCGAGCGCGTCGGATCGATTATCGAACACCAAATTCACAGCCCTGCATTTGTTTCAGCACTGAAATCCGTGAAAATATCCCACCACGAAACTACCGCTCAATATCACTAAGAGTAGCATTTGTCATCACACATTCGATTACCCCACGCTCACCACTACCCCAGAAACCCGCACCCAAATATCACGACCGCCAAGATGGAGGACGAGTGGGAGCCCCCGGTCCCAATCGGATACAACGACACCAGCCGCGCATTCCTGCAAGCATTCATGGCCCGGGGCTCCATGACCTTCACCGAGGGCCAGAAACTGCTGGCGGAGATAATCACAGCACAAACCGGAGAGCCAGTCGACCCACGGACCGTAACCATGGACCACTTCCACAATTACATCCGCACAGCCCGCGAAGCCATCGAGGCACTCGATTTTGATATACGCAACACCCGACACCAGGTACGAAATGGCGAGCGCGTGTGGGCTTTTATCAACGCGCACAGTGACCCAGCCACGCAGATGGGCACGACACGCTCACCCGAGGAGGTAGACTACATCAAGCGGCTGCTGGATGCCATGTTTGACGAGTACAACACACCACGGATGGAGGTAATGGCCGTCGACGAAGGGCAGGCCCTAAAGGTGTCTCGGCCACCTCGGAACCGCGAAAGCGGCGTCAACAACCACAGCGCAACAAATGGCGAGGGTAGCTCCACGGCGCCGACTGATAGAGGACTTAAGCACTCCGAGGTCTTGTCGCTATTATCGAGCCTCGTGGCGGAGGGCTGGCTGGAGAAGAGCCGGGACGGGTTCTACAGTCTCAGTCCGCGGTCCCTGATGGAGCTCTGGTCGTGGCTCGTCGCGACGTACAACGACCCTGACGTCGACAACCAGTGGCAGAACATCAAGTTTTGCGAGGCCTGCAAGGAGATCGTCACGTACGGCCAGAGGTGCGCCGAACGAGACTGCATAGCTAGGCTGCACGATATCTGCGAGGAAGCGTTCTGGCGCGCAAGGAGAGACAAGAAGTGCCCCAAGTGCAAGACGGAGTGGACGGGGAATCACTTTGTGGGTGAGAGAGCTGTTACGTCGAGAAGTGGATTCCAGCGCGGCCGGGGACGGCGGAGTAATGGGAGACGAAGCGATTTGGCCGAGGCTGTGGCCGCGCAGCAAGCGGTTGTAGAGGAAGAAGAGGATGAGGACGGCGAGGGAGAGATGGACGAGGACTGAATGGCTGCAGCTTTAGTTGTTGGAATAGCGGATTTGTGTACTATTACCTGAATTTGGGGCAGCGTGTGGGTTGATTCAGCGATTAGGCGCAAGTTGAGGCTGGAAGCTAGTTAAGCCGATGATCGTGCCGTTGGAAGCCGTCTCAGGGGAAAGGCCTGGACCTGGGGGAGGGGCAAGCGCATGACATCATATGGTGGCGGTGCAGAGTGGTGTGGCACAAGCTTTCGACGCAACGCTCAAAGGCGTCACAAGCTGCCCGAATCTTTGGCATCGCAACTGATGATTGGCCACACTGGCTGAGACACCACCAAAGCCCACCAAGCGGCAAGCGTAACGGGAGGCCGCACTGCACGACAGGTGGTGTTTGATTAGTAGCAATCAATCCAACGACGTTGTCGTTCGCTTTATCGTCTTTCTCCTTCGTTCATCAATTCCTCGATCAAAAACATTTGACAAAAGGTAACCAGCCATGCTCGAATTCCTCGCATACAAGAAGTTCAAGAAGAACAAGGCCGAGAAGGAGGCGGCAAAAGCCCAACTCGACGGTCATGGCAGCAGTACCCCGTCATCACCCGGGGGCGCCGCCGCCGCGACAACAGGCGAGAGCGACAAGAAGGCCGGCAAAGCGACAGAAGTGGACAAGCCTCTCCTCGACGACGACGACGAGCGTTTCCTCGAGCGCTTGACTTCCCCAGGTGCAGAAAACGAGCAACAAGAAGATGAAGAAGGACCCCGACCACCTCTCCCGCCACGCGTGAAGACACCCGACCTCACCTGGGACAGCGACAGCGAGTCCTTCCAAAAGCTGAACATGTCCGGCAAAGCCAATGCTACAATGCTGGCAACCAAGGAGAAGGGAAAAGCGGTCGTGGATAGGTTTACGCTGCTGCTACAACGCAACAAGAAGAAGGATCCCGGAAACATGCAACTGGCGGTCCCCGAGCCGGAAATTGACCGCGAGAAGGACGACCTCACCCGCGTGCTGGACGATCTCAACCTCGCGGCCCGCAACAATAAAGCGTTCGCGCTGTCAGCCGACTCGAACGAGCTGGTGCGTAAGTTTACCTTGGTTCTGAAAGACTTGGTGAACGGCGTCCCGACGGCCGTGAACGACCTGACTTCCTTGCTGGACGACCGCGACGGCTTGCTCGCCAAGAACTACGAGAAACTGCCCGGCTCCCTCAAGAAACTTGTGACCCAGCTACCCGACAAGCTCAGCTCGACTCTGGCGCCTGAGCTGCTGGCCGTCGCGGCGGAAGCGCAAGGGCTGTCCAAGGACGACGCGGCCGCTAAGGGCGGGATTAAGGGAGCCGCGAAACGGTTGCTCGTGCCGAAGAATCTGAAGGATCTTGTCACGAAACCGGGCGCCGTGGTAAGTATGCTCAAGGGTATCATGAACGCGCTCAAGCTGCGCTGGCCTGCGTTTATCGGTACGAATCTGCTCTGGAGTCTGGCCTTGTTTTTGTTGTTGTTCGTGCTGTGGTACTGCCATAAGCGCGGGCGCGAGACGCGTATCGACAAAGAGAATAAGGAGGCGGACGCGAATGTTGGTGTGGTTGACGGAGCTGATCGTATCGAGGAGTTGCCTGATGATCCGGCGTTGCCTGCACCCTCTGGATCGACGGCTACGCCTATTGTGATTGAACCGCCTACGCCGACCGCTGCAGATGGGGAGTCGTCTTCTTCTGGTGCGAGGCATCGGCGGTCGGGATCTGGAAAGAAGAAGAGCGAGAAGTAAGGGAGAGGTGGATGGATGGATCATGAATGGGGATGGATGGATGGTAATGACACAATCGAAGAAACGATACCCCCTTTTATGTTTTTGGTGTTCTCTTTTTAGTTATATCTTCCGGGTTTCATCGTTTCTGACATGGTTGGGATGATACGGTTGAATGACTATTCTTCACGCGATATCAAGATTGAACGAGGAATAATGGCATGACTAGAACTTTGTGTTTAATGCGAACCACGCCTTGTAATCCACTTTATTGCTTTTGCTTCGAAACGCCTGTATAGAGAGCAAGTATTTCTCTATCAATAAGGACAACAGTTTTTTTTTTTCAAGCCTATATTTAAGCCTGTATTTGGGTATCAATAGAATGATTCGGTCCATCTCGCTCATCAGCTGCAAACCAAACCGTAGAATCAAGCGCTGTTAGAAGTAGTCCAACTCCTCCGGCTCCAGTACCAGTCAATTCCCACCCATACATAGAGATCCGAAAGCGTCAGGAAGATACACTCAATCATCCTGAACGAGCTCTTTAATCTCCTCCCTCCCGCCCGGCGCGAGCAATAATCCGCCAGCAACGTCCTCTAGCCCTTCCTCGCCCATCATCAGCGCCTTGCCGTCGTCCCCTACCACTAGATCCTTGCCAGACCTGATGATATTCGGATCCACGACCTTGCCGCCGTCGCGCATCCAGAAGCCGACCTCGTCTATGATATCGTAAACGATGTCCTCGACAATCTGCTCGTCGTACCGCTCGCACACTGCCTTGGGCGGCGGTTTATTCTTATCTGATGGTGATATTGCTGCTCCTCTTATTTCTGTTGCGGGTTCTCTCGTCGCTTCTGTCTCCGGAGATGGCTGCTTAGGTGCATCGTCGGCGTCCTTCATAAGTACGTCCTCCTCGTCGTTCTCCTTTTTTGTTGATTTGTTGTCGCCGCCGTCCTGTTTCTCAAGTCCTGGCGGCGGAAACCAAAAGTCCGGACCGAAATTCACCTCCACGGCGCCGCCACGGAACACGCTTACCGCCGGGTAGTACCCCAGCGAGCCGTCATCGAGCGTGTCACGACCACCGGGCTGCTGTAAAAGTTTGGATGCCGGTGGCAGGAACGTGAGCAGTTCCCTCCAGGGCGTGCCCATCAGGACGCCATTTTTATAGATTTTGATGTGCGAGTTAGGTAAGGTGCGCAGCGGAGCTAGCGGATGATTCGGGTTCGGAGGCTCGGACGACGTGCCCGTCCCCGACGACGCCATAGGGGACGGGTTCATGAGATCGTCAAGTTCCTTAGTCGTATGATAGTCGATCTTCTCAAAGTAGATGTGCGCCTTGAAGCGGATGGGGATGCGGTCGCGGATGATGTTGAGAGCTTCCGTGCCGTGCGGATCGTTCGACTCCTCGTCCAACAGGTCGACAGCTGGATTGTACTGTCCCTGCACAACCTTTCGGTGCAGGCTCTCGGACGGCAGCTGGATCTCAAGCCCGATGATGTCTCCTTCTTTCAGGTCTTCCCCAGGTGGGAAAAAATCTTTTGGGCGGGACATGTGCACCTTCTGGCCCGCCACGTCGCGGATGCCGTAGCTGTATGCGTCGAAACCCACGGGCGCGTCTAGGGATGCTTCTCGCCGTGCCCACCCTACACGAATATGGCCGTGCGATTCGGGGTCCCCTTCGGCTTGGTTCTTGAGGATGCCCCGCGTGATCTTGCATTCCCAGTACCACCGGCCCTCTCTTACAGCAACGTTCGCCCGCGCCATTCTGAAGCCCTTGTCTGACGTGACGTGGCGGCCTGATTTATCAAAGAATATGTTCGATGCCGTGTCCTCGAAGCTCATGTGGGCGCCATAGGGCTCCGGTTCCGTCTGCCGATAGTAGAACATGGACGGGAAGGCAGGGTCGGCAATACAGTGGGTATAATGGAAGTTCTTTTTGTTGAAGACGCTGATTAGGACCATTGTCAGTTTTATATTTTGTTGCGCATTGCGACATGTCGCAGTCCTGACTTACTGTTCAGATGTCTCGAAGAACTCAATTGTCTGGCCATCGAGCGCTTGCACCTCATGATGGCTTGTAAAGACGGGACCGCGGGCCTCTTCGAAATCTGAGGGCTTAGGAGGTGCGAGCTTGTATCGCATCGGGGCCAGCTCGCCGCCGGTCGAGTCCCTCCGCTGCTTAGGATCGGGTGTCGCTCTTGAGCTGTCCTGACCGCCGAGTGCCGTGCCTTTGGACTCTCTCTTTTTGAGAGAGTCCTTCTTTGCCCTCTTTTCGCGCGACATAGCGACCTGACTTTCCTCGGGCGTCTGGATCTGAACTTGTACTTTCTGCGGCGGCTTGACGTCGGGATTGAGAGGTGAGGAGACGGCCGGACTGTGGTCGTCTTCGAGGGCTCGTTTCTGTGGAAGAGAAGGGACGGCCATGGCGGAGGGGGTGGGCTCTCTTCGGGGAGAGCCGCTGTCAGTTGCCATTGTCGAGACTCTCGACGCTTAGGCAAGCGGAAAGTCTAAAGCGGTGTAAAGAACCTGGAAGGTTGGTAGGCTAGGTTTGCGCCTCCCGCTGTTCGATTGGGGTGCGCGGGTCTTCTTCCGGCGAGGAGCTCAAAAACGGACCACACTGCAAAAAGTCAAAGCTCGGTTTAGAGACTGGGAATTCGAAGAGATAGGAAGCGACTTCAGAAATCATATTTTGAAAAATGGGCCGGTCGACTCGAAACTGTCCCCGTCATTATCCCTACAATCGCATGCTCAGAATACTGATATTGTTGAAATGCATCCACATTGGACATTAGAAGTTGCAACGAGAGCTCAATTGAACCGCCGCGCCAAGAGAGACAGAACGCGACAGATCCGACAGGGGTGGCTGGCAGTGGCATCGCACAGTACTAGATGCTTTCCTCACTGTGGCTGATCAGCGTATCGACGCTACTCCGCACTGTTCATTCACTGTTCATTCGCGGTTCACAACTGACACTCGTGATTTTTCTTGGGTCTCGACAACTGCAATCATCGGCAAAGACTCATTCAATTCCAGCTTCGCACCTAACCTCGACACCGTCGCCTCTTTCTACAGCTCATCCATTTTTCTGACTACGCAGTAATTAGACTCTATCGAAAGGAAAGCGACCGCGGTGGCCGCGCATCGACAAGATGCCCGTCGTCAAGGGTGGCGTGTGGACCAACATCGAAGACGAGATCCTTAAGGCATCCGTCAGCAAGTATGGCCTAAACCAGTGGGCGCGCGTCTCGTCGCTGCTCGCACGAAAGACACCCAAGCAGTGCAAGGCACGGTGGAACGAATGGCTCGACCCAAGCATCAAGAAAATCGAATGGAGCAAGGAGGAGGATGAGAAGCTATTACATCTGGCAAAGTTGATGCCCACGCAATGGCGCACCATAGCTCCCATCGTCGGTCGGACTGCGAACCAGTGTCTCGAGCGATATCAGAAGCTGCTCGACGAAGCCGAACAGAGAGAAGCATCCGCCCTCGGCTTGACCGGCCCTGACGGAGGTGAAGCCCACGCGCCCTCCGCCGACGATGTCCGTCGACTGCGCCCCGGCGAAGTCGATCCGGATCCCGAGACTAAGCCCGCCCGCCCCGATACCATCGATCTCGACGAGGATGAAAAGGAGATGCTGAGCGAGGCGCGTGCGCGTCTGGCAAACACTCAGGGTAAGAAGGCAAAGCGGAAGGCGCGCGAACGGCAGCAGGAAGAGTCTCGCCGTCTGGCTGCCCTGCAGAAGCGCCGAGAGCTCAAGACGGCCGGTATCAACATCAAGGTTACGACGCGGAAGAAGGGCCAGATGGACTACAATGCCGACATCCCTTTCGAGAAGAAGGCCGTTCCCGGGTTCTACGACACGAACGACGAGATTCGGCGGAACGAGTATCAAACATCACACTTCGATCCAAAGAAGCAGCAGGTAGGGAATAAGCGCAAGGGAGAGCAGGATGAGGAGGCGGAGAGGAAAAAGCGAAAGGGTGACAAGGATGGTCCGTCTGCATCCATACAGGCCGCATTGAAGGCTGGTCAGATGCAGAAGATCCGCGAAGCAGAGCAGAGCAGTAAGCGGAGGGCGCTCGTCCTTCCGGCGCCGCAGGTCGGCGAAGGCGAGCTGGAGGAGATTGTGAAGATGGGCATGACCGCGGAGCGCGCAAATATGTTGGCTCGCGAGAGTGACAACGACGCCACCCGTGGTCTCGTAAGCAACTACTCGAATCTCAACACCAATGCGCCGGTCCGTACGCCCATGGCCCCAGCCCAAGAAGACCATATCGCAAACGAGATTCGCAACATTCGAGCACTCACAGAGACACAATCGTCGTTGCTTGGTGGTGAAAACACGCCCCTCCACGAGGGTGCCGGATCAACAGGCTTCGATTCGATTGCGCCACGGAAGCAGGTGATGTCGACACCCAACCCGCTGGCGACCCCGTTAAGGTCTGGAGCCAATGGTGTTGGTGCTACTCCTCTCCGTCCCGGTCAAACTCCCCTGCGCACTCCCCGGGACAGTTTTGCTCTAAATAGCGCCGATCAGGATATGGACATGATCGGCGCTACGCCAAAGGACCTCAGGATGCGTGAGCTTTCCATGCGTCACCTGCTTAAGCAACGCCTCTCTGCTCTGCCGAAGCCGAAGGAGACGGAATGGGAGCTCGAACTGCCCGAGGAGCAACAGGAACCAAAGACCGCCGAAGAGCTGGAAGAGGACGCCGCAGACCGCGATCGCAGAGAGAGGGAGATTCGGGAGGCTCGCGAGCTTTTGGAGCGCAAGCGGCGCACCCAAGTCATGCAGCGCGACTTGCCCCGGCCGTTGGCGGTGGACTACAATGCTTTAGTACAGGCTTCCGCACAGGCCGCAGACCCTGCCGAGGCACTTATCGCCCGGGAAGCTGCTTTGCTGATGGCCCACGATGCGACAAAATACCCGCTTCCAGGAGCCCCGACGGGGTCTAAAGTCACGGATCTGCCTCAGATCGACGATCAAACGCTCACTGAGGCCCGTCTCCAGATATTGATGGAATTCAAGGGCCAGCCGATGCCTGAGGAGATCCAGTCTGCTTGGGAGAAGACTAATAGTAACTCACTGTTACTTGGACTGGGGTGCTACGATGACGATGAGGAGGAGGACCAGGTGTCTATCATGCAATCCTCGCTTGACGTAAGTTTCCCTTTCTGTTCTTGTCGAAAGTCGTAATAACTAACATTTTACAATAGGATGTCTTCGAATCGATCATGACATCCGCGGAGGCCTGTAGCAAGCTGGAGAAGAAGCTGAACCTGCACCTCGGCGGCTACAAGAACCGTGCTGAGATGTTGCGCAAGAAGATTGGTGAGGCGCACGAGGCGCTTGAGAAGGCGAACAACGCCCTGGGCAGCTTTAAGATTCTGCAGGCGTCCGAGGCGGCGGCCATTAGGAACCGGCTGGCCGCGCTCAGGGCGGAGGTCGGGTTTGTCAGCACGAGGGAGAGGGAAGCGCAGGAGCTGTATCGGAGGACCAGGGAGGAGCTGAACGAGTTGACTCTAAACGGGGCGACGACGAATGGGTATCATCATTCTTAGGGCGGGAGAGATGATTGTAGGGATTAAATTATGTGTATAGAATGGCATGAGAGGTGAACCGCCACTCAAAATGAAGTCAGCGTATGGAGCGATGGGAATGTCATTATACTATTGCCAAATGCGAAACCGCCTGAGTACTGTTTGCTTTTGGCGATAGATATCCTTTCAAGTTTCAAGCCAGTGTGTGCGGGATGTACGCATGGTAGTCCTGCAGGATCCAGGTCAGACTCCTGCACAGAAAGCTACGCGCGCGTGTGCATTATTAGTTTCAAGGGAAAGTGTTCGGAAGAGGGTATGGTGCGTGGATATCGGATGCTAGACCAGTCAGTTTACGGATCGTGGTGCATCTACAGTACCTAGGGATAGGGAAACATGAAGGTGAATCTGCCTTGCCCCTTTTGTTAACCATGTTTCCAAACATTGACCAGCAACACGAAGGCCGTTGTTTGATGGGTATATTTAGTCAAACCCACACCATGTTATTGATGTATGCTTTTTCACGTTAACCTCCGTAGGTTGAAGGATGTGTTCTTGTTCAGATGCCGGGGCGGTGATGCATGGAATAAGTTCATTTCCCTCCGCACGGCGTAGGGAGCGAGCGAGTCGGAGCGGATGCTGCCCCCGGTTGAGACCTTCACACCTACCTACCTGGCTATTAGTCAATTAAAGAAAGGCATGTGAACGTGACCACCTAACCATACTACAACATACGCACAAACATATTTGTTGCTGCATGGCTGCTCTAGACCATTATAGTCCTACATACAACGTCGTATAAAGGATGTAATATTGTGTGCTTTTTGAGAGGGGTTCGGTCTACCTTTTATGGAAATGGTGCATTGCGGACGGGTCAGATATAGGAACCCACTCGGGGCGCCTGTCACCCCCGCGGCTATAAGCGATTATCGGAGACCAACAACCCTCAAGTTAGTATTTTCAATGCTTAACAGTGTTGAAGAAGTCAGGGCCGTCCGGGGACCGGGGGTTAGCGGGCAACTGGACGACGCGAAGGAAGCAACGAGGCAGGTGGTTATGGAGATTGGAGTCTGATGAGAGGAGGGGTTGCGTGCTGAAAGCGGACTCGGAACGAAAGAGTCATTCATCATATTTTGTCATCCAGCATCATACAATAGCTCAGTGATAATTCCAAACACGTAGTTCTTAATTATCGCTTCGCTTTCTTTGGACGACAGTGGTGGTAATATATTTTTTGGCTCAATAATTTTGGCTGGATACCAGAACTGAACTGAAACCCAATTAGACAACAGCTAATTACCTAGGGTACCTAGGAGAGGGGACTTGTGCAAGTGCACGACGACGGCACCCAATGGCGGCTTCTTCTTCTACATCGCCGGAGACCGCTTTTGTTAGCAACAACAACCGGGATGAGAATGATGATGACCTCCCCCCCCCCACGGCGGCCATACCGACGACAGCCGGCGCCGGCGGCGGTGCATCATCATCGTCTCGGCGCCGGTCGCCCGGATCCGGTTTCAGCTCAAGCGAAGAAGACGAGGTAGACGACGACGATGACTATGAAAGCTCAGATATCGACCCCAATGAGCTAGACTTGATGCTCTCCCGTTCTGTGCAATCGACAGGCGGCTTCCTGGAGCCGGAATCGGTTGAGCACAGCATGCTGCGCAACATACGCCGACATCAGCTTCAACACGGCGGCCGAGGTAGTCGCCGTAGTAGTGTTGCTACTAGTGATCGGCAAAGACGACGGTCGAGTGCTGCCGCTTCTTCGAAGAGACAACCCTTTCCTGACGAGGAGACACCTCTTCTCCCGGCTGTCCCTTCTCCGACTACCAATGGTGCTTCCCCATCATCTGAGGGAGGGCCCGTTCTCACGGTCGTCGACTCCAAGAAAACAACCACCAACAGTGTGAGCAGCAGCATCGATGTCGCCGTCGCAAACAACAGTCCCTACCTAAACGGCGTCTCACCCGCGCGCTTCTGGGTCCTGTTCCTCGGTATAATGGCCACTTACTTCGTCGCCTGCTTTGACAGCACCATCATGGCGTCGAGCCATCCGGTCATCACCTCCTACTTCGGCAGCAGCAACAGCGCGTCGTGGTTGTCGACCGCTTTTCTCTTGACGTCAACCAGCTTCCAGCCGCTGCTGGGCGGGCTGTCCGACGCCATCGGCCGTAAAAGGCCCTACATGGCCACCATGGCGATTTTCCTGGTCGCCACGCTGTGGTGCGCCCTCGCGCAGAGCATGACGAGTTTTATTCTGGCCAGGGCCGTGTGCGGGATTGGTGCGGGCGGCATGATGACGTTGGGGAGTATCATGATTAGCGATTTGGTGCCTATCGAGTGAGTTACACCTACTCGTTCGCAGGGCTAGATGTTCTCTGACGGTTGATAATAGAATCCGAGGAGCATACCAGTCATACATCAACATCACTTTCGGCGTCGGCGCCATGCTCGGAGCCGGCCTGGGCGGCGCCATGGCTGACTACCTGGGCTGGCGATGGGAGTTTGGCGTGCAGGTGCCGCTGCTGGCTGCATCGCTGCTCGTCGCCGTCACGACCATCCCCAGCGATCTGGGTCTCGAAGGCCGGCCGAAGCTGGCGTTCCGCGACGCCATGAGGACGTTTGACTTCAAGGGCTCGTTCTTGATGTCGACGTCTGTGACGTTTTTGATTCTTGGCCTGGTATGACCCGTTCTCTGTTTATTTTAGCCCCTTTTCTTCGTTTCTGTTTTGGTCGAGTATCACTTCTTGTTCTCTGTGCTGTCGATGCTGACAGTTCTTCTCTGATATGACAGAGCCTGGGAGGAAATGTCATCCCGTGTAAGTGATCTGTTTCTAAGTCTTTTTGTTTCCGTCAAAGAACATGGCTAAACGTTTCAAAAAGGGACCCACACATTCGTAATCAGCTCCCTCGCCGCCTTCGCCGTGTGCTTCCCATTATTCCTCTACGTCGAGACCATCGCAATCAAGCCCATTATGCCGATCCACCTCGTCAGGCTGTCTCCCCACAGAAATCTCATCTTTTCCAACGCCATCGCCGCCTTCCTTAACAACGCCATCCTCTTTAACGTGTAAGTCCTTACCCCCTTTTCCTCAATCTGCCCACTAACCAACTCATATAAAAAAACAGCCCCTTATTCTTCCAAGGCGTCCTCCTGACATCAGCAACCGCCTCCGGCCTCCGTCTAATCGTTTGCTCGGCAGTCGCATCAACAACAGGCACAATCACCGGCTTTGCAATAACCTATACAAGACGCCTGAAATGGCCTCTCGTGACAGGAACGATTCTCATTTTCTTGGGAACAATTTGTCTCAGTTCAATGCAGCGCGGCTGGCCAACTTTCTTGTATCTTGCCAGCCTTGTACCCTCGTCAGCCGGAAACGGATTCCAGTTCCCCGGTACCTTCATGGCAATCCTCGTCGTCGCCGAGCAGCGCCAGCAGGCTGTCGTGACAAGCACGCTCATCCTCTGGCGGAGTCTAGGCATGGTCCTGGGCGTGGCGTGCAGCTCGTTGGTCGTGCAAAACGCGCTGTGGTATTATCTGCAGCTATATGTAAGTGGCGAGGGGAACGAGAAAGACCAAATAATTGAGCGTGTAAGAGGGTCTGTGGAAGCGATAAGGGACCTCGAGCCGTTGTACAGGGAACAGGTCGTCCAGAGCTACGAGGCTGCACTACGGGTTACGTTTCTTTGTTGCTCGGTGCTGGCGCTGGTGAGTGTGTGTTTGATTATGCCTGTTAGGTTGCCGCGGTTGGGTAGCAGGAAGTGATGGAAGACCAAATAATAAGGGGGAGGGGAGGGAAGATAGGGGTAATGATGAATGACATGGAAGAAAACGAGCTTGGTCTGGTTAGCGAATACATAAGAAACACACCATGACTCCAAGAAGCCCTAAACCACCTCCTGGTCCTGAAACTCAACCCCTTCAGCACCAACAACAGTCCACCCCTTCTGTTTAGTAGTAGTAGCACCCTCCAATATAAACCGAAATGTTCTATCTGCTATCGTAGACCCATCACCATCCGCCATGGTATAATTCTGCGAATAATCCCCCTCGAAGTCGGCCTCGCCCGCTCCCGTAATACATGGGAACTTGACCGTCACATCCAACCTATTAGCAGCACCACCACTTGTCACAGCAGCAGCTACCCTTATACATGGCATCCGACGCAAAAGCCCTGCGACCCGGTAGGCGGTTTACGCCGCCAATGTGATACGTGAGGCTGCTGATCGGGGTTGCCATGCGATGGATGCCTTTTGGTCCTTGGTCTGGGAAGTTGGTCCACTGGTTGGTGGTGGTGGTAGTGAGACTGATCTCGGTACCTCCGAGGGTGAGTTTCTCATTCTTTGACTCAAAGGCGAGATCGAAAGCGACGGCGCTTTCTTTGGTGTTCCGGTTGGATACCCAGCTCTGTAGGAATTCGTGGAAGTAATACCAGGGCACGTTGGGCAGGTGGACTTGGAAGTATTGTGGGCTTGGCTGCAAGGCAAGTGGTCGGAATGGTGCCATGATGATGATGGTGGTAATAGGTGCTGTGCAGAGATCTGACGGGGGATGATTCAATGTCAAGCAGACGGTGTTTGCGGTGAAGATATCAGGGAAATATTGAAGTTCTGAAAAGAAGAGGGGATGGAGAATATATATGTACATGACGGCAAGGTATTAGGTGTCAGGCTGCCGTTCAGTGGTTGAATCCTGCCTGACGGCGATGGCTTGATGCACAGCCATGGTGTCCTCATGGCAGCCTCTTACTGTTTGCACCTAGTTGCCAACTGAAAACAGCAAAGATTTCAGCCCCTTCGAACCCCGAAACTGGCATCTTCAGCTCGGCCATGCCCGGCCAGTCACCACCACCCTTGCCGCCGCGTTTCTCCGTGTCGGCCTTTGGTGTGTCGTTGGCAGCATTCTTGGACGCACTCTTGCGAACTGGCTTGACTTCTGAAAATGTGATCTCCAGAGATGGGCGGCAGCGTTGTAGTACGCACCGTACTGCTTCTGGGAAGCGCACCGCTGGTAGTTGCTTAGTGGCTTGGTGGGCTGCTCCTTGTGCTGGATTCCGTGCTCGGCCGGGTTACGGCAAATCCATTTCTTGACCAGGCCCTTGTGCTTGGCCTGGACAGGGCGGCCCCTCGGCGGTCCAGGTGCTGTCCCGGGTTGCCGGTCAAGCCGTGGACAAAGCAGATACTTATCAACTATGGCGTCGGGACAGTTGTGAAGTAGTTTGATGCTATACGGGAATGATGGAGAGCCCCCGGGGGACGGTCCATAGTGTTCTCTCTTGGCGGGCGACAGCGGGTAGGGTCGTTTTCCGTGGGAAGACCGGAAGTCTGATGTGGCTTCGGCGACGGAAGAATCGCGTTTAGGATGGATCGCCTCATCGTCCAACGTATAGTTGATCAACTAAAGAAGTACAGAATACTAAACATGTACAGTTAAGGAAAAGATTACTCGTCGCTTTATATTAGGTAGGTATCCACGCTGAACTGACTTGGGCTTCCGACTTTTCCATTTAACAAATCAACCAAACCCTTGATGATGATGAAGAAGGTAGATATTATCGTGGCTGACCAGCCTAGATAACACTCATACGCTCCCTGCCAGACCAGAAGCACTCACTTCCTCTCTCTATCCACCTCCCTACAATGGTCATCAACACTCAGCAGTCATGGCCTTCTCCCAATACGCCGCCGGCGACTTGACTACTCCCTAGCGCGGCAGGCACCAAAATCCCGGCCCCGGTGATACCGCCGTCGTGACAAGGCGCCAGCACAACCCTTACCGGCAGTTGTTGTCGAGGGCCAAACTCGAGACCCATAATCTCGTCAAGAAACCGCTGAGTATCAGCCAAGTAGTTCTGAAAGAACTGGATACAGCCGCCCGTATACCCGACCGCAAGTTCTTTGGTGGTAGTAGTCGCCTCTGTCTGATCAGTTGTTTTTGATGACGGTAACGGTGGTGGTATATCCCCAGCACATTTGAGGAGGGCGACCGTGGACGCAGCTATAATACCTGCCGCCCTGACCTCAATAGCGTGCGAGATGCGGTAGAGCATATTTGCTTCTTCGTCAGTCCATTTGAACTGACCCACCGCTGACGGAAACTCCTTCTCCAGCTGCGCCAGTATCTCTCCTCTAGGGCTGCCCGGATAGAAATGGCTGATGAATGTCGTTGTGAGGCCGAACCGCTGTCGTAATTTCTCTGGTAGCGACGCTTGGGGTCTGGCCACGGAAAGGTAATCTATAAACATGAGCCTTGCCAGTTCGCCCAGGTACCGGCCGGCGGTCATGTACTCGAGCGGTTGAAAACCAGGCACCTCGCCGGCCCGGTCGAGATCCTTGTCCCAGCGAGTGATCAGGTTATGCCTGCGGAGGGGCGGCGCCGAGCCATTTATGCTCCACTCCGTGTTGACGGCGATCCTGACATCGTCTGCCGAAACGCCGGGCGTGACGCTAACACAACCCGGCCGTTTGACAGGCCCCAAACTGCTGAGCCGGAGCGGGATCGTGGCGTTGCAGCCTGTCCCAACGATGAGGCCCATGACGGCCCTTTGGTGGCTCTTGGCGGGATACTGGTGGATGAAGGACACGAGGGTGGACACGGCATCGTTGGAAATCGCGGCGATCCGGATGGGCGGGAGAAGATTTGGGGTCCTGTGCTTCTCGTATCCCTTAAGTAACTGAACGCCGAGGTTCAGGTTGGAGGTGATGGCGAAGCCTTTGCCCATGAACATGAGCGTCGCCTCGGACAGCGACCGCTGCTCCATGGGAAAGCTGAAGGTGATGCCCATGGGCAGTTCGTCTGTGGGTTTGAGGGAAAACACCTCGCAGCCGTTGCGCACGACCTCGGCAATGCGGCTGCCGATCCACTCGAACAGCATGTCCGAGTTCTCGTTCTTGAGATATTCCTGGATCGGCCATGATTGCTCTAGATGGCGGTTCACTTGGCGTGTTTGTGTGGACTCTTCTTCTTCGTCGTCGTCGACGACAGTGTCTAAACCGTTGTGGATTGCTTCTGATAATGACTTTTCTTCTTTGCTGCTGGGGACGAGCTCAACAAAGCCGACACGTAGATTCGTTCCACCGCTAGATAATGGTCATGTTAACAAGATGGTGGTTCAAGAGAAACGATGGCAGCTGGCCTACTTACATATCTATGGCAAGGAAGCTGCATGGAAAGGAGGCATTGTAGGTAGTCAGCCAATCCGCTCTCTGTATAGCATAACACACCCTGAACACGAGCTACGTAGCTGCAGGCCCCTCTGTTTTGCTTCCAATCGCCTCCTCACGACGAACAAGCGGGCGAGGTCACACAGGAGAATGTTAGGGTCATAAAGTTCATTGCACTTACCGGCCACCCTTGCGGCCCGCCCCGGCCCTCATGATGGATTCTGAGATCGGTGTGGGTAGGAACTGGTCCTCAGATTCCTTGCAGAGCTTCTCGAAGGTTGTTGCCATGTCTCGGGAGAGCTCGAGCACCAGCTTGGAGTCGATAGCCAACGGCTTCAAGAATTCATCTTCCACCGTCATTGTGCCAGAGCACATTGTGGGCAGCGAGTGTTGTGACGGGCGTTTTTGCGAATGTTTTCCGGTTTGTCTGGATATGTTGTCGTGTTCTCATGTCCTCTAACTGATCCGACGATGGGGAATAATCAAAGCGAGTGAGAGACGAAGAAGAGGGGATTGTCTGTTGCTGGAACGAATGTGAAAAGAAGGGAAGGTAGCCGGATGAAATGAAATCACAACAATTATGTACTATAGCATAAGATGAGAGATGAGATGGTAGACCACATTGCCGTGCGTCGGATGGCTGATCATCATGTTAATGTTGTCTTGAGCGGATGTCACGTATCTTCCATAAGATCCCATTCAGGCAGTCAGCATTCCTGGATCCATGCCTTCACCTCTGCCCGACAGGGCAGCAACCTCACCCCCTTCAAATCTCGACGGGGAGCCAGTCAGGACAGGACATGAATGCTGTATGGAGGCGGATTGCGTGGGCGTCCAGGTGGTGTTGCGGGGTTTGTTCAGGGGAGGCAACTGCCAGCCGATCGGCACCGAGTGCGGCCCCTGTGCCCCAAGGTTGGCCCCTGTGCCGTCCGTGCCCGGTGTGCATTGCAGCAGCTCTCTGCCTTATTCGGAATAGCTGGGAAGACTTCTAGAACACCTTACAAAGATTACGCAATACCTTCTTCTCATGATGATACGTATTCTATTCAAGACAAGGTAAACGACAGTCTCGGCAGTGGAAAGTAGGGGGAAAAGGTCAGGAACTGCCTCATTGGTGAAATATCTTCCTAGCGAATGGTTGCAGAACAGATATTGGCTTTTGAGAAACCTCTTCCCGCGCGAGTAAAAGACCGCCGTTGTAAGTGTATTTCCGTACAGTAATGTAGCGGTCTCGCCCCGCAAAAACCCCGTGGACGACGTCGCGCCATCGGCCATCCGAATGAAATTACGGGATAATTGATTGTTTCCTCCAGCCCATGTGCCACCACTCCCGTTCCAACTAGAACATTCGCTTTTATTACAACACTTCTTTTCCCCTACAGCAACATAATTCGCCCACTGCATCAAGCTTACGAAGCCGCCGTCCGGGAATAAAAGCTTTTAATACAACATTAAAACAACAGACTCAAAGTGTAGCACTTTGCGACGAAAACGCGCCGCCCTACCCATCCATTCGATCTTATTACATCCGCGATGGATGAGAAACGAGCTTTCGAGCAGCTGCCCATCACCCAGGGCAGCGACAGTGGCAGCAGACAACCTGCCGACGACAGCAACCGACGCCACCATCATTCCCGACGACCTCTGCACTTCCTCACGATTGCTACCCTCATCCTTAGCCTTTGGGCGTTCTACCGCGCGACGACGAGCAGCAGCAGGCGATGGCAAGAACGGCCACTTATCTGGGGGAAACCGTACCCAAGCCACCTGAAGGGGGTGGCGACAACACCAAATATCAAGCTCGACGAGAACACGCTGGTCCCGTTTGAAGCACATATAATGAGCAAGTGTCCGGATGCCAAGGTGTGTTTAGGTTACGGAAAAGAAAGAAAGCTGCGGTAACCGATATTGGGCTCCGGGTTCTGACTTCGGTTCGTATTATAGGACTGTCTCGAGCTGATGGTCCTGCCGGCCATGCAGCGCGTCCATGACAAGGTGAACTTCACCCTGTCGTACATTGGACGGTAAGCCGTTACCCCTTAATCCATCAGATGGCCCCATTCACGCTGAGCTGACACGCCTGTTCATCCATCCAGCCCAACCGCAAACGACGGCGTTGCCTGCAAACATGGACCAGAAGAGTGTAAGTGTGGCTGATATCCCCAAAAGCTTCGTCATACCAACTACCCATCCTAACAACTTTGATTTCTTTCTTGTCAGGCCTCGGGAATATCATCGAGCTCTGCGCCCAGAAGCTGTATCCCGACCCCAAGACCTACCTCGGCTTCACCATGTGCATGACGAAGCAGTACTCCCATATCCCGCAGCGGAGTCTGGTGGAGGACTGCGCTCTGGAGCATGCACTGGACTTCAACGAGCTCAACAACTGCGCCACCGAGGACGACGGTGCGGTCGGCATGGGTATGCTTAGGACCAGCGTGCGGAGGAGCTCCGACGCGGGCGTGAGCACGAGCTGCACGGTCAGAGTCGACGAAAAGATTTACTGCGTTCGCGACGACGGGGAGTGGGTGGACTGCCCGTCCGGCGCCAAAGTCGATGACCTGGTGACTACGGTGGAGGAGCTGTACCACCGTTCCTCTTGAGGGGCTCAAAGACGTCCACCCACAAATCACTAGCCTCGCCAAGCGTATAACATACTGTAATC
This sequence comes from Apodospora peruviana, assembly GCA_033439685.1. Lineage (NCBI taxonomy): Eukaryota > Fungi > Ascomycota > Sordariomycetes > Sordariales > Lasiosphaeriaceae > Apodospora > Apodospora peruviana. The sequence goes on from JAUEDM010000009.1 coordinate 1,155,394, forward strand.
GCATCCATTCCGGTTTCGTCGTCCCCTTGCATGACCGCGAGCTGCTCGATGATGCTTTCGAGTCCGGTGGCTTTGCCCGTCGCCTGCGTCGCACCCGCCTCGAGCGCCACATGCACGATGTGGATGTGGAAGTGGTGGTACGTGGGCTGGTAGTGCACGTACAGCTTGAGCTGGTCCTGCTCGATGGTCGGGTAGACTTTTGTGGTGGCCTCGAGGAACTTAGTTTTCATGTGGCGCAACCAGGTGACGTGCTTCTTGCGCAAGTCGCGTAGGCTCCAGATGTCGCGCCGCTCGACCAACCCCAGCAAATGGAGGGCGTCGAGGGTCTTGCGGTCCCAGTTGAGGTCCGGCAGCAGCAGGAAGCCTTCGTCGTTCGTATCCTGGCCAAAGGGTGTTCTGTAAATAACGTCCTCGACTTCCTTGCGGCCCTCGATGATGTTGTACACCCAGTTGAGGCGCCCGGACTCGCGCTGCGCTTGCATGTAGGGGCGCACGTGGTCGCGGTAGATGGCAGGGGTCTCGGTGACGAGTCGCACGTTTTGCCTGCTGTACTTTTTGATGTGATTTTCCGTGCACGGGTAGATCAGGTTGATTTTGAGGTCAGCAAAGTCATCGCTGGACGGGTGGTTGATGGCGCCGCTGTTGGCCAGGTACCAGTGGTAGATGTCGTTTGCGCCGAGGTTTTTCAGGGTGCGGAGGCTGCTGGGCGCCAGGGTGAAGTAGTCATCGGAGCTGGGGAAGGGGGCGCGCTCGAGGATCAGTAGAGCGGGTTGTGAGTCGATTGAACCGTATAGTGATGTCCGCCGGCCGGCTTGGTCTAAAAAGGGAGGGAAGTTATGTGTTGGTGATTGTGGTACTGCGGTCTGATTTCGATAGTATTACGTACCTTGGTTGAGGAGACGTTCAAATTTGAACTTGGGCACCAGTGCCTCTGCATTAGCCTTGACTTCTGACATTGTGTTTTATTTTGTGGTGGTGAACGAGGACGCAAGACTGGACGACGTGGCTGTCTGTGTCTTTCGAACAAATCAACTTGGAACTGCTGTGCCAAAGCCATCGAAGCTGAAGAAACCCCCACCAGGAGTTTTACCCCGCATTCGCCGGTCCGGTCCGAGGTCCGGCCCGCCTCCGCTAGTTTAGGGTTCCGGACCCCGGAGATAGGGGGCATCCATGCCCCGGCTGTTAACATCAGATCGATGGATTATGTACTCAAAACAGACGTCCCCAGCACAGCTTGATGTCCCCAGCACAGCTTGATGACTTTTGACAAATTGCCGTCAGAAATTAATACGTGAAATGGAGCCGGGTTAGCATATCAGCAGAGGCAGATCCCGTCCGTAGGGCTGACTGCCTACTTTACTCCTTGGTGATACGCCATCACCTACATGACTAGCTGACTTGGAATATACAAATCATACCCCCGCTAGAAAAACTCACCAAGTGGCTGGCCTGTACTATAGAGGTCGAGCTCGCAACTAGGTACCCAATGCGAACTGTGGACTTGGTTATGCCCGGCCCGGGACGGTCGATGATATAATTCTCTGCTGGGGAATGGCCCAGTTGCCTGTTTCCTGTATCTTCTGCCGACTTATACAGTAGTAGCTACCTTAGGTACTGACAATACACCACTTCTGAACCTCGACTAGTAGCGCAGGAGCTGAGAAGCCAAACCCTCCTAGGAAGAACGCAGCTACATGTGTGTCTGTGTGTATCAGGACGCTTAACTCCTCATAACAAACAGTCAAACCGGAACTCTGCTGATGTGCGGACCACCGGAAGAAGCCCGATCCGGGTTCGGGTCCCTGTCCCGGGTCCGGTCCTGGAGGCGGCAGTTCTAATGTCCCCCAAAGCTAACATTATAGTCGTGTTCATCCCCGAGGAGAGGAGCGTCCTGTCATCCTGAGGAGATCATGGAGCCGATCAGGTCGTTGATAAGAACGGCGGCAGCTTCAGAAACGGTAGAACGCCATCCAGTAGCGTAGGAGGAGGGAACAAACACGACAACCAGCACATGCTGTGCTCTTTATGAAGAGATTAAATAAAATATCATCCTCCTTAATCAGGTACCCAACCCTGCTACCATAGCTAAGGTGCTAAGGTAGCTCGGTGGTACCCGTACATGTTCCGCCTTAGAATGTCCAACTTGAAGACAAAAAAACTTCAAAATAGCAAACAAAATGACAACCGTTCTTCCGCTCGCTCTGCTTTGCTTTTGTCTGTTTATCTGAGGCCTATTCCATCCATTCATGTGTTAGATGACCATGGCATTAAAATAACAATAGAAAGGAAGATAAAAAGATATCCAAGATAAAATAACCCGCTTGCTGCATGATTGGCTCAAAAATGGAAAGAAAGTATATAATTATATAAAAGTCCCTCGAGAGATTACCGTTGGGCCCACTTGGCTTTATCATCATCCCGAGATAAGCCGGTTTCCCACACGATGACTTTGGTGTGCAGTTCCAGAGCCACCTTTACTCTGGGGAATAAGGTAGCTTAGACGACAATTTAACCCCCCGTCCTCTTCACGCTCGGCACGGCTCTGTCGGCACGGCCTCAACTGCTGCTGCTGCCAGGTTTGAGGTCTGGACTTTGCAGCTCAGTTGTTCAATCAGTCGGCTGGCATATCGTTCCCGGGAAGGGAGCCGTTGTCGGGGACGTGTAGCCAATGCGATGGTTTTGGGGTTTTCGTGCCCAAAACCGAATATTCCAACTCGGTGGATGTGAGGAACGCCATCACCTCATCAGCCGAGTGTTCTTATAAGCGAGTCTCGGCAGCGCGAGGTCATCCATGTCGCTGTCCCCATCATCGTCGTCCACCTCCAACTTATTCGCCGCTGCTGCCACGCCATTAGCAACACCGCCAGCAGTTTCTAGCTTTGTCGCTGCCGTCCCAGTTGCCGATGCCGGCTTCCCTGCCGTGATCTTGCGCATACTCTGTGGCCGATAGCTACGTCCCCGAAGCGACTCGTCAGCCGATTTTAGTCCTTCGGGGTCCTCTTTTTTCACCCGCTCCATTTCCTTGTCGGCGAGCTCCTTGGTTTCGCCCATACGCCGCTGGATATTGGCCACCTCCTCGGCGCAGTCACCGTCCCGCAAGAACTGGTGCGCCGCGTGCTCGCACATACTCTGTACGTATTCGAGGCCCTTGTCGAGCTCGTCGTACACGTCGGGCGGGTCAGTCGACCCCATGGCCACACCCCCAGGGCCGCCACGGTAAGAGCCCCGTGCGCCTGCCCGCGGGTACAAGCCCGGGCCGGTGGCCCCTCGGGACATAAGCAGGTTTTGCGTCCTGGCCATGGTAGGTTGCATGCCGCGCGTGCTGACGAAGCGCAGCGCGGGGATTTCGTCATCGTTGTCACCCGTAGCAGCCTCGAGCGGCGCGTTGTCGGCGGCGAGCGGACCTGGCGACGGTGATGCCGTTGCTGCCTGTGTGGGTTCTGAACGAGTAGTTGTCGTCCTCGTCGCAACTGCAGGGCGGCCAACCTGAGCGAGGAGGGCCGCGTTAGCGTCCGGAAGACTGCTGTGTTTGGCCCCCGGAGGAGGGGCATCCTCGTTGGCGTCATCATCGCTATCGTCTGGCATCTCGAGCTCCGCCAGCCGCTTGATCTGTGCTACTTTGGCGGCCATTTTGGCTTTGCGCATCATGTTGCGGCTGGCGCTGACGAACTTGACCAGCTCTTCAAAGAAGCTCTGCACATAACTGTCGTAGTACACGATAATCATGCTGCGAGTGCGGTACTTGGGCGCCTGGCCCTCGGCGCTCATAACTGAATCTGTCCGCTGTCGTTTTCGTAACGTTGCTCGCGCCCGGGCTTGTCCGGCCGCGCGTACCTGGTTTGTCTGTCTCTGGATTGCCGAAGGCGATTGAGAATCGGATGGGCTAGAAGGCGCTCCATGTTTCTGTTGCCGTCCTTCTGGTTGTTCGATCTGTGTCTGTATGGCGGGTACCAAGGTGACAGCGGTACTGTCGAGCAGCGCTTCGGGTAGTGGTGTTGTTTCTCGAGGATGGGCTGCGGGCTCGTCGCGCGGTTTTAGCGACTCTGTTGACCCCTTGTTCCGAACGGGCTTTGTAGACGGCGGAGAGTTCCCCGACGCCGCTTGGGTTTCCGTCCACTGAGCGAGCTCGAGTTGGCGTTGTTCGATTTTGCCGTTGAGCTCGTCCAATTTCTGGAGCCAGTCGGGGATGTTGTTGACGAGATTCGTGAGTGCCTCCATGGCGAGATCCTCCTCCTCTTCGCCGAGTCCGGCTTTCCGTGTTGAAGCCGTTTTGGGGAGTGATGGGGTGCGTCGCTAGGCTGACTCCCGGTCGGACCTAACACGACGACTTGAGGCGCTCCAGGCAGGGAGGACAAACAACAACAGAATAGCAACAAAAAACAACGACCTTGGGCGACGCGTGTGACAGAATAACAAATGAGGGGTTTGGACTCGTCGTGATGTGTGTGATGTACAGCTTTCGGATAGGGCGGAAGGAAGGACGAGTCGGGAGTTGTTGGGGGTATCTCAATTCTCAGTCACTGACGCATGGCGAACAAACGTAACAGCAATTCGCAACGATCGGAGTGGGTGGATAGAGCGTCGAGCATCACAGTTCGTAGCAGGTCTTGGTCGATCACACTCACTTCACATTCGAAGTTGATGCCGAGGTAGAGGTAGCATGGGCCGACGAGATCAGTGGTGTTTTGTTTGTCCAAAAGGTGGGCAATAAGAATGGCGACGTGGAAAGGATGTACAGATTAGTATTCGGGGAAACAATGCCGCATCCAAACTATTCTGGCAATTACAGCCCAAGGTGGCGGCGTGGCTGCGCGGTGCGTGGGAGGGCAGCTGGAGGGCAAGGTGGGATTGAGGTTCGAAAGTGCCTAGTGTGCATACGGGAACGGCGGTGGGCCAAGGAAACTTAGCGCAAGGGTAGCGGGTTTGATCCGCGACAAGGGACAGACAGGCAAACGGTCAGTCGTGCACTTCACCCAAAGTCCCAAACCGTCCACCCCACGAAAAAAAGAAGAAAAACGACCTTAGAGCTCCAAAATCACATATTCCACCTACTAGACTCTAGAATGCAATTGGCAAAAGAATGGTAGATCCAGACAAAGAGGGGCAGCAGGTGATGGATCGGCCGACCGAATCTCGGGACTACTTTGCAGACACCACCGAGCTTGTTCGAGTCCCAAATTAAAATAAAGGCCAGGTCAGGTATGCAGCTATTTCGTTAGATGTAAGGTGAGGAACTGATGAGGGAGAGAGGTCCCTCGGCTCCCGTCGGTGGGGTCGGACGGAAGACAATGGAAACATCAAGACGAGTTGGGCGAAGACAGACTGCATTCTCACTCAAGTGTGTCTGAGTTGAGAGAGGGAGCTGAGGGGAGGACACTGCATATCGCGCTTGCCAATTGTCCGTTTTCCTTTGCGCTGCTCTCTCCGCTTCTCCCCGCACCCGTTGCGATTGCGAGGTTGTTCTGCTGCGTGTGTGTGTGTGTGCGTGCTGCTGACAACGACAACGGCAGGCTTGATCTGCACCGCTTGCTGCACGTCGGTCACGGATGCAGTACTTTAAGTACGCAGCGCACTAACAACTCATGTATATTACTGCTTTCGGCAGCCGTGTGCGAGTCCGAGGGAGACTTGGCCAAGTGTGTTAGTCATTCCTGTGTTTCTGCCGCTGCGTGGTACGAAATAACGATTCGAACGCTTAATAAAGGCAGTACTAAAGATATTGATGATCTTGCTGGAGAAAGAGGCGACCTGATATCTCTCTGACCTTAGCGCAGTGGAGTAAGGTAGCCGTAACGTGCAGTTCAGTTGGCAATTACTTAGGTAGGTACCTCAGCTTACCTAAGTATCTACACGTATGCTGTAGTTCGTGCGGGCAGGACCGAAGTCTGATCTCTCTGGTCTGGATGAGCCTCTCAACTTGCGAAATTGTCATTGGGCTTTTGGCAAGAACACTGCGGCGAACCGCCGAACCCCAAAGGTGGAGGAAGCAGCAACAGAGGGGGCGGGGGATACCTGAGTCTCCGGGTTGCAGGTCGCAAGGCAGAGGGAAGGTGGTGGTTGCCCTTTCATGCTGCAGGTGCGGGAGTGCCCCCTTGATCCGGTGCTATCCGCCATCTATCCGCTCCTCCTCTGGACTGCTAATAATTAACAACTTGCTTGCTGTCAAGGCCATCTCAGTTCTCCCCGGGTAAATTTGACGAGTCTACAATCAAACATTCACTCACCCTTTTGGAGCTTTCTCTCCTACCAAACATATCCATTCATCCAAAACAAAGGCCCAAGACAGGATGGTATCACGGCCGTGGCGTCAGGGCACGGGCAGCGTAGTGAGGATATTGGGCCCGGCTCGATTTTAAATTTCAATATGGATAGTAGCCGGCCCGCGGCTAGACCGCCTCTCGTTACCAGCTTACAATCCTACTGCTCTGCAAGAAGTCCAGGGGCATGTTGTCTGATGCTCATCGGTCTCCGGCTGAATACTGCAGAATACATGAACTTCGAAGGAAGGCAAGACATGATGCAGCGCCGTGTCGCACAACCTGGAAGCATCACAGAATGTTGGAAACGGGTGGTCAGCGTTAGCGCCGGGCCGGGCAAGGAGCGGGACGCTACAGCCCTGGAGGCTTTTTTGTGTCACCGTTCCTGCCTCAACCCCAGATTAACGAGTGACACTCGCTTGCTGCTCATTGATTCGACCAGATACGAGACATGCGTAACTCAATATTGCGCAAATACAACCGCAAATCTGGAGGATTGCGCCGGGCTTATCCGTAACTCGGAAACAACAGAACGTGTCATGATCTCCGGTAGAAAAGTGAATTGCAGGACGGATCGTGGTCTTTTCAGAGGAAGGTGTAACAGACATCACGCAGAATGCGGGGGCCGGAAGACGGAAGGAGAGCTTGACACTGCTGCCCTCGGGATCAGACTCGGAATCGGTTGAGACCGGGAGCGGCGTTGAGGGCAGGCACGAAGGTCACATGAAGCTCAATGTCCGATGCACAGCCAGCACTGGAAGGTACTCTACTACATATATCGCCAAAGCGCCGCCCATCATTGTAACCTCCCGCCGATACTCTCATGCTTTGCGGTCCGGCATTGAATCGAAACACCCGTCGGCAGGGTTCAACATGTATCGTGCTCCGCAAACATCACATGGCAACGAAAATGCGGTGATCAAAGTCAGGTCAATGGGTGGCCAGCAAGTTGGTCAAGGACAAGCCGTCCAAAGCGCAAAGCAGGCATGAGCATGTGGAGAGAGCTTTGTGATGCAATTCAGTATGTACATAGTAACCTGCTCGCCCAGCCCTTAATGCTCTACTGTTACATGGCTGGCAACTTGCAGCTCACCCACAGAATCTCAGTCTGGAAATCTTTAGGCTGCTGCATTTCCAGGCGTGCGACAGGCCAGCAGAGGGCTGCTCGGATTGCTGCAGAGGTTGGTTCTTGGACTCTGCAGCAAAAGAACACCGGCCGATGAAACAGCAATCCACTGCCAGCCAGCTAAAATAAGCTGCTGCTTGAGCGAGAACACATGGAAACGATACCCCCTTTGATGCAACTCTCCACGGGCCGAGGGACCAGATCACGGCCAAGTCAGTGTACCGATATTGAAACCAAAGATGGCTTCGCGGCTGGCCTCAAGCCATTCATCTGAACGACAAGACAAAAATTGACGCCGGACGAACGGCCTCAGTCCTCGGTGTGGCGGCTTGCTCTGTCGGCAGTCGAAAGCCACGGAACGTGGACATTATGGAACAACCCTGCCCAATGTCCAGCCTCTTTTTATTCCCGGCGAAGGAAGCATCGAGCTGTCACAGACGACGGCCATTCCCAGTCACCGCACGGGTTCGGCATGATCCGTTCTCGACCGACCGTAGATCTCGGACGTTGGGCCGTTCGACGTTCGTCTCCAACAGCCATCTCTGATCCCGTGAGCGAGTGCAGGGAAGATCCCAGAGAGACGCAGCGCGAACCGATCCCCCAACCTGCGGTGTAAATGACCGTTGACCGCTTATCACAAAAGTCGTTGAGCTTCAATTATTGAGCGACATATTGAGAAGGCGACGACAGAGTTGCTTTCTCGCGCATCAAAGGAGCCCTGCTGAGCTGCAGAGGGGCCAATTGTTTCGGCCATGATTCGACTCAAATCCCGAATAGGTAACTTGATCCGTTTGACAGACATGTCTGGATGCCGTTGGCGCATCTCGACATCTGCGTCTGCACTAATGACGACCACACGGACATCATGGGCCAGGAGGCTCAATAAACGCACGCTTTTCTCTTTGTTTCGCTTGTTTTGAGCCAAGTGAGTGGTTTCATTTCAAATATAGCATGTCAAAAGTAACCCTACTGGCCTCGATATTGCTCGTGACGGTCATTCCGCGGTGCAGTCAGGGTTCTCTCTCTCTCCTTAGCCGGCATATCCTGTGCCGTCTAGCCAGATGCACGTGGTTGGAGAGAAAGACAGTTTGCGTGAAGATGAATCAAACAAGCTCCAACATTCATCCGTCTGACATACTACGACATGTCTATAGAGTCTCATTGGTTATGCACAGCGTTATTAAGAAGCACAAGCTAACGACGAAATTGACGAACTACCATAGTGTTTGTTCGGCTGTTGAGTGATGTGCCGTTTCGCCTCGATGCAATAGAACTCAAGAACGTTCAATCTGAGATTGATCTCGCAAAATATTCTCCGAAACTGGTATGTGCTCTTACCTCTCCTCATCAGAAACCAATTCATACTGCATATCGACGTTTCTGATGGTTGATAGACTGACAAGGGTAAAATGAAATATATCACTCGGCTATCATTGCGAAGCATTGCACGAATGCCGCCATGACAATGATTTGGAATCGTCGTCGTCGTCCTCTCAAAGCACGAGTTTCGATTTCGGCCGTAAGCTTCTCTGGTGAAAACGGCCGGGATGGTGGAATTTCTGGAAAATCGCCGCTGGCGCCGGGATGTTGAGGATGGATCGATCTCAGGATTCAAGACCCGCCATCTCCGTGGTCCCTTGTCTGCGCAATCTCGGGGAGGCGAGCCTGAGCTCCTAGTGTAGCCTACGAAGGCCAACAGCACAGGCATCACACGTGGGAAATAATAACCTTCATTTTTCCCCTCTACTTGGCGCCAACACCATTGCGGGGCGCCGTCCCGTGATCGGTCTTGCAAAATCCACAACCTACCAACCGACGAACCGACCGGCAAACCACGCGTCGAAAGTCTTCTCCACTGCGAGCAACATATCCGTACCTTAGCGCCAGAACAAAAGTTCGGCTCCCGATAGATTAATCGGTGACCTTATGGAGCACCTATCCTTGAGCCGTCTTGGATCCCGGCGCGGCGCGGCGCGGCGTAGTGCGGTGCCATGCCCCTTGCAAGCAAGCACTTTAACTTTCCCGCGGCTGGCACGCCAACCCGGACGCGTCATATTCGAAGTTTCCGGGATGAAAATACAGACGAGCTCAGAAACAACCACTGGATATTCCGTACCAAGGTGTCTTGGGACTGCAGACAAGCTTCTTTACACTTGTTTTGCGACAACTAATCCTCTAGAGGCCAAAAGATGTCGGTTGCTACCCCATGAAATACGCGTACATGTTCACCGCTACGTACCAGCGATAGTGCATTGATTTTATTCTGAAGGGAAAAGGACTAGCAAACGGCTACCTCACCCTGAAACCTGTCATGAATTATCACCATCCCCGTTTATGACGATACAAGGCGAGTCGAGCTGGTCGAGATGCGTCGCCAACAGCAGATAAGCTAGCTATCAGGCAGTCTTGTTCCGCTCCCGCCCCCGCTCCCGTATCTGTGGCCGCCCGTGTCCCGGCCGGATCAGAAAGCTTCCGTCAATCACCTCACCGAGTCTTTGTCCGTGGACGAACGAGTCAAAATTAAAGTCTCTATCGATCCTGAACTCTGCTGTCATTTGTTATCTCCAGCATACACTTTATGACTGTGACAAACAAACCGCCTGACAATCTGACATGAGGCCTGACGTGCTGCATCTCGCACCTGCATCAGAACCCTTTTCTAGATTGGGATCATCTCCACGGACTCCTCTCCGCGCAAATGACCAACGCTCTGCGGCAGAGGAGAGACAAAGGGAAAAGGAACCAGACCCGTTTTGACCTCCAACGCAGCGGGAAGGATTTTAGAACTTGGCGATCATAAGCCAAACAATTGGTGGCGTCGCGCCAGCTTCTGATTGGTCCGGAGTGTCTTCCGCTTCGTTGCTTTGTTGTTGAACCCCGCCATCCTCACGCTTTGGTGAAGGTGCATGTGAAATCTGACTTGACCACCTCTTGGGCGAAAAAAAAGACAAAGAGGCGGTCTGCAAACAACTTTGAGAAACCCTCAGACCTTCATGGAGATTAGATGACCGATCTGTCTGCAATGCTAATTAATCCAACCGCAGACTCGCCACCAACGTCTTGACAGCCCCTTTCTCAGCCTTGCCCCAATCAACGCCTTTCAACTGCTCAGCAGGTGCATCAGCCACAAATGATGTTGGTGTCTCCCCAGAAACAGACATCGACAACCCCCAAAGCTCGTCGACAACCAGACTCCTCACCCTGGGCCAAGGGTGCAGCATAAGCGCCCCGAGCCTCCTGCGCGCCTCCTTGATACCTTCAGTCTTCCCACTCTGGCCGCTGCTGCTTTTGTCTTCGTCTAATAACAACCCAGCAATAGCCCCGTAAACCCTCACGCATGCCTCGATCTTGCGCACATTACCCGTCTTGTAGGCCGCCTTCTGCACCTGCAGACACAACTTCTTGTAATCCACGGTTCGACAGCGGGTGAAGATGCCCACGTGAAACAGAAACGCGACGACCTCAAGCGTCGGGACAAGTACCCGGTCTTGTGTCTGCTGGCTCTTTAGGTTGCGGACCAGAGCAGCGCATACGGCATCGACGTTGCTAGGCGAGGTCTCGCAAAAGTCGCAGAGCGCGGCGCGGGTAGCAATGACGAGCTCTTCATTGCCCGTGTCGGCCGACGAGACCAAACCGACCAGCAGCTCTTCCATCCACTTTTCAGGGTTGGCTTTCAGAGGTGTAATTAGGGCGTTGTCGAGCCAGTCGTGAGAGAGTAGATCGAGTAAGAAACAGAAATATGCCCTGGACGAGAAGGTATCTTTCCGGAGCTTTGTAGCGTGTCTAGATATTATCGTAAATCAGTATAACATTCCTCTTTCCGTAGGGGGTTAAACTTACTCGGGTTTCAAAACCACCGCGAGGGTAGCCTGACCCTCGACTCTGACCCTATCAAGCTTTTCGGCAGACAATCTCAGTATCTTCAAGAATAGCCTCGACACAACAGTCGGCCAACCTTCCAAACTGCACTCCTCCCATAACCACCTAGTCGCCCGGATAGCCTGCAGCCTCACGAGCGAACCGACATCTCCGCGCGCGTTCGTGTAGTAGTCGTCCAGCCCTTGTTCGATGAGGCCGATAAACTCCCCAACATTGTACTTGAGCGTGTCCGTCTGCGTAAGACTCTGGAGGATAGCCACGTGCGTGTCGACGACCTTGTCGTTCCTCCAGCGCTCGTTGATCGCCTCGGCGATTAGTTTCTCGTCGGGCAGAGCCAGCGTCCTGACGACCTGGTACGTCTTGGTCAGCGCAGAGAAGTAGCCGCTTGCGGCCGCCGTGCTTCCTCCGCGGGCTACGCCGGATGGGCGCTGCCGGATTTTGGTAACCCATTCCCGGACGATGGACTCGCACTCCGTCTTGCCCGAGAACACGAGCGTGACCAGCGCTGCGTCGGACGCCGCGGCCAGGACTTCGTCTTCCGACCGGACCAGCCAGCTGCTTAGATTGGCGTGTGCTAGATGGACTACCTTTTTTACCGAGTCCGGAACGGGGGTGGTGGTCGAATATAGCGCGTCGACGAGGCTCGAGATGATGCCGGCGTTGTCGCGATCAGTTACCAGAACTGGACCGGGCACGAGTTTTATATTCCAAGGTTCCTGTTCCTCCTTCTCTTGAACAGCATCATCGAACGAAGCAGCCTGCAGCACGGGAAAAGCCGAGATGATCAGCCTGCTCACAGCTTCAGCGATCAGTTCCGGCCGGCGGTACGTTTTGGTCTGGCAGTCGGCCAATATCTCGACCAACGCAGCAATCGAGGTCTGAACAAATCCGCCAAACGCACCACCACCTCCTTTGCGGGCCTCCACGACCCCAGGCAGCGAGTCCAACACAGCAGCAAGACTTAAAACAAGCCCATGCCTCTCCTCAACCTGCCTAACTTGCAACGCCCTAAGCCTCCCAAGAACCAACGAAACCGACCTCGCCAGCCTCTGCACCGGATCTTTGTGGCTGTTGGCAAGTTCCGCCGTAATCTTCCCAAACGACAAGCCAGCAGCCCTCCTGGCGGCAGCATCAACATCTCCAACCCCTCTCCAACCCAACAGCGCATCGAGTATCGCCTCGCCATATTGGTCAGCCAGCTTCGTCGCGCCGAGCGCAACCTCCCGCAGCGCCCTGGAGCGCAGCGCAACGGAATGGTAATCGACCGCCTGGACAAGCCAGATTCCTTTCTCCACAGTATCAGGGTGTCGTCCAACCAGCTCCTGCAGCGCGGCGGACGACCCGCGACGGATGTTGCCCGCCGGGTCCAGCGACGCGGCGATCACTAGTTCTGTCGCGAGGATCTGAAGCACCGAGGGGGAAGAAGAAGTCTTGTACAGTCTCACAGCAAGCAATTCTGCGGTAGAGTAGCGGCGTGCGAGCGCCCAGATACCGAAACAGGCGGCATCGCGCACGTTGGTGCCGACCGAGGTGCCAGACGCACTGCGCCGCTCGAACGACAGGCCCATAATCAGCGCGTGCACGATATCCGGCAGGTTGGAGGCTGGCGGCGAGCGGCGGTACAAGAGGTGGGACAGAGTAAGCATCAGACCATGCCACTCGAGGGGGTTGACAGCGCTTAGGTCTTTTCGTCTGCCTGCGACGGCAGTAGGGTCTTTGATCCAGAGTACGTTTCTGCTTAGGGATTCGATGACCGCCTCGACGACCTGGGAGGCCATGTCCGCGTCCAGTTTCAGGGTGATGATGCTGAGGGCTTTGCTGGCCGCGAAGCGGACGGGGGTGTCGTTGTCGGCGAGATTTTCGAGGAAAAAGCCGATGGTGGTCTCGACGAGCTCCATGCTGCTTGTCATGTCATCGTTTACCGCAGAGTTGTTGCGTAGGGTGAGCACGGCGATGGCCCGGATGACTTTGATGCCGGTTTTGCGGGCCAGCGCAGACGAGAACATGATATTACTGGATTCGTCGTCCGCAGATGCGGATGCGGAGGAGTGAACGGTATAAAACAGTTTGCTGAGATAGCGATCCATGTCCGAGGTATCCGACGACGAGACTAGTATCCCAGAGAGGAATGACAGGACCCCGATATAATGATACGGCGTCCTCTCAGTCTCAGTCTCGTTCTCATTTTCTTGTTTGGCAACAGAAGGGCGTAGTTGCCCAAGGGCCCAGTTGACCAACGCGTCCAGCACGCCCAGCTCTTGCATATCCCTCCGCATCGACAGTCTTACCAGCAAAGCCTTTGCCGCGTCCCTCTCCTTACCAGGTGAGGCGAGGTATTTGATCGCGCACGGCAGGACCCGAGTCGTGATACCCGGCAACGACGTATTTCGGGTAGTAGGCCACTCGAACCCTCTAATCCGAGGCAACCCATCATCCTCACCATCGATGGCAGCAGTAGACGACGACGATGATGATATGGTCGCCAAGTCGAACGGCGCGAGCATCAGATGCGACAGCCATAGCAAGACCACGTACCGCTCCTCCCACGTCCATTTATTTCCGGTGTTGCGTTCAGAGTCTTCGAGGGCGGAGAGGAACAACTCCAAGTATTTTGTCTCGTTCGATAGGAAATGGACAATTACCTTTTCGCCGCGGATCTTGCACAGCGTGTACAGGATCCTGCTTATGGCGGCTGGCAAGGGCATCAGCAGTTCGGAGCGAGTAGACACACTCTTAGTTTGGCTAAAAACATCTTCGGTATCGAGTCCCCGCCGTCGATGAGTTTTGGTTTTGGTTTGGGTGTACTCGAGGAAAGCATCTGCTAGGATGGGTAGCCATTTGGGTAGGTGAGGGTCGAGCAGCTGGGGGACTTCTTGGAAGGGGTCCAACAGCTTTTTTACTCGGTTCGAATTAATCAGCTTTCATTTCCCAACCTTTGGGGAACAAACATATGAAAATACGTACAGAAGAGACAAGCCGCTCAGTCTCTCGAGACCGCACGCGCGGCCGGACCACCAGCAACCCGCCAGCGCCGCCCCTGTCCGGCTTCCGGAGGAACAGGACAAGGGACCTGTCAAAGTCGGCAATCAGGTCACCGGAAATTTTCTGCAGTTTTATGTCTAGCTCTTCCTCGGGGGCGTCCATCTTTGATTCTTGGGTGCGCTGGCTGCGCTGTCCATTGAACGGTCGCGTTGTTGGTGTTTCGATGAAGTGAGTGAGTTCAGTTGACAAGTGGGGGTGGGGTTCATGCAAATCTGTGAAGGGCTGGTCAGTCGTTGTTAGTCGGTATGAGAGCCCAGAAAGAAAGAAAAAGAAAACCCCTTTCAGGTGATGAAAACCATAGTCTCTTCATAGACAGAACCATAGTCTCTTCATAGACAGCAATAATTATAAGCAGAATTCAAGATGGCCTGAAATAGCTGATATGGCACTTGGTAGGGGTTCGCGTTTGAAAGGAATGTCTCGCTGCCTAACATCAATGAAGATGAAATCTGTGACACGACCACCAGCCATAGAAGGCAGGAAACAGTTCCTTGTGGAAAGGATCATCATTAATATTGTTTAACTAGGTACATAAGCTATCTACTTCTTAGGGGGTATCCTTATACTCATAACCAGCCGCGGAGTCCAACAAACAAGCCAGTGCCATCCATCCATCCCATGCCATGTCCATAAGTCATTATTCATTACACTAGCATTAAACTGAAGGGAGCAACCCATCGAAACATCAGGACAGTTTAATAATCAGCGAGACCACGTGATTTATACATCACTTCACCGACATCGCCGCAACAAGTACATCCAGCGCCGAGCTGTGCGTCCCGGCAGTCGGGCCCTTGCCGGCCGACGCGGGCCCCATCCAGTTCACGCCCAGCCGGTTTTGATCGTCCCGGTCATGGGCCCAGATCGAGTCAGCATTGACCCTGATCGTCTGGCGGATATCGTCCCGCTGCACCAAATCCTGAAGGTAGTGCAGGTTGCGCACAAAGATGCCCTTGAACTGACTCCCGTCATCACCACAGTTGGGCTCGCAGCTGTCGATCTCGTGTATGACGCCATTGGCACCAGATAGCGCCTTGATGGCGGCCGTCGCAATGTCGACGGCCTGGCTGAGATACGACTTGTCGCCCGTGGCCTTGGATAATTCAACGAGCCCGCCCAGCACGACGCCCTGGTTGTACGACCACGTCTGATCGCCGTTATTCACGCAGCTGCCGTCATCCTTGATCGTGAGACCGTCATTAATCAGATGGTTTGAGTTGATCATGCCAGACCCCCGAAACCACTGCCACTCCTTCTTTGCGATGTCCAGGTAGTAGTCTTTCTTGCCCGTCACGCGGTTGGCGAGGCTCGCCGCCACGCTGAGGTAGAGCTCGTTGGCGATGGCGTTCTTGTAGTCGCGTTGCTTGCTCCACCATATGCCACCTCCGCACGTGTTGTCGGTGCCGTTCTTCATGTCGTCAAAGATGTGTTCTGCCATGTCCAAGTACTCAGCTTTCCGGGTGACGTCCCATGACCTGATCCAGGCCAGCGCCCACCAGCCCTCGTCGTCGTAGAACTCGTTGATGAACCCAGAGAATCCTCGCACGCCGAGGTTGCTCCGCTTGTGGTTGGCAAGGAATGTGTAGGTTGATATCGGCAGGCCGTTGCTGCTGATGGTCTTTTGCGCCGTGACGCTGGTCAACTGGGCTTTGGAAAACGTGTTGGACATGACGTCAGGGATGTGCAAGGCACTGGCATCGTTCTGGGCGAGCATGGCCCAGTCAGCGAGGACAGTCAGGCAGTTGGCACTATTCCACCAGCCTGTCGTGTCCCAGAGACCGGTGGAATCTTTGTAGTACCAGCTTTGAAGGGCCCGGGCCCCGTCCAGGGTGTTGGCGGCGTAGGAAGCTTGGGCTGCTCTGTCGACGACGAAGTGCGAGGACATCAGGAAAGCGGCTCGAGCGGCGTGGCCGCCGATCTGTGCGGGAACCATAGTATTGATTAACGATATTAGTCTGGAAAGCCAAGTTGGTAAGGAGGTTTCTCCAGGAAAGTTTGCGCTAGGGAGAGTTTCTCCATGAGACGGGGGACAACAGTTTATATAAATAAAGGCCCATAGGGTCGCAACAAGAGCAACGGCGAGTGTGAGTACCCGCGTCTGGCGAGAAGTGATGGCCCGGGGTTTCCATCTGGACACCACAGGGAAAGAGGACAGGGCAAACGCATCGAATCCCATGTGTCGACACTGACGCACCTGGCAAGCGTTGCGCAAGCTGTCCGACTCCAGCTTGGAGTCCGAAGTAGCAACCCCCTTCATCTCCAGGGTTGTGGGGAAAGAGTCCAAGGCAAGAACGAATGGATATCGTCAACAGTTTTTCGGGACGGCCAACGCATCGCTTGGCAACTCCGGCAGCTACCGGGCAACCCTGGCTCTTGCAAGGCGACCAGCTGGCCCGATGACTTTGGAGCTTTTGTCTAGCACTGCCCGACCAACGGCCCGCGAAGAAAACGAGGAACGACTGGCTTCACGTCCAAGGAGGGCAAACAAGATTCGGAGCTGAACAAAACAAGAACGAAAGGCGAGCAGGCAAGTCCCGGGCAAAGCTGGCATGCCAAGGCGAAGACACACGGCAAACCAACATGTAGATGACCGAGAAGGATCAAAGAAGACGTGGCTCCGTCTGGTACCGAGTGGTAGCTATGGGCCGAATGGTGCCGTGATAGGCCGACTACCTTGTTTCAGGATAAGATTGTCGTTATGCCCGACGCAAACTTAATCGCGGGCCGGGGCTGGTGCCAAACAGCGACTAAGAAAAATAGACTCGAGCGGGGATCGAAGCCCAACTTCGTGTTGTTGTCGAGATGAGCACTCTCGGTGCGCTCCTGGTGCAACCTGCGGTGCGGGTTCACCAGTGTTGTATGGGCTTCTTTGCGGAGGGATGCGATGAGGTTGAACCCAAGCCGGAGTCGTTCTCCGGGATTGGACAATACCCGTGAAACAGTTGCCAGATGGGCGGCGCCCCACGTGAGCCCCCTCACGGAATACCCGATATGTCTCGATTCAAGCCCGTGGTTGCACCGCAGTCTCCCGGTCAAAACCAGTGATATCACAACTGAGCGTTTCAACAACTCCTTGGGAGCTAGGACAACATTCTTGTTTTCTTATCCTTGCCTCTGGAGTGTCTGGCTGCTGGGGAGAGGCGCAGACCAAGGGTCAAAGACGCTGCGACCACATCGTCCAGCGTCACTGTAGAATCCTTCGGCAGCGGGTTTGAAAACGTGAATGGCTCATGGTCCTTCGATGCAACGGCAGCGAGCGTATTCTGGTCGGATCGTACAACCTTCGGAGGCAGTAGTCATTTGGTCTCGCAGGTTGGCCACACGCGTCATCACCTGAAGAGTATCCTTGTCCTTTGCCGAGGGTTGGTCTCGGCAGTGTCTGCAGTGGCCGTTGAGAAGGTCATACAGCCAGAGTGATTTGACCGAGGCTGCAAAGTTACGGAGAGGATTTGCCGTGTAAGTCTACTTTAGGAAGGCCATGGGATGATAGATGTTCATCCGTCACCCCAGCCTTATTGTTTGCGTCCACAGCTGGCACAGCATGACGATCTGCGCCAGCATCCCCGCATCTTCCGTCGAATATGTTAGGCACCCAATAACAGTCCGAGTCAACCTGGAGTGTAGGTATTGTGCAACCATTCGTGAGAGCTAGACGCATCGCTCGTGGGCTCGTATATGTAAGGCACATAGGGTAGATGTCCGGAGATGCTTGAAGATCTCGAAATTTCGATTTCCGACGACGGCAGGTCGGGGTTTCTGCGGGGAAAAGCGGGGCTTGTCGCGCGGCCCGGTGCGGTGCGGGGCACTGGATAGAGCACTGGGCATCGGGATGGCAGCGGATGGTGACATCCATTGGGTCGTGCGGCAAGCGGCAGCCTCACATGATGATGTGCTGGTGGCAAGACAGCTCAGTGATTTCTATGTAGCCGAGTTCAAAATATCCTCTTTTTCGACGAGGATGGTAAAGTGCGATGTGTGCTTTAATCCGTAGATGATAAGGAGCTTAATATCGTCCCGGATCGCCGGTGCGATAACTGCAGGTCTAAGGACCCTGCCAAGGACTGTTTCATCTGGACCTGTCTGGATTTAGCATACTTTCTGGGTAGTTTGCAACTCTGTCGATCCAAGCGTAGATGCAGTGCGTTAGTTTGAGAGAAAGAATAGCTCAAATGGCACAAGGCGCTTAAACGATTGCTGACGAGGCCAGATGACCTTGTCAAAAGTGGCGGTGATGGGGTCTTTGGCCCTGCGTGTGATTTGGAGTTGGTGGTGCAAAGAAGACCCTCGCGACAGGATTCAAATCGGGTGTTGATAGGATTGATAACAACGAAGCAGTATTTCCGTTTTGTCGCCGAGACACCGGCACACGCTCCGGAGTTCTTTCCCGGAGGGAATGTCGATGGAGTCATCGATGTACGGGTACACCTTCCTTCGGCAGTTGACTGCTCTGTACCCCACTATTGCTACCCCACATGATCCTTTGAAGATTGTGGGTGGTCCCCCATCACGGGGCCATCAGGGCCCTCACTCCCCCATTTCCCCAACATTTCAGTAGGTCACAACCGAGGCGACAGTGCGCTGGACTGGATCCAACCGCACTCTTCCAAGCATCAGACCTTATCTCAACGCGCGATCCTCCCGCAGCTCAACTCTCCAAGTCATCGTGATGGGTGTCATCGCGGTGCCAGCACATTGATGCTTGCCGGATCCCGTCATCCAATCCAATTTGATCATTGATATACTATCACCGGCACTTCGCAGAACAAACCAACGTCTTGTTCTTTCCGCCATCCCAGCTCTCCATAGGTTCGGCACGTCATTGCGCCTCAGCGACCGCAATAGCCGGTGGTACTAAGATCTGGAAAACAGCACTTAAGCAACTGGCTGATCTACGGGCGCCTGTCTGCAACAAGATGGCTACCTTCTTCCTTCACCGTATGCAACATTGCGGGTCATGATCCAGTCACGCCAGTCCAGAAGAAGCCCAACACGTGCCATGCACATGGCTATCAGGAGTAGGTAATCCGTACTCAGTGCTATCCTGCCGGGAGCACCCCTTCGCCATGCTCGTCCCGGGGCTAACTGAACCATTTATGAAGTCCATGTAATGCGGGAGCATTACCTCCTTACTCGGCATCAGCCCGTCCGAGCTCACCGTCGACAAAACGGAACTGAATTGGAAGGTGACGGTGTTGAAGTCTTCAACATTACAGGGGATCTGCTGGGCTGGAGGTCCGGCACACGTCGACCCGTTGCCCTTCCAAACGTATGGTTTGCCGCGGGCAATGCAGACCAGGCAGCAGTACATACAGGTTTGCCGCGCTCCACGGTTGCAATCGTGGCGGCTTACAGATCCCACATCTTGCTGAGTCCGAGATGCAATGCATGGAGAACATGGCGAGAGAGAATGATATCCAGCCTCCAGGATATTATTGCGGAATGCAGGTTATGATAGGCTTACGCTGGTTCAGCCAGATCCTCCCGGGAGCTATTGCTGAGTGAGGCCTTTCACCGGCCGCCACGGCTGATCCTGTGATCGGTGGTTGACGCGGCAGGGAATGCACAGGTGATTCATCCTGGCGGCTCTGACTTACTAGACTGATACTGATGCATATTGGAACCAGGGCCGCTACTCTTGCAAACAAAAGATTCCATATGCGCAAACACGCCCATCAGATGCATACTGAGCGGCTGTATCGAGCAGCCACCACGTCAGGTGCCACCTGATTGGGTCGCTCATGCTATCATATCGCCAAAGCTCCAGTGGGTGTATTTACAAGATCAACCCTGATCAGACTCAGAGACGCCAGCATTGGTCAGCAGATAGTCAGTCGTCCCATGGAAGGAAGTGGCACTCGGTGAACAGACCTGCAGGATACTTCTGACCGCAATTCTGCGCCTTCTCAGCTGAGCTGGGAAACACCGGCGTGAGCGGTCGGGACATTGGTGACCCCGGCCCGTGCGTTATGCCGGAAGGCCAAGAATCCCGGCCCTGCCCCGGCCCCGGCAGGCGTAGTGGGACACATCGGTCCCTACAGGGCTAGGGACATCGGCTGGCCAGCGAAAACACCGAATGCACGATTGATCGGATCAGTGGCGTTCAGGGCGTCCGCACCGTGTCACGCACTTACCTTTTGCAACGCCTTTGGTCACCTGGTCTTGACATGTCATATATCATGCAGCTGGCTACAGAATACATGGCGGACGGACAGGCGTTTAGGCAAGGGCTGAAGAAGTTGTTGAATTAATCAGCCCACACCTTTCCCAACTTAGTAGCTCTCACCTTGCAATGCTTTACTGATATTTGACAGAGGCGGTGGCTGGGCGATCCTACAATCGCTCTCCATGCAAGATCCCAGGGTCGGCAATCTTGCAGACCGCCTCTCCGATTATTTAGGCCGTTTCGCTTGCTCATCCTTTCAGGTCCCGTTCTCGTTTGCAAGCCGAGGAAAACATTCTCGCAAGAGGAAACAAAAGGAGAAACAACGCAAGGACTTTTGGCTCACACGCTCGGTCTGCAACAGCCTCATCGCTCACCACAACTATCGACCACGACATCACATATCCATGTGGGGTCGGTAAACCATATTACAAAGTACAGCATATCCAGAGCCAACGAACCATACATCTAGACGAGGAAAGCGGATTCTGCTCCCGACTGCCGAGACATCTGGCTGGCTGCGTTGTTCACATCGCTCGTGGAGAAAGATAGGCAGTACCAGGTTCTCTAACCGGTCTATGAGTTTCTGGACCATCATTATGTCGCTCTTTGGCAGTTCTATATACGCAATCATGTATGACACCAATGTCACACTCGTCGCGTTACCATGGAAAGTATCCGGTGTACTTTTGTACGGCCGTATGGAACGGGATAACCTTCTTTCCATTCAATGGATCGAAGTTCGGCCCTGTGACAGCAGCTAGTGGGCCACCACCTCACCTAGGTATGTACGGTCCCTTCGTCTTTACTCGCTAAAAGATTCCAGAAAAAAACAAGAATGGGCTACCGCATCCGACCGGTCCGCCCTTCTCGTGGCGCCGGAAGCCGTACGCTGTGTGTAACGGGTGTGGTGTCAGGGCTGGCTGGCAGGATGTGTCAAACTCGCCGATCTAAGATTTGGAGGTAACCAACCCTACTACAGCAACAACGCCCGATTCAGGTAAGATCTTGCACTCGAGGCAATTCAGCCTCAATGCCTTTTCTGTTTCAGAAAGGAAAATCTGGTGGATGTACACTGCAAGGTGAAAGAACGCAGCAGGTCCCAACCCCATAATCCCGAGCGGTCACGTCACGCTCGGGTACGGCAGACGTGCGTAACTGTGTCTTAATATCTCAACTGACATTAGCAATAGCGATAGCTCTCGGTACGGTTGTAATTACCGTAGGAGCGAGCAGTCTCGGGTCCTTTCTCATTCTGAAACCTGTCAACAGTTGGGAGATATACATACTAATATATGGCAAAGTGTATTCGGATATTGGAAGTGTACGAACCTATGTGCAGTCGTTGATAGCTGTCAAGAATCAAAATAAACAGTGGGCTGTCTGTCGTGTCTGTACGACACGACAAGAGCATCTCTGGAGCTGGCCAAGACAGGTTTCCGCGTTGCTTCACTTCCACGAAACCCAGAAAAAGTAAAGCAAGGGAGAAAACATATCGTATAGAGTTAGGTGCAGGATAACAGAAAATAAAACCAAAACAAAGTGTCTATCCAAATACCCAAAATACCAGATACATTTTTCCTTGTCTTTTAACTGACGCCGTGTGTTAAACCGCCTTCTCATCCATCTGCCAAAGTTTGTCCGCTCCGTTTACAGACAGTAACCCTTTTTGTTGTCCCCTTCCCTGAAATAAGAAAAACCCAAACTTTTCCAGCACACCGCTTCGCTTTGCGCGTAAAAATATTTTGTCCAGTCTAAAATTGTTTGTTTCCCAGGTACGCCGAAAATTGAATCCCGATAAACAAAACGAAACCCCCCAGTGTCCCATACCAACCCGGGAAGGTATCTTTTGCTCTAAAATGTAATCCGTATACTGTCCGAATAAAATCCACCAACAAGCGATTGTCATCCAACCTGGGTTCCACCGCAGGAGGGAATATATATCGCAACGAAGGGATACAAGGCATGAAAATAAAAACTGAAAGAAAGAGAAAATAGAGAGAAAAAAGAATAAATGCTCAGGCAACTGTCTCAGTCCCAGGTAATTGGAGTGCCTGCTTTCCGGGGCCATTGCTGAATGGCGGTGTGAACAAGCAAGGTTCCAGGTGATTTCCTGATTTCTGTCGTTGGCAGCGGATAAAACAGGGAGATCCAGAGGATGTGTCGAAGCGTCAAGGTCCCGGAAAGGCGACTGGGGCAAAATGGTATCGCGTCCTCAAAATAAGTGGTGATAGGTCGTTGTCAAAGGTATCGGGGAGCTTATTCGTGACACGTTTGGGCTCGCTGGCCACCGCCACCGCCGTTCGTTCGTTCGTTTGCAGATAATAAGTACCCGATTTCCTGGGACGCCAGCGCCTATGTCGTTGCCCAAAGTTAGCCCTCAAACGGCTCGAGGTTTGTGCCAGTGCTGCTGACGTTGGCAAACGAGTCGAGGGCTAGGGCCAGAACAGCGTGTTGTTTGCCTCTGGTCGAGCCAATCCGTGCAACATCCAGCATTGTACTCCATACAGCGTGTGCAGGTACAGCCGTACAGCGCACAGCGCCCGGCCGGCACCTATTGTGAAGTGACCGACCCTCAACTGTGGTCTTGCTGCTCTGCCTGCTTCTCTCCACGTTCCACGAGCCCAAGCCCGCTCAGGCAAGGCGCATAAGACACACGTCACTGGACAGGGACTGGTGCACATCTCGGCTCAAGGCAAGGTGGTACTGTACTTTCGTCTGCGGCACCCCCTTCTGGAGCTTGCTGCAACTCACCTGCACTTCGAACGGCCTCAAGCGAACCACACAGTAGACAGCACCCCCAGGCGCACGCCCCAGATCCAGGGGGGCGCCGAACCTGGCCCAGCTTAGGCACTTTGAATGCAGGGACGACACGTGTGGATCTTGCAGTACCGGCATTCAAAGATCCACCAGTGGGGTCCTGAGTGGCACAGATTGCATGTCCACTGGATCAAGGTGCTGTCCGACTTGATCATCTTGAACGAGTGTGCGCAATTGGAGGCGACCGCCATCTTGCCGTGCTGTTTGCTTTGCTTTTGCTTCGTTTGACGCTGGAGACTGGGAAAGGAGGATTTGCGTGGGCCGAGGCCGACAAGTAGCTCCAAGATTTGGCTAAGCTGGGATTTGGAATGAGGTGTGGGGGGGTCTGGACAGCCCAACGATCTGGTGGTGTTAATGCTGAGCCCATGGAGGAGCTCCACAGATGCCACACTTACAAGAACAGCACGCCGGCTCCAACTAACTTCAGTGGGGTCGTTCTGATATCCAACTTGACCTTCTGGCAACGAGATGGATTTGGGTTGGGCGTAGGCAAAAGGGTAGTGGCACTAGTAGTGGTGGTGTTGACTCTTGCGAGGAGTTGTCGATGTTTGTTGATGTTGTTGATGCCAGAGTTTTCAACTCGGCGAGGGCAGGAAGTCAGGTATTTAAACACAACCGAGGTTGGAGACAAGTCCGTGGCAAGGTCGATTGTCTGCTCTGGCCTGTTTGTCAAACGTGGGGATCTCGTCGGGAAGCCTGATTGCAGGGCAGAGGTAAACGGGGGAGATAGGACGGCGTTTTGTTATTTCGCGAGAGTCTGGGCGGCAGACTGTATGCTGATTGACCGACTGAGGCAGGTTACTTTGTTGAGATGGGATGACCTAGTCGTCTCTTCAACGGCGAGCCAAAAACTTGGGCCTGGGGCGGGTCCAGTGATATGCACCGGACGGCATGACGAGAGCTATCCGGTTCCCGAGAAGGGGCATCCCATAATCGGCATGGGTCGAAGCAGACCGAGTGGGTTACGGATCGACCCTGTTTGTTAGTCTGGAGAGTACTTTTGCTCTTTCCTCCCTTCTGGAGGTGCCGGACCGTTCGCAATGACACTGCATGCTGGCCGGGAACCTGGTGTAAGTGGAGCGTGCCAAAAATGCACGCCGTACGGACGTTGAAAAACGTGTGATTACCCTGCACTGGTCGATAACGCCAAGACATTACCTGCTGCAGTCGGTTGCTGTAGCCTCACTAGTGTATCCTGCACGTACTGTATTGTACATGCGTACAGTACCTAGGCCGACCAACAGGTACTGTTATGGCGCATCCATGTACCGATATGTACGATTGCATCGCAGCGCTTGCAAATCGCGGACAATCTCTGGCGGTCTTCCAGATCAGGTACTTCCAGTCCCGTCCTTCCAGGCTCAAAGTCTTTTCGTTTCCTTTCATCTCCTGCAGTTTTGCAGCAGGGACCGGTCCTGTACAACAAGAAGATGTTGCGAAGCCAGCTGACAGCTGACTGTTCCACCGGTAGTGTGATTGTCGTTGACTGTTGTGGAAGCCTCCGAGGCAGAACACAACGCAGCTAGGGCCCTCACAGCACCCGCCAGGTTGAGTGAGGGAAAACGGCAAGACTTTGGCAGTTTCCGCTTGACGTGGGAACCATGTCTTCATCCCGCTCCAGGTTTCCTGATACGGGTCCCTTGCAAGGCTTTGCAGCCCTCTCGCTCCCTTTTCGGCCACCTAGGGGGTATAACAGCCTACATAACGGAGGGTTTAGCCGTTCGAACCTTGGTTGCGTTCGTTTCCTCACTGCGGGCTCTCAATAAAAAAAAGTCTGGAGATCCAAACGGAAGGGTGTTCTGGGGCCGGGCAGGACGACTTCTGACAGGTTACAAAGTTCGACGACCTGTCATCCGGCGGCTCTAGTGCTTCCCCGGGATGCTGGAAGCTCAGATGGCATGAAGAAGGCCAGCAAACGTCGTACCATTGGCCCGAGTCTCATCATGTCAGCCGAGCAGGTCGAAACATGAAGGCGATGGAAGTTGGAACAGGTGCGCACTCAACACTCAACAGTTTCTTCTTTTGTCCTTACCGTGCACTGACTCGTCCGAATCCGAAAGAGCGACGGCCATGGCGGTACAACGATCTGCCAAAATGATTCAGCAGCCGGGTTGCGACGCAGAGAGGCGGTTGTTATTGACGCGGCAGCCAGACATGGCTGTGTGATGTCTGACGGCAAGAGGGCATCGTTGATGGTCCTGTTGTCGTACAGATACCAGCCAAGGAGAGAAGTTGTGTACAGACTAAACAGGCATTCCGCCATATAGGTAAGCCGGCAAGATACAGTATCTCGATGGCCTGTCAAGCGAACGACTGCATCGGGTACCTTGCATGTTCTTGGCCTCACGAAAGACGGGCAGAGGCTTCAGCCGAGAGGCATGATCAGAGACATACAGACGACTTCAGTTCAAGCGACCGCGGATAAAGGCAACTCGTCGATGCAGTGGATGGTAGGTACTGTGCAGAATCTAGCGGACCGGGCAGGTGGTGTGGTGGAGTGACAAAAGTGAGGTCAACCGGCAAGTGCTTGCTGATCCCTCCATCATCAAGGTCAAGGCCCCAGCTGGGACTACCGGTAGGGGAAGGCACTGGGGGTTCTCTACTGTCTAGAGGCAGGTATCTTATTGGAAGAGGAAGGTCCGCGAGCCTGTGAGGTCAGTACCTGCCAGCCTTGGGTCCTTTCCGAGTGACGGGCCGCCCGGCTCCTTCCTCCCTCCCCTCCACAATTACAGTAACTGTGAGGATGAAAAGCAGAGCCCTTCAAGTTCCACTTAACAGACGCGGGATGAAGTGGCTACATCCATGCCAAGCAGGAGCCCCACCTGCCTTGAGTTTCTGACGAGAACTTGAGATAGCAAGGACGGCGGAGTGGACTTGCTGTTGCCGAAAATCACGGCGAATCCGGCTCGAAGGCTTCATATGTATATCGGTACTGTACATAATATGGCAGGAGGGGGTCCAGACTTACTGCCAACATTGGACAAAGGTCCGTCCAATGGAAGTGGGAATAGAGGGCGAACCTGTGAGGCGCGCCAGAAACCTGGAGACTGGAGTCATCATAGAGCAAGGAACTCTATTGGGACGATTTCGTCCATCATGATCGGCTAGCCAAGAACCTGCTCATGCTTCCAGGACAAGACTTCAGGCAGTTGCATGTCTCTTTGACTTTGACTTCCCCCAAGCTTCAGATAGACTCATCGAGATGGATCCAGGTTGGGGTCGGTGCCTGCTTTCTTGTTAGACGTTCCTGCCTGGCAGCGAAAGTACCAGGTATCTACTTTACCTACTTGCGTTCTTTCCAGGAGATGAGATGGGTGGACTTTCCTAGGCAGGAGAAGCTTGCGGTCCACGTCATGGAATGATGGAACTGGACACTTGCAAGCCCCTTCCCGTCCAATCTGCCCCTAACTGGGCTAGGGTCCCCTAGGGAGTACCGGCATGAGTGCACAGAGATGGGAGTTCCTTCCATTCCCTTTCTCGACGCCGTCTACGGATACTGTGGCGCCCCACTCGTGTATCCTTGGCTGGCCCACATTGTCCAAGTCTCCGTCGTCGCGCATTCGACAATCTGCTTTTGCTAGATCTGGATGCCTTGTTTCGCACTTTCAGGGCTGAAGAAACGTCCGTCCCCTTGCCTTCTCCATCGGTATCCATGTGATGGCCATGCTCATATCTAGGTACCTCTGAACCTTCAACGTTACCATTTAGTACTGCACATGTACAGCATATACGCGTAGCATGTATCCAAATTCGGTACCGCTCCCATCTCTTCTCATCTCAAGCATCCGAAGGCTTCTCACGGAGTGCCTCTAACCGATACGCTCCCTAGGTATCTGACCTTCCTAACAGGTACCTTCTTACCCAGTCAGTATCATCAACATCAGACAAGGCGCAACTGTAGCCTGACTACAAAGGAAAACCCTCACGCCCGCCATTCGTCCGTAAGGCGGGTCGCCGGTGTGTGAAGAGTGAGTGATTTCGACACCTGCCCGCCAAGCCGAGACGGGTTGTCCGGCACCTTGCCTCCCTGCATGCACGTATGTCGTGGTACAAGTAAACTAACCTGCCTGGACACAACTCACAAGGACTCCTTGGTCTTTAGGGCCAAGTTGGCATGACAGGTTCTCGAGCCTCTCGATATTTTCTTGACCTTTCAGGACAGATGCGTCAACCTGAGGACACCAAAGTCTTACCCTGGCGTCGCCTAGAATCACCAATGTCCCGCTAGCGAGCCCCCGCGAGGCTCAGACTCACTAATATCCGGCCCTTGTCACGAACTGGCAAGGATAAAGGCAAAAGAATTTTCTGAGGCGCTTCTAGCTTCTGGTAGGCGGAGATCCTCAGTGATGCATCTAACGTTGTTAAAGCTTGTCATCCGAGGCCCGTTCCATGGGCTTCCAAGGCTAGTGCTCGGTCGTATCGTTCGTCGTTCGGCTTGAAGGAGAACGGTACGTGCGCCAACAATCCACGCATCACACCGCTGCTCTATGAACCAGCGAGCTACGAATCCATTCACGACAGTCCAATGACACGGCCTATCAGATGGTGTTCTGTAACAACTCGGCACGAACATCCCCACTGCTCAACACGGCCATCCCTGCTGCCTCTAAGTCACTCTAGGCGGCCGCGCAGACAAATGGTTCCCCTTCCGGGCAAGACGACCGTCCGGATTGCATTGAACGGGGACCCGGCCATCAATCCGGCAGCTGTCGAGGCTGTCCGCACGCCCCGGAACGAGAGAGGAAGATGATGTCGGCGCAATCACCATCCAACAACGGAATTCGGAAGAACGGCGACTGGTAGATATTGAAGTATACGAGTGATGTCAACAACAGGCAGCTCGGTGGCATTGCAAGTTCAGCATCGCGAAGGATCCTGCCCTGATTGCATGTCATGATGTTGATGTGCACGGAGCAGATCACCAGCCGTCCGCACTTTTCAACAACTTCCCGCTGGTGGTCGCTAACGCACGAGCGCACGAGCCAACTCGCAGGATCCCTTCCGCTCTGGTGACCTCAAACACATGCACCCTCCCCAGTCCTCATGCAGCTGTCTGGTCTATGCGGTACCGACTTTTCAACGACCAGAGATCGGTTGTTTAACTTCTTGTGACGGCGGGCGGAGATTGTTTGACTTGGACCTGCAACGGCGGACCGATATGCCAAGACATGTCTCCTGCCTTTCAGCTCTGTCCAGTTCTTCTGCTTTTCAACATGGGGCTGTCGTCGTGGTTCTGTTGCGTCAATTCTGTTGTCAAATGCCATCAACCATGGCAAAGCATAGTTGTATGACAAGAGCCACAATCGTCAGTTATCTGGTATTAACTCCCACCCTCTACGGCATGGGGCCCTCCATGAACTGAGCTGGATTCTGACTGGTTCGAGCTTCAGGCCCAGGCGACCAATGTCACAAAGGGACGTCCTCAGGGCTGCAGCTTCACCCTTGGAGCAGTTAGCTGCACGCCACCCAAAATGGCCATGATCTAGCCGGGACACCAAACTCATGAACCGCTTCACAACAGACACATCGATCTCTGGCTCGAGTCGTCCATCTGATCTGGATGGAGGGTCTACACTAATCGGCGCCTAGTTCAGCGAGATGCATCGACAAGACGCTCCATCTATTTCGTCCCGTCTTCTCGGTGTGAGGAGCAATCACTCCTCCGCATATCAGCTATATCATCTCTCACGAATTGGAATCTGGTTGGACCGGCTGAGAGAGCAACTCGTACTTAGCAATGTGGGAGTCGCGATGTGCCGCCCCTCCCCTCCTTGATGGCCTTGAGTACAATCGACATGGCCACACCCATCCTCACGTTCTATCCGGCCTGATGCTGGCGGATCTTGAGTCGCCGGAAGGTCATGTTGATCTGGAACGCTCGACTAAAGCAAAGATCCCAAAGGAGAACCGATGCCTGAGCTTGGCAGTCCCGACATGTCGTCAAAATAGTCCGATAGCCTCATCTGCCGATACCCGATGTCGCATTGATGCGTTCCACAAGCTCAAATCACCTACGTCGGTAAACGCCATCTCGTCATGGGACAGCTCACTTTCGTATGCCGACCATTTCGGACGACGACCTTGAAAATCCTTTACCGGGTCATATACACCGAGCAGTTCCTGAGAATTAGCCCGAGAATCCGAGTCGTTTTCGCCCATACAGGCGTTCAATGAGTCCTGACGTCCACCTTGTCACCTTGCGCCATCATGACCAACAACGCATCTTTCGACGCGAATCAACAAAAGTCGACCAGATCATCCATGCCCATCTCGGGGCACTTGTCAATGCTGGCTGCGGAACCGCAGAATTGCATACTCCAGACGCTGAGCATTGCAATTTCTCCCGTGATAAAATCTGACAGCCGCCCGACAATCTCCTAGGACTTCTAGCCTGGTTATCGGTGATTCTTTTTGTCGGGGATGTCCGCGTTTCTACATCGGGAGAACAGATCAGTCAGATCAGAATAATGTGTCAGGCAATATGTGACAGCCCGATTGTTCGCATGGACTGACGGGCAGATCATATTTAAGGCCTACTCGCATCCTTGCCTCCACCTGCCCGAGCTAGTTCAATGTGAGTTCGGATGGACATTCCCTTGTTTCCCGTGCAGGCACATCAGAAGTATTTGAGAAAGAGATGCTTTCTCTTGGTGGCATCTCGAACCCCTGGGCTGTTGCCCCACCAAATGACACTTCCTCCAACTTAAGGGCGTCCATTTTCCCTTCTCTTTGCGCCCACTTAGTTAGTTTGAAGACCGATCGATTTTACATGTATGCGTAACCCCTTTACCTCACGTATTATGGAGACCTCGGTGGGTGGACGCTCGAACATCTTGCAAGGCTGAGATAGCATGCGAGCGATGGAACTGGCAAGCGCGCGCAACAATTATTGTTGATGTCTATGCCTCCACAAGGAACAGACGAAAAATCCGTTACTTATCCTCACCGGTCTCCAAGTGGCGCAAACGAAGACAGGCGGCTTTCTGCCCCGGATGAGATCAGGTCATGGCGGATGAGAATTGCTTTCACTTCCCGTGCGCCACGCGAGCTTTGACGTATCCTCTGCTTATTACTACCAAACCTGAACATAACTCACCACAGGAGGTATTGGTATGCTCATCCTACCAACAGCCACTCCAAACATTTGATGTACAAAGGCTGAGATCTGGATGGGTGGTGGTCCAATCGCGGATTGTGCAGCCTCTGGCCCGGCCCGTCTTCCTGTTCCTCATGGAAAGCTTGCCCACGAAACCGGAACCTGAGCCTCGTCGCCGCCGGCAAGGTTTTATGTGTGTGGTGTGTGTTGAGTGTGCACAGACATATCGATAGGTACTTTACCAACGGTACGCTCGGAGAAGTCCAAATAAATCAACAAAACCGCCTGTTATACCTATATGTTTGGTTTTATTATCGGTCCTTTTGTCTTGTTTTGTCTTCTTGTCTATTACAGTACTGTATCTTCCGTACCGGGTTTCTACTCAAGAGTACTTTCTAGGTATCGTCTACTACTCCTCGGAAAACGCCCGCCAGTGTGTGTGAATTGATCTCATCACAGGTCCAAGTCAAAACCAACCTCCGGACCCGTCCTTCCCTTAACCATGGGCCGCGTTCGCTGGTTCGCATGGTTGCCGGAACCCGGTCCGGCAGTACGGAAAGATATGATTGATAGAGACCAAAGACAGAGAGAGAAAGAGAAAGAAGGCGTCGAAGAGTATGTAGGTATGTGTTAGACCGCACTGCTTTGTCAGATTGGCGGTGCGTTTTGACAGACCAAGGCATCATCCTTTTTCAACAAAGGCAAATACGCGCACAGTCCGACTGATCACCAACGAGCTTATAGGATGACAGTTCACCCCTATATAAGTAGACAACTATACCAGAGTCTCACCGAGAAGACCGCCGTTATCTCGCGTCGACCATGCCCTCTTGTCGGTCGGGCGGTAGGAATGGTCGGCCGGCGGTGACCGTTGGAACTAGACCCGTTTGGGCCCTCGGCTCCGTTAAGGATTTACTTACACTAACTAGTACTGATCTTTTTTCCGCGCATCATTCCGACAGGACAGAGAACGAGACGAAGAACAAACAGCCTTGTTCACCACCCACATGTCTGGCTCCAAATCGGCCCGGTCAAGGGGAGCGGTGGCGATGTTCTCTCAATCCTCGCTTCTTGGATCCGTTGTTGGGCTGGGAGTCATCGTTGTTGCATGCTGCTCTTCAACCGCTTCCGCTTCTTTAACATTTTCCGACTTGTTACCCTCGTCGCTTTCGCTTTGCGGCTTCTCCTGGAACGTGAATGCGTCCGAGAGATTGACCGCAAGGAACGTCTTTGGCAATTTTACCCTACAACGAATGCATGAGCACGAACTGAGCGGATCATCGGATAGACCGTGATAAGGAAAAGAGAGGGCAAAGGGGGGGGGGGGGGGGGGGGGGGGTTGAAGAGAAGAAAACAAAAGGAAAAAAACGTACTGGTGGAACTTGGCTCGCAGTGTCTCGATAACGACCATCCAGTCGGCGTGAGCCGTCAGACTCCGGCGGGGCGCGCATCCGATGCAGTGCCTGCTGTCCAGCTGAACATCGAGAGGGTCGAACACATGACATCCCGGGCTGATGGTGATCTTGATGCTGTAATTGAACACCGGGTTGCCCTCGGCGTCTGTCGGCGGGTTGGCAGGCATCTCGTAAAGCTCAAAGGAGATTTGCGAGAGATAATCCAGCTCGGGGATCGTGGCCCGCTTGATCTTGGTCTCGAGACCGCCCTCGAGTATACAATTCAGAAGGGTGTAGATGTGTGACTCCTTTGTGAAGTAGATGAACGATTTTGCCTCGTCTGACGCCTGCATGTCTTCGAGATCCTGGACTATCTCCTTCAGCAGCGGGAGCGAGGTCAACAGGCCGATTTCGAGCTGCAACAAGCAAAAAGGTAAGTTACGGTCCCATCTCGGCAGAAGAAGCAATTCTTCAGTTACTTACCTTTTCGCTATCAGATATGCCATACTCCTGAGGGCATATAAAGTCGAACAAAACCTTGGCAAGCTGATAGAGTTCCCGAAGCGGCTCGAAGCGAGCATCCGTCTTGGCCTTGGTCTGGCTGTTGCCCCTATGCAAATGGAAATACTTCTCCGGGGGCTCCGCTTCGCCGCTGCCGGGCCTCAACCCCGTCAGGAAGGACCGGCGGTGGAACATGCGCTTCACGGTTTTCGCTCCTGCGCTGCCCTCTTTCTCGGACACTGCTGAACCGTTTCGTTCAGGCCTCGAATCTTCCGATACCTTGCGAGAGGCTGCTGCCGTTGCGGCGCTTCCTTCATCCAGAGCGGGCGTCGGCGTCGACTTGCCTTCCTTGCTATTTGTCGGTACACCATAGTCCTCCTCGAGTATACTTTTCGGGGGCGTGAAGACCCACTCGAGAAATTGCCGATTGTGCAGGGCATCAAACTTCATGGTGTCGTACAGTTCCGAGATCTTGCTCGGATCCACTTTCTCCATGTCGCAGAACTCGGCAAAGAGTTTCTCCCAGCGCTCCCTGAAGAGCTCCGCGTCCTCCCCACAGCACCACCGCGCTTGGATGCTATTGACTGCATTCACCTGCGAGAGCGACCCAAGCGATCCCAGCGAGGATAAAGGCCCGCCGCCTTCGGCACCAACCTTCTCGGAGCTCGGGTTGTTGATCGCGTTGAGCGCGTTGACGGCACCGCTGTACAACTTCCCATAGTTGTGCTGCATGACCTTGCGGTGGAAGTTCATCAACTGGACCACGCGAGTCTGCACCTCTGCCGGCTCAGGCATGTTTTCGGGCCATGCAAACTGCGAGGGGCGCTCATTACCTTTCCGGAGCAGGCCCTTGAGCTTCTTTTTGACCTTGTCCATCTCATCTTTGGCCGCGTTGGAGTCGTCGAGGAGGTCCTTTCGGATGGTGATGAAATCCGCGGGCACGTCCTTCTTGTTAAGAAAACTTGCCGCCCAGATCTGAGCACTTGTTACGACACGGCGCTCGCTGCTGCTGAAAACGTGGACCTCCTCGAGCACCTCGCGATTCATCAGCCCGAGGTCACTTCGCATGCTTTCTCCCAGCTCCTGAGCCTGGTATCGCGCCGAGTGCGTCGGCTCACCGCCCCATTTCACAATGAGTTGTAACTTGTCCAGCATTAGGCTTTCTTCTGCTGCAGTGAACTTGGACATTGTCACGCCAGAGAGCGAGTCGTGACGTCTCGGTGCCTTGCGACGCGCATTCTCATCGTCGGGATTCTTGTCTTCCTCGGGAAGCTGCTCGGGCATATCCTCCTTGGTTGAGATGGTTTGTTCCTCGACGGTCTTGAGTTCGGTCTTTTTACGGAACATGGGTTTGATTTGTACCTTCGTTCCAGCCCAGCCGCCCTTCTTGACGAGAACATTCCGCAGTGCTTTCAGCTTCCCACGATCTTCAATTCCAGCCTTCATGGCCACGTCGACAGCCTCGAGAACGCTAGCCAGCGCGGGCTCACCGATGAGCAGAACCTCTTCCTGGTGGCCTCTGAGAAGCTCGATAAAAGGCGCCGTGTGGAAAGTGAACTTGTATTTCTGCTTTGGCGTACGATCTGCGTGTCGAATAACCGACACCACACCCTTGAGCTTCCAACTTGGCTTTGGAGGAGGTGGTGGCGGTGTCTCTTCCCCGCCAGGCTCGGAAGTCAGAACGTCTTCAGGCAAGAATGAAGGCGTGGCCGGTATTGTTGACGCAGAAGCGATACTCTCCGCAGCAGAGGACAGACGAGGGCTCGCAGGTATGCTTCCCGGCTTGGAGGCCGATGGGGCGTCGGTCTTGGGTAGCGATGAAGGCTCCGACCGCGCTTCTGTTGCTGCTTTCTGCTGGGCGGCTTGTCTCTCCAGACTCGTCTTTCCTTGGGTGGCTACGAGCACGGCAAGCTCATTGTCCTTGCTCGTTATAAGTGCGCGGGCCGTCATGGGGTCCACGTCAGACAAGGCCGGCGAAGGCATCGGAGGTGTCAGTCCCTCTCGGCGAAGCTTTTCCTTGATGAACATATCCTTGAGGATCTTGGAGCAGTGGTCGTAGTAATCATCATTGTCCTTGACGAAGCTCCAGCCGTTTACATCAATGACGTAGCTCTTACCGCCCGCGCGTAAGAAATCGAAACCGCACACACGCTGTCCAAAAGTGGTGCTGATTTTGCTTGCAATCTCCTTTTCCTCAGCACTCAACGCTGTAACATATCGGACTTCCTTGCCGTGAGTGTTTCGGCGCACAACTCCGTCGACAACCGGTGATTTCCTCGTTTCGGCATGGCAGTATGTCGGCCCGACGGTGTATGCTTTCACGTCCTCGGCATTGTCCACCTGCATGAACTTTTCGTAGATGAAGCTTTCGTCCGGCTGGGTGATGGCCCGGGGCACCGTCAGGTCCTCTACATACTCACTGCTCTTGTTGCCGATCTTGCGGAAGAGCTTGCGTGCTCCGCCGCCGGCCGATGAAGGGAAGTAGATGATGATGTTGTGGTCCTCACCGCTAGTAGGCTTTTCGACAAAGGGCTTCTTGATTAGAGTCCCGTCGACGGAGAGGATGTCACCGTTGTCCAATAGCTCGACCCGGCGCGGGGACAGGGCCTTGGCATTTTCGGGGTTTGGGTCCGTAGGCTCGAAGGCCACTCCGCTTATGTCCTTAATGTGCTTCGCGATATCAGGGGTAAGTAGACGAGGCCCGCCGTCTCGGTTTACCTCGATGCGCTGGGGGGTTGAGACGCCGATCCGATCCAGGAGCCGGAGGCAGAGGCGACGGTCCCAGAGAATCTTCTGCATGGGAACGTCGTTGACGCAGAAGGGCTTTCGGGCTTTGACGTAGGCGATTGCTTTCTCGAGGGGGAATCCATCGGAGTAGAAGGATATCAGGTAGTCACTGTAAAGGGATGGAAGATTAGCGTGCCTATTTGCTGGAAATCAGGGGAGGGACCGGGGCGCACCATATAGGCCAATTCTCGATTTCTGGTCGGGTGTTAGCGAATCGGTACTGAACGATCTCGGATGGAAGGAGAAATAAATTATATAAGAGGCGTTACCTTCATCTAAAATCACCTTGTCACCAAAGACTCGTACATCGAACTCGCGATTCTGTATCAACCGATTCAAGATGTTCCGACTCGGCTTGCTTCGCGCCTTAACATCTAACGCGCAGACACCAATGACCCCCCAAGGTGCCGGTTTCACTTCCTCTTTCTCGGCGCGGTGGGTTATTGCTCGATCACCGCTTGGGCTGTGGCTGCTAACCGCAGTGCTTCCGCTGAATCGTCGCTTAGCTCTACTGCGCGAGCGAGTTGGCTGGGGACGGGGGGTGGGCGTGTTGGTAGCAGCCGCCACTGCGGTTGGCTGCTGGGACGGGTTATTTCTCTTGATTATGTCACTTATGTGATGAACATGCGAGGAGTCCCGGGGCGCAAGCTGATGGGCCCCCTGCGATCCTTGACTGGCGGTGGTGACGGTCGCGTTGGTCACGCTTGCCTCGGCAGCTTGGGCGGTTGCCGTGCCCTTGGTTCCTCCACTCGATGATGCCATGATGCCGGATACGGCGCGATGTGTCGTCGCCCCGGTGCTGCTGTTATTATCGCTGCCGTTGGCTGACGCTGCCGAGCTGGGGACCCCGCGTGCTGAGGTGGTGCTGTACATGGAACTGACGCTCACACGCTTGTTGACGGCGTCGGTGTCGGATGTGGAAGAACGGCCGCTCAGGATGGCGGGCTCGGGAAGATAGCGGTGACGGGAAGCGTCGTTGCTTGCGCCGGGGAGTAGCCGGGGCGTCTCAAATTCTTCGAGGTCGCCGTGGGTCTCGATGGCGAAGTCTCGGGGCGAGAACGGCGGGGCGGCGACG
This sequence comes from Apodospora peruviana, assembly GCA_033439685.1. Lineage (NCBI taxonomy): Eukaryota > Fungi > Ascomycota > Sordariomycetes > Sordariales > Lasiosphaeriaceae > Apodospora > Apodospora peruviana. Next base: position 1,191,531 of record JAUEDM010000009.1, read on the forward strand.
GAATTGGATCCACCGGCGAGATCGGTATATCCCTGCCAGGTCCTCAGGACGCCGATTTCCTCGGTCCAGACGTCTGAGTTGGAAGAGCTCCGTCGGCTGTGGGTAAGGGATGACCGATGACTCCGTATGCCGACAGCTGCCGGGGCTTGATGCTGGTGCTGGTGGTGCGGCAGGGAGATGGGCGGAGGTTTGGATATACTGGCTCGCTCGACGTGGGTCTCGGTCGTTCCAGGCTCCGCATGTCTACTCTTACGGCCAGACAAGGTGCCCCAGATTGATGACGACGAGAGACTATGCGAGTGCGAATGGGAGGCAGCTCGTTGCGTTTTTGGTTTGGGTAACGGTGCACTTGTTATGCTACCTAGCACTGCTCCAGCTGACGTCGAAAGAGATGGCGAGTCTGGACTAGGGACAGCAGGGACGGAAGCGGTTGCGGTTGCGGAAGAGGAAGTTGCTTGCGCCTGAACCTGTTGTGCCTGTGCCTGTGCCTGTCTCGTGTTCTCGGGAAGATCCTGAAGTGGGTGCGGCCACAGCGAGGCGTAGGGAGGGCCGCCACCGTCAGTGGGCCTCGAGCCCAAGTTGGGACGGCCGGAGTTTGCCTCCATTGTGTCCAGGGTGCGGGTTCCGACTTCAGTCCCGTCCCCGTCCCGGGCTGGCAGCCGCTGGCAACAAAGAATTGAGTAGGCGCAAGTGCAAACTCCAATGCAGCCGTCGAGGTACCAACGGTAGGGTCTCGACTCCTTTCGACAATCGGGAAGCCCCAGTCGTGATGGATTGGCGAGGTGGGTGACACCTGCTGATGGGAAACAGAACTGAGGTAGTTGGTGACAACGCAGGATGACGGGGAAAAGGTGGTGCAAAATTTACAGTGCCGCAAAGATACCAGGAGACATTCTATCTCCCTCCCGCCTATCTTCCGACAACTCGGCAAAACTCTCGGATAGCAGCATTGAAGCGGACTAGCGGTCGGGCGTTTCTTAGTTCTAGGCCAAAAAGTAGGACGAGAACAGGGGCATTTTTATTTTGTGCACTCCAGTAAAGCATCTCTTGGGCGGACGGCGGATTGGAGGAGAACCATCAAATATAGGGGACCCGACTGATGTCACCGGGCCGGGCGAATGGGGAAGGGCGGGGTGATGTTGCTTGCAAGTGAAGTTGCCCTGGCCTGGGCCTTGGCGGCTTGCGGCATCCGTTCCCAAGGAACGAGGTCGACGTATCGGTAGCGACCGGACGGTGGCGGAAGCTCACCGCCGGCGCCTCAATCACTTCAATCAATTCCAGTTTGGTTGGTCGTGAGCTGGCCATGTCGGCGGACGATTTACAGCATTTTGAACACGTGAAGACCATTGGAGGAAGCTGGTCGCGTGCCCCTTTGCCCCTGCTGGAGAAACAAGATTCGGTGGCGTCGGCGGCGGCGAAGATCAGGGTTGGGGTTAAAACAGAGAGTATCGGCTGTGTTGGGGGTGAAGAGCCACTGGAAACAATCCCCCACATTTCACCTAGGAGCCCCGCAACTGTGGCTGAAAAGTTCAAAAAAAGTTTGGAGGAGCTGCCTGCCGTGACGAAACCCTGGGTCCCAGCCTCAGCGACAAGGCTGGCCGAAAACTTCAATCGCCAGTTCTCACGGTCCCAAAATCCGAATGCGATCCATTATCTGAGCACCCCTTATCGTGACCACAAGCTTCCAAGAAGCTGGTACGCGACAAGAATGCCTCACTCAGACCAAGACCACCCGCGCGCCTTGGCCAAGCGCCAGAAACGCGATGTCGTTGTAAAAAGTGCTCCCGGCGCAAAGAAAGGCTCGGCCATCTTCGCGCCCTTCCGGGTATGTCACTACCTCTAAAAGCAATACCCGCCTTTCTAACCCTTCCATGTCTAGACCATTGGCCTCGTGTCTCCAACCAATGTGCCGTTTGCCTCGATTCCCCTCGGAAAGACCACCTTCCAGATCACCACCTCGGTTGGACGCTCCCTACAGACATACGACCTGAAGCGCGGCCTCAATCTCGTCTTCGTTACCCGTCCGCAGACCCCCGCCGACATAACAGCTACCTATGCCTGGAAAGAGAAGGTCTTCGCCGCCTGGGGCGAACCGCGCAATGGTGAACCGCAGGGACTTTGGGCTTTCCAGCGCGGCAAGAAGGCTGCCGAGCTGCAGCTTCCTGTCGACCTTGACCAGCCCATCAGACAGATCCTGATCTTTGGCAGTTGGATTGTCGCTTGCGCCTTGACAAGGGTCGAGGTGTTCAAGTCGGCAACACTGGAGCATTATACCACCATTTTCCCCGTGGCGGCGAAAAAGGGGGACAATAAGCTTACCGGCGGCGTGTGCAACATGCCGACGTACTTGAACAAGATTTTTGTTGGTCGGAAAGATGGCTGGGTCGAAATCTGGAACGTGAGCACCGGCAAGCTCATATATACCATTCTCCCGCCCTCTCCGAGTTGCGGTGCTGTCACCTGTCTTCAGCCTACCCCTGCTCTGTCCCTGTTGGCCGTCGCTTACTCGGAAGGCCCTTTGGTTATTCACAATGTGCTTACAGATAAGCCTGCCTTGCTCTTGCATGCGGGCACCGCCGACGCTCCTGTCACCAGCATATCATTCCGGACCGATGGCCAAGGCGCTGGCCAGGACGGGAGGAAAGATGGTGTGATGGCGACCGCCACCAGTGTGGGCGGAGATGTTACATTCTGGGATCTCAACAGAGGAGGAAGGATAATGGGTGTACTCCGCAGCGCTCATAACCCACCATCAAATACCGGCAGCGCCGTTCGTGGCGGTATCAGCAAGATCGAGTTCCTTCCCGGTCAGCCTGTTATCATGACCAGTGGCTTGGACAACTCGCTCAAGTCGTGGATCTTCGACGAATCTCTCTTCTCTCCGGTGCCGCGTATTCTGCACATGCGCAGCGGCCACGCGGCTCCTGTCAACTGCCTACAGTTTTTGCCTACAGATTTCGACGGTGCTGAGGCTGGAAACAAATGGCTTCTTAGCGGTGGGCAGGACCGAAGTTTATGGGGGTGGAGTTTGCGTCGTGACGGGCAGAGTTCCGAGCTCAGCCAGGGCAACATTCGTAAAAAGGCCAAGAAGATCGGTATCCTAGCCAGCACCGCACTCGGCCACGGTCCCACCACGACTCTGGACGACCTCAAGGCCCCGGAGATCACCTGCATTGCGTCCTCTCTCAACCGTGACGGCGGCATGGGCGCCATACCAGGCAAACAACCTATCTGGGACAAGGGGAACGACAAGAGCAAGCCTTCGAATGCTCAGATCAGCGGCATGACGGGCTGGGAAAGCGTGGTAACAGCGCACAAGAACGATCCCTGGGCCCGCACGTGGTTCTGGGGTCGTAAAAGAGCCGGTCGCTGGGCGTTCAAGACTGGCGATGGATCAGACGTGTCGACAGTGGCCATCAGCCCTTGCGGCACCTTTGCTCTGGTGGGATCAGTGGGTGGCAGTCTGGACATGTTCAACTTGCAGTCCGGCCGGCATCGGCAGCGGTTTCCCTCGCGATTGACCCCTGCGCAGCTAAGACAGGTAAAGCTGTCGCAACTCAAGTCTATGGATAAGGTTGGGCAGCTCCAGACGCGCTCCTCCAAGACCTCGTTCACACCCGGGACTGGCAAGCACACGAGAGCGGTGACGGGCATCGTGGTCGACTCGCTGAACAAAACTGTGATATCGTGCTCTCTGGACGGGACGATCAAGTTCTGGGATTTCGTGACAGGAAATCTGGTTGACGTGATTGATTGGGCACCCATGACGGGCATTGTCGGATGTCGGTACCATCCCGGCAACGACCTCATCGCGTTTGCCTGCGACGACCACTCCATCAGGGTCGTCGACGTCGAGACGAAGCGGACGATCAGAGAACTCTGGGGATCCGGCGACACCATCAACGACTTTTGCTTCTCGGACGACGGCAGGTGGATCGTGGCGGCCTCGCAGGACTCGGTCGTGCGCGTGTGGGATCTGTCCACAAGCCACCTGATCGACGCCTTCAGGCTCGAGAAGCCCTGCACGGCGCTGGCGTTTTCATCCACGGGCGAGTACCTGGCCGGCGCCACCCAGGGCGAGCTCGGCGTGCACATCTGGACCAACCGGACGCTGTTCAAGCACGTTCCCACCAGGCAGATCTCAGAGAAGGAGATTGCACAGATATCCGCGCCTACGAGCTCGGGCGAGGGCGGCCAGGGACTGCTGGAGGCTGCTTTCGATAAGGAGTCGGTGCCGGACGATGATGATGGTGTGGTTTCTGCGCCGGTCCTGGATCAGCTCAATGCCGACATGATGACGCTCAGCCTTGTGCCCAAGAGCAGGTGGCAGACGCTGCTGCATATCGATCTGATCAAGCAGCGTAATAAGCCAAAGGAGCCGCCCAAGGCGCCCGAGAAGGCGCCCTTCTTCCTCCCGTCGGTGGGCGGCGGCCGGCCGGACGCACTTGTGCCAATCGGGGGGGCTGAGGCCGCAGCCGCCGATGGGACGGTGTCGAGGCTCACGCAGCTCGATCAGACGCGGCCGCAGCAGGCGTTTACCGCGAAGTTACTTGCCGGTGCGGAGTCGGGTGACTGTAAATTATCACCACTTTCTCTTTTCTCCCGCGCTCATGAAAAACATACTGATAATCTTGTGTGTTTAGACAACGAGTTCATCGAACACATGAAAGGGCTGCCGCCCTCGGCAGCCGACCTCGAGCTCCGGTCCCTGTCCATGGGCGAGGGCGACGACGAGTCCAGCAACGAGCTGCTACACTTTATCCGGGCGCTAACGAGCCGACTCGTGGCCCGCCGCGACTACGAGCTGACGCAGGCATGGATGACAGTGTTTTTGCGGCTGCACTTTGACCTGGTCATGGAGAACGAGTCGCTTCTGAAAGCGCTGGCGGTGTGGAAGGAGCATCAGGAGAAGGAGCGGGACCGGCTGGATGATTTGGTTGGGTACTGTGGTGGTGTTGTTAGCTTTTTCAGGAGTCCGAGGACTTAAGTTGGATGGGATAGAGGTGTGAGTAGTCTCTTGTTCAGGTGCACTGGGCCGGGATAAACAAAATCGAGAATGATTACAATATTTAAGTGGACCATTGAATAAGTGGCACTTGATTTTCTGTCTTTCCCTTCGCAAAAACGCCTTGCTCGTAAAAAAAAAAAAGCACAACCACACCAACCCTGCCCGTCTAATACCTATGCAAAGGGAGGGAGGTACGTAAATAAGTAGGTAAGATAGATACCTAAGATGTTTTGAATCCGTAATTCCCTCGGGGTTAATGGAAACCATCCATCACCTCTCTCATGTACCAATGCCAACCCATGATGACGGGGATATCAAAAGATCTATCTAATTCCCCTTGCCCTTACCATCCTTTTGTTTTGTGCAACAGCTAAACCTGGATCGGTGTTAGCCTCAACCGCACGGAAAGCCCAGAATCAAATCATCAAAGGAGCTCAACAGCAGCACCACGACCGCTGCCGACGCCGCCGTAATCAGCCAAATCGAATTGGGCACTGGCAACATTGTTCCTAGCCTTCTGGTTCCTGGCCGACTCGACAACCGCAAACTTCTTGCCCACCTCTCTCACATCACTCACGCTGGACACGAGATCGGCGATCAGCGAGATAAGGTTCACATCATTCGTCTCCTGGAGGATCTCGCGCTCAAGGGTAGCCTGCTGCGCGGGCGTAGCCAGCTCGATATTCGTCACCAGCGCCTGGATCTGTCGTAGAATATTATTCGACGGGACCGTGAATTTTCCGTCTGACACTTTAGCAAACTCGGCCGCCTCGGCCGCGGTCTGCTGCCCCTCAACAAAATCGGGCGGGAGCTTTTCTAGGTAAGCGACCACCAGGTCGACGCGCGACTTCATCATCTTTATGGCGTTGAACTTGGCCTGCAGCGCCGACATGTATTCCGACTCGGGCTTGGTGAGGTTGGCATCTTTGCTTGCTACTGCAGCAGCGGGCTGCTGATCGGATTTGCTGCTCTCTTCGGGTGACGTCACGGCGCGCCGCTTCCCCTTGCCATCCCCATCGACGGCAATCTTTTTTTCGAATTGCTCGAGGATCCGCTTCTCGTTGATGTCGTCGACGACCGTGTAAGCGTTGGCGCCGCCTTCCCTGATGAACTGCATGGCAATCATTTCTGCTTCACCCGTTTCCGTGGTGTAGGGTAGCTCGCGGAATTTGAGCACCATTTTGGTTGTTGGGCCAGCTGCTGGTTCGTCTGGGTCTTTCATTTCCTTGTCCTCTCCCTCTCCGCTTTGGGCTGAGGTCACGACGTTCTCGTTCTCGTCGGCCGCTTCCATGTTGCTCTCGTAGATGGTGATGGGGAGCGGGTCGCCCGCCGCTGGTTTCAACAGGTCATCGATGTGAAACCCGAGCAGGATGGCGGATTCGTTTTGCGCGACGATTTGCCGGTGGATGGGCAGGTGGAGGGCGGTCGGGCCGGTTTTTGGTACGAGGGCGTACCAGCCCACGAGGTCGAGGAGGGGAACTTTGTGCACAAGTCTCACTGTTTTCACGGGTCAGGTCAGATTTCCACGGCGGTCAGGAGAGGCTGAAGCGAGGGGTACGTAGGCGGACCGACCTTGTTCGAGGCGGGCGAGAAACCAAGCCTCGTCGAGCTCGTACAAGCCCTGATCATTCTTTTGTGATTTGCAGGTAAAGCTGTGCTCGATTGTGATCTCGCGGCCGTTCTGCTGGCCGATGAGGGCGCCGACGATAGCTCCCCGGTAACCGCGCTGGTAGCTTCGCGTGATGTAGTCGGAGATTTCTAGGATGGGCAGCGGGTGCAAGGCGACTTGTAGCCCAGAGCCGGGCGCCTTTTGCGCCGAGATGAGCGCGTTGACCGATTCGATGGCCATTTTCGGGATCGTGGGCGTGCGATTGTTCTGTTCTGTTCAGTGACGATTCGGGGCAGGTGACGTTCGTTTGCTTCGGGGTTGGAAGGGAGCGTTAGGATGACGCGGGGCAGGTCGGATGTGTGGTGGTCGTGAAGTGGTGCTTCGCAAGGCTGAGGTTCGGCCTTGCCCCGCAGGTTTGCATGATAAGCCACTGTGGGCACGTGGCGGTACCACGGCGCTTGGCACAGACACAAGCCCGGGACTGGGATTGGACTCCCTCTAATAAAAGGGAGAGTTGGGCAGCTGCACCACCTAAACATTCCAACACGCTTTACGGATAACATCTATCACCGCTGTGTATCCTACATGTTAATAAAATGCACAAGTCAAATAAATTATGCGTTTAAATATATTCTTTGTTACCTAAAACGTACTGACACCCCTAAAGAAACCTGGAAGTTAATTACCTCTCTTGGGTCCTTAGCACAGGACCCACAAACCCTCGGAATTTGGCTCTAAATTTTTTGATACCAGGGTTACCTATGACAGCTGGTGACCGCGGTATAAGGGTTCTTCCGGCCGAAACAAGTAATGCAAGTCAGCCGAAAATGCTGCCAAGCAATCCCAAGTCGAAAAATGACTTGACTTGTTAGGAGCGCTGTTCTCAAGACCCATAAGTCGAAATACTTCGAATGACAGCAGACACATCACCGCCCATATCTAGATATTGAACAGGCTCAGATAGGGGAGTTCCGTCTTGTTCCTCCTTTCCCGGTCATACGACGTCCAAGCAGCCAGCCGCCTGAGTATTCACATCATCATACGCGGCGAGCGCGGCGAACCTGTTCTGGTTCTGTTGGTGCCTGGCACGCTGCAGCATTTGCAGGTAGTCATTTATCTTTTTCTTAAGGAGCTCCCGGTAGGAGTACTTCCAGTGGCCAAAGACGAAGGGGGAGCTAGGTATACTTATTATACCAGTTCTGCTGGCCGCGGATCCGGCAGCGGATGTCCTCGCCGCTATATCTGATGTGGCATTCCGCGTAGGTGTCGTGGATATAGCTGGCCTCCGTGGCTGGGAGTTCGCAGTTGGACGCACAGCGCGAGGCGAAGTGGACGGGCTTGTGGCCGCAGGCCATCTCGGTGATGCTCCCTTGACACATTTAAGTGTATTACACAACTCTGTTATCGGCAGTGTTGGTGAAGGGTGCGTGAATGGTTGATCATCATCATCGAAACCCAGGAAGCAGCTGACGGTCTTTTTGAACGGTTGACGTACGATTAACATTGGTGGTACTGTTCCTCAACATGGCGGTTGTGAGAAAGACAGCATCTCCGACGGAGAGGGGCTACGGCATGTCTTTGTCTTGCTTCTGAACAAGCAACTTGTATGAATAGACTGCTTTATGTCTCAACAAGGACTTCGCAACAGTGCTGTTCACACTGGACCCTTTTTGAGCCTGACAAACCTTTCCAGTATCTTAAAAGACTCTGGCTAGGTTTGTCTCCTGCTCATCCCTTTTTGTCTTTTATCTCCCACATATCTTACTGATTATTCTTTCCATACCAAGTGTTCGAGCGTGCACTGTTCGATGTTGTCAAATAAGCAATCCCATTTCCTCTGCGTGAAAACCCCA